>OZ020242.1:1662581-2915914 GCA_963971235.1 Cryptus armator
TGCGTAACAGTTATTGGTCCCTTAAGCGTAATTATCGACCGTTCCAACGACGATAATTATATTAAACATTAAATTCTCGCAGTTTATCCGAATTTACGAATCAAGTAATCATTACGTGAAATTGCAAAAAAAAAAATAGTCACGCAATTTTTTTTTTTTTTTCTGTTAGCGTTGATTACATCCGGATCGCTTCGTTCGGTATTAGGAATTCCATATTGTGACGCAGGAAATAATAGAAATTATTTTTATTACGCAATACGAAATATTTTCAATGACCACGCAATTCTTCGACGATTGAGGATCAGTTTGTCATCGATATAGAAACTTTTGACTCGAATACAATTATTGACAATAGTTCGACATTTGATTCTCCCATATCATCCGCTTTCGCGTGTAAAATAATTTATGCGTGAAATAAAAAAAATGTTTATTGACACACGCAATGTTTTTTTTTACTCAGTACTGATAAATTGGGAACTAAAAGAAATTATTTTAGTTATGCAATAATATGATGTTTTTTTTTTTCGAATAACTCCGCAATCTTTTGACGGTTAATTAGAAAATTGTTATCGGTATGCGAACTTTTGACGCTTCGATAATTTGGAATCGATTTTTTCCAGAAATTTTGTATTTATCATATAAAAATCGATTTGATTCTCATTAAAAAATTTAAAAAAGTCAATTATCGATAAAAAAAAATGGCGCCTCTTTCACAGTTAAATATTTCGGAAGATTAAAAAATAAACGATTTCAGACGAAATTTTTCTATGATTCATCAAACCGTTTGAAACATACGGTACTTTAACTACGCCATAGTACTACGAGGGATTAAGAATCGAGAGTAAAAAAAATAGATATTTCAAATCTTCGTCTATAACTGGGACATCGCTAGTGACTGTGACGCGCAGCTTACCGTAGACAAGACTATCGGTCAGCAAACGGCTCGCATGTTCCGAAATTTTTATAGTTAAATATACGGTAAAGGATTTAAAAAAAAAAGATGTATATGTATAGTACAAGACATGCATACACTGTTTTGTATACCGAGCGAGTCGAATCGTTAACGGTACAAATTTATCGAGTTTAGCCGCCCGCGCGCCATGAATACTCGAGTGCCAGTAAAGTCGTCGCCGAGACGCGCCCATCGAACGTATAATACTTTTAATGCATATAGACTCATTCGATTAGCTATTAAACGTACGCGCAACCGCGCGTCCCTCCGCGTCAAAATGGGGACAGCGATCGGTTTTTTTTTTTTTTTCTTCTTTTTCCTTTTCTTTTTTCTTTTCCTCGACAAATAAACTGACGTTAGCACGAACGTGTATAATCCCACCTGACGGTACGATGAGAGAGTGTGAAATTGCACAGAGTCTACTTCTCTGCGAACCCGAGACGAGAGAAAGAGCCATAAGATAGAGTCTCGTGTTTGGTGCTGTAACTTCGTCGGAACTCGGGAAGGCATCACGAGCGAACGCATGGATTTCTCTCGATTTCTTTCGCCCCAGATATTAATATTAACGTCGCGTATAGCCAGTTTCCTCGCGTTTATCTACTGTAATATTCATCGGCCGTCAATACCGCTTCGTTCATTTACATCTGTTCTTTTGCGCTCAACTGATGGCCCGAAGGAAACGAACCGAGTCGAAACGTTTGTTCTTACGACACTGGGAAGAATTTTTCTTTTTTTTTTTTTCTGTTTTATCGACGATAAAGAACATTCCGTAAACACTGAAATTTTATTCGTTTTATATTTCGTAATCGGTATTAATGGATCTTTATTATAAGTCCGGAATGCCGTGAATATTTTTGCAACAAGATAACGGTACACGAGAAAAAAAAAAAATTCATAAACATTTTAAAAAGCAGAAATTCCTCGAGGCGATCGGGTTATTAACGATAATTCATTGAGTGTTATAGATTCGAAAACTTCGTAAATTGGGTTAACGTTTATGATATGAAAAAAAAAAAAAAAAAATGTTGAAAAGTTCAAAATGATTCGAAATCGATTTTTTTTTTTCGCAAAATAAAAAAAAATGGTATTCATGAATGTGGAAAGGAAAAATCATCGGTTAATAAAGTTTTCGACGGTATAGAAGCCGTTTTCGGAAAAACGATTTTTTTTTTTTTTTTTTTTTACTCGATTACGATATATTTGCTTAATTTTTTTGAATAATAATATCATTGAAAATCGTTTTCTCCGCGTTGTTACAAACAATTCAGGATTACGATAAAAATTGAAAGGAGCGAAAAAAATGGAGGGATGCTTAATCCATTGCCCGGTTAAACAGCTTCCGGATAATCGCCGTTTTACTGTATATAAAAAAAATTGTAGCCGTTCGTTTGAAATTATATTTGGACATTATCTTGTCTTAAGGTGTCACGAGCTCTAAAGAAGAGATCGAGAGATAATTTCAAATTATATAGTCTCTACAGCCATCGAGACATGCGAAGCCGACAGTCGATTTCCGGCATCGCTTCAGACTCGCCATTCCGGAGGCTTTTCGCCGAGAGCTTCGAGCGGCGTTCGGAACGTCTAATCCAATTTTACGCGATCGGTTGCTGCTTCATTGAAATATTCAATTTTACAAAATGTCACGAATTTTACGCTCGTTTTCAATACATTAAAATCAATTGCTTTTTTGTCAAATTAAAGGGAAAATTCCTTTGAATTTCTCTCGAATACGAGAGGAAAAAATAATAGTTCGACGGGGGGACAGTGGGAAAACGGTTAAGAATTTTTTTTCAAATGTATGACGTAACATAGAAAAATAAATTGAGAAAACCATTTAAAAAATACCAATTGAATTTGCTATGTGCAAATTTCCTTTAGAGGGTTGAAATTGCAATTAAAAAAATCGATTTTTTTTTTTTTTTTTTTTTTTTCAAATTGTAACTCGATTTTTTTCCCCACTTTGAAAATAAAGAAAAAATTCCGTTTTCAAGCGGATGAAAAAAATTTGAAAAATTTAAGGAGCAGCAATAATTCTAAGACTATAATTTCGGAGTTCCGAGACTCGGAAGAACGATGTAGAAAGCCAAAAAAAAAGAAATTCAAAACGCGATAAAGTGGAATGAAAGAATTCAAAAGAGATGACGAGAGTGCAAAAGGTATGAGCAAACGAACGGACGAGGGTAGCGCCAAAGAAAAGTAAAAGTATTCGATATATCGGAGGATAAAAGAGAAATGGAGAATCAGCGCTAAGAGAGATGGAAAAATAATGGAAACAAAAGTGTTTCATCTCTCCACAAGTACGTATGCGTATGTACCCGTGGCTGGCAGCCTACGCCGAGCAGACGTTCGTGAATAACCAGTTTCTTCGTCCACTCGTTGAAATCTCCGGGTGGGCAGAGAAGCGAACGAACGATCGCGAAGCGAAGAACAAACGGTGCAGCGCGCACACTGCTTCGCCACTCGTTCGAGTCTCGAGCTGTGATGCTGCGTTAACTCTGTCCGCTGGATCTATTTATTGCAGCTGTATTTATCCCCGCATTCAAAATAAGCGGTCCAACATTATTTTTTTTAAGGAATTTTACTAATAATAAAATCAAAATGAAAAAAAAAAAAAAAAAAAAAAAAAAATCATTTCTTTTTTATTCAATTTTTTTTCAACACGAAATAAATTTTTAATTCGAACCCAAAATAAATTTCGAACGTTAATTAACCAATTGCCGGATCGGTGATTAGCTGATAATTGAAAAAAAAAATGTTTGTTTATAAAAAAAAAAAAATTATTTGCCTCGAGTCATGTGATCTCGCGACGTTCGCGTGCAAACAAATCTCACGGTGAACTATGCTGAATTGGCGAGAATAATCGTAGGATAGGAACGGCAAAGAACAACAGTAATACTTCTAGTATTCTGTAGGTCTGTAAGTCGGTACCTACTCGCACCTCTTGGGTGTGTTGCGCACCGTCAACGACGCACACTTGCGGGACTCTAGTAGCGTTTTATAGTGTAATACGTACAGCAGCAGCCGCAGCAGCATACGGAGCAATAACTAGCCGTGTAGTTTACTTCTATACGTGTATCGGTGTGCAGAGACTCAGCGGCAGCATTCTACGGTGAGCTCGAGCGCCGTAAGAAGTGAAAGCTAGCGGTTTCAGGGAAATTCTGACGCGATTCTTGGCCGCAGCAGCTTCGCGACTATACCTCGGAATATTGCACAGGAGTTCGCGTACTTCGAGAAAAAAAAAAAAACAAAAAATTTCAGCTGTTCCTGCAACGTCCGGTTGACTCTTTACTTTATTTTTCTTTTATTTTTTTTTTTTTTGGTAATTTTCGCCCGCGTATCGTTGATCGTTTCGCGATAAACGCGCGACGAAACGAACTCAATTTTTTTTTTGAGACGAAACCATTTTTCGAATTATTCTCAAATAATTAACGCGCTTAACTTGCAATTAATAAAAATAAAAATCCATGTGCAATTAATTTCAGTTCGATAAAAAATTTTATTAAATTAAAAATCATAAAAAAATTATTAATTGATATTTTTTTTTTTTTTTTTATGATACAATTCAGATACATTTTTAAACTTCTTTATCGACAGATTCGGAAGTTTGTCGACTTTTACTTCGTATTTTTAACTTTCGCCTTCCTTCGTTTCGGACATTATATTCCGGAGGTAAAGGGGGGGGGGAAGCAGGACGTGCCGATCGAATCCCCCGTGTGATTCCTCGGCATCTGGCGCAACCGAAGAGAGGCGAGAGAACGAGGCGGCCTTCAGAAACAGGAGGAGAAGCCTATAACTACAAGACAACATTGGTTACCTCTCTCGCACTCTCGCGTGTCGTTAAAACTTCGGGTAGAAGTGAAAGCCACCTGTTTCAGGGAAATTCTGTATGGCGCTCGACATTCGTTAACCGAACTCTCGTCCCGACGATGCCGTGACGATTTTTTTTGTTTTTAACTGCCTCTTCGTCACCGATATAATCGAATACGATTCGATGATACAAAACTGGATGAGACCACCGTTTGTTTCTTTGGCTCCTCGGCGAGACGTGTCCGAGGATGCGATCGAATCGAACGGTGCGCGACGGCGGCACGTCGTCCTCGAGGCGGGTCGGTGCGCGGAGAGTTCCTTCGCTCGCAAGAAACTCCGAGACCGAAGCGCACACGCCGAGGATCCGTCAAAAGGGAAAGTTAGCGTCTCGACCTGCCGCCGGCGAATACCGCTTAATACTTTAACGTGTATTATACGATATTACTTTGTTGTTTGCTCACTTCGGATCAATTTAGTGGCAATTATTCATTCCACCAAAATACGCCGATTAATTATTATTCAATTTTTTTTTATTTTCATCCACCAATGCGATGACATGTATAAACGATATTTCGTCATAAAAAAAAAAATGAAAAAAAAAAAAAAAAAATTTGAAAAAAATCTAAAACATCGATGTTTTTCGAAAAAATCGATAATCGAACCGTTTTCAACGCTTTAAAGTCCTTATAATGAAATTTTAAAGAAAAAAAAAAATTAGTCGCGGCTCTCCTCTCGGTGAGTCTATGACTTCAGCAAAAATATTCTTTGCCTGTGTAGCCGAATGCCCCCGACGTTTATGCATACGGGAATAATGTCGATGACCCTTACCTAACGAGTTTGCCACGAAATTCATTTCGCGAGGCATGTTGCAGCCACGATATGCCCGGGGGTTGTGTTGGTTTCGTTGATGTTCCTCTCAGACTCGCTAAAAATATCCGAAGGCCCGTTTCGGCCTCTCGATAAAATTGTCTTTTCTCTCATGTATTCGCTCCTTACGCTTGCAGGACCGGCTGATTAAAGTGCTTTTTCGACTTTAATCTTTTTATTCCTTATCTTCTCTTTTATTTTTATTTTATTTTTCGTCGATCGAGACGATCACTCCGCTCCATTCCGTACTCCATTTTTTTTTAATGACCCATCGATTTAATGTTCGATAATTCTTTATCCTTTCCAATTTCATTAAACGACAATCGTTACAAAAAAAAAAAAAAAAAAAAAAAAAAATGGTCGAAAAAAAGATCGAGAACCATAGAAATTAATTCGGCAAAACGCTGAAAAGTGCCTTTTGTCGACAGCCGCCTCATTACTCTCGTAATGCAAATTTCTCCGGACAGTCTAACGCAGTCATTTGTCGAGGTATCCGGGAATTTCCGAAAAATCAAGCGGCAAAACCACAAGACGAAGGTCACGTGGTGCGTTTCTCAACGGCGGACATACCGCTTTCAAGGTCTCCTCAATCGCTTCGAGAAGTCACGTCCGGTTCGCGACTACCGGTGATGGAAGTCGATCCGGGACCATTCCGCGAACACAGGGATAAAACCGTGCGACAGAAGATTTCGATCTTATTACCGTTAAATTGTGGTACACGAGACATTTAGCAACTTTTTTTTTTTTTTTTTTTTTTTTTTTTTTTTTTTTTCATGAATCATCGGACGCGTCGCCGGATAATAAAGGCGTAGACACGTCGGTCGGCGATGTCTTTGGTATGCTGAAGATCGTCCGCATATCAAAGGAAATCCCAGTCGCGCGCGCCTCGATCGTGTATAACGACGCGACGCGAATTGCTCAAGAGATTTTTTTTCATCGCGTCATCGGAACGATCGTGTTATAGATTTCAACATACGCGTAGTGTGAATCTAGTCGTCCTACATCCATTGTAATGTAACGACAGATCGAGAATATATATAGAGATATATAGTATAGATACATATTAAGTTATACCGGATGTATCTCCTCGGGATCATCTTGTATTCTATTGAATTCAACTTTGTTAAACATCACTATGAACCAATCTATTCATAGAACTACTTGGCGCTTGAGAAGTTGAGAAATATTTCGTTCGGAATTGAAGATGCAATAGAAAAAAGTGATACATTATTCGTTTAGAATCGTATAAAAAAAAAAATTTTAAATCATTTTTAACGATATTTTTTACTTTTGCTCCTAAAAATTTTACATTTATAGAAAAATTATTATTTTTAAAAAATTTTTCCGTCCACGTGAATTTCGAAAAAAAAAAAAAAAAATTACGAAAAATTGCATTACAAATTTTTTTTTTTTCGTTCGTACTGCATATCTGCGATGAAACTATTTTTTTTTTTGCATCCGCGTGCCTCGAGTAAATTCTTTCGTCGCACGAGAGTTACACACACTCGTGTGTTACTATACGAGCGTCTCGAGTAGTTTGTAAGTCTCGCGTCAGTTTGGCCTCTTTCTCCGTTCGCAACCCTCGGCGTGTATTATGAAACCGTGAGCTCGTTCGCTCGCTCGCCCGACATCGCGTTATATAAATGCCTGGAGCAACGGGTGTCTCGTAATTGAAGAGTGAAAATATGAAAGGAGTTTTCGTCGACGACATGGTCGCCGTCGAGGACGACGACGACGACGACGACGACGATGGGGACGACAGAGCGCTATTTCCCCCTGAGGCTCACTCGTGACTTATATATATATTCACACACCAGGGAGCCGATTTGCTCGACGATCATTTCGTGAGATAACGGAAGTCCCGCGATCTCTACTTGACTCGAAAGACCCACTCGAATTTCTACATATTTCCGTTCTCCGCAGGGCCCCCGCAATAGATTTGGTGAGAGAAAATACCGAACGATGAATTATTATGCACGACGTTTAGAGAGCTGACTAAATCGGCGGCAAAAAAAAAAAAATAGGTGGGCGCGAAAAAAAAAAAAAAAAAAAAAAAAAGATTTTATAACGCGTAAATTATAGAGAAACAAGAAGTTTATTGTTGGGAATATAAAAATTCATTGCACTTCCGGACATAGTATCTTTATGGTATAATATAATTCGATAGCTTAGATACTGTACACAATATACTTAAAGTTAATTTTTACAGCGCAATTTTATGACTCGTAGTTCCACGCGTTACCGATAATCGTTAATTCGAAAAGGACTCCAGAGGCGCATTCTAGTCAAACAAGTTATGCGATTAAAAAAAAAAGTTTGCACGCGCATTCAGAGAACGAAAGATATTAATAATCGCGCGATGTTTGGATTAAATACAAATATTGTTATAATCGAATATAAGTGTTTATCTCGTTAAGACTCCGTTCGAGATGATTTTTACAGATGTTTTTTGTGGAGCATATGATTCTTACGAAAAAAATCATTACGAGTACATTAATTCGAACGAACGTTCTCGAGAAATTTAATGGTTAATCTTAAGACGATTAGCTGTAATCTCGAATAATGCCGATAAATTAATAGGATTTTATTTGCGGAGCACGAAATTCTGTACGATAAAGTTACTCAGCAATTTTTTTTTTTTTTTTTTTTTTTTTTACAAAAATTGGAAAATTTACGATAAAAAAAAAGTGCGCAATGAAAAATTGTATCAATAAAAAGGAGTCAAATAAAAAATAATTATTCACGTATTATAGTCGTGAGATTTAGTGTCCGAAACCTACAACTTGACTCGTAAATCGAATGAACCAAAATGTCGTTACGAAATATTAAGGCGTTTTGAAAAAAAATTTTAAAATGATAATTTTCTTCGTAACCCGAGGACTTTATGGATATTTTTTCATTTACGAGTCATTTCATGCAACTTCTTCGTTTCCAACGTTCCGATCTCACATAACCTCTGTATTCCGAAACCGAAAAAAAAAAATCCTCGACAAAAAAAAAACACTTAACTATATCCTTCGTAAAATCCGCCCACTTAACTACGAATCTCACAGAAACTCCACAACAGTCCGCATCCTACGTTATTAATTTTTTTCCGCTGTAAGTAAAAATCACATCTATTGTTTCCCACCGAAACTATTGATAAACATAACACTCCGCAATCCCGCAATATTCTCGCGAAACAATGATCGTTGATTCCCGACGCGGCATCCCAGTTGGGATCGTCTCTGCGAATTACCCGTTAAATCTTCTCGATATATCCGATCCGCGTTCGCGTATATGCGTAAATTTTATATGAGTACTATAAACCGCATGCATAGCGTCCGAGGAATTGCATGTTTCCGATAGCCTTTGCCAGTGAATGTTATTATAAACCGCGCGAAGGGAGATATAACGCACGTGTGTTGCGTTGCACACAACAATCTTTGCAATACCGACTAAAACGATATATATACGAAAATAAAAAAAAAAAAAAAAAAAAAAAAAAAAAAAAAAAAATGTACATATATACATATATATACGTCTGTATCGAATGCACACCTAATACGTAGTCTACAGTACACGAAAGTCTATATCTCTCGGTAGAGTGTCGGGTCCACAGACCTACGTGAAACGCACTATAGTATTATTCCTTTCTCTTCCCGCTTTATAAAGTCGATTCGGCGTAACTCCCGCGACGAGGAGTTATACCTATATATACATATATATGTATATAGATATGTATGTAAGACGGGTCTCTCGCGGATTAACCCGCTGCCGGCCGATACCAGCGGAGATTCAGGCGGTGTGGTGTTGCAGTTTCAACCTCTACACGAGAGGACCGGTTAACGTACGAGTTAACATATGAAACTGCAGGTATATAAGGGGTGAGGATCCGCCATAGCGAGACTCGGACGCTTACGCACCGCGGACTCGCAGCACTTCGGGCATTTATCGCTAAATCGTAACTTCCGTACGTCCACTTAAATAATATAACGCGCCGAGGGATCCGGAGATACGTACGCGATTCACGGGACTCTTACATACGCCGAAGTATTTTATATCCTCCGGTTCCACCGGCTTTGGAGAGAGAAAATACGGAAAAGATCGCGAGGTGTATAGTTACTGCAACGTTCGCCGATCTTAGGAGGCATATGTTCGTTAAAATTGCGATTTAAACAATACGCGAAGCACGTGCACACAGACAAAGGTACAGATGGACACAATGTCGGCGATCGGGGATTTTACGGAGGGTGTATCGCTGCGTATTACCAGAGAGTGAGATTCACGGGAAATTCAGAGCGAATTACGAATACTATCCAATTTAATAAAAATTTGAAAAAAATCAACCATAGAAGGTGCTGAGAATATTAATTTTCCATAATAATAATTCAAAAAGTTATTAACAAATTAGTAAAAAAAAAATCATTGCTTAACCAATCACTCGGTAAACTAACTTTTTCTTTAGACGAAATTTGTTTTAACGTTTATGATTTTTTTGAAATTTTTTTCTAATTTTCGAAAATTCGTGATTTTTCATCCATACAAAAAAATCCAAATTTTTTTTTTTTTTTTTTGAAAATTAGAAAAATTCTCAAAAAAATCATAAGTATTCAAAAAAATTTGCAAATAAATTTCGGCTAAAGAAAAATCGATCTTCTTAGCACCTTCTGTATGGTTAATTTTTTTCAGATTTTTATTCCATTTGAAAATTGGCGAAATTTTCTCTTTGAATTTCACGTGAATCGCACTCTTTGGTAATACGCAGCGGCAATACCTTAAAGACGAAGGAAGTCGAAACTAAAGTGAACAACTTTCGTTTGCTTTCCTCCCGCGCGCGTTATACCGCTCGCGAGTATATCATTGTTTGCTAATATTCCTCTGACCGGCAACAATTAAGTTAATGGGGTTTTGGCGCTCAACTACGGGGATTGTCGAGAATCCAACTGCGGGAAGAGAATTTGTGCCGCGGCGCTGTTCGCTGTTCGGAGTCGTTCGGGTGGAAACACTCGAGACTACTGTACGCTCTATGGGATGCGTGAGAGAATGAAAGAAGAAGAAAAAAAAAAAAAAACAAATAAATAATGAAAAAAAAAGTCGGCCAACTTTTCCACTCTCTAACGATCGAGATAAGTCAGATGTAATAATACGACGAGAAATGAGAGGTTTGAAAAATAGCCTCGTTTCGGAGCAAAGGCTCTATGCTATGGCTTTGGTACGTTAAGGTTATGTTACTTATTTACTAACCGTAATTTTAGTCATTAAAAAAAAATTCATAAAAAAATACGGGATACCGGATTACAGAAATGGATTAACATTTCTCGTAGGCAAAGATTGAGAAAAAAAAAAAAAAAAATACTTCAGTCATTAAATATTTTCATAGGGTTCGCGGAACAACGAAATATTGTTGAAATAAATTTCGCAAACTATGGAGGATTATTAACACGATAATAATAATAATAATAACTGTAAATATAGAATAAATAATCCTACTAATTGGATACAGTTACCGATAAAAATGTAAAAAATGAAATAAATTGAAAAAAAAAAAAAAAAAATACAGAACACAGGATACAGAGTTAAATATTGCATACAGGATTATCCCAACGAATTATATTTCTAATGCGCAAAAATACGATTGAATTTTTTTTTTTCGTATTTTTTATTTCTACGTACTTTGCGAGAAATAAAAAAAAAAAGTGAAAAATAAAATATACTTTGGTCGGAAAATATTTTCACGTGCACTTCGGAAAGACGAAATATTGGTGAAATAAGTTTAATAAACAATTGAGGATTACACTACGATGATAATAATAATAATAATAATAACAACAATAAATACGAAATAAATAATCCTACTAATTGGATATCAACTACAATTCCTATAGCGTCGTTAAAGTACAAACGAAGCGTTGTCGTTGAACGAAATATGGAAGATCCGGGAGAGAGATCCTCCGCGTCAGCATGAAATTCGTGACTCTCGCGGAATCGAGGAATTTTTTTTTTTTTTTTTTTTTTAGGGTTAAAAACCGCGTAATACGAAAGGGAAATTCTTTGCGTCTCTCTTTCATTCCCCGGCTTCTGGTCTCTCGGTGTTCCTCGCCCAGCGTCCAGTCGCCTAGAGCTCAAGGCCGCTGAAGGTCATTCGAGTTCAGATCTTTTTTTTTTTTTTTTTTTTTTTTTTTCGTTTTGTTCTCTTTACTTAACTCTCCCGTTGGTCCTTCCTTTCTCCTACGGATGGTTTGCTCTCGGAGAACCCGGGAGGCGATCGCCTTGTGTTTCTTATTCTCGATTCCCTCGAGCGACGAGAAAGACAGAGAAATCGGGTGGTACGGCGAACGTGGGGGTCCTTCATGACCGGCGAGAAGCGGTTAGCCGGACCCTTCTTCGCCACAGCTTTACTGTACGCCAACTATATTTATGTATCTAACTTACCCAGCGGTATCGTTCCTCTGTCTCTTCGTCTCTTGAAGGACTTATTTTCTTCGCAACTTTTTTTTTTTTTTTTTTTTTTTTTTTTTTTTCACGTTGATTCTCACAAACCCTCTCTTATCTTTCCACCGTCTTCCCCATTACCTTCATGGTGTTTATACGTATACCGGTACACACCGCTGGCAACAGCGGTACTATCTCTCCTGCGTTCCATTTCGTATTCTCGACGCAATGCTATTACAATATCGTGAATATGCTAAAAGGGCGCGTTTCGGCTTTATTAGTGAAATAAACAAAATTATAAATCGTTAATTCGATTGATATAATACGATTTTTGTTGCACTAATTAAGTCGAATGGGTACTCAGTTTTTAGGATTCATGGTAACGAAAAATCGTAAAAAAAAATAAAAAATGAACACAAAATTTATTTATTTATTATTATCATTATTTTTTTTTTTTTTTTTTTTTTTTTTTTCGAAAAAGTAATTGGTTCGCGATGTAGAAATATCAAGAGTAACATTTTCCTCTTCCCTTAAGCGCGATACTGTCCGCCCGCGCGTAGATCTTACTAGCAGCGCGCGGGGCGTGTGGGCGCTGCTAAGTCCGTTCGGTACATATCTACTTAAATGCAGACAGACGTTTTTTCAAGTTTGCGAGGTACGAACGCGCGTCTCTTAACCCGGGAAAGTAGTTTATTCCGTGTCGCGTGTCTCTCCTTTTCATTCGTTCGCAGCCTTACGAATAACATCGCGGAACCAATTGCGGCCGCGAGAGTAGTTGCGTTACCGCGCGAGATCGGTAGTGTCGTCGTCCTGTTGGACAGTCAACGCTCGTGGTATGCAGTACTTGTCGATGCGCCACGAGTTACACGCTACACACGCAAAAGTACGTCAGTGGACACGCCTACTAAACGCTCGAAGCCGTAGTTAGTCGCGTACTTATATGTCGATGAACAGAGAACTAGTAGTTGTGTCCGGTAGCGGTTCGGCCGATATCAGCTTAAGTAGAGGAATCCTACTTCGTCCCGCTTTTTCTTAAAGCGGCATCAACGACACAATAACAATAGTAATTAAGTCTCGTAATCGTTGTATATCGTTAAGAGAAACGTCGACATTTTTTACCCGATACGCTCTCTTTATCGATATTAATGTACGATTTTTTATTTTATTTTTTTTTTTTTTTTTTTTTTCGGAGAAATTTTCTTTTTTACCGTTCGGCTCCCGTACTCTCGAGCGTAATATATATATTAACAATATATTTTAAATATAAAAAATAGTTACATATTATTCAATATTTTTTCGGGTTTTGTTTAAAAAATTTTTATTAATTAAAATTTAATGTTTATAAGTCGATACTTTACGAAAATTTTGTTTTTATCGATCACGATACGGTACTACCGTTCGCGTTCGCGAAAAGACGAAAAAAAAAATTCAACTGTTCTCGCTTTTTTTTTTTTTTTCGACAAAAATTCACGGAATCTCTCCGAACGCAGAAAGAAACACACGAAATTCTCGAGTACCCGAAAACCGTTCGCCTCATAATTATTTACGCGCGTACCAACCGTCTAAACGCATACGAACGCGCGAGCGTTATTCGTGATCCGAGATTTCAAGCTCCGGTGAGTTCTTCGTATAACACGGAGTCGATAAAGCCGCGTAAGGTGTAACACGTAAAAGGGCTCACGAAATTCTCCTAATTTCCTTCGAGGAGCAAAAGAGAGAAGGAAAGAAGAAAAAAAAACGAAATATACGGTCGGTCCCGTGAGGTGAAAGCACGGCGAACTATAAATAGCCAGAGGGCCCAACTGCGTGATTATAGACTCCACCGGCGCATTATACTGTAACTCACTATAACCCTACTGTATAACGCGCACCCGTTGTGTCAGTAGCTCCCAAAGCGTGAAGGCGTCGAGTAGCATCTTTATGCCTTATAGAATATAGATAATACACACAAATACTTCTCCGTGAAAGTAAAAAAAAAAGAAAAAATCATTTCGAAGATGAAGTAATGATCGCTCATTATTCCGCGTTATTATTATAATCACGATGATTTTTCGAGACGAACTTCCCGCGTGTGCGTGCGCATCGAAGCAATGATTTTTTTTTACCTCGAATTGCTCGCCTTGATTTTACAACGCCGCTAATATAACTTTCCGTTACGCACAAAACGGCATAACCTATTACAGGCAAATTGTGCGCAATCCTGTGAATCTCAAGATTCTCGTGTTAGAGTTCGTCGGGATCGCGCAATTAATTTCTTACGCGAAATGCATAAAATGAAAATACGTATCCTCGACAACTCGGGTCCGAGTGCGAAAAAGCGTTTTATCGCGTAGCCTCGGGGGCACGGGGGACGGGGAAACTTGTATTATGTGTTGGGAACAGGGCGAGAAACGATTGTCGAGTGTTTATCTCTCGAGGAGTCGTAAGTACGTGTGAAAATGAGAGTGAACATGGATGTTTATCGAGAGCTCTCTCGGGTACTCGTGTACTTAGAAACTGCATTATATTTATCCATTCTCTAATAATGCACCATAGTACGCGATATTATAATGTACCCGATATAAGTACTTACCAATCTCCACTCCGATAGTTTCTCCAGGTTGATCCGCGCCTCCGTGCGTTCACCGCGACGATATAAATTATCCGATATCCCGGGCCACTCCTCGTCTTGGCATTTGATGATACCTCGCCTAATGGAGGGACAAACCGCACGCTGTAATCCGCGGAATTGCACTTCGAAAGTGTATACGTGCATTTGGCAACGGGATACAAACGAAATTGGGTTAACGACACTGCCGAACGCGTTCGTATTATATGCAAAACTATATGGGCGGACTTGCGGTTATCGCGTTTGTAGAGGTCGCACGATTCTGCGCACTCGCTACCGGCCATCTTTCGAGATATTCGCGTGTTTCTCGCGCCATGTTTCAGTTCGTTTTTTACGTCTCGCGGAACACTGTGAACGCGCGCAATTTTAGGTTAGGTACGGATTAACCGGCCGGCCGGTCGGATGCATAGTTTACTAACAAAATGCGTAAATCCCCCGACTGGGTACTTACGAGAAGCTGGTGTTTCGCGTCACGATGTCGATATACTATCGATTATCATAGCGCCGACCGTGCAGTGACACGATGTGGTTCGCACTCGGATTTGACGTGGCAGTTTAGCGTGGATTTTAACGATATATGGATTATAGTTAAATGAGTTTTAATTAAATGTGAAAGAAATCTAACGACAGAAAGTAAAAATGAGAATAAATAAACGAAAAATGAAAAGTTATTTGTGTGACTTCGACAACAAAATCTTCTCGACTTCGATGAATGCACGGCCATTTTTTGGTGAGTTGAACAATACTTCGAAATATTTTACGATAATTTTAGTTTTGATAAAAAATTTCCATTTTTCTGTTTCCATTGCGATACCTATGGATATCGTGAAATACATATATATTTTTTCCATTCCGAGAATAAAACAAAAAAATCTAAACCCGTCAATTTTCGAGTGTATTGCCTCCGCAAGTTTCGTAACGAGACCCCCGCGCACACGTTTGCATTCTTACCTCCTTCGCGCGGAAATAGTGCGAAACACCGCTCGTAGAACAATTGAGAAATTGCGACCAAAAGAAACAAAATAAAATCGAGTTACAAATTACAGAAAGAAGTGAGAATAAAACGTAGAAATTTTCACACAAATAGAAATAACTGTGTGTACGTGTAGACCCGATCGCGAAGGTACTGTAGCCGTAGATCTCGGTATTTATGTAGTCGTGTAACAGTGGTTCGGACAATCGAACTTTAAAACCGCAGAAGTAAGCGTGTCTACATGCCGTTCGTTTCTCTTCATATTTACCTACGGATACGCACACCGTAACGTTTAACACACATCCTCACCGATGTATAGATAATATGGGTACACGAGGCATACGCTGGTCGAAGTCTTCTGCCGTTGCTGCTGTTCTCCCGTCCAAACATTTGCATAGAGACACACCGGCGCTTATGCCTCGACTAACATTTACGTATTTGTACGCGTATTCGGACGATAGCAAGAATTCACGCTCTGGTTACACCCAAACCGGAAATAAGAAGCGCGACACGTTGTATCTACTGGACTGCGATCTACCGGTACATAATATTAATATTTATGTTAGACACCCGTATATGTTTTCACTCTACGCGGCCGTCGTGGTCCACGACGTCGGAAAACACGTTGTAACGAAACTCGAGACTCGGATAAACATGTGTATAAATTCGCATACACTGCTACACAGAAATCCTTCGACTTATACGATACACAGCAATCGGTTACTCGGTTAATGTTTACGTGTTGTTTTCGATAATTCGAAGCGATCTTATGAATAATACTGAATTAATTTTTTTTTTTTTTTTCACGAATTTTATTATCTACGTGAATTTAGTTATTTTAAAGTAATAATTAATGCCGTGACAGTGATAAAAGATAATTTGTTACGAAAAATATTTTATCAAATGACAAAATTAGTCACGAGAAACTGCATAATTGAAAATTTATTTAAATTTCATAATTACGAGTCATTTTCGTCGTAAATATATTTGAAAATATTTTTACGAAATATTCGATCGAATTTTTAATAAACAGTGAAATATAACGCGTAAAGCGATAATATTAATTCTCGAGTACATCTCTTTACGATGCTTACGAGTTGTAACCGCGGGAGGGGGGGTAATAGATTCTTCGGAACAGTGCGAAGACATCCGGTAGGTTGGTAGGTAATATACGGCTATAAGGACTCGTATTCCCGTTCCACTCGTATTCACTCTCGAATTACTTACTTACATCGAGCGTCGCGGAAAGTGCAAGTGGATCGAGCGCCGCGTTCCACTCCTTGCGAACACTCGCGGAGCTTCGAAGCCGCGCACTACTCTTCTCTTCCTTTCTTCTTCGTTTCTCGCGCCGCTTGCGCTCATCTCTTTTACCGATGAATACTACACACACACACCAACGCAATCTTTCATGTTTTCGTTATTTACGCGTACACCTCGTCGTACATCATAGCGTGCGGCCGCGCGATATACCACGTGCTGGAATCGGCGACGCGAATTCAAAGGAACATAACCTAAGAAATGAATAAAGAGTCGCGTACTGCCAGAGAAAAAGACATATATATATGTATTTGTGGCATAAAGAAAGAAAAAAAAAAAAAACGCAAGTGAGAGGCACGATGGTTATAAATAAAGTCGCGAGTCCGAGTTGCGATCGAGTCGCATTTTTTTTTTTTTTTTTTTTTCGCATCTTTTCAACTCGGCAATAAACCGGTACTCGATCGATTGAATGCCGAGAGAACTCTCATTTGCATATGCACCATGCGACAATTATGCTAAATAGAACTATCGGGACGATGTGCTTTCGATTCGCTTCGATCAAATCCACGCCTGTGATTCGACGCAACGGAACATTGCACCATAGCGTCTCGCGAGTGCAAAAGGGGTCTCGCGAGTGGGTAGAATCAGACGAAAAATTTAAAGAAAATGCGTTATGACGAAGAGAAAGCGAAGAAAATGCCGACATTAAGAAAATTTAATAAAAATATCTGATATTTTCGATATTTAGTTAATATTTAATGTTAAACATAAAGAAACAAAGATATGCGGTTTTTAAGGTTAAGTTTGATTTTTTTTTTACGATTTTTCACTTAATAGACGACAATAATAAAAAAATAATGAAAAAAATCGTAATAATAATAAATAATTATGAAATTATTTATTAAATTGTAAATAATTAAATAACAATAGAAATTTTTTTCTTAAGTAATTACATCGAAATAGAAAAATACGCGATGTCAAAGCGCGAAGATCCGCCTTTCTAATTCCGAATCCTGCGGCTAACCGAATTAGAAATCGATTTAAACTGACCTCGTCGCTGGCCGTTCAAAGGCTTTAAATTTATGATGTTGACCCGACCCTCTTGACCCGTCCCACCAAAACAATTTAAATCCCGTATCGTCCCTCACAATGATCGCTCAACGACAGTTCAATTGACCGTTAAACTCCCGTACACCGTTAATGCTTAAGCCAATGGAATAGAAAAAAATAAAAATAATTACATCAGACAATATCTCACCTAATATTCTACAAAAGATCGCGGGTAGTTGGAGTCTCGGAGTGTCAGTGAAAGAAGACTGTCGTCTTTTATTCATCAAAACGTTTCTCGTTGGAGTCTCTCGTGTCGTTCGTTTTTATTCATCTTTCACAGGGCCCATTGCATAAATTCGCTGCGCTCGTAATTCACTCCACAAACGATTGCTCACCCTCTTCACCGCGCCTCGTGTCTCGTATTCACACGCGTTCCTCGTTGTCGACGGGGCTTTGCCCTTCGAGTCTCGGAATCGCGATAGATATTCGAAAAAAAAAAAAAAAAAAAAAAAAAAAAAAAAAAAAAACATCGACGGGGTTTCGCCTTTCGAGTCTCTGAATCGCCATAGATATTCGAAAAAAAAAAAAAAAAAAAAAAAAAAAAAAAAAAAAAAAAACATCGACGGGGTTTCGCCTTTCGAGTCTCTGAATCGCGATAGATATTCGAAAAAAAAAAAAAAAAAAAAAAAAAACAGCGACGGGGTTTCGCCTTTCGAGTCTCTAAATCGCGATAGATATTCGAAAAAAAAAAAAGAAAAAAAAAAAAAAAGTAGAGTTACACGTTAACCAGACCGCGAAGGAAAGGGTTTCGGTTCTGCAACTGATGAACAATTCTTCGAAAAATAATATCACGCAGCTGGATGCATGCAATCCTCGGGATGGATGAGCAGTCGAATTAATAACGGAAGATCGAATTTCGGAGCAACTATCGCTTCGGTTCTCGATATACGATCCCGAGATAGTCGAACGAAACGGTGCCCTCGAGAAGCCGTTGTTGTCTAAGTTAACCTTCTTAAGGACCCGAAGAAAGGGCGCGCCACGCCTCGAACAGTTATTGGATCTAATGATGTTCCGATCGCCGGAGGACAGTTAGACCCGAACCGAGGAACCCGAACGCGGACTCATTCGGGACAAGAAAAAAAAAAAAAAAAAAAAAAAAAAAAAAAAAAAAAAAAAAAAAAAATAAAATAAAAGAAAACAAAACACTTCGAGAGTCAAAAGATTCATCATCGGGCCGCTGATGTATCGGACACCTCTCGTTTGTTCACAGAGGCGAAGAATTCAAAACCTCTCGCGGCTTGAATACGATTTGTGACCGCGCGACGTCGAAATTATAGCAGGTGTAGCATAATAAAGAACCGAAAAAGAATAGAATAAAGCAGAGTTCGTCTTATAATACCCCGAAGATTAATTAAACATCGTGAATTCATTAATTTTTTCATTGAAGCGAATCGCACGCGAACATCGCGATTTCGCGAAAAATATATATAATGAACAGATGAGACCGATTTCGAAAGTAAAAACTCTTACGATGTACCTAATTGGAATATTGAAGACGTGCGATCCGACGAGGTGAACGGATTCGGATCCCTCCGCGATTTTTTTTTTTTTTTTTTTTTTTTTCGATCTCTCGTATTCATCGTGTTTATTAATTTCGGAAAAGATTAAACATGAATTCGATAGTTTTGATGCATTCGATCGTAAAATCATAAATCTGATCTTAAAATCGTCTTATATTCGATCGCCGATTCGCTATGAATTGATTCGATTTTAAGGTTAAAAAAATCGATAATTTCATAATAATAATATTAAATATTATATTATAATGCCGTAATAACAAACGAACAAACAATGCAAGTATCCGTGTGATCCTCGGGATAAAATTTCATTCTCGAGTTCGACGCGCCGAAGCGATTTTCGTGACAAAAACGAAAGTTAAAAAAGTGATAGTAAAATTTCCTTACGACAAATAAATGGAAAAAAACTAATGTCAGATAAATCTCTTGATACAAAATTGATATTCAATAATAATAATAATAACAAGACGTAAATATGCAGAACAGCCACATAGCTTTCCAATTCCAACTATAGAAAAAAAAAAAAAAAAAAAAAAAAAAAAAATGAAAGTCAGTAATGCTACGAAGAGATGCGAGAGGTTTACACACAGGTCTTTGATTTCTTTTTCCTCGGGACCACCATCTCCTTCAACTTTTTCTCTATTGCTTTTTATTGCCATTCTTGTACTTTTTCTTTTCCTTCGGCTCTTCGCATCGATTCATCGTCAGTTATTCGTTCTTTTTTTTATCGTTCTCTCGAAATCACACCCCTCCCCCCCCCCTCTTCATCCCTCGTATTTTGTTAGCCGGCGGACCAAAAGTTCCTTTTCTTTTCTATCGCTCTTACAACTACGATATACAGATATACTAAACGTGCGAAAGGTACTCGCGATCGCTGGACCAACAGAACGAAATTAGCATCTTTTTACGATGCTGAGTGTCCGTCTGCCTTTGCGGGACACGAAGCGTCTATTGTTGTAGTCTCCGAGACACGAAGGAACGGAATAAAGAATGGAAGAGAGAGTGTTAAGAATGAAACTGCGGAATTTTCGAAGCGCTTGAATGAGTTCGAGTCTATCGAATTGTATATCGTCGCGATTTCGTGAACGCGTTCGCGTCTCTCGTTATTCGAATTCGCGGGATAACGGTTTTGACGCAATTTCCGATTTACGTCGGTGACCTCATTTCAGCTTTTATTAGAGTCAAATAATTTTTTTTTTTTTTTTCGTAATGACCTTTAAAAAATTTTCGATAATTTATTGATTTTTTTTTTTTTTTTACGATTTTTTTTAACATAATTCCGTTAACGCCAATTACATTTCACTTTTGAATTTAAAAATTTTCGATTGATTAATGCGAAAAGTTCGAAAAAAAAAAAAAAGAAATCAAATTTTTTGAGAGTAAAAAAAAAAATGCATTTTCGAAAATTTACTTAATTTTCTCGAACGATTAGACATTTTTCTATTGCCGCTAAAGATTTTTCTCGAGACCAATGCATACATCGAACGTTCCTTAGGTAAATAAAGAAAAAAATGTCGTTTTCCATTACGACTTCGAAAGTTTGTCACTCGCGTTCCACCGCGATGACGTTATAACCGAACGAATCCTCAGGTATCGTCTCTCATCACATATCCGCGCGGCACAAGTTAATATATTTCCTCTTCGCATTCTCACGTATGCAAAACATTTGTTACGCACGTATATTCTCTTATCGGTAACGCTTTAGCATAGAAATTAACGATCGCTAACCAGAGAAGTTCAAGGCAAACGGATAAGCGTATGAAACAGCGTTCCCGCTAATGCGCCGCGTCAATGCCATTTAACGGTATTCCCTTCGTTTCTCCCGCGCAGTCGATAGAGAGATTGTTATTTATTAATTTTTTTTCTTCGTTACTTCATAATCGCCACGAGTTCCAAGAAATTTTTCGTCTCCAGGGAAAACTGCAACGCGCGTAATAAAAAAAAAAAAAAAAAAAAAAAAAAAAAAATTACGCGCAAAAAAACACGCGAGAGAAGGAAAAACGGGAAAGGAGATGAAATATTGCCGCAACGGTAATTCCTTTCTCGTCGCTAATTATGCAACGCTTGGTGCTCGCGGTTTCTGTCTCTAGTGTGCCGCACGGTTTACACTGTACGCTGCATAATGGTTTGAGTGTACAAATGCGTGTCCGCACGTATGTAGCCCACCGGTGCGTAATTGGCTGTTGGCGCATGAATTTTCACGCGGTATGCCGTGGTAAACTTGTGGATCTAAGTAACTGCGTGAGCTTCTCGCAACATAGTATTAGTACACTATACATCGTTCGTACATACGATAGCGTAGATACGCGGCTTCGCCGCAATGCGCGATTGGCATTCCGATTGGTAACGTAAGGGGGCATACGGGGCGTTTTAGGTTATAATTGGAAAGCGAATGAATTATGGAAGTTCGCGGATAGACCGCGTCAAATTATACGCGTTTATACTACTGTGTTATACATTTTAGTTATGGCGTTGCTGCTGTCGTTGACGCGGCAACAATATCACGATGACGTTAGACGCGGGAAAATTTTTATATATATATATATATATATAGAAATAAAAACAAATGGGAACGCGTACGGAGACGTTATTATGACACAGAGCAATTTTACGAAGGAGTCTCCCAACGCCGGTCTTTCACTCCGTAGCGCTTTTTTTCGCCTCAGGGAAAAATAATAACGCTATTCGGTCGCCGGTACAAATCAGAGTAACGACCCGATTCTGGAGCATTAGCGCTCTCGAGAATATCTCGTAAAAAAATAAAATTGTATGCGTGAAAGTAAGAGTCGGGAGAGAAATAAAAATACGAGTTTTACGAGTCCTCTGCTGATTGGGCGGTAGGGAGAGATAAGATTTTTGACGATTTATCGATGTTTCTCGGTGGTCGATAAGTAGGTAAACGAAAAAAAAAAAAAAAAAATTTCGCATTGTTGCTAATAATTTTTTGATAATTAATTATTTGGTGAAATTGTTGTTGAATGACAAAAAAAAGCGTTAAAATTTCTTATTGCATCTTTGACCGAACAGTATTTTCCGCGGGTCAGTGGAACGGAAGGAAATTGTGTTTGACGCGCGTAAATAAATGCCGGAAATAGATTAAATGGCTATGAATTTTACGTTTTTTTTTTTTTTTCTTTTATTTCGCCGTTTCATCTCGGAGAACGGAGGAAAAAATTAAGGAAAACTCGGTGATTGTTAGGTTTGAAAATAATTAAAAAGTTCGAAGACAAAACTTCGCTTCCGGACTTTCCATCATTTAGAAGCCTTTTGTTGTTATTTTTCTTCATACGAAGCGATAATACCTCTATATGAAAATAATGATAAATTAGTTCCGCGATCGATGTAAAATTTTCCACAAGGAAATCAAATATTATGTTAGAAAAATATTATAAATATGTTAAATTCGGCATTTTTATATAATTACTATATCAATCATAAAAATTGAATAAAAAATTTAATTATGTAAAAATTACATAAAATAATGATTTTTCGTCGAAAATATATCGCATACATATATCGCAGATACATTTTCGATTTTTTTTTGGGATTTGAAATTTTTCGAAATCGCATTTTTCGAACGCATTTCTTTGTTTCCGCAACGATATATAGATCGAGGTAATAGGTATGGATTTAGGAAAGTTAAAAAAAATTCCGTTCGATCGTCAACAGGGCGTACAGCACATAAGTTTCACCGGTCTCGCGCGTCGATAGCGCTGATTTCCTCGCGAAAAATTTCCGACGAGGTGAAAACTGCGCGTTATAGAGTATCGTAATCCCAGATCAGCTCGCGCCTGTTTTCCGTCTCGAATGAGCGTTTTCTCGCCGTGCGTGTGTGAGAAATTCTTGTCGGGTTCGATATCGTAGTTTGTGTAACAAGTATATATATATGTACGACGATCAGCAGAGCGGCGCGCAACAGACATGATCGACTTTTCATAGCGTAACGCGGCCACTCAGCCGCACCCATGCTAATTCGCTACAATGGAGAAGGGAGATCGCGCGGGGGTGGGGGATGGGTGTCTCTAGTGAAAGTTCAGAAAGAACGAATTCGATATCGGTCGGTTCTCTCGAGCGATCGGCTGCGGAGGTATAATAGCCATGAATAGGCGAACGAACTCCCGCACGCTTGTCGAAGGAAGTCGAGGTCTACTTAAATTTCACGAGAGGAGATCGAGACCCATAGAAATTCGTATCTCCGGCTGTATCTAACTTCTTTGGTATCGCATATCCTCCGAGCGCAAAAATAATACGCGAAAAAAAAAAAAAAAAAAAGAAAAAAAAATAAACCGAAGAATTTGCATCGAAGACGATGAGCGACGCGATCGAAAAGCAAAAAAAATTTGAAAAATAATATACAAGAGATTTCGGAGTAATTTTTTTTTTTTTTTTTTTTTTTTTTTTTTATTGTTACTTTTGTAGGTAAAATTATTTTACTTCACTCGTTTGTTAAAAAAAAAATAAAAATATAAGGACCAGTAACCCGTTCTTCGCTATAAGCGAATAAACGAAATGCTGAGAAATGAAAAAAAAGATAAAAAAAGAATCGACAAATTCGCGAATAAAAAAACGTGTCTTGGCAAAACATGCCGAGGGGTTCAAAGACTTTTTGGGCAGCGAATTCGTGACGTTGAGTGACGCGAAGTTAGGCAGAGATAAATACGTACGAGTTGAAGAAAAAAAATAAAACGATATACGTGGATATACGGAAGGTAAACGGGAAGAGAAAGAGAAGAAAATAGTTTTAAAAAAACACGAGATACTCGTCTGCTTGGCGCTCATACGAAATTCCAGGCATTTAGATGTTTCGATAAAAAGATTCATGAATATAACAGCGCGGAATATTCTCTCCGCAGTCGTTCCCCTGTCTGATACATAAATGTAAATATTATGCGGCAAATGCTCGAAAAAAAAAAAAAAAAAAAAAAAAAACGAAGCAGAAGAGTGCATTGAGTACGTGCAGCGGTGCATTTTTTTTTTTTTTTTTTTTTTTTTTTTTTTTTTTTTTTCAAACGATCCAAGATGCGTACAATGACACGAGAGATCTGACGCATGTGCGCAGGTCCTTCCTTAGTTACATGTGTTTAATCCAAAGTCGTCGAGTACCCGTATTATCAAAGGTGCAGACATGGAACGGCAAACTCGCGATCGCGTAGCTACACGTAAATTCGCGAAAGATTATTCGATAGAATTTTTTTTTTTTTTTTTTTTTTTCTCAGTGAATCAGTAATTTATTCGAATCTCGAAATTTTCTTGCAACTTCCATGAAAAAAAAAAAAAAAAAAAAAAAAATTGATTCTATCGGTAATACGATGGTTTCTAAGTAAAGATCGATACCGATAGTGGTCGTCACGATTAATCGAATGCACGCGTAGGTAAGGAAACCTATGGGGGGATAGGGCATTATAAATACGCAGATTCTGTCCATATATCGTCGATGCAACCAATAATTTCAACGTTATATACAGATACGCATGAAGAGTGAGTATATGTAACTTTCCGTGCGGTCGAACAAGTGGACCACTGCAAATAAGACACACGCGGCTTGGAAACCGCAAGTAGGAAAAATATAGTTTCACTACGGCATACATTAATAATCATTAAAAAGAAGAAAAAAAAAAGAAAAAAAAAAAAAAAAAAAAAAAAAAGTAGCGTGAGTTCTTCGCGAGGCTCGCGGTCGACCGACTATCGCCGCGGTATAGGTACACGTGGTATATATGCGTATATATTACGCATCGAAGATAATGGTACAATCCAATGAGCGGGGAAAATGTATGATTTATACCTTTCGCGAATGAAATTAAGGTTATCGAAAGATTTCGAGGTTGCAACTCGATACCGCACCGAAGGCACAGGGGGAGGATTTCGGGGCCGTCGGCATTCCGACTATCGGCATTTACCCACATTTTTCATCATTTCAAGGCTCACCGCCGCGCCCCGACGGCGGTTACTCTCGATGAAGAATTCTTTCGTAAACTCGTTTCATGTTCTTTTACTTCCTCGTGGCGTACAAAAAATTTGTAAAAAAAAAATGAAAAAAAAAAAAAAAAAAAAAAAAAATCTTTTACGAACGACTGAAGGATGAAGTTTAATCGAATAGGCAAGTGAAGCTTTTTCGTATTTTTCTGTATTATTATCATTATTTTTCATATTTCTGTTTCCATGCGTTTCAATTGCCTCGTTTTCCGATTTATTTTTACCAACAATTTTTTACTCCAATTTCGAATGAAAAATTACGATTTATTTTCTACCAATCGAACAATTTTTTCGTTGAATCGAAGTATCGTAAAAAAAAAACAATCGCTTCAAAATTTTATAACCTCATAACAACGCAAAACCATCAATTTTCTTCGCCAATTTTTCATAGCAATTGAGACATAAAAAAAAATTGCGTATCCAAAGACAATCTCTCGTTCCCCGCAACTGTTCTAATCAATCGTACCATCGATATCTCGCAACGCGATTACTTCGCGATTTACGATGAAAATAATGCCAATGAGAAAGTAATAACATAACACAGCTGGAAAACAGCATCTGTTGCGGGTGAAAGAAAATATCCGTGAAATAGAGAATATAAAGAAAACAAATAAAACAATCTGACGATTACAAAAGGATTCGAAGACTCGCGACCGCACGAACGGAGTGCGGGTAACGGGTTTGTAAGTAGTAAACGCCGCGCGTTGCGGACTCGCCGAACGCTCGAGAAATTCTCCGCGCTCTCTCTCTCTCTCTTTCTCGCGCGTTACGTGTCTCTGAACTATAGAAAGTTCCCATTCATGGTCGACCGATCATCGATCTGGTCCTTCCGTGTGAGAAAATCGCACAATACGATAACCCAACAACCCGCATCGCGGATAAATATCGCGTACAATCGTCGAATAGAATCGAACCGATCGCGGCGAGATTTCCGCCGATATGTCGTCCTGCACTCTCGCAGCCTTGATAAATCTTTATATCAATTGTGTACTCGCGCACGAGCCGCGAACGCGTTTCGATGAGTAATCGACGACGCGCTATCGCACGCTTTCGTATCTCCCGTATCCTCCATTTTCCTCGGAGTCGCCGTTCTATCGCGATGATAAATAATTAAAGACCGGATCTACGAGACTCCATTAAATATCTTTGCGATCGTAAACGGCGCGTTGGGCACATACCGTGAGCATCTTTACGCACTATAATAAACGCGAACTCATCGTTAATCGATTCTCAACCAGTTGATTCACGACGCTGGTTTCCCACGTTACAATTCCACACGGCTACGACGTGATTGTACCGCAAAACTATTATTATTTATACTGCATCCGATAAAGCATTCCGCGGGTTCTCTGCTCGAGAGAAACAGCTCGTAAAAAAAACAATAAAACAATTTTCTCGACTGATGGAATGAAAAAAAAAAAAAAAAAAAAAAAAAAAAAAATACGAGAAGCACAGATACCGCGTGGAAATGGCGCGGGAATCTCGTATAATCAGAGGTTCGACGTGCCCGCATTTTTTTTTTTTTTTTTTTTTTTTTTTTTTTTTTTTTTTTAATAAGCAACACATCTATTTTCAAATCAGCGGGTATAGTACTCGCGGCGATGTAAAACTCGCGAATTGCAGAGGAGTAAACTTTACGGCTGTGTGTATTGTGCATTAAAATTACAAGGTGTGAGCGCCGCGTACTAATCGGTAGTCCGGCAACGAATGTTAGTTTGTTGTATATATAAGTAGTGTAGTCATAGCAAAAGCCTCGCGAGACTCGCGGCTCTTTCGTCGGTATGACTGCTGAGAAGCGGTCATAGATGTAGCGGTACTTTTTTTTTTCTTCTTACAAAGGTTACGCACGTACGTTTGACATACACGGGGCGTTAATGATATTCGAGTAGAGAAGTGAACGAAGCGTATAGACACAGAAAGAGAGACCGTTGTTACGCGTTCATACATCGCGCGGTGACTACTCCGAAATTTCGAAGCGTGTCATCGATCCGTAAGAGTGAAGAAACGAAAAAAAAAACCAAACTGAACAATGCGCTTGCGCGCTTATGCACGTGAAAAATACGGACCGCTGTTTAACGGGAGTCTTTCTGTCTATCGGTACGACGCGTATGTATATTGGGCCGTCGAGAAAACACGAGAAAAGATCGACCCGATCGACCGGCACTTTAATGCGCGATATACCTTTCTCTCGAAGAGAACGAAAGATTGTAGAAAAAAAAAAAAAAAAAAAAATTGAAAAAAAAAAAAAAAAAAAAAAACGAGGCGCGTGAAAGAGAAAAATCGAACCGTCGATTGTGCGGCGCTACACGAGGTTTCCTGTTCATTACTCACTTTGGTTACTAAGTGTCGCGGCGGCGCGTGAGAGCCGTAAATATAGGGTTTAGGCTTTCGATTGAATTCGTCGATGGAATCTTTTGAAGAAAAATTCAATAAAGCCGACGAAGCCGCGAGAGACATAAAACACGCGGTGTCGACATGAAAATCAATTATTTGCAAAAAAATACGTCAGAATTATAGTAAATTCGGCGTTATTGGATAATTAATATATTATTATTATTACTCAATGGATAATTGATACATAATTAATATATTCATTTTTTCTATATATTATATATTAATTATTAATAATAATAATAAATATTCATTATTTCTTTTATTTATTGTCACATTATTATTATTAAAATATTATTTTTTGTTTATTTATTAATATCATTAATTACGAATTATTTTGAATTTCTTTTCGCTGTCGAAATGAAAGCGCGAAAAAAAAAATCGTATTAATTTTTTGCTGCGGCAAAGTTGAAAGGTTCAGAGTTGTTTCCGGGACTTGTGAAAAGGTTACGATTAATCGAAGTCATTAAAAAAAATGGCGAAAATTCTTTCCTTCGACAATAAAATTATGATGTAACATACCATGGAAATGGATGAAGATAATGAGAAAAAAAAACTAATTAAAGAATACGGAACACAACACATCGGGCGGTTGATTGATCTCATGTTACTTAACTATTGCTTATCGCTCATTAATTTTTATCGTATTATTTTTTCAATCCCCGAGAATTTGAATTTGAATTAATTCCACTCCATTTTTTTTTTTTTTTTTTTTCGTTCTATTCGATCGATTTCATTAGATACGAAAAAAAAAAAAAAAAAAAAAAAAAAATTGGATCGTATGTTAATTTTGTTTACGCCACGTGTATCGGGAAGTTACGAAACTCAATTAATATTACATATCTCAACGATGGCAGCGTTGACCTACCGATGATGCGCCGGCAATAGAAACCATTGATGGTTCATTAATTAACTATTACATTATTCATCGAAACATCAATCGCCATGAGAAATCTTCCGTACCGACATATTATACAACGTGAAAGCTGAAGAACCAAAGCGCTCGGGAGAAAAATTAAACGGATCTAACAAAACATGCGGCACTTCCCGTCGTCATTCGCGTTGTTCACTAAATGTGACGACTACGTGAGACGCGCGTTTCGGAAACGGGTGTTAGGCATTCGATTGAAAACTTTTATCACGATGTATATAAAAAGAAATGACGAAAACGTGATTTGTACTCATTGATCACTTGAGTTACTATACGCCGAAAATACTTCGATGTATATTTTCGCTATACTATAATAAAAAAAAAAAAAATAACGCGAGTATTTTTATACGAATTTTTTTCATCGATAATCTCCGCTTTTAGCGATGATTAAGTTTTTTTTTTTTTAAACATCGTAAGAATAAAAAATAAAAAAGTACAGAAGTTTGAACTTAAAACTCGACGGTGGGGAATCTCAACCGGCACCTTGGAATACGAGGCAAGCGAACACGACGTGCCTTCGGGCGCATTTACCCGATTAACGATTTCGTAAGAGCGATAGATATATATGTATATAAATGTATATATCCAACACGCGAGAGTTTCGAGCGCCGATCCGACTTGCCTACAGGCTATATAATACTCTTGCCGCATACTTTTATGTATATATATATACATATATACGCTATATAGGAGTTGTACAGAGTAAGCGGTGACGGGCGCGCGAGAAAGTTAGCGAGGAAGATATGCCGCGCGCGCGGCTTCTCAGGTCGCGCGATCGATAGGTCGCTCGATCCTTCGTCGCGACCCGGTGAGTACGATTTACTTTTACATTATACCAAAATCGACGCTAACGACTGGAATTCGAGAAAAAAATAAAAGTAATAATGCTAAGAAAAAAAAAAAAATCACTTTCTCGAATTTTATATACCTAATTATACACTTCTCTCAATTTTTGTTTAAATTTATTTATTCTGATGTAAATTTGAAAAAAAAAAAAAAAAAAAAAAAAAATGTAATTAACATTTTTCCGGTGTAATTTCAACGAAAATTAAATAGCGTATTTTATTTTTTCATTCGTAAAAAAATTGTATAAAAAATCACATGCGATCGATTGTTTGCATCGATTTCCTAATTACGGAAGAAAATCTATATATATATTTTTTTAAATATTTCTGTTTAACGAAAATAACTTTACTTCTGTTATTTTTAATATTTCGATATTTCGTGACGTTTTTTACATAATTAGAACAATATTACCGACAATCAATCGCAAGCTGTCAGTGTTACGATCTTTCTAACCTATAAAACAAATGCCAAAAACACGCTGTACCCTCCGAAATTCTTTCTTCGAGATTAACTGCCCTAATTAATCGCTGCATACCTCCGTTAACAAAAGAAAGAAAAAAGCCGATAACTGATACATTTCTACTCGATTAATTATTCCATTAGTGAATTAATGCCGTATCCATGTTAATTACAATGCCGCAATTCATGTTTAACGCTCGGGATGTACGTGTCGCGGGAGTTGTGTCACAAGTCTTAATGACGCATACAGAACCGTTTCGTTGTGTCGTCTATCGTTACAGTAGGTTTATTCTCGGTTTCTATTATAACGTTAACGACGTATAAAATTGTTATGGTAATTGATTCTTAATAGGCACACGGCGTCTCGTCGTCAGTTTCGTTCGGTCAGTAATACGCGGATAACGGTACAATTTAATTTCTTATTTTTCTCCTCGAGTCGCAACAAGATGTGCAGCAAGCGTTTGCGCAGTAGCCGCGTGTGCGATTCGTCGACGAAGAGGCCTTACGGTCTGTTTATGTGTGAGTAGCACATCGTAATAATGCGGATACGAAGCAAAACGCGAAGAGTTCTCTCGTAGATTATATACGTGTGTTAGCAGCTATGAAGCTATATGGTACTTACGTATTACTCTCGTGATGTACGTGTTCCGCGAGGCATGGGTAACAACGATGTGTGATGTGTATAATGTTACTGTATACCCCGCTTTACAGTAGCCGTTTGTATCGCGCGATATACCTATGCATTATGAAAAGGAAGAAAGCCGGTCAAATTCACCGACGAAAGAAGATATTACAGTGACTATATATATTATATATATATATATATATCGGACACGAAACCATAAGTAAAACGTCGAGAAATGCACGTAGGGGAGAGCGGACGAAACTGGTACTCGGGGAAAAATGGACACATAAAATCGAAATAAAATGAAAAAAATTCCAAAAAAATTTGAAAAAAATTATAAATAATTAGAAAATTAAACTGTAATCTCAAATTTTTTTTTTTTAAATCTTTTAATGCAATTTTTTAGTAAATATTTCGTCAAATAAAAAATAAAATTTTCAGTAATTTTATGGTTTTTCCCCGGTTGCCTCATGAACCCGTTTTGCCCCACTCGACCCTATAGCGTACGAGTGATTTTTTTAATGACGTCTCTTCTCGACTCTTTCGCTACTGACCTGACGTCCCATATATCTCTACTCTCGCATATGTTCACCTTTCGGCTATAAAAAAAAAGTTTCACTCAATATACACAAGTATCGCGTCAGCAACACGCGGACGCGTTTATAAATACTCTTTACGCATATATTTTTTTTTATTTCGTAAGGCTATCGATTTATATTGGTAAATTCTTCATCGCTGTGGGGTAAATTAAAATTAAGGAGACATTAAAAATCGTTTAGTACCAACAAGAGAATCGATTATTATCGATGTATATATGCATTTTTTTTTTCTTTATTTTTCTTTATTTTTCATACAATATTTAATTACAAGCGGAATTTATACGGTGATAAAATATTACTAACGTGATTTAGAATACGAGGGAACATACAGTCTTCGAAGGAGTATCGTGCGGCGCGGAATGCCGATGGGTTCTTCCTACCCGTCGCGTACGTGACACGTTTTTGAGGACCTTAAGGGGATTTACTTGTGCGTTACAGTGGGTTTTCTATAGCATTTTAGATGGTAATCTTTCCGATAGAATGCATTTGGAAGTGCAATAAAAAAAAATAACGAAATGGATTTCAAAAATTTTCGTGAGCTCCGCGGCTAATTCGCGGGAAACGGTGCGATTCTCGTGATTTTAGAGATTATACAAGTCAATTCAAAGATTTCGATGGATATCGAAAAAGTCACGAAGTAAGCGCATTAAAATCGTTTTTTGAGTCGTATAACCGTAAAACAAATTATTTTTCAAATATCAACTATTTTTATTTTCGTCACAAGTTTTTGTCTCAAAAATAAAAAAAAAGTAAAAAAAAAAAAATTTAATTCTTCGAATTTATTTAATTTTATAAAAACTTATCGATTAATCGATCTTTTGACATTTCGTTCGTAAAAAAGTGAAACAGGAAAATAAAAAAAAAATTACTGAATAAATTTTAATTATTTTTTTATCTTATCGATAAACCGGGTGATTTAATTAATATGCTTCGATAAATATCTGAAATTCCTGTTTAGAACTCTGAAACCGTAAATCAAATAATTTTTTTTTTTTTCGATTTTCATAATTTTTATTTTTCTCGCGAGTGAAAGGAAACACTCGTTTTCCATATCGCTGAAACAGGTCCTACCGGGGTTTAGTTAATTTTAAAGGATCCGAATCCGATGCTTCATTGATCTCGAGGAATTGCGAATGAGAACCTCTGGAACGGGGTGCCGTGAGCGTTGGTTACGTTACACCATACAGTCGCGGCGTAATTTCTGCACGGTCTCGCGACTGTAAGATCGACTATAGTATACACAATCGTCGTTGTTACTACTGCATACTGGAGGCCGTACGAGACTCCGCGCGGACCAACTCTTCGCGCACTAGTCGCCGAGAACTCTCCGCGAGTACACGAGCACTCGCTGTCGTATTCTTCGTACTCGCCGTTGCCACCGAGAGAGGTTAGCGAGTACCGGAGAGTTCGCGTAGCGCGCCGCCGGCAGCAGCAGCAACACAACACAACACAACATACACACAACACACACACACGTCAGGCCTTCGCATTTTATTAGAAGTGAAAGTCGACGTTTTAGGTGGCTACCTATAAAATATGCCGCGCGCCATGCCGTGCGATTGCACGATGTTGTATCGGGAGGGGGCGCCACACGGTTATGCTATTAAAATCGTATTAAACGTCTACGGATACGCGTGAAACTGAATCGATTCTTATCGAAAACAATATATATATATCTTTTTTATCATTTTTCCGTGTTTTTTTTTTTTTTTTTTTCTCTTACGCGTTCGATTGTTTTCGAGTTGAAACTGTTATCGTTTTAACGGACGGGAAATAGCATTGGGACAGTCGTAGAAATATTTTTGCTTATCCATGGCGGCGGAGAAATAACTTCGCGTCGTAACAACGGGAGTGAATGTCTCGTTGCGAAGATTGAGTTCTGCCAGAAGGTTCGTAGTTTATTTTATGAGCCGATCCCGTGTACGTTTGTGTGAGCCGCGCGCACGCGCGCGCGCGAGCGTTTGCGCGGTTCTCTCGATGTGGATTCTTCGAGAGTGGAGTGTGTATTATAGTTTACTGTTTGACAGTAACACCGCGAGGTTTTACCTTTCGAGAGTCGATTCCAGTTTCCCGTCAAGGGCAACGAGAGGGAATTCGTCGGGGTATATATGCTACGCGCCGGCGAGACGCACCTCTCTGCGCCGCGATGTATATAGTACGTACGCACTGTAAATCTTCACGAAACCTTTCATATATAGGCGTATAACGAACGATTCGTATTAATCCTTCGACACGCACAACAACTGACCTCGAACTTTGAATAATGAAATTCGCGTTTCGCGAAAAAAAAATATCAGCCGGTAATTACATATCCTTCGAAGGTTCGATTAATCACAGACGCGAAATTATATATTCTCGTAAAACTTCGTAATCGTTGCAACTGCATACCTTTGCCGGAACAAAGAGTGGGCGTTTCCGGTTTTTACGATAAAATTTTTTTTTTCATTTCACGTATCCAAAATTTTCGAATTTCACAGATTTTTCGAGAAATGTTTTGTTCAACATTTCGAAACACGCGAAGATATCATTTATCTCGTTATCGTCGAGATGAAAAAATCAATTTTACGATATTTCGTGAAAAATAAATATCGCGTGTACCGCAAACATACTTACGAAACTCCGTGTATCGACAATCTTATTTTTATTTTTTCGAATTTTTTCGCCATTTTTTATAATTAAACGTGACAATTGAAACTAACGATTGGTCGACAAATTTCGATGTATATTTATGTCCGGCGTACGTGAGGGGTTAATTATCGTACGCGGCACAAGATGGCATCCGGTTCGACGATGAGATCGGTATATATAGCTTCGTTGGTATACTTACTGGCTGTCTACTAGTCGTGAATCTCTCGTCGAGGATGCAGATAAAAGAACGGAGAGCACCTCGATTAACCTTCCCGGAAGCTAAGAAGTTAATTTGGGTTCTCATGGCTTTCCACGAGATAGAAGTTGTAGCGTGCATAGTCGGGGTACAGAACGCGGAGAACCCACCGCGGGTGTCGTCTCTCGTCTCTTCCCGATGAACCGAAACGAAATTGCTCAACCCTATGCGCACACAGACGCGCGCGGTACTTACTTATACATTAAATTCCTCTTTTCCACTCCGTTACTCATTCGCGGCACTGCCCCTCGTCTCGCCGCGATATATTTCGAAAGCGAGAGGTGACCAAAAAAAAAAAGAATCACGTCGACAAGGTCGTTATTCCGTGGCGTTATAACCTGAAAACTTCGCCTGTATCCAACGTTCTTACGTACCACCCGGATATATCGTGAATCGTAGTAAAAAAAAAAAAAAAAAAATTCACGAAAACATCGATAAAACGTTATTCGCTGTTTTCGTGCGATCGATGTGACGAGACACTGTCGAGGATAACCTATAAATATTTTGTCGCGAGAATAAAATCGAATCCATTGTCGTGTCGCGTAATGCTGTCGAATACCATTCGATTTCTATATATGGTCCGTTGAATCGAATCGCGAAATATTATTGTCGATGGATAAGGCGAATGATTTTATTTTATTGGACGACTTTTGGTACCATTGTCGTGGTACGACATTCATGCGGAAAAAAAAATAACAATACGATGTTTCGATTCTGACGAAAAAAATCATTTCGATGTATGTAATCTCGCGATTCGATGTTTTCGAGTTGAAATTCAATTTCTAGCGATATATATGTATATCGATAATATCGAGTGCTAAAGAAAGTAAAAGGGAAAAAAATTGTTTTTTTTTTTGGTCGTTACACTTCGAGAGAACGGTACTCTACACTCGCCGCACTTTATAACCAAAAAAAGCGTCACGCTTACTCGACTGTTTCATACACTATGTATCCACTGTAAAGTTAATAGTTAATAGTCGCGGGGTGACGGACGGCTGAGAGATTACGAAACTATTGAATAACACGTTCCTCCATACAAACTTTTTCCGATATAATTCTTGTCATCTTGGTAAACCGGATTTTCCGGTAAAGTGGATTGATTAGAATTGTTTTTTGTTGTTCAAACTTTTAGACTCGTAACGTGTTTTAAGATTATTACAACATTGCAATTTACCCTCATAACATTTAAGACGAAACTGTTCGGTCAAATTATTACGAAAGGCGGTAAGAAAATGTTCTGTATAAACGATTAGGTGAATGTACCAAATGTTGAGAAATTATATGAATTAATCCGTCAATATGCAAACTCCAAGTATTGCAGATCAAAACTCAGCTTTTTATCGTTTGTTTTAAATTCGTGATAACTTAAAAAAAAAAAAAACGAAAAATTTTGATCACTCAACAGATATTAAAAAAATTATCAAAGTTACTCGGTTTCTTATTTTATTTTATTCGTAATTTTTTTTTTAATTTAAAAAAAAAATGGTTTCCCACTTTTATTTAATTTCATAACTCAATTATCGATAATTGTACTTTTCAATCGTCGCCGGTATTATCGTGTTTTTTTTTTTTTTTTTTTTTTTTTTCGCACACTTTATCGACATAACCGCAAATGAAAGTATATCTAAATTCTGAATCACTCGCTAAGTTATATGTCGAGTAAAACAGACAAACGTGCCGTTATGTCTAAACGCGAGAAGAAGTAGAGACGCAGAGGAAAGAAAAACGCCCGCTATTATATTGTCGGCCGTTAAAGCTGCGGAGTCTGCAAGGAGTTGCGCAACAAAACGTTTCTATGCACTCCGGAGGTTAACAGCAGCGAGCAGCAAACTCCGAGAGAGCAACGAGCGACTATTCAACTGACCGTTACTATGCAAATGCGATAAGAGAAGTTAGCGAAAGACAGAAAGAAAGACGGAGAAAGATTGAACCCCCGTCCCGTTTCGTCTCCGAGAGAGCGATCGCCTCGAACGTCGGATCCGCTCGATTGTCTAACGGCCGAAAGTTGCACGGATGCTGATTTATACGATTGTTGAATAATTTAATTGTTTTCGTGTACCTTGTCAACGCTATCGTCCCGAAATCGCACAACAAAGTCTGCTACTAGTTGCCTCTTGTAAATCTCAAAATGGACGGCGGCGGTGGAGGACGGTTGGCGTGCGGAGGGGGGGGGAGGCGAAAAGAAAATGGTAGCATATGGAATACGCGTATCCGTGCAGCGTAACGAAATAATCCGAAAAATTATTTCGTCTTTACAATCCAAACGGCGATCGCGTAATTCCTAAAAAAGACACCGAATTTCGACTTTATTTCCGAAAATTTTCGGGAAGTTTAAATTTTTTTTTTTTTTTCTGTTATTACGATACATCGAACATAAATTTCCGTCAATAACTGAGACGAGTCGAATGCAGCCGTATGTACGAGTTAAATTTCTTTTACGATATAGTAAAGGGCAACATTAGCGTCAATCTCAATACCGTTGCTAATGCCGTGTGCCGCCATTTTTTTGAAGCTTTAACTGCTCGTGATCACCGACTTCAACTCACATTGCTCTTCTCGTGAGTTGCGATCCACTCGCGGCATTTCCGACTCGACAAGCATAACGGATAATTCGATTCTTCCATTTTAAGTACTTAAAAAGCTGTCATTAGGCAATTATTTGCCAAATTGTTCGAGCAAAAGATCGCGAGCCTTTGAAAAAAAAAAAAAAAAAAAAAGCCAAAAGTAAATGCGAGGAAATCGTTAATCATTCGACTATCGGAGATACGAGTATTGAGAAATCATATTTAATATCGATAATTATACTTTCGCTGTACCGATTTTTGCGACAGGAACAATTTTTTCGTCTCTGCAACACTTGTTTGCTGATTTTTTTTTGCGCGTTTAATTATCGTACTGAACGTGCCGTTCGCTCGATAATTTTTAATACTTCGAAGCGAAACTACTCGGTTCTCGAGACGACGGCGAAATAACGACGATTGGGCGCTCATAAAAGTTGAGCAAATAACTTCGAGACGTCTTGATGAAAAGCGAGCTGAGCTCGTAAATCACTGACGATGATGAGTTTATCATCAACAGCGATGTACGAGTCGTTGTTTTTTTTTTGCGGACGCGAAAAAAAAATTATATATATATAAAAAGAAATATCTACAGCGCGTATGACAATTCACTCATCGCGCCAACGTCCTTCGTTCGCGAGTTAATTTATCATTGATGTTTATAATAAAAATAATATATAATGGACTTCCGGTTATTCGAGTTAATCGTTTCTCATCCCCATAAGTGTGGACGGCGTGAATGCAGGTCAACATTATATGTAATTTCGTTCGGAGTCTCGGAGTCCAAGGCGCTGCGTAATTAATCATCCAGTTGGTCAAAACTTAATCTCGTTCTTCGGCTACTGTGTGGGAATTTCAATCTCCCATTGCGTTGCAACACAGAAATCGTAGCCGTGAAAATTTAATCCGTTACTTCCGTTCCGCTTAATTGTTTTTTTTTTCTTCTTTTTATTGATGTTTAATTCGCTCAATTAGTTTTTGTGTAGAGATTTAAAAAAATTTAATGCTCAATTGGTTTAATTTATTTTGTATACAGATTACATTATTTTAAATTATTAATTCGCTCATTTTTTTTTTTGTATCCAAATCAAACTTTTTTTTATTACTCATTTTCTTTTTGATTATACGACAAATCGGGGAGCAGAAAATTTTCCGAAATTTTTTGCCATTTTTTTAATGTTCGATCGAATTTTTGTGGAAAACGTTGATTACGCGTCAATTAAAAATATATTTTATGTAATTAAAAAAAAAAAAAAAAAAAATTATATGAAAAATTCATTAACAAAAATTCGTTTTTCCCTCATTTTGCAGATCTAAGATTGGCTGAGGATAAACGGAGCTGTGCGATGGTGTCGAGGCGAAAGATATTATCCCGTTCAAGGGACAACCTCGCTGAGGCGCAGTACGAGGAACAAGAAGAGGAGGACGTCTGGTATAATTTGGACAAACTATACAAGGTGAGTCTTTCGAAACTGTTAATTAAACCCTCAAAGTCGAACTCGAAGAGTTACAAATAACAGGGTGTGGCGTTGTGTACCATACAACGAAACTCGTTTCTTTTTTTTTTTTTTTTTTTTTTTTTCCTTATAATTTTTTTTTTATTTTTATTTTAAAACCAAAGCACTCGAGAAACTCTCGCATAGCCACTAAATATATCTTCGCGCAAAGTATCCATAATTGCAGAACGTAAAAAGTAAAAGTATTCACGGAAAATACCAAAGTTTTTAGTCGAAGTTTCGACAGAGTTACAAAAAATCTTACCGAACTTTGTTCCGCGGAACGGAGAGCGAGAATCGCATTTGTAACTCCGTATTTATAATAATTGGATAATTTTCTTTGCTCCCACGTTAGGATCACATACAAGAGGTTCTCGACAAATGGAATCAGATCGACGATGAAATTTGGGCAAAAGTAATAGTCTTCGAACGCAACAGACGCGTTGCGAAGGCGTACGCGAGAGCTCCGGTTCTCACGGTAAACGGTTCCAATGATGGATTCGATGGATTTAGGTAAGTCGTTCATTAAATTGCGTCCCTGGAGATGTTTTTTATTAATAAATAATAGAAAAAAAAAAAAAAAAAAAAAAAAAATGGTGTCTCCAAAGCCATCCAATGAATCACTTCGCTAACGAGATCGCGCGATCGTCTCGTTACGACGATACAATTGTGAAACACAGTATTGCAAAATATTGAATTCTTCGTTTATTGTAGAAAAAACATCGAAATTATTATTGCGGCAATGGAATCGTCAATTTTGGACATTAATTACGTTAGTCGAAAAATATTAAAAAAAAAAAAAAAATTTTTTTTTTTTTGAAGTAAAAAAAAAAAAAAAAAAGTTCCGTCTCTCTATCGTCGGTTTACCCGACAGTACAGTCGATTTTTCGCCCCGATATGGGTAAAGCTTAGTGTTCCAAATTCCTCTATATTTCCCTTATCTGCGGCGAGATTTCTCTCGGTAAGTTCGCAATTATTGGTTCGATTTCCGGGGATCGAGAAAATTAAAGCGATCAACCGTGAGCCGCGTAGAGGAGAGAGGTAAGCAACCAATCGACGAGAGACCGCGCGCTACCGCTCGGCACTCGTCACGCGATACACGCAATAATGCATAGAGTTCTTCTTTCTCTCCTTCGACACAGCGCGCGCGCTTTCGGTTCGGCTTTCGGTTCTAATAATAATTTCATTGATAATTACGCTACCGAAGCAACGGGCCTTCCATTCCACGATTGCTGTAATTTCTTTCCTCTTCGAGATATTACTATATCACGCGAATTTCCCGCTATCGTATTATTTGCACAACGTGTTCTTTAAATTCTGATTGTTGTTTCGCCTCGGCGACCATTAATTTTACAGGATAGGGCTGTGCGGCTTTGACAATCCTATGCGCGATCCTAAAACCGAAGAAGCAAAACGACACATAAGTCAAGGAGTTAAAATAAAGATGGACGATCAAGGAAATATATTGATCAAAAGGTTGTGCAAAAGCAACGTTTACATAAAAACAACTAATCAAGAAGACAACGCAATCGGCGCTGAGATTCTACGAAATTCGCAAGGTGCACTGGAACTCGAGAAACCGGGAAAAGTAAATTATTCTCGTCTTTTCTATCAATATATTTTTACTTATTTTTCAATTTTTTTGCGTATTTATAAATTTAACGCATAAAAAAAAAAAATCTGTTTTTCTATTTTTTTTTTCACTTCAGTTAGAAATTCGGATTAATCGCTGAATATCGTACATTAATTTGGCGGATTCAAGAAGTTTGAAGAGAAAATTTATTTTTTTAAATTTGTTCATAAAAAAAAAAAAAAAACAATAAAGGGAATTTAAGCGATAAAAAAAATTAATAAAAAAAAAAAAGTTCGATGAATTTGTAAAACATTTCAACAAACAAAATTATCTATCGCTCGTCAATGAACGGAAATTACAAATTTAACTAAAATGAAAAAAAAAATAAAAAAAAATTCCCGACTTTTATTTATAAGAATTTTCATATTTCCGAATGTCTCAAATGTTCTAAAAAGCTTTATAGCGAATTGATATTTCAAATCGAATTTGTGAATATCTAACGCAACCTTTTCGTTAAAATCTGTTTCAGCTCTTCGACATGAATAAATATCAAACGAATTTGTCGAGAGAAACGCGACGCGCATATCCCGACAGGCGGAGACTCGAGACACAGTGTCTAAGTGCAATAGTCTTCGTTCGCACGGAGGCCGATCTTTTGCAATGTCCAGTTTGGGTTCTGATAGTAAACGTTGTGGGTCTCGATATGCTGAAATCCAAGCTGCCGCCGGTTCTCGCGCTACAAAGGCCCGTCGACATTAAGAATCGTCCGAGAATTCCAATTCCCGACGAGGATCCGTACAGCGTAGCAGGTGTTTCATCCTCCTCCGGCCCCAGCGAAGGGTTAAACACCGGCAGAGACCCTCGCGAACAGATATACATACAGTCGACGACTTATCAACATCGGCGCGGCGAGAGACCTCCGAAATTACCACCGCGAGAAAATCTCTACGGTCACGACATCTCGCATATTCCTAAGGTACGTTACCGACAAATGTTATTAGTTTTTTTTTTCGTTACAATCAGTTTTTATCGATAATATATAAACGAACGAATAAAAAAAATTCAAAAAAGAAAGAAATTTTTTTTTTTTTTATCGTAAAAAAAAGAAAATTAAAGTTTAGTAAAAATATTTTTTTTTAATTAAAATTGACGAAAAACAAAAAAAAATTATTCTAATTTTTTTTTTTTTTTTTTTTTTAGCCGGATTACGACGATATCGAGGACGACTATGGAACGAATCATAGACCAGCGGTCATAGTCAGCGACGAGAAGAAAAGTAAAAAGAATGATAGTAAAAAATACGGTGAGTAGATATAAATTTTTTTTTTTTTGGATTTGCAACGCTACGAAAGATTTCAATTTACATGATTTTTTTTTTTTTTTGCGGTAAATTAATGAAATTAATATGTTTGAAATTCGACAGACGATCCGTACTATTGCGGTCTGAGAGCGCGAGTACCGAACTTCGTTAAAATGGCAAAGAACGGCCAGACGAAGATTCTCGCGCCGCACGGCTACGCGAGACCTCAGCCAGCGCCGTCCTACGTTAGCGGTAACGGTGGATACGTCAGTAGTCAGTCATCACAAATTTATGGACATCACGTACCAGCGAAGAGACCACCCATCGTCTACCATGCGAGAAGCTTCGAGAGCGGACTCGGTACGTACGTACAAACTTTCTTTCTGTCTTTTCTTCCCTATTATGACCTCTCGATGTATTCTCTTCTTTGAATTTTTTTTTTTTTTTTTTCGTCTTTCATACTACTCTGAGAAAATAATATTCGTAGTTCTACTGTGCTTGAGATATTTAAAGAAATATTTGTCTTCTGAGTACCAAGAAATATTTTTTTTTTGCTTTTTCATTCCTAAAAAAAATGTACTCTCTAAACCTATAGGTTTATAGCATTAATTTTTTTTTTTTTTTTCGTCTTTCATACTACTCTGAGAAAATAATATTCGTAGTTCTACTGCGCTTGAGATATTTAAAGAAATATTTGTCTTCCGAGTACCAAGAAATATTTTTTTTTTGCTTTTTCATTCCTAAAAAAAATTTACTCTAAACCTATAGGTTTACAACATCAATTTTTTTTTTTTTTTCTTTCGTCTTTCATACTACTCTGAGAAAATAATATTCGTAGTTCTATTGCGCTTGAGATATTTAAAGAAATGTTTGTCTTCCGAGTACCAAGAAATATTTTTTTTTTTGCTTTTTCATTCCTAAAAAAAAATTTACTCTCTAAACCTATAAGTTTACAGCGTTCATTTTTTTTTCTTTTTTTTTTTTACAAGCGATATATTAGTAGAACTCACTGTATTTTTCTCAGTCTGCAGCATCGCTATTCGAAATAAAATTATCGCGAATTAACGAATTTGTGTTTTTTTTTTTTTTCGTTTTTTTTTCTATTGTAGATTCGGACGACAGAATTGATTCACCGTATAACCACATATACGGCAGGTTACCCATACCGACGAGAGGCGTCATACCTCCGGCACCGCGCGCAATGTACATCGGCGAGTGGGATTAATTTTTAAGTAATATTTTTCGTATTTGTACCTACAAACTGTATATTGTTAATATACCACATAAATACTCATATTTTTTATGCCATCTCCTTACAGTCTTTCAATCGCCGTTTTTTCTTCTACACCTCTATCCCAATCCCTCGAACTATCAGGAATGCGTTGAATTACAATTGAAAATTTCTACTTTGTGCGATACGAATTATTGCAAAGAAATCAGATCTCTACTTGTCTCGTGTGTATTTTGTGTTTTTTTTTCTTTTTCTTGTAAAATTTAATATTTAATCTTTGCGTAAAAAAAAAAGGAAAGAATCGGGAATTTTTTGTTAAACGATGAAATTGATGTCACTTGGGAGTATTGTGGTACGTATTGATTATTCTACATCGACGCGATAGGCGTAATTGTGATAAAAATTCGATTATTCGATAACTAGAAAAAATATTGATAATGTTTTGTTTTTAGTATTTTTTTTTTTTTTTTTTTTTTTTTTTTTTTCATTGAGTCAATGACGAGAGAGCACTGACGTTCCAAATTTCACTGGAAGTTCACGCGAGGGAAAAAAATTGGTAAAAAAAGAAAAAAGTGAAAAATTCACTCAGTTTCCACGATTTCGCAAGTCTTTGACTTTGTAGATGCGCACCAGCCAATGCTCCGTCGTGTAGGCTTCTTCCAGCGTGTCGAGTTCGAAATCTTTGTTTCCGATTTCCATATTTCTCACCCTGTCGTATCCGGAAGGTTTTCCTAAAAAAAAAAAAAAAAAAAAAAAAAAAAATTAGTACCGATCGAGAAAAGACGAATCGAAAAAAAACGTCGGGATCGAGAGAAATAATACCTCCTTCGGTGTAAACTTGTCCAAAGCGATAATAACACATCTTATACATGAGGCAGTTGAGCAAAACTGGCGATCCTTCCTTATCGACGCGGAATTCACCGGACGGATTGTAATAATCCCATTCGGTAATAGATTTTCCTTTTTCCGTACTGCCGCCAATGCGCACCATCCACAGGAACTTATTGATATCTGCGGATCGTAAAAATCAATTAGAAATACTGGAAATCGAAAGATATATTTGAAAAAATTGTTAATAAGTGATGAAAAGAGTTTTCGTTAATTAATTTAGAGCGACAAATTAAAATACAAAATTCAGTAAGCAAAAAAAATGCGAATATAAAAAATTACGAGTCGGTAACATTGAAATGAAATTATCTAAATTTTAAATAGTTTTTTTTAAACATTTTTGCACTTTTAACAATTTTTTATGGAATTGAAATTATTTTTGAAGATAAGACGTTTCTTTTTTTTTTTTTTTGTTAATTACCGTCTGACGAATAGCCGGTGAGTCCACCGAAAATAACGAGAACATAATTAACGTCGAGTTCCTTCATAATCTCGTAGGCCTTCTCCTCGGAACTCGCCATCGCTTGACCCACTCGAGATATGTGCGTATTGTTCCACGTATTGTTGTCAACGAGTATTGTACGATTCGCCATCGCCGTTATCTGATATCCGTAATCCCACCACGACATGACCTTCGAATCCTCTGGTGTATTCATTCTTAACCAGTAATAGGCCTCTCGGAAATCATCGAAAATCATTCGACCGCCGTCCGGCGAACGAGCAGAGAGTACGATACTCGGCGAGCTGTAAGCCTCAGCGGTAACCCACGTGCAGTGAAGAGTATACGAGAGAAACAGAGCCGACATGACGAGTACGAAAAATGTGGCGATCTGAAAGGAACGAAAAGAAAAACGTTAAAATAATTATCGAAAAACCATTTTTTTTTTTTTTTTCGATTTCATAACTGAAGAAATTTGCTTTCGGCAATTCGCTACGAATGTTAGCGATTGAATATAAAAAAAAAATTCGATAAAAATTATAAAAAAAACGAGTAGAAAAAAAAAATAGAAAAAATAAATAAAATATTTTCCAGAAAGTTTCAAAAAATTTACCAAAACCTCGAAAATTTAGGTCCAAACAAAATTTCCCGGTCTTTTCATCATCAAATCATAAATAAAGAAAACATCGCGTATTGATTTTTTTCATTATCGATTAAAACTGCTCACCTCGCTTCTCACGACGTAATTATTCTCGAACTTTCGTGATTTCTTGTCGATTACTTTACCGCTCTCGACTTGTTTCATGTACGTTAGCAGCAACGACGAGGCGCCGATACCTCCCAAAATACACATAACGGGCGCGAGAACGAGCATCAAACGCACCATAACTCCCTGCGAAAGAAAATTTGAATTTAATTACCAATCATTCGATTTCGTAATTAAAACAACGAATCTATCGTTTGCTAATAATTACGGAAACTTTTACTTTTCGTCAGACAAACATCGAACGATAGAAAAATGAGAAAAAAAAATTTGATGAATTAACTTACAGCGAAGTAGAGACTCGTAACGCCGTATAGTATGAGGAATATATTTGAATCCGTCAGCTTGGAGAAACAAAAGTATAAACCGGCGGGAAAGAGGAACACAAGTATCTGAAGATCAAAGTAAAATGAACTCCAAGAGGTCGGCTGGTGCTCCGATACGGAAGCGATTATTGGAATGTGATTTTTCGCGTACGACGGATCCAACAGCGAATAGAATCTTCCGGTCCACGGCGATATTTTACCTAAAGTTAAAAAAGAATAAAGAAAAAAAAAAAAACATATTTCATTAATAATTATTGACTAAATATATCCGTAGTAAAGCCAAAAGTCAAATTTTCTACTTTCATATCTATACACAACGTATTAACCCTTTGAAACGGATTTTTTTTCATAAAAGATAATAAATTTGCGAATTTTTAATTATCAATAAATTATCGACTTTCTTTTTTACTTATATATTTTTAAAAATTATTTCACGTTACGGAAAATTGAGGAGAGAGAAGTTTATCGAAAAACGATGGATTATGTTTCAAAGAGTTAAAATTGCAGTTGTTTATAAAGATTTCGTAAACTTTACCTGTGATCGTCAGAACGCCACCGACGAGAAACGAAACGGTGAGCATCGATGCAATGAGTCCGCGGAATAGGAGATCAAAATCGGCGTCGGAAACTTTGCTACGAAGATAATCGACTAAAGCGTGAATTTGGCACAAACCAAAGACTCCCAAAGCCTGAAAAAAGAAAATAATAATCGATTGAATTGATAGTTAGGATACGGAGAACAATGAGACGATAAGGGATTATCGGGACTCACAAGCATATGTTCGGAGCTCTGAACCGGTTGAAAGCCGACAAACGATATTTGCATCGACAGAATCGTACCGATGCAGTAAAGTATACTGTAAGCGATGTATATCCTGTGCGAAAATCTTCCGGTAACCATTAGCGTTAAAACGTGCAAAGGAATCAGATTGATGAGAAAGACATATCCTCCCCACGAGGATACCATGTAGAAGTAGGCGAGCGCTGCGCACGTTGACCAGAATATTGCGCCGGTCTTTACAGCTTTTATCCACATGTAGTATGTGAATAACATACAGAATATTGCTATTCCTTCGTTGTCGTATGATCCGGCAACGGATCGCGATATGTATCCCGGAACTATGGCTATCATCGATGCGGCTACCAAACCCGATGCGGAATCCTGCGAGCGAAAAAACACGCATAATTATTCTATTGGTAGAAATTGCCGCTAAAATTCGCAACTTTTTTTTTTTTTTTTTATCTTTGCTGCGCAGTTAAATCGATCGGCTAATACGCTTTTGAAATTTTTTTTTTATCCAACAATGCAATTTGCTGGCGTTGAAAATTGGATAAACGTAATATAAAAATGTTTTGAAAAATAGTATTTGCAAATTAATAATTATTACTTTCGTACTGTTATCGCGTATTTATCGTCTATTATCAATTATCAGTTTCGAAATGTAAATAAAAGTGTAATTAACAAAACAAAGAGTTTACCTTCAATTCCTTGGTGAGCAGATAAGTAACGATAGTCGTGAAACTCGAGAACAACGGCGCAAGAAAGACGCAAACGTTGCGTATGTCTATCGTTATGTTTAGCCACCATGCCAATCTATACAGAGTGGCGGATGTTATCATAAGTCCCGGATAGATTGTTCCTGAAAAGAAAATTCATTAAAATCGATATTCTCTCAAATTTTTTTTCATCGCTGCGAGAAGCAAATAACTTTTGGAAAAAATGGAAAAAAAAAAGGAAAGGAAAATAATGAATTTGAATAAAATCTTTTTAAATTAGTGCAGCATAAATGAAAAATATAAATAATTACTGCAAAGGGACTAAAAAAAATTGGTACACAACGGAAACGAACCCCCGATGATCCTGCCGAGCGGATACCACACTCTGTCGTCGAACCAATTGTGAAAATTGTAAAAGCCTTCTTCGGCGAGGAACTTGGTAGTCCGATAGTTGAAGTACGGATCGAACTCATGGATGACGCTTTCGTATCTCAATACCGAGAATAGACGTGTGGCAAAGGCTGCGAATCCATTTTTTTTTTTTTTTTATAAAATCGAAAAAATCGTATTTTTGTTTGAAATTTTTTTTGCTTTGTACTCACATAATACTGCGGCTAGCGAGAGAATAGTCAGCTTCAGAAGCGTCTCTTGCTTCTGAGCTGACATTCGCAGGCCCCTGACTTTCGAAAGGGTAACCATTATTAGCCTGAAAATAGAAAAGAATACATACGACTTGTTTTACAGCCCAATGTTTTCGAGTTTATCGGGGAATTTTCATTTTTCAATCATAAGGTACGCAAAAAACGAGAAAAATTGCGCGGAAGACTGAGAAATCGAGTTATTATCGCGGAGGATCGAAAGATCGCGAATCAATGCAACGCTATTATCGAAATCACGTACGCAGCGAGTTTATCGCGAAAGTTAGGTTAAGAAATTCGAGAAGTAACGAAGATGGTAAATAAAACGCGATGAGATAATGAATGAGAGATAAGAAATATTCTTTGTTTTGTATTCGGCGTTTGACGAATTGTTTGGAGGGAGTAAAAGGTCAACAGCGAAACCCGAGCGTCGACCTGCAACGCGTTCGACACGTATACAAAATCACACACCGGCCGGCATGTACCCGAATATTCACAGAAATCCGAAGACTCAATCTTTCCGCGAAATAAACATTCTCATCGATCGAAGAGTGTTATTGATTGTTTTTTTTTCTGATACTCACGAGTAGGAGTTATTTAAAGGTAAATTATCAAAACTAGCTAACTATCGATACCATCAACTAAGAGAAATGTCACGTCGAAACTCTAAAGGAAAACGCTGGCATAACACGAACTGGCGTGACGTTCGCAGCCTCCTCTCGCCCGTCGGATGTCATCGGAATACATCGGAAGATTTTCGCGGCAACGCCGCCATGTTGAGTAGTGAGTTTGAAACGTACCAAATTGTTTTAAAATTGCGGTTTCGCTTTTTTATATTTAAGGGGAGTCGATTGGGAGTTGAAAAATTATTCTTTCGATATCAACAAAATTCGTTGTTATATAACGATAAATTTGGTAAATTTAATATGTTTTCTTTTTTTTATAAAAAAAATGATTCATATATTTTAATATCCAATTAATGTACAGTGATCGACAATTTTTAATTTCCGACAACTGATACGAATTTTGCACAGCGATAAAAATCGGGTTAATAACATACAACGTATTAAATATGAGAAATAATTTATTGGCTATCCTCACGTATATAAATAGTACAATAATCCTAAATGTAACAACATCACACCAAAATCTTCGCCTATGAGACCAACTCTCCTCGCTATCATCGCGAGAATCCTCAAAAAATCATTGAAGGAGTTTCGTTAGAAAAAAAAGTTGTTGGACGGCGAACGAATCACAATCGTCGGATCGCTTGTAAAACTAACGTTCCGTCTTTACGATTTTCGGCACCATTTTCATTTGTTTTACATATTAGGAAAAAAAAAAAAAAAATTGCACGTGACTTTTGATTAGTCATTTCTTACGAATTATTACATATTATTCTACACTTGTACAACTATTTCTCATTTCATCAACGAAAAGAAAAAACAAAAAAAAAAAAAACAGTACGCATCTCGTGGTATAATTCAACGAATTTTAAATATACTAATTGCGAGCCTTTTGACGCGCGTGAAACGCGAGATCCATGGCAATGGGAATCACGTATCGTGTATAAATTATGCAGTAAAATAACTGAATGAAAAAAAAAAAAAAAAAAAAAAAAAACAAATGTTTACTGCATTCGCTGCTTCGTCCACGAAATCTCGAATTTTTTTCACTTTCACCACTTGCTTCGCCGTACCAATTTAATACTGAACATTCGCAACACGTATATACCATATATATAAGTTTACTATATATAACTATGAAGTCGAAATGTATTTTAAATAGACCTTCGATTTCGTTAGGCGATAACGCCGCGAATTCGACACCCGACTTGACAACGTTTATCGCTTAGCTGCACTTGGAGGGAATACAGAAATCGCTTAAAGCTTTTTCTTGTTCATATCGCGCCGACTTGTGGTCGCGTTATCGAAAAAAAAAAAAAAAAAAAAAAAAAAAAAAAAAAGATTTTCACATCGTTCGATTCGATTAAAAACTGTTGTCGTTTTCATTACCATTTTCAACGGTTTCTTTCTTCGCGGCAATGATATTTTCCCACTGAGCTATCAGAGTACTCCTCCTTCTTGGATTCGGCTGAAAAAATATATTTCGTTAATTTCATCGTAAAAAAAAATTTTAACTATAAATTAATTTTTTTTCTGAATTCTGAAAAATTTGAATAATGTAAATCGGCATTTTCTGTTATTAAACCGAATTTTTACTTTGCACAACAAAATTATTAGTCTCTTTAGAGTAATTATTAGCATTAATTTAAAAAAAAGATATTTGTATATTTTTCCGTGTATCGCGAATGGAAACTCTATAATTAACCGATGAGAAACATAATTATTTTCTCAAGCATTTTACCTTATGCTTTCCCTTGTTATCCCGTTCCGACTCGTCTTCGTTCAATGTATTTGAAGAAGTGCCGCTTCTCAGTGAATTCGCACCGTCGTAGATATCCGAATCGTTATCGTTTCCAATGTCCAACAGATTGGGCTGCGATTTCGCCAACATTCGCGATCTCATTAATCTGCAAATAAGATTTGAAAAAAAAAAAAAAAAAAAAAAAAAAAAAAAAAAAAAAAAATCAGATCGTTTATCCTTTCGAATGTTTTTGCTCCGAAATCGTTCCTTCGATCGATATACGCACCTCAATTCATTTTCGCGTTCCTTCATCTCGTTGAGTTCCTTTTGAATTTTTTCCTCCACCGGGACGTAACCCTTTCGCGTCGGTGGTTTCTTCGGCTCGTCGTCGTGTTCGATTTTCATATCCAATGTCTTGCCGAAGGCTTTGAGACTCAAAGGATTAAGCGCTATCGTCGGCGTCGGCGGTGGGGTCAGTGGATCGCCGTCGGGATTTGGCTTCTGCGATCTGAAGATCTTTCCTCGCGTCGCGAGAAACCTGTGCATCAGACCCTTTTGACTCGGTGTCGTCGCGAAACGCAACGGCGTGGGTGTCGTACGGGCGGATATTACGCCGTTCGTCATCTTCGGTGGGAGACTCGGTGCCGATGGGATCAGAATCGCCGGTTCGAGGATTTGCGGTGTCGAAGTCGTTCTCTTCAGTTTTCCCGACGCTAAGGCCTGTGGCATTCGTCGAACCTGTGTATTAAATTTTTTTTTTTGTCATTTACTGTCGCAGCTATTGACGAAGTATTGAATTATTGTTATATATCTGCCAAAAATAATACGTTAATCATCGATAATTAAGAATTATAAAAAATAAAAATATATTTGTGGATTCCGTCTTTTAATTAAGACGATTATATCGATTTATCGATTATTATATCGATTAAGAGAATTTACTATGATAATAATAATAATGTTCTGCAAAAAAAAAATTTCGCGTGCGAATATTAAAGATTGTAGGAAAAGCGTATTTTTAAAAAAGTGAACTTTTTTTTATAAATGCCATTTAAAAAATTGTAACCCATTCTACATGTTGCTATTTTCGGAGTTGGGGATTATTTTTAAATTCTCAGAATACCGGTACGAACTATCGATCGCATGATATTTTTGATAAGATTTTTTTTTAACCGATAAGAAAAAATAAAAGTCACTAAAGGACTCGTCATCGGTAAGAAATTTCGTAAAATACATCGAAGAAGTGAATTTCGTGTATTCTAAACGTAAGTCCTTTTATATAATGTTAGCTATTCTCGTGAGACACAATACGTTCGTCACGTTACGTGGATGGAATTGTCATGAGGAATTGGGACGGGAAAACGCGTGAGTAAACAGACGACTGTTTGCCTTTACGATGTCTCACGTATATGCAGAATCTTTGTATATCGTGAATCGTAATGACGTGACGCACGCCCCATCGACTCTAACGTAATTTTTATTTTTTTTTCATCTATTTTATCGTCCGATCACAACACCTGAGACAAGTGGTCGCCGGCAAAGATTGTTCAGCGCTTATAGACTTTTATACATCTATTTTTTACATTTTTTTCAATAAAAGTTCGACACGTATCGAACGACAGTAATAACCTTTTTTCATCCCAAATATTCACAGGTGTTTCCCGCACGTTCCCGTCTTCGCTCCAATTTCTCTTATAAAAGCGTAAACGGTTGTTTAATCATCATAAATCATATGCCATACAGTACGGAACGAAACCTATCGATATCGTAGATATATCATTCGGCAGACGCTTATGAAACTTAAATTAATTAAAAATCTAACAATCATCACTATAAAAAAAAATATGTGAATCCCCAGTGACGCGTAAAAAATTGAATCATCGATTTCGCAAAGCGTTGCTGGGAAATAATCGTCGATTGAGATTATAACTTCGCGGTATATTAGAAAGTATGCAGAGTAACTAAAAACGAAAAAAAAAAAAAAAAAAAAAAAAAAAAAAAAAAACAGATCGCAAGCCTTTCGTACGATTTATTTTAAAATTAGAGAAAAGTTTTAAAATGCTATCTATCTATATATCTTGAAAATGCAAATATTTCGTCAACATAAAAGAATACACTTTTATATGTAATCGTTTAACAAAAAAAATTTTATAAAAAAATATTAACCTTCTGAGATTACAATACGAATTTAGTTCACGACGAACATTTCACTCAGCTGTTAAAAAGTTATTATAAATTTTCTTCACTTTTTAATAAAAAAATGAATTATTTCTCGACAACGATAATTGCACTTTCCGATATCACGGGAGCTATAAAACTCAGACGAAGCTGATAAAAATATAATTACACATTTATCGTTAATTAGAAGAAACTTATAAACAAATAGTCAAAATTCCGTTTTTCATTTCATTTTTTTTTTTTTATTTAAATATCTAAAATTTAAAGGCTTAACGAAGGAATAAGCGATATATTCTTTCATTTTTAAAAGAATGTTTTAATAAAAATAATAATAACTGTGTAATAGCAAAAAAAAATCACCTTAGAGTCGACGTTTTCGTCGGAAGTCGTTTTGATGCTTCCCACGTTTCGTAGTTCGTGTTCCCGCTCCGTAACTTCCTCGATCTCTTTCTGTATCCTGTCGGTAGCCCTCTTCAACTGCTCCAGTCTGTGATCAGCCTGTTAGATCGCCAACAATCGCACAAAAACGCCTCGTTAACTTATCGTAAATGATTATTAATTTATCGATGTAATTCTTCGTATAAATATACTATATCGCGCGAGTAGATAATCGCGCGACGGTCGAAGGATTACTCAGCGTGTGCGCGTGGAGTCAGAGCAAAGTCTGCTGTGACGGGAAAGAATGTCGGTGAGCAACGACGATCGGTGAGAGAAGCTCGCGTAGAACGAACGGGTTAACTGTAACCCGCGTCTGTTCCTTTCTAAAAAAAAAAAAAAAAAAAAAAAAAAAATGGGCCACCGATCTTCCTACTCTCCTGGTCGGTAGACTCGCGACTGTTCCCATCGTCGAACTCTGCATAACGCGCATCTGTCGTGCCGACCGGACCTTCGACCATCGGCTATCGGAGAGTTAGCGAGAGTTTCGAGGGAATTCTCCGTTCGCCATAAGGGAACTCGTTCGCGGAACGTTTCACCGAGCTTTTCAATAAAACGGTGAAAGTTCTCGTCCGCGTGATTAATATCCTCATTGATCTTGATAAAATCGCGGTCACAAAGTTTCATCTCGATATTTATGGTATTCATTACAGTTTAATACGCTGTAAAGTTATGCACTTTGGAGATCGAGGAAATTTGAATTTTTACGAATTTTTTGTTTTTCTTTCTTTTAAATTACTTAAAAATTTTAAGTGCTATAGATAGCATTATCGTTATCTATATTTACTGAGAATAAAATTTTTCAAATTTCGTAGAGCAAAATCTTTAATGTCAGTAAACGTGATATGGTATTTTATAAAAAAAAAAAAAATTAAAAATCTGCAGCGTCGATTGGGTTTATTTAAAATTTTGGAAAATTCACTTTTGTTTTCGAATTTATAATAATTAAAAAAAAAAATTAATAACATGCTGATTATTGGTTTTTATATCGATTTGGAATTTATTCTTAAATCCTCCATTTTACATATTCCACACGGGACTCGCTGCATACCTTTTCAAATTCGATTCAACATGCACTGCGGTGAACTACATTATTTATTCGATGTTTTGTATCGAATGATGAATAAAAAAAAAAAAAAAAAAATTAGCTCCCACGCTGCTACCGAAAGGCAATATTTATCTCGAGTTTGCAACAATCTTGTTTTTGTAAACCGGTACGAATTAAGACCACCGGCACTTCGTGTGTTCGAAAAAAAAAAAAAAAAAAAAAAAAAAAAAAAAAAAAAAATACGAGAAATCGAACGGTCCGCTACGCACCATGGCGAATAAAAATATAGATCTCGACCGATTTAAATAGCGGTTCGACTGCTTCTTTTTAAGGTCATCGTACCACTGTCGTCATTTCGTTATTTCTCGCTTCATAATGTACCGTGAATGAAGTATACTATTCCCCGATAAATAAAATACCTATGTATATCTCTCTATACCTCGCAGACTCCGAAGTCTCGTGCAATTCCTGTCCATATACCGGGTCAACCGGCCGCGAGAGTTCAACAGCGCCGCTCACCGGTAATCTTTCCTATTCCGCTATCCTCGTTATCGCGGATCGCAACATTTTTTTTTTATCAATCGTACAATCAATCAGCGATTTCTCACGATGAGTCACTGGAAACGTCAACTCGACGATAACACAACAAACTATGGACCCAAACTTCCGTAAATATAATAATAATAATAACAAAAATAATAATTTATTTGCATAAAATTTATATTTTTAATTACGTTTTTTTTTTTTCAATATTTTTCACAATTTTCTCCGAAACCCCGTTTTCACTTCGATTTAATGAAAATTCATTAAACTTTTTTTTTTTTTTTTTTTCATCGATCTTAGAAAAAGACGTAGAAAAATTATAACCATAAAAACGAACGTGTTGCCCAACGATTAATGTAATAATCAGTTCTGTGCAAATTTAACGACGAAACGAACGGCCGGTTATTATCGGAAAGTTGCCGATTGTTACCTCAGACCCGTTATTATTACGGCACTATCCCGGCTGTACCTATAGGATCGGCCTAAGATCGTGTATAATTGCACCCCGTCTTATCTACATCGGTGGTTAATAATTGTAACTGAAAGCACCAACGAGACTCGAGCGTCGAGTATAATTAAATCAATTTTACGGAGTATCCTAACCACTGGCAAATACATCGAAAATCATTGACACGAACCGCGAGGTTTATTCGCTAACGTTGTAGTACGGTATAACGTGTACTTACCTCCATTTTCATGTTTGTCACCGTCTCGGTTTACCGTCAAAACTCAACTGGTTACTGTGCCCTTATCAGCGCTCACTGCGATACCACTTCGCCGTAAGATATGAATTATATTTTGTCACGTTTATCTGATCGCAAGCGACGTGAGAGTGCCGAGCGACGATTATCATGCCGCGGCACTCGGTATATCGTTATGTCACTCTCGAAAAACGGTATTTCTCTCTTGTTCTCCTCTATTCGTGGTATAGCGTGTAGAAAAAGAAGAAGTCGAGTTTAGAACTCCGAAGTGTGTGTGTATTTATTTTTTTTTTTCGTGAGTGTGTTGCGTGTGGAAAAACCAGCTATATATATGTATATTTCTCGGAAGATTTTTCCGTTAATTTCTCGGTAAATTTTTCTTTATTTATCGATATTCTTTTTTTTTTTCTTTATTTATCGATAGATTTTTTTTTAATTCGCGATAATTTTATTTTTTTTTCATTTATTTCTCGATATTTTTTTTTTTTTTTTTTTTTTTTTCGTGTATATCACGTTTGCCGAAAAGTTTGCGTGCACATTAGAGATCGTTTTACGTAAAAACCGGTGAGAACAAGTGGTCTTCTTGAGGATTATACTGCGGTGTACCTACAGCGTGGTAACGATTGGCCGGTCGAATCGGTAGATCGTTTGCCGGACGCCTCGGCAATCCGAATTCCAGGACCCTCTGTGGGAGCCGTCTGACCGAGACGCACCTTTCCACTTCCGATCACTTCGCCCGACCGCGTTCACCGAGCGCCCTAATACAGTAACGATAACACCACAACTATGGTACTTCTCTTTTCTCCTATTCGCTCGTGAGAATCGTAATTCTTTTTTTGTTTTTTTTTTTTCGTTGATATATTCAACGTTACGTATTTCACGTATTTGAAACGAGAGGCGTTTATCGGTGCCGTACGAGAGGCGCGCTGAACCACCGACGTTTTCAGCTTCGTAGTACTTGGTGCGCCGCTGCAGCACCAACTACCTATACCATACTGCCATTTTACCTGCGTGACCTTGTTCTCCTACCGTTCTCCAAACAAAAGCAACGAGATAGGATATATATCGTGTACATTTTTCACACAGGTGACTCCTGCCTCGGGCGCTCTCGTCTCCTCTCGTATAACGCCCGGGCACCGCCTTGAGCCGATTCTATACCTGTTACTTCACGGGAAAGAAGATACGGAAAGTCTTCTGCTCGATCAAATTTTTCCGTCGTTTCAAATTTTTTTTTCCGTCCATAACGCTAAACTTTTTTTTTTGAGGTTAGAAATTGAAGGAAAAAAATTACGCAGATAATAAGTAAATCATTTTTTAAGGGCTTATAAACAAAAATAAATAGTGAAGATCCTTAAGGAAAAAATTTTAAAAAACTTTTAAAAAATAATTATTTATTTTATTGCCTTGAGAAATACATCGATAACATAAATTAGAAGTCGTTTTCATCGTTTCAATGTGGGATCGAGTTTTACGATTTATTAATTTTTTGGCTATAAAATAAAGGAGCGATATGTCGAAATTGATGAATTTGGGCGAAAAAAAAAAAATTACGGAAGAAAAGTGTTGGACTTTCGTTTAAACAAAAAAAAATTCGGTTCGACGAAAAAAATTTTATTTTCGGAAGACGTATTGTTGAATACGTTTAATTATAGACGCGATCTATTTTGGGGAATGCAGTAATCGATGTCGATATATCTAATCACAATCGATTAGACATCGGGATTTCTTATCTTGAGATGATCCAAAGGGATTAACTTGTAGACAAAAATGTATTCGTAAAAAACTATTGGATGCACTATAGACTTAATGATTTTTATATTAAATCAAAATGTGAGAAATGCGCTATCGAAATAACGAGCGTAAATCCATTCTAATGCTTGTCGCAACTGGATACTAAGTACCTGTTGCGAATTTACAATCAATTTTCCCGCATTTCACAACTCTCTCCGCCAATCACGAGCGCGCGGAATCCGGAGAAGGGATTCACGCGTACACAAGAGTCTCTCAAAGATTACGAAATATTTGTAGGTTATGTTAGAAATCGTATATCACGCTACGGAAAAAAAACATTGTTAATTGAACGAATTGAAAAACATTGTTGTTAACGGAAACATTGTTAATTGAATCGCCAAAAACTAAAATTTTTCAGGAAAAACGAATTTTCACAATTTTTTGTAATTCTGACGCGAAAGAAAATGGGATTTTGAAAAAAAAAAAAAAAAAAAAAAACAATAAGAAATGACGCATTTCTCGCCGGTTGCCAGTAAGAAATTAATTAATAATTGTGCTGTTAGTGTGAAATAATTTCTACAAGTAAAAAGAAACGAATTGCAGAATCTCCGCGAACGAAAATTTCGCCGAACGTTAATCTAACCGGAAATCCGCGCATAGTACGGGATTTGGCTGCAACGATACACGCGAGTGTTCAACAATGGAACGATATTCATTTGCATGGGTTGTCGCTCTTGAAAGCAATAACGCAATTGAAAACTGACGCAACGTACCCCGAGGGTCTCGAACGTCTCTGCGAAGAACTCGAAAAAGATTGTGACAAATTGGTACCGATTTGAAAATAATCACAACGATTTTTCTCGTCTTTTTCTCATTAATTACGCAAATCCATTTCTTTTTTTTTAATTTAAAGAACGACGTTGTCGGAAATTTGAAACAAATCGCAATTCAAATGAACGCCGTGAAATCGTTGCACAAAGGAACGAATAAATTATTTCAAAGTTGGCCAACAGAATACTTCGGTATTTATCGTTTAAAATAAATAAAAAAATTATTTTTCTTTTTTTTTTTTTTCTTTTTGTTAATAACCTAAAAATTTCGTAATAATACATTTTTCAGTCGAAACTGCCGAACGTATTTACGAAGCGTACAAAAACGAAGCCGCGGTGAGACGTACGATTTTGGAAAACGTGGCGCACGATCATCGGGAATCGTGGAAAATGTTGCATCTCGCTGCTTGGGCTCATCAAACGCAAATCCCCGAGAGTATCAACACAAATTTGGAAGCGATGCTGGTGGAAACTGGTCACAGATAATAAACTCCGATAAAGTGTAAATAAAAAATATTCGATATTTTTTCGTAAATAAATTCGCAATATTTTTTTTTTTTTCGAAAATAAATTCGCAATAATTTTTTTTTTTTCGAAAATAAATTCGTAATCATTTTTTTTTTTTTCAATTTTTTTTTATTTACGCCTCTTTCACGTCGCGCACATTTATATTTTACGTAAGAATATAATTAGGTTGTGACACTTAAAAGGAGCAACCGGTGCACTGTTCGATTAAACAAAGTTTGAGCATTTGGTTTAACTGTTCATTGGAAGCGTTGCTCTGTGTCCGAATATTTATACAACATTATAGTACAAATTAAGCGGAAATTTTGAAAATTTATATTTCGTAACAAAATTTTCCAGATAAACGAAATCAAATTTTCGAAAAAAAAAAAAAAAAAAAAAAAAAAAAAAAAAAAAAACATATTTTTTGCAAATTTAATTGATACATAATCAGATTATCGTATTTCCAACATATTTCGATTTAAATTAACTTGAAAACGTCATTTTTAGAATTGTAATTAAATCGAATTTTTTTTCGTAGTAAAACTACGAGTCATAAACACGAATCAATCCGTTCGATGATCAATTATAAATTAGAAAGAAAATACATTTTTTTTTTTCGTGATAAAATTTAAATAAAAATCACAAAAGTAATTTTAATATTTTCCGAAATCGTTCGATAAAAATTATATCGATTGATACGAAATTTGAATTTTCAATATTCCCGAAGATCGATAAGCGTTCTACATGGCTAAATAACAGTTTGCCATATATACAATAAGAATCATCGTTTCCAATTGTCGTAAATGCCGTGACTCCGTGGATGGAATAATCTCTGCTACTTGCATATTAAAAAAAAAAAAAAAAAAAAAAAAAAAAAAATTCTCCAAATTACTCGCGAAATCGAGTGTCGCGCGAATCGCATTGGAGCGCAAGTTTTTTTTTTTACGCAAATCGTATATCTCGTCGAATGTAATTCGACGATTTTACGAATGCCGACGAATAAATGGTTGCTACGTTCCTAAAATCGTCTATATAGTCTACTTATGTTAAAAGTATTATCAATATTCACTGTACAAAGTTATATTTACAGTAATAACTTAATTGCCGACCCCCCGAGACACACCACTGGCTTCCGGTCTCATATTTTTACGCTTTAAGTCATTTCACAGAAAAAAAATATAATAATAATAATAATAATAATAATAACAATTCAAACTAATTAATACGTAAGAGATCCCAAGAGTAACGTTGGAAATTTCCAGCACTCGCAGACTAGCGTACTTTTTTTTTTCGCCCAGTAAAAGAAATTTGTTATTTTTCCCATTCAAGGGATTTCCTGTTTTTTTTTTTTTTTTTTTTTCCTTTTCTTTTTACGCACTCGAGACGTTCGCATTATTACACAAACAAAATATCTTCTAAGTAGCTGTCGGGAAGCGTCATATCCATAAAAAAAATCTCTGTCCTTCGATCGAATCTTCGAAATTTCCTTACGTTTTTTTTTTTTTTTTTTTTTTTTTTTTTTTCGATCTATAGATCGATTGACTTTTCTCAACGACTCTCTCGCCGTTATTTTGCGCGATTGAACACCGTGTGATCCTTTTTTTCGTAGTATTCTACCAATGGACCGGAGATTATGTTACAAAAGTATAAGAAATATATGTTCCATAGTTCGGTGGTTGTGGGGCGCCTAACGAGAAAAATAAATGTGTAATCGCGTTACAGCGATCGAAGTACAATCATACGGCATTGCTAACCGTTCGAAACCGCCATATCAACGTTAATTAAAATAATATGTTTGCTAATTATGAAAAAATTACGAAATCTCGAATCGGCGAGTTGTTTTATCGCCGATACGATAGGAACGCGTTGAAGAACGAAGGTAAATCAACTTCTGGTATTTCTATTAAATTCCTCGCTTAATGCTTCGAAATCCAAATCGGTATCTAAATTCGCGTTACTCGCTATCAAATTATTATCGAGAATATTGTCCGGCATAATGTTTTTAAGTCTCTCGGATACCAATTCGTCGACGAGATTCGACTGATCAACGAGATGCAATTGTTCGACTAATTTCTCATCCATCATAAGATGTTTGTCGATTACTCCGCTATTAGTTAATATATCCAAATGCGGTATGTGATCGTAACTCGTTATCTTCGACATGTCGAGATTTTCCGTACTGCCGAATATACTTGCGTCACAAGAACCGCTCATTATCGGCACGGAATCTTGAAGTATCGGTAGCGAATTCGTGATTTTGCAATTACCGCGAATCATCTTACCGCCGTTTGGATCCATAGACGACGGTTCGGTTTTTATCGACATACCGATTTCTTCCAGCGGCACTATCTTCGATATTAACTTATGTACCCCTTTGACGAAATTCTGAGATCCCGTCTCCAGGGATTCGTAACCATTGCTGTGAGAATTCTCTTTCTGATAAGCGCTCACCGTGCTATTTTCCAATTTGAAATTGTGATCCATCGGTTCGAGTTTTATGAACGCCTGTTGCAGGGTCTTCGGTTGTTCGTAATTACCGTCCAATTTCGTGAAAACTGTTGAACAATTATTCAACTCGAGGCTATCGGAGAGTTTCGTAAAACCGTCTTTAAGCGCTTCGATTTTTCGATACGACGGTTGACTTTTTGATGAATTAATATCGATTTTTTGAAAACCCGGATTTTCCGATATCTGTATCTGTATCTCGGGATTCGATATTAACAGCGACATGCTATTGGTTTTCGTGACTTCTGTGGGACAAACGGGACTCGGATTTCGCGGCATGAGAGTCAACGCCGTGAGGACCTCAGGACAGTTGGGACTTATCAGCGTCTCGTTTTTTCTTTCGTTCAAAAAATCCGAAACACTCATATCGGAACTTTCGGAAAATCCGCTCGACATTCTTTCCTCGAGGAGTTCCTTGCAGTCCTCGACGTTGTGAGTTTTTTGAAGTTTCAACGGCGGTTCCTCGTCGATCGATGTGTTCAATAATTCGCCGGTAAAACTTTCGTCGTTTTTTCGAAACGCTTCGTTGTTTATCTTGTAGCATCCGGGATCCAATCCGAGAGCGTCGCACAGCGCGTCTTCGTTTAGATTTACGATATCAACAGTATCGCTATCGCCGTCGATCCCGTGAGACAACATAGTGCCGACTTGTTCGCGAATTTTTTTCATCAAATCTTGCAATTCGGTGAGAAAATTTTTCACGTTATTATCGGATTTCAGTACCAAAAGATCGAAAATTGATTGAGCGTTGAGCACCGGTTTCGCTGCGATGTTTATTATTTCGGCATTTTCGCAAACGGAAATTGCCTCCTTGAGTTTTACTTGTCGCCGTTCCGATTTTGCTTCCGGCGTTACGTAAGCCCACGGACCGCGCTTTTTGCCTTTTCGCTTCAGCGGATCTTGAGGTATCGCACGTTTCAGCTCCGGATCCGGCGTCGGCGGTGGCAGCTGCTCGGGACTTCCGTGATCTGGATGCATCTCGAAGTGCCTCGCCATTCGCGTTCTTCCGAGATAAATTTTGTTGCACGTCGGGCAACGAAAATGATCGGATATCTTTCTCTTCGGAACCTCGAGACCACTTAACAATTCCTTCGGCGTATCTTCGCTGTCGATTTTTTCGGCGTTAGTGTTGTAGTCGCTGTAACCGCCGTCCGAGTCGTCGAGATCCGGTTGCATGAAATCCATGTGGTGGAGATGTTTGTAATCGCGTACCATGTGACGCGGAGGCCGTGAAAGTCTACCTGATCGCGTGCGCGCGACGACTTTCTTACGATCGTCCTAATAGGAAAAAAAATTAGTTTAAGAAATTCATATTCACATATCAAACCTCATTAAGAGCTTAAAACCTATTAATTTTGTTTTTGTATTCGTTATTTTATAATCGAAGACAAACCTTCGAGTCTTCGTGTTCCTCGTCAGCCGGTGTCGGTATCTTTGTCGCGGGCGCCGGCGGCCTAACAGCCGTTTTCTTGGGTCTTCCGCGCTTTCCGCCGCGCGCTTTCAATAAATTGCTCGGATTTCTCATTCGGAGATCGAGTTCCTCGGGGAATACGACTCTGTTTTGAAAATAAATAATTTAATTCATTGGAAATTAAATAGTTAATGTTGCAAAAAATTCTTAATTTTCAGTGTTATTTTTTTTTCTAAAGAACGATTTTTTTTTTTTTTTTATTCATAGGAATGTATAACTTTTTAACGGAAATACCTACCGATAAACAATCTTTTCATTCGGCATCGCGGCTTCTTGGCTTCTCTGTTGCAAAACGTGAGCAATTTGTTTCAATTGCGATTGCGTTAATCTCTGCATACTGTGAAAAGTGTGTCCTTGTTGAACAATTTGTATGGGATTTTCGCTCGAACCCAATGGTTTGCTTGTGTCCGTTTGTTCGGCGGTCAAAGCGATGGGATTATGAAGTCCCGGAACTTTGGCCCTCTTGACGACTCTCGCAGTTCCCAGAGTCGTTTCGTTTGTTTTGTGTTTCACGCCGTTCTGTATCGTCTTTGAACGTTCGTTAGTCTCGTTCGTTAATTGCTGCTGTTGGCTGATCGGAGTTTTTTGAACGAAACGCGTGTTATTCACGTGACTTTTAACGCTCGTCGCAACGCTCGGCGAGCTTACGACTTGTCTACCAGAATTATTAAAAGTCGCTTTGCTTTGAGGCTTCAGTATGGATATCGGAGTCGACGCACTCGGCGTCGTCGTTCTTAGAACCGACGAAACGCTGGTCGTCGCCGTTTTAGCATCCTGAGCCTTGAGTACCGACGCGGTGCGAAATATAATCGGGGAATTCGTCGTTCCCGTTACCTTCGCGGTACTCACCGCCGCGACATTCGTACTTTTCGCGAAAGTCGCGCCGGCGTTTCGTAACATTTGCGCGGGTATCTGAACGGATTTCAAGAATTGCCCGGCGATAGCGGCTTTTCCGGAAGTTCCGTTAGTAACTTGAAGCGACTTTACGACCGTTCCGGCGTCTTGCGATGTTTTTAAAGTCGGCATTATGAATTGCTGACCGTTGCCCCGCTGAATAATACCCGACGATGTTTTTACCATTGGGGATAATCTTATCGGCGTATTCACGAGACTCTGAGCCGTTCGTGCCGCCGCACCGTTTACGCTGCCGTTGCCGTTGTGATTTTGAAAATCGCACGCCGTCAGTAACTGAGAAGTACTCAACAATTGTGAGGGCAGTGTCCCTCCGTTGAGAAGCTGCGCAGTTATGGGCGTTGCTTTGATCAGCTGTGGGGAAAGTGCGTTTAGCAAAGCGCCTTTTGGCAAAAGAATGGAATTTTGGGCGCCAGTGCTATTCAGAGGATTAGCGCCTACGCCAGCGATTTTATTGGTACTCGGCAATATTCTTATGTTTTTCGATGATTTTAGTACCGTCTGCGCGGGTTTTATGATAAATTGCGACGAGGGAAGAATAACGGGAAGTCGTTGGAGAATTTGCGCCTGTGAATTGCGAGAATTGTTACGAGAAAAATTTTGGGACGTTTCCTCGACAAAACGAAGATTGTTGTCGTTGTTCTCGACGGAATTTTGCACATAGATTTTTTGCACGTCATCATTGGTAAATTGTTTAAGAAGATTATCGCGCGCCTCGTCGACGTTAGAGAGTTCAAGACTCTCGATGGTGATGCGTTCGTCGTCAAGAACTTCGTCGGCATTTCCGTCGCCGCTGGTCCATTCGCGAAGGTGCGAGCAGTCGACTTTCGAAATTTCGTCGACATTCGAATTGGCGTCGGAGGAAAAATTCATCGTTTCCATCGGATCCGCGCCGCGTGACGAGGATTCGTCATTGTCGAGACCCGATGCTGTGATATCGCCGAGAATAGCATTGCGATCCGGTTGATAGGTTATGCCGTCGGGCGGCTCGTCAACTTCGAAAGTTAACCTCAACGCCGACGCTTGTGCGTGCGTGAGATGTATCGTTTGCGACTCGTCACCGTCGCCCTGTAGATACGCGACGAACTCGTTGTCGTGATCGTCGTCGTCGACGACTTCCTGGAATGCCTGACGAAGCAAATCCGACGTACCGCACGACACGACACCGTTTGTAAACACTGTAGAACTTGCTATATCCGCCATAACCGTTGAAAAATCCGTGGTACTCGCCGTATCGTCGACGTTTTCACGTGACAAACACAACACGATTAACTCTCGCGTTCAACAATTACGATTATTCATTATTTCACGTGATTTTTTATCTTTGCGCAACGTATTATACGTGTTTGGTTAACGTTAAAAAAAATGTACGGCCTTTCCCGCGGAGTCTTCGCATTTACGCCCGTTGGATTCCCCCGTTGCACGTTTTCGCGCAAACAGAAACACGGGAACGCGAGTGAAGTTTGCTGCTGAGGCGCGAGAGTTATCGAGAGAGAAACAAGGCTGGCAACACAACCTCTTGGGGGAAAAAAATAATATTATTTTGTTATTTACGTTTCTCGAACGATACTGCTCTAACTTCCGGTTGGTGCGGGAGAACACATGGGATCGAGGAAAAAAGAAATACACCGCGTGCGATGAATTGTGCGGTTATGTTTTCGTAGTGTACAGCGGAGAATTTGTTCGATAATTGTTTTTTTTTTTTGACATCGATGAATTTTGTATCACATCGTGGGAATAATGTCTACCTGTAAAATACACAACGTCAGATTTTATAATCTGGAACCCAAGTCCGTTACTTGCTTGTGTCATGAACGGAAAAATAAAAAATTGGCTCTATCCAGGTTAGTTTTCGAGACGCACAACTCACCGATCGATTTGTATATAAATTAAAGAATACAAGTTATTACTGTCAATTTCGATACTTCTGTCAATATCAGCGTTATGCGAATTTTTATAATTGATGATTAAGTACGATTCTGTGTATTACAATCTATTTAATGTTTTTGGAGCAATTCTTCCATACAGTTGCCAAAATAATTGTTTGATTACAACAAAGCATTGTTTCTCACGTGTCGATTTTTTAAAGAAAATTTTACTTTACAGTCCACATAGTTGCGATAGTATTTTTTTAATTAATTGGTATCTGCATATTTCATTGTTGCAGCGCATGTTGTGTTAAAATATTGTTGCGTCGAGTGAAATGACAACTACTTTTTTGAAATATTCAAAGTAAAAATGCGTTAACCAAATTATGATAAATTAATGAGAAAAATCAATTTCAAGATATTTTTGGCAAAGTTACATTACAAAAACATTTCTACATCATATAATTGCATTACAAATATATTAACTACTATCGCATTTCAAAAGTTGCGATATGCAAAAAATAAAAAATATATAGAAAATTTGCGCACTGAAAAAATGTAATTTAATTTTTAAGATATTTTTTTTATTTCAAAGAAAATATTTCACTTTCCAAGTTTCCACAATAAAATTGATCGAAAAAACCAATTTTCGTCAAACATAATGAATGAAATTGGTGAAAAAAAAAAAAATAAGATAATTTCAAAATCGATGCCGATTTTTCCGAAACGATTTTGTTATCGTTTTTAATAGACGTTTTCTATGACAGAATAATTGAATTCTCAGGAATCAATTAAAAAATACTAATTGATAAAATTGTTTCAGGAGCGACAATTCGATCGAAATATGGAACGTCGCTAACGCGCCATTCCTGGAGTCCACGATAGTCGGTCATCCCGAAGATTCGGTAGAATCGATCCTATGGATAGATCAGAGACTTTTCTCGACGGGTTTGCGCGGTATGATAGCAGAATACGATTTATCGACGCTGAGCCCAAGTTACGAAGTGGCGGTAACGGGGGGTGCAGCGTGGTGCATAGACGTTAACAACACGAAGACCCGCGTAGCGGTCGGTACCGAAGACGGATACATAAACACATTTACCGTATATTCGGATTCTCTCGTCTACGAGAGGATATTCGACAAGCAAAATGGTCGAATATTGTGTTTAAAATGGGACAACACGGGAAGCATAATATTCAGCGGTTCAACGGACACCGTAAGAGTTTGGAACGCGATATCGGGACACGCGATCCACAAAATGACGACAGCGAGAAAATACTCGAAGAAAGAAACAATCGTATGGTGTCTCGCGGTTACGGACGACAATCTCGTTGTATCAGGCGATTCTCGGGGCATTTTGTCGTTTTGGGATCCGAATTTGGGAATTCTGATCGAATCGCACGAGAGTCACACAGCCGATATACTCGCAATAGCGATGTCTCAAGACGAAAACGTCGTTTACTGCGCCGGTGTCGATCCGGTAGTTCGTAGTTTTTCCAAAGTAACTTTAAAATCGTGCGGACGTCCGCAATGGGTTAAGGGTATCGAGAGACGATTACACGCTCACGATGTTAGAGCGCTCGTCGAAGCCGATGGTAAATTGTATTCCGCGGGTGTCGACGGTTATTTGGCGCAATCGAGTTATCCGCCAAAGATTCTCGTTAAATATCCTCCACTTCTGCAACCACCTTGCGTAACGGTTTGTCGAAAGTCCCGATGCATTCTTCTGAGATACACGAATTTTTTGGAACTCTGGAGGGTCGGCTCGCCGGGAAAAGCTTCCAAGGAATCCATAAATCCGGGAATGTTGCATCCGATCGAAGAAAATCCAATAAAATTACTTGAACTCCGAACGAAGAGCGACGAGAGTATAGTATCGTATGCGATAAGCAAAGACTCGAAAATAATCGTTTATTCGACGGATACGCATGTGAGAGTTTTTAATTTCGACGTTGTCGAAGGTGACGCGCATCTCATGAGAAACGATACGGATATCACGCTGCAGAGGGTACAGAAAATGCTTTTTAGTCCGAACGGCAAGCGTTTCGTAACGATAAGCAATGATGGCAACGGATGTACTTTGTCGCTGTTTCGCGTCGAGAAAAAACGACTTATTTCCGAAGGTTCTTGTCAAACGGCGAAACAGAACATCGAAAATGTTGGACTCGTGTGCTTCTCGCCGGATAACAAGCATTTGATTTGTTCCGATCGACGAGGACACGTCGTTGTTTACTCCGTTGACGAGGCGCTCGTCACCGACAGTCCGAACGTTTTTTCATTGCCAAAGTACAGCTGTCCACCCACTGCTATGGCGGTGCAGAAAGGCACTTCGAATCTCGTCATTGTGTACTCCGATCACAAGGTGAGAAATTCGAAAAAAATTGTATTTCACACAAATTTGAAATTTTTTTAGTAAAATTTACAATTATTATTATGTTTTTTTTTATAAACAATTGAGAATTTTACACGAATTGTCTACAAAATCCCAATCGATTGTTGGCGACTTGCCGCCGTATAACGAACTTTTTTTCCAATTTTTTCGAATGTTTTTTCGAACATCAGAATTATCTCTCTGTACTTAACTGACTTTGGAAATTTAGTTTATTTTTATTACCGAAAAAAAAAGTTTCACCGCTGTTTCGTAGTATTGGAAAAATATTAATTCGAAAATTTCAACATTTTTTTTAGTTTTCTCCAAAAATCATGAATTTCATTTTTTTCAACTTTAAAATTTAAGAATTGTAATTAAAATTAAACAAATACCTCTCTTTATGTACGATATTTCGAAATAACGAGACTAACCGTTTTTTCTTCTCGCATTGTGAATTACGAAGTGAAAGATTTCGAAAAAAAAATTTATCTCGATTAACGATAATTTTGCAAAATAATTTTCTTAATGCACGAGATAATTTGCGCGATATAATCGTAAGCCAAGCGATGGCTTTTTCGCAACGACTTTGAAATGAGAAAAAAGAAGAAAAAAAAAAATCAAAATAACGATACCGCGAATGTAACTCATTCGAAGTAACGGGTATATGCGTCGTAAAAAGATTCATCGGGGAGATGACATCGCGGCAATAAAGAATCGCAATATCTATTCCTCGCATCCGACAATTTTGCTTCACTTTAGCAAATTCTCGTATCTCGTTAACCCTTATTTTCCGTTTCTTGATTCTCTCATCTGGAAGATTATACGCGATTACGCGATTATACGTCTCGTTTTACGCTTTCAGGAAGTAAAAATAAAGAAAAATAAAATAGAAAACACAACGTAATATTATGGATCGCGAGACGGTACTGAAAACGCCGCGGTAACTTAGATAGGATTAAATTTTCTCTATTTATCGGCTTTTCTACGGTCGTTAAGAAATATTGAAGCCGTAACGGGCCGCCAACTTACGGAATTGAGGTTTACGATCCCTTCGAGGCATTAGAACGCTCTCCCCGTGTGAACGAGAAATTGGAAAATATTTCATTAGCTATTACCCGCGAGATATAAAATAATTATTTAGTAGTATTCAGATAATTATTTACGAGTCAACAGTTTTATCGATTAGTCATTCAATTTGTAATATCAACAAAATGTTTCAACGTTCAATTTTCGCATATAATTCATAGGAATATATGCGTATTTATTATTTATTGTGATAATGCGGAATCTATTTGCAAAACTTTCTAATGCCGTTATAAAAAAAAAAAAAAAAAAAAAAAAAAAAAAAAAAAAACGAAAAAAAAAAAAATCTGAAAAACAGTTTGTGATTTTTCGATAATTCAAAGTTAAATCCACGAGAAACAATTAAAATTGTAACTATTGTAATAATCAATGAAATTATTTTATAAAATTTCAGATCATCGAATACAATATCCCGAGAAAGCAGTACACGGAATTTTCGAATAATCTGCAGAGTCGTTTGCCACTGCAATGGATGACCCGTCCGTTTCCGATTACCAATGTGACTTTCGATCCGAACAACGAAAACGTCATAATTGTTCACGACGACACGACTGTTTATGTTATAAATAAAAACAAAGAGTTACCGGAGAAAAAGGTGAAAATTCCAAGACGCGAAAACGGAGATATCGGCGACGATAGCAACTCCGGTTCGAGTTCCAACAGTCAGCACGCCTTTCAGGTCGTCAAGAAATATAAGGTACGAAATTCCGAGACTTTTAAAAAATCCAAAAAACGTCGAAACTTTCTCCACTAATGGGAACAGTGAATAAAATCGCGCGATTGCAGTTTATTATTTTTAAATGAATTTTTTTCGTAATTTTTTCGATGTCTAAGAATCGTAATTCTTCAAAATCAGAATTTCGCGCAATCGATCATAAACAATTGAAACGATAATAAAAATCGTATAAAAAATGTAAATCTTATGAATTAATTTTCTAATTTTTCAAAAAATTTTATTAATCAATTTTCTACGATAAAAAATCATTTTTTTTTTCTCGTTACAGCATTTGGTACACTTGGAATGGTTAAACGAAGAAGAGATGGTCGCCGTCGAAGTGAATCCGATATCGCTGACGGAAAAACTACCGCCGACACTAAAACAAAAGTGGTTCGGGATGTAAAATTCCATTGGATTTAAGAAAAATAAACACAAAAAAAATCGTTATAACAAAATAATCGTTCGATGTTTTCATCCGAGAAAAATAAATTTTTGTTCCGTAACGCGAAATTCGCCGGGCGCTAGCGGCGGTTCTATCGTATGTTTCGCCGATACGTGGAGAGGTTCGACAAATTCCAAATTGTATTCACTTCGGGAAGATCGCCAACCGACTATAGCGGAACTCGTTGCCGGAATCGGCATTGGCGACGACTTCAGTGGTATCGGTGATTTTTTCAACGGATTTTCCTGCGGTTTTCGCTCAAACGTTTCCACAGAAATTCCGGCGATGGCGCACTCTTCCGCCAATACCTTCTTGAAGTACTCGCCGGTTAGGTAGTCGTATTTCTCATTCCACGTCTTCACCAACTTTTTTTCGCAACTGTTGATCTCCTTTCTTCATAATTAAAAAAAAAAAAAAAAAAAAGATTTATTAATTCAATTTTACAACACCGATATAAATACTTTTTTTTAATTCATTTAATTCAGTCATTTTTTTAATCAATTTTTTTCATAAAAAAGTTTGTTTCCGGCAAAAAAAAAAAAAATGTTTGTATACTAAATCAATTTAGATTTATCTGAATTTTAATTGTATTATTACGAGACGATAAAAATCACAATTTTTATCGAAGTAAACATTTTTTTTTACAATTCTTTAATAATTAAGTCGCACAGCGGTTTTTTTTTTTTTTTTTTTTTTTTTCGAGAAAATATTGTTTTGCACATTATTTACTATTGTTTTGACAAAAAATTGTTACGACATACCGTATATTATCGGCGGAGACGAAGCCTTTGGCGAAATCGACGTGTTTCGCTTGGAGACTTTTTTCCGGTTTTTCTGGTTTATTGCTCTCTTCGGGATTTTCCTTCTTTTCCCGTTTGTTATCTTTTTTCAGCGTTTCGGTCATTGGTACGAAGAATCTTCAGTCGTTTTGACTCAATGTCCAACGGAACAATGATAAAACCCCAAACTACTTGCGCATTCACGCTGCGAAACGGGACCTCTCCGTTGCTGTATACAATCGGTTGTTTGTTCGATACTACGGATAGTCGAGTCTTTTCCGTTGCCGGCGCACCGACGAAAGAAGATAACCGAACGTTCGACGAGAATCGTTTGTGTCGGGAACTGATTTTATCGGATCGTCAAACGGACACCGTGGAGACGATAAAGATCACTTCGGAGTCTTTCCGACTCCCGAGGACTCGCGGTGTTGCGGAAGCACTCCGTTTTACCGTCGGCGATTCAATTCAATTGTCTTTACGGCGACAATAAAAATAAATGTCCGCAAATCAAATGAAAATTTCAGTCTCATTTACGAAATTTATATCAATGATTTCTTTCTTTTTTTTTTTTTTTTCATTAAACTTGAAGAAAAAAAATTATTATTTTTGGAATTTTTTTAATAAAACCTAAAAAAAAAAAAAAAACGAGTCAATCAGTTTGATACGAAAAAAAACACTTCAAAATCAATTCCAAAGTATCCTCTTCGTTCTGCAAGTTTTTCGTATAAAAATATAAAATTCCGGAGTTAAAAACCAAATTGCATTGTTATCGACTGATTTCCGCGATCTTATAGTCCGTAAGTACATTAACCCTCCCTATCGCGTGGTTCGAGTCAAAATCCTGCAAAACTCCATTTTTTAGGAAAAATATAAAAAAAAAAAGATATTTAAAATTGTGTCCACCAATCCCTTTGGCATGAGACTGGAGTGGCGAGAGTCTGTTGTTGAAATTTCAAGGATTCAACCCCTTTGACCCACAGATTCGATGTCTCGTAAGCCACGACGGTCGTTTAATCTCAATACCGCACGTGCACAGTAACCCGGAGACTTTCGCCGGGCTTTGCTGTGAATTCGGTACTTACGGAATCGTACTGTCGCGTAGTATACGGATAGATATCACGCCGAAGTCTTGGGATTCAGTCATCAGGAAATAATCAAAGCGAGAGCTCCGGCTAAGAGCTCGTCATGCGTACACCACCCCCCGCGCGTTTACGTAAATGGCGCTCCACCATTTCTCTTCTGTACAAATCTTGACGTGGAAGCTTACTGGCTGGAGTCGCGCTGATGGCGCCGGGGTATAAGCGTTAACGCTGCTGCCGTGGAACGGACAGAGTAGAAAGGGATTGCGACAGAAGCGGCAAAGGACTCGAGAGGGAGGGTTGGCGGATGCGGGGGGTTCGGTGCGAGTGCAATGCACCGAGATTACGACTAATCTGCGCTCGAGACCAGCCGGCGGGACCGTATAGCGTAGCTTCCGTTAAGTTAGAGGTCTCACTTCGTCCGGATCCTCCTCACCCGGTCCCCGCCCTCCTGTACTGTGTGCCTCTCAACCCCGATCACCAGACCCATCTCCGACCCTTCGGCGTTACCGTCTAACAACCATCCAACCGACCGACAACCCTTAGGATTAATGACCGATTCCATTGGGAATATTGCGTTTCCGTGGAGTTTGAAAACAACTTCGGTTGCCGGACACATCCCCTCTGTCGCCCTTATTCCGAGGGATCAGAGTTCTTGACTTCGAATCCTCGTAATACTTTCATTCAAAATTGTAGATTCATCACATACGTTGCAATATTTCGGAAAAATGTTTAATTTAAAAAAAGTTTCTGAGATATGTACTGTGAGGATAACGAGAATTTTAGTATACCAGGACATCTATGCGGTCAAACAGAACCAATTTTTTCAGGGACTCTATTTAGCGTAAAAGATAGCTACGATTTTTAAATTAAAAAAAAATTCCAATTTTTTTTTTATTCGTTTAAAACTTTATTCGATCAATAAGGATTATAAAAATGTAACAAAATGGCGTTTTCAAATTTTTTCGGCAATTTTTAAAAATAGTTTTTCAAAAAAAAAAAAAAAATAAACAAATTTCTAGTGATTCTTCACAAATTTGGGAAATTTTAGTGGAACATCCGGTTGGATAAAAAAACATACGAGATGCACTTCGTCTTTCAGTCACAATTTTCAGAAGTCACTATAATCCCCCCATTCAGAACAATCACTAAGACTCGTAATAATTTCTATCCTTTATATGTCTTTATACAAATACACGTTATTGCATAAACGCTCTCAAACAATTTGTTGCGCATTTTCCATAAAAAAAACTACGTGTCTGAATATACCAGAAGGGTGAAACAGTATTCCCACCGAAACTTTTTAAAAAGTAATATTTTTCAAGAAGAAAAAAAAAAAAAAAAAAACGTACGAACCGGAGCCCCAATGTACGAAAAGTCACCGCCGTTTCATTTTCTTTTTCATTTCACCCTCAAAAAAAATTCAAGGGCAAATATACTATATTGTGCAAGGAGATGGAATATATATATATGTCCCGAAAGATTACGGAGGGGTTGGGGGTGTCGAGAAGAAAAGAGAAGAGAACAGAAAAAGAAGAGAAAGAGAAAGAAGAAGAGTCGTCGGTTGTGGCGGGGTTGCGGTCGTCGCGGAGGATGCAGTCGCGGTGGGGTGCACTGTAAATTACAAGCGCCGAGCAGCCCTCACACCCCCATCCTTCCATAGTCGTCCTCTCTGCCACCTCGACCCCCCCCCCCCCCCCCCTCGTCCCCCTCCCGCCATTTCGCCTTCACAGCGTTCGCCCATTCTCTCTCGTCGTCGCCGACGCACGGATGTCTAGACTTATAGATAATGCGGAGTTTGTGCGAGAAGCAGACGCGAGGTAGACGCGGTCCTTGGGTTGAGCGAACCAACCGGCTAGCCATGTGTACCACGGTACCATTCGCCACCAGCACCTTCCGCGCCTCTCTCTCTCTGCCTCGATTCAACCTCCTCACGCCCTCCCCGCCCTCCAACCCCGCAATTACCACCACCCAGACGCCCCATCGTCACCGTCGCAAAAGCTCTAACCATCTCCCGCAATACTCCACTGTGCTAGACGCGGGCGAGAGACATATTGCTGGGCGAGACGCGGACGTTCACTCTCCGTAGAAACTCTGATGCCAGTCTCGACGATCAACCCCTTCCCCCAACTTAGGAGAATCCGAATTTTCGACTATATCGCGTCACGTGATACCTATCAGATTCGCGCCTTTAAACTGCTTGGTTAATAGATTTATTCAATACCAACGATAAGAAAGATTTCTATAAATTCATATAAAAAATTTCGTCATCTCGCGAATGATCGATTTCTTGGAACCGCGATGTTTATAGCAGTGTCAAGTAGCCCCGGTCTGCGTTTCTTTGAACAAAACGCATTAATGAAATTTTAATTATCATTTTTTTTTTTTTTTTTTTTTTTTTTTTTTTTTTCACGCCCGACACGACAGACAAAGGTGCAATCGCTCGGTACTCTGTTTATCACAATGGAGCTATTACGAGAGATCACTTGTGGCGGTCTCGCACTTTACTCATTCCTCTTTCATCGCAGCATCGTTTATAACGGAGCGGAGAGTTCTCTCGCGAGCTCTCATTTTCACCACGATTTTGCACAGCAACCCCTCCCTCCCTCCCTTCATTTCCCTCCCCTTCTCCCTTTGGCTGACTCCACCTTCCTCCCCCGCGCCACCCGGAGCAAACGGGAACCCCGTAGTGTTTTAATCGGCGGACTGTAATGCATAAATCTCCGTTAAATAATACGGCAGTTAACAGTGCCATTAAGCCGCTCGAGATACCGCAAGCGGCGGCGGCATCGGCGACAGAAACAGCAACCTCCACGCGAGTGTTAGTGCAGATAGCGCCGCTCCACTCAATGTGTGTGCGTTGCATCGTTGTCAGAGGTGGTAGTGCGGGACGATGCGGCTTTCGCGCAAAGTCCGTATTTATCGGCGACTGCTCGACCGCCCCATTCTCTATTTCCACCCCTTGAACACCTCCCCCCGACGCACAATCGCCGACTGGGCGGGGGGCGTTCGAAAATATCATTCGAATCCAATGTGAATGTGTTGGATTCACCTCCCCCACCCCTCTCTCCACCCCTCTCGTGCTTTTCCTCCAAATAATTTACAATATCGCGATATATATTTTGTCTGTACGCTATACATTCCGAACGAAAAATAAATTCGATTCGCGGTACGCTGCGCGGCGGTAATACGTTTGCGGAAAAAAAAAAAAAAAAAAAAAAAAAAAAAAATTGTTAACGATGCGAGTGTCATGGTCAGCGAGTTTTGCGGTGAAAGATATCGAGAGGGAAATATAGTGATTGTTTTTTTAACCTTATTATATCCGTCTATAATGAACCTCGGGATTTCCATTTGTAAAATTAACTACGAGCGGTTGTAAAAAAAAAAAAAAAAAAAAAAAAATAGTGGAAAATTTTGCTGCCATTTGTGCAAATAATTTCTCTGTTATTCTGTGTATCGCCGTTCTCCACATTACGCGTAACAGTGTGCAGAATCGGACGCTCCATTATTGAAATGTAAATACGATAATCAGCAGTTCTATTTTCTATACAATACAAAGACAATCCTTTGCCCATTGTTCATCCGGTATTATTATTATACTCGATCACGAGTATAATTAAGTGCATATAATATGCGTCGCAAATAACATAATCAAGTCTTCGATGACTCTGTATACAGTCCATCGAATTGTTTTACGCTTCGCTCGTTCCGCGTTCTCGGCACGTGCACCGTGCGTGTGCGTATGCATCGCGGTACCATCGCCGGTGCGCGGGGGGGGGGGGGGGGGGACGGTAGTTAGCAGAGTCGGGCTTACTACACCGCGGCTTATGCACTCGTCGATCGGGATCGATCCCGATCCGGAACGAAATCGAGGCCGCGCGTATAATCGCTTCCGGTTTCTACCGACAACAGTATCTCGCGATAGCAAGCGCAACAATGTGAAGCGTCTCGCGTTTCTCATTCTCTACCGCTTCAGTAGCTATTGTAAACTCCTATATTATGCTCTACTTCGGCATTGTCTGACCTATCGAGTACCTTATCTACTGCCGGATAACGCCAACCGGCGCTGCTAATTCGAACGAATTAAAATTACATCGCACGCAATGGTCAATACATCCGATTTTTCTTCGAATTTCATTGTTGTTGCTGTTGCTCTTTAACTTTGACTTTTAAAAAAAAATTTTTAACAAAATATTAATTTTTCTGTCGTAAAAAAAAATTACGAAATGTAATAGTAGATTTTAACTCATATTTACGATTGGATTTTACGTTTCAGACTGACTGTGCGATATCTCGATATAATTATTATTTTTTTCGTCAAATTTTAATTTTTTTTTTGACGACAACGTTTTCACTTCGTTTTAATGGCTTTACGTGGTACTTAACACAGGAATAATGTGACGAAGTCCTCATCAGCCAGCCGCTGATCGAGTACCAGCTGCTTCGACGCTTCGTTCATATATCTAACGAGTGAGGAATATAAACGAAAATTCAACCCCATCGAAATCGAAACTCTTTCTCGTTCACTCCCTCAGCGGGCAACAGAGAGAAGAGAGGACAGTTTGGTCGCATCGGGGAACCGGTAATCAGATTGTCGTATCCCTGCGGCCACGCGAGACTAGATTTCTGTCCGGTCTTATGAAATTGGAAGGGTGCCTCGAGCCGGCAATCCAATAGCAATGACGACGTAACAGCAGTGTTAGAGTAAAAGCAGTTGGAAACATCCATCTCTCTCGAATCTCTTCAACTCGGCGTTCGCAAACGACGAGGAAATTTCGTCGTTGACTCGAACGAAATTTTCGGCAATCTCTGTCTCAAGATTTTAATCGATTTCTGACGCGAGAGGGGACAGTACGCGCGTACTGTTCCTATACTCGTAAAACGTCGGCTACTGTGCAGTTACAGTTAACTGCACAGTAGCCGACGTTTTAATAACGAACGATAAGAATATCCGCGTTGACATTGAATCGAATACTAAGTTACGTTGTTTCTTCATATTTTTCAGAACTGTAACTACTTAGACTTACAGCTTACCGACTTAACCGATTTACCGACGTTTCTTATAATTTATCAAACACTTTTTCTCCCGGAAAAATAAGAAAAAAAAATATAATTGTGCAATAGCATTAGTATTAACATTTTTTAATGATTTTATGGTTTTTTTTTTTTTTCTTTTTTTTTTAAGACAATTAACAAAAAAAAAAAAAAAAATTCGTTCTCGCGACTTGTTCGATGTCGTATTACTGTTATCGACTATAAAATAAGTAATTCCCATTAAACTCATCGGGATCGTTGGGAAATTCCGATTGGCAAATATTCCGCTACGAAATAAGGAAGAAGGAGACACCTTCGCGGGTTGGGATGAGATGAATGACGTCACAATCTGCCGTTGTAAAGATCGGAGGAATATACCGAGAAGAGTTTTTTGAAGAATCCGATATTCTCATGCATTTCGCGGCTGGAACTTTCCACGCGACGAAAGCACGCGATGGAAACCTGTGAGGCTGTTGGTTCGCTTGTTGACGATGAAACCGCGTTTGCGTATGAGGTTTACGCATGTATATATGTGTTTCGCGTGACCGGTAGAGGAGAGATGAAAAGAGAGGACAGGAATCGGGTCAGAGCGTCTGCCGATCTCATCGAGTCGTTTGCGGCTGCGGTGAAGTGTATATCTCTCGTTTCTCCGCCCCCTCTTCCCCTTGTGCGATCGGTACACTCGCGAGACACGTTTAAAACAACCGGCGGCATCAACGACGCCGCACCAGATTCCTGACTGGACGCTTTCCGGTTGACGAAACGAGGCTACCGGTAGGTCGCGCATCCGGATTAAGACCGTGTGATATCGGGTACATCTTTCCACTTTTTTAATTCGTACGCTCCGCCATTTTTCATTACGATCGTTATAAAAAAAAAAAAAAAAAAAAAAAAAAAAAAAAACGATACGAGACGATCGTTCAGTATACCGCAGTTTTAGAATTTTTCGACCCGAGTCTCTAACAGATTTGACGAAATAGCCGGAACTTCTTTCAACCGCTTCCCCGACCGGAAGTCTGCGGGATACCGTCGCCGGCCGGACGTCCTCGACCACCTCGAAGTATCCCGACTCCGAAGGCATTATTGCCTCAAAAATAACGAGTATAGGAAATATACTATTATATCAAAGAGCTAACAGTCTGCTGGCTTTTCAACTTGTTACGGGATGGAAGTTTGCGATTTAACATTTAGTTGGTATGCAACTGCGCAGAGGTGTATGCGCGGTGTTCCGCATAAAAAAATTGATACACATCCTTCGCTACTGCACCTTTAATAACATTATTAAAAAAAGTATGAATCCTTTGGAACGAAATGTCCTGTTTTCGTCAATTGTTACTTAATTTAATTTAAAAAATTAAAAATAAAAAAAAAAAAAAAAAAAAAAAAAAAAAACAGTAAATTAACAAATATTTAGTCGCATATTATAGTCGAGAGATTTACTCGTCATTGAGAATGAAAATTTGCCGAACCATAATACGCGAATAATTATTTACTATCAAATAAAATTTATTTACTTAAATGCCATCCGAGTTGATCATTAATTGACTCGGTATTTCGTATAAATGTATAAAATTCGTGTTAATTAAATAAATTCCTTGTCTGTTCGTTGTGACATTAACGAATGGTAAAGAAATTATTTATACATCGTAACCCTGAATTTCGGTCGAAAAAATCTTCGCAATGGGTGAATTAATGAATAAGAGAAGTGAAAAAAAAAGCTTTAATTATACTTTCGACTATTTAACGATATGAAAAGCATGAAATATTTCAAGCTTTCCGGGGCTCGAATTTTCTCGGATGTGTGGGAAAATCGTCGGATAATCGCTCCAACCGGTATATCTGTACCTCATATACCTCACGGATACACGATAACCCGCGTACCTACACCTGCGTCATCGGACACAGAAATATAGAGAAACACACGGGAAGATAGCCGTCGGAGAGGGTGCGGGGGGAGGGAATACCGCTCACGGGTATGTGGGAGAGGGTCGATTCGCCCCGGGCGCTTTAATTCCACCGGCGCTTAATTTCGTCCGTACGAATGCGACGCGTGAATATGCATGACCCGCGCCAGCACACCGCGGCAGCCCCAGCGCGCCCCTGGACTACGTGTCTCGCCGATTTTATTTTGTTTTGCAACTTTTTAGCCCCCAACCCCCCTCCCCCGTCTCTCTTTCGCTCTTCCGGTCGTCCAAAAAGAAAGAGCGAGTTCCGCATCCACGTGAAACCCGCGGCTCGCTCGCTCACCTATTAAAATGCCGTCCGACTCGCCGCGACGCGGTTTCTCGTTCTCTATTTCTGCTCGCCCTTCCTCGCCCCCGTAGCCAAAACGAGACGCAGTTTCTCGTGATCCTCCGAAACCCCCAACTGGTTATACTCCTCCCTTCGTTCTCTCTCAGCCAGTTTTCCCGGTTTTGTCCTTTACCCGTTTCTTCGGCTCTCTCGTTCTTTCGCCTCGCCGTGCATTTACTCTCCGTTCGTGTATTCTCTATCTTTTATTTTTACGGTATTCCGCGTATACGAAAAAGATAAAAAAAAAAAAGAAAAGAAAAACCGTATGGAAACGAGTCTGGTACTGATTTTGCGGAGGAACCGTCTCATATTACCATACGATCCCGTATTTTTCGAAATAAACGATATAACTATCGAAAATCAATTATTCATAAGAATTTACTAATTTTCGATGATTTTATCACTCTCACGCGTATTTTTTAAATAATTTACCATATTTCGAGATATTGGATTTCAAATTTAGAAAGAATTAAATTATTAATAAAAAAATTGAAAATTAAAATAATGGAGTGAAAAAAATAGGAATAAAATAATATAAATAGAGAAATTAAATATTATCGATTTGCGACCGGATGAAAATAATGTTTAAGATTACGCGGTGTCGAAAAAATTCCGCTAAAATTACGAATTTTTTTGGATAAAAATTCGGATGAACATTCTTCATTAAAAAATTATATTAATTAAAACGAGCGATGCTCCAATTTGTTATTTTCTCGTGACCGTTAACGACCCGACGTTGCGAGTCGCAGTCGTTGATACGGTGCGGTGCTTTACCGTTAGGTTTACCGTCACATGCATTTTAATCACTCGCCATTTGCATACAACCCGTTTTTTTTTTTTTTTCTGTTTGCGATATGTATATCGCGTGAAGAGATATTTTTATACTTTTTTATATATTTTATATATTTTTTTTAATGATCGGTAAGAATCGCAAAGGAGCGCGTAAAAAAATATTTAACCCTTAGCGATACTTCGAAGGAGTTGAAAATAAAGTACCTTTGCAAAAATTAACTTTTCGAATTATTTCGTGGAGAATCGGGTAAAATCGGCATTGCGGAAAAACGAGAATATTGGTGAAAAAAAAATTTCATGCACAACGACGAGTATTATTAGCGTTAACTATAAGGCATTGACTCTGTTGCAATTAGATAATTGCCAATACGATAGTTATTGCAATTTTCACACAAAGTATCCAAATGACATTAAACAACATCGATATTTCTTTTAATATACCAATAAAATATTAAAAATCGACGAAATTTTCGTAACGACGAGATGCAAAAGATTGCAAGACAATCTATAATTACGAAATTTTCGCATCCCCTCGTTCGATTTTCGGATTCATCCCTTTCGGCATTTGGTTCGTCTGCGTTCGCATCTCTGTCCCTTACATCCTGTGTCCGTGGGGTTGCAGTATACCTTCGCTGCCGCGATCGATGATCCTCTCGACGCTTCGGGTGCATTCGAGAGTTTCGGCAACGCTCGACGAAAGACACGAGTGAGAGAAGAGAAAGCCGCTGGGAAGTCGAGAGTACCACCGGCGAATCGAAATAGCCGAGTGCGCGCGGGCGCTCTCGCGGGGGGGTGAGTGTTACCGGTACAGAGAGACAGAGCCCAGCGTCTGGTTTCCGAAGACAGAGATCGGAGCGTCGATGAAGAAGAGAAAAGGACGGAGAAATTTTCGAGGGGTTTTGGTTCTGTAAAACGGGATATTCGTCGACGTCGACGACGACGACGACGCGGCGGGCCGCTGTCGGCGTCGAGGGTGCGTCGAGACGAGGAAAAGCATATAGATAGTTAACATATATCTATCTACCTGACTGTAAAATAAGGGAGAACGAGACGGAGTGAGCGGGGCGATTGAGTCTGAGGTGGTGGCCGTGACATTGAAACGTTAGGCGGGCGCGCGCACGTTCTCGACTTCCCTCTCACCCTCCACCGACGTCCGAGAGGGTTGTCCTCGCCGTAGTGGGGACGAGCGAGTGCCGTGACGTCACTCTCTCTCCCTCACCACTACTGGTTTCAATTCTCTTGTACCGTCTTTCAGGATTTCTCTATCTTTCGACGTTCGTGACTTTAGGTCCGACTGTTTTCTCATCATCCATTCCTCCCCCTTCCCCCGGTCCCTTGTACGTGTTTTCTTGTCGCGTGTACACTATAACGGGGGTAATACCGATCGTTCTTCATGTTTTTGATAATATTTATATTATTACGTAAAAAAATTTTTTGACAATTTTTCAAATTTTTTTTTACTTTGCTTTTCGCGTAAACTATCGGAGGATGTGAACAAAAAAAATTGAAATTCAATACCAAAAGTACATTTTGTATACAGAAGACACATAGGAAATTTCGATCGATAAGTACTTTCGCTATCGATTTTATTTCGTGTGGCGAAAAAAAAAACTACACATCGATAATTCCGCGAGTTACTGTAACTATAAATTTATTTATTTATTTATAAAAAATCATTTATAAATATAAATATAATAAATTCTGATTATTAATATTTGTTATCGATATCGATTATTCTTTAATGCATTCATTCGTTTAGATATACAAACTTCGATTTCACGACTCGGATTTCCCCGAAATTCCGCGATCTTGTCGTCGGCGTCGTCGACAGATATTATTGTACCGATTCTACGTCGGCGACCAGTCGAGTTGACTGTCACTAGCAACGGGTGCAGAACCGCTCTTCAGCGAACGAAAAGCATCGAGAATTTGTCCGCAGACTGTCCGCGCGAGGGATGCGGTCGGTGTTGATGAGGCATCGAGAAATGTACGAAACATCCACCAACAAACGAGTGGATGCGGGTGAATTAAAAATAAAGCGAAGACAAAAGAAAAATCGTGAAACGAAAGAAGTATACGGATTGAGGAGAATGAGAAGCGGGTGGGGGTTGGAAAGGAAGGATGGATATTGAAGAAATACAAAGGGCGCGGGCATCGAAACAACCCCTACCCTCGGGGAGCTCGACAAGTCGAAGCACCGGTCGCGAGGTGCGGTGTCGCGTCGCCCGGCACCTCTCGGCTAGACGACTACTACGAATGAGGAGAATACAACGAGAGGAAGAGGAAGAGGTTGAGGACAACTTTCAATGGTGAGTTTGAGGGAAACAAGAGAGACGGAGAGACCGCGGTAAAGAGATAGCGAAATTGTAGAGAGCCGTATAGAAAGAGGGACGACGCGGATTCCTTGACTATAGTACACAATACGACGATTCGAAGCGCCGAGAGGACACCGAGACTGAGCTATCGATCGGTGGTTACATCCTCCGAATCTGCATGCAATAACGCGCTACATTAGGCAGATACTACGAGACAACGAACGGAAAAAGCATTTACTCCAAAACCTAAGAAAATGACGATTCGACGATTTAACGATTTATTGGTTAAAAAAAAAATAAACTATACGTATTTTTTTAATTGTAGCAAATTTTTTTTTTTTTTTTGCGATGTATATCGTATTATTATTGCGCCGCAGACCGCGCAGGATATGTATACCAGGTAAACGGACGATGGCGACGTCCGGAAAGAACGGAGTCGGTTCGGTCGAAATCGTTCGTTGTCTTGTCGGGGGAAATTTCATCGCAACCGATCGCACGGGTTTTGCACGCATTGACCACCACGCGACGGACACGAAACGACGGTCCTTGAAAAGGATTTGTCCGGTGGCCTCGACGCGATGGTCCGTGAGACTTTCGGAAGGTTCGTTTGGCGCAACAACAACGTAACGTGCGTCTCGAACGGCTCATCACTACTTATATTTGGACGCTTTACGAGCCCTTCGCATCCGCAGCCTAACTGCGCCGCGCGAAAGGCTGTGGCGTCATCGTGCCGATTTTCAGAGCGCTCCAGACACGACGTCACGATGTCCTCCTTCCTGTCCACTTATGTGGAGTTCGCGGATCGGCCACCTGTCCCTCGCATGGAACGTCCGTCTGTTACCATCGTCATCCGTTTGGCGAGCACCCAGCGGTAGACTTCCCACTTCCGGGAGAGCTGCACGTGGGGAGAACGGAAAGGACGAGGGCGACGTTGCACATCGCTTTATCCCGCGTCCGATATACGCAAAACTCAGACAGTCGCCAACAATACGATACAATCCGTAACATTTCTTGGATCGAACTTTGCCAATCGGTTTAATAATGTTTTTTTATAAATCGAAGCCTTTCCACATATATATAAATATACTGTTTATTATTTTTGTGATATTTGTGGGGAATTACTCATTTCGCGGGTAAAAATTCAAATTTTTCGAGTTTTTAAAAATTTTTATTGCGTACCATTTTCCTTACATCCTGACGTTTCGATTTCATTACAATTACATTTAAAATGATTCATTTTTTACTAACTTTCGTAACGACTAAGACATTCTCTCTCAGACTCATGTGTCACGTTAAAGATGCGGAAAAGTATATTTGGCGTTTTAGAATTACGGTAATCGATAAACGATAATGATAATCGATTAATCGATTATAATCAATCGATCGATTCCTTTAAATCAATCGATCGATTAATCGATATCATTATAATCGATCGATTAATCGATATCATTATAATCGATCGATTAATCGATTTCAATATAATCGATCGATTAATCGATTTCAATATAATCGATCGATTAATCGATTTCATTATAATCGATCGATTAATCAATTTCATTATAATCGATTGATTAATCGATTTCATTATAATCGATCGATTAATCGATTTCATTATAATCGATCGATTAATCGATTTCATTATAATCGATTCGTAATATGTCTTTCTAATTGGTATTGTTTTTCCGACTTCAAAAAAATTGGATAACATTTGTTGTGCGATTTTTCTATTAATTTCGTTCATAATCGTTGGAATTATCTTCAACAATGTCGGAGAGCTAACAATATACTGTATAATCGGGTTGTCCGTCTGGTCTCTCGGCTCCTGTACCGATAATGGGGAAACAATTGACTGAGATATAGAAGGGAGAAAGAGAACAGAAGGAACTCTCACTCCCCCTGGTACTCGTCCGTGCCGACCGATGTGTATTGAGAATCGTTCGTGCGAAACGAATCAAACTGACGGAACGTCTCGACGAGCGAAGTGGGTAGTGTGCGTTAATAATGTACCACGACTTCGTGTTTTATGGACAATATACGTACAACAGATCTACCTGCGTGGGTCAGCAACGTGACCGGGAATATTTTCGAAGGTCAAATATATATACGAGACGCAGGAGGGATAATACGCAAACGGCCCAATGTCTCGAGGACTTGTGCGCATTATATGAATTTCTATAAATAAAATTAATAAAATCCTAATAACTGCAACTTACAAATCTAATATTTCCTTCGTAAATAATAATTCCTGCGAGTCGCGATTAATAAAAAATGGATTAAGTTGCGCATTTCTCTCACTGAAAATTATATTATTAGGAAATAAGTATTAAATTTTTAAAAAATTATAAAATTATTCGAAAAAAATCAAATTTGAGCGAATCAACCAATTTTTTGTTTCGTACTAATTTGGCGAAATTGGGATTTGGCGCATTCGCGATCTTTTAATTGTCCGCCAAGTAGTGGATATTAAAAAAAAAAAAAAATTTTACTGACAATTATTAGTTCGAAAGGAAATCGGGTTACGGAACTTCGCGAGTGCGAACACTTCGAAATTTACGCGATTGCATCGGAATGTCGGGTCTTTGTGGCGTATAACTTGAAGAGTTATGTGTACAGAGGAACTATCAAGTCGATACCCATCGGTGCAGGGATTTTGCGGTGACATGACTTCCCGACTTGGCATGGAAAGCCACAATTTCGAAGATACTACACGGAAGACGACGGTGGTGGTGGCGGCCGCGGCGGCGGCTTCTTGTCTTCGTTACGAAGAGCTCGTCTTACTCTCCCGAGGAAGCAAAGCGGGAAGGATGCGGACGCCTTCTCGTCTAGACGCGCGCTTCGACTCCTCTCTCCGTTCGACTCGACTCTACTCAACTCTCGACTCCGCAGTCACTCGATAAAAAAGAAGAAAAAATAAAATAAAAAGAAAAAAAAAACAGCCCACCGCCACCGCCGCTTTCCTGGCCGTCCGATGCATAAGCGTAGAATCGTAGGGATATCGAACCATCGGATAGAATAAGAATTGCATTTGTAGAAACAAAAAACTTTAACTAACGAAACGCATCGACTTGTCATATCGTCAGCGATTGTGATTAATTAAATAATCAAAAAAAAAATGGAAAATTTGGAGTAAAAAATTAAACGCGCGATTACTGATAAATTATCAGCATTATTATTTTTTTTATTATTTATGAATATTTACGAAATGATTATTTCCGCGATATTCCACTTTTTTTTTTTCTTACGAAATTTTCGTCCGATGACAATGTTAAAAAAAATTCCTCAACGGCAATGAACAGCCCGATCTCCTCGATATATTTCTCAATAATAATTCTGAACTCAAGAAAAATGAATAATTCTCATTGCGTTGCGTTTCGTCGAAACACGAACCATTTTCGGCGCCTATTATCTCTTAATTCAATATTTCTCAATCTTTAACATTTTTCTTTTAAACAATCAAATTCTAAATATCAATGCATAAATAATACAGTAACTTCGAATCCCACGTTATTTCCCCACAAACACGTGCAACAATAGCATCAAATATAATTATCAAAAATCGTAAAATTTCGGAGTAATCGATAAAAAAAAAATTTCAAATAAATTTAAAAAAGTTTCTGACTCCTATAAACATTTTTTTCCACACCCCCAAAACTATTTGATCGATCGAAAAAAAAAAAAAAAAATTATACACCCCTCCAATCTTCGACTTAAAGTCGTTCGAATAAATATTTTTTTTTTTATTATTATTATTTTCAACAGGGCACATATGACGATTGTGTCGGTGTTGGGTCTACGCCACTGCAGAAATCGCCCCGCTCGGCCCCCTGGACCGTCTGAGCGGTGTCTAGCCGGCACCCCCTACCTCGCGGGTGAGCGAGAGGGCGAGTGCCGTAGTGAGTGCGATCGCGTTCGCGGGCGCTCGCGCGCGCGCGCGCACCTCCTGCCCTCCGCCCCTCTCGTCGTCTCATCGTTCCCAACGATGCTCACTCACTCGAAGCCGTTTCTATCTCTCTCGCTCTATTTCTCTACCCCGTTAGCTGGCGCGCTCGCGTCTCGTCTACCCCCGTCGTGCCGCCGCCGCGTACATCGAGGCCTCGGCCGGCGGGGGTGCAGTCTAGCCATGCCAGACACTATAGGTAGAGGTCCTCATCGCCCTCCGAACGGATTGTATGTACGGGTGTGTTGTATATACACGAAAACACACGAAGTTTCGGCTCGACTCGCTCGCCGGGGTCGCGTCAAGCCTTGCGGCCCCGTATTCTCTGTACACTGCTGGACGAATATATATATACATATATATATCTACGGGTGCACGTGAGACACGCGTGTATGTGCCTATAACAGCGAGGAAAGGGAGAGATCCCTTGCTGTGTCGCTACTGCACATACCCGGGACACCTATCTCACCGTTGGTGACGCGTTGGTATGGTATGTATACGCGTGTTGTCCCGAACAAGAACGGCGACACTATCGAAATCGCATCGTTCAAGCGTGATATCGAAATGCAAGCTGCACACCATCCCCCACGTATCGCGTGCGACGATTTAACAGGGACGAGGGGAGGTGAGAGGGCAGTGGGGATGAGCCAAACTCTACCCAACGACTGGTATAGTGTACAGTACATAATAGCATCGTTCATTCACAGTCTGTCTCTCTGGTACAGTATTAACACGCCGGGTGCGCTCACGGAATTGCGAGTTATGCATCATTGGGAATTAATTAATCGCGCACAGAGCCAAACGACAAGGTCAAACGGTATTTCGTATTTGGTGCGAAGCGAATGGGCGTCGAGGCGATCGGAGGATTGGTAAAAAATTTTTTTTTTTTTTTTTTTTTTTTTTTCGGGTTGATAATTAAAATTGGGACGGAGTTTGGATAGATTTTTCGAAAAAGGATGTGTGATCTGAAATTTGAGGTTAATTTCCGATGATAAGTTTGCATTTAAGAGCGATTTTGACCCTAAAATTCAGACGGGGGCTACGCAATCAATTTAGACAAGTCGCGTATTATCCGAGAGCTACAGATATGTATTGTCGGTCTGAAAAGCACTTAAAACTTAAGGGAAGTACTATATAGGTATACTTTCCTTGTAAATTTGATGTCGTATATCTCGATATCCAGACGGGAAAAGTCAACGAATTTTTTTTAGAGACACTTATTTAGCATATAAAAATGATTACCTTAATATCTGAACAAAAAAAATTGAATTTTTTTTTACAATTTTTTTTAAATCCTATTTAAACAATATGGAGTACAAAAACGGAATGAAATTGCGTTTTTACTCCTCCATTAATCCCGATAATGCTTATCTTGTAGAATTTTTTTAAAATATTTAACTGAATCAAGTAGACTACACAACATACTCCCGCAAAACGAATAAAATTTTTTTTTTAAAACCTGAAAAAAAATACGTAGCGATCGTACATTAAAAAAAGAAAAATCGAAAGACTGAAAATACGATATATTTTCCTTTCCCTAACACCCCAATCGAATTAACTCCGAAAAATTGATTTCGCGAAAAAAAAAAAAATTTTATTGCAAAAAATTGCGCCCTAAAAAAAAAAAAAAAAAAAAAAAAAAAAAAAAATGATCTCAACCTCGCGATGTCGCAAAGTCGTGGAAATCTTACACAATACATCGATATCGAGTCCTACAATGGACGCTAGAATATCTGTTACAGACGAGCGCAGCAGTAGGTCTACCGGGAGGTATACGTATAGTTTCGCGGCATAAATGCCGTAAGGTGAACCAGTAGCGTGACCCGAGGTGATTAGGTCTGCTCCGGGATCGTCAGGGTTAGCAGAGCTTTTATTGGGATAGGTCTTCGACTCTACTGAACTGTATATACTACGAAATGTGTACGAAACCATCGACCGTAAGTACTAAGCACAACGGTATGACTCGTCAGTTTCTCTCCCCCCGTATTTTCCCTTCCCATTCCTCCGCCTTGAAGAATGACTTATTAACGACAGAATACGACACAGCGGAGGCTTTATCGCGACCGCGGAGGCGTCTACCAGCGATCCCCGACTGCTTGATGTCGCCCGATTATTGCGTTAACCATCGTCGGGGTTACTTAGTTCAATTGCATTCGTCGTTGCAGCTCATCTATCCTATGGCCACTAACTCCCAATAACTGAGACTCGAGAGTCAACCCGTTGAATACAACTACTCTATGACTCTTCGGGTTCTCTTGGTTGTTATTATGGCCAATGGGAGAGCGAGAGGACAAGAGAGATATTCTAAATAGCCTCGCGCACTCGCCAATGCAGTTTTGCAATTCACTCATTGCACTCGTGAAGCACCAAACGGCATTAGCGCATTAGCAGTACTGTACGTGTGTAACAAAAACGAAACCAACAAGCAGAACGAACCCGCGACAATCAGATTTTCTCTCAATGAAAAGCTTTTTGCTTCATCACCGCCCCTTTCTACTTGCGTCATCGTCGACTGTACTCTATATAAAAAATAACCCCTCTCCTCGCATTTCTATTCATCGAATCAACGATGAATGGTACAATACCCAAGGGATTTGTATTCTTGGAGTTTCCTCATTCGTTTTTTTTTTTTTTTTTTTTTTTTTTTTTTTTTTTTTATATTGTATACTACCGCAATACTTGCCGAGCTTTGGATCTCGGGGTCGAAATACGCGAGTGTGCGAAGCGGTCGTACAGAGACCCGAAGGTATATATAGTATACTCGGCTTGCAGCAAAATGCACTGAGTGCACACCGCTGCCGAACCCTCCGAGAGAAATGGAAATTTCAGCAAGTGAGCGTGGCGAAGAATAATTTACTCCTCGTCGAATAGCTTTTACGATTCCATTCCGTGGAACCCGTCGAGACTCTTCGGGGTGAGGATAGGGAGTTAGGGGAGTTCTCTCTCGGACTGAGCAAAAAGCGTATGGTCACCCATAACCGACTCTCTCTCGCCCTCTCCTGCCGACCCCGCGGGACGCGTTCGATCGCGAATTGCAGACTACCCGTTTACCAAGTACGTCGACATTACTCATTGGTCACATGTAAATTACATGGACGATGAATAGGAAAAAAAAAAAAATCAGATCGTAATGATAAATATTGTTACGTTTAATGTAAAAAAAAATTCGAAGCCTTTCGAAAAAAAAAAAAAAAAATTTGCAATTTTTTTCGAAAAATAGAATAAAAATAAAAACATTCGAAAACTTTTACGAAAAAAAAAAAAAAAAAAAAAAAAAATGGTTTTACGGACACAATAAACTGTACAGAACCATTAAAAAGGGTGGTAATTTCATGTTTCTGCAGATATTGATATTTCGATGTGTGTTTAATTATTAATTAATAAATTTAGTTTAATAAATAGCTAAATCGCGATCGCGAAAAAAACGAAGAAAAAAAAATGTCGTCTTATTCGTTAAAGAAAATTATTGTGTCGTAAACATCGATTGACTCGCCGATCGGTTTACGGAAACGCGTTGCCCGAAGCTCGCTGAGCATTGTGGCAGAGCAGTGAGCACCGCCAGTGGAGGGCTATAGACAGGCGCAACGCCGAGGGGTGCTGCGGCAGGACCGTCGAGCCAGATGGTTGTCGTAGGTCAGTGATCGAAAAAAAAAAAAAAAAAAAAAAAAAAAAAAAAAGAAAAAAAAAGAATTTACTTATAACCCTCGCGATACAGGCGTATAAAATGGAATATATGCCTCGAGGACTGACGATTACACACAGTATATAAAATACAACTTTAGCATTAATTTTTGTATTAATCGCACACATTTTATTTAACCCTCTAATTCGCTCGCCCCTTCGGCGCATTGATCCCCAATTGCTTTTAAAAAAATTTTAAGTCATAAAACATAAATTACGAGAGAAAAAAAAAATAATAATAAATTTTAAAAAAAATTACGAAAATAAGCGAAAACTCCGAAAACAGAGTTATTCCAGTACTGTGATAGAACGCGATGCGTCGACATAGCAGAATCTCTCCGTATATATGACGTAACGCCTACCGAGTATACCGATGCAGTTCTCCGTCTCTCTGTCTCACGCGCGTAGTATATATCGAAAGCGAAAGATGCGTGAACGCGCGCGCTCGTGCGCGGTATGCGCTTCGAACGAAAACACGCCGCGGCGCGCCAAGAATACCCGGTGTGAGTCAACTGGAGAGTCTAAATAGGAGGTTCGCCGAATTTAGGCCTTGTATCTGGATTATAGGCGCGAGTTCGCGAGCAACAGCGAGGATCCGCTTGATTCCGGCGCGGAATACCCCGAAAACAGCTCGCGATATTGTAAATTTCGTAAAATACAAATATCTGTCGCGTCATTAGAATTAAATAACGAAAAAAAAAACAATAACAAAAAAATGAATTTTCGATGGAAATAAAAGAAATTTATCATGCAATTTCCGCTAAAACATTCACGAAAATGTCTTTAAAAAAATGAAATTATGAATTACTATAGATATTCCTCTGTTTAAACATTAATACGAAGGATATAATTCCATTACAGAAGCAGCGACGAGAAGGGCGATACAGAAGATAATTTTGAAAAAGTATAAAAAGTCGAAATTACAGAAAAAAAAAAAAAATTTAAAGACATTCCACATAGTAAAAAATAATCGTAAATAAAAATAAAAAAAAACTTTATCCAAGAAAATCCACATATTTTTGTTTATTTTGCAATAAAATCGATATCTGATTTACGAAAAAAAAAAAAGTTGGCAGTTAAAAAATTTCCGAGTCCGCAGAAGTTTTCCGGGACTTGAAAAGCTCCAAAACCGTTCCGGTACTTCGAGAATTTTCAGGATTACTCGACGGCATGAAATCGTCGTATTTCCGCTAACGCGAGTGAACAATTAAAGGTCCGATACATTAAACGGTAGAAAATAATAATTTTCACAGAGTTTTCGAACGAAAAAAGGTTTTTTCGCGATCGACAAGTTCGACAAGGCGTCTTAAAAATCATCGTGCAATCGTCGTACAATCGCTCCAATGCGATTCCTTCGCCTTTCATAACCTTAAAAAACTTCGCGATCGTCGATTGAATTTTCGTAAAAATGACCTCTCGAAACAATGTACATTGTAATATTTTCGATGAAATAGGTGCAGTGAACGAATGAACTTCACGGCAAGCGAAAGGAAACAGTGGGAGCCGACAACGAAGAAGAGTGGAGTGAAGCTGCGAGACAGTCGAGAGAGGGTTATAAACGAGGCAACAGTACACTGTGTTGCAGCGGCAACCACGTCGGCGAGAGGAAAACTCAATTCGCGGCTACTTTGATGCACTCGCTCTGTTCTCGCCCAAGGGCGCCGCGTCTACCGCGTCTGCTGCTGCTGCTGCTGCTGCTGCTGGGAGGGCATAGTTGCTCCGCTGCTGTTGCGGCTGATGCGAATACATATACACGAGGTATTACCTTCCCTACGCCCTACCCGCCTGACTCTTTGCCTCTTATTATGTACTCTGCTCGTTTATCTTCACGAGCTCTCCACCGTTCTCGTACATACATCCCGTAGATACGAAAAGGGGTATTGTACTACGTATACACATCGGTTAAACGTACGATCCGTAGTCGTAGACATCGATCATGGATGGGAAACGCGATTGCTAGTCCAGTAGGCCAGTTACGGGAGATACGTTATTGACATTAGACGATAAAAAAAAAAAAAATTCAACAATAATTAATAATAATAATAATAATAATAATAATCGTCATAATCGTAATAAAATATAATTTTATTTTTATTTTCATCATTTTTATGAAATTTTTTTTTTTTTTTTTTTTCAATTATCTAATTATCTTGTCATGTGTCGGGGTAATAATTTTTTTCATCGCGGAAATATCTACGCAGTCGAAAATTAAATTTAACGATTTATTTTCTCGCTTTTTGATGAAATTCTGATGTTTTTTGAACACCAGTCATATTATTTTGATCAATAAATCGATGGTAAACGATCTAAAGTGTTGAACTTTATTATCCGAAGTATACGATTGAGAGATTAATATACTTATTGAGAGAAACTGGACACTCGTGAATTAATCGTATGCCAATAACTGGAACGTCAGCGATTTCTTAAAGTGCCGATTACTAGTGGCCTTCTGATTCGCGCAGACTGCATGAGAATCGGGGTTCGCAGAGAGAGAAGTTCGGAGACACGTGGATGCTGCTGGTCGCGCACCGGCAACAATTCTTATAACCAAAAAGCCGGAGTCACCCTCACCTATCTTACTCACCCTTCCCTCTCTCTCTCTCTCTCTTTCTCTCACTCTATCGTATTCGTTCTCCGTTCGCTTTTACTACAAATACTACTACTACTACTGGTCTCTCTATATACCGTATTCCTCCTTCATTTCCCTCTTTCTCGCTCTTTCACTCCCGTTTGGCTTTTCCTTTCTCCCTTCGACCCGCTCGCCGCGAATGTCTGGCGCGGCGTGCGACAGAGACAGCGTCATCGGACCAGTGCCGGGACAACCGGAGGATACGGTTTGTGCGTCGAGAAACGAGAGCGAGAGAACAGAAACGATAAAGAGGCAAAGAGGACGAGAAGCGAGAAGCAGAGAGAGAGAGAGAGAGAGAGAGAGAGAGAGGTACAGAACTCGGCGAGCCGGTATACCAGGGGGAAAACTACGTACTCGTGACGTTGCGTCTAGACGCCCCCTCCAACGTCTCCTCACCGCTGCTCTGCTGCGCGCTACTCTGCTACCACCAGCACCACGACCACCACCACCGCCATCGCCAACGTCGACGTCGACACAGACGCCGACGCTGAACGACGATATATACCCTACCAAACGATGTCGTAGTCGTAGTCGTCCCGCGCGACTTTCCGAATCCCCGAATGTGAACAAACGAAGAAGAAACGACGGAGACGACAGAGGATACGACCTCTGCCTCGCCGTTGTCCTGTTTCGAGAATTAGAAAAAAAAAAAAAAAAAAAAAAAATAGGCGAGTGCTGCATCCCGAATGTTTTTTGGTCGATTCTTTAAAAAAAATAATGACGATCCTCGGTTTTGAAGGATTTTTTTTTTTTTCGTATGTAAATTATTGGTCGTTTGAGGCAAATTTCGATGTTTTTACTGTGTTTATACATTTTTTAGATTTTCTATGAGTGGCTGAGAAGCTATTAAAGGAAAATGTTTAGGTTTTAGTAAAAACATCTATTATTGAAAATCACCAAAAAAATGTTATGTAATACGTATTATTATTGTTATTATTATTATTATATTTAATATATTCCATATACAATATTCGTGATATATATATATTTTTTAAATATCGATCGGATTCGATCGGTAACAGTGACATTGACAATTTCTGGGGATCGATTGACAAATTTTTTTTTCCCAAATTTAATAACGTGATTTATCGAAAACCGCTGATCCTTCATTTCGGAATATCGTCTTTAATTGATAAGAAAATTTGTATTGAAAAAAAACTCCAAAATTTAACGTCTATCAGTGTGAAGTCTTTCAACGTTCGTTAACGGTAAATAGTTTACGATTAAAAAAATATAATTATTTACGTGATATCAAAACGATTAAGAAATATTATTTCTTTAATTTTTAAACAATTAACTTCCGCTGATATCATTAGAGATAACAGCGTATTACGTTTGACTGCGTGCGCCGGTTGCCAATGACCCATCGTAGTGTGACTAATAAAGTGTATTCGCGGTTTCGATACTTTCGATATACATATATCTATTTTGCATTTCGAATTTTTCGAGTTCGATGCGCTCATCGCAGACAGACAAACAGGAAAATTCTTCGAGGTTAGGTATCTTCGAAGTTATTGCATCGAAACGCTATCGGAATTTATCGCAAGATGTTCGGCATCTTAATATCATTTTAGCGAATTATCGATGCGCGAAAAAAAAAAAAAAAAAAAAAAAAGGAGTAATGAAGTCAATATATATGCAACAAAAGACTCATCTCCCTTCCATAATAGCAGAGACCGCGGCAAACCGGAACACGGGGCGTGTTGAAACGCAGTCAGTAAAAAATCCGAAATTTCGCGGAGTCTCTATGGCTGTAAGGAATAACTTCCACAGGATGTCCGCGAATTTCATGGAATTCCGTATTCACTAAAAATCTTCGATGTTTTAAATGCCCATCTTTCGATTTATCATGTGTTTCAATTCGCTCCGATCGCCTCTATATTTTCGCTATTCGCTCCCTTTCCGCGATCTTTTAAAATCGTCACGTACAATGGGACGTTTCGCGAGGTGCACACATTTGACGGAGCAACGAACATCAGCATCAGCTCGTGACTACAGTAGAGTAGGAGAAAAGTGACACGAAACGACAACGATGTCGACGATGACGCGCTGACCATCAGTAGTAACAGCAATCGAGAGGCGGGGAGCGGGTGGAGGATTTCAGAGAGCCGCGCGCGCGCGCGCGCGACGGGAGATTGCAGACAACTCGGCCGGTGCTATGCGAAACTTGTTTACCAAATCGCGCACAGTGCAATACACCGAGAGAATAACGGGTGTGCAGTGCGGCCTGTTCCTCGCTGGCCGGCTGTTAATGTTGATTTGCATTTCACTACTCCCGGGGGCGTCGGGCCTCCGACCCGCGACAGTCTGCCTCCTGTCTGTCTATCCGTCTGTTTCACTCCCACCCGCTTTCACTCTGCGTCTGGCACGCCACCGTCGAGACAATAATATGTTTTTCTCGTTCTTTTTTACGCTTTTTTTTTATCCTCTCTCACGCCAAACGCAAAACCGATTGTCAATCTATAATTAGAATTAACGATTGTACCAACTTCCTGAAAGCCCGGTCATCGAATAATATTTATTTTTTTTATATATTTTTTTTTTTTTTTTTTTTTTTTTTCTTCAACTCGAAACAATCGACAAACATCGCGGAATTTTCATTGTAAATATTTTACAAAATTTTTTAAGACGATATTATAGTTCGATATCGATATTTTTGCGTGCGTTATAATAACGATTCGTTGAGACGAAAGTCGAAAAAAAAAAAAAAAAAAAAAAAAAAAAAAAATTTGTACTCCGAAATTCGAAGACCGCATAGAGACGACTCGCAAAGAGAATGGAGATGGCGAAACGAACGACAAACTCATCTCGCGGATTAAGGTCGCGTCGGGGATAACCCGTAGACGTGCAACGACCAACGCAATAACAATTGAATCCGCGGGAGTAGTCCCTCTACTCGTGTTTATGACAATCCTCCTCTACTACGGACCAACGAGTCTGCAGACACACGACCACCCTTCCCCCTCCCCCTTCCCTCCCTTCGGCTCGTAAAGAGTTCGTCGTGTCCGCGGTGTGCTTCACTCGCTGCGATGAACGAAGTTTCCCGTGAAACTGACCCGTTCGCCGCGAAATCTTTGCTACGAATTTTTTCACTCGTTTTTTTCACATTGCTGGTCAGTTTCACCGTAAAAAAAAAAAAAAAGATTGATACTATATCATGCATTGCTGGTACACGTTGGGAGACCACGAGCACAGACTTTGCTTTAATAAATAAGACGATGTCGGGGTTACGACGCTGAAAGCGACGCAGCTTCGGCTTTTCTGCCGCCTCCTCCCCCCCCCCCCCCCCCGCGGCCCTTTAGACTCGGAGATGTGTCACACGAGACTGCGAAACGGATATAAAGCGCGACGGAAGAAATCACCGTGGAGAATGATTTTTTTTTTTTTTTTTTTTTTTTTTTTTTTTCGACTCCCTCGATGTCGAGAGCTCTCGGAGCCGTTCGCAAATGCTTAGATAGCCCGGAGGCTTCATTGGATTTGGCATAATTAATCATTAACGAGTTTGTTGGGGAATTCGCGTGACTATACAATTGTAACGTATCGTTTCGTGAGGGTAATCTCGGTTCGTCACAATGCGATCGCGTAATATAACGGTAAATTTAATGAGTTTTTTTTTTTTTTTTTTTTTTTTTTTTTTTTTTATGACAATGGGGTCGAGAGTCCGATGGTGGATCTTAATTTGAGTGGATATTGTTGAGTAATGAGATAGATTCTCATTCATTTGGGTAATTGGTCACGTGGTAAGAGATTTTTTTTTTTTTTTTTTTTTTTTTTTCCAACGGTACACTTTACGTGATTAATTGTCGGATAATGACAACAGGATTATTTGGAATTAACAAATTGATAGCTTTAAGGCTTTCAGTTTTGGAAATTTCTATTTGAATTGTTTAAAATTTTTTTTTTTTTGTCTTCGTTAAACTAACGGCAATTTCGAGTTACATAACCTCCCTTTCCCGCGATTTATTAACAGTTACGAAATTAACTCAAATTTCCCCCGAATTCTCGAAGTAAAACGTGATATTTTCGATCGACGTAACAGCGAAAGTAATTTTTCGAAGTTTTGCACACACGAGGTACTTCCGTTTCCGGGAAAAGACGCGTCGAAGTTTTTTTTTGCAAAAAGGCACGAAGTTGCGGTCTCGCGACGCACCAGAGCGCAGTTTGCACATTATCGGCACGCGCGCGCGCGCGACCAGTGGCACATGCAGCTACAGAGATATATATATATTTTCTCGAGGTTTGGGATACGTATATATATATATATACATGGATATGTGCACACAGCGACACAGGTTCCCCGAGAGCGCGTGGTGCTTATCGGACCGGCAGTCATAATATACGCGGCTGCCACTGGTGCAGTGGCCGCGCGCGCGGCCCGCAGTAGTGCCGAGTGTTCGAAACGCGCGAATCGGTGAAAAGGGACCGAGGTAAAGAACAAACACATGCACACTCAACGAGGTGGAGGCCTCGGAATTAGCTTGAAAGGGTTTCTGGTTACAGCTCCGGAAAAAAAAAAAAAAAAAAAAAAAAAAAAAAAAAAAAAAAAAGTAACCAGATGGCTTTTGTTTAGTCTGGTCTGATGGAGCTGCTACTACTCATTCCCTCTTTTGCTCTTCCATCAAGCCGTCGTTGATAGGACGCTCTCTCGCCTCGATGTATACAAACTTCAGGCACAATGTGCAGTTCGGCGGTGAATAAGTTTATTGATAAATCGAATCTAATTAATTGCCGTTCACCGCCGAATTTTTAAGAATTTGCGAAAAAAAAAAAGTTTTTTTTTATTTCTATCGTATTTTATGAATTGACTTCGGAGTTTTGGCAAAATCGCTGGAAACTTTTATAAAAGTTTAATTACGACGAATTAGCTAATTAATTAACTCTCATTGAAGATAAACGAACGAATGTGAAATTCTCGAAAAAAAAATAAAAATTTCTAAATATTGTTTTTTTTTCTGTTTTTTTCATCGAATTTCGTAAAAAAATCGACAACTATCGAGAAATGTTGAAAATTAATTTTTTTTTTTTTGGATGCCAGTCGATTGACACAGGTATTCGGTACTCCGATGTCGCCATCGGATACCTATTTCTCGTGACAACTCTGATAAATATTCGGAACGTGTGAGTCGAAGTGTATTACCTTCTCGAGTGAAGTTCCCGAGGGACGCACGTCGAGTCGGCAAAGTTTGAACGGAGGATCGCGCAAGGAACTGCTGCATCCCCCCCCCCTCCCGCCGCCGCCCCCGCCCCCCGGGAGAGTCAACCTCCGCGAGCAGAACACAAACTCCTCGACAGTTGAGACGTAGTGTAAGTGTAGATATAGTCCCAAAGGAAGTTTGACTTTCTGTGCCAAATTTTTTGGCACTCCGAAGAGCTACGACCCTCGGAAAGACGGATTGCCGTTACGAATAACAGTGGATGAGGAAAAAGTCTTTTCTCACGTACCGAACTGAGAATAATGCTTGCGATCATCCTTGCGTGAAATTTCTTTTTCTTTTTCTTTTTCTAGGGTTCGGTATTTGCTCAAGCGATTACATTATCCGCTAAGGTCAATCGAGTCACAAACGCTACCGTTCGAATGTAAAACCAAAAAAGGTCACGTCGTTCTTTGGTGTTTTATCGAAGAAAAAAAAAACTACGTTGTTTCTTCGGTTTTTTTTTTGCGTGCATTTGATTCGATCGATAAAATAAATTCCTTTTTATCCGATACCCTCGATGTTTTTATTGTTTTTCGATAATTAACTAATGCAGCATGTGATTTTTGCCGCTGTCGAATTTTTGGTCAACGCGACGAAATGTGGGGAAATATATTACCGAAATGTATTATTTTTCATCTTAAATATTTACGCAAACACTTGTAAGTCTAACGTTTTTCGATCATCACTTTTCTTCTCGTTACCCCGTAAACGGCAACAAATGTGTTTGACAGTTTATTTTTTTTTAACATTCGAAAAACTTTCAGAATGCGCGTGTAAAACTCGAGAGGTAAATGTGTTTATGTTCTAATATCGCGATCTCTCCTCTTTCGTCTCAAAAAAATAACCGCTTTAGATTCAAATAGTACGATAACGCAATGCGATACCCGCGCGTTATATGTATTGCGTATTTTTCATTCGCGCCCCGCAAGCTCTGTGTGTGCAACGAATTATTAGACAATGAAAAAGGACTTACCGAATTTTGAACGAAAAGGTCGATCTACTCGAACTCCACTGAATCTCTCGTCCAATTAAAATCCAATTAAAATGAAGACGATATGCCGAGTTGTTTTCATTGGGTGTCGAATTATAACCAAAAAAATAACAGTCACTTTGCTCGATCGATTTTATCGATTTTTAATAAAACATTTTTAATAAACGTTAGCATAAACGTTCGACAGAATGCACTTCACTCAATTATTGACGTAAAACCCTCAATATTTACGATTTTAATTGAAATCAAAATAGAAAAAATAAAATTTTATTCATAATGACAATTACGCGAGAAAATAGTTTATTTACGAAATATATTCACTTTTTGTTCTCCAAAGCTATTTACGCGACAGTATGTTTACGCGGGTCAAAAATAAACAAACAAAACCGTCACTGCTGCCATGTTTTCACTTCACTGAGTTATTGACGTTAAATCGAACGAGAATCTTGACGAAAGTCTATTTACGCAAGCAGAAACAATGGATAAATGAAAACGTTCGATGGATGCAGAATTCCCGATAACGCGAAAACGATCGCAGTGTTTATTTTCTATTCGCCGAAATGCGGTCTGTATTTGTAGCGACCCAAAGAAAAACAATGCTAATGACTTTGGTGCGGGAGAGGGGTGACGTCACGGGATTGTGCAAAATGGCGGCCATATTAAACCGTTAAAAACGTTGCACTCTCATAGCCATTTTTTTTTATTGAAAAAGATCGAAATTACTTGAAGTCATTGACGAGTATTAACCGCTATTATCGGCACTTCGATACACAGAATATCAAATTTTCACGACGAGAAGTTTAAAAGACGTAGAACGCGTGACCGCGCGAGTGAAAATTTTCCGATTAGTTCAATCCATACCCCCACCACCGCCCGCGAGTTGATCACGTCCGTTAAAAAAATGTATTCAAATTCTTGGTTACGAACGAAAAAATACATTCCGCTATTCGACCGCCGAGTTTTCGTCTGTCCATTTATTTCTGTCGGTACGTTATATCGAGCGCAATCAAACTTTTGCCGGTAAAACACGCGCGGGGTTTGCGAGATGTCAAGAAAAAAATTGTGTCTCACGCGCACGTCGTCGTTCGGGACTGACGTTCGCGACTAATGGCCGACGCGCTTGTGCACGAGCCATTCAGATTCACGGTCCACTAGTTCCGCTTCGTCTAATCGAAACTTCGACCACATGTCTTCTTTTCGATTGAGATACACACGGTGTCCGTTGCATCTAAGCTTTGTTAATCGTGAAATCGACGAGTACCCGGGGACACGTCTCGACAAGCACCTCAACTGTTGATCAACTGTATTGGATTGTAGCTGTGTATTGGATCCTCAAATAACTCCCTTACAGACCGTAAGTAAACAAAATAGCCGAAGAGGTTAGTTACAGGTTAGTAACGATTATTTTGATCTCGAAAAAAATAAAATAAGACGTACACAAGACAACAAAACAATTTCTCAACGGTTGTATTTTTCCCGCGTAATAATTACAAATGTCTACTATTTTTCCGTGAATAAATCATTATTTCGTAATGATGAAAAAAATGTCTCTACAATATTTAAAAATCACCGCTGTCTTCCGAAAATGAAAATTATTTTCCGAAAATATGTTTTACTACGCTGTAAAGTACGTTGTGGGTAAAAAAAAGAATCTGCTTTCGCATTATTGGCGCTCGCGTGTTTCTTCGTTCGGGAAAACGACGGAAAGAGGAGTGAGGAGTTTTTCCGGGTTCTCGCGAGCAATTACATTCCTCGTGTCGCAGAGTGCCGCGCGTTCGGTTGTCCGGAACCATTCCAACAATCCTTGTAGATCACGAGAGATGGCATGTGAACCCCGGGCGCGACTGATCCTATACTTAATACCCCATCGTTCCGCTAGACGCTCGTTCCTCGGTCCTTCCCTCTGGCATCGCGAAATCCCAATCCTCGTTACAAGGTGCTGAACAGCCACCTGCCGACATCAAAGGGTGTCTTACCGTGGCGCAGACTGTATGCTCGACCTTCGGGTCTAAGCTTAACCCCTTCGTGCTTCGCTCGAACACCTCGATTCGCTCTTTTTTCGACTTATCTTTCGCTCGACGAAAACTCCGTATGTGATGACCCCGCGATCGCTAACGCACCAAATAACGTCTCTTCCCGGTTATTTCTCTCTTTATTAACCATTTTAACAACAATGACAACAGAACTCGTATTTTTTCTTATTCATTCGTAGTTACGATGTAATTACGATGTAAAATACATAAATCAAGTTATACACTTCGGAATATTTCGTTAAATTAGAATATATGCAGTTGAGTAGACAACCCATTTTACACACATCGGCAATTGTCAAACTCCCATCGTAATCGGATACATAATAATAATAGTAATACCAGTAACGGTATGTATACGTGAATATTATTCATACTGCGCTATACCCGTCGTTCCATCGCGGGTTATTACAGTTGTTGTCCCGAGTGCATCGTTCGTCCGGTTGGAGCCGTGGCGCGTCACTATCCAGTCGACTAAATACAAGCATAATAAACAGCAATGTTTACATATATGTATAACATACCGACAATTCGCAGTTTTCCATTGCACCATTGTTTACGGCGTATATAATATTATTGTCGTCGACCCGATCGATTTTCTCTTTGTCCCTTTTCGCGATGTCACCGAAACAATTAAATGTTTCTGCGCGTCGACTGTGGAGAGAGGTTATGTCTCGCGCACCGATCGCGCGTACAAACGCTTCGCGGTGCACGAGCGACAAAGAACCATAATAAGATTAACCGCGAAATAAAAGTCGAAGGGAGAAAAAAAAAACGCATTTTACAAAATAAAAACGCAGACAATCGACGTGTCCACTCGTCGGCGCACACACGCCGCGTACGGTATATATGCTCGGCGACTCGCATTAGCGAAGAGCGAAAGGAAGAGAAGGCGGAGAGATGGAAACAGAAAAGAGCGCTCGCGCAGTAGGGGGGGCGGGGGGGGGGGAGGGGGTCGCGCGCGCGTGTTCGCATTATTAATATTCAGTTCAATGTCGTGTCTCGCATTTAAAGCGAACTAAAGGGAAAAGAGTACGGAGGGAGGTAGAGAAAGACAGTCATATTTCGGTATACGATCGTCGAGTGGCGAACGTTGTCCCTGTCTCGTCGTAATTCCTCCGTATTCTGCATCAACGAAACCGTCTCTAGGACGACGCGAGGACGAGAGACGAAACGGCGAGGCGCTCTCGGCGAATGAATAGGCAGTCCCCGCATGTCCCGCCGAAACTCCGTCGAGCATCGAGCTGCTCGTTGAGATAATCCGCCAAAACGAACGGTTTTTTTTTTTCGCCTTCTGATAAACCTTCGGCTCGCTGACCTTTTTTTTCTTCTATGCAAATTAATGGGACACTTAATGGAGGGATTCTCCGTCGCGTCATTAACGAAATAACACTCTCAGGCAGCGCAACAAATATTAAAAATATTTTATTATTATTATTATTATTGTTAATAACATTAAATAAAATGTTATATATAAAAAATAAAAATGAAATGAGAGAAAAAAATTGAAAGTCGACAAAATATTATTATTTTTTTCAATTTTTTTTTAAATAAATTTTTTTTCGTCGTCATTATTCGCTTATAAAAAAAAAAAATCGACATTTCTACACCAGCGTAACGATAAAAAAATTGAGACAATTCTTTTTTCATTTGAAATAAAAAATGACTTCGTGTTACCACCTCCGACGAGGGTTTCGCGTGATAAATGAGCGAATCAATGGCTCGACGCTATAATGAATTAGCTGTTTTCTTTAGAATTGCAAATTTTCTCGTTTTTTTTTTTTTTTTTTTTTTTTTTTTCATCATCCCGCGTTCCGTCGTTCCCGCAGTTGCGGGCTCTTACCTTCGAACTTTTCATCTCGTTCTTTTCTCTCCGTTCCTTCTATTCTCCGCTATCCTCAATTTCCATCTCCCATCTCGCGTCCTCTTTCTCGTTCATCTCTCCAACATCTCCGCTCATTGCGGAATGGTGCGCAAGTGTGGGCGTCGGTACGACGTCGACGTCGACGACGACGACGACGACGACGACGACGACGACGACGTTCGGAGAGTTGGGACGGTAGGGGGTGGTGGTAGCAGCGGATAGTAGGGAAGGTTAAGAGATTTTGGACGAGTGCATCGGCGTCGTAGGTGGCTGTGCCGAGGGTAGGAGGGTGAGAAAGTTGGTGGTGTTCGGTCGGTGGGATGGAATAGGAAGCGACGGCGAGGGGGTGGGTTACTACGGGGACGAAGCGAGGGGTGGGGAAGGGGGAGAGAGAGGGAAGGGGAGGGGGGGGGGGGCAATGCAAGGGGGTTGCCACGACATTGGTTGCAACCTGTCTGCTCGCAGTCTGAGTGGCGTTGGCGGTGGTGGTGCGGCAGCGGCGTTGTCGGCGGCGGCGGTAGCGACGACGGCACGGGGTGGTCGGGGTGAAGCGGTGCGCAACGCGCCCGGTCCGGACCCGGGAGTCGGGGGTCTCCCCGTCTAGACTAACCCTCCCTTTCCCCCGCCGGAGTCGCCCCCTCCGCAGACAAGCCAACCAAACTGTTCGAGTGAACTGCTCCGCTCTCTTACTGCACCGAACCCCAACCCCCTCCCCCATTCCCTTCGTCCTACGGAACCTTCTATCTCTATCGTACTTTCGTACCTTCTCCGGTTTATACTATACCTCCGATCTTTCTACTCCTCTCACACTCTCCGTTCTCTCTTTTCTCTTCGGCTTCTCCATCCACTTTTCTCTTGTCGACCCTCCAACCTGCCGCCCCCTCCCCCATCCCTTTCTCCCTTAAAAAGTTAAAATACTCTATCCGTCGTACAACCCCCGAGAACTGCCGCTGGTTTCTGCACAGTTCTCTCCCGCTGCGCCACCCTCGCGCACTCGTACCCACTGTACTATATATAGTCACATAGCCCAACGTCGACTCCTTCAGATTTTATTATTACCATTTCTAGTAGACAGCCACCAGCAGCAGTGCACTTCGCACTTGGAGAGTGAGAAAAAGATGCTATAAGTATATATATATATTTATACATATGTATTTTTGTATATATGTATATATTAAAGGCTTCGGGATGTATATTATTCGACCTCTTCGTCCCTCGAGTATCTCGGACAGAGCTTTTTTGATTCTCTTGTTCTCCTTTCTTTCTTTATTTCTTTCTTTCTCTCTCTCTCTCTCTCGTCAACCCCCGTCTCGGCAATCCTCACTCATTCCTACAATCGTCGGGGTGAAATTTAATCCGAGACGCCGACATTACTCGATCGCTCTCGTCGGCGTGACGGAGTGCAATGTCTCGAATTATTTCGAAGGTATTAATGTATCAAATGCTCACCGCCCTCACAACCCCTCCTCCTCCCCTTTCTCACGATTCTTCGTTGTTTTTTTTTCTCTCATTTACACTGTAATTCATTCAGACGTATTCGAGTGCTCCATCCCGCAATTTAATCGGAATCGGTCCGTTCCGCGAATGTAATACTTCGGATACGGAACGAGTATTATATTCGCGAAGATCTCATCGCTGTAACGGTTGTCGAAATACGCGGAGATGCACAATCCTCCGGCTATTCGAGAGATTAATAAATTGGGATAAAAAAAAAAACGTTTGCGATAATATTCGCGGCAATAATCGTATTTTTGAAACGAATGATTCGCCCGTTTTAATCGGAATTCATTTCAGTAAGGGACGCGGAAAAATTGCCTTATGGCACTTTCGGGGCAAAACGACTGAGATTTTTTTTTTTTAATTGATAAAAATTTAAACAAAATTTTTGAAAATTTAATGAAAAAATTCAATGAAAATTAGAAAAAAATTACGTGAGATAAAAAAAATGAAAATTCACTTTGCAATGAGGAAATTTAATTTGAATTTTTTTTTTCATTTGTAATTTCATCGACATTTTTTTCAAATTTTATTTTATCATATTTACGAATTTCAATCGAATTTCACATTCGAAATTTCGCGAAATCGCGATTTTCGGCTTTTCTACATTCGCTTTTCACACGCGCCGCGGACACAGACACATGCAACAGAAAACAAGACGCTGCAGAGGAAGACTGACTCTGCTATTTTATAGTCGATTCGCACTTGATGATCCCTTCTTTTATCCGAGTTTATCGCTTCGGATGAAAGGAAGAAAAAGGGACGCGTCTGTTTTGTTATCGCTGTGTCTCCTCGGCGCTGTAGTTTGAGATATATACGGAGCTGGAGAACTACTCCGTCGGAAATGGACGAGAAACGAGAGTGGATATCGTGTCCGCTCGTCATATTCGTCTTGAACGACACCTGTTAATACCCGAGCGACTGCGTCGAAACGGCCCTCGTGACGCCTCGAGGCGACGGAGCCTCGAGTCTCATCTTCTCTCGCGGCCACTTCGTCGCCGCCGCGGGTCTCGTTCTCCGCTTTCACGGGTTGTTGCTCCCGCGCGCGACGACGAAATCGCCGCGTTAACGCGGATGCTGCGAGCGAATCGATCAACGGGATCGATTGAATCCCGTTTTCGTTTCTCACCGAAAAAAATATATTCGTGAACCAAATTTAATCGCAAAAATGCAAAATTCCCTATTTACTCGATCTTTTGGTGAAAAAAAAAAAATTCGTCCAGCGATCTCACGGTAACTTCACGAATTGAAAGAATTTTTATCGACAATTTGCATCGATCGTAAATCATCTCGTAGAAAAGTTTGAAACTTAAAATTGCAAAAAAAAATCATTTTTTATTGCGTTTCAATAAATTATTTTATTAATTTTATTATTATTAATAAATTTAGTTAAATATATTTACACTTACATATTTATTAATTAATTAAAATATCATACATTAATTTAAATAATTCAATAAAATAATGTTATTCCTCATATTTTTGAATTTTTTTTCGATTTTAGTTCAAAAAGATATTTTTCGATCGATTTTTAAAAAAATTCGTGAATTTTTTTTTTTTTTTCGCGAATTACAATAGCGTCGTAATATTGAGTCCCAGAAAGACGGTCAGCATCACCGCGCGTATTTTCGATAGAATTTTCTTCGTGAGAAAGAAAGGCAGCGCTATAGAGAGAGCCGACGACGAGACTAGAGTCGCGAGAGCTGTGGGAGAGATCCCGTGTCCGTTTAACGACGATAAGTCGGCTTTGAAGATACCGTGCGGCAGCGCGGCCTTTACTCTCGTTCACTTCGCTACACTACACCAAGACGATACAGAAAGAACAGTGAAAAAGAACGAAAGAAAGAATGAGAAAGAGGAATAAGTTGGAGAGAGAAAGAGAGGAGTAGAATACACTACAGAGGTTCGGTACTCGCGCTCAGGGGGGCGAGGGTGGGGGAGGAGGGGGGGGGGCACTAAGGGGCAAAGAGGGACGTTCAACGACCCGCTGACAGACAGACGGGCGGACGCGGACCAGACGCGGCGCATCAGCCCCCCTCGCGTTTGGCTTGCGGTATCAACGAGTTATTATCGCCATCCACTTTTATCGCCGGACGATAACGCCCCTCGGTCGCCCCCTTTAAACGACTCGTTCTTTTTCTCGCCTTCGCGGTTCTCCATCCTTTCAATGCGTCCCTCTTTTTTTCGTTGGACATGGAAAAGTCCTGTGCCCCCAGCTTCGGTTCGCCCTGTTGCGGGATTCGGTAGGCGGCACAGTCATTGGCCGCTTAAGGAAAAATCGATCTCTGGATAGTCGTATATACGCGTTATTTTTATTGAATTAATCAACAGAGATTTTGTGTAACAATAATCGTTAAATGCCAAAAAAATCCTATTTTCCCGATGAATTAACGAAATATTGAAGATTTTTTCGAAAATTTAATCATTTCTGCTCCGAAAACATCGAGTTGCTTAAAAAACGCCTGCGAATGTTTATTCTTGAAAAAAAAATTGAAAAATTGTACCCGAAGAATATATTCACCGAAAAACGTCGTTTTTATAGTACGATTTCTTTATTACCAAATTATCGTAAATTTATAGACATTTAAAAATTTTTTTTTTTTTTTTTCGCGCGTAAAGTGGCCAATGACTGTGCTATGGTGCAATAAGTTCGTGTAAATATGATTCCCCCCCTACAGCTCTTTTTCATTTCGGAAAATGCACGACGTTACCAGAATTTTCGTGTCGCGTCTGTGTAGAATCACAAGAAAATTCTGTATTGCGAAAGCCGAATGTATACCTTTTTACGATTCCCTTCGCGTCCCGACGAGTATAACTCGTGCTTCGTTTTCGACCCTCACGCGGGTCGGCGGTATTACCGGGTGTCACATTCGAAGAGTATCATCGCATATAGAAGAGATAATAAAAGTTTTCCGCGCGAACGTGAGAATCTCAACTACGAGGGGAGAAAAGGGAATTCGAAAATAAGTTTGTTAGTTGGGCTCTGGGAGACTTTATCGTTTTCGAAATTGCGAGATACCGATTTTATTTGGTGTACCAGTCGATTGGTCGTTTCGACGTGAAAAAAAAAAGAAAAATAAAAATAGGAAAATACCGAATCTTTACTTCGTGAAACTTAACTCGAAGGGGTTTGTCGCGTTATCGTCGTACTTTATGATAAATAAAATTGCTTCCGTTTTTTTTTTTTTTTTTTTTTTTATTATCATCAATTGAGATTAAAACAAAATAATGTTTTTTCCGCGAAAAAATAAAAATTAATTCTTTCGTAGACGAGATTTCTAAATGGCGTTGAAAACGAAACGAAATATTTTTTCATTTGTTGTGATGAATTTTTTTTCTCTATTCACGTTACGGATTATTAACTATTTATCGAGTTAAGAAGAATTCCCCACCCGCAACCATTACAATAACATCGTCTTACCCTCATTTCTCCTCTTCATAGTTAAGTCGGCCGATAGACAAGTAAATCCGCTGAATTAATATCAATTAAACAAATAATTCCTATGGTTTTATCTCACATGGAAGCGACAGAATACGGGAATAAAAAACGCTTTATCAACGTCAAGAATCGACGCATTTCGAATTCTCGTACCTTCATCCTCGTCGCAACGATAATTCCCTTGTTGTCGAACCTATAAAACGATTCGTTACGTTGAACTATTTAACCCCGTCAACCTTAATTCCCAATGCCTCTCCCTCGTTGTCCGCGTCGTCGTCGTCGTCGCCAAAGGCCTCTGCGACATCGTGTCGCCGGGGGAACGCCACTCGAACCCCGCGATAAAGGCCCGTAGACGAGCGATATAGAAAAAAAAAAAAGAAAGAAAGGCGGATGAAGCCCCTTCCGAACGATTTGATCGGATTTCGTGTTTGATCGTCGATAATCCAATTTCACCTCGACGCCTCCGCGGATCAATCGCGCGCGGTGGTTCTCGTTTTGGTGTCGTGTATTTCTCAGTTCCCGCGTACACGACGCGATACCTTGTCGTGTCGATGTTTCTACTTTGTAAAATGAGGTATAAACATCGATGTTTCGTTAATCCAATTGATTCTTTCGTGTAATCTTTCGGCACTCGTGGTACCGGCATATTTGACAAAGCGAAGGGCAACAGATACCCCTCTTTCCCCGGAGTTACTCCGTAAAGTTGGCGACTTTGCGCAGTTGCGAACGGGAGATGCCTCGGCGAGGTCCGGTGCCCTTTAAGGAGGTCGTACGACGTGACTTCGGTCAGCCGGACTGGCAAAGGAGAAAAGCGAGCAAAGCAAGTCGCCGAGCCAAGAGCTCCTTCGTCGGAATAGCTACGGACAACCCATATACAAAAAGAAGTCATGCATGCCGCGACGTTGGCTTCTTTCTTCTCGTTCGGTTTCTTCTCGATGGCTATAGTATACAAACTATATGTTCTTCTATGTATATATATATATATATATATATATTTGTATGTATAGCGTATATAACTATCTGGTTCTTTCTTTCCGGATCTCTGAATGGACTTGAACTGAGTCCGGAAAAGCAATTGCTGCTTTCTGTATGGAATACCGGGGCGAGTCGAATCTACGCTGTGAAATAAATCGCCGATATCACGCAGAGCGTATGGCACTCAATGAAATCATTTACCACCGTATGCACTCTAATTTTTTTCCCGATCATTGACCATTTTTTTCAAACTTCTTGACCATTTTTTTTTTTTCAAACTTTTTGACCATTTTTTTTCAAACTTTTTGACCATTTTTTTTTCAAACTTTTTGACCATTTTTTTTCAAACTTTTTGACCATTTTTTTTCAAACTTTTTGACCATTTTTTTTTCAAACTTTTTGACCATTTTTTTTCAAACTTTTTGACCATATTTTTTCAAACTTTTTGACCATTTTTTATCAAACGTTTTGACCATTTTTTTCAAACTTTTTGACCATTTTTTTTTTCAAACTTTTTGACCATTTTTTTCAAACTTTTTGACCATTTTTTTCAAACTTTTCAACAATTTTTTTTTTTTCGGATTATTCGATATTTTTTTTTTTTTTTTCAAAACATTGACCATTTTTAATGAACCAATGTACGCCGGAGTACGAAGATCGCGAAAAAGTCCACACAGAAGTAGACGTGAAAAGGCAGAGTGTTGGCATCTTTGTACGGTTCGTCCGTCCGTACATCCGTGCGTCTGTCCGTTGTCTGGCGGTGTCTCTGACTCGGTACCGCTGTGGGCCCCCCGACGACGATCTCACCAGCAGTGAGTGCATCGGGTGCGCGCGCGTTCGCGCTCGTGTCTGCTGGTCTCGGTTAAGGGTCTCTGACCGATTATCACTTGGTCTTTATGGTCTTTGAGGTTCTTTTAGAAGCGCTGCACATCGCTCGCTCACTCGCTCTCTCTTGTGCTCCGAAATTATTTTCTCTCTCCGTGTCTCTCTCGCCGTCCTTAGCTCGTTGGTCCCGCGTATACTTGCCGCTGCTTCTCTCCCTTTATCTTTTACCTTTTCCATTTTACTCTCTTCATCTGCCGCGTTCTCGTTTGGACTCTTGTAGTTACTGGTACAGCGACGCTGTACCCCTCCACCCCCTCCCTCTCCCTCTTGGAACTCTGGTCAGGCAGCTTGTCTGCTCTTCGAGACCTCTCACCCTTTGCCTCGTTCCTTTCGCCTTATTCTTTCTCTTCTTCTTGTTCTTTTACTTCGTCTCCTTCTTCTTGTTCTTCTTCACTGTAGTCATCTCCTTTCGAGTCTCTGATACTCGCGAGAGAAACGGCAAGATGCGCACTCGCGAAAATACCAGGTAGACACCCCCTTCCCATCCAAACCTCTTGTTTTCCTTCAGACGCGCGGATGAACCGACAGCGACAGAGCCCAACGCTCGCAGGTATCGAGGTCGCGTCATTGTTCGATATTAATAACAAGACGCGAGAAACACGTACATTACACGTATATATAGTAAATATTATACAAGAACGAGAGACGAGTGCTTCTGACACTCCGAACATTGCCTCCGACAGATTCGACTCCAAATGAAATCATTGTTTCGTAGGACAATATTCATTCTGTACACTTCGGCGAATACGCGATTTAATAGTCCAGAGATTTGTGTTACGAAATTTCGGCTCAAATGCGTTGGATAACAAAAACATCGATATATAAAAAAAAAATTTGATATTTATGTAAAATTTAAAAAAATTATTTTTATTTTATAAAAATCGTAATGTAAATTAATAAAATGGCGGAATTATTGATAAATTTTTTTATTTTATTAAAATGAAGTTTCGTATCTAAAATCGTTCGTTAGGCGCGAAAAGTAAAATCGAAATCTATATCGACGGTCACGTCGGCAACGGGACAAACGGATTCGATAAAATGCGATAAAATGCGTTCGATAACAGAAACATCGATTTTTTTTTTTAATTTTTTTGAATTTTATATAAAAAAAAAATTTATTATTTTATAAAAATCGTAATGTAAATTAATAAAATGGCGGAATTATTGATAAATTTTTTTATTTTATTAAAATGAAGTTTCGTATCTAAAATCGTTCGTTAGGCGCGAGAAGTAAAATCGAAATCTATATCGACGGTCACGTCGGCAACGGGACAAACGTATACGAGAGGTCAATGAAGGTTGGTAATAAAAGAGAAGCGCGGGCGGTGTCGGGTGCGTTTCTTTAAATAGCGAGTTCTCCGATGACCGTCTCGGTTCCGCGAACCCGGTGTCCGGTTCCAAGTATGTCCGGGGGAATGCCGAGCGCTCGGGGACTCGGAGTTTCTCGATCTCTCTCTATCGCATTGCATCGTTTCTCACCGTCGAGGAGCGCCTGCACTTTCATGCATTTCTTTTTTTCTTCGTCGCACGCGCTCGACTCCACGGTGACGTCGTTACCCGGTTCTCGTGTGCGCATTCGTGAAGAACGCGTATGCAAGTATTATTGCCGACCGCTATAACGTGCCTCGGGGGGCCTCTGCGAGCCCCGGAGACGAGCCCATCGGTTTCGACTTTCGCTGACAAAGATCGCTTCGTCCTCAACGAAAACTACGCAGACTGACGACACTATCGCGATGTCGTCAGCCTTAACGTCCTCTCGAGTCTCTCCTCTCTCTCTTTTATACCATAACTCAGCTGCGAGACCAACGCGCTGATGAGGTTTAGCGGCAGATCTCTGACAACGGGGCGATCACCTCTTATCTTCAACGCGAACGATATAGGATTTCGCTTGCGTCACACACATCCTCCGCGCGAATAGTCGGCCAATAAAAATCATCTCGGATTAAAAGATTTCGAAGTCTATATTTTTCTTCGTGTTAATCGTTTTCTGTTGCTCTCGTAAGCAGGCGCTCCAAAAAAATCGATTCTCTAACACGCGTTCGAACTTTTAGCAATTAATTTCTGATTCGACTTTCGATTAATTTTCGTAATAATAAATAAATAAAAATTAACAATTTATTATTATTTTTATTATTTTTTTTCGTAATAATTATTGCGATTACCGATTATGAATAATAATATAATCATTTTTTATTATTATTATTAATAATAATTTTTTTTTTTTTTTCGAATTATTTGCTATATAGCTGCGGACTGAAAAAAAAACAGTTCTTTGTAATAATCATTAGGTACCACGATCATTAGGTTCCGATAATTCACAGCTAACAATACAGTAATTGTATTCTATACTTGTATCGCAAAGTCTATACGGTATATCTCGACACACAATACATCGCGATATACGAGCCGTCGAGATCTCTCGCAGCAAATTTAGCGCGACCTCGACAGGGTCGAGGACTTCTTCAGCTCGGCATCGTTCGGCTACAACTCGTCATGTCATATCACGTTGCAATAAGAAACATTCCTTCGAGGAGCTCCGTTCGCATGCGGTTCAATCGTATTTTTATTTCTTTTTTTTTTTTTTTTTTTTTGGCGCGACGCATTGTAGTTGAATTTATTCGAGAGATCGAAAGGGGAGAGTAGCTATATATACGTATATCGATGTATTGCAAACGATATTCAGGGTCGCGTCGTTTTACTTACGTTCGTGACACTCTCGTGACGTTTAAACGAGTCACGTTATAGTACTCGTGTAGACAGTGAAGAAGAGAACATAATATCGATCTTCGATTGTATACTCGAGAGGCTTATAGACCGTGATATAGCAGTTTAATGCTACAGACCCCGCGGGCCGTTGACCGGAACGCTTCATACGTGTATATAAGCCGCAACGCTAAATAATGTAAAGGCGCGAAATGATTGAGGTTATGTGTCGGCGAACTACGGCGCAGCGTATGGACATACGGTACGTTTATGTGTATATTATATACACGTATATATATATATGTACCATAGCATATCGAGTACATGAACCACGATTAACCTTCCCACGATAAATTATTGTCGATGATTCCCACGTCAGCCGTATAAACGGCGTGTGTACATGTATATCGTTCTCGGGACATAGAAACTTCGCGATCGAACTATTGAAAATGGTTTATCGATATATCGATAGCTCAGTCGAAAAAGCCTATTGCAAGTACGTAAACATAATGTAACCGCCGTTTGAACGTTAAACGATCGATATTAATTAAAAAATTGAAAAAATATCACGCGGATTGATCTTTAATTTTTTTATTTATAAAGGTAATTTGAAACTTTTTTTCGACAATTTTTTTTTTTGATGGCATTTAAATTAAGAAACTTTATCGTAGTTTGAAATTTTGAGGTTAAAAGGAGAAATCATTTGAAATTTTATTTACGAAATATTTGCGGGTCTTATGACGTGAAGGGCGACACATTTTAATCATTTTTACGAAAACTTATAATCGATCGTATTTTTGCAACGATAACTCGAGGTCTCCGTTAATTTATCGCAACACTAGAAACAAAAAAGCTAAAAAAAAAATAAATTCTCACGCCTATAATACATCGTAAAGACCGTTGCGCATTGATAATGTACAGGCGGCAACGAGAGCCGATGCACAATCTCGTTGCATCCCTGTGTTCGTACGACGGCGTGCGGCGGCATAGAATCCGCGGCGTCTGCGCTCGAGTTCGTTGGGAGGGGAAGGCGGTTTAGGTGTTTCGGGGTGTAGCGTCAGCGAACTCTCCGATTCGTGCCGAGATGAGCCGAGTATCGCCGTTTATTCGCGAGCATTGACGAGCAAATCCGAGTGTTCTCTCGGCACCGCGGCGCTGGCAGTCGCGGCGCTGAACGCAGTGCCATCCGATAGGCAGCACCGCTCGCTCCGCCGCGGCTTCACTTGGCGATCGTTCTCCTCGCTTCCGAAAACTCTCATATAATCCGAAGGTGTGCGGCTTTTTCTTATCTTCAATAGTTTCACAACTCGAAATAAATAACTGGAAGAAAGGAGGGAGGGGTGGGGGAAGCCTTTGATAATGGGACGCAGCGGGAGGGACGGGGGAAAAGGGAACGAGAGCCGAGAAGACACCGATAAACGAGAAACAGAGACGGATGGACGGGTGAACACACCGCGAGAGAGAGATTGAGATATAGATAAACAACAGCGTGAGTGAGTGCGAGGAGAAGCCAGTAAACGAAAGCGAGGCATAGGGAAGCGTAAAGAACGAAAGAAATAAAAACAAATAAACAACGAAGAAAAAAAAAAAAAACAACAAAAAACAAAGTTAGATATAGACCTTTCGAGATCGCGAGACAACGATAGGCCTCGAGGAGAAACATAAAAAAAAAATTTTTAAAACACGAAGAAACCGAGTGAGAGACGCGGGAAACAGCTTTTCTTAGCTTCACAACACGAAATTAAAAAAATATAAATACGAAAAACGACATATATATACACTTACATAAAAAAATAAATAATAATAATAATAATAGGGAAAAAACGAAAAATTCGTAGCAACTCGTACGCGTGGTGTGCGGGTCGACACGGTGTGTGCTCCCCTCCCTTCCAACCCTATTTTCCTCGTCGACTACGCATCTACCGTCTACGTCTACGTCTGATTCTTGGCCGTTTCAACTCGGTGACTCCGGGGGCTTTGTGCTACTGTCGGTTTTACGTTCTCGTCAGTTGTTCTCGTGACTCGTTCGCACAGCTCCACCCCCCCCCCCCCTTCTCCTCCTCCTCTTCCATTTCTCCCGAATTTCCTCGCAGAGTTATACTGTCCGATAGTCTCGTCGGTGTCTGTCCACAAATGTAGCTGTTTTTTTCCCGTGTCCCCGCGTAATCGTGTGCTTATTTCTCTCGCGCACATTCTTTCACACACACGAACGGACTCACGCGCATGCAAACTCGCGCACACACTCTCGTGTGCTTGCCAAACAACTGTGGCGAGTGGTGCGCGAGGGGCCGGCGAGGTGAATCGTTCAACACGAGACCGCCACCCCGGAAAAGTGGCCGGGCACCAGAAACTGTGAGTTTTCTCTATACATGCGTGCATCAATCGCGCGAATGACCCGAGAGAGCGCAGACGGAGACGCTGGGCGGCGCGCGGCCAGGCAAGCATGGCCGCCGTCCCAGTCGTCTGGCGGTTTCGTCGCCCGTCCGTCGTCTACGCGAAGACGAGAGCCGGGAAAGACGCGCGCCCGGTGTTTCGACGTTGACACCGGCTTTACTATCCTCGTTTCTCTCGGTACACATACGCACACATGCGCACGCGAAAACGACGCGAGAGAGAGGATGAGACGATGATTATTGTCGCTAGCGTCGCTGTTATGCTCCTTCGCTGCTTACCAAACGTTTTCTTCTCTCTTATTTCCTACAGCCTTTCTCACTCGTTCTTTTGTATTTTTTTTTTTTTTTTTTTTTTTTTTCGTCATCCCCTTCACCCCCACTATAGTCGGAAACACGCGAGTTCTTAACTTCGGCACTCTGTGCAACCAGCGGATCTTTTCTCATAAACTTTCTCACACGATCTGTTTTGTTTTCCGAACGGGGATTACTCGCCGGCGGGGACACGAGAAACTCTGATCCAACATGCGGCACTCGGATGTTGAGAAAATGAAAAACACGCGGGTCGACATTTTTCTTGCTGTTTATTTAGTTTTTGGATTATTTACACTCGAATGGACTCTGATTTGCTTATGGAGTTGAAGGAAAATTTTTTAATTGGATTTTCGATCGAATTTTTGGGATGAATTTTTTTTTTTTTTTATCGGATTTTTTTCGCGAAATAAGTACATTGTTTTGAGTCGTATTTTGTACAGAGAAATTTTAGTACCTTTTTTTTTTTTAGTTTTCGATATTTCCTTATTGCGACGCAAACGACTTCATTCGAAAATAGAATGTCATGGAGAATGTTTCGCATGTAATTTTACCTGTACGAGAAAAACATCGTATTGTCTGTTCGGCCAATCAATTCAAATTAATATTTTATTTCCATTCAATGGCTTCGGGTTCTCGGTGAACATTAACAATACGAAAAAAAAAACCGAAATATAACGCGCTAATTTTTTTTTTCCCACATTTCATTTTCTTTCCCTTATTTTTCTTTTTGTTACGAAAAAAATTTGACAAAAATCTGTTTTTTTTTTCGAGATAATCGATCGATTTAACCTCCAAAACATCGATTGATTTTATAAAAATTGAATGACTTATTCGATTTTTCTTCATCGAACGTTATTGTCGTATTGTCGAGTGATAACAATGCTATTGTGCCGCATTTTCAATTGGCTCTCTTCGCGAAACACCCGAACGAAGCATAGCGGCGAAACAGCACACGCGCTTTCGGGGGATTTCTCTCACAACTATATTCCCAAACCTCGAGGCACTAGTAAAAATAGTGCCTTTGCCGTTTCCTTCCGTCGGCTTCGCGGACTATAATTAGCGGGGGCCCCGGCGCGTTTGCTCTCCGTTGTAAACAAATTTTCGACGGCCACTCTCGCCACGCGTTTCTCTACGGTCTCATCGTGCTGCGCCCCTACTAAGTACTATTATGCGTCCGTTTCTTCGTCGATCGGTGAGCGCGAAAATCCCGCGCGGATTCGAGGGCGACGACACGAGTTTCGCATTACGTGGGAATCCACACGTTTCTCTCTCTCTTTTTCTCTCTCTCTCTCTCTCTCTCTCATTCTCGATGACTTCTCCGCGCGGCCCGCCTGTGTCGTTCGCCGTGAAGAGAAGCGTATCGCCTAAGAGTCCGCGGGAAATAGCGACGTTCTATGATCCCCTTCGCTCTTCGTATTCTCATTCCTTCCAGTCGTTCCTACTGTTTTCACCTTCCTATCTTTATCCTCGTTCATCGTCCACTTTCGCGTCTGCTACGAGTCTCATTCTTGTTGCTTCTTCACCGTTTCTCCTATTATTCTCCTTCGTAGTCTTCGAGCGCAAAAAAAAAAAAAAAAAAAAACAAAAAATTGTCCCCTCGGAATCCCTCCCCAAGCGATTAAGGAACGAAGTTCGTGCGAGTTTAATCACTCGCGAAGTTTTGTTTCTCTTGAAGTTTCGCGAAAAAAAAAAAAAAAGAAAAAAAAAAATTCCGTGATTTAAGGTTTTTATTTTAATTTTATTTTAATTCGATTGGATGATTAAAATATCGTATTTAACAAGACTGCAATTCGCGATTTGTGATATTGAAAATTAATAAATCGATTGCAACCCTTTACTATCGGAATCGTTTTTCTAATAATACATATATATTCTTAAGAAAAATTGTGCAAAAAGTCTTAAACAGTTTGGGAACAGTGCGCAGCAGACAGTAGGAAAAAAGACACAACAATATTTCGTGGCTGTGCCAAGCGAATATATATCGCGAGGCAAACGAAAAGGGAGAAAAAGATATGAGTAAAAATCTCTCGTAAAAATAGGGTTTTCGCGGCTAACCGCTATTCTCTTCCCTCCCGACACACCGAGAGTTCTCCTTCTCGCTATATTTAACGCCGTGCCTCGTGTCTGCGGTCCGTAGTAAACAAATTTCAAACGGCCCGCCTCCGCGTAACGAGACGATTGACTCGCCCGTGGGTTACCCACCCGCAACCCTTTCGTCCCGCGTGTTGGCTTCGCTCGGCCACATCCACCATCGTCGCTGCACACAACTAACCGAACTCCCGAACTCTGCTCGATCTTTTTTTTTTTTTTTTTTTTTTTTTTTTCGATTTTTTTTTTTTTTTTTTTTTTCGTACGACACAGACGTCCCGACGCTCCATCGCGTTCACTAGCACGGCGGGAGGGAACGGCTCCATCCTCGACGCCCCATTTCATTAGCGTGGAATGTTTCAGACTGACGCGAATTCCCTCTATCGCTGTCTCTCTCTTCTTCACTGTGGTTATCCTCTCTATCCCCCCCCCCCCCTCCCCCCTCTCTTACTCTCCCTTTCTCTCTCCTTTTCATGCAGTGCACGAAGATTAATGGCTCTAATTTTTTTTTTTTCTTCATCGTAAGCAATTATTTGTTGTTGTTTTTTTTTTTTTTTTTTTTTTTTTTCGTCGAGTTTCAATTTTCGCACTATGGTACCTAAGGACGGGGTGAGTCACGCGGAACAATGCAACGCCGATTAGTTATTTTTTCCCAGTTGTCGTTTTTTTTTTTTTTTTATTCAAAACTGAATAGAATCATCAATTTGATAACTTCAACACATCGATAGGGTATATCGATGTATCCATGTCATCGGAATCGGAATAATGGAGATTTTCGTAATTTTATTGTTTTTTTTTAAATCATAAATCGACACAAAACAGATTTAACCAGTTTTGTTGTCAATAATTACAAATAAAAACACTTAAAATAACGAGACGACGATACAGAAAAAATAGATACAATGAATGACATTGATTGGTATCTGCAGTTTTGAGGTTAGGGATCGTAAGAAAGAAAAATTCGGTATCCCGTTTTCTATTTTTTCACCGGTAAGAGTTCAATCGTCACTGAGATAAACTTTGATAGTTGTTTACACGATACTTCGATGTGCAATTTCTCTACAACTTTTATCGATCTTTCTTTTCCCTGTGCACCGTTCGTCTCGATGTATTCGATCAAATTTCGTCGTCTCTCACTCGGCTTCGTTGGGGACTCGCGGTACTCGATAAATCCTCGATAAACGCTACAATTCGTAATCATTCCATATACGAGAAAATAAACGAACGCTGGAGACTATATAAAGGGGTTGCGCGAGTTACAATGTACACGGTGCGCGATGGCACAGAACGCGCGGTGACGCGAATGGAAACCGCGCGCGAGGGGCGAAGTCGGAGAGTTTAAGTTACTGGCTATGCCTACTACCACTCGGGGGGATCGCGCGTATGTGTATATATTCCGTATAGTTTTCTCGGGCGCAAGATGCCGCGGAACAAAACGGAGGCCTAACCGTGTGATGCCCGCGGGAGCTTCTCTCGCGAAAGCCCCGTCGACGCGGTTGCGCGCGCTATCCAACTCCTCTACACACTCTACCCGACTTATTCCGCAGGGGGATTCGTATTTTAAGAAATTGTAGGAAGCGCGAGAGTCCGGCGAACGGGGCGAAGCTGCGTGTGGTTTGCTTGTCCCTAAACTCTATCTTTATCCCACTAACGTTTTACCCTGTATATTCGTGTATTTATCTGTCTCGTTCACCAAGTTTCTCGTCGCATATTGAAATCGTGGCGGTGCTTCCACGCCACGGAGGAAGAGCCCCCGGTCTCGCGTGCGTACGCGATGCGTGTGCGTCTCGCGCGACGCGCCAGTGCGACTCGCGATTGCGGACGAGACTTATCAACCGCGCTACCGGTTTCGTTAAACTTTTATTCCATCCCCGCGATAACGATTATTCGATACATAACCCTACTTTTTTTTCGTTTCTTCCCAAAGTCCCCACTTTTAACCCGATCCCCGAAAAATCAAAAAATAAAAAAAAAAATACATCGAAGAACCGAAGTAACTAAATTGTGTCGTATCGTCTTCCGTGATTTCCAGGTGTTCCAGGGACCCTGGCGACCACGTCACGTAGCTTTAGTCTCTACGAGATCGGGCGACTCTTTCCACGCGCAAGAAGACGACGCAATCCACGGGGAAAGTATAAAAAAAAAAAGAAAAACGTTAAGTGTTTCAAACGCGTATAAAAATCCCGATAAAAGTGTGATTTTCATTCGCCGTATCGATATATCGATCGTATTTAAATGAGTGTTAAAAAAGTGTTAAAATAACGCGAAAAAAAAAAAGTAAAAAATACACGTAGAAAAAGGGAAAGAGTCGCCGGGACGAAGTGTGAATTATCGGAGTCGGAGACCAATCTACATTTCCCCTCCCCCACCAACCCCCCCAGGAGTCTCGTATACGAGATCTTCGAGGTAAAAAAAAAAAAAAAAAAAAAAAAAAAAAAAGGGGGGGGAAACAAGACGCAGGAAAACTCGAGAAAAGTCGGAATAAGCCGACGGGTGAACGACGACCTCGAGACGGCCATCCTGAGGGGGTGGTCCCCCGTGGCGTCAACGATACAAGAGGAATATCGGAGACATCGGGGGTTTAAGAGAATTCCGAACGGGAATAACGAGAGACAGGAGAAAGAACGCCGAAGACGTGAGGGAACGAGCGAAGCTGGTGGGGCACACAGCATCGGCGAGGTGTCGAAAGATGCGAAGAGAAGAATCGCGGAGGCGTTACTTGGGATCTCACGGTACCGCAGGGTCGTACGGTCGATCACGGGGTTCCCGATGATGGCGGCTGCGTCCGATGACGACCCTACAGCGATCACAACTTGGGAAGGTCCCGCGGCACCTCACGATTCCGTTCTCGTAACAACCGAAAAATCGCCGAATAATAATACGATTCCCTATTTTTCATCGTTCCCAATAATCCCGATCGATATTTCGACGCTTTTCGCAGCGTTGCATTGGAAAAAACAGTCGGACAATAGCGAAAAATCGAGAAGCTCCTGCCGTCTCGAATTATCGAGATTTTTCACGATTTCCAACAATCGCATTATCTCGGAAATGTAGAAAAAAAAAAAAAAAACAATAATAATAATAAAAAATACAAACAGAAGAAGAAAACATACGAAAGAAGACATTAAAAAGCTTTAAATCGACACTGTACTTTGAAATAAGCGATTGTTTTTTTTCTTTTTTTTTTTTTTTTTTATATCCGCCAAATGATTTTTACAATTATCGCGATAGAGAGAAAAAAATCGAAAGAGTTAAAATTTTCGACATCGACGAAAAAAAAAAACGTAATATCGTGAATATATCGAAATATAAAAGGGATATATATATATATACATATATATAAAAAGTTTTTGGTACTCGGGGGGTTTTTTTTTTTCGTAAATTTTTAATTTATTTTTGTTCCTTCCTTTTCCTTTTTCCTTTTCCTTTAAACTGACAAAAATCATTTTCCGTGTACTGGACGGCCTAACGAGTTATCTTCCGTGGGTCGGAGGTTGTGAGGGCCACCACGGGGGCGGGGGTGGGTCTACCCCTGCTAGTCTTCGTCGTCACTCTCCTGGGGCTGCTGGATTATCGTCGTGCCGGGGCGACGGCGGCCACCGACAACACGTCGTCGTCGTCGTCGTTGCCGCCGTTAGCGCGGTTGACGTTGCCGCCGTCGCCGTCGCGTTATTACAACAATAACGACGTTACGACAGCGACGAGCGGTGAGACCGCTGTGTATAGCGTTTCATCGCGTAGCTTTTACGGGGGCGCATTACCATCGTCCGCGTGGCGATATATCGAGAACAATCGTCGCGTTAAAGTGATCGCGTTGCCGGAACGCGAAATCGACGAAGCGGCGCTGCTGTCAGTGCGCGAAACAGACGACGACAAGGTTCGTCGTTCGTTATTCGCAGCGAATTTAATTCGACGATCGATCGATCGTGACGAGACGACTTATCGAACGGAGAACATTCGACATCGTGCGCCGCGTTGTCGGCGACGCGAACGACGACGGCGACGAGGACGACGAAGACGAAGGTTACCTAATTTGGAGGTTAACCCGCGAAGAAAGCGCGAAGCCGCGGAAGCGCGGATAAACATCGATTATCCGTCGATAGGTCAATCAACAACGATAAAAACGACAATCACGACGATTCGCGAAACAAGAGAGACGAGAGTGGAACCGAATGATTCGGCGATAATCATTGTCGGGAACGGTGAAAAAACTGGTGGATTATTAACGAGTAAAGTGGCTATCGTCGGGGACAGAGGTGGGAAGGAGAAAAGGGACAAAGCGAATAACACGAGAGGCCCATCGTCGGAGACGGCAATAGGGGATAATAACGATAACGATAATAATAATAAAATTGTCGAACGGGGAAGGACTGACGGTGGTTTCGGGGGTTCGATTGGGCCGCGTTGGGACGCCTCGGTTATCGTCGGTAATACCGATATCTCGGGCACAGTGGCGGCGTCGCTGATGGTGAATAATGACGATAAAGTTAGTAACTTTAATAATAATCGCGATAAGATAAGAAATAATACGAGAAAGTATAGCAATAAGAGATACGGTGGTGTTGACGAGGACGATGACGGTTTTGAGGTTACGACGACGGGAGTTTATGACAAATACGAAGGAACAACGACGATTGGTAAAAGTGTAAGTGACGAGGATGAGGCTTACGGTGCCGACGAAAGTGGTGTTGTAGAGTGGTGGACGACGAGTGAAGTTGCCGGGCCGATGACTGCGCGGTCGTATCCTCAAGGAGAGACGACGGGAGTGCCGCCAGGACGCTCGTGGACACCGCCGAGGATACCGGCAGTGGTTAACGGCACGAGAAACAACGAAGGCCCGTTGGAAAGGCGGAGTAATAACGAGGAAAACGCTAACGCGACGAGGGTCAAGGTCACTGGGAGGGAAAAGGACGATAACGAAACTACGGGGACCACGTCGTCGACGCAGTTGCCACCAACGACGCAAGACACCTCTATGGAAGCACGTGAGTCCTTTTTAAACAATTCGAATTTTATCGCGATTAACCTTTCAACAGCACACACGGGTCTGTGGACTCGAGTTGTTTCATGAAAATCGTGATAAAAAAATAAAAATAATATTTTCTAAAACGTTTTCTAAAACGTGAAACAAATGTTTTTTACGGAAAAATCACGCGAATTAAGGTGAATTTGGAATAAGGAGGGTCGATGATGAGGTTAAATTCCAACTTAGGGGTCTCAATTTTTAGGTTATTCGGAACACGTAAAATCTTACGTGTGATTTACAAATTTTAAATCGATTTATCGTCTTTATTCTGAGATATCAACAATGAAAATAACGAAAATTCTATTACGAAATATTAGATATTTTATCGGAAAAAAAAACACGACGCTACATACTTTTGTTTATATAAAACATTTTACGCATTTGTCAAACAAATTTTTCCTATAATATTTCCTAACATTAATTTTCTCACGAAATGCGCGAATTCTCGATAACATAACTGACGATTTTTCTCCGAAAATCAATACGATCAATTTGGGTCCGAAAAAAACACACGCGACTAAAAAAACGGACATTTCTCCACCACTTTGCTATTAATAACAGAAATCAAAAACAATCGCGACAACGCGTAAATAATTATTCAATGTTGACATGAAATTAATTTGATGCATCAATTTTTTCGGATTGATGTAAAATGTTGAAAACAGATTACCGAGGAGAAGAAACCCATTCATTTAGTACTCCCAACGTATATATATATATTTTAATTTTTTTTTTAAACAAACTATTTCTGACGCGTCAGACATTCAAAGTTCAATTTTTATAACTTTGACTTTATTTCGACTCTTCCAAAGTCATATCTTAACGTCTTTTTTTTTTTTTTTCATTTCCATTTGCACCTCTCGTTCGTCGGGTTTTCGCGATTTCATGATTTCGTCTCTCGTTTACCACTCGCGGTGCCTTTTTGCTCTTCCCGTCGTGTGAAACTGCGCCACCACCGGTGAGGGAGGTGGATAAAGGGGGGGAGATCACTTCTCCTGTTTCTTTTGTCATTCCTTTCCGCGGGCGTGTTTACAGGAATCGCGCGCGCGAGTTTGGGCGGCAGGACCCTCTTCGCGCGAACGTCCAAAGCCATCAATGCTATTTTTAGCTATTTCGGTTGAGGCGACGCCTGCTATCCACCGAAGAACCGACCATCACCTTCCTTCAATCCTTGTCGACCTCCGCTCACCACCTCTCGGACCGTCTCTCCTTCGTATCGCCGCGTTCTTGTCTTCGATACCTTTTAACTTCTTCCTTTTCTCCGACCTGAACGCGTCGCAAGGACGAGAGAGTGACTGGCGCGTTGTAGTTTTGCGTTTCGCGACTCTAATTTTAAAGAAAAACAGACAAAAAGGAGTATCGAAAGATACGAGAGGATTCCGAAAAAAAAAAAAAAAAAAAAAAAAAAAAAAAAAAAAAAAACATTCGCATGTTACGACGCGATGCGGAGGGCTGCAATACCGATAGCTTCGAAGTATCGACCGGTCCGACTGTCCCGTAAAGATAACCGAAAAGTATGTCATAGATCTCGAAATTCGGGGGCCTCGAGCCGCACGTTTACCGTACTTTAGATTACGATAAGAAAATTATGGGTCCATTTACCATTAAGCTACAGATGCATTTGGTTTAACTCCGCAACATGATTCGCGGCCTAATTTTGGCGTATCAGCGACATTAGCGGAAATTTAAGGCTTACGGACAAATTTCGTTTTAAAATTTCGAAGGACATTATTTTTAAGGGTTTTTGCCACCTACTCGTGAAATATTGCAACGTAAATATTGAAAAATTGTCTTAAAAGGATAACTAAAATCTTTACGCATTCCGAAGGATCTTGAAATAAACTTTTTTAGAGTTCAAAGCAAACAATATTTTGATTAAATTTGATTTTTCAATTTTTTTTTTCTTATGTTTAATTATCGGAAACCATAAATTTACGAAACATTCCGAAAATAGAAAAATAAAAATTTTCAAATTTTTCGATATATCGCGAAAAGTTGTTTAACATCGGAACATTTATTTGTTTGAAATCTAATGTTCGAAAAATCTTGCAACCGGTATAAGATATAATTTTTTCAGTATTTAACCAGTTTAACTAAAAAAAAAAATTAGCAAAAAATTATACTGATTTTTTTTTTTTTTTTTTCCAGTCCTATACGGCACTTGTATTAAATGACTCAATTTTTTGCTCATATAACTCAAATTTCATGGGGGCAAAAAATTATAAAAAAAAAAAAAATTATTTATTCGTTTACAACATATAGAATTTTCATTGACAAAAGTGAAAAATCATTGGTTAAAAACCTAAGATCCTCGTGTCTCGTATGTTGGTTTTTGGAGTTAAACGCGTTACAATCGGTTTGTCGTAACTCCGAATCCGTGTATGTCGCGCACGTTCGTAAGTTCGAAGTCTCCCCACCGCTATACGCGAAAGGATAAAGCGCGTTTAACCTCCGACCTCTTGTGGATGCTATGCCATTGGGATGTCTTACGTGAGCAGAAGATCACGAGAAAAGACGGTTCGCTACCGGGTGTGCGAATGCGGTGGAGTACATCGCGTGCGTGACGCGAGCTTTCATCTCGCACCCCCGCCCCCTCCTCTCCCTTTCCTTCACACTGTCTTCGCCTTTATTTTCGCACTCTTGAGAAAACTTTTGTCTCGTTTCGTAAGAAAATAAGTCGGAGGCGAAGAGTCGTGAGAAAAACACGAGTTCGTTGTACTCGACTCGTGGGACGGGGATTTTCGTAAACAGCGAAGGAAATCCGCGTATTTGTGAGACAAAATGAACAGAAATGTTTCGTTGTATCGAAATTATACCGAAAGTACGATGTGACGAATCGATCGATCGATTTTGGATGACTTTTGCGATGTGTACGATGCCAAAATCGAAATCCGCGTTGATACGTCGAGCGGCTAACTTGGTGGCTAACGCTGTTCCGTACACGTCGCACCGTCAGCCACCGAGACAACGCAGAGATACACACGCTGCTGCTCCTCGTCGTGACTCCTCGCATGATTCAGCCGGCTATTTTTTTCGTACACCGGGCTACGAGAACGTCTCGGATCGCTTTGCCAGCTTCGCATCCCCCACTACGCGCGACCGCGTGTACACAACCGTCTATCTTCGCTGACGACATTGTCTAATGTCTCTTCGATGACCAAACGTTCTTTCTGTCGATTCGGAATCGTTTCACGTTGCCGGCATTCATATTTTTATTATACTGAAAGTTAATCTCCCGTTTTTGAACGACGATTTTGAGTCTCGCGACAAAAATCTTTTATGAAACTTTTTTTTTTTTATTTTTTTTTTTTTATTAAAAATATATTATAATAACATCGAGAAATAATGTTAAATATATTTTTCACGCGTATATGTAAAATGCATTTTGCATAGCGAATTTTTCGCGGCTTTATCGATATTACGATTGCATTATATTTCTTGTATTCTCGATCGATAAATCGAAATCGAAAATACGACTCAATGAATTTTTCATGCAGAATAAATTTCCCGGAATAAAAAACTTTTCGGATCTTTTTTTTTTTAGCAGAAATGGAGGCTTCGTATTTACGCGAATATTTGAGAATTCACCGCGATTGCAATTAGTATAAAAATCTAAATAACGCGAATTAAAAAAAAAAAAAAAAAATTCGAGAAAAATAGTTTTTTTTTTTTTTTTTTTTTCATAAAAGTAAATTTGAATGTATAAATATCTATTCAATAAAACGAAATAAAGTCGCCGGGAGAAGATTTTTTTTTTTTTTTTTTTTTTTGGAGAACCCATTGAATTTAATTGGATTGAACAATAGAAGCCTTGAGAGGTTATATATGTACGGAAAATAATGAAGTTGCGATGGGTATTTGCGCGTCACCCCGTAGTGTGTGTTTTTCGAGTAGAGATCTGGACGGATCCCAACGAAAGCGCGGGGAGCTCCGTTACCGGGTACGAGCGCGCGGGTCCGAGAGAGGAATGACTAAATGGCCTGACTAACCGGCCGGGCACTTCGAAACTCGGCCCTATTTTCGCCGTTCTCGAGAAAAGAAGTGGCTCCCTCCATTGCTTGTGCTATTGCTTCTGCCGGTGCTGTTGCCGCTGCTGCTGCTTCTGCTCCACGTGTCGCTAGAATGAGTGAGTCGGAGAGATGAAAAAGAGAAATAGGAAGATACGAATAAGACTAAGAGGAAACGCGAACGCGAAGTAAGAGAGGGATTTTAAGACGGATGGCGGAGCGAGGGTCGCGTATGTTGCGTGCGTGCCGTTTGGCAGGGGCGGCCGTTGACATGTGCGAGAATCATCCACGTGCTCTCGAGAATTCTTTTGGCAACAGAGCTCGTAGTATCGGCAAACAGATCGATAAAAAAAAAAAAAAAAAAAAAAAAAAAAAAAAAAATACACCAAATATCCGAATTATTGGTTTTTTTCAAATATAAACTTAATGTTTCAAAAGATCGAAAATATATTCGTTCTTTTTGCCTCTTATCGATATTGCATTTTTTTTTCAACGAATCGATGAAATTTTGGGGGAAAAAATAGTACAAGAATTCGTCTTATAATAATTTTTTATCTCGAAAAATAACTAATATAATAATAATCATAAATAAAAAAAAAAAAAAAAATTTCGCAAAATTTTCATAAATCGTTAAAAACTGCAATATTGCGAAAAATGATTGTCTCACTGTTAAAACCTTATAAAAAAAAATCAAACTTAAAAAAAAAAAATTTTGCGACCTTTAGTTCGAAAAACCGTGAAAAGTCGCGCTTCGAATAAGAATTCGCGTATTCCCATTGATTCTCTCGGTACGTTAGACAATGTACGGTTCAATGTCCGCCCTTATCACCGTTCTTTCGCGCTGCACCATTTAATTCCGATAAAACTCAGTGTGCGGATATATTCTTCTGGATTTTTTTTCCTCGCTTTCTCATTGCTTCCTCCTCTCAACCCCTTCGTTTCCCGGCGTATACTTGAGTCGCGCGCACGAGCGCATAGGGTGACGCATTCACGATCGCACAGCCCTCGGCTCTTCGAATCTTCCGCTGTTGCTTACCTCAGTGACGGCTCTGCATACAGCAATGCAGCATTTGCACAACGATACCCACCGTCGAATCTCGATTTTCCTCCCTACGCTCGGCGAGCAATCCGAGTCCTCCGAGTCATTGCGCGTTAGATGAGTAGTCTCACGCTATAAAACAAAGGGCTCCGGCCAGAGAGCGCTGGAGAAAAATAAAAGGGCGGGGGGAGGGGGTGGAAAAAGAAAAAAAAAAAAAAAAAAAAAACAGAACGCGAAGAGAACCTTCACGCTGGGGAAAGGTGATGCGGAGAATGGTGAAGAGCGAAAGAAGCGCTCGCGAGCGCTCGGGGAACGAGGAGAAAAGGGTTAATGTCCTTTTGCGTTTACTCCTTGCGTTGCATTGCATGCTACGTGCGGTTCAGTGGATGCACACCGTTCTCTCTATCCTTATTCATCTTCTTCGTCTTATTATTCTTTTACTTGCGCACTCACCATCAGTCTTTCGCTCACTCGGTGTGCCCTCCGCGACCTCGTACACCCATGCGATTCGTATACTTATATTTATTTATATATATATATATATATATACATATATACGTATATATGTGTGAAGATATAGATATATGCTACAGCTGTACCCCATACGTATAATGATCGGTACATACGAAGTACGAAGCCATATATACTATAATACGTACCAAAGAGATATCTTCAACGTACCTATATAGTAAGTTACTTGCCGTCCCGATGCCGCCACGTTTATTATTCATTCGTGAGTAAAATTTATATACACCATACGACAGACTCCGGACTCTCGTGTACATCGCGTACTTATACATTTCGATTTACGATTCCACGATAGTACTCAACGTTCCTTCGTTCCCTGTTGTCCCTCTTACACTCTCTACTATCGTTCTTTCTCTCCTACGCGGCGCCGTCACGCTTCTTCACCCCCTTATTCTCCAACCAGCCGAACCAGCATCGTCATCGAACAACACGATCGCGCGCCAACCGCATCATCAGTCCTTTTTTTTTTTTTTTTTTTTTTTTTTTTTTTTTCAGGATATTCAAGAAGGTCGATAACCTTCGCGATGCCGAAATATAATTGAATAAACGTGTATCGTAGGGTTCGGGAAGAAAAATTTAATTCTATCATTCGTATGACAAAGTCATCGGTGTCATCGACGCGAACGTCGGTAAGAGAATAAACCTTTCGGAGTAAAGTTCACAGAATGATTGGCTAAAATAACAGTTTTTGATGGGCAATTGTGCTGTTTACGGAACTTTATGTTAATAATAGAAAAAAAAAAATAATGGCGAAAATTTATTTACGGATGATTGAGGGATAAAATAATACGTTTAACGTATTGGAATCCATGAGAGTCAATGTTGATGAGTTTTCTGTAAAAAATCGATTATATCGTTAGCAAAATTAACTGGAAATATGTTGTTTTCCAGTATTAATAAAAATGCAAAAAAGTTTATATATCGTATTTATAATTACTACTAAAAAAAAAAAAAAAAATCGTCATTTTTTTTTATCATTTAAAAAATCGTATTTATAAAATTTACGATCTTTTACTCTTCACTTATCGTTATATATCACTCATGTAAATTGACTGAACCTTATGTCCATTTATCTCGGAATTCATATGGGTAAAAGAATATTAAAAAAAAATCTTATTAAATTTTTTTTATAACCTATAAAATTTAAAGGGGTAGAAGTAGAAAATTATCTCGGCAACATATATCCTTAACTTATAAACAGTACGATATTTTTATGTTAAAAATTAAAAAAGCAATGTTTCGCGTCTACTCAGCGAATTTCGTTATTTTGCATTCTGCTTTTTTTTATTATTATTATTACTCCATTAATCAATTAGCCCATCGGCGCCCATTGTAAAATGATATATTTTTCGTTTGCAATGGAAATCCTGACAACTCCATCACTTTTCATTCGGTCGTCACAAGCACTGCAATTTTCGAAAAATATTAATAAATGTTGATAACAAAAAAAAAAAAATTTCACGCCTACATTTACGTGATTCACGTGAAAATTGTGTTCGACTCTGCAGACCGCGACGCTTTAATTCAATAACCCATTAAATCCGGTTGCGTTCAAATTTCGAAGGGACGAATTTAATGAAAAAATTAGAATCTGTCCATCAACGTCGCCCATCGAATATTCTATCTACAAAAATCGCGTTTTTGTTTTCACCGTTTCGGCAAACGAGCAGAAAAATCGGCAAAAATAAGCCGAAGGGTGCGAAAAAAAAAAAAAAAAATTCGTATAGTTTGAGAAATTTAAGAAATCATCCAATGGTTTTCGATAGCAAAATGATTTTGAGAATTTTTATTTTATCCCGAAAAACTGAAATAATCGATTTTTGTTCATTTCGATTTTTTCATCGATCTGAAATCTATACGCGATGCCTATCGTTTAAAATGGTCTACAAGCGAAATATCTTCATCAAAATCCACATTGCACCGTATAATGAAAAAAAAAAAAAAAAAAAAAAATCCGTCTATTCCATCCCTTAATAGTTGCACGCGATGTTTAACCTTATTACACGAAATGTTCACCAATATTCCGATTGGTGAACACGCGTTAAAATTTCACGGAGTTTAGCGTATGAAAAAAAAAATCTGTGTACTCCTCCGGCACGTATTTCATTCCCTCTGAAAATGCCGGTTCTCGGGTTTAGAGCTGTCGTTGCTGTTGCTTGGCAAGAGAGTAGTGTAGATCGGGGACAGAGATGGTGCGCGAGAGTACATACAGAGAGTGGATAGGCAAAAGGGTGTACCAGAGAGCTGTATAGGTCAACGAGGAATGCGAGGAGAGCGAAGCGAGAGCTCACTGACGTCGAGAGGAAGGAAGAAAGATGGAAAGGGCGGTGACGAAAGGGAGGAAGAGGGCTCGAGATCTCGTTGGTGAGGGGCGCTAAAGGGCTCAGTCGCCATGGCAACCCCGGCTACGCCGGTTGACTACTGTTAGGGTGCCTCGAGTTTTTTATGACTTGGACGATTGCCGGAGGGGTCGGAACTCTAAAAATCGTTACACAGACCTAGATACTGTGCGCGGTTGTGTCTCACCCTCCCGTTTTTTTTTTTTTTTTTTTTTTTTTTTTTCATTTGCAACCCCCCGATTCCGCACTCATGCCGGTGGCGTTGAGATCTCCTTTACCCCTTTTACCGTACTTCTCTCTCAACCACTTCTTTCACTTCTTTGCGCTACATACACAGAGCTTCTCTCGATTTATCAAGTCTATACTGGGGTAACGCCCGGTCGAAAGCCCTTTCCGCAAATCAATCTCGTATACACGTACTTTGCACGCGTACGTGCAGAAACATCGCTGGCAAGTCGAACATTTTCTATTTTTTTGAAAATCTATTAAAATCATTTCATCATTGAAGGGGGTGGAATTGTTTTTTTAAAAATTATCGTATTTATTATTTTTTTTATTAAATTTGTTTGCATTAATCGCGTTTTTTTTTTAAATATTTCAATTTTACGAAATATATCAATTTTATTCGACAATTTAATTTACGGTGCCGAATTTCACATGAAGACATTATTATATAAAATTTAATAGAAACAACGAGAATAAAAAAAAAATTAATTTGATTTTTTTAAATTCTTTCTGTAGCCGAAAGGACAGTTTATTTGGAGTCACAATTTTTTTTATTCTGGTATAAAAAACGATTTTTATTCAGTGCACCGCTGTAAGATGTAGAAATTCATGGTGTTGCTGTTTGTGGAAATTTTTTTTTTTTCTGGGGCGCGCAACCCTCTCGCGAGGGCTGACTATGTCGTCCGAGGATACGGCGCAAAGGGTTTGCCAGGCGCCGTACGGCAAACAGTATTTGCGACCCTCACGCACTCGTCGTCATCAAATCGCGTGGGGGTTGATACAAACGCAGGGCAGATGAAGCCAACGGGTGAAAAGGGTCGATCTACCCCTTTCCTTTCTCTTTTCAAAGAATATATGTATACATATATACATATGAATCTATATTTTTTCTCTCTCGAAATTCACCCCTTTTCGCAAAGCTTCTCAGGGGTGTCGCGAGCCGCACTACTGTCGACTGACTGACGCACAACTTAACCCTTTGACACGTGCAACACTTTTGTATCTTAGCGAAAAAATGACTCTGCAAACCATTATAATACATCGGCGTCACGATCGAATATAATCAACGAAATGAGATTAGATTTTTTAAATTCAAACAGAAAAATCAAATACAATTGAAAAATGTTTATTTCCGCACAAAATAAAGTTTACGAAAAGAAATTTTATTATTATAGTTTATTAATAAAAATCGATTAAATAATTTTTTTTTTTTGATAATTATATATTTATAACATTTTTTTTTATTATTTTGGAAGGGATGGGAAAAAAAGCGTTTAGTTAAGTCGATATGATTTTTTACCGAATTACGGTTTTTCCCCTTTTTTTTTTTCTTCAATTCGATTTTTTAAAATAATTTTCACAGTGTCTCGCGACTCTCGAAAAAAATAGCGTAAAAATTGGTCTATGAATTTTTGGTCTATTGCGATATTCATTTCCTCTTTTAAATACAATCCGTTATCGCCCGACGAAAAGTAAACCCATAAAAATGCAAATTCAATCCGATCGATTTTTCGGCTCAACGTCATCACCTCTCCATTGACCAATACGACGGACTGCGACTTGTATTAGATGACGCAAGAAGCTGCAAGAAATAGCGAGAAAGGGAGAATACGATAAGAAGGGGATGAGGAAAAAAGGGCTTCCGTAGGTACGCGGTACATGTATAGCTACGGTGGGGAAGCGTTGTTCGCAAAGGTGTCCAAAGAACTGTCGTCTCGACGACTCGTTCGACCGACACTAAACGGAACGGACGCTTCGAACGAGTATCGGCAAATCCCTCTGGTCTCGTAGGGTGTTATAGACGCGGCCTCGAGGCAAAAGTCACAAAGCTATATAGGGAGTCGAAGTAGTATTAAGGCGTAGCGCGCGGCCAGTAGAAAAAGAATAAAAATGCGCGGCCAGTAGAAAAAGAATAAAGTCGCGCGGCGGTGGATGTACACGGAACGAGATCAGTCAGCGAGACTCTCGTCTTGATTCCCCAGACGGCGGAGATATTTAGTCCGATTATCGTTTTGCCGATACGGATTCCTAGCATACGGACTGACGGAGCTTCTGACCTCGTGAACGTCTGTGTAAGTCAATCCTTACGGAGAGGGCACACGACGCCGACGCGTGTGGGATGTATATCTCTCCCTGTGTTTCGACGACAGACCGCTCGTCGACGCACGTGACGTAGATTGCCGAAAAGAGAAGCGTTTCGCAGAATTTCGGATGGATGGCCCCGACGATGCGTCTCAGCATAGGTCTGTCTGATGGTTATCCCGTTTCACGATCTCCGAAAGGTATAACAATTGCTCTCAAGTCGAGACGGTCCACGCGGGGCCTCCGCATTGTCCTCGCGACTCGACGACGATACCGTTATTCGAAACCTAAATATCTTATTGTAATCGGTAACTATACAATATGAACCATAAATATCTCATTATTTCGCCCGGTAACGCCATCGGTACCGAGCGCCGAATCGCGAAGACCTATTGATCATTTTTTTTAATTATATAATTTATGACGAACTGTTTAGATCGATGGAAATAGATTTTTTTATACAAAAGGCTTTTTATTTTTGAGATTAAATCAAATATATTTTTATTTCGGTATTTTAAAAGGATTTTTACATCGTTAAGGTGATAAAACCAATGAAAAATTCATATTATTAATTTGGTTTACACGGGCAAAAAAATATGAAAATAAAATAGAAAAAAAATATTTTTACAATTTTTAAAAAATTTTGTGTCGAATCAAAAAAAATTTAAAACAACAATTTTTTCGATTCTCTTACACCCAATTTTTTTGACATACATCTTTCATATATTCGACATAAATTTTATTTCGATGCTACACTCGCGATATATGGCGATAGTAGTGATATGCGATATTTACAAATATTCCGATCGATATCCCATCGAATTATCACCAAAAAATAATAAATCCGCAAATGTCATCATAATTATTATTTTTTTTATTCAATTTAAAAAAATAATTTCGAAATCAGTAGGTAAAGAAACGCGTAGTATTTAGGCAGCAAGAATTTCGATTACGAATCACCAACAGCCGAAACAGACTTATCCACTCTATAGATTCGAGTGGATTACACACCTGTATTTCAACGCCGTTATTCAAACTCCGTAGACGGTCATTATTATTATTAGACACGTTGTAATTATTCATAGTCTCGCTCCGTGTACCCCGGGGTTCTGCCTGCTATACTTGGTACATATATTATAGACCAAGAAACGCCTTCTCTCGGCACTCGCTAGACGGCTGGAAACGATCGATGTTAGCTTTACTTACGTAGGTCGCTATGTTCTTCTATGTACGTCTGTATATGTGGAAGTCAGCGTTATGCATGTACGTGTATATGTCGAAAACTGCAGCAGTAAATGCGCCAATGTGTGTGCTGAAATGTAGGACACGAGACGGGCGAGTCCCGCAGTGCTCTCGGCACGCTGGGAATTGTAACGTTGCTACAACGACTCTCTCTCTAACCCCTGTTCGCCCTTCGCCACCCCCTTTAGGCGCGACGCGAACTACCCAGGGGCTCGAACTCTTGTGATGCCTGCCGCTATTCGCCGCTTTCGACGGCCTCTCTCCCCGCATTATTGGGGTAGTCCCGTGTCGTAAAATGACGAACGAAATTCTCGACAAATTATCGAACGTTTCTTCGCACGTCTTTCATTTGATTCGTTTATTATGGGGAAAAATTTTTTCGTAGTTGAAATTAAATATAATAATTCGGGATGCGATTTCTAATAATGTATTACAAGATGTATTAATATTTTGAGTATATCGTACAAATTTTATAATCCTTAAGGAGGGTGTGTATCGCTTCGTATTACCAAAAGTTTGCGATTCACGTGGAATTCAGAGAGAATTTCGACAACTTTCTAATGGAATAAAAATCTGAAAAAAATCAACCATACAGAAGGCGCTAAGAAGATTAATTTTTCATAATAATAATTCCAAAAAGTTATTAACAAATTAGTAAAAAAAATCATTCTTTAACGAATTATCCGGTAATCTAACTTTTTCTTTGGTCGAAATTTATTCGATTATTTATTTGAATACTTATGCATTTTTTAAGAATTTTTTGTCATTTCGAAAAAAAAAAAAACAAAAAAAATGTTTCATTTATTTTATGGATGAATTTCACTTTTCAACGAATAGGACGTTAAATGCACGACTAGCAGTACTCTATACGATTCTAATTTATTTTTAAGTACTTATTATGATTGGGATTAATCAAAAAGTAATTTTTTTTTTTTTTTTCGAATTTTATACACGACATCGTTTAATTTACTCGTCGACTGGCTTACTGCGAAAAAAAAAAGAAAATTGGATCAACTAAATCGCTATTTTCCGTAAATGATCAGATCCTTCAATAATTCTTAGCATCAGTTCTCAAAAATAAATTTCGTCAAAATTTGCGTGTTTACCACCTAAAAATTACATTATAAAACTCAGATGAACTCCGATTTAATCGAACCAAACATTTTTTCTCAACCCACCCTCGTCATCAATAAAAAACAAAAATATTATTAAAACAAGTAAAATTGAAAACCTAACCTCTCGCAAATTCCGAAAAAAAAAAAAAAAAAAAAAAAAAAAAAAAAAAAAAAAAAAAAAGTTCACCGACTCCCAAAATTCGTAAAAAGTATTCCAAAAACGATGAATCCGGATGCAAAACGCTGATAGTAAAGTAAACACTGCCTTATTAAATTATTGAACGATTCGCGGGGTTCACGTTGCGTCACGTGCTCTGACGATATCGACATGCATCGAAGCGGGTATTGAGGAGGTGGAGTGATCGAGCGATGAAAGCGAAGTGGAGAATCGTGCGTTTATAGCCTACCGATAGATATGCGTGTGTCTGTGTGTGTAGATATATATATAGAGAGGTCGTTATGGTACATAGAAGAGGGATGAGGGCGTTGAACAGGAGGGTATGTATGGAGGTACAGAGGACGGTTGTGGTGAGAGAAAAGGGGGTGGAGGAGGGCGGGGAGGGGGGGGGGGGGCGGCATTGCCGAGGGCGAGAGAACAGGGTAGGCACAGGGTGAGTTGGATATACGCAGAGGGAAATGGTGCCAAGTGCACGTTGGTATACTGGGGCATCGACCAGCGGTAGCAGTAGTAACAGCCACCGGGTGGTGGTGCGTCATCGTGCGCACCACTTGCTCGACCGATACTCGCGAAATTTCCTTTCCAAATCGAGCGCATGTCCAACTGAACGTTTAACGTACCGCGGGATACACTCGTGGCGCGTCATGCGTGTAGAAATACGCAGCAAAATATTCAGCGTATAAGCGTCGTATGTTTATTTATGTACAACGATACATAAAGGTACAGGATAAGTCTGAAGCGCGTAACTCCCGTAGGGTCGCAGGTCGCACACACGCTATCGGGTCATTGAACTTTCGAGATTCTTACGCGGAGTATATGACCCCTAAAACACGATTTTTGCATGTGAACGAAAAAAAAAAAAATAAATAAAAATAAAGTAATAATATAGTATTCTAATAATAGTATATATAGCATACCTATCGTAATTCCGCGATTCTGGAGCAAAAGTAGAATTAAAATAAAATCGTCTGTCGAAAGGAGTTCGCGGTGAAAAAAAAATGAAAGTACCGAAATTTCGGGCAATTCACCGACGCGGATATATATCGGTTGCTGGGAAACAGAAAGGCGTATTTAACGGAGTTTTTTAATACATTGCGCAGATGCGGGATGCGCCTTTCTGTTTCACAGCAGTCGATTATACTGTATTGGAGAAAAGACTCGCGCGTCTGCCAGACTTCGGGAACCACGGGGCATAACTTTTAAAACACGCGGAATTCCAGTCGCGACACACGCCGGAGAGAGGATTTCTTTGCACGTTCATCGGGGAGAGTTCTCAAATCAAAAACGAAATTCTTGGCAAAGAGCTCGAGCGGTGCTCGAGAGCCGCGGAAACGCCAGGGCTACGACTGCCACGATATATACCTATATCAGTGTTATACGGAATGTGTGTAATATGTATACACATGTGAGTGTTATATACTTTTAAGCATCGTATAGGTATACCGATGCGAAACGTAGGAATTTATAAAAATAACTATCACGGGAATGCGTGACATAAGTGTACATATTTTTAGAGCCGAAAACCCCCGATGGCGAAGAGTGATAAAAAAAAATAAAAATAAAAATTGGATGAATTTTACGCGGCTTTCGTTTTTTTTTTTTTTTTTTTTTTTTCACTTGTCTCGTCATGAAAAATTTGTGGCTAATTGAAATTTTTATTATTTGTTATACCAACGAGTTGTCGCGTTGTTGGATATCATCGAAACGCAGTCGATACGTCTCGTTGAATTTATCGAGAAAATTATTACGACACTGCGCTGAAAAACAAAATGACGAGTTGAAAGAATTAGTCGTAAATTAGAAGATTAGTAATATGTTAAAAATAAAAATATATGATATAAAAAATCGAAGGAAAATACATGTAAGTCAGAGGAAAATAATGTAAGTAATGAATCACTTGAATTAAAGAATATTATTAAAAAAAAAAATACGTTAATAAATATACGACACTATTATACTAAATCACCGAATATATACACATAGGATTCTCACGATATACTCTGAGTCATCGATAATTCATCAAAATGTCCCAATAGTTTCAGCAAATTCGCTGAAAAGCGAATAGAAACGATTTGAAAATAATTTTTCGTAAAAGTTGAAAATCTCGCGGCTCACTTATCCTTCTCGTTATTCTTACGCGCAATAGTTGGTACTCGTGAGTGCAACGGAGCAATAAATGGCATACAATTAATAAATAATTAATAACTAAAACGCTCCAAATCGATTCTTACCGATTTAATTTTTCTTCGTTACACGTTGTAACAATACCATTATTTTTTTTTTTTTCGGGCGTAAAAATTCATTTTTATTTTAATTTCTATCCGCGAAATCAATAGCGGCAATTCGTTGAACCCGTCCTATCGGTGTCAATTACAAAACGGAAAATAATTACATCGAAGTGCGGAGGTTACTTTGGAGTACAAAGTACGAAACGCACGTAGGCTGACGTCAAATATGCCGCGCGGTGTGTCGCGGCCGCGCGACTAGTCATAACGCGCGAGTAATTCACGCACTCTATGCGTGCGCTCTCTACGCTCGTTGGCGTAAATGCGCGTGTAATGCTTGGGTCAAAGCATCGGTGAGAGAGAGAGAGAGAGAGAGAGAGAAAGAGAAATTCTCGTAGAGTCGTTTCGTTTGGCATCAAGGCGCGTGCGCGACTAAAATGCCTATCCGACCGCGTATGCGCGCATACGTATAGAACTGTGTGTATACGTCTCCTCGGTTGTCTGTCTAGCATGCGTCTGGCTCGGCGAGATCCTTGAATGAACGACTATTTTTAAAGGGTTCAACGGATAAACTACGACGGTGCCAGAGAGCTGAGTGCCGGCGTATAGTACCAACCGTCGAGAAAGCGCGATTGCCGACGGGTAGGGGGAGGGTAACGCGATGGAATTTGGCAGAGAGCTCGAGAGCGCACGGAGCTGTGATTGCTCTCGCCAAATCCTTCGTCATCGAACGCCTGGAAGATTTTTTATTTTTTTTTTTCTAACTGAACTATCGAATTCCTCAAATAAACCGATAGATTCTTTTCGCCCGTATTCTCGAGACGTTTCGCATCGAATTTCGATAAACTTCACGCTTCGGATAATTTCGTCACTACGATCATCGTTTTGACATTGCATTGCTTCGCTACCGATGGCTCTTACATTTCAACGATTTCTTTCGTTCACAGCTTTTTTTTTTCATCGAGTTATCCTTACAATTTCAATTAATGAACTTTGATTCATTACTTATTATAGTATTTTTCTTTTACGAAAAAAAAAAAAAAAAATGTGTACCTGAATCTCGTGCGAAGTAAAAGGGGTATCGGGTTAAAAAATTCCTTCTTTACGTAGGAAAAAAAATATATTATTGACAAATACAATAATAATAATATCGGAAGTACATGAATGATGATAATAATAACAATTTACAGATTTTTTTTTTTTTATATCCGAAGTTTAAAAGATAATCCCAATGTAAAAAGATTTATCCGTCACATTTCAGAGAACTCGTTTCTCTCAATTATACTCTCGATGTGTCCGTTGTACACAACGACCGACAAACGCTGAAAAAAAAAAAAAAACCAGTGGCTCTACGATTAGGCGCCGTTTCCTGTTTCATCTTCGTGTAGTCTTCCACTTCCGCATAGTGTACACGTCGTACTCTGCACTCACGTTCCGCACAGCCGCACTATCATTTACCACTACTCGTGCCGATCTCTCCAACACTGAGTTCCCCACCGTGCGACGCGGTATAAAGCGCATTTGATAAATCGCCATTACACGCGGTGCAGCAGTAGCGTTGTCTGTTGTCGATGCAGCGTAGCAGAGAGGTCTCTCCCGCGTCCAGCAAACGGAAGGCTGCAATATGCCCTCGTAATTTAGCGTTCGTTGCGAACCCATCGACTGAGTTCTCGCGTTCTCTCTCGCTGAAACGACGAACGAGAGGCTTGAATGCCTGGCGTACACGAGGTATGTACCCCTGCTGTGCGTACGCTGGTACTCCGTTTAGCTGCCGCGGCACTTTCGCAGTAGAACAGTCCCTACCGGATCAGACGTCGTAGAATCGGCCGAAGGAGATTTCTCTTCTTCGTCGTTATCGATTCGATGTTTGCGCATAAACATTTTTTGGCTCTTTGTTTCGTGAATTTAAATACTATGGACGGATTTTTTTTTTAAGGGGGTTATACTAGTTTCGTGAAAATACGATGAAAGTACGAATAGGGATGAAATTTCGAAAGATTGGGCTATGAATTGTAAAAAATGTCATGTTTTCGGCTCGAATCATATAAATTTGAAGTAATTTAATTAATTATTTATAGGATAGTAAGATATTAAGGCGATTCGGATTTTAGGTCTAATCAACGATGACACGTAATTTTTTTTACGCAAATTTTTTAAACGGGGAAAAGGACTAATCGTCCATTTTATCAAACCTCTTATCAAAATAGGTGTTTCGTCAAACAATTTTTTTTATTCCTAACAAAAACGCAAAAGAGACTCCAAATAAAAAAAAGCCATTTCTACTTTCGCAAAAAAAAAATCCACCTATATTTTCAAATCATTTCCATAATTTCCCCAAACAGACGTATCGCAATTTTTTTTTTTTTTTTTCGCAATTTTTTTTATTTTTTTTTTTTACCTCACAAATCGTCATCATAGCTCTCGCAATTGATTCTCATTGCCGGTTGCGAGTTACTCAATCGAGGCGTTTGCGGGTCGGCAGTAACTCGCAAACTCGATGAATTGTATAATATATATATACATATATCTGCGTATATATCGCGGCATGTTGAGAGAGTGAGGTGTGAAGAGAAGGAACGAGGAGTGAGAGACATAGATATACATATATATACGCGTTGGGTATGACGAGTTAGGGAGTCAGAGGAGAATTGCATGCAAGCTGAAGAGAGTTGAACCGAAAGCATCCGCGTTTACCCACGCAATAGCAGCAGCCAGCAGCTTCTCTCGTCGGGCCGCATGCGCACGTTGCATGGACCCTGAGCCACTATTACCGGCTGTTTATGCTGTGATGTAATCGTATCCTAGTCTGTCCCGGCGAATCGGCACGACTAGGCTGCACCTAGACGCCGAGAATGAGAATGAGCGTTAGCTTCTCTGTGTCTGTGTAGCCTCTCCTCTCCGCTGTATGCATGTTTGTCGCATGCAGCGAGGAGGAGATGCCTTCGAGGATAGCCCTCTCGCACCCCTCTTCGTCCCCTTAAGCTTGTGTAAGAGTGACCGAGACGCCGAGGAAAAAGAGAGTCGCACCGGAGGCCAAGAGTCGTAAATAATACTCGTATACTCCTCGCGTGTGCTAAGGTGCATTGAAATAATTTATGATCAGCCCGGTTCGCCCATGTCGACGAGAGAGAGAGAGCGACTCCTCGGCTATCGAGGCAACGGAGTAGAGACCAAGAGAACGAGCGAACGATAGAATATGTAGGAAGCGAGAAGAGAACAACCGGCTAACGCGGTTCAGACCGTTTTCTCGCCCACGCATTCGCTCCGGTAACACATGAGAGAAGTTGTATCGCACTCCGTAATGGATGAGAAGACCAGTAAAATTGAGCGAACATTGCAGTTTTCATGGGAATGAAAAATTATTAAGACATTGCGCATGAATGTTGGGGTATTTTTTTTTTTTTTTTTTTTTTTTTTCGGGGTTTTTTTTTCGTATTTATGTGGAGGAGATTTTGTACGATACGGTTGAAAACATCGTGAGACATCGAGGCGAAATCGCAAGGGGAACCCCCGAGATACGTGTAGTGGATAACGCATTTGTGAATTCCGAACGACCGTAGGACACGAGACGAAGTACTCGCGTACCGCGGAGTCGAGTACCGATCGTTGCAAGCGAACGAATATGCTAGCTGCCGCGATATATACGTTTATATTTATTTTTATATATGTATATAGATCTGTGGATTGTATAGAAGTCGTCAGACTCGAACGCAATGCTCAGAGAACGCAATTGCCCCCACCTGCCCCTCCCCCCCCGCCTTCCCGGCTACAGAGCACTGAGGTGAACGTACTCGCAAGATTCGTGCGACATTGTGCTCGCAGCGTTTGGAAACGTCGGCGGCGACGTTGGAAGAGAAATGACGAAGGAGGAAGAAGAAACTGAAGTCTGCAGTTTCGCGATCGTTGAAACGTCGAGACGACTTTTTCGCACTGTGCTTTCATGATTTCGAATATAATTAAAAAAATTAATAAAATGAAAAAAAAATTATGAATACCGTGATAACTATCGTATTTTCGTAATTTTTTTTTCGATTTTTTACTTTTTCAAGCAGCGAATTGAATTTTTTTAAGAACACACAATACATCGAGAAAAAAAAGGATTTCTTGAAATTAAAATGAATTGATAGGGGTACACATGCGATACTCGTAAAAAAGAAAAGTGTTAAAGATATTTTCATTATACTTCGCAGCAATTAGTGATAAGAGCTTCGAAATTAGATGAAAACTTAACCTCCTTCGTTATTTACGAAAAATTCGCGAATTAAAAATATCCGCAAAGTCCTCAGCAATCGCAACTCTGAACTTGAATCGTAACTTCGCGTTAACAAACGAGAAACGAAGTAAAACGGTGTCTCCGTTTTTCTTTTATTTTCACGTCCATTGGGCTGAACGTACATTCGCGAAAGACGAGTAATACACTCGCGAAAGTGCGAAACGGGTTCGGTTTTTGTTATATATGTTATACGCGAGTAAAAGTGATACACGACGAGATGAGGAGCAAAGCTTTTGGTACATATATACTTCTCTCGTATTTCTTGTTCCTCGATGTTTATATACTATATACATATATATATATGCCGGTCTTTGTGTAATGGCTGAAATAAATAATACAACTCGCTAACTCGAGAGACCTCTCCCGCTATCATTACGTTCCCTTTCTCGATCTACCTAATTGGCGAAAACAGCGCGTCTAAACTCCTTCGCGCTTAACTCGACGAAGTTTGTTCGTATTCAGTCGGATAGTCGTATATTTCAAACGTTCGCTGAGAGTGTCATCGTTCCTTCGTCGGGTGCGTGTGTAAAGCAAAGGGGTTGGTTGCTCCGTTATATGCATTGCACAGAACGCCGAGGCATCCATATCTTTCCGACAGTAGGCTCTTTGAACGCTACTTACGACTTGACACAGAAAGCTTTACAAAGTTGCGTCGAGCCTCTTTCTGCCTCTCGTGCACCACCCGCGAATGGTAGCGCCTCGCTAATCTCGCAAATAGGCTTACCGACACAGTACCTCGTGCGCGGATTGTACGTACGTACGTACTATACTCGTAGTTACGACGATATATACACCACCTATGTACGGACAGACGGGCAACCGAGGAGAAACCCAACGCAAACGAACCGTTCCTCGCCACGTCCAATTACTCCTGTGTAGCAAAGCTCACTACGTTAGTCCGTTGCATATTATAATAGCGTTGCACTACCGACTACTACCAGTCGCATTCAATTCCCGGACGCGAAACTCACGTGAACCTATTCATCAACCGACTTTGTATGACTCTTTGCTGTAAACCGTCTCGCGTTTCGAAATACCACCGAGTCACCCCCGTCCCTTGTGGTTAAATAGTTCATTTAAAACGTTTTGGAAACTTTATTTTTTTTTTTTTTATTTTTTTTTACATTTTTTCCCCCTTAAGATATCACCGACGGGCTTTTGCCTGCGAGCTGTAGGCACTGTCGCGCATTCTTGTTGCGCTGAGGATGTATGTACTTGCGACATCGTCAGACACAGTGAAATTAATAGTATTCAATTCTTAACACACTTTCGTAATTTTTTTATTTTTTTTTTTTTTTTTTTTTTTTTTTTCTGAGGAGAGAATATTGTACGGTTGGCAATTATATATTGCGACGTCGGGGAAAATGTAGGCAATGCCACGAATGCAGAGACCAAGTGGGGGTTTCGCAATAGCAGCACATTTCTAGTCCATGCGGAGGAAGTTTTGGAGAGCGTTTACCGAGAAAAAAAAATTGTAGTTGCAACTGCAGATTCGCAATTAAATAGCGTGATAGTTAGTTTTTGTAATTAAGGGTACGAATATCGTTTATATACGATACAACTGTATAAATCGGGTTACAGAAATAAATAAATTTATTTCGCGGAGAATTTTTTTTTTTCGTTTATATTTCATGAAAAAAAAAAAAAAAGCAGTGGGCAGCGAGAAAAAAGATGAAATCGAGTAGAGAGTACGCGTACTTCCGCGGTGAACATTTTTGTTCTTTTTACGAAGTCTCGTCACTTTAATAATACCGCTGATAAACGTATTCCAATAATTGATAATCGATAACATCGCGTCAAAAATCTAAATGTGGCAAATACACGGCGAAAGTTGCGAATATATTTTAATTTTATTCATTACACTCGATGGGTGAATGAAATATGATAAATATAGTTTTTTTTTTTTTTTTTTTTTTTTTTTTTTTTTACTAAAGAATATATTGCCAGTCGAGAGACTGAAACTTCATTCCGGATTGAGTTCGAATAGGTAAAAGTCTGCGGCTCACGGTCTTTCCTCAGACGTGAGGCTCCCGTTGCTTCGCTACAGTCCCGAGACAATCATTTTAACTGAGCATATAATGGCTTTCGGACCGTTTCGAAAGGCGAGACGAGGTCAAAGTCTTGCATCGAGTGCGATTTTGTAAACGTAGAGTCATATCGAGAGAGAGAGAGGTCCTTGTTGGCGCGCGGGGGCCGTCTGTGTCGCTTTTGGGAACTCCCGATCGCCGTCGAGTTCAAGAGGCCTTCGAACTTCCCGGTTAAGAAAAAAAAAAAAAAAAAAAAAAAAAAAAAAAATTTGCGAAATTTATTTGGCGCGAGAGACGAGGACGAGAGACTCGTAATACAACCACCGCAACGCTCGGGCCGTCCATCCGCGTCTGGTTCGTTGGCCCGTCCATTGTTGTAAGGTACCGCGAACCAAACAGACCGCGTAACAAAACATCGCGATGCTCTCTCGTCCATTCGGCGACACAAAGGTCATACACTCGAAGTCAATGGCACACTTATCGCGATATTCGCGATGCGCGCAGTTACGTACATCGCGTAGCTTGTCGTATCATTGCACATGTATCGACGACGAGCGATTCAAACGCATTCATCGCGACGGTAACTTCCGTCTCTATGAAAAGTCGTCGTTTATCGATTCGCGAGGCATTTCGAAAATAACTACGATTTTCAAAACGATTTTCACGTAAAACGAACGAAAATTTTCGAAACCATAAACTTCGATGCTATAGCTAATATAATCAATTGCATCGAAAAGAAACGATATTACGAAAAAAAAAAAAAATTCAATGAGCAGAAAAGAAAAAAAATTCGTTCCCAAGCGATCGAATCTCTTCGGCATTTCGTGTGCCTTTCTCCGCGACGTTCTTCTTCGGAGTCTTCTATTTCTAAAATGTCAGATCACATTGTTATCTCGTTGTACCAACAATCGATTGAGAGAGTGAAAGCGATGCTGTAAGTATCAGTGGGACGCGGAGGCTCTGCATATCGAAGGCCGCGAGAATTTTTTCAATCGTTCCCGCCGTCATTCAGTTACGCAAACTTGTGTACTCAATCGTTTATTTGCATTTTCAAATAAATTCCAACGAGAATTTTCTCCTCGCGTTACAGAGACCGTCTGTTCGGTTTAGTTTGCTCGTTTCTCGTATCCGCCTGTGCGGCTTACTACGAAATCCGTAACACCCTCGCGTAATATCATCGACACGCCCCGAACGCCGCACACACACACACCGATAATCAATGACCGGATATAAAGCTGATAAGTCAATCACATTAAACGGAGCACCTGAGACCCGCAGTGTTCGAAGTTTATTTATACACAGGATTCATACGCGTATATCATACTTCCCGCATTCGGATCCATTTACCTTGAATGAGTTGAATTCATTAAGTTTAAACCGAATTACGATAATTAATCATTTTAATTGCAATTAAATACCAATTACTCTTGAGATTTCGAACATTATTATTATTATTATTATTATTATTTAAAAATTTGTATTATTATTATTTTTTTTAATTTTTATTATTATTATTATTATTATTATTATTATAATATTAAAATCACGTCTGTGGATAATTCAGGAGATTAAGAAAAAAAAAGAGGAACGGCTTTTAGAACCGGCAATCCTTGACGAGACGTCGACGCGAGCATTGAACAATAGAGCGCAGGATTCACCGAGATAAATCGAGCGTAGATATGTCATCGAAGCGTAGGAATAATAACGGGTCGTGTATATACCGTACCGCGTCGATTCGCTTCGCGATTATTACGGGCCGCATCTTTGCACTCCTTTTGTCCTTTTCTTTTTTTAATAGCGCTCATTATTCGGAGCAAAGTGTAGTGAAAAAAAAAAAAAGTCTCTGTTCACCGAACGATCGAACGATCGGGAAATATAATATTGAAAAGATCGTCTGCGGAAAGTGCGAGGCTAGTAGACTCAATTTTTTTAAATTTTTTTTCGAAATTTTGGAAATCGTATTTCGATTTTTTTTTTTTTTTTTTTCGAAATTTTGGAAATCGAATTTCGATTTTTTTTTTTTTTTTTTTTTCGTAGAATATGATGTTAGACTTTTTTTGTTCTCGACGAAAAATGAACAATAAAATTTTCATGGCCTTTTATCGAGTGATTAGGGGAGTGGAGGGGGAAACGCGATTCTTGGTTCATGGAGAACAGTTAAAGGGTTAATAGTTTGTTTTTTTTTTTTTAATTTCTCGTGACTGATGCACATCGTTCGGAATTCAGGCGAAGGCCGCACGTGCAGCCCACAAGTCAGCGATGCGAAATGTCAATGTTAAATCGTCGGGTATTTTAAAGTTCGGTGCGGTTTGTTATAAAGAATCGAGGATAATACACGAGAGAATTCCACATGGCGAGGAAAGGGAGGGAAGGGGTGGGAGAGGAGGACAAACAAGGATGGAGCATAATAAACGTCGGGACTTTGGGCGTCCTTGGTCCGTTAGTCTCTTGAGGCCGTAGCGGCGTGAGTCTCGCGGGTGAAATCAGCGGCGCGTGCAGCCGGAACACACGAGGTTTCGGTATAAAGAGTAGAGTAGGAGATGGTTATATATTTCCTTCTCTATATACTTCGCACCAAGTCTCGTGCGAAGGCCGAGAGGCGTCGGCGGTAGTGTGGCGTCTCGAGAATTAACGGGACGTAACTGAGATCGATTAGTCGCGATCTCGTTCGCTCGGAAGGCTCTCTTCCGGGGCCCACCGCGATTTCACGAGAAGCCGCGTTTTCGTTATGCGCGCGTAATTATGATTATTACTGTGATTATGGGGATGAAGAACACGAGCTTTCAAAATACGCTAACCTCCCGGAGCACACGATTATTCTTCAGTTATAACATTGTTTTAGGCGGAGAGAAAGAGAAAAAAAAAAACAAATTTTGCAAATTGATTCTAAAGTATCGGCGGTGGTGCGGAGTTTTAGGTAAAATCAAAATGGCTGTTAGAAAAAATGTTTTCCAATTAATGGTTTAAGATATATACTGTAAAAAATCGTAAATTTAATAGATTTGTAAATAAAAAATGTGCAATTCTTGTGGATTAATCGGAAATAAAAATTCCTTAACCTATAAATTTACAATACATTTGAAAATTTTTTTTTTTTTTTTTTAAATATAAAAATTACATTAAAATCACCAAATTTTTCGTTAAATTGCGAAAAGTTATTTATAATTTCGACACACATTTATTTTAAATTCATTACACGATTCGTACGTAAAAGCTTCCGATACCGATGTTCGATGTAATTTTGTCCGTTCAAAATTTAACTACCGATGTAAAAAAATTTTTACATTTTCGCAAAAACTTCGCGATTGTTAAAAGTTGAATCGAAAGGAAATAAAAACCGATGAGTTTAAGAAGAATAAGTTACGTAGCGTAACTCATAAAAGTAACGAAACTCTTTTAGGTTATGACGCGATCTGTAAAAACGCAATAAAAATGCTGCGATGTATGAAAACCGGTACTCGAAATCTCGAATTTTTGGAGCAGCGAGAGAGGATCGTAGATACGCGAACTTATTTCGTGATTTGAGGAGATTGGAGTCTCCATGAGACCAACAAAAGGCACGAAATAAAAATAAAAAGACGGGAAATTCAGGATACAGAGAGATAGAATATCTGTTGGAATTCTCTGAGATTCCTGGAAAATCGCATTTTCTCAGGAATTTTATCCGACACTGTAACACTATGTAACACATATGTATATACACGTATATATATGTATACAGAATAGTTTGTTGCGGAGTAGTAGAACACTGTGCACTCGTTGCGCCATCGTACAATTTGCACTTTCCAAAGTTGCTATGTGGGTCACCGCGGAGAAAAAAGAGCTCATTGCATCGCGAACCAGTTAGAAACTATACGAGGACGTTAGCAGTACTCTTCTATCTTTGGGTATACAGGCGAAGTAGCGTCGGGATGTCTGGCGTCGCGACGGCCAGGAGCCTCAGCTTCTCTATCGTCCACCGGAGTCGAGAATTACGAGATTCTTTCTCCAAAGCCTCTCTTTTATTTCTATTTTCGACGAAAAATTCTTGGCATAAAGCCGGATAAGTGCTTTCACTGCACTTTACAATGGAGCCAAAAGGAAAATAAGGCAAACAAACGAGAGCAGGAAAACCGAATGAAATGAAACGGAAATTCGTTACATCGTATGATGAAAAATGCACAACGTCAACTGATACAAAATGCAACGACAAATAATTTTGTCGATATTCTTTATTTTCATTATTTATCGATCGTTGATCGATTTATTAATTTTTTTAATTTATCGAGACATTTTTTTGAATTTTTCAAATTTTTTTAATTTATCGAGACATTTTTTTTAATTTTTCAAATTTTTTTAATTTATCGAGACATTTTTTTTAATTTTTCAAATTTTTTACTTTTGGATAGAAAATTTGAATCGTTAATTTTTAGTAATTCCAAATTTCCGAAATCCCAATTTTTTTGTTAAACTCATCGGAAACTTAATTTTACAATATTCGTTAAATTTTTTTTTAATCTTCGCAAAATAAATGGATCCGGTGATATACCGGATTTGACTGTAACTTACATAAGTAGTATTATGGGGTTTGAGAACCAAATTATTTTGGGAATTAATCACAGGATTTTTAATCGGAGCGAAATGGCAAAAAAATTAAATTTCTTCGCTTTAAATAGCAGATTACGCGATTACCTATTAAATTAATTCATAAGCGCAACCCGCCGGTTCACGTAAAATCTTATTTGACACGAACGCGGGATATGGAAAATTGAGGGAAATATTGCATAATCCATTTATCCGATCGATCATCGACGATACTAAAAGACATTCAAAATTTAAAATATACTTCGCAAGAAAGAAAATTATTTTTCCACTCAGTGCTCGCGATCTATTTTTTTTTAGTTCCTCAAGTATTTCTGGTGGTGAAAAAACGACTTAAATTCAATTTTCACGACTCTGACCTCATTTCACCCATTTAATAATTAACGCGCGTAATAATTAATATTTCTTGAGTTTAGTTCCGATAACACGAGAGGGTCAGATGACAAAAAAAATTGCCAAACTACCCGCGAAAATTACACTCGATTTCGTAATCTTTTTTTTTTTTTTTTGGTTCCCAAAATAGTTGAGACATTGAATTATTCGAAGATCGCGAGGACGAGTGAGTGATTTTCTCGGTATGCGTGACAGAGAGTAGCAAATTCAGGGATTCTCCCGTTCGCGTGATGGTTGATGCGTGTGTCTCCAGGGCTTTCGTTCCTTTTCTCGCGAATTCGTGAATTCGCGAGGGCGCCACGAAGCCGCGATACTAAGTGTACATTTCGCTTGTAGCGAGCGAACGCGCGAGAGAGCGTCTGCTCCCGGGACGGACACGTGTTTGACCCGCGAGTTGCCTTTAGCTGGTGCGCATGACACAGAGCCACCCGGACAGGGCGAAAGGGCGGGGTGACTCGAGCCGCCACTCTCGTCACTGGTTTTGCTCCTCTCTCAGCGTAAATAAAAACCGGATTTCGACCGACGAGAATTTTTTACTCGATACACCCGGAGTTATCTTCAAATTCTACTTAAACAACTGGGCGATCGAATTTTTATCATAAAAAAAATAGAAAAGTTAATTTTTCCGAAAAAAAAAAAAAAAAAAAAAAAAAAAAAAAAAAAAAAAATTATTTATTTTTTTTATTTTTATTATTATTATTTTTTTATATTTTTTATTATTATCACAGATTGCTTATCGCAGTGAAATTATAAAAATGACTGCAACAATAGCTAAATATACTTCTGTTTGTAGTTTTAAATGTCTCGATTTCTCGTATGTCTGACAGATTTCCGGCAGAATAACTTCGTCGCAATTGCGCAAAGAATTTATAATTTATTTAACAGCACTTCTTCGAGTCCCGACGGTATTAGATACAACGGATAATCAAATTAATGATGGAGAATGTAAAAATAAATCGAACTTAGAAGGGAAATAAGTATTTCGAATGATAATTTTCCTTTTTTATGGTTTTTAATTCGAAAAACGATTGTTAACCAATTACTAGAAAAATAATTAATTTCAAACGCAAACATTTTTTTTATTTAATTTATTTTTTAATACTATTGAAATTAAATTGATTTTCTTTTAATTGCCATATCAATCGTTTCGAAAAAAAATCGGAATGGCGATTTTTTACCGATCGAGTCTTCTATTTCACGCGACGCATCACCTTTCATCAAAGTTTCACTGAATTCTCCTTTAGTCGTATATCGATAGACACGACCCGCGCAAGATGTTTCAGTGACCCTTCGACTGCTCTTATAGCGCGTTGCTAATTGCTCGTTCGGCGATTTCGCGAGAATGTTCAGCGAGATGACCGGACGACGATAAGTTAATCGAAACGGATTTAGCGTGAAAAAGCGCGCACACGCATCGCTCGCTTTCACGCTCGCCGAATTTCGGTCGCGCGTGCTGAGAGATCGCTGGCGACACGCGCGTCGAAAACTCACCTCTCGGCACGAAGTCGCGTATGAAAAAAAAAAAAAAAAAAAAAAAAAAAAAATACAGTAAAAAACGAAGCAAACGCGAATTCCATTGGAAACACACGAGAATCGCGGTGTCGCGAGCGAACGGGAGCGCGACCTCGAAATAGGCGTGAGCGGCAATTAAATTATACAACTTCGGACTGACGGCTGACATAAATCTTACGAGAAATGGAATAAACGGGAATATACCTATATAAAATCTTTCGAATAGTCTCGCCGTTGGTGTCGCGCGATTTTGTTTCATTCGGATCATTACGTTCTCGTTACGCGCCTCAGCAATGCACACGAAGATTATAATAGTAACGTAACTAATGGCTAAAATTATATACAGTCATTAAGATTTAAGGCTCTCGTCATACAAGAGCTTCTCGTATTAGTATCAATGATAAGCAGCGCTAAGTGTGTTCGAAGGCATTTCTCGGTCAATGTCATTGCGTAAATGCATCGATCTTTTTTTTTTTTTTTTTTTCGTATTGTTCAAGTAATTAATTAAAAAAAATAAAAACATTTTTTTGCAAAAAATGTAAAAAATGTCGCCAAGTAGTTTAAATAGTTTTGTGAAAATAAAAAACTCGTAAAATAATCAAAAATCATATGAGCCAAGTGAAAATAAAAAAAAACTTTGCTCGTCCTTTCTTTCGATGCAACTACATTTATTTGTATTCTAAGGACGCGCCAAGTTTTTTTTTATTTTCACTTGGCTCATATGATTTTTGATTATTTTACGAGTTTTTTATTTTCACAAAACTATTTAAACTACTTGGCGACATTTTTTACATTTTTTGCAAAAAAATGTTTTTATTTTTTATTTCATTCTTTTTTTTGTTTATTATTGTGTTATTATTTATTTAAAAAAAATGTTTTATTACTTGATAACGTTAAGAATCCGCATGACACGATTTTTCTTGTATCACACGCACAATATTTATCAATTAAAATGACCTCTCGCCCGCAATTATTTGAACAATTTTATCAGACGAACGACCCATTTTGTTAGCCGCACAAGAGGATCTTTTTTTTTACTAATTTTCACGAAAAAAATGAAATTATAAATAACCTGTAATTAACCTTCTTTTCGATCACTCAGTATGAGCGTACTATTTACGGATCGCGGATACGGATATTACTAGTTGCTGTATTCACGAACTGACACTTGGAAAATTGCAAACCGGTGATCGTTCGTTCCGCTTTTACCGTTTTGTATGCACGGCACACGCATGGACGCACGGACACAACACGTACGTCATGGGACATCGGACAAACAGCTGACAGTCGAAAAAATCTCTGAACACAAATTTTTATAATGAAAGTGACGATTTTTCGGGCGATATCGCGATATCTCATCATTTCTCGCACCGATCGGGCTGATTCCAGGCGCATTTTAAAGCTTGTATTCGATTTATATAGTGAAAGTGTCTTTAGAATTTAGATCCGATGTCTCGTTTCCGAGAAAAAAAATGTCAAAGTTTAGGGGGCACGATATTGGCGTATAAGGACACGGTAGCGCACGACGCGCGCGGCTTTGCCGCGCAGACTTTTTCTTTAAACTACTTGGCGTCGAGACGCTACCGCGTCTCTTGATATTGAATAATTAATAACCCTTTTAATTAAAAAAAAAAAAAATTTTTTTATGTTTCGACACCTCGTAACTTTTTCACGCACCATAATGAATCATAATAAATTATCGGACCGAAATCGAGTTCCGTTTCGGAGTTTCCAAGTCCCGACGATTGCGAGATTCTCCTCTTTAATTTCGTATACTCGTCATCGCCGTCGTCGTCGTCTGAGGACAGTTCAGCTGCGTGTCCTGCAGCTATAAACGATGCGAACGACGACGACGACGACGAGAATGAGTTTAAGTGCAGTCCGAGAGCGTTATACATGGGGGAGAAGTGTGGATGTAATAAGAAGCGCAAGGATAACGATAGAGAAAAGAAAGAAGCGAAGGGAGCGAAGGAGACGCCGAAATAATAAGAGAAATATCGTCGTCTATATGTATAGATATATATATATATATATATATATGGATATATATATGTTATATACATACATATCGTTCATATAATATATTATATCGTATATATATATGTATATACGGATGTATAGTGAGGTCGGTTGCAATGCACGCGGGCCCTGTGCATGTCGGGGTTCGGGCCCCGTCCGTCGCGTGTTTTTGCCCCCCGTCTGGTCCCCACCGTGGATCATCTTTTTTTGTCTGAGTGCTGCACTGCATGCGCGTGCGGCAAACACACTTCCCCTTTCCCTTCACCCCACCTATCTTTCTCTTTTCGTCTTTTACTCTCCTTCGCTTTCTTTCTTATTCTCGACGGCCTTCCTTCGCGGTCATCCGTGCACATGCACGTGCGCTCATCGCACTCTGTGCCCTTCTCCGGTCCTTCGGTCTCTTTCTTTATTCACCTCGTTTCTGCACTCGCCCTTACGGTGTTATCCTTCTTAAGGTACATTCACAATCAAAGCAATACGGATACGAAAAATTAAAAAAAAAAAAAAAAAATCCATAAAAAATCGATAAATATCGACTGACTGTTCGACTGTTCGGACTGTTCGATAATATAGAGACATTTTTTATCGAAAGAGTAAATAATGAAAAAATATGAATCGTCAACTTGAAATTCAAAATTTTATGATTCAAGCCTTCAAATTATGAAATTGGGTTTTTATTTTTCGTAATTCATAGGGATAGGTAAACTATAAAAATTCGGAATGTTCGAAGTTAAGAGTGTCGACGATAAAAAATCATTTTTTGTTAAAGAGTTTGAGAATAAATTATTTACGTAATAATGGAAATTGATGGATCCGAAATCGTTGAGGAGAAAAACGATATATGTCTATAGATATTTGGTTAATCGCCGAATCGATATATTATTTTTCATTGTGGACGCACCCTTAACGATTTCCTCTATCTCCGTTTCGTTCCGTCTCGTCGTCTCGCCCTCGGTGGCCAGTGCAACCACTCGCTAAGCCGCGACTGCACCTTAGTCGCGACCGGTGCAGTTACGACGAAGCGAAGCGGGAGTCCTGGCGCGCGACTCGTCGCCTCTGCTGCTGCACCTGCCTTTACCAGCGACGAATAGAACGAGAGAACGAGACGGAGAGATAAAGAGAAAGATAGAGATGACAGAGAATTCGCTGCGGAGCACCGAAGGTACACACGATTCGTGCCGAACAGATTTTGCACTCTTTTTTTTTTGTCTCATTTCTCGTCGTCGTCTCGAGATGAAATACAATATTTCGATAATAAATCTCAAAAGTTTGATACAAAAATAATTATATACCTCTCATCTTTCATCGTCTCAATCGGATGAAAAATATTTTTCAAAATAATATTTCGAACATTTCGTTTCGACGCGTATTAAAAAAAAAAAAAAAAAAGAAAAAAAAAAAAAAAATGTCGGTAGCAAATTCGTGTTATTCCCGTTGCATAAAAAATGTAAAAAGCTCCCAAAACCTTTTAAATCGTATTTAAATAATTTACAACGAGTAAAAATCAACTTTTTCATTGACTCTATCGAATATTTATGTTTGTTTCTGTGCGCATTATCATTTTCTCGATCTTTTTTTGTTTATTAATTTTTTTTTCGTTCGAAGTATAAATCGTCCTGTTTTTGCGATATACTTCCAATTAAATGATATTATACCGTCCCAATATCCGAATAAATGCAATTAATTTACTCCGAAAATGAAAATTTGCGAAACAAAGAAAAAACGCGAAAGTATTCGAGGAAATCCACTAGACGCGCTAACTGATATCGCAAATATTGAACGAACGCGCGACGGGGGCGTTAGAGAATAAAATGATGAAAAAAAAAAGTATTTAGCGAATGGAAATCACGAAGCCAAGTGCGGTGTTAACGTCGTCGTCGTCGCGCGTCTGGAAGTCCTACGACTACGCACCCCGACGACTAGAAGGACGTTGCTGGTTGTAAACTCACCGCCAACTCCATCTTTCCTCGTCGCTCTCGCGTACTCTTCGCGCACTCCTCGTCACCACTCTCTTTTGTTCGTCTTTCTCTTTCATTTTTTATTTTTGCTTTTTTTTTGTCTTTTTTTATTTTTTTTTATTTTTTTCTCTTCCTTGCGTCTCGACGCCGCAACGCCGAGAGAGTCTGGTCGACGTACTCGAAGAGCGTTTAACGAGCGGCCCGATCCGTTGAACCGGCGATGATGAACGTTGATAAGGTTTTATGGCCGTGTCTCATCCTGTCCCACCAATCGCTATCGCTATATGCACCCAACGTGCGTTCACTTACACCGATGCGTAACACGACCGGCTCCGCTCCGTACATTCGACTCGCTTCGCGGCCGCTGCTGTTTGCGACATCCTCCAATCGTTCTGCTCAGGAAGCCTTCTTTGGCTCGGCACTATTTTTTTTTCCTCATTTCTTTACTTTTTTTTCGTCATCTCTTAAAACTTCTTAACCAAGCTACGTTTTTCCCCGTCTTCGACATCGCGGATGCGGTTTTATTACGCTCGAGGCTTCGGGACGTTCAGATAAGAGCGCGCGGGGTGGATTTGTAAATTAGTCTCGTAGTCGACGAAAAAAAAAAATGAGAAAAATAAAAACAAAGCCGAATTTACTGCCGATCGAAGCGTTGATAAGGGTACCGGTAAATTTTGGCGAAAAAAATCACAAAATTCTCAAAAATATTGCTTACGAAAGTTAATTTTCTGATGCTGCGCAGTAGTAAAATCTCTATCTGCCATATAGATTACTGCGTCGTTATACAAAATAACATTAAAAATTACCGAATTTTTTTTTAACTATTTTTTTCAGAATTTTTTCGCGATTTTTTATAGTTAAACGGGGCGATTGAAGGTAACAATCGGTTGGAAAATTTAATTCGGACGTATATTTACGTACTCCGTACGCGAGAGGTTAATGAAGTACACGTATACAATAACGCGTTTGAAAGGGTTAAAAATGTCCCAAACTGTTAGTTTTTTGAAAAATGGGATCAAACTTCGCGGGAATATCATTTGATATATCATTCAAACTTATGTAAAATTTAAATAAATTTGACTGTCCCGATGCTGGAATATTAACACCGACAGTCGGTACGCTTTGCAGGTAATCTATAAGCAAAGTATCCATCAATTGTACGTTTTTAATCGTAGCGTCATAACGGTATTTAAGAAGTTAATAAAATACAAAAGTATACGAGATTCGCGATTATACGAGATCCTCTGATTCCTCAAAGAATCCTCTAAGGATCATAAAAACTTTGAACGAAAAAGATCGATTGCACTCTCGTAGTTCCAATGTCGGATATGGGAGCCTATCGAACGCTGAGAGATCCATAGATGAAGAGATCGCGGACTCTATCTCCATCGAGAATTTCCGACGATAAAAGTTTAGAGTCCAACGAATACATTACTCAAAGTACATATTGATTTCACTTGTGGCGATGAAGTGCACAAAGTTCGCGAACGTGTATTGTACGCGTGTGAGAAAAGTTGACATTTTCGATAGGCGCCGTAACTTTTGCATACCGTATCGATTGGCATTATCCACTTAACGATAGTCGGACATCACAACGATGACGGTATCTTTATTGCGTCCAATAAACGCCGTCGTCACAAAAATAACATCGTCGATTAAAAAAAAGTATATATATTTTTACGACGCGCATACATTATCATTCGTAAAAACGAAAGTCTAATTTTTTATTATTCACAATTAATTAACCACCGCGAAAAAATGCCAAAATAAAATTCAACAATGTTTTTTTTTTTATTCCTATCATTCCATCGACAAAAATCGTATTTAATTTTGACGTCCCGGAAACAAAAAAAAATCAATAAAAAAATTCCGCTCCGAAATTTAAAACTAAAAAATGTGTTCGTTAAATTTTATATAATTTTGAATAAAATTTTTTTTTTTTTTTTTCATTCATATCTTTGAAAATTCAGAAGTACACCATATCTAAGTATATACGAGAAAAAAAAAGTGTAAAACTTCCAAATTTTACCTTAGATTGAGACTCACCTTCCTAACCTCTCTTCTCATCCTCCAGCGGCGTCCCCCCTTCGCGTTTTTATAATGAAACTCATGTCTCATGTTACATTGTATTCGCCCGATTATTCATCGCCTTCGTCGGTCGTTGATTTTTTTTTGCCGCGTGGGAGAGCCGGTCGTTCAAACGCGAAACTATAATACGCGGTGGTAGACGAATGAAAGCGCCAACGAGTTAACGAGCGCACGAGTAATCGTTGCCACGAACTCAGCAAATTTTTTTTTTTTTTTTTTTTTTTTTTTTTTTAACACTTTCGTATTATGTATGTATATCTATATATGTATATTCGAGCGTTCAATCTACTAGCGATACGTCTGTACAGCCGCGTGGTTAACGTTTTCTGTTGACAGTGAGCGCGAGCGGTTACATAGTGTCAGTGGTGCTCGTCCTGTTGGTCGGTGCGCTCGTCGGTGTCCTGGCGACCGTTTCGCATCATCTGCATCATCATCGACGTCCGCTGGCCCACCCTAGTGGACCGGCATCGATAATTCGTGACCATCACAGACATCATCACAGACGTCATCATCATTATCAGCATCATCACAGCGAGGAGACGCCGGCCTCCCTCCAGCGTCGGCTGTTGCTTCAGGATCATCGAGGTCATCCCGCGACACCGGTGAGTCACGAAAAAAAAAAAAAAAAAAAAAAAAAAAAAAAAAACATTCCAATTTTTTTTTCCCTATAGATTTACCATTTTTTTAACGCTTCATGTTAATTTCCGAAACCCGGAAGAGCTGCTATGAGAATCTATTCGATCGATAAGCAACTGAAAAAAAAAAAAAAAAAAAAAAAAATCCAATTTATCGAAATATCGGGCTACTGGTCCTTTTCGATGGCTGTCATTTCCATAAAATACAGAAAAAATATTATTACACTTGAAAATTTTTTTTTTTTACTGATATATTTTTTTTCGAAGAAAACGCTATCGTCGCCAAAGACAAATCAATTTTTTTTTCGATTTGGAGGATTTCGAAATTTTTTGAATTTTTGGAATTTCCGAAATTTTATTGAGTTCATTTTTTTTATTATTTTTTATTTTTAATGGGATTAACGGAAATATCCACCGATCTTAATTTTCGAAATTAACCGTAAAGTCGACCGTATGTTGATCGTAAATCTACGCGGTTAGGTAATACTATCGCGCTAAGGGATCGGGAATAATAAAAATGTACGAAAAAAAAAAAAAAAAAAAAGGACGATGAATAAGCTTTAGTTGGCCTTCCGGTCGACCTTTCCAAGCGAACGAATTTCCTCTACGATTTTCTGGAAATGCCCTCGAGGGTTGTTCGCGGTCGGAAGAGAAACGCGGGATGCAAAAGCTAATGTTTTACCGAACTATACAAACTGCGAGGACGTTGGTACCTATTACGATACTCTCTCCACCACTGCGGTAAACGAATAAATATTATGTCTACTCGGTACCGCACGGCCTCCGGTTACCGGCTGCGACTGTAAACTATTGTTTCACTGGGCGATTCCTCGACAAAAGCGACTTAGTACTCTGTACAGATAATCTCTTCAATTTATCGTATCATTTCCACGATATTATCAATCAATTTTTTTCCACATTCATTAACAACGTCAATAATTAATTTGCGATGCAAAAATTTTCCGAAATCCGAAAATACGTAATTTTTTTTTTTTTTTTCGAAAATTGTGTGGAATTCGCAAAAAAAAAAAAACGTTCGCGATGGTATATGAATAATAATAATAATAATAGTCAAAATTATGTATAAAATGAGTTCGAAAAATGATAAAAAAAAAAGTTTCGGAAAATATTGTTCTGATTTCTATTGGGGTAAATAATGCCATTTAACGTATATAATTTTAATGAACATATACCGCTATTTTTCATTTTCATCTTTTTTTTTTTTTTCGTGTATTTAATTCTTCTAACGCGCGCGAATAAAGCTCGTGACTGAGCTCTACATACAAGAAGAAGCAATGACCTGATTTAAAATTTATTACTTTTGGATGGCGTCCAAAATCGCTGCACTATTGCGTTCGCGAGATTCACCGAAGAGAAAAACAAAATAAATTAGAGCAGATAGACGAGGAGTAGTTCATATTTTTGAAAAAAAAAAAAAAAAAAAAACCATCATTTTTCCGAAAAAAAAAAAAAAAAAAAAAGTCCGAAACATTAATTATTATATACATCATTTTAATTTCGACATTAACAGAAAATTTACATGATTTTTTGTTTCGCGATCTTTTTTCGTACATCGAAGATTTTTAAAAAAATATTTTGCTTTGAATTCCAATTTTTTATCTCAATATAACGAATTTCGTTGTGTGGAAAAAGTGATGCAAGTGTTTTGATGCTCTACGCCATTGGCAATGAGACGCACGTGGTGTTAGCGACGAGACCGATCCGCCGCATCACGGTTGTCGCGGAGTGCTCACGGTGACGTCACCGTGGGGCATACCTAACTCACTATAAATGTAGTTAAGTCTCGGGACTCCGTCTGGAGTCCGTTGCTGGTCTCTCTGCCTCTACTGGGAATAGAGAGGAGAGAACGAGAGGAGGACCGAGCGAGGAATCGTAAACAACACGCACGAGGCGAGGGAACGCCGTTTACTATAGCGAACGAATTCTTCTTCGAGTAGTGGCTAATGCATCGATGTATTTATACAAAAATACCATTAGGGAAACTCGAGTCATCGATACGCGATGTTTCACTTGCATCACTGACGCATTTTCAGGAATTTGAAGAATTCGAAAAAATTCTATTATTGTGATTATTATTTTTTTTTTTTCAATAACTCGATTGCGAATATAGGTTTTTCAAGGGAAATAAGACGAATACAACGATTTCCGGGACAAAAATTGCAAAATTAAAAAAAAAAAAAATGCCATCGATATATTTTTATTTATAATCGTTCTTACGATTATCAATATTAATATAATAATGTAATCGTTATAAAAGGTTCGAATGGAAAAAAAAATTTAAGTGGAGCGGAATTTTTTTTTTTTAATAAATAATATTTATAATATAATATTATTTACTATTTTATTAAAATAAAATAAAAAAATTTTGCTACACTTAACCACATTTTTTATATCGGACCCAATGATTCATTTTTAAATTGCCAGAATACCGGCAAAAAAAAAAGAACTCTATCCATGGAAACGATTAACGCCGAAGCGACAGCGTCGGGTTAATTAATACTTAACTTCCGGCTGTCTTGTCGGGGAATCCCCGGAGAACCAAAGAATTCCTCCAATCTTTCCATCGATATACGGCGCTCCATAATTCCGCGAGAATTAAAAAAAAAAAACCCATAACCCATTGCAAATATCTCAATTCATTATTTTCTCAAAAAACTCGAAATTCTTCGTAAAAAAAAAAAAATGTCCTTCCGTCAAAATAATTTTTTAAATTGAACCAATTTTAGATTATTTATATTCGTCAAACATAACCGTGAAATTTAGCCTCGAAAAATTGTTTCATCGAAGGTCATGCATTCGGTGGTCGGCAGAGACCGCACGAGATTCTTGACGGCAGGGGAGTGCGAAGGGTGAGCGCTTATAATGAAGAAGAAACAGTCTCTCTTCTTCATCGCTCCTCGTCCTTTTTGTCTCCCTTTGTCTCTCTTTCTCTCGTTTACTTTCTCCGCGTCCCTTCCGACAGGGAGAGACACAAAGAGCGTTGAGAGAGAAGAGAGAGAGAGAGAGAGAGAAAAAAAGAGAACAGGAGCGATGGAGACTCCGGGTGGAAATAAAACCGCCCTGGGCGAGCCACGCGCGGCTCGAATTTTACCCTCAGCCCGATTCGGTCACAGCGAAAGGAAGGGCGCAGCAGGCCTTCACGTCGCTTTCGAGAGCGCGGGCGAACGAGTTTTTTTTTTTTATCATTCTTTTTAGCTCTCACATCGCTCTTCATCCACTCTCTTTCCCTTTTGCCTCTATCTCGCTTCTCGCTCGTCTTTTTTTCGGGGACGAGGGCGCTGTCTGGGTCGCCCTTAAAGCGGATATCGCACACGGATGTCTCGACGAATCGTATAGGGGTACTTGCCGAGAGAAAATTCCAAAAGAATAGAACGTTATGTTACACATCGCGTTTTTATTGGCATCCATTTTTCACTTCGTTTTGTTTCGTTTTTTTTTTTTATTGAAGTTTCAACGTTACTGTCGAATAAAAATGTTTTTCTCTGCTGCGAATATATATCGAAAAAGATCGAAGCCTTTCCGCGGGAATTCTGGAAGTTTTTTTCATACAACTTCTTCGTGTACTTTACGCGTTTTGAACTTTTTTTTTTCGGCGCGATGAAATATGAAGAAATTAACGTAATGCGCTTTGCATATCTCGTACTGTATTATTTATGTTTTTTTTTTTTAGATTTTTTTTTTTTTTTTTTTTTTTTACGAACAAAATGTGTTTTAGTTTATACGGACGTCGATAATTTTTTTTATCACCACAATAAGATCGTTTATAATAAAAACCAAAGGTCGAGAATTCACTTTTTCTTCGTCCGCATATAAAGAAAAAGCTGCCGTATCAAAGATCGTTTCGAAGTACCAACGATCAGAAGAAAATCACAATAAAAAAGTGCTGATTATCAAGATATGCATTTCCCCATAAAAATCAGAGATTTTCTACGCTAAAGAAAAAAACCAAAATAAAATAAAAAAAATGTCGATCGTTAAAATAAAAAATTCTAATACATATTTTTCCAAGAAAATGCAATTCGCATAATCGCCGCGAAGGACCAATTTTTTTTTTTTCGGGAAACACGATTTTTACGCGATAAAATAATTACTTTTTTTTTTCGTCAATAATAAAACATTTTAAAGAGTAAAGCATATCAATGATTTTAAATTTGTCGATTTTTCGCCTTCTCGATTTTTCTCAGCATAGTTATACCTATTAGCATACGAACGTCGCGCATTTTTTACTATCACCACAATAAGATCGTCAGTAATAAAACTCAAACGTTAATAAGCTTTTTTCTTCGTCTGCGCGGCGAGGAAAAAGTTACCGTATCATAGGTCGTTACGAAGTATTATCGACAAGAAGAAAATTATAATAAAAACCGTCAATTTTCTTCAATGACTTATTCAAACCGCTCAAAACAACATCAATTGTGTTTAAAAAAAAAAAAAAAAAAAAAAAAAAAAAAATGTACGTATCAAAGATCGTTTGTTGGAGGAAATCGTCGAGAAGAAAATTCGTAATAAAAATCATAAATTTTTTTCAATGACTTCGGAGCAATCAAAACATCAATTATTTTCACGATAGAAAATCGCGAAGTATAAAGATTCGCGAAAAAAAAAACCCAAGAGAACTATTGACCTCGTTTCGCAAAATTCCGGAAGTCGACCAGACGGTACGTCTCGTTTCCGGCGTCTCGCCCTCCGGTCTCAATGTCTCTCGGAGTGTTTGCTACCCCTATCATAGCGATATATAGACAATAGACAATCGATAACAAAACTTCTACACGCGTCTATCGCGCTTTTCCCCGGTTACCACGCGTTCTCATTCGTGTGTTTGACTTCGAGTCTCGAATATTCGTGTCGTCGAGGTGCTCATGACGAAACGCAACAAAAGTGCACGTTGAGACATATAGAATTAGCGGGTATAAAAATTACGAAACGACGAAACAAGTCGAGACGGTTATAGTCGCGTATAGAGTCGACTCATCATGGCATTGCGAGACCGTCGAGAGTGTCTCGGAGTCGCGGTTATAAAAACGTTCAAACTAAAACGGCGATAACGACGTCTCGCTGACCGGATGGTTGAATGGGCTGCACGTGTCACGCTGCTGACGATTCACAAAAAAAAAAAAAAAAAAAAAAAAAAAACGAATGATTTACAGTTTTCTGACTGCGATAATATACTATTTAATTTTTTTTTTTTTTTTCTGTTGGATGATAATAAATCAGTCAATGGATTATCTAACGACAAACGATCGAGGCGTCTTGACGAGCTCTCGGCTGCATCGTTTTGCTTGCAGCGCATCGTCAAGGACGCGCGCGCGCGCGCGCGGAGTCGTAATAAGACGATCTCTCCCGCGCGCGCGCGCGTGTTTGCCGCCCGAGTTTTTCTTCGTCATTGCATTCGTTTTATCAGACGATGTCTAGACGCGGATCTATTTTTCTTAACGATCTCACGGTCGATCGGTCGCGTTAGGATAAAACTGCCGACAACAGTCGCGACGTCGTAGCGTGATCCCCGAGGCCGCGACTCTCGCGATCGATGCGAAATGGTTTTTCCCCGCGTACTTTCGCGCCCATCGATTATGCCACCGAAATGCTATATTGCATTAGAAACAGCGATTCGATTGGCTTCAGTGAACTAATTCAGAAGCCAACAGTGGCATTAAAAGTGGCGACGTCGCGATTTTGCGAATCCTCTCCCCGCCTCCGCGCAATCCCTGCGACACTCGGAGCGTTTTACTCGCACCACTTTTGTAGCTCGAGATACGAGAGACAGTGAAAGCCTATAGAGACTGACGCGGTACTCGTTATTGCGATGTAAAATAATTTCGATCGCCATTTTATTCTATTTTTTTTTTTTTTTTTTTTTTTTTTTTTTTTTTTTTTTCGGGCGAAATCTTCGTATTGCGAAAAAAGTCGAATTGTAGCGTCTCTCGTTGTAAAATTCTACAACGCCGGTGACATGGTATTGTCGACATTTCGCAGACTCACGAATGCGTACATATATTTACTTCGTTTTTTTTTTTTTTTTATAAATAATGAAAGAAATGATGATAAGCACAATGCCGATAGACTCGGCGGTCTCGTTTAATTGTAAATCGCGTGACGCTCGGGAGAACACGCGAGACGGAAACACGGAAATAAAAAAAAACTTGTGTGCCAATTGTGTTTGGCACGTGGCTTCGACGATCGGTTGCACGTTATTTCGGATAAACAATTACTTATAGACGATACAGCGCGCAGTGATTTTTGGCACGGCGAGTTTCCAAAAAAAATCGTGGTGCCGCGATGTTTTTTATTTTTTTAATATGTTTTTTAATAACCATCAATCGAAACACAAGAGGTACACATATCATAGTCAATAAATCCGTTTATTACACGATTTAGATAGTTAAATCTTCGTTTAACGCGATTTTTGCAAGAGACCTTTTTTGAAGAAAATTCAATTCTCGAGAAAAAAGCTGTGTAGTATTTTTTTCCTTATCGCGATTTTCATCGAGAAAATCGTTTGTTAACCTTAAAAAGTTCAGCCACTCTATACAAGAAGCTTGCAAACTACATAAATATCCACTCACGGCTTACCGTCTCATCTGACGCCAAAAACCTATAGGACCTTTTTTCAAGAGCACAAAATTACGCGTAAAAAAGGTCCTTACCATTATTTCCCTAAGTTTCGTGGGTACGAAGAAAATCCATTGGATTTGTCGACCCCGCGTCTCGCCCTTCTACTCTTCGTCTTGTTAATCGTTTTTTCAACGAGTCAATGGATTCTCCGATATACAGTCTCCGAAAACTTCACACTTTGTAGAAAGTTACTCTACGAAGAGTCAAAGGGCCAACGATAAGATGACCCGTTTAAAAAAAATGCCGCGTGGGCCTTTTACCGCGAACTCATTTTCGAAGTATGTCGACTACGGTAGAACCTTAGCGGGGAATCCCCTCGTATGCTTAACGTACGTATACGTACCGAAAGTACACGCCGTACGTGTTCGCGCACTTGAAGCGCTTTAAATGCCACGAAGCATTTTCAGGTTACGACGTCAGTCGCGACGGGGACGACCTCGTCCGACAAATTCGCGACATCGTTGTATATACTTTTACAGCCATAATATATATGCGCTCTCGCTGGCTCGCTGGCTTTAGAGTGTATTATCCGACTCGTGTCTGACTCTCCCGGTTCCCTCGTGACGTCAAAGACTACAAGCGTGTAGACAGAACGTGATAGCGCGGTGTCTGATCTCTCACGCGCTCGTGCCTGACGATTGTAGCCGACGACCCGTGTGCTCTCGGGGAAAATTTCCCATTCCCCCTCCCCTTCCCCGCCCCCGGCATTCTCTCCGTCAAACACGAACTCAAAGTCTAAACAAATATAATTAATTACCGAACCTCTTATCACGCGTCGGAAATGGTAGAACAAAAAAAAAAAGAGGAAAAAAAAAGAAGTCGGATAAATTATTAATGCCGATAACTTATGATTTTACGCGGTGTCAAACACTTCGTATTTCATTCGCGAATTCGAATCATTGTGAGATACGCTACTTGACCCTTTCGTAAAAAAGCAAATAAAAAAAAAAAACGGAAATTTTTTTTTTTAATTTACGAAAATAAAGAAAACAAAAAAATTTCGTTGTTTTTCGTAATTACAAAATTGTTCGCCGATTTCTAAGACGGATTTTTTTTTTTTTTCAACTTTGGAGCTCCAATTTTTCCGGATCAATCGACGCAAAAGTAAATGTCTCCTTAACGACCCTCGATGATATTTTTACGTCGCGACTCGATCGTTCGCTTGTCTCGTACATGTGTAAAGCTTCCGGTGGCTCTTTCACGCAGCGTCGTAATTACACGACGTATTTCTTCGACGAAACGATTGCCGTTGTGCTGTTATTATCTTATCGAATTCGTGGCGAACTTCCGGGTATATATACATCGTGGAGAATTTATATACCGCGTCCGGAAATAGTCCGATTCTTTCGCGCCAACTTTTTTTTTTCTCCCTTCTTATCTCCATTATACTTATTTTTTCCTCTCTGTGGTTCTATTTCCTGAGGCATAAGTAAGAAAAAAAAAAAAAAAAAAAGAAAAAAAAAAAAAGATCGGCATCTAGAAAGGAGATTCGAGTCGGTCGAGTTGAGAATGCGAAATGAGTGAAAGGAAAGTAGTAGAAATAGAAAGGCGAAAGAATAGAATAGAAGAAAGCCCCCCCGGGGGCTATGTCTGCCGCTCTGCAGGGGGCGGGACCGGTTGAACCGCGCGTACGGCTATATAAGACGAAGAAAGAAAGAAAGAAAGAAAGAAAGGGAAAGAGAGCAGCAGTACAATACTATATAGTTCGGAGACCGGTCGCCCGAGAGGCTTTTATAGACCCGCACAGCAGCACCAGCACCACCACCAACCCAGCAGCAGCAGCCCAACAGCCTCGACCCAGTCCCCGACGAGGCCGCGACCCGAAACGCTTGACGCGTGTATGCAACGGGTTTCAACCTCGACCTCCTCCTCCTTCCCGGCTCATCGTCCTTACCCTCCTCGTCAGCAATATATTACGACGTTGTATCAAATATAGTATCCACTTAATGTTACCTTATTCCATGTCCTCTCTCGTCCGCTTTCTTCGGATATCAAGATCTCTTCTCGGAGAGAAGAGATCGAGTTCTCACCCCATTACTCTCGCTGCAACCCCTCGTAAATGTCATTGTAATCGCTTCTTTTTATATACTTCTAGTTTCACGATTACAGCACGTGTTGCAAATTCCACGTGTCGAAAAATTTACGATCCATTCAATGTTCTGTGAAAGTTAAGCTTTTCGGAGCGAAAACCATTCAAATCGATAATCGATCTATCAGAAATACGCGTCTGGAAATTTTCTCGATTTTAGAGATTCTATGAATCGACAGTTTGGAGATTTTTTTTTTTCGAAAATACTAATATCAACTTTTTTTTCGAAAAAAAAAAAAAAAAAAATTTGCGAATATTTTTTTTCACGAACAAAATTTGAATAAAGATCGATAATTAATTTAAAAAAAATTCTTTTCACGGTACAAAAAAAATGGAGTAGGGATTCATTTTCGGCGACGAAAAGTCGGAAATTTAATACGCGCATTTTATATATATAGATAGGAGTTTGCCAACTCGCGTACCATTGTGTAGAATTTTTCGCAATAATTGTTATCATCGTCGGGACTCAACGAAAGCGCAAGCATCGTAAAATAATATCGGAACTCTCAGTCGGGTCGCGTACCAAACATTCAACTTCTTCGCTTTTCAGGAAGTTGCGTAATCGTCTAGACTAGATGACACACAACTTTATCGCTCTTATCACGGGGCCGGCGAAGGTTGACTCATCGAGTCTTGGCGCGGGATTAATGCTGAATAATTCCTCGCGCGAGGCTGCGTGAGCCGCTATACCCGAGAAAATTACGAGAGACCACACGGAGATCTTTCGCTTCTGTTCTACATAATCAACAATACGTTTCTCGCTCTCTTCTGCTCATTTCACTCGGTTTTCTCGTGCAATAGTTCGCTTTTTCGCGTTATACCTCCCCATTCACCCCCTACAACGGTATCTTATCCTGCAGCCACCCGCTCATTAATTTCAATAAAGACGCGTTTTTTGTTGTTATACAATTTCGTATTATCTTCGAGTATACGAGGCCACTGGCTATGAGTTTCAGCGCGCGGAGCAAAAGCGATAATAAAGAATTCAAGAATTCATTCCTTGCAAACGAGTCCCTCGAGACGATTGTGGTTCCGAAATAACGCGGTTTTTTCGCGAGAATTTTTTTTTTTTTTTTTTTTTTCGTTTGAGTGAATTTTGTTTTATTTACGCGACGTCTGACCTTACGATGTGGAATTACTTCCAATACCGGTATTGGAAGCTGTTATTCGTGAACTCTTCGCAATATAACGAAAAGCTTGATAATTTCGATATAATCGCTTTTTTTTTTTTATTTTATTTTAATTTACCATTATTTTTAATGATTTAATTACTCGATGAAATTCCGAGAAAAAAGAAAAAAAAATTGCACTATTCAATCGCAAACCAACAGTACGAAACTTTACCATAGACTGGTAAAAAAAGAAAAAAAAATTACGAGTCCTCCGATTTGCTGAAATTATGGTTGATGCATCAATCAAACGGCTGCGAAAAGTTTCGTCAAACTTATCGATAATCTATTTTCGATCGATGTTATTCGATAAAATTACGGTTAATGCCTCAATCGAGTCTCATGGAAGAAGCTTTCAGAAAACTCGGTCCGCGATGTATTATATCGACGCGATTTCGGTAAAATTACGATTCGATGCAATCGCGACGGGTACAAGAGCTTTGAAAAATGTATCGTCAATCTATTCGACCGATGTCGCGGACACAGGAAACCTGTTGGATTAAGTGGCATCAATGCCATCGGAATATATCGACAATATCTCGAACAATGATATCTTATTTCGGTTATTTGCATGTATCACGTGACCCGCGACACAGCCGATTTAATTTCGGCGCTGAATCCACTTTTTTAATAAAAAAAAAAAAAAAAAAAAAAAAAAAAAAAAAAAAATGATAATAATAATAACCAATCTTATCGGAGGAAAAATCAAGGTAGACGTTCGGAGAAAAGTGGCGGTCAGTCTGTTATTTCATTATTCCGAAAGACAAGTGACTCGTCACAAGACTCGAACTTCTTTCTCGAGACTTTTTCCCTCTTCCCTCTTTGCTCCTCAGTCTTCGCCTGTTGTCTAATGACTCATCCGCTTAGCGGCAACGAAGGTATAGATATGTGTATATGTTACGGTATGTGTATATGTTGTATACTCTACGGCTGTACGTATAGAGATTATACACATATTTGAGGCGAACCCAGACAGTGGCTAGACGGTGGTCCGATTCATACCTCTCTCTACCTACGTAAGCCGAGAGCCCGCGCGCCCCTCCCCCGCAGACGCTTCGATATGTCTCGCGCGCGCGAGCGTTCGTCCTCAATCCCCCGGGCGTGTGCCCCGACTACGTACGTCTATACGTGCTTTCGCATCGATTCGCGAGTAATTTCATTTCGTCGTCTCTCGTACTTTCCTAACCTCTCCATACATACATCTCGAAAAAAAAAACATATATATATATATATAAAACCATAAATGTCGACGTTTTTGTACGCATTACGTCGAGGATTACGTATAGCTATAGACGAAAGGCGTAATGGCACAGGTAAAAAGCAAATCCACGGATAGTCATAGAGACCTTACGTCCGACTCTCATAGAAAACATACTTCTTATACTTCGAAATGATTATTTCTTTTTTTTTTTTTTTTTTTTCGTCTCTACTTTTCACGTGTTCTCGAGACGGTCGGTCTATTGCACCATCCGATATTTCGCCGCTGCGAACTCCGTTATTCGCGACGCAGAAAGTCGAAAGTTGTTTACGCGATTCGCGCGCTCCGAAATTAAGACCAATTGTCAAGAGGATTTAATACTTTTCGGTGTATTACGATTTTTTTTTTTTTTTTTTTTTTTCACTTTTGCGCACTCGCTGCATTCATTTTTTAATAATATCGCTTTATAAACGAAAAAATCTCCATATGAAAATAAAAAATACGCAAAAATAAAATGTATGCGAAATATATTAAAAATATATTAAATTTGGTGAATTTATATAATTAATATGAAATAAAAAAATTAATATAAATTGTCATATATTTAATGATAAATTTTTATCGAATTGTGTTTCGAAATTTATCCGTAATATAGGATTTTTTACACATATACATATATATTGGAGTTCCTTTTTTTCCGCGAATAATCAAAATAATCAATAATTAAATTCGACGAAAAAATCTTCATTGACGATAACACGATCGATATAAATCGATAAAATGTATATCGCGAAAACCGCACCCGCACGCGGTGTCTGCACTTCATCGCGGCGTAAAAACGGTGTTTTTAACATTTTTTTTTTTTTTTTTTTCGTACATTTCTCCGTAATTTTTCTCGTTAATTTTGTTTTCACGATATACGAAACTCGACTGTTTAATGATTGCGAGCCACGAGTGCAGTAACCCCTCTTCGGTTAATACGATACGATATATTATACTCCACCGGATCCTTTCCATACTCATCTTCTCGCGTTCGCGTCTCCTCATCCCTTTCTCGGGCACCGCGGGCGTACGTGGCTGCAGAACGAACGAGACGACTCTTGCATTCGCGGTCGCCACGAGGTGAATGCATGCATCGTCGAGGATACGTACTCAGTGCTGCGGTGAACATTAACTTACAGCGTATAACTATATATATAGACATACGCGGCGTTATAGTATAGTCTGTCGAGTCGGCAAGAGTCGCGGCCACAGTCCGGTTCTCGGATCTCGCGAGAGAAGCTCGCGGTAAGCAGAGAGCGCCGCGGCGAGGTCGGTCACCCTGAGAGCGAACCGAAGAAGAAGCAACGAAGAAGTCGAACGAGAGGAGCGAAGGATAGAAGGAAGAAAAATATGTGAGAACGATCGAGTGAGAAAGAAAGAGATGAAACTAAAGTAGCAGTGTCCAGTGCAGCGGCCGCGCTGCGTCTGCACTCTGCACACTTCGCTGCATCCGTGGAATCCCTGCGCAGTCTTCAATCTCTTCGATCCTTTTCCATTTTTTTTTTTTTTTTTTTTTTTTTTTTTTTTTTTTTTTTCGATCCGATTCCTTCCGTCTCGTCTCGCTGGGATCTCTTTAGCCTCGTCGGATGCTCGATTAAGGGCAAAGTTTCCGATCTTTCGCGAGTCTGCCTCGGCGTCTTCTTCGAATGATCGATATTCAGAATATTCTACTTCGCCGCCGCGAATCGACGTTTTACAAACGAGATACACTTTTTTTTTTTTTTTTTTTTTTTTTTTTAACGAGCGATCAACAACTTTAGTAATACTGCGGGAAGAGAGCTGTTTATTTTGAATGGTCGTATCGAATATTAATTGGAGAAAAAGATGTTTAATCATTATACAAGAGGTGCACATGGGAAATCGAGTTTTTTACAGCTAATAGCGGGAAATACGTAATAATCTGCGAGAAAACTTCGCATAAGATTAGTGATAAGAGTTTTTTCGGCAATAAAAAAAAATAAAAAAATTTTCGTAAAAAATCGCGCGGTCCTCGAGCCAAAAAATTGTAGTACCGCGCTGCGCCGCGCTGCGTATTAAATTTTTCAAATTTTTCAAATTAATTGCGCAACCGTCTGGAATTCATGTATTTTCATAAAATTATTTAAAAAAAATGTTATTCCCTTCAGAAAATGATGCGAAAAATCTTTATTTTTTTTTTTATTCGTTCCGCAACGATACACGACGGATGCGCTCACGAGGCTCTTATCGCGTAACGCGAGAGGTCGTCTACTGTACCGTTGCGTATATAGGTAAACGTCTTCGACTCGCTCCGTATCGTTTGCTCTATAATCAGAGTCATTTCTCTTATCTTCACTCCCGGTATACGTTACCGCGCGTCGTACGTCGTACGTGCGGTACAAAATGCTCACGTACCGCAAAGGGAGAGAGGAAGACGCGACCGCGAGAAAGAGAGAGAGAGAGTTACGGAAATCCTGAAGATAGGTCCGCGATACGTATACGAGAATACTGTACTGTCGCAGCCGTTGTATATATGTACGCAAATAGCATAAAGTCGGAGGATACACAACCGCGACCTCCGCGGCGCGCAACGTTACGACACTTCTGCTACAGGGAAACGAGTTAACGTATACGAACGAGTAAAAGCAGCGGCAACCCTCCCCCGTCAACTCTTCCGCGGCTCGTCACGCTTGAACGAGAATCTCGTAAAAAGATCGCGCAAAAGCGAGAACACGTGGAATTTCGTCTTCGTCGTCGTCAAGAAACTTTCTTCATAACACTGTTGCCGCTATGCCGACCTAACTATCGCCGAATCGACACCCGCATGCGTCACAAAATTTACCAAGTAGAAAAACGCACACCGTTGCGTATATATAAATAAATCCACAGGGTTTCTTTCCCTGTGGATTAACGTTAAAAAAAAAAAAATTATTTCTCTCGTCTTATTTTTTACGTCTGCTTTTGAATTACGCGTATTGTCGCGTATCGTCGCTTTATTCATAAGTTATAACGTTGAATTCAATATTATTTCGAGTATAATCACCTTGAAATGCGGCCGCTCCAAACAATGACATAAGTCCCTGAAAAAAAAAAAAAAAAAAAAAAAAAAGTTCGTAACATCTGCCGTAAGCAAATTTCAATTATTACTCAATTGCGACGTATCCGGTGGCGTCGCGTTACGCCTTCTCTTTGTATCTCTATTATTTATCACATGTTTACTACGCCTATACGACAGAGAGAAAGACAGAGAGATAAGGTTCATCGAGCTTATAACTGCCAGGTGCAAGACGTCGGTAAAGGCAACACGAGGAGCGGCGGTAGCAGTAAACAGGAGTATCCGAGTACCCGTGGCAAATGGCGCGGAAAGTCTCCGAATAAATTACGCGCGCCTCCGTAATTGATAGTGGTCCGCGACTTAGTCGTCTATCTCGTCGAGTGAACGCGTTTGATTACACACGCATACGCGCGCAACATAACCTCTATACGCGATCGTAATTTATATTAAGTGGAACCAATAGTACAGCTTAATAGGAAGGCAATGGGCGGGGATTACCTTAATTCGTAACGCCGGATCGGGACACATTGATCGGCGATCGCGGGGAAAAGGTGTTTTGCACCGATGAAGAGAGAACCCTCCGAACGCAACGAGGCGGTCATTGATTCTCACGAGAGACAGCTGGAAATTGGGTCGAAGCGGGTCGCGTTCAATTAATTAGTACGATCGACCGATAAATGTTAAACGACGCGGGAATGAGAATCCAATCCGCGAGAAATTCACCGACATGTCCCAATGGGGAAATTCCGAATAATCCAAGTGGCATAGTATGTTTATCGAAATTGTTGTTATTATTACTTCCGGCATCGCGTAATTATCAAAGGGGAAGCGGGATAACGAGAAGAAGAAAAATAAATGAGGAAACGAGGCAATCGAGAAAATGTCCTCCAGACATCCCCATCATTCATTTATACATTTTTTTTTTTTTATTCTTGGAAATAATATTTCGGATAATTGCTAATAAAATTAATTTCGATGTTAAACTTTTGAGATCGAAAGTCGCGTGAGGAAAAAAATGTTTTCGTCAGTTTGTGAAAAAAAGTCGCATTTTTTTTTTACATCGAAAGTTTATACAAAATTATTTTTAAAAAACAGAACTCCTTTAATTTGAATCGATTTTTTTTAAGCGTTCGGAACATCAATAGAAACAATCAATCGCATGGGTTTTTCGATAAAATCTGTTTTACCGATAAAAAAAAAAAAAATGTTATTCCGAAAATGCAGAACGCCCCCTTAAGCTACGATTTCGTATTATCCGCGTAAAAGCATTGATGATATGTCTGGTATATACGCACGAAATAATCTATAGAGGTTCGTCCAACGCGTTGGCGAATTCAAACGCGAGTCTCGTTCGCGATCCGTAACGTATTGGCCTCGTGGGTGTAGTGGCGAGAGTTGTCGCTCGTTGCGACGAACAAGTGGAAAAAGCCGGTTGGGTGACTGAAACAAAATCGTCGGTCGCACCCCGACCGTCGAGGGAATGGGTCGAGGGTCAGTCGGGGTGGTTTGCTGGTTAGTTTGAACGGGACAAAGGGTGGAGTGGGAGGGGGTGTGGCCGTCGCTATCTCCTGTGGACGGGGCAAACGCGAGAGAACCCGTGCAGATCGCGTTTTAGCAAAGCCAGACATACCCGAGGCGATTTCTCGCATCTCTGGCTCTGTTCGCTGCATAATCTCTTCGTTTCCGCGTGCGGTGTTTTCTCGTTCCTCCTTCTACGTCTGCCGATGGTCTCTCGGCTGGTAAAAGGAACAAGTGCAACGGGGGTTAACGGGAGCGAAGGGGAAACGTCTGGTCTCGCCGCATTCTCTCACTATCTCTCGGAAAAAAAAAAAAAAAAAAAAAAAAAAAAAAAAAAAAAAAAAAGATCGCGGTGCAAACGGAATTGATAATTAGTGAAATAAAAAAAATAAAAAAATAATAATCATTAAGCCAATGAGGAAAAATTTATTTTATAGAAAATAATATGACGTATAGACAAATTTTTTCAACGATCGCGAGTTAAAATCGTCTGGATTATTCATTCATGGTCAGCGCGCAGACTATCTTATCAATTTCAGATAGTTTGCGCACACGTACGCGAAATAAAAATAACATATCGATAAGAATTGCCAGGTGATAAAGCGTTGGATTTATCGGTCTCAAGGTGAAACGAGATATCAGTACATAATACAACATTATAGATTAAGTTTAGTCGGTTTTTTTTATTGGACGAAGTTGTTTAAAGCTTTAGGTACTTTAGCGATGAGTAATATCTCGAAGAGACGTGAGGCAATTCGATTATCGAATTGTCTTAAGTATTAAAAAAAATGTATACACTTCGTACGGCATATTTTGCGCGCGCAGGTTGGGGAAATCATTTTTGCGCCTATCATTAAGGTCCCGCGAATTTTTTCGATTTCGTTGTTATGCATTTTCGCCGAAATTTAAGACGTAAAAAATTTTATTATAAAAAAATGTCACCATATAACTTCGTTATTACGTAACATAACCTTAAATACGCGAAACGCAATACTTGATACAGATATTGAGAAAATTCGAGAATTTTTCCATTGAAAACTCGAAAAAATGAGTTAACTATCGATATTCTTTGCGTCTTATCGAGTTAAGGATTCAATTTGATAACGAAATTCATAAAAAAAAACCTGTGAGCGAAACGTCCGTTTTCGGAGTTTCGTAACTCGCGACCGATTCTCCGGAGCATCAAACTTCGATAAGGCGGTCCCCGCTGCAGTCTTGCAGCCGAGTCGATGCAGTAGTACCGCGTCGGTGCAAAAGGCCGAAAAAGGGGGATTAGAGTCGGAGCAAAGCGAGAAGAAAGAAGGCGGGGTCGGTGAAAGAGGAGCAAAGGGTGGACGGAGTCAAAGTACAGAAAGACGAACAAGTAGTAGAAAAGAGGAAAGAAGAAACGAAAAAGAGTGCCGTTCACGGCGAGAGAAAATAAAGTCGAAGGTAGCGGCGTAGTATAACAGAAGACGGAAAGAGTTATCACGTTCGTAGGACGTCTGGCGGTGGTGGTGCAGACCGGTGCAGCCAGGGAATCTCTCTGTGGCTATAGGGTTGAAGCTGAAGCGGGCGCGCAGCACAGACGAGCAGCAAGCGAGTACCCGGGGTCTCGGAGTCGAGTCTCGTCGGCGAGAACGCAAGGTGGCGAAGGCGGGGGCGTCGCAGCGTCTCGCCGACAACGAGAGTACGGAATGAACCAAAAGTGTGATAAAGAAAGACGAATACGACGACGGAAAGACAGAGTTTCGCTGAGCGAACGAGTTTCGCGCGAGAGAGCAAAAATACAATAGATAAACTATGTTATACGATAGTAATACATATATATCGACTGCTAAGAACCACAAAGACGGATCCTCGATCGTTATTGCAGGTTAAATTATGTGAGTTACGCCTCTGCGTTATTCAATAGTCGACAGACATGAATCTCGTCTACACGGTGAAACTGATCGCGATATATTTTCCGTTTAACTCTTTCGGTAAACATTTATGGCGCGAGATTACGAAAGGAAACTATAGGAAAGATCGATGATTGTTTTTATTTATCGTTACTTTTTTTTTTTTTTTTTTTTGCGCGTCAGGTTATCTGGTAACGTTGCCGGAACGTGGCAAATAATAAACAAAAACAAAAATAAATAAACATTTATGGCGCGAGGTTACGAAAGGAAACTATAGGAAAGATCGATGATTGTTTTTATTTATCGTTACTTTTTTTTTTTTTTTTTTTTTTTTTTTTGCGCGTGAGGTTATCTGGTAACGTTGCCGGAACGTGGCAAATAATGGAAATGGCCAGAGGTGTCTGGAATTTTTTTTTTTTTTTTTCTTGAGAAAGTCGATAAGAGCTATCAGTCTCCTCGACGTGTGCCAAAGTGCAAATTGATTTGTCGTAATGTGATAGAAGTAATAATTAAAATGTATAATACACATAATGCGTTGAGTCACTCCGATTTTTGGTACACTTTCCGGATTTCGATAAAAAAAAAAAAAAACAAAACGAGAATAAAACTTTGATCTCAAAAAAACGTAAATACGACTTTCAATCGAATGGAAAAATGCTGAATTCGCGTATAGAAATGTGATTACGTAAGATAACGCTAATTTTTCTAATAATTGAAAGATTTTTTTTTTTTTATCATCCGATATCGATAATTTGTAACATATTATCATCGGGGATAATGGATGAGTAAAAACGCAATTTTGTTCTATACTTTCATTTTCCGTATTATTTAACTAACTTTACGAACGATTGATGAAAAAATTAGATACATTTTTTTTATTTTTTTTAATGCTAAATAACACAAAATAACACGAAAATTTCATACCCCTAACTTGGATGTGACCTCATCAGCGACCCTCCTTAATAATCAAGTCGCTGTCTTAAATATATTATTTTTATTGCCCCTTTGAAACACATTCCAGTGTCGTCGTTCAAATGACTCGACGAAAGTTCAAAATTGTATTATTCTCGAAAATTCTTCATATTTACAGTCGAGTAATTTTTCGAGTTTTTTTTTCTCATTTGCCCATTAAACCCTTAAGCCGTAAACTAAACCTCCGAAACTAAAAAAAAAAAAAAAAAAAAAAAAAAATAGATCGTAACTTTTTTCACGTTGACTCCCCATCCAAAAAATTAGTCCCCAAAGTGTCTCCCGAACAATCAACTCAAATCGTTCATCATTACCGCGTCAACTTCTCATTATGAATATCCAAATCTCTAAATTGTGATGTGACGCAACAACTATATATACGAAAGACTTCAAGTCATCGCGAGCGAAGATTGCGAGAGCGTTGTGATTGTGTACAGCGTAAGTAAATCCAAAGCGCGAAAAAGACGGAGAGAAAACGGGGGATGTGGATGGATCGCAGAGAGGACCATTGGATCGTCATAGCGAAGCCAAAGGGTGAAACACGATTGAGAGAGAGAGAGAGAGAGGAAGAAGCATCGAGTCGGATATCCGACGGAGATGAAAGGACGTGAGATAGTTGAAACGAGAATGGAACGAAGCGAGAACTTCGCTCCTTCCCCTCTCCCTCTCCCCCTCGGAGAACGAGAATGAGTAGAGAAGGGCGAAGGAGAGAGCCGGAGAGCGCAGGACTCAGCACTGCAGCTTTGGCCCTGAGATATGATAGCCGGTTATCATACTCCCCGCCGCAGACTCCTCCGCCCCGTTCTCCGCATCTCGCTATCTCTCTCTTTCGATACAGAAGTCTCTTCCCAGTCCGGCTATCCGCATAGTTTCGTCTTCTTCTCTCTATCTGTCTTGTAGCACCCCCCCCCCCCCATCCCACCCACCCCACCTCCCAGCCGCCCCACCCCCTCCTTTAGCGATCCCAACCCCCGCCACCCCTTTTCCCGGCTTATCTGCATCTCTCGTACGATCCTCTCGTCTCTTCTCTCGCTGTGCGCTATCCTTCCTCTCCTTTCTCGTTCGTTTCTTTCGCACGTAAATGCATCTATATACCTTCCTCGCTCTATATACTATGCGGCTTATACCCCAGTCTTCCCGATCGCCACTTCCACACTCCGCACCCCCTCCTCTCTTCCCTGTCTAACCGCCTCCGAACCTTCTCCTCCACCTTCTTTCTTTCTCGTTGTCCTCATCCACCCTACACCTTCCCTTCCCCGGACCTTTACTCACTCTCGCCTTGCGCGGCCCCAACAACCTCCCGTCTAGACGGCGCGCACACAAACGCGCATCGAGCCTCTTTCCGTGTGCGCCGCGGCTGTTACCGCCGCCGCTGCTGCTGCTGCTGCTGCTGCTGCTGCTATACCACCGACGCCGCATCGTCGTTGTATTTTCGTTGTATAAACCCAGTCTTCCCAGTCGTGCTACTTTTCGCGATGTATTGAGTCACGTATGTCGATGAGGATGATGAGTACGATGCGAATCGGTCCACTGCACGATCGATCGATCTTCGATATCGATTAATCTCGATCTCGATATAATTTTGCGATTTCTTTTTTTTTTTTTTTTTTTTTTTTTTTTCCAGACGTTTTGTTGTTTTTGAAAGATCTTCCGTCATCGTAATAAACGACTGTACTTGAATAGATAATTTTTTTCGCAACATAAAAAAAAAATCGAATTTTTTTTTTTCCGTCTGCGAATCTAAATTTTTTTTTTTATATTACGTATGTCGCGTAGTTGGGGGATTTTTTAATGGAAAAAGAAAAGGATTTGTTTTTTATTAAGGCATCGAAAATTATTTTCAAGAACACAATTTGATAAATTCGAAATATCATTTTTTTCGGCATTTCTTTTTATTCCATTTGCGCTTTTTTACGGAACGATATCGCTATAATAATAATATAACTACGATGTCAGCAACTGGCGGTAGATAAATTCTGAATGAAAATTCGTACGAAATACGTATTAATCCGTATATTAAACCGATTCTTCGAATCTAACAAATCGTAACCTTAAAATCAAAGTTCGGTATATTGATACCGATCTATTTTTTTTTAACTTTGAATTCTTCGAAAAAAAAAAAAAATTTCCGAAATTAAATTTAATATATCCGATCATTGCATAAAAATGATTTTTTCAGTGAAAAAAAAAAAAAAAAAAAAGAATATTATTATTATTATTTTTAATTAATAATAATAATATTTTGAATCATTGAAATCGCTATAATTAAATTGATTTTCCAATGTTCCAACGAATAACAACGAACGCGATGATTAAAACCATAGAGTCCGTGACATGACCATCTCAAGATTTTACGATCGTAATGAAAGTACCGATAGTATCATTAGCGCACTCTGTGTACCTCGCGCTAATGTCGATGGTCCCGTGAGAGTCGCCGAGTAATAGTGGGTAACCGTTCGTCGTCGTCGTACGTCGTCAAAACATCGTCTGGCGACGAAACGATCGCGTGGCGGTTCGACGAGGCACGACCTTGACAGAGGGAAGGTCAGCCGGCGTGTGTGGAGGCTGCTGATGCTGCTGCTGCCGTTCGAAGGCAGCGCAGTGTCGAGCCCCGCGCTTTCGGACGGCCGGAACGACGACGACGACGACGACGACGGCGGCGTCAAACGTGAGTGGAGCATCTGCGAGGTCGTCTCCGCTCGCCTCCACCTCCTCGTCGTCGCGCCGCGTTTCAACGTCGTGATTTTATACATGCGCCGGCGTTCCTTCGTATTCGCGTGTGTATTTGTATATATATATATATATCAAAAACTACGTACACACGAAGCGATACGCGCAAAAGCGTCAAAGTGTCGCTCGCGCTTGATATCCCCGCCGTAAATTCGATCTCTCGCTTGAGAATGATCCGCGGTAACTGAACTCATCGAATGATTTCGATCGAAATTATTTTAAGGTTAAACACACGATGACGGAGATACTCGATGTAGTAAACGCTCTCGCGGAGTTCAATGTGCTTCGATCTCAAGTCAAATGATTCTCAACTTTACGTTATTTTAATGTAAATAAATAAATAATATATTCCGGTGTCGATTATCGTACGTTTTATGTATCGATCTATTTTTTTTTTTTTTTTCGTCGTTCGAAATACGAATTCGTGAAAAAAAAATTCGAAAATCATTGGGAAAATTGAATAGTGCAATGAAATAATTAATGTTTTTAATGGATAAAATATTATTGAATATTGTAATATTTTCGTTAATTCTTTCGAAATTCGTATCGTAATTTCGTTATCGATAATCTTAATTTTTTTTTTTTCGAAATTTTCTTTTTTTCTCGTCGTATTTTTTTTGTATACTTCGATTTTTTTCGAATAACAAATAGTTATTGAAACGACCTATTGCCGATGTTAAAATGTTCGCAGTTGGCGAATAAACGTCTCACAATGAAATAACGTTTGTCGCGGAACCGATGACTCGACGCGAATCGTATAATTTCCTCGTCAGACTAATGGCAATCGGTAGAGAGGCGCCACAGTCTTTGCATAGGATAATTGCATTCCACTGACGACGATATCTATTAATCGTAAAGTCAATTCTCGTTTCATATATATAGATATTATGTTTCTGTAAGTTCGCATTATGCCAATGCAACACGCGGTTTTTCCAGAAACGTAATATTTCTCGCGCACGTGTCACATTATCGGTCTTATCGGGTAACTCCACCCACACAACACTCGACGTTTGCGATATCGTCGGGTAAATAACAACTGTCATATATGAGTTTACATTTTATTCATATATATATGAATATCGCGCGACGTCTGCTTTCTTGAATTAAAAAAAAAAAAAAAAAAAAAAAAAAAAATGAAATTGAAATAAAAATAACATCGCGCGAGAATCTCATTTTTTTTTTTCCGTCAATCGTTTCTCCTTCGCATTAATTTTATTCCGATGATTTTCACCAGCTGCGCGCAGCGCTATGCGCACTTATTCACGCGGCGAGAACGACCTCTCGTCTCTATATCAATTTCTTTCCGACTGCGCCATACCAAACGGTCTCTCACCTCTTGCAGTTAATACAAACCGACGTCGACACCCGTAAAGAATGTTTTGCGTTTCGCGGTACACGCGTGTAGCGAACTGTCGAGAATTCGGAATGTTGTTCCGCGTGTCTGTCGAACGGGCGGCGTTACTCGCACGAGGTATTTAGTGTAAATGAAGAATTCGAAAGCATATTACGCGAGATACAGGTTTTGGGGTCCTAATAGGCTGGAAAATACGTTATATAGAGAAAAAAAAAAAAAAACTGCGAAAAAAAAAAATTTAATCACAACTCGAATTTCTTTCGATGTTTTTCTTCGAGTTTCGGTACGTAAACAATCAGCAATAACTTTTTATTAAAATCTCGTAATGTAAAATATATATAATTCAGATATATAAAAAATATGAAACACAGTGTTATATTTTTTATCCGCGCGAAGCGAAAAAAAAAAAAAAAAACATCCCTTAAGAAGGTTAAAGTGCCAATAGCCCTATACGCTGTTTCGAGGTAAATAATACGCAAAGAAAAAAAAAAAAAAAATGCGTGAGGTGGATGTCCCGAAGTTTGTTTGCGCGTTTCGACAGACGTGCGGAAGACTGAAAAACAGTCGTAGTTTGTATTCTTTCATTCTTATATATTTCGAGTTGAACGATATTCATCGCATAAACAACTCGATAATTTCGCTGTGAAAATATGAATCGAAGTATCCCCAAGAATAACTAACATCATTCACGTTTTTCATGCGTATCGCAATTGCGCGTAAAAAAAAATGTTTATTATAATCAAACTTTAATAAAAAACAAATATACATACATATATATATATATACACATTAATCCGAGTCGCCGTACATCGTAAAAGCAATCATTAATCAATTTCCATTCGCACAAAAATGGATTCGAAATAAATTTCCCCCCAAAAAAAAAAAAAAAAAAAAACAATAAAAATAATAATAATAAAAATGTTCGACACGAAAAATCCAAAAGATCTCGTATCGAGAGTTGCGCTATCAATTGCTCCGGTGCACGGTCAATGGATGGATACACCTTGTGGCCCCGCAAACAAGTCAGCAGCATCACGGTCCACGGCCTCCGTGCGATCTCGTGTGCCGGTGCACTCGATCACGGGTACCGGGGATCGAGGGACTCATACCAATTCTCCCGACCCGGGGGACTCGCATACACAAACCCAAACACACTCGCGCACGCTCTCTGAATCTTTCTATATATCTCTATATCGCTTCGCCAGACGCGAAGCAGACGCATACAGTGCCATTGCAGACATTACCGGTATATATAGTTACGACAAGTTTTAGTTCGGTTGTGTGAGAGCGCCCCCTGCATCTAGCCACTGTCTGGTTCGTTCGTCTGTTACGTTGGTGTACGTGGCGTACACATACTTACGCGCACGCGCACAGACACGACACAGACACACGAAGAGACAGACAGACAGAGAATCCCGCGGCAACGACGCAACGGCGGTATGGGGCGTCCTCCGTGCTTCCACCGGCAGACACGACTGTGCCGCGCTATCCGTGGGCGGTGGGGGACGTGCACGAGCGTGTTTTGAAAATAGGTGGGGGGAACATTGAGTCGGCTTGTCGGGCCGGGGGGCATGAAGGTAGCGGCGCGAAGGGCGCGCACACACAGAGGTCCGAGCGAACACAGAGTCGCGGCAAAGAGCGAGAGAGATGGAAATACTTATGCGCGGCGGTGATGGCGAAAACGCTGCAGCGCAGAGAGACCGAGAGAAAGAGAGAGAGAGAGAGAGAGAGAGAAGAAGAAGGACTGAGCGCGGAGCGGAGGGGAAAAGCATCGAGCCAAGAGGCGAGCGAAGTCGACGGTGCTGCGGTCTCGCAGCCACCGGACGAGTTCAGTCTGCCGCTGGACTTGATACGCGAACGACGCCCACGATCGAGCACGTCGTATTTCGAATTATTTACTTTCCCCGACGTTACTATGTTTTTTTTTTTTAATAAATAAACACGAAAGAAAAAAGAAAAAAAAAAAAAAACACGCGTCGACGTAATTAATACGATCACTTTATGACTCGATAAATATTCTTTTTTTTTTTTGTTAAAAAGAAATAATATATCGCGCATCTATGAAATAAAAGAACACGAAGAAATATTTTATTGGCGAAGGGGGCAACGAGAAGGAAAATAAATGCTATCGAGCAACAACGATAGACGGAAGATAGACGAGTACCGGGCGTGATACGTGAACGGCGCCGGGACGCCAAGCAAGCGAGGCCACGGGAGAGATACGGTGATTACACAGACACACACAGACAGTTGTTGCAACGTTGCTTGTGTCGACAGAGAGCGAGAGAGCCCCCGAGAGAGTAAGAGAGAGAGAGAGAGAGAGAGAGAGAGTGAGTAAAGGCTCGAGGAGAATGAGAACGGCTGCTCGCGACTCGGGAGTGTCGCTTGAGACTCCGAAGCGTTAGGACGTTCGTGATTGTCGTACACGCGCACGCGACTCAAACTCGGCCTGTTTTATGATTAATCGAGAATTAAGGAATTCGCGACTCGTGTACTAAACGAATCGATAGAATTTCTAGCAGTTGAGAAACGACGTGAAAAAAAAAATAGATCGAAATTAACCTTAAAACGAGACGCTTGAATTTTGACAGTGGGATTTTTTTCGGTCCGAGAGAAATAAAAACATTATCGGCTTATGAAAAGTGCCGATCGCCCGAGAGAATTTTCTGTCGCGTGTATATATATGTATAGTGTGCAGTACAAGGAATTACGAGGGAAGAGAGTGCAAGAGTTTTTAAGACCTTGGAAGCAGGACTTCGAACGGTCTCGAAAACTCGAAACGACGAAACGACGAAGAAACGAGTCCGTCCCGCCTGTCTCTGACTGACGACTGACTCGATAGAATCCCCGAGAGTGTGCTTGCCTCGTTCATGCGCGCGCACACACACGCGAGCGCCGCGCATACGGAGAGAAAGAAGGAGAGACAGCGCGGCACTCGTGAACGGAACGATCGAGGGAACGCGAACCCAGAGTGAGAAAGATAGGGCTGCTCTCCGGCAGTCGGGAGAGGGGAAAATACGCGACTGCAAACGTGGAGTCGCGTCGAGACGCCGAGCGTCAGTCAAGTTTAACCTGTGCAACGAGACAGAAGCCGAGCAACGCTAAAATCAAGTGCTGTTTTACATTATTCGTATCGATTTTCATTAACGCGTGATAATAAAGATATCGAGAAGAAGAAAAAACGAGTTATCGAATAAATATTATCGAAAGTGAAGTGCGACGTTTGTTTAAATAAAATTTACGAGAAAAATTTAAATTCGTAATTCGAAAGATTTTCGAAGTAATTATCGAGTTTTGGAGGTTAACTGCTCGAAAGAAAATAAAAAACGAGTTCGATTGACGCGAGTGAATAGTGATTCGTCGAAAAGGGCCTCGAAACACGGAAGTGCGAGGAAAAAAACGAATATAAATATCGGAAAGGAATTTATAAAGTGTGAAACGAGATTTCGACTGACGAAATTGAAAAATAATAAATAAAATCGTCGGGGAAAAACGAGTTATAAAAAAAGAGGTTTGCGCGACGATTGTTGAGTGAAATCGAAAGAGAGACAGTGGCGATGCCAGCTTGACAGCTGACGGTCGGTGGTTTTCCAAGTTCGTCGGCAACCTGGCGTCGTCGTCGTTCAAATGAAGCTGCGGCGTCGCTGCATGCAGACGCTCGGCGTCTCCGTGAAACAGTTGAGAAGGAAGCTTCTCGAGTTGGGAGCCCGTATACTCCACGTCCAGGCATCTAAACCCCGCGACATGGCTCTGGTGGTAGGTTGCTAAATATTTCAAACGCCTAATGTGCCTTTTCTCGTTTTAAACCTTCGCGCTTATGCTCGCGGGGGTTTTTCTTCGAGACTCGATTCAAATAACGATATCCAATTTTTTTACGAAATCAATTTTTGTTTCCGTGAAAAATGAAAAAAATGAAGAATTTTTAAAGTTTTAACAATGACAACTGTAGGATAACGCAGCAGATACTTCGAGAAGTGAAAACGATTTTTATTAGGTTTTTTTTAAGTCCGAAACGTAACCGAACCCCCGATTAATTCTCAAATCGAAAGGTAGAAAAAATCGAAGTTTTCATAGAAATAGTTAATACTGGATTATCAGAAATGGGTCCGACGAATCCCCGAGACGTTTCAAGAAACTTTTACTCCTTTTTTTTCCACGAAACGCAAAGATATATGTGAATATTCGAGAAATAATAATCCGTGCAAAAATTCGTCGATTACGTTAAGAACATTGCGGAACTGAAAACACGAAAAAAAATTTAATACAATTTCATGCAAATTTGAGATTTTTTTTTAATCATATATCTCGAATATCGTAAAAAAAAAATAATTTTTTGACCTCAATTAAGGATGAATGATGATTCTAATTTAATGTGACTTGACCTCCGGAAAAATAAAAAATCGGAAATAAAATAACATTTTTAATCTTGACAAGTGTTCGACTTACGAAATATAGTATTTTGCAATAAGTTCATTCATATTTCTCTGTACACACGAAATACAAATCAAAATAAACAAAAATGATAATACGAAAAAAAAAAAACATCAATTTTTTGGGTATTTCAATATTAATATGCAAAGATTGGAAAAAAACTCCGAAAAATCGATGTTTTGTTGTTTTTTCTCGATATCTCAAGATTACAGTTGCTCTTCAAAGAATATCGAAACGTCATAATAAAAATATTTTTATTTCACGAAATACTCGAACCGCGAAATTGTCAATGAAAAATTATTTCATCGTCGCGTATAATCGTATCAGTAAAACCGAATGCACAATTTTTTTTTGGATTACGAAGATTATTTTTAGAAAAAAAGCAGAAAAAGAACGTCAATATTTTTTGACGATTTCTTTTTTTTATAATCGGAACACAATTTCAGTGATCATAGATTTCAGAACGGTAATTGACAGAAATGTCGCCGAGTGTTTTGACAGCCCGTAGTGAAGCTATTTTTTTTTTTTATCTTATCGCCATTATATCGTGAAAATTCAAATGATTTTATACTTTTTTTTAAATTTATTTGACTGAACGTAATATCTCTTTGAAACTTTCCATTCACGAGGTGTGATACCACCTGCCAATTCGTATTTAAAAAAATGCATTACTCCATCACCGAAATAACTCAATTTATCTTACATTTTTCGCCTCTCTTCGTAGTCTCGAAATATTGGCAATAAAATGTTTCTCGCAGATTCGTTAAAGAAAAATTAATAAATATCGCTCTTCGATATTTTCTCGTAAAACATCGAAAAAAAAAAAAAAAAAAAAAGCAACACTTCGCGACCCTTTCGCCCGATGCGGACTTCACTTGTAAAAGTCGACCGCGTACATTATTTGCGTGTAGAAAAAAAAAAAAAAAAAAAAAAAAAAAAAAGATAAAGTGTACGACACCTGTACTCGAGAAGTAGTTATGGAACGTATTTGTTCGGACGACCAGGTTGACTCCGAGACTTTGCTGTGTTCCCCGTCAGGGTGAACGAGGTACGAACCCCATTCTGATTTATCGGGTCGAATTAAACGAGATAAAAGATGAGAGGGGAAAAAACTACGTCTGCAAGGCAAAGGGATGAACTCCTCGACGAGTTTTACTCGTACACCGATTTTTTTTTTTTTTTTTTTTTTTTTTTTTTTTTTTTTTTTTTTTATTCCCCGAACATTCTTTCTATCCTTGGAAAAGACACCTGTGCCGGTCGAGTAGTTTAAGAATATTTGTTCAGCGAAACCAGTTCGACGCAAATTCTTCTCGGTGCTCGGAGGCCTCGCGTTTTACTCACCCCGTTCGATATGTTTTTATGAACTGCTATGGGCTTTTGCCATTGGCTGTACCCGACCAGACTCGCTGCTGCTGCTGCTGCTGCTGCTGCTGGTCGACGGGACACGCCGTGGCGAGGGTGAGCTCCACGGTCTCACCGGCGCGTATACTGCACTTAACTATACTATATACTACAGTACACGTAATACAGACGATGCACGTCGCGAACGAGAGATCCGTCAGCTGCTATCGCCGCTGTTGCATTCGCAAAGTTGCTGTTCGTCTAGAATTTTTTTTTTTTTTTTTTTTTTTTTTTCGAAGCATCGTAAACATAATTATAATATTTTTCTTGCGCCGAGCGATTTTCCGAAGAATTTCATTTAGACGGAACGGGAAGATTAGCGGAATGAGAAAAAGAAGAAAAAAAATCGAAATAGCAATATTATATAATAATAATAATTTTTTACGTAATAATTAATTATCTCAAAATAATAATAAAATGATTAATAATTACAATAATTATTTTGTAAAAAAAAAATAAAGTTAAATCCATTAAAAAATTGAACATTACGCTTACCGAAAATAAAAAAAATGTATAACCAATTTTTCGTAAAAAAAAAAAAAAATCAAAATCGATCAAATGACAATTTCGAAATCGTTTCAATAACCGTCCGCAAGAAAAAAAAAAAAAAAAAAACAAAAAACCAGTCGTCATTCTACATAAAATAAATTAACGTTGCGCGCCATCGTACAAGAGAAATAAATTGTAAATCTCGTACAATTAAAATAGTCACACACGTCATCCGGTGGCGATTAATCGTTGTCGCGAATGTAGCGGAACGAAAAATGAGGGAGGGAGTCGAAAAAAAAAAAAAAAAAAAAAAAAAAAAAAAAAAAAAAAGACATCGGAAAAAAACGACACGTTGATAAAGAGTTATACATATCTACAACGTACTGGTGGTATGGTTACGGCGCGGAGGGGAGTAGAGCACAGCGGTGCGGAGGGTGAAGAGAGGGGGTGGGGAAGACGGGGGTCAGGAAAAAAAAGGGCGAGGGAGTGAGAAGGGAAGTAGTGAGAAACGAGGAAAAAAGAAACAAGGAGCAGGCGAAGCCGTTACCCACTGTCTCTCTGTGTGTGTCCCGCCGCAGGCGAGAGCTACCAGCTTAGCTCTTCGTGCGGCGGTGCCGGGCGCGCGAGCGTTTCTTCCGTATGGCCCAGAATGCGATCCCCGCGAGCTTTCACTGCAGTTTTCTCGTCTGGGTCGGTCTCAGCCTCAACTACGACGACGACGACGACGACGACGACGACGACGACGAAGCAGCAGCAGCAGCAACCGCTACTGCCGTCGCCGCCGCCGCCGCCGCCACTCGGTCGATATACCTTTTTTACGTCGGACTTTTAAATGTCAGCCCGACGACGATGCCAAGGCACACCGCGGCGTTAACAACGGATCGACTGCTGGGGTTAGACGAGAGAGTGAAGGTGACGGAAAAAAAAAAATCGTAATACGCTCCCCGACACTACGTTGAGATGTTTTATCCTCGTCACCTCCAAGGTGGCGATCTAAAAAAAAAAAAAAAAAAAAAAAAAAAAAAAAAAAAAAATGTGTATCTGAGATGTCGGGGGACAGAAGAATATTACAAAAATTCCATTCCAATCTGTCAATTTTTCGCGCGTCAGTGATTTTGATCGATTATTCACCCCACGCAAAAGAATATATTAAATGAAATCAAATGTCACGCGGAATGATGAAAATTGCTTGAAAAAGAGAATAAAAAAATATATAGATATACTTATTGAAAATACATCTGTAGATTGAAGAAATCTGTTGGTAGACAGGAAATTCTTGCGATATTTTCGTTTCGTTTGAGGAATACGATTAAAAAATAAATAAATATCCACACCGATACGGAATTCGATATTAAAATAAGAATAATCTCGAAATTCGATTATTTTTACGTCGACATCGATCGATCGAAATCGTTGAAAAATCGTATCGCTTTTAAATAAAATTTAAAAAAATCTCACGAAATTCGGAATTTTTTTTTTTTTTTTTTCATATAAATGGTAATCCACGTCAAATAAAAGACAACTGTTTTTATAGTAGCGCGGAGCATCGGCTCCAATTTAAATTTATCGAGAAACGAAATTCAAACGAATGCCAATTTCTTACTCCGCGACAGCTGTCGTGGAATTTCTTGTTTTCATTGTTCGATCGCATAGTATGCGTATTGACGCTTTTTTTTTCGCTTCTTCGTCGTCTCTTGTTATCGCGGATAAGAGAACGCGCATAGATATATATAGATATACACAGACGTGTATTACATAGCATAATAACGTAAGTGTCTCAGCCGCAGTCGTGAAGGAACGCGAGCGATAATCACGGGGTATGTATACGTATAACTTATAAATACAAATGGAGCAGAACGTGCGCTTCGGCATTTGCCACGCGAGTATCATATATCCGCGTGTACACGAGAACATCGACGGGGGAAGAGAAATTTTTGCGTTAACAATTCGAAACAATAACGACGACAGTGCGTCAGAGACGGAGAGTCGCGATGTGCGCGAAGTCCGCAAAAGGAAAATCGGCGAATCCATAATAATCGCATATATATTTAACAAATCGTATTATTACCGTACTATGTATCGTTTTCTTTATATCGCAAGAAAAAATTTTATACCGTACATATTTCGTGTGATTTCTGCATTAAACGAAAAACGCCGCGTTCTCCGGTCGAAAGTTCACGGAGAAGCGCGCGTAATCGTTTCGCTTGTACGACAATTTCTCAGAAGACTCTGTGAATCTTATCGTACCTCGCGGGAGATTTTACCCTCCCGACTGTTACTGGTTTTCTGGGTAAATTAATGGTATATACGAGACGAGAGAACAAAGTATAAAAGCGAAATGAACAAAAGCGATCGTCTTCGCGTGACGAAAAAACGCAAAAATTTCGAGAAAATTCGTTCGTAATGTTGATAAAAATTAAAAAAAAAAAAATCTTAACAAAGCGAAGTTAATCATTTTTTTTTCTTTATTTCATTGATTTCGAGAATCGTAACGAAAACAAAATCACAACAACCATATATCTCTCTCGACGCTACCAAATAAGATAAATTCAATTAACTCGCCAATCACAATGAAAAAACTCGATAGCGATTTTTTTTTTTTTTTTTTTTTTTTCCTAATCTCTCGATCTCCAGTCTCATTCTATCGTCGTTAATCGCGTCTCCGTGGTACGCGAGAGTAATACGAGATTCTCACATCACGGTGATCGATATATGTATTCCGAATCCGTATCTCGCCGTTTGCGCGGCTTAAAGTCCTAAATCGCTCTAATCGGCCGATCGATCGATTACTTCGAGACGCGATCGTCGTCGAGGCACGATATTCGTAGACGCCGAACTCCCGTTGATTATCGTCTCGCAAATACCTTAAAGTCTATAATCGATCATCTTAACGCCGTTCGCCGTCGATGTCCCCGACGTCATTTGTTTTAATCGTTTCTCGGACACACTATCGACCAATTTCTGCTCGTTATACACGCGTACACACGTATATATATGTACTTTTATATACTCCGAGGCTTTTCGTTCGGTATTATCTTCCCCTCCACCCACCGCCCACCCTGCAGATCTCAGTATCTCGCATACGGCCCAATCGCTCACTCACTCGCGAGCATCGCGAGGCGTGTTTTAAAGGACGTCTCATAATTAACTGTCTAGACTCCCGACGCTATTATCTGGGTCTCGTTAGCCTTATCTCCGGCAAACGGGAAGCGCGTCTGTTGCCGCTGCTGGAAGTTACGCAAGTCCCTCGCTGCTGCTGCCGCTGCTGCTCCTCGTTGAGCTCTTACCGCGCGTACGCTTGCACTCTCGCGTACTAATCGTATATCATAGACGCGCGCGTTTCGCCGGAGATCTGAGAGTCAAACGTGATATTGCTTTTTTCATCCGGCAAAAGCCGCCTGAAAAAAAAAAAAAAAAAAAAAAAAAAAAAAAAAAAAGGGAAAATCTCGTTGGATTATTGCGTCACGACGAACAGCCGCAACGGGACGCGATTTTCCGAGCAATGCTCAGTCCACGAGAAAAAGATCGTAACTCCAAACGACCAATCGCGTCAATCGTGTGTGGTACGCGATTGCATCATTAAACTTCGTCTCTTGACTGATGAGATTGAAAATCAATCAAAGAATTCGATGCGATGACGCAAGCGATCGGTCGTAAATTTAGATGCGGCGAAATGTAGAATGAACGGAGGAAGGGGACGGCATAGAATATTTTATTGAATATCGCTATCGTTGAGAAGCTTTTTCGTAGGATTTGGATTTATTATTCATAGGGAAATAGCCAAATTTATCGGGGATTCTCCAGGGTAGAAATTACTTAATTTAAATGAGACTTTGAAAGACGATATTTTAGATTTTTATTTAATTTAATTTCGTAATAACAGCCATACGTTGCATTTGAAAGAAGAGGCAAATGTTTAGTTATTTTTTTAATAAATAATCGATGAAACATCGGGACTTTTCGATACATTTTTTTCATTAATACAAAATCGAAATCAATATTTTTTTTTTTTTTTTTTTTTTTTTTTTTTTCGTATGTTAGTTAAGGAAAAATTTGTATATATATTACTGTCCCTCAAACGATTAAGTGACGCACGCGCGACGCGTGAGTGGCTCATTAATTTATGTATTTTCTTATTGATTCGGCTATCAAGTATGAAATTATGTATTGGCGAATTTCTTCATACGACGATTCGGAGCCTTAATAAGGATTGTCGATATAGATGTTTCTACTTTTAGCACCAATTGTTCAATTATCATAAAAAATTAATAAATAATCCACTACTAACATTCGATCGTTTAAACATTTTTTTACCATCAATCGATAAATTTTTACAAAAAAAAAAAAAAAATGCACTGTTTTTATCGGTTCCTTCTAAATTTTAAATCATAACTTGCCGCACTTTGAAAAAAAAAAAAAAAAAATAAATCGTTTTAAATTCTAATCTCGTAGGTTAAAATTCTTAATTTACCGTCCCCGTTAGTCAAGATACACAAAAACATCGAATAATTCTCACGCAATGTTGTCGATCCTATTGCACTAGGAATTCGCTTTGTATCGAAATTTAATTGCGTCTACGTATGAAATGTTATTTTTCTGTGGCACGTAGAACGTTGAAGTTTCACCCCCGAAAAAAAAAAAAAAAAAAAAAAAAAAAAAAAAAAAATATCACATTCCACCAATGAGCAATTTTTCGTCGCTTATCACAAGTTCGTTACCGGTATTGAGTTTTCATTCCTTATTTTGCATTCTCGAGGCCGTACAGCAGCAACGCGACAAACAAGCGGGTCAAGTAAGCGTAATAAACGTTATATATGTAGAGTGTACAATTCTACTGCTATATATACCTTCCCTCGTTGCATGCAGCCGTCGGCAGCAGAGTCCGTGGCCCCCTTCTTCTGCTTTGTACGCTCGACTCTTCGCGGTGCAAACGCACCGATAAGACAACGAGTAAAACCCCGCGCCGTGCGCGCAAGTAGCGAAACAATCTGCTTCGCTTATCTGCTCTGCCCGGCGAAGCTAAAGCGATGCGCTCGCGCTGTGCCGACCATTTTTTTTCGCATATCGAGACTCAACGAGGCCGCGCGCTCGAGAGTCTCTTTCCCGAGTGGCAATTTTGTTGTCGCGAAGAAATTTATCCAAATGGAAAAATGGAGTAATAACATTTCCCAATGGTATATAAGGCGATCAAAATATTATTCGTAAAAAAAAAACTCCGAAAAAAAAAAAAAAAAAAAATTTCATTTCGATATATTTAAAAAAAAAAAAAAAAAAATCGAAATGCCGGACACTTTTTTTCCGCGGTCTCCGCGCGGTGTATGACTCGAAAAATCGCGACGCATACTCCTCGACGTTGCGAAAGGACGCGTTCGTGTTCCGTCAAACGTCGACCGGATGTCGTATAACGCGAGCGACACGTTCCGTCACCTACTTATACGCGTTTGTCTGGTACTCGTATGCCTTGTCGCATGCTATCTATAAGTATATACGCAGCTCTACATCGGCGCATGTCTTGTTCTCACGATAATAACGAAAAAAAAAAAAAAAAAAAAAAAAAATGACAAACATTAAATAAAAAGTCGCAGTCTCTTATTTCCTTGAGACACGACTTCCGGCAGAGGTAAATATATATGCGGCATCAACGAGGGTCGAGTCAATCGTCATTTTCCTTTTTTAAATTATAACTCTGATTTATAAAATTAAATAGCGCTAAGGAAATTGATTACTTTCTCCAATACTTTAGCGAACAAAAGGCAAAAGGTGTTGGAAAAATCATTAAAATTCAGTGGAGTTACTTAGGGAAACAAATACACAAAAAGGCGAAAAAAAAAAAAAAAATTCCGCACTTTGTTCATTTTTTTCCGAATATATTCTCATCACATGAAAATACGTTTTTCTCGAAATTTCGACGGCAAAAATCAATTAACCATTAAATTTGTTAATTTTTTTCCGAAATAAAAGAAAAAAAAAATAAAAAAAAAAAGAGATAAAAACGCGTATATTAAGATAGTAAATACGCAATGTCGATGGATTTTTACGATTTATTAAATTAGCAACGAAAATATATCGCATTTAAATGCATCACACGATTTCCTATTATCGTGTTAAACGAGAATCGAGGTATCTGTATATTTAAATATCTACGTCACGAGTGTCTACTCGAGAGAGAAGGGTTTGCGTCGACATGCACCTGCCGACGTGTCGCGTACCAGACGCGCTTAGTCGCGGTCACAGTGTGGAGTTCGGTCGATTCGCGAAGGTCGCGTACTTACGAACAGAGAGAAGAATTCGCGGGTCAGATAGGGACCGGTCAGCCGGTCGGGGGTCGCGCCTTTTTGCTTGCGGATTATCGCCGCACGACGAGTGTGTGGAGTCCGCCGGGGAGTCGGAGTGATGCACGACGAAGCTATGACGCGGGAACGCCGAACGATAGTTTCCATTTATAGAGTGCAACGCTTGCAACTCGCGATCTTCGTACGTTCGTGTCGCGTCTGTGTGAGAAGAGGCGATAACATTCGAACATTCGATTATTGACGAAAAAACATCAACCCATCGGCAAAGATGACGAGTAGCATCGATGTATATCGCGTAACGTCGGTATTTAATAATTCACCACCTAAACAAAAATAATACGAATGCCTTTTTCACACCGCCCACCTGCAGTGGCGATCGCGACGGTGCCGCGTATACTCCGAAATTTTATTTCACTTTTTTTCATTATCCAAAATAAAAATAACGAAAGGGGATGAAAAAAAACGCATTTTTCAACTTTCACGACTCCCGTAGAAACTCTTTTCTTTTTTACCCTATGAGCTTTCGAATTCAAGTTGCCGATTGCTCGGCTCACAAAACATCGAAGAAACACGAAAAAAAAAAAAAAAAAAAATGTAATCTTCGGTACTTTCGTAAAACTAACTTTGTTTTCGTACACCCCGACGGTATACACCGCGCGCTCTATATATAGTAAACGGATATTATGACTAGAAGGGGAAAAAAAAGAAAAAAAAAAAATCCGGTCTACTGTAACCCGAGGACTGGGCTGTCGGTGCTTCCGTAATTGATACGTCAACAGGACGCAGCCGAGTTAGAATTCACGACGACAACGAAAACAACAGTGAATCGAGCACTTCGATCACTCTTTCGGGTTGTCTTCGTATCGAAGTATCCCTCCCCCTCCCTCTTCCCCTCCGCCCCCTCCCCCCCCTCCCCCTCTCCCATTATAGCCGGCGGCGAGATACCGCCACCGACCTGCTGGCTTTCCTTTGGCGGATTGAATTTTGTTTACGCTCAACAAGATCAGCGAAGCCGAAAGGCAACATATTGGGGCAGTTGCTTCACGATGATCGTTTCACGGATTTTTTTTTTTTTTTTTTTTTTTTTTTTTTTTTCGAGTTCGCGTTCTCAGGCTTCTTCCGTCACGTAATAACGGCGCTCCTTCCACGTAACCAAAGCGGTCGTTTCGGAATGAACTTAATAGGCCACTGCCCGCAGTGTTCCGGGTTCTGTTAGGATACCGTGCGGCTAGACGCCGAAATTAGGCTTCGACTGGAAAGGGCGAAACGCGGAGGTCATTTTATATTCAACTCCACTGTTATTTTTGAGTTACGATTCCTATCGTCACATTTCCAATTTTGGCAAATCTCATCCTCGATCTATTAGCTACTCGTTTGTTTATTATTATAGTCCCAAAAATCTGTTTTTGCAGTTCCGTATGTATTACCATAAGATTATCAGATATTTCGAGAATGAAAAAAAAAAAAAAAAAAATCGCTAATGTGGCAATTTTTTTTCTTTTTTTTTTTTCATCGCGATTTCGCGTGTTAAGGGAGTTCGGTAGTCAGTATTATCGAAATGTGATAAAATATAAATAAATTTGGGTAAATGAGCGTAAAAATGTTATTTGCTTCTATTTTCATATTTCATATTGTTTAAATAACATTATATACAAGAGAAAAAAAAAATGAACTTATTTTATTAAAAAATTACGACAATCAATTTTTACGCTGAATGAGTCTTTGAAAAAATTCGTTCCACTCCGCTGCCTAAATTTCGAGATATATCCATTCAAATTTACATGGAATATATAGCTATATAATATCTTAAATAAAAATATTATTATTATTATTATTTTACCCAAAATTGCCACGCGATAACTCATCGATTTTAGCGAAATATTGATAAAATGATATTTCGCCGTTTTTGCGAAATTTTTTTTTGGACATCGCTGGGCGATATGCTGTCTACGAAATAACTATCTGTCGGCGGATCGAATGCACTCTATTCGATTCTATCGCTCGAGAGTCGAGAGGCAAACGCGGTTTCTCGACTCCTCATCTTTAATGCCAATTCGTCGACCTGCTGAGGGGGAGAAATGCATTGAATAGTTCAAAGCGTTGCTGCAGAACGAGAGGGGGTTGTAATATGCAGTAGTATAGCATAAAATAGTATAGTATAGTATAGTATAGAGGCGTTTCATGAAGATTTAGCCTGTAGTACATCTCGAAGAGGTGCACCGACCTCGGAGGTTTCTCGCTCTTCGTCGGCGAGGGATCGATTCTCTTGCCTGGTGCTCGTTCCCTCGCTTAGCCCTCCAACGTCGCATTGCACTCGTCGTCGTCGACGTCGTCGTCGTCCCTTCTCAGTCTTACCGTCATATACTACTGTGAACAGCAGTTGTAGAAGTACGAGTAAACGCTCTTCGATCGATAGGGTGTACTACGAGTAATGATGCTTTCACACAGACGCATACCTCGACCCCGAAGTGCCGAGGGTACGGAGTGTTCGAAAGGTGAAATCGTATTTCTTCAGTATCGAGCAAAACTTCCGTTTAAAATCTATTTTTTTTTTTTTTTTTTCTTAAAAAATACTATCTGAGGACTTAAATTAATACAAATATCAACTATATGCTCTTTATTCAGACGATCAGTAAAAAGAATTCATTAGAAATTATGTTACGAAATAATCGCCAAAAAAAAAAAATTATTATTTTTTTTTTTGATCTTTTTTTTAATAATATTTTCGAAAATATTGAGAAATATTTTATTTTTTTTATTTTTTAAGATACATGAATTTAAAAAATCGTAAAAAAAAATTGATATTTTTTGGAGGTCAATATTACGAATTGACCTTCGATAAGTGATACGGGGGGTCTTTTTGGATTGTTTTTCGGATAAAGGTTATTCGAATTACTCCTATGGACGGGTTTTATCCATAGAACACGAGGGTACACCGTGCATAGAAAGGTCTTTTTTTTTATGCTTCGTTTCAATCGTGATGGACGCGCGGTGAATCGCGATAGCGGCGTGTACCGCGGAACAGTACGTGCGCAAGCAAACGCGAGGGCGTTGAACACAATCCTTTTTCTCCCCTCGCGTTGACCGTTATCGTACAGCGAGAAATCCCTTTAAAGTATTAACGCAAAAGCCGCAGGTTTTCGCTCGATTCTCCACCCCGCGGATGTACAACAGAGATTCGCGTTTTATTTTTACTGCGCATAAAGATCGAAGCGAAAGTTGTGATTAACGAGCAGAATATTCCGTGGTATTAAAACTATCAATCATCTCTATAGCCGATCAACGATTGTATGCGTAACGTAAAAAAAAAAAAAAAAAAATAGTGACAATATATCGATATCTCGAAATCGCGGAGTCAATTGTTCGTTTTCCAGTCTGCACTGCAAATCAGAATTGCAATGGCGCGATAATTAACCGTTCGAAAAATCGATAAAATATCGAAGATTCACCATTATTTCGTCGAAAAGTTACAATGACACTACTGAATACACAAAAAATTAAAATGAAAACGTTATCCTCGTCGTCGAGTACTAAAATAGATCGTTAAATTTAATATTCCTTTTTTTTTTTTTTTTTTTTATTCACATAAAATTTTACTCTCTACTCTTCAGCATAAAATTTATTAAGATGGAAAAAAAAATAATACTGTTTCACGCGTGAAAATTACTGTCACCGCGAATGTTCAACTTCCTTCATAACGCGACGTAATATCGCGGAGCTAAAATCGAAACATTACACATCAAACATTTTTTTTTTTTTAATAATCGATCAAAAATATATTTTTTTTTATACTTAATCGCAAAAAAACTTATACCATCGATCAGATTCCAATTCCGGAAATCGATAAAACGTCTTTTTTTAATTATCAGCAAATATCGAGAGAAAGAAAGAAAAAAAAAAAAAAAATCTTTCGCAACCCTCGTAAATAAATGTCTGATCCGTTTTAAACGTGATGAACGAGTTAATCGGTTTACAGTATCGAATCAATACGAGAATAAAAATAATAAAAAAAAAAATCATCAAATCGCCTCGACCTTAATCCCCGGAGTCTCATCGCCGTCGTCGTTCTGCGTCAATCGTAGTTATTTGTCGATCGTTCGATCGACCTTCCGCGATGGATCAACGGAACAAACAATGTTTCCACTGTCCCCGAGAGTCTATTTATGAAAATTAATAATCTCCGATGTTATGTCGAGAAGCGCAGAGGCCGAGAGTTCTGTCTTTGCTCGGCACTTGTAACGATACTACAAGATAAATTACGAGAAATCGACTTCGAAATTTTTTTTTTTTTCGCAATAAAAAAATGAAAAAAAAAAAAAAAATCTCCGTTTCCGGTTCGTCGCGATCGGAGCCGAAAAAGTAAGAATGTGTATTCTTATTTGCGAATAGATGCTGTCGGTGAGCGCAGGTATGGAGGTTGGAAGCGGAGGTCACGGCGGTCTCGGCGGTGGACTGGAAGGCGGCCCGGTCGTCGGTGGCGGGGGCGGTGGCCCCGGCGGTGACGGAATGCAGGAAGCGATGGTAGCGGCCGCGAGAGATCGGGCTATACGGGCCGGAAGCGTCAGACAGGATTTGGCTCTCGACCTTCCGCCGCGGCTTCAACTTCCGGACGGCGAAGAACGACCCTACGGTGCACACACGACCCTCCATCTTCGCGATCCCGAACAGGTGCGTCACGAAATTTATTATTATCTTTTTCAAGGCCACTAGCCGCGTTCCCCGCAGACTTACACCCGAGAAATCTTCCGTACGTCCTTCGGGGGGCTTCTAGAATAACCCTTCTTTTCCCATAACGCCGACAAAGCCACGAGGATGATATATCTTTCGGTTAAAAGACGAAAAAAAAAAAAAAAAAAAAAAAAAAAATGTTTCGCGAGGGGACACTGAGATATCGAATTTTTAAGGGACATTCCTCAGTGGGAAGGGAGAGGGTGGGTTCGAAGTAATGAGAGGTCGGGAGGGTCTTTTACGCACACTAGCGCCGGGAACGTGCCTCCCGATGCCTGCATCGAGGATGCGGACGATCTTAAATTTCGGTAACCCAACGCTACTTCGTCAGCTTCGGAGTCTCGTCGCACGACCGAGCGGCCTATCCTCTCGAGGGCTCTCCTGAGATACATTGAACAACATTGTTCCACCCGCCGTCACAATAAGATCTTTATTACGGGAGAAATTTTTTTTTTTTTTTTTTTTTTTTTTTTTACTCGGAATCTCGCGATAATATGAAATTTCGTTAAAAAATTATTTATATAGAATCTTCGATATTTGCCGTTCGATTATCGCTGGGAAATCGACGATTTAAAATGTTTACAACGAATTCATGATAATTATTGATTTTTTAAATAAAATTTCTTCGATTTTTTTTTCTTTTAGTTTCTCTTTTTTCATTAATTTTTTTTTTTTAGTGAAATATGTAATTTTCGTTGAATCTTTGTGAATGAAAATTCATTTTGTTTGACGATTGAAATTCTACGGATTCAACGAGATAAATTTATTTAAAAAAAAAATACAATTTTTCCAAATTTTTTTTTTTTTATCACAAATCCATCGATCCGATTCGCAAAAAAAAAAAAAAATTTTTAGAATAATTCGTGGAATTTTTTCACTTTTTCTTAACTTTTCATATCGATACGAAAACTTCGTTTTTACGTATCGTTCTTTCGACCAATGAAAATGAATTTTATTAATGTTTTTTTCGTTTTTTTTTTTTATTCAGGAAAGCGAGATATACCAGAAGTGCGTGAGACCGCCGCCAAATCGGACGGTATTCGACAGCGAGAGTCCACCGCCTTACAGAAGTCAATCGGCGTTATTGGACGCACCGGAAAGGATAGTGAGGTGTCACAGTGCGGGTAGTTCGTTGTTGAGGGTTTTTCGAAAATTTCCGAGCGCCGGAGGCTCGACACCGGCGGTCGTAGTGCCACCGTCGAGAAGACCAACGCTCTCGAGTTATTCCGAGTCCAGTGGGAATCTGAGTAATTTATCGAGTCTCACGGTGGTTCCGTGCGAATCGGACGAGACGAATCATCACAGGCAACACGTCTGATGTAAGGGGGGGCCGCCGCGCCCCTCGAAGTCCACGAAAAAGCGGCAACGAGACAACGAGAGTACAGAAACCTCTGCGTACTCGACGTCCTCGTCGTCTTCGTAGTTTGTTTTTTTGTATCTTATGAAAAAGAAAAAAAAAAAAAAAAGAAAAAAAAGAAAAAGAAAAAAGAAGAGAATAACGAAAACAAAAAAACTTCACGAAGAGGCGCCCCCCGTTGTTTCGTGAACCGATTGAACGCGGAAAACGACGAATTGCCACGGGGCATCGGGGAAAAATGGAGATCCTGAAGACTGACTCGCGGGACATGAAACTTCGGAACACTATAATAATAATATAACTACTTGGGAGGGGCAAAGGGAATGTAAGTCAATGAGGGGGCGACGGGGCTCCAGACTCGACTTTTCGTATCCGTTGGCGTCTTCGTCGGGAATCCACCATCGGTATGCCGACGAAACAAACAAAAAAAAGAAAGAAAAAAAAAGAAAAAAAATAGAAAAACGCGAAACGGATCTTCCAGTTATTACGGAAGAAAGAAGAAAATACCTGCCGCGATCCACGGGTTCGCGCCGAAATAAAATGAAGATAAAAAAAAAAAGAAAACGAGTTGTATAAAAAAATTTGAAAAATCGTCAAAGGAAATCGTCAAATATCCACGGATCGAGGATACAATTGAAAAAAAAAAAAAAAAAAAAAAAAAAAAACGAAGAAACGATAAATCTTCATCTCGAGCGGACGTCCCGAGGATCAGTTGCAACGGGAGCCCCGATAACAACGGTGTTATCACGAAAGTTTTGTTCATTGCGAAAAAGACTTAGTAAATTATTTATTGGCAATATTGCGACGAAATGCATGTTTGCGAAAATTTTTATTATAAAAAGAAGAAAAAGGAATAAAGTTAACATCGGGCGATAAATAGCGTCAAATGGTAACTGCTGAAAGAAAGAAACATTTGGACGATATATAGAGCGGATTTCGTGAGTTACGCGACAGGGAAATAAATGTGTTAAGTGTCGTCAATGAAAAAAGGGTTGGAAATGGCGAGAAAGTCGCGTGTGGATGTGCCTCCTGAAGCGAATGTTACAGAGAGCGTGAAACAAAAAAAAAATTAATTAAAAAAAAAAAAAAAACTTTGTAAATGAGAGATCGCGCGCGCGCGCGACTGTGTGCGCGTTGTATGGGAAATCCGTACGTGAAAGTCGAAAGAGCAAAAAGTAGTGCCAACGCGAGATTTTGAAAGATAAACGAAAGAACGAAAAAACAAAAAGGAAAAAAAAACAATCTGTAAATATTAGGTTAGGTAGATGAATATTGATATTAACGATTATGGCTAAAAAAAAAAAAAAAAAAAAATGATGATTATGCTACGTAACGATTACGAGATGAAGATGAGGGAAAAAAAAAAAAAAAAAACGAAACAAATGAATACACTACGAGAGGGAGAGAAAGAGAGGGACGTCGGAGAAGCGAACATATACACGTGAGCAGCGACACTAATTACGATAGACGCGAGAATCGACGGGAACGATAGTTGCGACACAAAATGATCGATTGTCGCGTTATCCGTGATTTTTTTTTTTTTTTTTTATTTTTTTTTTTTTTAATTCGTCGCGAGGCTCTCATACAGTCGGGTCACAGTTTGGATACCTTCGCGGTCGCGTTTTAGTGATTTCGCGCTGGAAGCCCTTCTCGGCTTTGGCTGCGTCGCAATTTTACGAAGAAACTTTAAACTTTTTTTTTTTTTATTTCATTTTTTTTTTTTTTTTTTTTTTCAATCTCTCTTTCTCTCTTTCTCATGCAAAAAAAAAATGAAAAAAAAAAAAAAAAAAAAAAAAACACAAAACACATACTGTCCCCCGTCAGTAACGTCGTGAAGTTCTCCTTGTCTTTCGAACGTCCCTCACGAATGTCCGATATAAACGCTACTTTTATTATTATACAAATAGATAAGGGCCTCAGTTTTTGACGGAATAAGACGAGATCTGCCGCTCTCCGCGGTCGAGTTTTACCGACGCGGCGAATCCCCGTTGCGTCTCCGTTTACGATTTATTAAAAAAAAAAAAAAAATGAATAAAAATAATGTCGACGTTCGAGAGGATTGCGCCGCGGTGGCGGGGGTCTCGATGCCGGGAGAGTGGCAGAGCAAACATTTAAATATATAACACGAGAAGTCACCAATTATCGTAAATAATATTTCCCGAGTATCCAAGACGATGGAAGAGAAAAAAAAAAAAGAAATAAAAAAAATTAAAAATAAAACTACAAATCGAGTAGAAGAGTCGATAACTCGGAATGCCGACGACGATCCATTCGGAATAATCTTCGAAAATAAAAAAAAAAAAAAAATCTGCCGACAAATTTTTCTCTGTTAACGTCAATTCGCTATTCAAACGATTGTCCGCTCGTATAAAATACGCAATTTTAACTGTTTATCCTTCGGAATTATTGAACAATCCCACGGGTACACGTGACGAAAAAAAAAAAAAAAAAAATGAAAATTCCATGAATTCACGAGATTTTCGCAAATAGATCGAAGTGGTATACCGATTATCGATAAAAGCCTCAAATACACAAAACTGTCTCAAGTCAATGTCCGGCCAGTTCTACACGCATACAAAACACTCTCTACACATAAACACACCACACACGACGAATTTCGAGCTGTTTAACCGAGTCGCTGCATAAAACTGCGGGTCGGCATGACTCGTTCAAAAATAACGTTGCAATTGTAAAAAAAAAAAAAAAAAAAAAAAAAAAAAATGCGATGAGAAAAAGAAATTCAAAGTATGTCTTTTTTTTCCATCTTCGAAATGTGTTCACGCGCATGCAATATTAGACGACGAAGTTTAATTAAAAAAAAAAAAAAAAAAAAAACTGTTGTATTTTGAGAGGGCGGAAGACGTGATCTTACGATTAAGAACCGGGGCTGAGGGAGGGAAGGGGGTGGGGAGGGAGGGAGGGATTTATTAACGGGGATACAAGAGAAAGTGCGAAGAAAAAAAAAAAAAAAAAAAGAAAGAAAGAAAGAAATAAAATAAAACAAACAAATGAGTCGTTTAATCCAATGGGTCCTGTGCAAGCGTCGATTAAATTTGAATGTTATTAGATTTTAGTACTCGAAGTTTAAATTAAATCGATATACGTATATTATAAGTTGTCGTAGGCGAAGAAAAGATCGATAGCGGACCTTATTATGATTACGATTAGCGTTAGTCTTGCGATCGTTTAATCAATCCTTAAGTTTCGACGAGGAAACAAAAATATGTCTTTCAATTGTTTTTTTTTTTTTTTTTTTTTTTTCGGATACTCGATGGGTAATTAACAAGCTTTGGTTTTTTTTGGCGATTTTACGACGCGAGCACTGAGAAAGATCGATGTTTCGGTTGCGCAACGGTTATCGGATTGATCGACTTTTATCGATGTATCGATAAATACTTTATCTTCCTGCGAAATCGGCTATAAAAAAAAATCGATGAGTTTTTAATTTTGAATTTCGATATATATATAGTTTTCCTGAGCAATTGACAATTATTTGCTCGTTTCGAAATTTTGATGCGCGAAAAAAAAGCGATAAAAAAAAATCGTGATAACCGAACATCCATCTTGAATCGGTGGAAAGAGAAAAAAAAATGGAAGAAACTGTTCGCCGCGGAGGTTCGATGCAGTCGCCCGTCCAAATTAAAGACGATCGATGATTTTCGAAAAATTCTTAATCTCAAATAATTATCGAATTATCGAAAAAGTTATTCGTTTCAATTCGATTATTTTTCGTATATTTTCACGAAATCGGATGAAGAAATAAGCATTTGCAACGGTCGGTTTTCGTTGCATTAGCGTTGAAAAAAAAAAAAAAATTCGATTACTCTTTTCTCTATCGGAATAATTGTCGATATTTGCCGATTAAAAAAAAAATCGAATCAATCGGCACTCGTAAAATTCATCGATCGTATGCAAACTTAATGAATAATTAAAAAAGAAATAAAAAATAATTCCGAGGCCTTTGAACGGGACGTCATGCAACGCAACCTCTCCAAAGTTCGGTGCGTTCTCACGGTGGGGAGAATCGCTCGCTAAACTACTAAGCTTACGATTATAATAATATGCTACTTGTTAAGGAGAAATCGGTGTTTCTAGTCTCTCACGGAAGAAGGATTCGCGTCGTGAAGCGCCGCAACCTCAATTTTTATTATTTTTTTTACCTATTTTATTTCCCATTTGCGACAAACGAGGCGTGTAGGCGATCCATACGTTCGTAAAAAAAAAAAAAAAAAAAAAAAAAAAAAAAAACAAACGCGCAACAAGTGAGATCCGTTCATTCCTTCGATCCTTCTACCGTGAGGCGTCCATTTTTATTTGTTTTTTCAAATTCTTCGAATTCTATCTTCTTATTTTCTTTTTTTTTTTTTTTTTTTCTATTTTTTCAATTATTATCAGCGACCAAAAAGTACGAATCAATGCACAGATGACCCACAGACTGATGGATGTAGTTGTGAATTTATCAATCAAAAAGAAAAAAAAAAAAAAAAAAATTAAGATTTTGTAATTGTACTCTATTTCCCTCGAGATACAGTGGCTTAATATAAATTGAATTAACGAGGGAATAATTTACGGTGGGGAGGGATGGGAAGGGAGGGTGGGAATAGCGAATGAAACGTCGACGATGCGAAAATCGTCGACGTCCCCGAGTTTGAATGTTCACGCGACAAAATCTTTAATAAAAAAAAATTTTAAAATATCGTCGCGAAGTGTTACGAATTAGTTAAATAAAAAAAAAAAAAAAAAAAGAAAAAAAAATGAAAAGAAAGACATGTAAAAACGTGAATAGAGAGAAGAAAGAAAGAAAAAAAAAAAAATACACGAAAAACCACGAAACTCTTTTAAGTAATCGATTGATGTGTAGAGACAGTGTCGTTTATATAGGTCGCTTCTACTATTCGCGTCTCCATCTGAATGAAAAATTTAAACGTGATTCTTGAACGCGTGTGTTCGTTGCGAACCGAGACGGCGTTCGTATAGGTCACAATATTATTATTATTATTATTGTAGGACGATATTAAAAAAAAAAAAAAAAAAAAAGAAAGCAAAACAAAAAGAAACGGCCGTCGGCTCGAAAAATCATCGAAATCGATAATTCGAGTCGATGGCCCTTCACTCAGCCGCACCTCTCGAAAAACAAGAAACTTCAGGAGAAAAGAAAAAAAAAAAAAAAAAAAAAAAAAAAAAGGAAAAACATGTAATAATGAATTTGTATGGGGAAAATGATATGAGTCGAGTATAACGTGTTGAAATAACGTCGTGGACACTGTTCGAACGCAGCTCTCGGTCGGATTATTAACTAATGAAAAGATAAAAAATAAAAAATAAAACGAATGAAGGGAAAACAAAAAAAAAAAAAAAATAAAAACAAATAAAACCATTTTTTACACCGTAGAATTGTACCATTACCACATAGAGAAGAAAAGAAAATAAAATGTTCGTTGTTCACTGCTCTGGCTTTTTAGGTAAATTTCGGGACTTCCGGGGGTTCGTTCGGTACGCAGGGGGTTTGTTCATTCCCCGCCCTCCCCTATTGCGGAAAAGCCACCCCCACTCGCGCCCCGACTAATCGGCAAACATTTCGACATTGCAAGATTATTGGTGTACTTATCACGCAGTTTTCTACAAAATAAAGAAAACGATATTTAAAAAAAAAAAAAAAAAAAAAAAAAAAAAAAAAATGAAAAATACGCACTATGGAAAAAAATCAATTGAAGACCTGCGCGACTTTTTCCCCGCTGATTTCGGAGTCTTCTGATTATCGGCAATTTGACATTATTCCCGCTTCGTTTTTCCCAATAAGTAATAATTCTAAAAAATTTTATCTTACGATATATTTTTTTAAAAATATATATTTATCGGAATTTTTACGCGAATAAAAATAGTTATAATTTTTTTTTTTTTTTTTTTCTGAGACTAAGAAATTTTTAGTAAAATTGGAGCAGTTAAAGTTATCGATATTACGATATTGTTTTTGGAAACAAAGTTACTGACTGTAAAGGCAATAGAAACGCGTCGATTGCTTATCTTTGGATAACAATTTTATGCGAATATCGCCGCGAACGCTCCGGATTCACATTGGTAAAAACTGTTTTATCTTTCGAGTAAATTTCTCATCGCTTTAATAACTCGAAAAGATGATTTAGCACCGATGATAGCTGTTTTATCGTTCGACGACAAGGTAAATATGAATTTAATAGTTTGCTAATTCTCTATCTTGTTGACGGCGGAGTTTCTTGCGATTGCAGTAACGCGAAGATTGCGACTTTAATTTACCCGATTTTATGGCATTTAAATTATTCCGGCGACGCAAACGATCATAAAATGTTTTGAAAAAAAGTTAATAAGAATATAAAATATTTATTGAAAAATTGAAAAAATTGTAAAAAAAAAAAAATGCTATAAATTTATTTTGTTAATATTATATTAATTTCGTAGAAAAGATCGAAGCAATGACTTGTCAATTACTTCATACAACTTAAGCTATTTATCAGTAATATCAATAATGAGTAATCAGTACTTTGGCTCTGCAACTTTGCGCCATACGTTTCATAAACTAAGCGCAACGAAAACAGAAAAAAAATAATAATTATTCCCTTTTGGTCGGCCAATGGGAATTTTTTAAAATTTAACTAACGCGATTGATCATCAGCATATTCTTTCATAAAATCTGCACGAGATTATTCGCTCTGCGAAAATAAAAAAGTATATCAACTCAAAAAAAAAAAAAAAATTATCGATGCGTCGACGCCACTCGCAGTCAGTCTTTTCGTTTTGCGCGAATGCTGTAATAATAACCATATAATTTTTGGCCTGTGGACCGATTGTGGCGCCGGAATTGCAATGGAAAAAAAAAGTATATTTTTGAAAAAAAACAATACGAGTAAAAATCATCCAATGAAATTATACGAATACTTTCGAAAAATCAACACGCGATTATGAAAAAAAAAAAAAAAAAAAAAAAAAAAAAAATTGATAATAATTGGCACATTATCTCGTTAATGGAATGAATGCCTAAAAATTGCCACAATCGGTACAGTGACCGCTAACGGTACATTTACCCTCTTTTCCAACAAAACACCGGCATTGCGGATATTTTCAAGAAAATCCATTGCAATCGAAAATTTACTTCTTTCTTCGAGTCATGTAAATCAATGTCTCGATACGCTTTTGCCACTCCTTGTATGTCGCACCGTTCACAGTTCCATCGGTCAATGCCATCGCCTTTTGTACAGTTTGATTAATCCTGCGAAACAAATTTTTTCATTTTTTTTTATTCATCTAACATTTCCGAGAAAATTTATCAGAGAAAAAGTAGATATTCGATAATTGATTGAAAAACTTACCAAGCGTCGTATATCGAATCGAAGTGACGCAACTCTTGGCGGACTTTATCGCACGTTAAATCCGTTGTGTTTAATATTTGGATTGCGCCGCTGGAACAATCGTTTGGAATTTCTTCCGCCATCAATTCATCAACGAAGTTATATTCATTGGTCTCGAATTCATTTTCAAGTTTCGTCAGATAAGCAGCCGCCACTGAAAATTTGTAACAATTCAGTAATTCGTAAATCGGCGCTCGTATCATCGGAAATTGCGATTTATCGTTGGACTGCGAAGGAGTTGTGATCGATAGCTGCGCCTCGCTAATACAATCGTTTGTGTGTCTGAAAATAGACAAAAAAATATATATTTTTGTACATTTGTAGCAATTCACGGTATTTAATTTTACAGAATTTTTTCTATAAAAAAAAAAATTATTTAAATTAAATTTTTCTTTTTTTATATCAATTTTCTAGAATTGTTTTTTTTTTTTTTTTTTTTACAAATATCGAAACAATTTCATCTCTTCATACCTATAGGCGCCAACGCCGTCTTTCAGAAATATTTTTCTTAGCGCTTCCAGTTGCACGGTATCGTGAAAAATGTTCAATTCCGTTCCGAGATCGATATCCAAATAATTAGCATTTTCATTTTTGTTTTGCAGCGTTACGACTTTTTCCATTACCAATAATAACGATTCTTTCGTTCGAATGATATCGGAACCCGCGTTATTCAGAAGTGTCGAAGAATTCTGTATTTCCTGTGCGCAAGTTTCCTACGAGACGGGAAAAGAGGAAAAGAAATGCATTAATTAATTGTCGGAAATAAATACGTAGAATCCGGTCGATTTTTCACGACGATAAACTTACTACTTTCGTGTTAATGCTCCGTATATCCGACTCGACATTGCTGAGTTCGTTCTCCAGTTCGCTTTGGTCTTCGCATGTTTTTCGCAAATTATCGATTTCCGATTCCAAAACCAACTGCTCCGTCTCGAGTTTGCAAACCTCGAGAGTCAAAGCCAACCATTCGCTAATATCGACGCAATTCGTGTCCAACATCTGGAGGACACAGTAATATCGTCAAAAATGTATATCCGCTAATTTTTTTTACCGAATAAACAATAATATTTCGTGAAACTGCTGATTCGTTTAAAATGCATTTAAAAATAATCCTGAAAATTCGAGAGTCCGCATTTTTTTTTTTACTTTTTCGTCATAAAATCGTATCGATCAATAGGATATTGTAAAATGTCGAAAAAAAAAAAAAAATTTTTGCGAAAAATTTAAAAAAATTGAAAAAGTGAAATGAGTCTTCAAATTTCTTTAGCACCTCAATTTCTTTGATGCAATCCATCACCGAATTTTCAATCCTATTGGATTTGACACGGTGAATCATCGATTTAAGGACAGACGCGATGTGTTCGCCGCAAACGCGAGCGACGCCGGTATCCATATCTTCGCCTTTCGTTGTCACCGCATGCGGTTTAGTATCGGCGATCTTGTGAGTTCCCAGAGCCATTAGTTGCTCCGTATCTCGTGTCAGTCGGGATAACAGGATATTCCACAATGACGAAATTTCTGATTTACCCAAAGTTTCCGATATTCTTTTCCGCGCCTGTAATCATTATTAACTTTCGTCAGACAAATATCGCAGAATAATCGTTCGTGGAGTCTGGAAAGAGAAATCTTCGGAAAACGGACCATTCGCTTCTCGGCTTTCGATGAAATTGTACCGACGAGCGATAGACTATCGGTTACGATTTGTGAATCTATTTCGCAACTCGTAGGCGGCATCAATCGTTGACAAACGACGCGCATATCTTTGCAATCCTTTATTTGCATTTGCAACTCTTCGAATTTCATTTGAAATAATTTTTCTTTGGTATTAATCGACTCTCGGCGACGCTTGACGTTCAATAGTTTTTGATCTGCAAAATTACGAAAATTTCGAAATAAACATTTTTCAATGTTAAGGATTTATGGCAGAGTATTAATTTATTTAAAAATTAATTCGCAGCGCAATTAATTCAAAATTTTTTCAGAAATTTATGAGTCCTGGTAAATTTTTTTTTTTTTTGGCATTTTCGCGATATTCGAATGAACGATAAAAAAAATTTACTGAAAAAGTAATCTCTTAATTTTTCTGTTTCCACCATGAATAGCATTTTTACTCATTGGGATAAATCATAAAAAATAGTTAACAATAATTAAAAATCGTCAAAAATCGTTAATTATATGTGAATTTTCGTTTGAAAAATCGAAAATTAGTTATGAATCATAAAAAAGAATAAAATGTTGGCGCAGATATTTCCGGAGCCAAAAAGCAGAAAGAATTATCGCCAGAAATTTTACATGTCTACCGAAGACAAGTAGACGCTCTGCTGTACTACGATATGCTAAAACAAAGTATTTTTGAGTTTTGTGCCAAAAAAAAAGGACATGAAATGAAAAAAAAAAAAAAATGTGTAAAGATCGACGTTAAATCGTAAGCATACTTTGCTGTGCGGCGAGGAGACTGATTTGTTCCCATTCTTTCTCCAGACTTTCGATCTGTGGCTGGAGTTGACTACTCGCCTCATTAAGTTGTTGTATTTGCCGTATCTGCTGCATCGCTGCATCCTCTTCTCCGTGTTTAAGTTTATATAAAAGAATATTTTTACGTGATTCAAGGACCTCTTTGGTCGGACGACTAACCTTCGCAAGTTCTTCCCACAGTAAGCCTCCTATTCCCGAATTCAATCTAAAAAACAAACAACAACACTGTTCGGCTCATTTCGTCCTTTGGTTCTTGTGAACTCGTTAACGAAAACTCACGATTTTTGAATGGGATTTCTGAGTGCCGATGCGGGACACCCCAGGCGACGGGCCCATTCGAAATTGTCCTTGTGATCAGCCATAATAACTCTACAGTTTTTAATGTCTAGAGATTAAAAGTATTCGGAATGTAATTAACCGTAGTAACGGACACGTGAGTCTCGCCGGCTTACAATCGGCGTTTCAACTGGTTTCGCGACAATATAACGTCTTTTCGGATAAGTTTCTTTCGCCCATCGGAGAGGGGATAATATCGGGAACCATCGGACATTTACCGAACGCGCGAGGCCTACCAACTGTCGCTCGATAAATATTCGGCGTTAATACGCATCGTTTAATTAAGTTCGCAAATAAATATAATATTTATCAACATCTTTAATTAATTGTTACTTCGGATTAATAATTTCGATAAACAAGATATTTTTAAAACAATCAATTTTCACAATATTTATAATGTAGTGGTACATGAAGTTTGTGGCTTTAAACAAACTTTGCAGATCGAACGTACAGTGTACAGTCTTCGTGATTAATTTCAACACCATCTCCGAAACTCCGCGAGTTCCGTACCAATCAATGGACGATCTCGCGAATAAGGTTTCGTGCACAATCGCGGTCGGATCGGTCAAACGTGCAAGAATGTGTGTGAATGTTTCTGCGCAGCTGTGTGTACACACCTCGATATGACAGTACCTTTGACATGTAACGAAAAGAGCTCCGACGTACAAAAAAAAACAATAAAAATAAAAACGATGGACATCGCGACAAGATCGTAACGCAACACGGTAGTGCGGAGGTGAGGCTTATAAACAAGAAAATTCTTGAAAACCGGCTCGTCATTCACGCGACAAATATCATCATTCTAAATAATTGCCGTACGGTTTATCGGTGCATTGTGTGTGTATCGACAATTTTTCCACTCATATTGACAATCAGTGTTTCCTTTTATCGTTTTTTTTTTTCACTCCCATCCGAAGAATACACGAATTTCGACAATGATCTTGTTGACAATGGAATCATCAACGACACTTGGATATTATGACGTATAATTATTTTGTGTTTTTTTTTTCTTTTTCGTATAGTGTTCGATAAAAAATTCGAATCAATCGGTGTTCAGATAAGAGTGTACTGTGTTGTGTCTCATCGGTAGGGTTATTGGTGATAAGAGTTATTAGTCACGTTGCAGTGATAGCTGTATTCCCGTTAAAAATTTATCGTCTAACAGACAATCCTTTGTTGCTTCCATTTTTTTCTATAGGTCCATTCGATCGTTTTTTTTTTCATTAGAACCCCGTCAAGGTTATGTTTACAAATTTTACGAGTTTTTCTTTCGATTGTTCGTAAATTAGCGATCTTCACAATCGAACAAAACGGTCGAAATTTAAATTCATTTTTACGGAAAAACATCGAATAACAATTGTACGACGTTCGGCATTTGTTTTCAGGACACGAAACGGGATGGATATTAATTTAACTACCAGTTTTTAAAAGATCACTGAGAGAATGGCGGAGGCGGAGCTGTACAACAGTACGGCTCCATCATTTTCGGGCATTGAACCGGCTGCCTGGAACTACTCGGACCATCCAATTCTTCCCGATCTGCCGATAGACAGTAACTTCATTTGGTTGCTGTGCTCTCTGGTATCCGCAATATCTTGGGTCATCTACATAGGTTATTACAATAGTCGAGTCATCGGATACATTATAACGCGGCTGCTAAATAGATTTGTCATAAGACAGGGATACGTCAAAGTTGGTGAGCAAAAAATAAAAAATAAAAAAATCACAATTATGTTTTACTTGATATCGACATTTTTTTCAAACGCAATATCGTCGAAACGATAATTTTTTTTTTCAGGTTCTTTCACGCTTTGCGCGCTCAGTGGAAAAATCATGTTTAGGGATGTAGTGTACATCACGACTGATTATAGTTTAAGAATACAGGACGGTTGGTTGATATTCAGATGGTGGAGAAGCTACGTACCAAAGGATGTCTCAGAAGGTAACAAAAATCTACTTGATTCTCAATTCGTTTATTTTACTCATTAAAAATTGACGATTTTTTTCTTCTTTTTTTTCGTAAAAAAATTCGAATTTAAAAGACTTTTTAACTGATAAAAAAAATGTATGAGTTTTTTTTTTTAAGTACGTTATTTCAGCCCAATTGTCGAAAAACTGATTTTTTTGTTATCACGAAAGCGTTTGATTTAAACGTATTTTTAAACCGATAAAAATTATATTTTTCGATATATGTAGTAATTTATAGGCGGAAATATTACGAGTTTAAAAATTCGTAGACGAAAGACTAAAGTCGTTAAAACTAAATAACAAAAAAATTGTTATTTTTGTTGAATTGTTGGTTTTCTTGATATACACCGTAAATTTGCCGAAAAAAATTCAGTGTGAAAAACAGAATAATATACATCGAGAGTTACTTTTCAAATCGTTTTGTTCTCCATAAATTATATGATTTTCGACGAGACTTTGAAGTACAAATATCTAAATGTAATTCTAACGTATATATGCATTTTTTTCCAGATCTATCACATTCCGATACGCGCCTATCCGTGATGTTAAACGGTTTCGAACTTCACGTTTACAATCGCGGACAGCTTTACTCGCATCTCGAGAAAACTTTTGGCCTATCGTCGCAAATGTTTCCGGATTCGGAAAATCACAACGTAAATATGGACGATCGGGACGCGGAGTCGATGAGTAACGCGGCGAACGAGACTCGTCAACAGATAAACGCGATGGACGTATCGCGTCACGTAGACAATATTAGGCGTCAAGAGGCTCATGTGATAGCGAGAACGTGGCGCGATCTCATACCTGTTATCAAATTAGACATTTGTACGGTGAGTACGCGTCCTTCGCCCCTATCAACGAAAAAAAAAAAAAAAAAAAAAAAAAAATCTAATCGAAAACTCCGTATTAAATTTTCCAGGGAAGAATAGTATTCGGTAATCGTTTAGTGCCGACAACATTATCGCTAACGGTGGAAGAGGCGCATTTCGTCTACTCGACGAAGCCAGCGGCCTCGCGTCACGATCACTTCATGCATTTCACAAAATGCAAAGCCGAGAATTTCAAAGTAATCCTCGCGCCGAGTCCGAAGTACACAGGAATGGTGGACGACCCTCCGCGTTACATGGGAGAAGGTTTCGTCGTGTTGAGTTCAAATAACATGGAAGTTTACTACTACATGGATGAACCGGGAGTAGTACCGGAGCATCCGGAAATGATAAGACTGGCAAACGGCGATATGGTTGAGGCGATGCCGCCGATATGGGGAATAGACGTTAAATGCGGAAAAGGAACAGATTTCAGTTACGGTCCGTGGGCCGATCGTCAGCGGGAGCATCTCTTCAAATTTTTCTTTCCGAACGATTATCAGCCGTTAAAAATAACAAAATCGCCAAAACCGGGAGACAAGCGTCAGGTGCAATCGTTCGACATCCGTTTGTCGACCCTAAACGAGGCAACGGTCGATATTCTCTTCAGTAAGAATCGCGAAACAAACGCGGTACACGTTAACGTCGGCGCGGGTTCCTATTTGGAGATAACGATGCCGTGGATAGTTCTACAAGACGGTTACACGACAAAAATAACCGGACAATTGTTGCATCTCGAGGCAACGACGAGTCTCCAATATCGCAGTTTGGTAGAAAGCGAAACTCTCGAATTCGGCGTAAAATGTCATTATCCGATCAGATGGAACGATCATCAAGAATGGATGTTGAATTTAACCGGTTGCAAGGCAACTGCGAATTTAGTATATTCGCACAAAGAATTTTTTCAGGATATGATTAACGACTGGGCGAGCAAATCGCGTCCCGATATTCTTCACTTCGTTCCTTACACCTGGAAATTCAGTCTTTTGCTTAAAGAATTCGAGTTGATAACGATTTGCAATGAGTACAATTGGGTCGATTGCTCCTCGCAGAATCAAGAAAACGCCCACATAGCGTTTTGCGGCGAATTCTTCGATCTTTCGTTCGATTTGCCATTCATTGATTTTCTACCGGTAACGATACCTTTGCGTTTTTGGATTCAAGGAGAAAGCGTCGATCTTTCGTTTTTCCTGCCGGAGGTAAACACCAATCGGGTTGTATTGCTGGCGCTCGATAAAAACGCGAAGATAATGACTCGCGATGGTTCGTCGAAGCGTTTGGCTGATATGCCGAAACCAAAGAAATGGCGAAACGTTTGTCAGAGAGGATTAGGATGGGTCGATTGTTGGTCGGTGCCGATTGTCGCGTTGAGCATTAATTACACTTATCATCCGTGTCCGCCGCTCGGCCCGACGCCCCAAGCGAACATAACGACTCCGGAAAAGGAAGAGATACTTTTGTCACCTATGCGAATACCTCGTTGCCGCAAGTCGCCGGGACTTCAATGGACACAGGACGGCACGCAAAAGTTTGATCCGCAATCGATAGCCCCCGACAAAGTTAGTCTTGAGCTCGAGATCGGTCCGTCCACGTTGATCCTTTACGGATCTTTGATTAAGAATTTCGTTAATCTGAAGGAAAATATATTCGGTGATTATCAATCGTTCACCGATATGCAACAGAGCCGTCCACCGCCGGCGGCGGCGAGCGCCGAGAGAAGCAAAGATCGCGATATGCAGAATAGCAGCGTCGAGGCGTCCGTAGAGGACGAGGAAACTAAATCGAAATCCTTCGATCCCCGATATTACAGGCCAATTGAAGTCAAAGTTGGCATTACGATGCACGATATACAGGCGCATCTTATCAAAAATTGCAACGACACCGATCCTCCGTGTCCCGTTATTCTACTCGAAAGGTTTGGCTTCGAGATGAAAAAAGCTTTCAAAGAGACGGAACTCCAGTTACTTCTTTCGCCGGCGATAATGCTTCTCACGGATAACGTCACGAGACCCAATAAAGAGTCGCATCTGACACAGGGACACCTTATGTTAAGCGCACTGCAGGTGAGAGGCCACGCGATGTTCAGCAGCGAAGAAAGAAGTTTGGATCAGGAAACTCTCGAGTACGCGTGGCTTATCGAAGTGCAATTGGGAAAATTAAGCGGCAAAATTACTTCGCCGCAACTTCATCATCTCGCAACGTCTTTGGAAACTTTTGTTCTTATGGCGAAAAACACCGAAAACACGTTGAGACCTCCCGGTTTACCGCATCATTGTCATCACGGATTGCCACCTTTGCAATGCGCCGATAGCGATCCCGACAATCATTACAGGTGAAAATTTACTCTCATTTACTTCGGAAGATAATAGAGTTGTTGGATTCTTTTTTTTTCTGGAATATTGCGGGAGGAAAGTGTTATTAAGTTTTTTTAAGACAAAATAATTTTAAAAATAATTTTATTAACTGTAATAATTGAGAAATTTTTTTTTTTAATTTCACCTGTGAATTTGAAAAAAATGAAAAAAAATTGAAAAAAAAGAAATGCTAAGTTTCCAATCGGCTTTCAGGTGTCCGAGTTCCGAGGACATTAAGTATCGGATGACCCGTGTCGCGATAGACGCGATCGATCTGTATCTTCAAGAGGCGGGTACCGCGACACAAATATGGATATCGCCGATACGCGTTTCCACGTGCAATTTACACGGCCAGCAAGTCAAATCCGGCGTTACCGGTGTATTGCCGACGATATTAACGCGGCAATTCGTTTCCGCTGCCGGTCATTTCGCAAACGCCAGCAACACGAATACCGCTGGCAGCGGAAGATCGCACAACAACGCCAGTAGCAGAATGTCCGGTATGAACGCCAATGATAACTTTCTGCTAAACATTGTCGGGTTTTCGATCCCAACAACTTAAAACCCTTTCGCTTCTACCAAAACGATTATTTCTTCATTCGCAAATTTTATTCTCGAAGGTCATTGAGGGCTGAAATTTCTCAGTGGAAAATTTCCTTAGTCTTTTTTTTTTTTTATAAAACATAAAAAATTGCTTAATCGACAATAAAAGAAAAATAGTAAAAAAATATAATCTTTGCTTTGATGCAAAAAGAATAAAAACACTTATAGAACTCAAGAAATTATTTGATAGCTATTGTCGAATTGTCTTAGCGAAAGGGTTTTTGATTTCTTATTGTGAAATTTGTGTTTATTGACTATTCGATTTTTGTTTATTGTTCAGGCGACGGGTCGGATATTTGGTTGGAAGTCGGATCCGTATCGATGGGTCCGGTGGTGATTGAGGCAGCGATATCTTTGCCAACACCGGAGCACAATCTTCATCTTGTACAGAATAAATATTTGAAGACTCACGACGCTCCCACCAAACGTCTTTGGTTTCTTTGGCCGCAGGAGAGCGGTGTGAAATCGACAAAATGCGGTTGCATCGGCGGTTGCGCATTTTTTGGCAAAAATCGTAACGGTCCGCGATTTTTCAAGCCGAGTTATCACGATCTTGCGGATGGAATAAATCTCGCAGCTTACAGGTACTGTTTTCGACTGATAATCGTAAAAAAAAAAAAAGAGAAAATCTCATGTTACTTTTAGATGTATTTTATTTATAACTCGATAGTCGACTCGTCGCAACTTTATTCGTAATCCAACTGCTCTCGCAATTCCTCGATTCTTCGTTTTTGTTTCTCGATCAGCATTTTGCAAGAATCTATTTCTCGTCGAGAATTCTCGATCGATGATTTTATCTCCCATGACGAGTCGCGTCCATCGTCGTCGCGAATGGAAAAAGTCCACATATTCGCGTCCGCTATCTCTTCGGTTAATGTTTCACCCCGACGCGCCTCCTCGACTACGAGATTCTCCGTTTCTTTTATATTTGCTATCATATCCATGAGCAGAGCGTCGTTGCGCCGGGGCTCCTCCACTTGACCTGAATCATCCTCAATCGCCTGATTTCGCGCTTCGTACATCATCTCTTCGACGGTTGAGAGAATGCCGTTCCACTCTCTGATCGCAGATTTTGAATATTATCACTTTAAGCATCGATAACAAACGCAGTTACCAAATTTTTGTGAAAATTCAAATTTTTGTGAAAATTCAAATTTTTGTGAAAATTCAAATTTTTGTGAAAATTCAAATTTTTGTGAAAATTCAAATTTTTGTGAAAATTCAAATTTTTGTGAAAATTCAAATTTTTGTGAAAATTCAAATTTTTGTGAAAATTCAAATTTTTGTGAAAATTCAAATTTTTGTGAAAATTCAAATTTTTGTGAAAATTCAAATTTTTGCGAAAATTCAAATTTTTGCGAAAATTCAAATTTTTGCGAAAATTCAAATTTTTGTGAAAATTCAAATTTTTGTGAAAATTCAAATTTTTGTAAAAATTCAAATTTTTTAGAAAATTCTAATTTATCCATTTCATATTTTTCTGAATACCTGTACGCTGCTCGCGCTTTATTGTACTCTGCTTTTCCCGCCTGAACTTCCTTGTAAACTTCGGTTCGCATGCTCTCGATAGTCTTTACTTGTCTTCGTTTTCCCCGTTCCAAAATCACCTGTCTATCGTCGGCTAATAGATCCAAAAACGTGGCAACAGCATCTTCCGGATACGCGTCGAGGAGTCTCCGCATATCGGGTTCGGCGAGTGGTCTCGTAACGGCCAATTGCCACATGGAGTTCGCCGGCTCGTCGGAGCGTTCCATGCAGCAATCCGAACGATTTCCAAGATTCAACATCTTTTCCTCCATTTCGGCCAATAAATTTCTACGCTTTTCCTCTTGTTGCCTGTATGCATTCGTAGTTCATTGAGTTTTTTTTTTGTTTTGTTTTGTGTGTTTCGTGGCAAAAGATCCTGCAAATCGTATACCGACGCGATTATCACTATTGCAATTCACGACGAAAGATCATCGAAGCTAAATACACGTACCTTAGAACGAGTTTTTGTCTCAGTATCTCCAACAACTTTAAATGTCGCTGCTCTGGCGAGAGTTTAAAAAGATGCGACATTTTTGGAACTTTTTTCAAATCTCGACACAGTCTGCTGACGAGAAATCGCACCAATTCGTTGTCACCGGTCACAACACCTTTTATCTCCTCGTCTATCTGATTCAGCAGTACCTCGTAATACGCAACTTCCGATTTGTTTCTACCGCACGGCTTGTCGGGATTCGAACTCAACGATTTGTAAAGTTGCGAAATATCACCTAAAGACATTGATTCACTTCATTTTTACTTGTATCTCCCGAATTCATCTCTTTGGCTTTCATTTTTTTTTTTTTTTTTTTTTCTTAAAAAGTCATCTTAACAGCGTTAACTAACTATTAGCTCTTAGGATAACTTTTCTCAGTTCGCGAAATTGTATACAAAAATAACATTTTTTACTTTTTTTTTTCATCGCAGAAATCATATTTTTGAGAATTTAGCAAATTTTGGGAAAAAACATTTACAACAATAAAATAAAAAATTTATTTATTAAAAAAAAAAAAGAAAAAAAATCAATCAATTAACTGCACCTTTCGACAAATGTTCGCCTTACCGGATACTTTGGTTTCTATATTCCGCATGTAAAAATCTTCCATCTGACTTTCCGACGGATGACTGCCGATACTATTGCCGGTCGCTAGTCTACGTAACGCTCTAACGTGACGCAATTTTGCTCGATCGGTCGCGCAAGGTACGACCATTAGATCCTTCGATTCGTCTTCTTCTCTGTCGAGATTCAGCGCCACGAAGGCGTACGTTCCTTGATTATTCGGTAGACATCTCACAGCTACGTACGTGCGACCATCTGCCGATCTTTCTTGGAAATCTTCGGGTTCTTCCGCTCCTGAAGATCGTTAATCGCCCGAAAAGGATTTTTACGTTCATTCGGTTGATCGTTGAAGCATTTTTTTTTTTTTTTTTTTTTTTTTTTTTTACGATTGAAATTATCGAATTACCCAAAGATGATTCCTCCGCTGATACAGAACTCGTCGGTTCATCCGGCACAGCGAAAATCTCTCGGCTATTCGGCAACGGACCGTCGTCCGGTGGTTTTGCGAACGGACCGCCCATTTTTCCTTCTTGCAAATTCATCAGAAAATACGCGAGAAACGTATTTCTGTTTCGCTTCGACGTCACGCCGTGAGCTCTTTCGCCACATAGTTTCGTTAGCCATTGATTGCAAAGTACTTTATCCCTTTCCCCGTTCACGTAAGGATAATACGTTTTCGCGAAGGATATCAGAAACAGATAATCCCGATCCAGAATATCCTCCGTCTCGTCGACCTCCGTCATCGTCACAATTTCTTTATCATTTGATAATTATATCGAAACTAAGAATCCCAACGCGGAATTGTTGTTAATCGTTTCATTTTCGAGAACTTTACGAGACAACATTGAAAATTATACAAATCATTGACTGCTTAAGATTAATCGTAAGTTTGACAGTAGAAAAATGGAGGTTGACAAGTAGAGAAACAGAAACAAAATACTGAAGATTCCGTTTCAAATCGTCGGCGCGGTAAAATTTCCTTCACAAAGCTTTTATCCATTTTTAATTAATAACAAAAAAATTTTAATCGCTATGATGGCGTTTACTTTTTCTCAGACGTCTCACGCCGCTTTGAAAAATATGAAAATTGATGTATAAAAATGTGAAGTCGTTTTTTGATAATTCTGTTTATTAAATTTTATTTACCGAGATTTTTTGGCGCCATATTTTTGTATCTATTTTAATATGCAAATTTTTTAAGATTATAAGGAAAAGGATATGTATTTTTATTGTTTATATTTTTTCTGCAGAATTTACGAACCCGGAAAGGAAAAAGGTTTCGGACAATCGATTCTACACGACGGACAACTCGTTTTTCACACGCCGCCGTACAGCTTGCAGGACGTTTCGCTGCAAGATATATGCTATCCATCTATGGGTCTCAAGGCGACGGTATTTCAGGATGGTATACACGGCTCGAAGATCGGAGTCGAGAGATCGAGATCCGTGATGGATCACAACAAGGATTCCATTGTCGATGAAACTGGCAGCACGAGATTAAGTACCGCGTCCGCGAGTCCTATCGCAGGTACCGGCGAACGGAAACCGCTGGGAAGACGTTTCTCATACACTTCGATGCGGTAATTACCTTTTACCATTTTTTACCTTTTGTCCAAAGAATCTTTCGATGGAGAATTTTGTTATCGACAAAAAAGGTTAATAAATTTATATCGCGCGGCGAAGAATTAATCGGTTGTTTTTGCGATTCGAAAAACTGACAACTAAAACGATAGTTATTGATTTGAAAGAGAATTATCACACCTACGAAAAATATGCATAAAACTATTTTTGTAGAGGATTTCCGTATCTACAAAAAAGGTATCTTCCAAAAAAATGCTCCGACGAGTGTTTGACGAAATAAACACTGAAAATCATCGATTTTGTTGATAATTCCAATAAATTTTAATTCTCTTTAAAAATGATTTCAACTAAAATTCGATTAAATTTCCAGTGGTACGAATATGAAGGATGTACCGTATTCGCGATTGGTCGACGCGAGTCCATCGAGTCAATTGCCACAGAAGTTGGATTCCGATTCGAAACTAAACAGTGAAAGAAGTAAATCAATTCTTAGCGTACCGGAGATCGAGACGGCGCCGAAGAGTAGCGCATCCGACTCTAAGCTGGCGGTGGATTATTTCAATGCAACGGACACCGAACTCTTTCAACAGAGCGGTAGTCCTCAGTCGTTGCCTCTCGTAACGGCTGAACCGCGTGCGTCGAATACTCCAACCACAGCAAAGAGCGCGGACGGCGTTAACATATCGGACTCTCATCATTCGTTATGCGTACCATCCGATTCGGAAGAACGACTTAAACAAGAAGTAAGTTGTCGTAACAAAATTTTGCTCCTCCTAAACAAATTAACGATTAAAAAGGACAATTTTTCTTCTCAAAAAAAAATTAAAAAAATTAAAAAAATCTCTTCATCAGGTGCAACGAACGATATCGATGTCGTCGGAGAATCATTCGGAAGCTTTCTATTCCGCGGACGAGGATACGAGTCACGGATTGGGTGGCAGTCGAACGTCGAGTTTGCGACAATCGATCGTCGGCTCGGGTTCAGTATTGAGTCGAAACGACAGTATGAAAAAGAAGTTTTCCTCCGATCTCTCTATCGTCGAGAGTACAGCGAACGTTAGCGTATCCGTCGCGGAAAAAGCTCACACCCTCGAGAGAGCGAAACCTCTGCCGACCGGAAATCGTCGGAGTCCTCGCGTAAATCGCAACAACGGATTTCGTAAGGAAGAACACGGAAAGGAAAATGGAACGCTGCAAGATTCGTCGGACAGTCACTCGGTCTCGTCGACGAGTTTCATATCCGCAGTCTCGTCGCAAGAGGACATGACGCTCGTCAATCTTCATATGCAAATTAACAAACCGATCGTTGACTCGGCTCTGTTGATGTCGAGTTACATCAGTCACTTGACACAGGTGAATAGAAAATATTTTCCAAGAAAAAAAAAAAAAAAAAAAGAATTTTTAGTTCAAACTTATGATCGAGAAATTTAAGTACCGAATGGCACTTTAATTTTTTTTTTTCTCTGATTACAAATAATTTTTCCCTTTATTTAGGTTCGTTGTTCTAATTGGCGAGAATCGTCCCTTCCGTCCGCCAGCGATGCCTTCACAACGCCGATGTTCAAGCGGACAGAAGACGGCCGATTGGTTTACGTCGGAGGTCGTTACGTACCGAAATTCGAAACGATTACCGAAGGATTTACGTCTCTAAAGATGATAACGAGAAACGACGGTTCGCCGACTGCTTCGTCGTCGAATAAAACTCCTACTCATCCCTACCTATGGGATAACGCAACGTTAATACAGTCGGAAGGTTCGTTCCAAAACGATTAAATTAAATTTACCATAAGAGAAAAAAAATGCAGAAATATCGATTTTGCTTTTCATTCAAAAAATTTCTACTCGTTATAGTGAATTTTTTGATACAATTTTTTATCATTTTTTTTCTCCAAGTAAATTGTTTTTCCCCGATAAATAAAATAATTAACACGATTTTTTGTTTCACAGGTGAAGACGACAGCGCGACGCGCGCCGAAGAAGAATTGTTGGCAGTGCAGCATGAGACCGGATCGCGGACGACTGTAATCGTTAAATTAAAGGGCGACGTCGACATAATGATAAGTCCAATGGTTCTCGAGTCCCTTCAGCGTTTTATCGACGTTATCACACCGACTCTCGCGACTCTGCATCCGCTGACGATTCTCAATCATCTGCATAGCGAGTGTATATCGAGAGTCGAAGACGCGAATATTCTGAAACAGGATCAGAGTTTATCTTACTGGAGTCAGGTGCAGACGAGTTCCAAGCGATCGACAGCCGAGCGAAACATAAAAAATGGTCAAGGTGACGATAAAAGTTAGTGAAACGAAACAATAATTTCAAATAATTTAAATAAATTTGATTCTAACGATACGACAATTTTTTTTTTTCACAGGTAAAATTGCTCTACAAACGAGTGTTTACGAAGAGAGCATCACGACGCAAATACAGGGCAGTATTATTCTACCGAAGGTGCGTCTTACGAAATATTGAAATTTAAAAAAATTGAAATTAATTGAATTTTTTATTGAAAAAAAAAAGTTTGGACATTTTTTTTTTACGTTCATATTAATTCCGAAAAATTCGGCATTAGAGCGCAAAAATTTATAAAAAATGTTGAGTAAAAAAAAACAATTGTTTCGTTTAAAAAAAATTTTAATTCAATTTGCTCATCGTGTTTTTTGAATTTCAGCTCAACATAACATTGCTGCAAGCATCAGTGGTCGAGGAAATAATATCCTTCTCCGCGTTGGACAATATACGGGATTTAACTTGCGTCTCTTTGTTCGCGATATGCTTTGACGACGTAACTGCGAGATTTTATTTGGGAAAACAGGCGCGCGAAGTTGTGCAAACGTTTCATAAACCTGCGGTTCTGCCGAATCAGAAGAAAGTTAATAAGATCAGTAAGGCGTTTCTTCCGGGTCACCAAAGTGCTGCGGTCGTTACCGACATCGGTGGCGGCGAAACCGTTTACATAGAAACGTCGGAGAAACAACAGGAAGAGATAATCGTTACTCTCGGAATAGGTAAAGAAATGTCAACTTTTTTTTTTTTTTTTTTTCACCAAAAGATTTTTACAACTTTCCTAAGAGATCTCGCGACCAATAAAAAATCGTGGTGACTAATAAAAAATAATTTAATTTCGTAGGAAAAGTTCACTCGCAATTGCGCAGATTGAGAAACGAATCGTCGATATTGAAAGACGCCGTTATAACGGCAATACCGGCGCATTATTCCAGAGTATTGTTCACCTGTACGCGAATAACATCGCCGCTGAAGTGTATCGATTATTATTTTCATCAACCCTCCGACGACAAGGAAAAAAACAGCGTAAGGCTCTCTTCAAGTTACGATTCACCCAAAGGAATCCGTGTCGTCGATAGATAATCGACGTTTCGTTTGCAGAAACAGAATGGTTCACCCCAAGCAACAGAGGAATTTACAGCCGGCAGCGGTGAGGATCGACTCGGGTTTATAATGTTCGAATGCGGTTTGGAAGGAATTAAATTAAAGGTCGTGAAACGTTCGCAATTCGAAAAGGGAGACAACGGACACGAAACTAAAAAGGCGGATACGGAAATTTTTTACACCGACAGCGTTAAGAGTCACGACGACGTGGATAACGGTGCCGGTGAATATAACTCGTTAAAAATACCAACCGTCCCGTTGTAAAGCAATTATTCAAAAAAATTTATATTATATCGATGATTTTTTTAAATTCAATATCGAAGCTTCGACTACAGCGACGACGGAGAACGAAACGGCGACGACAAACGCCCCGGAAACCGGAAAAATAAACACGAGCGCAACGTGCACAAGTCTCGTGACGAGAGTTTCGAACGGCAATACCGTCTCCTGTGTCATCGAACTTACAACCGTTTGGTTCAATTTTGCCGCACCGCCGAGAACGCCGATAACGCGGAAAATTGATTATACGAGACTCGACTGGAATTTACTGAGCACCGCGTCACCGGCTATCAACGCCTGGATGAACCCCAGCAATAGATTCGCCATACGTATTGTTCATATGTTCAGAAGTATGTATCAAAGATCGACCGCTATCGTCGCGTGTCTTATGGCGGAAGCACTGGACGTTCAGGGAATTCATATGCCAATTAAGGTAATTTTTTTATCTCAATGAAATCGTTGATATTTAATTCTGCAATGGAAAAAATTGGCTACTCGATCGTCAGAAGTACATCGCGTCTTTTTAAGACTCGGAAAACCTTCGTCTGCCGTTTTACTGCAACAGTATTTCCTCTTTTTTTTTAATACCATTTATTTTCTTTTCTTTTTCATTTCTTTTTTTTTTTTGGTAACCGCAATTTTTTAGCAGTAAAAGAAAAGTTCAGAAGAGCGCAATTGCAGAGTTAATATCTTGAAAATGATGGTTACTATTTATTTGTAAATTTCCTATTCCTTTTCAGAGTCGCTACGGAAGATTAACACCATTGGCAAAGACTCTGCAAGAAGATCCGTCCTGTCAGCTCTGTAGTATATTGCAAAACTACGTATTAATGTCCGATCTCGCGACGATCGGCGCCAATCTTAGGGAAGCGGATTTACCACTTTTGTCAACACTGCGACAGGTTGTATTACCGCTTTTATCTCATCTCCGCAAAGTATATCGTTCTAAAATTCTTATTGCATTTTCTGTCGGTACTTCAGGGTGTAATAGTTCTGAGTCGACAGTGGAAAAATGTTTTGTACACTCCGTTGTTGTTGGAACACAATTACAAAACGAAACACGTGAAGCCGCTGAACGTAACTTTCGCCGTGTCGGATCCGGACGACGTAAGTATATTTTTTTATTCTTCTCGATGAAAAAAAAAAAAAATAACAATTTCTTTATTCCAAACAATCGATATAATTACATCGAATGATTATTCGCGTTAAAAACTTTTTTCCATTTTTCATTTTTACACGCATAATTTTTTTTTTTTTTTTTTTTTTTTTTCGTAAGTTATGGATTAATCTGTAACAGTGTGAAAAAATCCCGTAGGAGTGCTCCGTTCGGTGTGTGAAACAGTCCTCGCGAGAAGATATAATAAGCGATAAAAAGCGGAGTAAGAGAATTATTTGAGAAATTGTTTCTTAAATTGTATATTTTTTTTTTTTTCTTTTTTTTTTAATACACACAAAATGCGTCGCAAAGGGTTGCAATACTGTTTCGCTTTTATTCAAAGTAATGATTTACTACAAATACAAGCTGTTTCCTGAGTATTATACGCACACATGTCGGGGCCTTCGCGCCTTATAGAAATTAGAATACATGTAATTTATAACAATTGCCTCACCGCCGCGGGATTATGGATTAAAAAAGAAAATAGTTGCATCACCACTGTCATTAATACTTTCATCGCGATGGCGTAAATATTGTGTGTTGTCATCGATCATTTTCATCGAAATTTTATTAACTCAATTATCATCATAAAGGCTTTTCTTTCGGCCGAATGTTATTCGTGACCTAACGGGCCATTTTCATCCGCGACTAACGATTCATTTTCACACGTGACTAACGTTTCGATCCCTTCATTCGTATTCGATAGAAAAAAAAAAAAAAAGGAATATATTTCGTTGAGAAACTGTATGCTTATTAGATTTTCACAACTCTCAATGGGCAAAGATTACAAAGCAAATACTGTATCATCGAAAGATCGTTTTGGGTTTCGATCATTTATCTCTTTTGTCTCTGTAATACCAAAGCACATACCACTACGGAACACACCTACGTATTTCGGCAAATACTCCACTGGTTTAGATTGCTTGGTACGAAAAAAACCACAAGAATAGAGAGTTCGCATTGCTTATACGCAGGAAAATTTGCTGACGGACGGTGAGGGTAGCGGGGGAGACGGAGACGATCAGGAAGTAACGGACGAGTGCGCGATGCTGATACACACGGACAACATGCATAAACATGTCCAGGCAAAGGGCGGACAGGACAAGAGTACAGGTATAGTCGTCGTCGAGGAAAAGTGACAAAAAAAAAAAAACAAAAAAAAACAAAAAAAAACAAAAAAAAAAAAGAAGAGTACCAAACCAACAATTTTCCATCGCAAATAACGTCGAATTGTTCCGATGAGATATGCATTTTTTTACGAGTCCTCAATCCAAAGTTTAGATAGAAAAAACGGATGATAATCGTTGAAAGTATCGATTATTTAGTATCGAAAGTATGGAGTATTTCGTATGTTACTTTTAGAGAATTTCTTAGAAGTTACAGAGTAAAGTAGAAACATTGATAAGAACCAATATCCACCCCTCTAACCCCCTCTTTGATCGATAGAAATCCCGTAAAAAAATTTATCGAGAACTTTGTCTTGAAACTGAGAGATTTACATACGCCGATAAAAGATATCGCAGAAGTCACCCAAGAAGCTTCTTTGGTTTTATGAAAATAAAAGAATAATCACGCGCCGCTTGTAGCTTTTTTGGCACCGCATATTCATTGTACGATACGCCTATCGATCAACGTATATATTAACCCTTTCGGTGAGTAAATTGCAGGCGACTATTAGCGGAAATAAAATATCGTGTGCCACAGATTTCATTGATATATATACTTTGGGAAAAGTAGAGACGAGTGAAAGGGTTAAAATGGATTTGTATATACGAAAGAATATTCTTTAACAAACATCGATCCTTCTGTCTTTCCTTTGTCTATTTAACTTTGTAACTCGAATAATCGCAAATTTGGGACGTTGTGGGTTATGCTTTTGCGCCGTCGGGTATAACACGTTGTTGATGCCATCGTGCGTATTGTTTTTATTTTTTTAATTTTTTTTTACGATGTATTACACGTAATTTCCCAATCAAAAGTTTAATACGATCAAAATTTCGCTCCTTCGTAATACAGTAAAAATCTGAAAAAAAAATGAAACGTATTAAAGATATGGAGAACATTGATTTTGCATAATAATAATGCAAAAAAACGATTAAAAAATGAGTAAATAAATAAATTATTCAAAAAACAGTCAGTGAAATTTTTTTTTCTCATTTAAAATGAATTTGTCGATTTTTTAGAAACCATATAAATTTTTTCAAAATTTTCTCATCAATATAAAGCTAAAATTTACGTAACAATAGCGTTGAAAAAAATTCAAAAACAAGATTTTCAAAAATGTACGAAAATTCGAAAAAAAATTCATGTTTTCTAAAAAATCAAAAGATTCATTTGAAATAAGAAAAAAAAATTCACTAGCTATTTTTTTTTAAATTTATTTATTTGTTAATAACATTTTGGCATTGTTATTAAAAAAAAAAAAAAAAAAAAATGTATGCAAAATCAAACTTCTCGATGTCTTCAGTACGGTTGATTTTTTTCGGATTTTTATATTATTGGTAAGTGTACGAAATTCTCGCGGAATGACATTTTTCGATTGGAAGGTACGTGTGAAACGTCCGTAAATACCTAAAACGAAAACGTATTTCGCTTGGTGTGGAATATTCAGGTATTTGTGGTGACGGTTTGACGGTCCCGGTGAGCTCTCCCCGGGGTCGAGAAACAACCCCTCTGGCAACCCCGGTACCCGCAACAGACTCTTTGACGTCTCCCTCGCCACCGATTGCCCTATCGAAGCGGGGAAGATCACTTCAACCCACGCAAGTACCCGTTAGTACGCGGGCGAGTATCGTCTTTCCGTTGCTCACTAGCGGTGGCCTTTTCAATCAGCCGCGGGAACCCAACAATATAAGTAAGTCTCGCGTACCCGCGACTGGAGGGTTTCATTGAATTTGTTTGAAAAAAAAAAAAAAAAAAACAAAAAACAAAAAAAAAATGCATTCAATTTAACCACATAGGACTCTGCATGATTAACAATCGATTGCAATCGATTACGTGGGTTTGGAAAGTTAATTGATTCATTCAATACGCACATTACGCGTTTTATCATTGCATTGTTGAGCTTAGAATCCGGTGCTTTGCTTGGATTTAATAATTAACATTACAATGGTTACTATTCTCGCTTTTTTGATGCTGTATATTGCTGAATCTGTAGATTGCTGCGTCCAGTAACGTTGAATTTAGAGAAATCGGTGAAAAAAAAAATATTAATAAAATTAAAGGATCAATTTGCGATGAAAGTAAATTGTATTGCCGAATGATTCGTGAAACAATTTTTTTTAATTGATTAGTTAATAATTTTTTTTCATTATGATTATTATTATTATGCGAAATTAATGGTCTTAAATTCTTCGCAATTGTAAATTTGGCCGTTAAATGGATTTTTTTTTGCCGTTTTTCTCCGAAACAGTGGATAATCCCATTGGACGGTATCACAGAAACAGTCGATGCTATTCTGTAGTTATCGTAGATAAGAAATATCGAGAATTCGTGATTTTCGATTGTCGAAAGATGAATCGACGATAAATTTCGTCGGATCATTTTTGACCTCTGATCGCGAGTTGCCGATGTTTTTTTTTTTTTTTTTTTTTTCTCGAAATGATTTACGAAAGCGTTTGAAGTTTATTTACCCAAATTATTTGCTTTGCCAGGTTACGGTACGTTGAGAGAAGAAAAAACGCCGCAGATTCATGTCTCGCATTCGCATCAACTCGGATCGAATCCGAGTATTTACTCCGGAGGACACGGCAGTCAGCACAGCACCGGTAGTATGGATCAGATAACGTCGCCGACGGTTCAGCACTCTAACAGACCGGTTAACACGGGCGAAGATTTGTACAGTTGGATGGCTAAACAACAGGAATTCATCAAAGATTCGGACAAAGGAAATCTCAAAGGAAATTGGGTGAGAAATTTCGTCGACGACTTTGAATAGTCGAGTAAATTTTTTAATCCAAACATTTTTACCAACTGAACGCAAAGCAATGTTTCATTGTCGACTGTAAACTTTCTCAGGTCTTTCGCGCTGAACAAAAGACGGTGAAGGTATCTAATTTATTAATCGTTGAATTCGATATTGAAAATTATTTCTTAGTTGATATTCTTTTCTCATTTTTTTTACCCGCTTTGCATCGTCAGACTAAACTATAAATATCGTATGTTTCACGCATACGAATAGAAAATTCACGCTTCTCATTTTACTCGCGTGATTATCGATTATAGATAGAAAATTGGAGAAAATTGTAGAATACAGAAGCAAAAAAAAAAAAAAAATACGAGCGATTTTTTGTCGTAGTGTATCGATTTTTTATTTTATTTTCACTCCTCGTCGCTGTGATTTCAAAAGAAATCGGGAAGCGATCAATTAATAGCGACGATTGGAATTTCCAGGATTCGAAAATCAACACCATGACGACTGAGGATACCGAAGATTCTGATATCCAAAGTGGCGCTTATCTTTATCCGATGAAAGATTCTCTTCGTCTTCTCGATGCTCATCTGATATTCGAACCGTTGCTTTCTTCTCTTTCCGTAATGCCGCAGCAAATGCTCTCGGCGATCGGTTCGGGAAACATAAACAACGTTTCTTCTCTCGATTCGCTGGGATCGAATATATCTCTTGTAGGAACGATGGACACGATGAGGATCGACATAGTTGTCAGTGAATTTGGAAAAGTAGTCGACAAGAAAAAAGGTAACGAAAGATCGTCGATTATTCGCGAATCATTCGCGAAAGTGTGCGATGGGAATTCAATTCGTTTTTTTTTTTTTTTTTTTTCTCTTCGCAGCGAACAAATATCAGAACAGAAAAGGTGGCAAATTTTATCTCGATATTCCGCCGGAGACACCGGCATTTTTGTGCGAAAAAATCAGCATCGACATCGACGTGAAAAAAATGGCCGATATGACGGTTGACGAGATGATACAGAGACAAAACGTTCTCTACATATCGCGCGGACAATTAAAAAAACACACGAGTACTGTAGTCAATTTTAGTCTTAATATTCGTTACATAAGCCAACAGGTAAACATGCCGTTGTTGCGATTGCTTCATCAGATAAGCAATATGTATCAAAATGTAAAGGAGACACAGATGGAACTTAAAGAACAACAACCGGAGACGAAACGCAGCGCTAATCTCGCGGTCAACGATCCTGTTATGAAAAACGGATCATCGTCGAGTAAGTATAACATTTTTTTATATGTAAAAGAAATCATATAAAAATTGTTGCAGCGTTTCGGATCGAAAACTAAAACTACTTGTATGTGAAAATCTTTTCACATACAGTTTTTGCGATTACACGCTGATATCCTCACTTTTTTTTTTTTTTTTTTATAAATTCTGAAAAAAATTGTGAATATGTGAAAATCTTTTCACATACAGTTTTTGCGATTACACGCTGATATCCTCACATTTTTTTTATTTTTTTAATAAATTCTGAAAAAAATTATTAATATTCATTGAAAAAGTTTTTCGGAAATTTAAAAATAACGACTCAATTTTAAACGCAATTTTTTTTTCGTATAAAAAAAAATCGATCGAATATGTAAATTCGTAAGATAACTTAAAGTTTACTTCTCGAAGCGCCGGAGCGGAGTAAAAAAATAGATTGTAATCATGCGCGTCGTCCGATCTTTCGTTTGCAGCTTCCGATCTTCAAGAACAACTGCTTCTCGGTGGAAAAAAGATGGAAGAGCCACTATTGCGTAGTCACTTCGATCCGAGTCAACCGAAAGTAATATCGCCGTCGGCGAGTATCCGTTCGCGACCCCAGAGTTTCGCTCAAAAATTGCGAAGCACCGGGAAGAGTGTCAAAGGTTACATAAACCTCAGCGAAGGTGTTATCACGCCGAATTTCGGCGCGAGTCCCAGCGGTTCCGGTTTAGATAAATACAGCGTCCTGTCGGACAAATGCAAAGACAGCGCGAATTTGACTCCTCGTTGTTGGAAAACAATTTATTATCTTCTCGATCTTTACGCAACGAAACCCGAGACGAAAACTATCACCCATCGTTTCTCGATCCCCGCGGATTCGTCGGATCATTACAAAGGCAATCGGAAGTACGAAAATCTCAGCGAGACGAAGGAACCGGACGTCGAGAAGGGATTGAACCCCGAAACGAGTTCGACGCCCGTACCACCACCTCGGGAATTAAGTGAGTAGAGTTTCTTTCTTATAAACAACTATTATGCCGATTTTTCGCAAAATTCCTGCAACTCAAACGTTTTTTTCACCGACAGATGTAGTAACCGGCGAACGAACTCGTTTAATAATCTTCGGTGTCGCGAGGATCCACCGCACGAGATTGTTGGCTACTCTAAGCGGCTTGAAACTCGAAGCAGAGATCACAAGTTTACACGCGACATTTACGTGTCGAAAGAAATCGCGACCCGCCAGTCTTGAGTGCAGTTTGACCGGTCAAATCGGCCGAACAATGATAGTACTTCTCGAAGGAGTTGCACCGAATCAACAGACTGTTGTCAAAGTAACGGTCGGCAAATCTCAGGCCCTCTACTCCAGCGTTACCAGACGACAGAAGGATAAGAACAGCGGATTGTTAACCGTTGGCGCCGTTAACATCGATATCCCGCAGCATCCCGTGGCACTCCATGGAATGATGACGCGCGGTAGCAAACAATTGTCGTCGACTTTGCAGGTAAATTGTGTGGGAAATTCTAATCACAATTTTTATGCGAAATCTCAACCACTTCATTGATTCACTCAGTAGAGATGATGCATTTGAAAAAAAAAATTCTACCGATTTTTTTACCGATTTTTTTTTACCGATTTATTCGATTTTCTTCATCGAATTTTCACCCTAAAGAACGATAGAAGAAATTGAACCGATTGCAATAAAATTTCAATTTCGGCAAAAATTTAACGGAGTAATATCGCGAATTTTATTTTTTAAAAATAGGAATTACGAGTAACGAGGACTTCGTCAAGATTATCGCGTGGACAACAACAAGATGAAACGGACGGAGCGCCGGGAAGTCCGCATCATTATCAACCAGCGCCGACCGTTGACGTCGAGAAACCTCAGGCAGTTTCCGGTCTTCTCGAGCCGATTGTTATGCAATTTCACATTATTCTTCAGAGTCTCAGTATAACGGCGGCTCTCTTACCGTCGCTTCAGGCGCAGTATAAAATGGACCAAGTTAACAGTTCCGGTATCACTGGTAGCAAAGCTAAATTCACGATAGATCTGCCGCTTCACAGTTTAAGCTTCACGACGAAGCTGCAAGTTACAGAAGCAAATTTGCCGTCCGAAGCGAGCATCGAACTTCCCAAAGTTCACGTGTCCGCGGAGTATATTCAGGACGGAAATAATAGCTTAAATGAGAGTAAAATTGCCGGTAAGAAATACTTCGACCAGATAATGCGAAGAAAAACGTTTCTAACATTTTTTCTTTCCTTTTTTTTTTTTTTTTCTATATTATTTTTTTTCTTTTCATTTTTTGTAACTATCAGAACGTTCGCCGCATTTTCTCGCGGAGAAATGAGAAATTTTCTATGAGAAATTTTCTATTCGATTTCTAATTTTCCTAATTCTTTTTTTTTTTTTTTCGTTCTTAAGAAACGACAAAAATGTTTACCTTATTTTTTTAAATATTTTCAGACGGCGTTGTTCTCCGTCAAGGAAGCTATCTAAGCGCCACAGCGGATATTGGAGTATTCGAACATTCGTTGACTACTGATCTTCTGAATCATTTGGTATTCGTACAAAAAGTATTCATGAAAGAAGTCAATGAAGTTGTGCAAAAGGTTTACGGCGGCGAAAAACCCGTACCGCTTTGGCTTGAGGACGAAGAACCATCGACCACATCGAGTCTCAAGAGAATTCTTTTTTCGCTTATCATACGTATAAAGGTACGTTTACGGTTCGCATTTTTTTTATCAATTTTTTTTTCTCTTTTGGCGCAAATGCATTGATTTATATTTCGGATACTTTTTTCGCCGATAACAATATGCTGCCGTTGAGAAAATTCTTTGCGCACGCGATGAAATCTTAAAGGATAAAATTAATAGCATCTATATATCCATATATTCGACGTTACAGAGAATACAATTGACGGCAACAACACCGACAAATTCGGCTGTGCGACTGGAAACCGGCGCCGTGGAATTTCAATTGTCGAATCGCGTGCAAAACGTCTCGGGAGCGACTCAGCCGAATCCATACATGAAATTGTTCGGCAAAGCGCAAGTCGACATTAATTTGTCGCTCGGACAATTGCTGAAGAACGTAATGTTCGAAGAGGCGGAACCGGAATTTCAGCAATTCGCGTTCTTCAACACGCGAATCGGCCTCCGCAATGCTTTTCAGGAAGAAATGGCGAAAGGCGACGATAAGGAAGTCGTTCTTATAACACTTAAACGTCCGTTGATATACATTCAACCGATGGCAGTCGACAAAGCTATTCTCGTTTGGCTAAATTATAAAAATGCTTACGAATACTGGAATGAGAAACGAGCGAATCTCAACAAAGAAGTGTTGACGGCGACGCAACAGGTTTTCGAAAAAGTGCCATTTGGTCAATTAACGAGTCAGCTAAGCGCTCCGCATCTTGGAACGCTTTTCCTTCAACTCACTATCGACGATATGGGAATATGCGTTCCTCTTAATCCACTACCGCCGAATAATTGGCGAATGAACAGAGGTCTCTACGACGGCGAGTCGCGAGGTGCGGTCGTTATTACGCTGGAAAATACGAGTATTTCTGCGTGCAGTAGCGGAAGTCTCGTCAGCAAAGGACGGTAAGGAAATTAAGATTTTTTCTACGAAACTTTATTTATTCACTTTTATTATCGAATTTAATATTTTTGGAAGTTTTCTATATTAATATTCGATATTTTGTCAATACGTTTTTTATTTCTTACGAAAATTTGATCATTTCTAGAAAAGCTATAAGCTTCCGCTCCAAAGATTGTTAAACGATAAAATCATTAATTTGTCTCTAAAATTAATTATTAACTGTACATTTTTAGATTGCTACATAGTTAATGATTATTAAAAATGAATTTTAGATTCGTTGGATTGTGTCTGCGATTCGCCGAGGACTTCGAGACTTCGCTGGATGACTGGAAACCCGATATGACGGATAGCAGTATAATGAATCTTTGCGTAGTTTCCGAGGGAACATACGAAGTTTGCAGTCGAACTGTCGCCCAAAAACAGGACAAATCCGGTTATTATCGAGTATTCGATTATACGAAAAATATTTCTCATTGTAATCCAAGAAACGATTTTTTTCATATTTATTAATTTTTTTCGGTTAGACAACGCCAAGTGGCTGTTGAACGTTCAGTGGCAAATGGAAGGCGTAGATATCCATTTGGACGTCAGCGTCGGGCAACAACTCTCGGCGCTCGGACACACGTTAACGATGCTTACCGGTTCCGAAGAGGACGACGCAAACGCATCGGCTGATTACGATAGCGACGATGCCGATCAGCTGGACAACGGCACTTCTCAGGTTAACAAAAAAGTATGAATTACATTTCCTTTTTTTCGTTGCTTCACGTGTGTCGGAGTCCATGGGATGTGTGCGCCTTGGTGATGGGTAATGTATTCCTAATTCAATTTTAATCGTCAAAATTTCGCAACTAACTTTCGCTACGAGCTTTCAGGTCGATCGGCTTATATGTTTAATTTTTTTATTTTAAAAGAATGCAATTTTTTTTTATCAAAGGCTTTTTGCATGTTGAAATATTGGAAATGTCTTTAACATCGAGAAAAATAATAATTTTTTTTTTAGCTTCATATTGTAATTTCCGTGTATAAAACAATTTTTTACTTTTTTTATTACATTTAAAAAAAAATTATTTCGAAGTTTCTGAAATTCCAATAAATGTCTAAAGTCTTTTCTTTTTTTTAATAGGAAAGTATTTTGATAAAGAAATCGAAAAATTGGACCGACAGTTTACCGGCTTTCGTTTTCGATCCTTCGCTCGATGCTAAGAAACGTTCGAAATTAATTGAGAAAGAAATGAACGAACAGGCGAAGATAATCAATGATTTGCGATCATTGGGCGCATCGCACGGTACTATCGAACAGGAAATGAAACGTTTGCACGAGTTGGAGACAATGGTTTTCAAAGATTTTCGAAGGTACGTAACATTATCGAAATTCTAAATAATAGTTAAATTCCTCGCATCGCATTACAATATTTTATTCGAAATTTCAGGGATATGATACAGAAATTACGAAGGCAATCCGTCAAAGCTTCGGGAATAAAAGGAAAACTCGGTTTGGGTAGCAAAGCGAATGCTTATCGCTCGCGATCCTTTATCGTTCCATCGCCGACGCCGGAACATCAGTTGGAAAGTCCCGAAGACATGAACGCTGAAATAAATTCAGCGAATTCTGCGAGTTACGAAAGCAGTCCCCGCAGTGGTCCGAGTCGGTAGGATCCTTCGACGAAACTTTCGATTTTACCATTTTTGATCTTTCAATTCGCTGTTTTTAATTCGCCACTTTTATGTCTCAGGTCTGCGTCGTTGCGAGTCAGAGGACTCAGCGGTCCGAGAGTTACCTTTAGCGACACTCACACAATGTGCAGACAATCCTCTCTGCCGAGCGCGGGGTCCGAATTAAGTTTACCGGAAGGAGAGCTCGAGTGGCCGGATACGATGGAAATCGAAGGCGAACAAGTAGAATTGAGAAAAAAACATAGAGACACCAGTTGCACGTCGAGTTACGATAGTATGGAAGGAAGGTCCGCATTTTTTTACGACGAATAACATTTCTTTAAATGATTTTTTAATTCATTTTGATTTCTCGTGAAATTTTTTTTTTTTTTTTTTTTACTATAAAATAGAATAGAATAGAATTTTTTAAATTTGAAAACTTCAAAATGTAATTTTAAATCTTAAACAGCGCGCCGCTTCTCGACTCCTACGGACGGGAGCAAACGTCGACGACATCGTCGCCTCACATGAGTTTCCAGAAGCCTCAGGAGCCCAATATAGACTTCGAACTCGACGTGAAGGTTCTTATAAACAGCGGAAAGTGCGTTTTACACACGAAAGATCCGGCGCGCGAAGATGAACTTAAATTGTAAGTAGATTCCGCTCGTTTGCGGAACGACAATCGCCGATCTCTCGTGATATACGAATTGATTATATCGTCTGTTAGAATGAGCAGAATGAAGAAGGAACGTTCGTGTTCCGGTGGAACGTTCGAATTTCAACCGAGCAGCCCGAGTAGTAGTCGAAAACATCTTAGTAGCAAAGAAAAATCGTCGAGTACAAGCGCTTCGCGTTTAAGATATTTGCAACACTCGAATGTACCGCTTGTCGATCTAACGATTTTTCATATTCCGGGACTCGACGTTAAGGTAATTTTTTTATTAACGATTTTGTCGAACGATTTTGTCGAATGATTTTATCGAACGATTTTATCGAACGATTTTATCGAACGATTTTATCGAACGATTTTATCGAACGATTTTATCGAACGATTTTATCGAACGATTTTATCGAACGATTTTATCGAACGATTTTATCGAACGATTTTATCGAACGATTTTATCGAACGATTTTATCGAACGATTTTATCGAACGATTTTATCGAACGATATTATCGAACGATTTTATCGAACGATTTTATCGAACGATTTTATCGAACGATTTTATCGAACGATTTTATCGAACGATTTTATCGAACGATTTTATCGAACGATTTTGTCGACCGATTTTATTGAGAAATTTAATAATAATTAATTTTGCTACAGGTTCATTACGAGTCGAAAACATTGCCAGAAGAATCGATCTCGCCGCGTATATCGACCGATAGCAATTTGCTTAATCCAATGTCGATGACTTTGCGAAAATCGAGTACCAAGAAGGCGAGTCTTTTCGCTTGGATGACGCTACAAAGTATTCCCGAGGAGACTATAATAAGTCCTCATATTCTCGAGTTTTTGGAACAAACACTCGAACCGATACCCAGCAAAACTAATTATCACGCTGGTGGACAAACGAATCCGGTATTTCCGCACGAGAGCACCGAAAGTTCGTCGTGGGCGGCTACTGCTGCAAGTGGAAATTACGTTTACGCGAGTTTTCCGGTCGATGTTATCGTTTATTTTCACATGCAGCCGTCGACATTCAGGTGCAAAAAAATTATTTTCAACAAATTTTTGACGCTTTTGTCGCGTTTTTTGTATTTTATATCCTTTTCTGTTTTTTTTTTTGTCTCTCTATCAGAATTAAATTGATTTTATTTCTTTCAGATTTTCCTGCTTACCGGTATCCCGTGTGGAGTGTATGCTACAGTTGCCGTCGCTGGACATAGTATTCTCGTCGAAGCGCGCGGAGGAAGAACTCACGGAATTTCGTGAGTTCAAAACCACAACTGTACAATCGACAGGCAAAGAGGGAGGTTCGGCGATCGGTGGTCTCTCCGTCACCGGTTGTCTTGCCGATTTCTCTGTTTACATATTTCATCCTTACGGCGGTGGAAAGAAATCGGGTCTCAAAGAGGCGCAGTGGTCACCGTTGTCGGACAGCGAGAGAAAAGATTCTCTCAGCATAAACGTCGAATTCGTGAAATTTCATTTGTCGCGAAGTCGCAAATTGAATTTTCAGAGCGAACAACTGAAGAAGGGAGCGGATACGAGTAGAGCGGTCATTCGATTTTCCAGTAAATACAAATTTTTTTTTTTTTTTTTTTTACTAATTACACCTAAAAATAGTTCATTTTCTTACGATTTTTTGTTATTTATCGCAGCGATAATCGACATTGGATCGGCTTCGTTTAAATACGATATGCGACGATTAACGGAAATTCTCGCCTTTCCGAAAGCGTGGTATCGGCGAAGCATAGTGAGACGTTTGTTTCTCGGTGATCTCAGCACAGGATTAGCATATTCCGAGGGCGACGGCACCCCGCCGCTTAATCAGGAAGAAGCTGTGATGGGAAGTTCTCTCTTAAAACATTACGAGAGACAACACGGCGGTGAACCGCTTTCGAAAAGCGCGCCGGAGAGGAGTCCGACGTTAAACAGAGACAAATTAAGACTCAGTTTGGAGAGCGATATGCCTCGTCAGACGCGATTGAAAGGTTTGTTCCCCGATTTTCAAAGTATCTCTCCAATTTTTTTTTTTTTTTTAAGTTTAAAAAAATTAAAAAATTTTTTTTTTTAAAAGATCGAATCGCGGGACTAAAATTAATAACTTTTTTTTATTCACAGTAATGTTAATCGTTTAATTTTGTGCGAAGAACTTATTAACGCGTAACTACTTTACAGATATCGGAAGAGGTTGGAGTTTCACCTCCGACAAGCAAACGGCATCGGAAGTAAAACTGCGAGAATCAACGGCTTGGGAAACTCTCGTCCTGTTCGCGGTGAATTTTACACGACTTAACGTTCACATGAATATGGGAAACGTTATGGGAAACGTAGCGTGGATGACGAAAGATTTTCGTTCGGATGGAAGGCTATCGATAGGGAGCACCGGTCACAAAAATTTGTATATCGGCGTTGGACTCGGAGGGTCGAGTCTCGACGCCAAAGGCGGTATCGTCGGCGGTACTATCGAACTCAGCAAAATCGATACTTACAGTACGTAATTACGTCTCATTCCATTTTCGTTCCTTCAGATTTTGTTAAATTTTTTTGATCTCACGAGATGAATCGATAAAAAAAAATTTCACAATTTTTTTTTTTTTTTTTTTTTTTTTTTTTTTTTTTTTTTTTCAGTACATATCCGTGAAGAACCCGGTACCGAACCGGACCACACATTGGGCCTAAAGCTCTTCGCCTTGGAGCTGAGATTGGATTACATGGGAACGAGCGTTCTAATGTCGAGAGTATCGTCTCTCGACGTGACGCTTCGAGACGAATGGAAGATCAATCGTAATAACAGCGGAGATGCTTTCATGCCGACGAGGAGACCGGCTATTATCTTTATGCACGGTGATCTCGGATGGGACCAATTGCAAATAATGATAAGCAAATCAACGACCGCCGATTTGCTGAAAATGTTCTACAAACTCGACGAGTTCTTCAGTCAACAGTTCAAAAGCAGCAAAAGAGTATTCAGCTCTCTGCAGCCGCGACATCAGCGCGCTAACAATAGTAGTTTTAAGAAGAGGCAGCAGAAGAAACGATCGACTATGGAGGGTAAGAAAACCTTTTCTATTTTTTTTTTTTTTCAATTACTGCCGTCAAAAAAAAAAAACGAAATGATCTAAAGATTTGGATATTTGTTTTTCGATGAAAAATTAATAATAATTGTTGATAAAATTTTGTTTTAAGGACCATGGACTCTGAATCAAACGGCGATATCGGACGCCCGACATCACAGACATTGGCAACGAGTTCTCGCGCAGGTCGCTGGTTTGCAATTGGGAAGTTTGCGATTTTCACTTCCGACGAACGGTACGGTTCTCGGTGGTACGATGGAACTTCACGGTTGCAATATTAGTCTCGCGTGCTTTCACGGCATTAACTTTAAGAGCAAAAATTGGGCCCTCTTTTCGCTGAAGGAACCGTGTATAAGCTTCGCAACTGAGGCGCAAGAAATACCGAGTGTCGAGTGTAAGTTACACAGTTCGCTAAGTATATAAAAATTGAAAAAAAAAAAAAAAAAAAGAAGATACTATTAGATTAAAGTCAATTAACGATAAAATCTCATAAGAAACTTCACGGAAAAATAAAAAATCACTTAAATTAAACTTCCGTTTAAAAATTCGTATTACTTTTGCAGCTCCGAACACTTGCGACGTCCACGTAGTGCAGACGCTGACGATAAGTCTCGGGCAGCAGCAGGAGCAGCACGCGAGGCATCACTCGATGGCGACAGTCTGTCGTCTCAGTCGCAGCGTTCTGTTTCCACCGCAATTCAAATCGCTGCAGGAATGGTTTCACTATGCCTTCGCTAATAGCGAAATAGATGGTAATTGTGGAAACTGTTTATGAAATTTCCTTTGGGAAAAAATGTACCAAAAAAAAAAACAATTTTTTTAGCTTTTCATTTTTATTGATTTCTCTGGTAAAAATTGGTCCGCGTAGTTTCATCGATTTTTAAAGAATTTTTACGAGTGATCCTTTCAAAAGGATTCAACTATCGCGCGGCGTACAATTGTACACCGATTTTTTAATTGATATGTATGTCCGCCAGCAGTTGATCGGTTTCCTTGCGTCGAGAGGGAAAGAACCGATAGTACTTCCGACGGCACGGGGACCAGTCGCGGAAGAAGTACGTCCGCCGCAACCGGGAAACTTCAGGATCATTCGCACACAAGAGAAGTGATATTCGCGTTGCCGTCTTTGCAACTTCATCTGAAAACGGAACATCTGCAGACAGCGAGAACTCCGGATGTGATAGGTACGTTTTGGCGACGCAGTCGAAACATTGAAATTCTCTACTTAATGTTGCATCTCTCGGTATCATAACTCGATGTCTATCGATGTGTAAACTCTGCGTGTCGAGAATTTATTAATCTTCGATGTATTATACAATTTTTATTTAATTTTTTTCATGAATCTCAAAGATATTCTCAATGGTACATTTTTTTTTAGATTCAAAAAGCTTTGTGTCATTTCTCATAGCGTTATAATAGATTTTTTTATAGTACTCTTCGGATTCTCTTCTCTGTCCTATTTTCTTCGTTTGTTTTTTTAGGACTTCCTAAACATATTTTATATAGTAAGTATATAACTAAAGTGAAGATGCATATAGTTTGTTGTTTCGATTAAAATTGCCAAAATAACAAAAATTCTCCAATTACCTATTAAAGACGTGTGAAAATTCTTGAGGCGTCAAAAAATTACGAAAGTTTCAAATTTTCCGTTAATTCGGTATTTCGATTCTATAGCTGCCGAAAAAAAAATTCAGCAGCCGGTCGATGAAAAAAAAAAAAAAAAATTACAAATTAAATTATCGATATTAAAAAAAAAATTTTAGAAATTAATTTACTTTTCGTAATCATATTTCGATGAGATTCTCAATAAATCCGATTGATTAGCGACAAATTTTAGCTTTCGAGGATTTCCACATCGCCTTAACGCATTTACGGACAATTAATCATTAATTAGTTCTTAGATTTTTTCCCCGATTTCCCTTAAACTTAATTGCTCTGCTCTCTGCATGGAGTAGCGATTTATTAGAATTTTTCGAATCGCACAATCATCGAATTTGTAACAAAATTAATATTTTCCTTTTTCTCAATTAGGCGAAAAGCCGTTAGTCGAGTGCAGTTTTATCACCGAATTCGAAGATCACATATTCGTCACCGTTGACGCTGAGGCGTTTTTCTTTCTTCACGATCTCATCACGTCGTACGTCAAGGAAAAAGAACGCGTGGTAAGTCGCAATACGAAACCTCTCGACGATAATCTCTTCGAACGATATTTACGCGATTACTCGTTTGTGCGATGAATGTGATTAGAGAGATTGTTATTTTTTTTATTTATTTCTTTTTAATACATTAAGCACGCGATGCAGAATCTCGGAGCGCGAGCACACAGTCCGGATCCCCAGGAGAGACGAGGCGCCGCGAACACAAGTGCGGGAAGTGCGTCCAGCGCAGCGTCAACGGGAGGAATGTCGGAAGACGAAAGGAAAAGAAAACAGTTCGATCCCGCGGAGATGTTTATCAAGGATTGGCGATCGTACAGATGCAAAACTTGGCACTTGGAACCGACTGTCAGGTACGGCAAAAAAAAAATTTTGAAATTCATTAGATTTTCGAAATTTTCCGAATTTTCAATTTTTTTTTTTTTTTTTTGTATTAAAGCTTTTACTACGCGTTTCAATAGTTCTCTGATTCAAATACTGCAAATAGTTATTAATTAAAAAAAAATTGTAGCGAAATTTTTTAAAATTCAAAGAAATTGAAATAAAATGAATATTAATCCTCCGTCGGTGTCTCTGAAAGGCAATTAATGTTTTCAAAGTGCCGCAGTACTCTAAAAAAATTGGAGAAATTCACATATACTTTCAAAGACTTAAAGAAACTCTGTGAACCATTATACAGATTTAAATTCTGTTTTCTTGCATTTTGCGAGTCGGAATTTGAGAAGAAATGTCGGAAAGACAGTGTGATAAAATATTCGTAATTTCTTAATTTGCGATAAAAAAAAAATATATTCTTGTAGATTTTTGTTGTTGAGGATACGTACTTCAAGAAAAAAAATACTATTGTCACACAACAAATATTTCTTTTAACGAAAAAAAAGGGAATGTTAAAGTTTAAAAATCTCGCGATTCACGCGGCGAAAAAAAATAAAATAAATTAAAAAAAATAACCATTGCGATAATAAATAATAATGTCTCGTTGAAAAAAATTTCAGATTACTTTCATGGGCCGGTAAAAGTATAGAACCCTATGGAATAGACTACATACTTCAAAAATTGGGCTTTTCGCACGCGCGGACGACGATACCAAAGTGGATTCAACGGGGATTCATGGATCCGCTGGACAAAGTACTCGCCGTTCTTATGTTAAGAATGGTTTTGGCCGTCCGAGAGGAGAGTCCCGAAGACAAGGAGCATAAAAAAGATAAATAAAGATAAATCCGACTTTTATCGAATGAAAACTTCGTAGGCGAACGAAGAAATGTAAACACTTTATTCGCGATGAAATTTTTTTTTTTTTTTTTTTTTTTTTTCTCGTATATCGCGATTTATATTCGCCAAGCAACGATTCAAATGTGTATAGTCCAAAAAAAGAAAAAAAATGAAAAAAGAAGAAGAAAAAAAAACAAAACAACAAAAAATATTTATATGTATCATTAGAAAAATTTTAGGTGGCATTAATATCTCAATTAATAATCATAGATCATTTCTCGAATATAACGAGATGATGGTGTCGGTGATTGTGCAATTAAGGAAATGGGTTTATCGGATTTGAGAAATGATTTATCCTTCGCGATAAAACGAATGATTGATGTATCGAATAAGTATGTGGATCAGTAGAAAAATTTCATACTGTACGGGAATAGTTACGTAATTTGTAAAGAAAAGAAAAAAAAAAAACAAACAAACGAACAAAAAAAATACTATGGTGCAGAAACGAAAGGAAAAATCGTGCGTTGTTTTTAGATACGATGCGTCGACCGTCGTTTCGTAAAAAAAAAAAAAAAAAGAAAAAGGAAAAGGAGTCACAAAAATAGTTGCAATTATCATTGGCCGGAGAGCCGATGACAGCCGAATACTGTAATGTCAAATTATCGTTGTACAGCATTTTTTTTTTTTTTTTTTTTTTTTTTTAATTATTAGTTATGTTTAGTATTATGCAGAATTCTTTTAGCGTATATCGCGATATTGTCACAAAAAATATTTTAAAAAATGCCTCTTGTGCGACACGTTTTCCCATTTTCATTTGTAGCAAATCATAATAATCGTATCTATAAGTTTCGTAATATAAATTTTTTACTCGTAAATACGTGGATTTCGAAAAATTGAACTTTGCATACCGCGCGGAACGCCTCAGTCTCCTTCCCTTAGCGTTATCCCACCGATCTATGTCGTCGATTTTTATTTTTGTTTTTTTTTTTTCAATTTTATAATTTCTGTCTTCCGTTTTATTTTTATTTTTATTTTTTTTAAGACTCGTTTATCGTTACGAGGCTTTCTGTACCGCGTCCCTCGCTGCCTCTTCTTTATGCGCAGACGGCGATCCGATTATAATTATAGATTACAGAGAAAAAATACACTGTTCACAAAAAATCCGTCGCTTGTCAACAAAACAAAAAACAAAAGTAAAAAAAGATGTATAAATTGTAATTTTAATCTTATTTATAGATCAAAACAATGCGCTGTTTATATGAATGTTTCTTATTTATTTCTGTGATCAGAGTCACTATCGCGCGATTCGAATGTAATAGGAAATTTGTTAAATAAATATTCTATCGAATGGAAATATCGTCGTTCTTTGTGTTATTATTTGTTAATCGACTGATAGTAAATGGTTTTAAAATTTTGATTTTGGATCGAATAGCGTGGCAACTAAATGTTAAAATAAAAATTTCCGGATTTTTCTCGAAAATTTTCCTGTCGAAATAAATATCGAAAAATATTTACTGGCGAACGTTAAAAATGGACAAATGACAACGGAATGAAATAATTTTTGTTTTTAATAATAAAAAAAAATCCATAAAATTCAGACACACATTTTTACCAAATCTGATTTTTTTTGTTTTACAACAATTTGAAAAAATTTAAATCGAAATCTCGAAATCGAAAAATATTCACACAGACAAAACTTTCTGTATGTCAAAATAAAAAAATCTCTAATCGCAAAGCAGTCAGGAAAACTTAATTAAACGCATAAAATCGTCTTATCGAATTAACAATCAAAAGATTTTTATTTTTTTAAATTATCCGGGATTTCGAAGTTTTTTCAGACTTTTTCTAAATGGCCATTCTGTTCAATAAGTAAAATAATTTCGATATCCTTCAATATCGAGTATCCGAAAGTCCGAAAAAAAAAAAATTACGTTTCTTCGATTTTCATTTTTCCGAAATTCTAAATTAATAAAAATTGAAGGTAAGTATAATACACATACAAAATTCGTATTTCACAGGGCAATACTTTTATTCATCTACGATTATAGTATATTTATTTATTTATTATTTATATATATATATAATAATAATAATAATAACTTTATCGTCAATATATTAATAAATATGTGGTAAATATTACATTTACATAAATTTGTGGTTCAAATATACAATTACGCAGTTGAATTTAATGCGCAAGGCACTGAAACATTAACTTTAAACCTAAACAAAGGTTTCGGAGTCGTTAACTTCGATTCACGTATTTTCCAAAAGTAGGTGAGGCGGAGGAGGAGGACGACTAGCGAGTTTATTAGTGGTCTACGAGGGAAAAAATTACGTCATGATAAGTTAATGGTATATTCCTGATTCGCTTGAGAGCTCACAAGTGCTCGTTAAAAAAAAAAAAAAAAAAAAAAAACACGTTTTTGAGTTAAACTCATTAATGCGTGTGGCGTCGTCGGCGACGACGACGTTCGCGTGTTTCACGAATTACTTGAAATTTTGCGAAAAAAAATTTCGGAATTTACATGCGTCACCCACGAGTATTGACGTTTATTTATTAATATAAAATGCCGAGGTACGACGTCGATACCTTCGTTCAAATATCTAAAACTGCCGACATATCGAATGTCGCTGTACGCGTTTATTTTTTACCTTTTTTTTTTCTTTTTTTTTTTTGCAATTCACCTCATTTATTGCACGAATAACTTGTTACGTTTTCTTTTTTTCTTTTTTTTTTAATGTAAAATTAACTTGGTACGTATTTATTTTAGAAATATAAGCCGATCGCGATTGAGAGATGACGAATATTAAACTAATAGAAAGCAACGATAATCCACAGATTTCTGTTTTCACGTTGGATCGTCGATGTCTTTCGCGCACAAGCCATCCTCTCGTCGACGGATTATTATTATTAATTTATTTATTTATTAATTCTACATATAAGTTTCGTGTATTTACAAATTTCTATCGTCTATCACTTAATTATTAAGATCTATGGAATTGTCGCGTTTCAGATTCAATCGTTCGCTTCAATGCGATCGTCCATCGATTGATTACCACAGATTTTCTATTCTCTTTCGCTGCCGTTATTTCGGTAAAAGTAAAAACCATACAGTATCATACAAATACACGGTGCGCGCGTTGCTGTCGTAAAATAATTGTTCCTATAGTATTTCAGTTTCTTGTTTTCCATGTCATTTTTTATTTTTTTTTTCCATACTATCGATTGTAATCTCCGATTTAATATTTTTTTGATATCGAAAAATTTGAGATGAAAATCAATTCGCGTCGTTGGAAAAATTCCATTTTTTTTTTGTATCGATACTATCGATTGTAATCTCCGATTTAATATTTTTTTGAATATCGAAAAATTTTCGACGAAAATCAATTTGCGTCATTGGAAAAATCCAATTTTTTTTTTACCACAAATACCATTTTTATAATACCATTCGTTACGTGCGTAAGATCGGCGAAAAAAAAAACACTCTTTTTTTTTTTCGCATTAACAAAACTAATCGCGTACTACTTAAATTATATCCTAAGAATACGAGCGAAAAAAAAAAAAAAAAAAAAAAACGAATATACAAATATCTCTGACTATTCGTAAAAACAACAATAACAAAATAAGTAGTTAAATTTATGAAAGTTTCGGCGTTTAACGGCAATACTTTAATCGCGCAACGCGCAAGTCAGTGGTAAAAGTTTGTTGTGTTAAATCGCGAGACTTCGGGGCAAACGGATTATACGATTGCGAGATTCAAAATACTCAACGGTTTCGTTTTCATTTCTTTTCAAACTAATCGCGAAGTAATAAAAAAAAAAAAAAAAAAGAAGAAACAAATTGCACGATCCACTCAGCTGCCAAAATAAATTTACAACTTCGATCCGAGATTCCTGCATCTCGAGTTCATTGCTTCCGGGAGTATTGCGCTTTGCGTCGGAGGCGTTTCGCGCCGAAATAGCATCAAAGTGCATCAATTCTATATTCATATACTTATAAAAAATGCTTCATTACCTTAGGTATTTGTTCGGAGTCTAAGCGATCGTATTTCCCGATCGTTTTGTTCGGTTTCGAGAGCAACTCGATGATTTTAAAATCGTATATAACGTTATTTCTCGTTAATTCGTAAAATTCAAGATACTCGATACGAATTGTGACGATTGATCAAAGGCACTGCATCCCTCTTTAATATCAAAAGAGACGAATTTTTCGATAGTCGCGGTGATAAATTCAACCGTCGCAATCCCTGTAGAAGTTCAGCGTGAATTCGAGGTAATCGCCGCCGTGTTTATTCTTGCAGACGTTCTGTGAATTAAATTAAAAGCATTGAATCACTTATCAGTTATTAAAGTTCGGAGATAAATTTTTAAAAATAAGTTATTAACTATTTAATCGTTTTGGAGGTAAATATGAAAAATTGGCGATCGAAAAATATTTTCTAACGGTACGGTGATCCATCGATTGTAAACAGAATTCTTCACCGCGATATTCTACTCGTTAAATCCAAAATTTCGATTTTTTTTTAACTGATACAATGTTTGTTTTTATTTTTTCATTTAATAATTGAAAATATATGTATAAATAATCACCTCCTGCGGTTGGACAGTAGGCACACGGAATATAAGAGTTTTTCTCAGATAGTACGCGACGTCGAGAGAGAAAGTTTGATCGCCCGGCTGATTGGCAGTTTCGGTGTACTGCGATTGTTGTTGCATCGCGTATCCCCAACCGCCGCACATCATAGCTTCGTCCACCGCTGCGTTCGGCGTCAGCGGACAAAGCTGAACGATCTGCCAATACCACGGCATACCTCTGTAATTAATGACAAATATCGTTAATTTTCCCGATCGCTTATTATGGAACATTTAAAAAAAAAATTAAATAAAAAAAAAGTTTACATTAAATTGAAAAAAAAAAAAAAAAAAAAAAAATGAAAAAAAAAAAATTTAATTGTTTTTTTCTCATTTTTTTTTTTTTTCACTCAAATTAGTGATTAGCGAAGCGAAAACGTAAACTGCAACTTACACGAAGTGCAGAGTTAGATGAGTGTCCGGCATATGTTTCGACAGCGGTACATTGCAACTGAAATTGTTGGGTATATTTGCCGACGTAACGGAACAGTATCGTTGATCGAGAGTTGCATTGAAACTCTTGGCTACGATGTGTAACAGCGGTCGGGGTTCGGGGGGCAAAGATCCCGCCGCATTGCTCGCTACTTCGCCCCAATCGCCACCGCCTCCCGCCTCTCTTCTCGTTCGCTTGTGAAGATATTTGTAGTTTGTCTGAAATGTTTTTATCAACAGTATTATTTCATTTATTCGATTTTAAGTTTCGATACATTTTTTTATTCTCGATGTTTAATTTTACGTTTTTTTTATCGATAAAATTAACACGAGAAAATCGAGAATTTTCTTACCTCCTTCACGAGTGTCTGAGTACTCGGATCCGATGGACTTATACCGTTCTGCAGTCCTTTACTCAACTTTCGCTTCTCCTCGTGAATACTGAGCGGCTGTTCCAAATGATCTGCTGAGGGTTCAGAAAAATCATTAATTCTCGTCGATTATCGACAATAATTTTTTTTTTTTTTTTTCTCATGCGTTTTAATGATTTCACTTACATATGGATTTCTTTTCCGGTGGATGTTCCGGATGCGGATCCTCCAGTTGATGGATCTCTGACGTGCAACAATATATCTGTAGGATTTAAGATGACACATCACAATATTTGTCGGGTTTACTGAGCAATTTTGCTTTTTCTCTTTTTCCAAAAACCATTTTTTTTTTTTTGTATTTTACGAATTTTTTGCGTAATCTTCGTGAAAAAGTTATGAACATTTGAAAAATTGTATTTTCTAAAAGATTTCTTATTGCGCGCTGCCGATTGCAGAAATGCTGAGCTATTGAACTGAATCTTTGCACACAAGCGAAGTGATCACTGAGATTGATGGGTATTAATCGAAATTAATTGATCGAAATTAGCAGAAATTTAAACGGAGCAAAATAAAAATTGTAATCAATCAGAAGAATCAAATACTTCTTTTTTTTTTTTATCTGTTTTTTTCTATATGAAAAAAAAAAGAATAACTGACCTGACAAGGATTCTCCAACTCCGTGAAATGCGTCGGACAATCAGCTGGTCGTCCAAGTGGCACCGGACCTTTGGTAAGCGGTGGAGTATCCACATCCGATACCGGATCGTTTTCGTCGACGTTACTCGGCACCGCGCCGGCGTTGTTTCTGCTCAACCAATTGCTTGGAACTTCGCTGAAAATAAAGTGCAGCAATGGATTGATAAAACGAAATTTATATTATAATAAATGTATATATTTAAGGATATCTATAATTATTCGGAAGATATTTAAGTGTATTAAAGCGAATTTAAGGAATACCGTATTTTCAGGCTGAGAAAACTCTTTTATTTTTTCTTATTGGTAATAAAAATCTTATAAAAAAATCTGGAGCGATCGATTGTTCGTATTGATGTCTCCATCACGTAAAAAAATGCCCAAATCCGAATCTATAATCGTGTGGAAAGGATTCAATTTTTTACATTTTTTTTCATTTAAAAAAAAATGTTATTTTTCAAAAAAATCCAATATTTTGATGTGTAGATTTAATCACATGATTACAGGACTATTATCAACAAACGATCGCAAGGAATTAGTGAAACAATTTTTTTTCGTTGGAAAAAAAAAATAAAACCCTTTTTGCCTTAAATTGCGAAATTGCGCCCCTCAACCAGCGAATTTATCGCAGATAACCAAATTATACCGATAATCTTTAGAGTTAATTGATTGTATACAAATGTCATAGCTTTCCTTTCAATTTATCGGCTTAAATTCATTTTTAATAAATGATTTCATACCTATTTTTCTCGGGTTTAGGTTGCGGTCTCGAATGCCCGAAGGGATACCAAGTTATCTCTTGCGAATACAATTGTTGTTTCGTATTTGGCGGCGGTGTGGAAAGAGTATTGCCTTTCGCATTAACGTGTCCGTCCATCTCTTTCGTGAACAATCCGTGTCGCGTATAGGAAGGCGAAAGGGTGCTGTCGAGCAAAGGATTGAATCGCGGATCGTAATCCGGTGTCGTTGGTAGCGTAGGGACGTGAACCGGACCAATCGCCAGCATTCCTGTTCCCGCGACGGCCGACCACTCGAGACTACTTCTCTTTTGATACTCCAGGAAATACAGAGTCGCCATCGCCACGAGGCTGCAACACGCGACGACAACACAATCGATTAATTTCCAATTTCCAATTCGGCGATTTGCATCGCGAGAATAAATTAATTTAAAAAAATGGAAAAAACAGTGTTTATCATAATTACCAGAAAGCCATTATGAGAATAAGGATTACGATGATTATCTGAATGAATTTATTGCTGCATAGAAGATCCTCTTCTCTCGACGAACGTTTACCAACACTACCGCCCGATAGTGGATTCTTCGTGTTCGCCGACGACGAATAATTGTTACTAGAAATACTCGATACCGTGCTAACGGAACTCTTGAGGCTATCGCCGCGTTTTAATTTTGCCAAACGCTTGTTGATCCTCTCCAATTGATCTATTCGAGTCTCGAGGCTATCGGTTACCTGTGAACACAAATTTACGATATTAAAATAGTATTTTTTTTTTTTTTTTTTTTTTTTTTTTCTTGAGAATTTATTGTTTTTCGTCGATGAAAATTAAATTTTTAACTTTAAGATTTAACATTCGTTTATCTTAACTTATTTTTGTCGATGAGAAAACACACCTTGCAAAGTTCCTTCACAGCCCCGACGTTTTCCATGAATATTCTTTCCTTATTAACGACCAGGAAATTTTCGATTCTCTGACCATTCGGCAAAACAATATCGCCTGCGGGAAGCACAGCCTCCGGCAATATTTGCTGCACCTCTTGCGCTATAACTCCCGTGTCTTCCTGCGGCTTTATTCCGAGACCCGAGTGCAACGCGAATTCCGGTGCGTATCTGTAACGAACAACTCGCAACTGTTGCACATTGCGAAGTTGTTCCCGTGTATCGACTTCCTGAACGTTTTGCTTCGCTCTCGCGTCGCTCGGCTGCACGATGTGACCTGTGACCTGAAATTTTTTTTTGTTTTTTTTTACAACTCTTCAATGGATTTAAACTCCGAAAATACTTGAAAAAATTTCATTTTAGAGGTGAAAAAAAAAATTGATTTTTTTTTTTTTACAACTCTTTAACGGATTTAAACTCCGAAAATACTTGAAAAAATTTCATTTTAGAGGTGAAAAAAAAAAATTGATTTTTTTTTTTTTACAACTCTTTAACGGATTTAAACTCTGAAAATACTTGAAAAAAATTCATTTTAGAGGTGAAAAAAAAAAATTGTTTTTTTTTTTTTTTTAACAACTCTTTAACGGATTTAAACTCCGAAAATACTTGAAAAAATTTCGTTTTAGAGGTGAAAAAAGTAAATGGATGATTTTGGTAACTCACCTTCATGTTTCCGTGAACTACCAAAGCCTCGTCGGGTCTATCGGTGTTAATTCCTACGCGACCGGCATGATAAACGCTGTCGGGCGCCGCTCCCCTTTGCCAACCACCCTCCGCTCCCACACCAGTGCCTTCCGACTCGAACTGTCCAGGATTACTCGCCTGAACAAAAACCTGACGACTCATCGACAATCCCAACGAAACGAGAATCAAATTTACTCGTAAAAATGGGTGAAAAAATTTTTTTTATTAAATTTTGCGAAAGAACTCGGAGTAAAATGAAATATCAATATAAATGGACTAAAACTGAATTTGTATCTCGATAATTTAATTTTTTTCCGAATTTCTATCGACAGTAGAATATTAATTTTCGTACTTTTTACTTTTTATTTATATTTTTATTTATTTATGAATTTTCTTTTTTAATGATTATTGAATGATTAATAATCAATCAAATCCGCTTACCCTGACGATTATTCTTTCGGACGCGTGAGCGACGACTTGATAACTCGATTGATCGGCGGTGTGCGCGTGAAGTCCGACAACCAAATGGAAATACCGCTGATCGGGATTTGGTTTTCCTTTCTTTCGCATGTTGTTACTCGTTGTCTCGCTGAAGTGCAGACGACCGACTGTGACTTTGGTGACTCGTTCACCTCCCAACTCCACCCTGAAACCCGCTCTACATTAGTGTAATGGAGAAGCTGATCGGGATACACATTAAGAGGCGAACAAAATTTTGCAAACTGAACGTCTAAAGAGTTTTTGATATCTCGTTTTTTTTTTTTCAATCAAATCATCGAGATCGGAGTTTCGAAAAAAGTATCAATAGTTATATTGGTTGTTTTTTCAATTTTTGACAAAACAAATTCTCATTAATAACGTCGATTTTGGTTTTGTAAAAATTATTTGTCACAATTAATTAATTTCACAATTTCGAAAAAAAAAAAACTAATGTCGAATACAATTATTTTTGTCTGTGTAATTATTTCTTTTCATATGATAAAAAAATATTTTTTTCAAACTTTCCTATTTTTTTTTTTTATTTATTTAGACATTTTTTTTTTTTTCGAAATTTCGTGATATTCGACTGCAATTATCGATTACCGTAACTCCGATCACGAGACAAACGTTAAGAAACTAAAAATAAAGAAGAAAAATTGTGTAATACAGGCGAAACGATAGTATGATACTTACACCACTGGATGAAATGGTTTCTTGCTTCGGTCGCTCTGACTCTGCTCCACTCTGATTGTTTGCGTTGGCGATTCGACTTTGACGCCGTAAAAGTGAAGCTGAAAGCTACTGATCTTCTTAAGTCCATCGCCGGTCCTGACGAACACAGCTTCGCCTTGGAGTTGCGCGTGACAAGTAATCTGCAAAGATTAATCGTAAAGTAAATTAATTGTTTCCGGTAAACGGGGAAAGAAGTCGAAAAAAAAAGTCGGATAAATGGTATGTACGCCGACGTACCTGGAAATGATTCTTTTTCTGGCAGACGAATGCATCGTCAGAATTGCTGAAATTGAAGCCTTTATCGGCGTCGACCCTGTAATGCGGTGTCGGCAATTCCTTGAGATTGTGATCGCACAACGCGTGCCACGATGTTTGTTGGAAGGGATGAAATCTGATGCATTGATAACTCGCATCGATATAAGAATTGTCACCGTTGACTTCGTCGCCTTCGAGAACTGCGCTGCTACTACTGCAGCTGTGTTCAACGGTACCTAATTCCGGTTCCTACCGTCGTGAATGAAAAAAAAAAAAAAAAAAAAAAAAAAAAAAAAATTAGTATAGTTTGATAAAACGATTAAAAAAAAGAAATTATCGATCTCGTCAACGATCTTTTATTTCGAATTGAAAAATTCTTCAGAAAAAATTTCACTTCGCCATAAAAGATGTGTTTTGTTAGAAATAAATTAATTTTTGTTCCTAATTTCATTTAATTATTTAATAATATTTAACAAAGTTTATAATGCATAAAAAAAAAATTAATGAATCAATTTGTAATTTGCGATTTTTTTATTTCCATTTCTAAGTAATTTGGGAAAAACGAATAATTATTTTAAAAAATATAACAAACGAACGGATTTTAATGAATTATTATTAAACATTTTTTCGATGTTTGCAATTATTCGAGAAACAAATTATTATATTTTTTTTAACAGTTCTTATTGATAAGACGACTTGAAAAAAAAATATAAATATTGTTAACGATCTCCATAAAGCTGTATGAATTTTTTTTTCACCTGTTTGACGTGTATCATTCCATCCTGACTGAGTTTTCTCTTTTTGGGAGCGGACTGTAGCGACGAGTAAAGAGTGGTGATACCGGGTCCGGGACTGTGTTCGTGCGGCAGAGGAACCAACGGAGTTCCGATCTGTTGCTGAGCCGGAAGTGTCGGTGTTCCCGGTGTGAGGAGCGGCGTCAAGACAGGATGGGTCAACAGGAGTGGCTCCGTCGAGGACGCGAGAGCTCGCGGCGACGGTGGCAACAAATTCGTTGGATAATTCGTCCCATTTGCCTGGTGTTGTAGGAGTATTTCTTGCAATGCTGCTTTTTGATCTGTAAAATAAATGAAATAAATGAAACAAATGAAATAAATGAAATAAATGAAATAAATGAAATAAATGAAATAAATGAAATAAATGAAATAAATGAAATAAATGAAATAAATGAAATAAATGAAATAAATGAAATAAATGAAATAAATGAAATAAATGAAATAAATGAAATAAATGAAATAAATGAAATAAATGAAATAAATGAAATAAATGAAACAAATGAAACAAATGAAACAAATGAAACAAATGAAATAAATGAAATAAATGAAATAAATGAAATAAATGAAATAAATGAAATAAATGAAATAAATGAAATAAATGAAATAAATGAAATAAATGAAATAAATGAAATAAATGAAATAAATGAAATAAATGAAATAAATGAAATAAATGAAATAAATGAAATAAATGAAACAAATGAAATAAATAAAATAAATGAAATAAATGAAACAAATAAAATAAATGAAACAAATAAAATAAATGAAACAAATGAAATAAATAAATAGACTACATACGTGGTGAATGTACATGTTGTGATGATTCGTGATGACCCGGCGGCGAGTAGGGAGGTTCGCTTCCACTGTCCGGTGGACTTTCAGGTAACGCGTGTCTACAAAAAATAAAAAAAAAATATGAATGAACAATAATAATACAATTTTATTTATCAGAATTTAGCGGCAGAATTTTAGAAAAGTTTGTACTAACGGGTGAACGTATGTTTGCGGATCTTTATACGTCGCTCCTGGAGGTACGGGGGTTGTTCCGGGAGGGCAATTCGCTCCGACCGGAAGACTCTGTGTAATCGGCGACGGCAATCGCGTCGGTGGTTGTTGTTGGTTCGCCGTCTCCACTCGTCCATTGTGGGTCGTCGTACCGGTGCTTTCATTGTGCGCGAGAGTGTCGGCGAAATATCTAAATCGATATAATTAGATCGTTGCTATCATATACAAAATTTTTTTTTTTTTTTTTTTTTTTTTTTTTTTTCACTATAATGCGTTTTTATTGACAATTATATTTGTCTGAATGTATTCTGTTAAAAAAAAAAAAATTGTTAATGAAACAACGATTTTTTTCAATTATTTTCAGTCCCATATTTATAATTAATAATAAGTTGTAATTTAAACAAATTATCGTTATTTAGCATTTCGACTTTTTGCCGCCCTCTCTATCGTACGCGGTGTTGTAATTTTTTTAATTAAAAAAAAAAATACACAAAAAGTGATGAAATTTAGTTTTTTCCTTCAACTTATTACCCCTTTTACGCGTTAACTTTCTCAGAATGACGAATCAACAGGATGCATCCCCGATGTGCAAAGTACGATTTCGCATTTTTTTTTTTTTTTTTTTTCTTCGGATTTTTCGACCGACTGACGTATGCCAATAAAGCTTGTCGCTTGTAACAGTGGCGTGTCGGGTTTACAAAACATAGATATCGCTATCGGCTTCGACGTTGCGACGTCGACGAACATACTAAAGGAAGGAAAAGAGGGGGGGGGGGGGGGGGGGACGAGAATTTTTGCGCCAGTCACGCTTCGCGGACGTTTTGAATGCGAAGTCAATTATTAAATGTATGACGACGTCGAAGGTATGACTCAAGTTTCATCGTAATGAGATAAGACAGTAGCAATATTGCTTTCTTTTTTTTTTTTTTTTTTTTTTTTTTTTTTTTTTTTTTTTTTTCGATGTATCGGAAGACAACCTCCACACTGCAATACTATAATTTTTTTTTTTTTTTTTTTTTTTTTTTTTTTCGATGTTCATTGCGCTTCCGCGAGGAAACTGACGAGGATTGAAGTTAAGGGTATCATTACGATAGTCAATTCATAAATATCTCGGTACGCTGTGGCACGAGCCCTCCGGGTCTTCTATATCGCGTAATAGTGTAGCATATGCTATGGTGCATACGTACGCATGGTGTACAGCGTCGCGGTTTGTGTGCGCGTACCCTTAAGTAGATACGAGACAAATTACCGGGGTTAATGCAGTCCGAGCAGTGATTCTATCTATCAATTTCGTTCAGTCTGCTCGTGTCATTATATCGTTACGACGCTTACACGACTCGCGGTTGTTCAGCGGTTTAACTTCTATCTCTCTTACTCTCTCGTTTATATTTTCTATAATCCTCCCGCCCCCACCCCCTCTTCTACCTCAGTGGATGACGAGAGTAGTTGAAGATATCATCGCCGCGTTGATATACACTGTATAACCCGGCAATGCATTGGACTTTAACGTCGGTGCGTCCAGTCGGTTACTTTACGGTTATTAACGATCCCGTAGCCTCGAAGATCCGATCGAATAAATCGAATGCGAAACAGTTCGATTGATTTGCCGCAGTCGACGAATTAAATGCGAGAGGCAAATTTAAATCGCGATATTCGCAAGTTACAGTATTGCGCGGATTTTCGGTGCGGGAAAATCGCGATGTATTTAAAAAAAAAAAATGGGTGTATTTTAAAAAAAAATTTTCTTACGAACCCATTGTTGAATTTTTTTTTGCGTTAGAATTTGAAAGAAATTACTATAATATTTGCAGATTTTTCGATTTTTTTTTCGCAAACTGTATTTCAATTTTTTTTATTTTATTTTACCGTGAATTTTCAACAAATATTAATTTTTTTTTGCAAATTCGAAAAACACTTTTTTCAATAGAATTCTTAAAATTCGATAAATATCAAAAAAATGAGATAATTTTTTTAAAGATTTAAATGTATTAATTCTAATTACATTTTTGCGATAATTGTCTCGTAATTTTGCGAAATAAAAATGTCGTATTTTTCAGAAAAAAATTATCGATTTAATACAATGTCTTTAATAACCAAAAAAAAGGAAAAAATTTAATTCAAATGCAGTGTAAGGCGTAATGTAAGGTTTAGTTATATGTAAAATGTAACCTAACCGGAGGGAAATTCAGTGAATTACGGATGCACGCTGACGGCGCAATCGTTTGTAATCTGCGACAATAGTTGAACGAGCGAACGAGAGACTGACGGGTAACGGAAATGGTGCGGGTCATTCGTTTCAGGAATTCTTTGGCTCCATCGCATGTGTATATATATATAACGTACTATGCTATTACAATATTAGTTACGTGGATAGTAATGCAGAAGGATAAAAGCCGCTCGTGCTGCCGACGTGACTCGATGAGAGATCGCCGTGCGGACGTAAATGCATTAGACAAATGTTCTTAATCAGCATAATTGGAACCGCGAGTCCCCAATTGTCGCGAATCAAACGAGACGCACGGAAAATGGACGAAACTCTCGAAATTTTCGTGTAAATCCATTTTTTTTTTTTTTTTTTTTTTTTTTTTAAAATTCAATCAGATTTTTCGAAACGCACGGCAAACGGACGAAACTCTCGAAATTAATCCATTTTTTTTTTTTTTTTTTTTTTTTTCACATTCAGTTAGATTTTTCGGTTCGACCGTCGATTCTCGAGTAAAACGCCACGAGCGCGAAACATCGAGCAGATATAACCGTTTATCCAAAATGATATCGAATTTCGCGTCTGGTGTTAACGAATTCTAATCGCAAACCATTTCACGCGAGTTAATCGTTCGAAACGACGATAATCACGAATATTTCAATGTTATTGTATTTTCTCGTCGTTTTAAAACGATCTTCCGAGTGGCAATCGACGAAGTTAAATTCAACGGATACTCCGACGAGAGTTGCGATTTAATTACGAGACGAGATTGTAATTTAGTTGCGAATGTACTTACGTCGCCGGTTGCTCGCTGTCGCTGTTTATGAAATCTTCCAGTTGAGAAAAATCCAACGCTTCGTTATCTATTCCTCCTACGAAGTCGCCCCTTCCTGCAGCAGACGAAATTTAAAAAAATCATAATTCCGGTGATATCGGTGATTTTAAATTTTTTTATTTTTTTTTTATTTTCGGAATAAATTTTTTTTTTAATCCTTTTTCATCCATCGGCCAAATTTTTTTTCATTTTTACGTCTGCCCTTCTATCTCTCGTATTTCGCAATGTACCATCGGTACTCTGTTCACTTTCGATAAATATAAAATACGTAATTTAATCCCCAATTTTTTTTTTTTTTTTTTTTTTTTTTTTTTTTTAACGATACGAAATTCTCGAGATAATTTACTGCAACTTTCGATACACAGATTCCCAGCAGAAAATATACAATTTTATTAAAGTCGTCGACCAAACAATACAACAAAAAACTTTCGCTTCCGCGGTACACAATCTCTGAATATCTTAGAGTTCGTTGAATCCGCGACAATGTGGAATATCGCGAATAAACTGCAAACAATTCAACTGCAGCGGAACGTGAACTGTTTTTTGTTGTTGTTTTTTTTTTTTTTTTTTTTTTTTTTTATTCGCATTATCTTTATCGTACGGCGATTATATCGTTGGTGTCCGTTCGTCCGTACAGTCGCACGTAACTTCGTCGGCGTTATAGTGTATTATACGTGAAGAAGATTCCGCCTTTATGCAAGAAGAATAAATCGACTCGTCCTCCAACCAGCGAGGAGAATGTTAACGGGTGAGAATTACATAGCGTCGGGATAGAAAGATTCTTATCGTTGAGCAATTAATTCGCACACTCCGGTGAGGAAAGGAGGGGTTTCGCTCAATTTCTCAGATCCCCAACGGAGTCACGCTATCGGTGTCTGTTTATTCGTCATATATGTATACATATATATATTGCTATCGTAGAATAACATACATATAACGAGCGCATCGAAATGAAAAATTGGATAACTTTGTTGCAAAGACGCGGAATACCGGATTATCGGAATTCACAATTAGCCACTCGAAAGAAAATTCCTTCTTATAAATGATTTGCGCGATCGAGGAAATGATCAATGGACATTAAACGTCACTTTACGCAAAAAAAAAAAAAAGTTTTCCGCGCCCGGCGATCAATTGGTCACATTAAATCGGAAGATATTTAATAAATTAAAAAAAAAAAAAAAAAAAAAAATTACGAAACGTATTAATTGTTTGGAGATAATACAGCGACGAGCAGCGATTGAGACGCTCGTAATGGATGAAAAAAAAGTAATAAGTTAATTTGATTTGATAATTTCGAAGAGTCAATCGTTCCGTTGTTATGGACACTCGATGACTCGCTGTAGATATACTCTCGTATATTATTATCGTGTAATACACAGTTCTCGTAAGTATACCGGAAGTACTTGCGGCTGATATATGTCATAACATCGAAGAAACGGAACTGTATAAATTTTGTACACTTTGTTTCGATCGCGCAATCTGCGTATCTATAAAGATAACTGTTACGTTGTTTTGAGATATAATTGGTTTGTTACTGTTGAAAAAATTAATATTTTACGGTGATAACAGTAAAACCGATAGAGCCGTTTAAACTTTAGAAGATTCGAGATATAAAAAAAAAATTTTTTCAATGCGATAACTTTCGATATATCGAAGTAAACATTTCGACACAAGTAAACTATTATTATCCGATGATCAATTTTTATTTATTTTTTTTTCTCGGTATCATAGATGAACTTTGTAAATTACGTTAAAAATAAAATGAGGCAACGATGTGCTAATCTTCTTGATTTTTTTTTTTTTTTTTTTTTTTTTTTTTTCGTCTTTAGATTACTCATCGATTGATTAATACACAAGGACGCTAGAAAGATTCTTTTTAGATATAAAAACGATTTGCTGCCGATAGAAAAATCGCCTTTACACGGTTTCGTCACTATTCTAAGACCTTTAAAAATAATTAAAATTTCGATACTTCTATTCTGTTTACGCGATCGTCTTCGGTCATTCGATTAACGATTTTTTGAACGTCCTGTAGATATAGGTGTACGCGATCTCTTGCGTGGGATTACAGAAACTTCACGAGTGTTAATCCATCGCATTTACACCAATAGCCATAGTAGATAAATGTAATTCCGCGCAAACAGCGAGAGAACTTTCATGCATAGTGCAAGTTGTGGTACATGTGTAACAGCTGATGCGAGACGCGTCGCGAGGCGTCGGCCTCGCGGAGCCTTCGTTAAAGGTCTTGTGAACGGCGATCGAGTCCGTCAGAAATTCTTTCAGCGAGAAAGAACGAACGAACGAACGAACGAACGTAAGTCCCCGCTGCGTTGTACGGTTTGCTATCCGAGTCGTTGCATATTTTTCCTACTGCGTGGAAACGGCAAAATCGAACAGTCGACTTTAAGTCGAACGCATAGACGCGGTACAAAGACAGAGAGACGTATCCACCGATTCGTTTTCTTATAGTTGAATCGGAGTTTTTACCGTCGGCGGTACATTTCACGCGGAAATATTATATACCGAAAAAAAAAAAAAAAAAAAAAAAAAAAAAAAAAAATGGTATCACATTTTTTTTCGATTTTTTTTTTTTTTACATTTCAGGTAAAGTATCAGACAAAAAGAAAAAAAAAAAAAAAAAAAAAATGATATTCAATACCACAACTACATTTTGTATGCAAAAGATGAAACAGCGAGTTTCGGAATGTAAATGAATCTCCGAGAGCGCGAAGTGTTGGATACGAGTATAAAAAAAGTACACTGCATGTAGAGAACCTTAAAAAAAATGGTTATTGTCCTGTCGACTTACAAACGACATAAATATGTGTAAAATCGATAAAGTGTCTGCGATTGCAAAATCGAAAGGTTTATGTAGACTTCTCGATATAGTGTACCGTACGTACCGCACAGTGCGGCATAAAAGAAAAACGTTATGTTTATTATTTCGCAGGGACTTTAAGCGAAAGCGTAACACAATATTATAGCATGAAAATGATTAACTACCGCACCTAATCAATCATACGGCTCGGCGAGTTAATTGTACCCGACGATTAGTTCTTAAATCTGCGCGAACACATCGCTAGCGTGTGCGCGAAATTTGTCATTGATCATTGTCTCTTTTCCGCGATAAGTAAACATCGGTCGGTAAAAAAATGTGAGTGATGATGCGATGAGTAGCGTACAGAGAGTAAACTAAGGATTACAGAATCATTTCGTTTCCCGAAACGCTAGCAAAGTATTTTTTTTTGCAATAGACGATTAAAAAAAAAAAAAAAAAATTATCAGTCTAATAAGTGTAATTCCGAAGTTTTTCTTTTTATAAGCCAATTTCTGGGTCACTTGCGACGTAAAATAAATTATTGTAATTTTTTTTTTTTTTATTCGTTGGTTCATTAAGAAACGGAGTTCGATATATCGCGCGAGCTATGGACCAATCAAGTGAAGTAAATACGCGCGCGTCGCTTGTCCGATGCAATAAGATCGAAGGCAGAAAAAGAAAAGATCGTGCAGTTAATAACATCGCGTGGATAATACGCGAAGCCGCGAATCGAGAGCAGAAGCAAAATCATAATGCAGAGACGACAGTGCAGCGTGTCGCGCGAGAGGAATCGGGACACTTTTTTTTTTTTTTTTTTTTTTTTTTTTTTTCACCGCACGGGAGAGGGAAATATGGAGGTAAAAAATAAAATTGCACCGGAGGGGAGTCCGGCGCTCGCGCGCGACATTCCTCGACGCCAGGGAATCGAGGTGATTGGAACGTGCGGTAGGCTCCGGCAACGTTAGAAATCCTGAGTTGGCATCGTTCTTACCTGCATATCGCGTTGCTTCGACTGTACAATTCATCGCGTGGGAGTTATAATCCGACGGACTAAAGGTACACTTTGCACTACGCTGCGGTTCAATCGCGTTAATTTTCGCCGTTCTTTCGAATAAATTTGTATCTACATTTCGAAAATTAATGAATTTTTAATAAGCAACGAAAATTACGAAAGTTTTTTTTTTTTATTTTTTTTTTTATTGTTCTCTTTTAATTAATCTAAGTTTCCTGTATCAAGAAGAAGTCGAATTATTGAATTCGCGATCTCAAGAAATATTGCGACATCAAATGCCTCTATAACAATAATTGATTGCGATTTTTTTTTTTTTTTTTTTTTTTTTTTTTCGAATCTCTGTGGAAAGAATAAAATAGAATAGAATACAGCGACGTCTACAGTTTTTAAATGTATACACCAAAGTGCGAGATATATATCACGAGAGAAAGTAGATTCGGGGTTACGATAATCGATCCGCTGAAACCGACATTTACCGAGTGGGATATTTGCAGGGTTCGCATTTTGCAGTTTGTCGGTACTGCTATTAAGTTGAAAACATTTTCACGGATGGTCGGCGTTAGCACCGCAGCGATTTAGCGCCAAAGAGAAAAGAGGTTGTGAAAAAAAAAAAAAAAAAAAAAAAAAACGAAAAAAAATAACGATCGAGTCTACTGTAGGAGAACAGTTCCTATGAAAATCGGCATATTGGCCCCTTGCGACAATTTCCCATAAGTTACCGTCGGTGACAATTTTTTTGCGCCAAACAGTTAGAGACATTTTGTAGGCATTAATAATTATTCCAGTAGAAATGAGGGGTAAAAAACCACAGAGTCCCAACTCGCCGATCTGTATCGGCGTTCGGCAAATCGTACTGTTTTACATTCCGCATCGCGAATAACGGGTTCTCGACCGGTGATCGCGCGCTGCCAAAGTTTAGTAGTCATTCGGACGATCCAATTTCTCGTTCGAACGTTTGAATTTAATGGTACTTTCATTTTTCTTCGTTATAGTCGAAAAATAGATGAGTGAAGAAACAATAAAAAAAAATGGCAAAAAAAGGCAGTAAAATGGTAATAAAATCGGATGGAACTATTTGCATACAAACGATCCGTGAGCGACGATTTCGGGATTTGGGGATTCAATTTGTCGCGAAAAGGGAGGAAAATCGCAGGCAAAAGGTTCGAAATGTTGGCAAAGCATTCTCCGTTGTGTCGTTATTGGACCTCAGGATTAACGTTACCGCGGTCCATTTTGCATGTACCGGAGTTTTATTAATAGACTCGTTGTATGTAAGTATGCGAGTCGTTTGCTCTGTCGGCCGACGTACAAAGTGTTTACGACTGAGCACCTTGGACCCTCTTAAGCATTTAAGAGAGCGACGATTCAAGTGTCATAACTCGACCCTTCCGGTCGGTCAGCCACGGGGCTTGCATCGCGGAGCAAACTAAGTGTAAGAAGAAGACTCGGTGTGTACCGTACGGTTATCCTCTTTGGTGTTTATGGAGATTTGAGAATAGAATCCATCAAAGTTCAATGAAATTAATATCAATTGAAAGCAATTTTAATTATTTCGATACACCATTTTTTTTTAACGGATCTCGAGAAATTGTCGTTAAAACGAAGTCAATGGCGCGACTGCAATTGGTAGACATGTATTTGCATCACAGTTGTGTTTTTTGAGGGAATATTTGCGTTTTATAACAGTAATTTCAAATGATAAAATCGAATTCGTGACTATTAAGATTTTTAAAAATGAATAAAAGTTTCGTCTTAAAAGAAATAGAAATTTGCGACAGCAGGCAGTTTGCTTTTCTACAATATACTTAATGCGATTAAACGATTGAACGATATTATCGATAAATTTTTATTTTATTATCAAAAGATTTACCGCATTCAACGCGTTTACGATATTAAATTCATCGTCTGTTGATACTAAATGAATGCGACATAAAAATTGATTGTAATTAGACTTTTCACGCTGTTAGGTCTGATTATTAGTAAACTTTCTATCGTTTTGTAGAATTACGATAATAATGATACGAATGTTCATTTTCCTGTGAGAAATACCGGTTTCGGCTGATTTTGGTCCATTTTTTGGCTTTCGTATTCGAAAGGACCAAAAAAAAAAAAAAATTCCGAAAATTAAAAAAATTCCGACTAAAAAAAAAAAAAAATCAATTATTTGATCAAAAAAGTGTGAAATAACAAGTAAATATCGGTAGTTAAAAACTGATTAATAAAATCGAATCAAAATTATGCCGTTTTGACAATTCTACACGAATTTATGAATATTTTCAACGTATTAACATCGAAATTTGGGCAGAAAAAGGCCGCAACCGGTCCATTTACACCCTAAATCCACAATACAATGGAAGATTTCATTCGATTTTAAGTTTTATTTTTCTAAATTTACCTCCATTTCACGATCGGTTGTCTCTTAAAAATTTACCAAATACGACTTATTCTCGGGACTCATCGCCATTTTTCAATGAGATAAGCTGACCTAACATCCTCCCACCGTCGGCATAATCCACGACGGAGGAGAAATTGGAAGGGATAATTTACAAGGATATACAATAAACATATATAGTAAGCACCGGAGGACAAGAAGGGGTGAGGGTTTCGCGCTCGCAGACTCGGGCTGCTGGGGCGTTGCCAATTCGCAGTACATAGCTACCTTATCGACCAAACATAACCCCCGAGACGATTCTCCGAGGGGGTTGAGTTGCACACTACAAGCTTATGTACTCCACATACATATATATATATATATATATCCATATACATCGAACCGTAACCTCATGAATGTACACACATTCATTTTTCCGTCGGTCATGTCGGCATATAGCGATCGCCTTTCATGCCGGATGTGATAAAACCCGCAACTTTTTATTCCTTGAAAACGGTCAATCGATTTCCCGTTACGTCCAACCGGCACGTGAAATTTTATTATTCGACTTTTTTACGTAGAAAAAAATCGCAGAAAAATTGTTCGTTCAGAATGAATCCTCAGCGCGTTTGGATCGATGTATGAAAATGTTGTTGCGAAGAGAAAATAATTTTTTTGAAAAAAAAAACCCGATTTTGCCATAAATGACGCGATTGATCGTCTTGTTAAACCGGAAGTATACATTTTTTTCTTTCATCACTGATCCTATCCGCTACTCGACAACTTCCAACGTATACTCCGCATTTTCCCGGGTGAATTAGTTCTATGAAAATACGACTTTCCATTGGGTTTAACCAAAAGTCATGTGTGCGAACCGAACGCTTGAGACTCAACTACTTTCCCGAAGTAGTGTATGATGTACTCTATACAGCAGAATTTATGAGTTTAGTATATGTAAGTGCATCCCATTGGTTGCTTTAGTGCCGCGAGTTTCTCGGTCTCGAGGCTTTTGCGTAACAGGTGTCTAGTAATTAGCGGAGAACTCACGAGCGGCGAGCTCGTTCCTTCATTCGCTCGCTGAGCTACTCGAGTCATAATCATTTCCGTTATTTCGTTAAATAAAGAAAAAATATATACTAAAGACTAAGAATCGCTGCCGGTAAAGAATTCGGCGGGAAACGAAGCTGTCGTTCATTGGAAAGATATCGAAATTTATAGAAATTGAGAATCGATTTATTAAAAAAAAAAGTTCGTCAACGACCCGCCATTGTTATTAACCTCAGTAACCCTTTTTTTTTAATTTTTGATATATTTTTTTCACTGACGACTATTTACCACCAAAAGAAAAAAAAAACTTACTCTTCCGCGCGGCCATTTTTTTTTTATCTGTTGACAATTTTGTTTGTAAAACCCTTAATCCCGTTAACATTGCTAAAAGTTTTGAAAAATAATTTTCAAAGATTTTTTGAAAAATAATTTTCTAAAATTTTTTGAAAAATAATTTTCTAAAATTTTTTGAAAAATAATTTTCAAAAATGTTTCGTACGTCATTTTGAGATTTTTTTTTAATGTCTGAAAATATGACGCATATTTCGTAAAGAAATTAATTTAAAAAAAAAAAAAAAAATCTTTGGTCGTATCGATCCAATATCTTTTTTTCCTTAGTAAGTCGCACGTGTTTGGATTCCTGATACGATTGTTGGCATATAGTTTAGAGTCGACTCGTTCCTTTTCTCAGTGCCGATCGAAGATACCCGCGAGCGCGATACCCTATTGGGCCATTGGCATCGGACACGAGCAAAAAAGATGAGACTCTCGCCGACTTTCACCGCAACGCAAATAGAATGTTACCTCCCGATCATCGGGCCAACAGGAGAAGTCGAAGGTGCAGCATCGGCGAGCAATATTGCTTAGAGATATAGACGAATTCTATTTCTCCGTGGAATGGCAGCTAAATGTAAATTGTATCGTACGCTACCTAAAAACTATGCCTTTGCCCGGTGAAAATAAGTAATCTTGAAGCTTACGAATGGCCTTAAAGATATAGCGCGGGACCCTTGTGATGATCTTTGCTGTAAATTCCGATACAGAGGTTCATTGGCACTTTGATTTATGCCTTTGTATCTTTTCGATATCTCGCGATATAACTCAGGAGGTCAAATAAATCGTAAAGCAACATTAGCGCCTTAAAATGTATTATTGCTGTAATAATTCTCAGTTAATATGAGTCATAACATTCGGTAAAAAAAAAAAAAAAAAAATCGTAAATTTTACACCTATAAACGATTGTCGTGAATTTCAGCTTCGAATATATTTGGATCGATAAATCTGTAAGATGAGTGATAATTCATCCGATTTTTTTTTTTTTTTTTTTTTTTCGTTTCTTTAAAATGTATCATTGATTTGTTTACTCTTTGATGAAATTCCCAACTTTGATGAAATTCTTGAGACCAATAACTGGCAATAGTGATGAGAACGTGAAAAAAAAAATTAATGTCCTATCGTATTATCCTTTTTTTCGCGGTCTCCAATAAGAAACGAACGAGAGAGCAGCGAGGGACACGAGTCGTTAATCTTTCACCGTCGATAGATGAAGAAAAAAACAATTAGAGAAATGCCACCAAGCGTTTCCAAGTGCTCTACTCAAACATAACGATATCCGTTGGCTATTCGGTGAGAAATTTTATTCTTGGAATATCGCAGTGTAATTCCGTTTGATAGACGAAAGAAAGTGTCGTTTAGATTTTTCTTCATCATTCGCGCTGTGATGAGTTTTCAATCGCCATTTTTGTCTATTATAGTGTATAAATAAATTTATATGTATCATTTCACATTTCTATTCGGACGATAAAGGTGCAGAAACAGTTTTCACAGAATGCGCAATGAAATCTTAAGGCCCAATGGCGCGATGAATGGCACGAGTTAAGTAAATGTTTAGCAAATACGATCGATACGATTTCACGATCGATAACACGAAAACACAGAATTCATTTGTTCATTTGTTTATTAAATGATGGAAATCTTTTAATAATGTCTTCGGGAACACATCAGACATCATCGAGAATTACGCAGTATTCATTTGTGTCATTGGTTATGTATGCCTAATACGATAACAATGCGTGATCAACGTACGGAATACGCAATCGGAACAGCTGGTTGATATCACCAAAAAGAACGCTTCAACAGAGTAGACAACAACATCGGCTATCCATAACCGTGGAACCGGAAGTCCGGCATTTAAACGGAGTGAGTTAATCGAATGAGTTTATACAAGCGGTGCTCCCGGTGTGCATAAGCTTCGGTTATGCATATCCAGGAGACTCGGCTACCCTTCGTTGGTGATAGTTTGGCTATTCGGCAGCTGCATCAACCGTTTCAGAATGCCCCATGTCTGACTAATTCGTAATGGACATCACGCGGAAATTTTCGACGCGCGCGTAGGAAACAAACGCTGAAACGAACGGGGGTTGCCGCAGCCTGCTGCTGTTGCTTCTGAGGGTTGCACAGCCGATTATGATAATTGAGAGGGCGGACAAGGGTCGCCCGGGACCATCAGCAGGTTCTTAATGCCAGACGCGTGGGTCATCAGGTGTACGTATGTGTTATATCGCTTTACAACACACGCTGGTCACCCTGCCGACCAAAGGTGCCGGTCAATGGGCTTTTCCCCTATTCGAAGGGTGCAATCTCGCTAAACGTTCGGTTTGTCGCTCGTTTAGTGACTGTCATCAAGATAAGAATTACCTGCCCCCAGAGTACATGATACTAAAAACACATTGTCCTCTTTCACATAGAAATATACATGGATATCGAAAATACAAGCGGAAATGGACATCTAATTGTATCTATAAGTATTAGCAGAATTTGTATCAATGGATAAACATATTGATAAATGCGCCATTTTCTGCAGATATCTATGTAAAATAGTTTCGTTGAATGAACCATTTTCTATTGCTGATTAGGCGATAAACGCAGGTATCTGATTCTATGGAACAGTGCAAAAATGGAATGTTATTCTTTGCAATAGCGCGGCTCGACACTTTCCACAGTGGTTTTTGTCGTCGAAAAAGAAAAGTGTGACAATTTCTCTCCTTCGCGAAGCTTTTATTTTCAATATTTAATGTCCCCCGACGATGTCAAATTTTCTTGCACGCGTTCATTTAGAATCCCGTTTACGGGCGGTCAGCGAGAGACAAAAAAAGTATATGATCCGAGGTAAACGCCATTGAGAACCACCGAGCCGACGGATTCTCTTTCGCGATAATCGATATAACGGAGCCGTGGAAAATGTAGGTTTCCAATTGGTCAGGGAATACCTCGCAGGACCGATAATATACACGATTCCACAAGGCGATATCCCAGAAGACAGGAATATAATTGTCGCGGAAGCGCATAAACAACTCTCGAAGCCGGCAAACTCGCACTCTCGCGGATAGATAATAATAAACCGTTTGAATGCAATTTGCTGGACTTCGTGGAAAAGTTTCTTCGATGGTATAATGTATACATTGTTCGGTGAATAACGAAAAGCCAACTTGTCGGTCGAATGTTTCGTGGCGCAGATGCGAAAATGTGAATACAGTAATCGAAGAATAGTAATGAACGAAAAATATGGCAGTTCTACAAAATACGAACAAATTCTCACGCGTAAAAACAACAATGCGAATCAATTTTTTCAATGAGACAAATTGCGTATTGTTAGAAACTATTGTATGCATTGTGCTATTTTAGTGGTCATTTTTACTTATATTTATTATTAAAAAATGATAATGTTTGAAAAAATGGCATATGAAGAACTTTTTTTTTAAATAATTTTTTTTCATTGCAGAAAGCGCTGATTTTTTGGTAATATTTGTATTTTTTTTATATTTAAAAAAAACTGTTTTATTAATACGATTTTGTGTATTACGGTGTAATATTTCGAAGAAAAATGACTTGATTTTGCTTTTACACTATTTTATGTAAGTAAGCGACGGATGCATTTTTTTTTTAACAAATTATTTCAACAGTTTCCTTTTACCTGTAACTGTGAGAAGTCGACGCGTCGCCGAGTGACCGATGACCGTCGCCTCTTCCGAATCACTCGGATGAGTTCTGTTACCCTGAATAGTTTCAGCAGCAGACGGATGCTGTATAGTCCACGTGAATTCCATCTCGACAGGAATGCGTCAATGATAAAAGTATTGTTTATACTATGAATAGCCACGTTGACGAAAAAAAAAATCAAAAGATAAAAAGCCACAATTGCGCGGGTGTGGAATCACTCTGTCGAGAATGTCTTCCGTATAGCGACACCTTCATACACGTGTTCACTACATAATTAAACGTAACTGTGATAATCGTGAATTCATCGACAATGAAGCACTATCGATACTCGTCGATTTCCACCGCCTTTCATTTGAAAACATCCTTGAATCACCAAATTAACAAATCACAAATCGCTTCCCTTTATTTTTCCTCTTTCAATCCCTCAAACGAAGCACTTTAGTCCAAAAAAGTTATTAAAAGTCACTGTTTCTATCACAACAAAATAACCCCACTATTTTTTATCACAACCCAAAGTTCACAATTACCCTTAAAACAGTACGAGAAATTACCAATTAAAATTTCGATAAAAAAAAAAAATGAAGTCCCTATCCCAAATTCAGCCGTTAATTCCTCAGAATCTTCAGTTATTTTTCAATCAATCCAAATTTCCAAAGAACCGTTTTATCTTCGAAGGCTCCGTTCCGAAATGGAGCAACGACCGGAAACCCAAAATCGACGAAATTCATGATCCGGATGGCTTATTTATCTGATTATTCAAAATTGAACAACATTGATGGAGTCGTCAGTCTTTAGATTTTTCGAAGTTGATCAATCCTTTTGAAGACACGAAACGTTGAGATGAATCAGCGAGTTCGGAGTGTACCGAGTGATTGTAAATCGTGAAATGAAAACTGGATGGACTCTCGGGTGACGAGAGGCAACGGACAGCAAAGCTTTTGGTGCGCCCCGGGGGGCAAACGACCAAGTCGAAGTTCCGCTCGTGGATCTCGGGCGATGTAGGTTGATCGTGGAAAACGTCCGGGGGGTGGGAGTCGCGCTTCCAGCCAGTCTTACACTATAGTATGTATATACATATACAGTACAGTGAGTATAGTCTGCTCTATACAACATAGAGTATCCCCCATTACTGAGTGTAGGATAGTCGCAACGATAGTGTGTCTATGCATGCTAAGGCCGAGTCTATGTGGGTGGCCGGGATTATCGGATTCGTGTTTGTGACGAACGAATCCACGCTGCCCAACGGCGGTGGGGATATTTCCCGGTTGAGGGCGGTGCCAAGTCGAGGAGAGAAACATGCAAACCGCTCCGCATATACTATCGTAGATATGTACGTAGTTCACGTTATGTGCGCTGCAAATGTAGCTACAGGGGTTGCCGTATTGTATAGATGTGGGATGTGGCGGTTCTGAATGTTCAGAACCTCCAAACGCGAACTGGAGTTGATCGCGTTGCTTTGTTTACAATTGTATATTAAGATTTACGTATATATTGTTCACTGAAAAGTTCTCAACTTATGTGGCAATTGCAGTTTGATGGCAGTCAATGCGGGTAAATCGGGAATTGATGGTTACTTTTGATAGTAGAAGAGATCAGACTTTTATGTTTGTTTGTTTGGTGGGAAATTGATGGCTCAAGGTATCGGAAATATGTATGTTGAGGTGCCATACCGATGTGGCAAATGGCGCAGGAATTGTACTACTATCGGCAGTCATAAAAAAAAGCGATAGGAGGAATTTACTAGCGATGCTTCCTGCAGAAATGCAGATTTCTAGTTCTTACGGTGTCCAGCGGTTAGTTTTTATCCTAAATTTAGATTTTACAGTTTCAACTTTAGCTTCGTATCTGCCGAATTTCCTGATGTCTTTTCCTTGTCGCGCGACGAGTTATAGCCGTGACAATGGCTCGCTTCTGCGTCGAATTTTAATCTTATATTGTCATCCAATCTTTTCCTCTGCAAACTATGGTTTCATTGGCTTTTTTTCATATGAATTCAGTGCCTCGTATCATTACAGTTCTGCAGAGCGCTGCTTGATGTTTACAGCTTTTTCATGCGTAATTCCCATAAGACTCGTCGTATGGTGAAATATCTACGAGTCAATCAGTTCCGGATGAACACTATGGGATTTTAGGATCAACAGTTTCAATTTTAGGATTCTACAAGCATCAAACATTGAAAACTGCGCTTGAAACTTCGTAAAATTGAACTTGTCGTCCATCGAAGGTGAAATGTTTTTACTGCATCTGTCTGCAGTTCGTAATTGTAGCGAATTATTGGATCGCGACTTTGTCCCGCCGAAAAGATAGAAGTTGACATTGGTAATTTGTTTCTTCCCTTCCCTTTCCTCCCCCCCATCTCCACCCTGGAAGACAGGGGGGGCGATTACCAAATGAGACTTGCGATGGTTCGTTTGCTTCCTCTCGTGAATTCGAATAATATTGGAAGCATTTAGAGCTGTCCGCGCGACTATAATATACAGCTGCATGTGTATAACCGACTACTGTATAATGCAGTCGGCGCAGCAGACTATCGTGATAGCTTGACGTCACGAAAGCCACGAATAAATTTCGTAGAGTCCAATACGCCGTTTGGTTTTCGTTCCTTTCTCCCTCTTCGTCTCTCACGGTCTATCTAAATCTCTGGTTCCACGTTTACTCGCGAGGGAAGAGAATGGGGTCGATAATAGCTGCAGCTCTCTTCGCCACGTTTCTCATCATGGACTATCGCACAAGCGATTCCAAATTTATACGAACGGCCCATCAAACATTTCGATAAATTTCGGTAGAATCGCGGATATTCGGGGTTCGAACCCCCAACTGCGAACGAGAGTTTGGAGAACTTCAGGGAATTTTTAAAAATAGAGCGGATACCCGAAAAATGATTGATGACAAATTCGGCAATTTTGACACAAAATGGCATTTAAATAATTTTTTTTTTTTTTTTTTTTTTTTTTTAATAATTGAAACGAAAATTCTTCAACTATAATCCTCTTTTGCTGTTCAAAGGAAAAGTGAATACAAAAAAATCATAAAATCATTGCATTCTTTTGTAATCTATAAGAGTTTTATTTGTTATCGTTAAAGCTATCGCCACCTATATCTACCACCTGCCAAAGCCACACGCCAAGTGATCAATGTGTTTCGTCGACGTTCCCCTCTGGGGGTTCCACGGTGCGTGTAATAGCGCCACGCGTCAAAGACCGCCCACGTACCGATCGCGATCTCGGTCTGTCTTTACCCTCTTTCACCCTCTCGAATCCCATCGCAACAACAGAACGCTCGACGAAGAGGGGTCGATAATATGCAAATGTTTATCCGGCGTTAAACGGCTCCCGTTTGCCTATAGCCGTAATGTAAGTATACACGGCATTACGCGGTCAAAACTCGTATTATTTATTCATGATCCAAGGACGAGGGCCTCGTGCACGATATCGTACGGTATTTAAGGTTATTTTTAACGAATGAAAAATACTCTTCGATTTTATCCAAATTCAGACAATCGTCGAGTTGGCAAATCAGATAATTGCTAACACCAAAAATTGATTTTTCACCTCCAATTTTTTTTTTCTAAGTATTGGGAACAAAAAATTTCACAATTCAATTTTTTTCGATAATTATCATAGTTTGATTAAAAAAAAAAAATTTAATTCGAAATGACCATAAAAAATGTAATTAATTATTTTTTTTTGCCTTTGCAACATTTTTTTTAATACACATTTATAACTATTGCTGCGAATGATTTGACAAACAAGTCGTTTATTTGATTTTCTTTTTTTTTTTTTTTCGTGTTTTTACGCGCAAAATGAAATTTGAAAACGATCAATGGTTTTTTTTTTTTCTGTGAGATAAGCGAAACGGAAATCTTTCGGTGTTCCAAGAACTTATGCGGATAGTATTCCGCAAACTGTTCGACTGCATGAAATTACGTGCCAATAATTTTTTGATTATCGACCGATTATTTTTAGAATTTTTTTTATCCTACTTTAGTACATTGTAAATTCGTAATTTCAAGACGTTCCTAGAAATCAATATGCGAAGTAGTAATTCCTTTCAATGCAAATCTCTTGACTTGCATAATCGTCGGCGGTTGCTATACAACAGTTATATACGCTTGACGAGTTTACGAGGGAACGCATTGATTAATAGTTTATCAATAATGACGCTTCGTATACATCATTATTCCCCACAGACGATTCTCGCGTTTTTATAAAGCGCGTTAATCGAAAATTTAAACAGTATAGCATTAACCGAAGAGATCATCTGTAACTAGCGAATTGGTAAACGAGGAAAGCCTCAGTTCAAAGCTCAGCGTAATCGACTGGATTTATAGATATGTATGTGTATAATGATCTACCAGCGCACGTTTCAGTTTGTCTCCACGGCGTTCGGAATTTCCCAGCATCGCCATTTCGCAGCGGTCGCGTTCGTTTCTCCGAGAAACGACGTGACGCAAAAGGAAGAATATTTTTGCGTCTCAGCCGTTTAAATGGTTCTTCCCAACATATTTTTTTAACAAGGCAAAGGACCCGAGTGGCCGTTTTTTTTTTGTACTTTTTGACGCGATCCTTTGACTAAACCGGAATGTATCTATTCGCGAGATCGAACCGACGATGACGAACGAACTATTTGTGGAGCAAAAACGTGTTTCGAAATTTAGTCGCCAAAGTTTCCTTCACCTTCACCTTCGATTGTTTTATTTTTTTTTTTAACATTAGACAAGAATCTCCGGAGCGTTTCGCGAGCTTTAAAAATTGTATACATATTCATATGTAAGGTAAAAAAAATTCTATATCTCTGTTCGGTAAAATGAGAAAATAATAAATCGAATTCTTCGCACCGTAATTTTACGATTTTCAGCGGTTAGACAACGCAATTAATGAAAATATGAATGATAATCATCGATTTAATGAACCGGAGAACAGAGATAAAACATATCAACATGCGTTTAGTCCTAAACTCAGTCGAAAAACAAATCAAAACATTTATTAGCACCGCTAACACGTGTGTATATATATAATATGAAAAAACTGTTTCAACGTCGATTACAAGACACAACCAGAATCATTCCCGGGGGAACAATCTCAGCCTCGTGTTCAGATTAACGCACTCTCATCGTTATCGTACAACGTGGCGGGGTATTCAACGATTGGCTTTCACCAGCGCGATTTGACGACACCCCGTCAACGCGCGTTTCGTCATATTGAAAAAAAAAAAAAAAAAAAAAAAAAAAAACCCGAATAGTCGTTTTACCATTGATAATAAATAAGAGCGAACAAAAATTTGTCATTTGCTTCCACACTTCGAATTTTTCATTTTTTTTTTTACAAAACTGACGATTTAAAAAAAAAAAGTAATTACTATTCGATTTTTTCAAATTCGGCGACTTTTAAAAAATACGCCATTTTTTTTTTTTTTTTCATGTTTTACAAAACCGAAAATCTTTTTTTTCCAAAAAAAAAAAAAAAAATCGGTATTTAAATCACTGTTCGAGACTTCGCGATTAATTAAAATGCACTCCGAGACACGCATAATATTCGATGTATCGCGCATGCGTAAAGCACACATGTTTATTATAATGCGAGCGAATGCGAATCGCGGTGCTCCCGTTATCGGATGTTGTCATTAACGTTTGCATTATTATCAACGAACCTACCGCACAGGACAGTGGCACGTGCAAACACGCGATAATGCCCCTTACACCTGAGCTATATATCGATGTATATAAGTATATCCGACATCGCGCGCGCGCGCGCATACATACAGACGTTTGTACCTAAACGTTACAACGACATAATGAAAAATCATTTAGCGTTTGCATACCATAATATTAGCACGATCCGTACGATTACGGAGTTTCGTTGCGCTTCCTCACCGAGGAGAAAACTCGACTTTGCATTCTTTTCTCTCCGCATGATATCGATTCTCGTGAAACTCGACAAATTCATCGAAGAAGTTACTTTTACCACGTTCATCGATACCGTATCAACTTGCTTCGAGTTTCCGCGTGTAGTTTTTTTTTTTTTTTTTTTTTTTTTTTTCTCCGCATAATTACCCCCACTAGCGGAGTCCTCCATTAATTTAACGACTGAAAAAAATATTGCCGCGTGTTTCTCTTACGTGAAGCTAAACTGATAAGAGGGATACCGCGGAGATTCGCGGAAATCCTGTAAAACCAGTTGATTGTCATATACGCGAGTAATAAGAAGTATTTATGGCTTTGAAGAAGTGAATACCCAGTGACATATCTTAGTATGTAAACGTGCGTGAGCCTCGAAACAATGAAATAACGATACTTGTATCCAATTAAGATACAAACGACTCGAACTCCATAAATTTCCGCGAAGTAAAAAAATCGATAGTTCGGCGGAGTCGAGAGTTTGAACGTTTCATCGAGCAAAATTTCATTGCGTATGAATAAATGCCCATCCGGAAAACTATACGTCTGCTTGGGATACGTTTTTTACGATTTTACAGGTACATAAAACTGTTCACGGTGATTGGGGTCAATTGACACACTCGCGTTTAAACCATTCGAAACGTTGCAAACTCGCGGGGGAGGGATGGAATACGGTGAAAAAATGTGAGTACTTTGTTTGCAGACGGAAAAAGGTGCGAAACGAGAAAATAATTCGTCATTTAATAATTTTAAAAAATAAATTTTTTTTTTTTTAAATTCGATAAAAATCGAATTAAAATTCGAGAAATTAATTCGTCGGGTAATAATTTTTTAAAAATTAATAAAATAAAATGTAAATATTATCTTTTTTTTTTTTATTTTTTAATATTATTATGATATTTATTCGATAGATCGATAGATCGATAATAATAATATTAGTAATCGTACTGTACTTCGTTGCACCCGCGATACTCCGAAAATGAAAAATTGGAAAAAGTGTGTCAAATAACCCCGGGATTGTGTATCTTTCGAGTGCTTCCACGCATATTAGTTAAATTTCCGGCATAATTTTCTACGGTTTTAAGAGTTACGTTTACGCGCAAAGCCGTATAGTTCATTGCGAACTCGCGGCCGGTTTGCATCGATTCAGAGAAAAGTTTAGCGAAGTCGTAAACGCGACTCGGGTCCCCCCCCCCCCCCCCCCCCCCCCGCGCCGCGATGTGTGCACTCGACCCTGAAAATACTATACTCCGATGATACACCGCGACGAGATGTGTGTTGTTCACCTACGACGGTTTATTCGTACCTTCGTAAATGCAAGTCAAACTTCTGCAGCATACAAGAGAGGATCGACGCGAAGTTTCCACGAGTCAGAGGGGCAGGAAGAGATTCTATAGTTTGGTTTGTTACGAGCGGTAGGTATATACATCGGCAGGCAGTACGCGAAGCACGCGAGTCTCATCGGGACTCCGCTGCCGACTCGAATCACGAATTATTACGCATTAACTAAGCGAAATCGAGTAGTACAGCTTGTGTGTGTGTAGCGGAAGCAAATTTGTCCCTCTACTCGAGATGGTACAGTAGGTAAATGCGTGCGCGGCTCGCCGGAGAGCCGGTAATACTCGATTAACTTTCGGTAATTTTTTTTTTTTTTTTTTTTTTTTTTTTTTTTTTCAGTGCTCTTTAATTCTCGAGAGAAATAACGAGATTCTCGAGACGATCATCAAAAGTCGTTGGTACCACTTAGCTTTTCGTTATTTACGGCGTTCACTGATTTGCGCATAAAAAACGTACGGAAAAAAGAAAATTGATATTTGAGTCATTTTAACGGAGAATCACGTTAAATATGGAAAAAAAAAATTAATGACGAGCAGTAAATTATTTCTAGAAAAACTTTTTCGAAATTTCATTATGCAAAATTAATTATCTAAACATTTTTTTTTTTTTTTTTTTTTCAAATTTTTATTACATCGCGAAGTATTTGAAATTTTTCCTGAATATTTTTTTTTTTTATTGACATGTAACCTGTTTTTTTTTAATTCACTTTTATTGTTCGAATTATTAGACGAAAGTCGAGCAGAAAGAGTGTCACTGCGGAGAACCGTTTTATCTGCGATGTGACTAAGTCAATAAATTTCATTGTACGCGGGGCGCTAAGGCTCTCGTGTTAAAATTGCGCATGTCGATTATGACGCGATCGCTTAGATCGAGTAGCAAGCAAAGCATAAATAATACAGACACAGGCGAAGCAATAAAGATGCTAATAAGTTTAATGTGGGCGTTCACCGGTGACCGTGCGTAGCGTTTACAAATACGTTTCACGTGTTCGCAGCTATAGAAGGCGTTTTAAAATAAATATCGATCTCGTAACTTCGCCACTCCGGTAGTGTCTCGTGTGACTCGATTTAGCAATATTTTTAAACCGTTCGATTAAAAACTGATATTCAAAAAACCGATCGGAATCCAATTTTTTCCCGAAAGGGATAGTAAAAGATCAATAGATTTCCGATCGATAGATTCTTTCGGATTTGACGACGAAGCCGTAGGTGTTTAATATTCTGTTATTAACGTCCATCATTTTTGAGAATCTTTCGCCATATCCGGTGTTCAGCTGACGTTTTTTTTTTTTTTTTTTTTTTTTAGCGAATCAATTAAAATTTAAAAAAAAAAGGTATTGCATGACGAATCTTGAAATAGATATTATCAATACGTACGATTGAGGATCTTGTTTCGCCGGAAAAGGAAATTTCAGGTTAAAATGCGTTTTTTTTTTTTTTTTTATTCGTAAAAAAATGGTTATCAAAAATTCTATGCGATTTATCATTCGTATCGATGTCACAATTGTGCGATAATATTCTGAAGACCAAACATAAGAAATATTTTCAATTTTTTCTAAAAAAAAAAAAAAAAAAAAAAAAAAAAATGCGAAACAACAAATAATTATTCACATATTAAACTTGAGACATTTCAACCCTCAATATTAAATAAATCTCCCGAATAATTATTTCTAATTTAATTATTTTTTATTAAAACCATTTTTTTGCGATATTCTGTTTTTTTCGGAATTTTTCAAATTTTTTCTTAATTATCCTCTACCTATAGTGTTGCCTCTCTATTACTTATACTTTTTCGCGATTGGTGGCATACGAAGGATCCTTTTTTTTTTTTTTTTTTTTTTTTTATGTATAATACGTTCACCGCGCAACGCCACTCGTTCTGCGACGTTTTCCACGTTTACGTATAAATCAATGGCGCGCCGCCTACGACTACAGAAGAGATATACGATTGGAAAGAGTTCGTGAACATTGTTGTCGAAGAGAGTAGAAACGGGTGGTTTAGTATCCAAGAAGGGAAGGCAACGAGGGAGGAAATAGGGGGCTGAATATGCAGAAGTCGAAGAGTGGGGAAACGAGGAAAGGACACAGAGGACACAAGTAGATAGGATAGCGTGACCGACCGTCGGGACACGACATCGGGACATCAAGAACTGAGGGCGTAGAGGCTATGATTCTTCTGTAATAGCGCAGTTTATATTTTCTCGGCATCTGTATATAGGGCCCATCGTGACTTACGAGTTACGAAGCGACAGAATCAACGTTTGGACTCTACGCGTAAAGATATCTTCTTAGCATTAAAAAGAAATCAGAAGGGCGTATCTTCCGTTGTATCGCTTACGAAAGATACGACTTTACGATTTCGGAGTCGAGAGAAAATATTATTCGTGTAGTTTCCACGATGAGTAGCAATACCCAGTCGTATCGTCTACTATTATGGTATATGCTAAACGTACAATACTCCTCTACACATAACTCGGGTGACTCGCGGAATTTCGTGGATCAATCCACTTCGCTTCTTCGTGTCTCTCGATTATTTTTTTTTTTTTTTTTTTTTCCTCTCATTCCTATGCCGGAATATATAACATTTTTTTTTTTAGCGACCGTTTCGAATTGATAGGCGAATCCGCCCAATTTTTTGTATGAAATCGCGGCGCATCGATTATTCTATTCGTTGTTTCATTTCTTTCGACTTTTATTGTGGTGTTTTAATTTTTTTGTGTTTTTTTTTTTTTTTTTAATTATCGCGAAATTGGATTCGCGGTATGTTCGATGTCGATAATCGACGGATATTGCGGTGGAATTTTTTTTTTTTTTTTTTTTTTTTTTTTTTTTTTTTTCATTTCATTACCAGTAAAGTTTGCCGCCAGGAAGATCGGTAAATTAATGGCGAATAAAGGAAAAAATAAAGGAAAAATAGACTGTTGTGCGCAGTCGGGCGCAATAGATTGGTTGTGCTGTAGAGTACTGCGTTACGTCGCGGTTTCCGTCGATCACATGGGCGATAAAGATCCGCTTGCGGTTTTGTGCATTGCAGGTGGATACATTCACCGGCAATTCATCATATTCGATGTGATAATCACGTAAACTACAATGCTAAACTCATAATGGCTCCGTAACGGGGATGCAAATTGGTCCATTGGAATAATTGATTTTATCTTATTTTCTGATACCACATCTTTTCGACGATCGTTAAGGAGCGTTCGGCAGTGTCGAGTGAAAAATTGTTTTTTATTTTTTTTCTTATCGGATAAAAAAATCTTATTAAAAATTCTATGTGATCGATTGTTCGTATCGGTCTCGTGATGACGTAAAAAAAAATTCCAATCCATTTATTAAAATTATGGAATTTTTATTTTTCTTAAATAAATTTCTTTTTTATTCTTTAAAAAATCGAATTCTTACGAAATAATTTTGCGTTTGGACTTTGGATTTTTTTTTCCATAATTAAGATATCGCTACGAATAATCAATCGCATGGGATTTTTAATAGGATTTTTTTTCATCGATAAAAAAAATTAAACACTCTTTTGCATTGCACTACCAATAAAAGAGAGGATGCGCGGCGGAGCAAAGAATCGAAATCGAAACGTTTACTCATAACGACCGCACGTCGCGAATCGGCAATAAAGACTTTAGTAGTTCTACGGATCTTTACGACGGAAATAAAATGCTTTAGGATGTCAACGCGCGCGTTTCGAGAGAAAGAAATCATCGGAAAGATAGAATTGGTCCGCATAAACACAAATGCATTTGCATACGTTGCACTGTTTGCTGCGATGGTAAACGTTGAAAAAAAAAATGAAAAAATAGGAGAAAAAATCGTGAAAAATATGCCGAAACTACCGACAAATATAAAGAGTTCCTGTAGCGAAATGGCAATCGCGTAAAGTCAAAAATGAGATGAGAATTCGGTCACATCGTTCGACGTTTTTCGACAAAAATGTACGACTATCGTACATCGTAGATCGTTCCGTATCAACGCGCGGATAAGTATGCGAATCTTAAGGTATTTTCGATACATCGATCTATAGATCGAAACGCTTTATACACAAACGGAAAAAGATATTTTTACAATAAAATTCGCCGTCTATGTGTACAGAAACGGTTTGGAGTCGACGTCTCTTCGATGTCGTTGGCTTTGCGTGCAACTCTTACCGACGAGTATAGAGAAAATTGTGTCACACATACAGACGCACACCGATGTGCAAAAGAAAGAATACGATGAAGAAAACCGACTATAGAAACGGCAAATGTGACTTCGTGAGACCCATACAGCGCGGATAATGAAAAGGCATCGTCGGCTTGGCGAACGCAAGAGAGGAAGAGATTGTTTTGAAAAAGAGATACACACGCCGATGTTAAACGTTCTCTCGTTCGTTTGTCGTTACCTCGATGGCTCATCCGTTTCCTCAGTTTTACGAGAGTTTTGCAGCTCAGAGAGAAATATCGCTGAGACTCCTTCTTTGAACGTTTGCATATATGGAACACATCGCGGTCGGTGAGACGGTATACTGGACATACGCGTTGGTACAGTACTTAGATAGATATATAGGGGGTATCAAAACCGGTAATTAAGAAATGCGGAATCCTACGCCGCAAAAACAAACGGGTCAATGTCTTTTCTTAAAAAAAAAAAAATAAAAAAAAAAAAAATTAATTTTTTTATGAAAAAAAGTAATTTTGTAATCTTTTTACGAATTTTTTTTTTATTTTTTTTTTTTAATAAAATTCTATGTTTTGGGGTCGAAATTCAAAGTCCGAAAATTGGATTTCCGTGTTACTTCGTTAGTTAATTATTATCCGTGTTTTACACTCGGATACATTTTGATGCGCGGATCGCGTGATTAACGGAATGACAAACACGTTATCTCCGCGATCTTTTCTCACGTGCGAACGGAACAAAAATTTTATTTATTTTTTCCCAGAACGTCAATCGGATTCTCGGATTAAACAAAACAATCATAGTGACTCGACGACTTTGTTTTCTACGTGCAAAAAATAGTCCAATTTCCCAACTTTTCTCTACTCGAAGTCACCAACGTTTCGTTAATTATTTGAATTAACGTATCGCATTTAACCTCAAAAACATTTTGTAAACATTGATAGTCTATCGATCTATTCCCCACTATGTTAATTTTTTTAAAATTTATTCCCAAAGTTATTGAAAATTAAGAATTACCTTTCGGCCCCCAAAAATCACGCGCCGCTATATACGATTACTATTTTTGCGTTCTCCGAGTTTCGTATTAATTTCCTAAATTCAATAATTATCGCGTACGAGACATTCAAACATCTTTCAGCTTTTCACGATTATAAAAAAAAAAAAAAAAAAAAAAAAAAAAAAATGAATTTGTGGTGAACTACGAGCCGTACGTAGTTCAGTGCGTTGCGCAGCATATAGCGAACTGCCGCCGTAACACTCTATGAAACATGCTACTGCCTCTTCAAGACTCTCGCAAAGTAGTCCACACATTCTCTAAGGCTTCTTCTACAGTCTCTTCGTTATCCATACACGTCGAGTTTATAAACAACAATCTCGGATGAAAATCTGGAACGCCGGGGCGTGTAACAAACTCGCGGCTCGTCTATTGCCTCGTCATATACATGTCCATTCCTAATACGATAACATAGTTATGCTTTGCACAGGCCGATGATACCTAACGTAGCCATATGCTCGTTGGTTCTATGCGCTTTAGCGCTATCTTTGTACAGTTGGGGACGACGTGAACATTACCCACGCGCATTGGCATTGCGATTGAATCGTTGTGGACGGTAAAGGAGTTCATTGTACACACGACGCTGCAGTTTATCGAGTGGTGTTTAACATTGGTGCGACTGCACTTTTAATTGAATTTATAAACGATTTACATCGTGTCGGGAATTGAATTGATGCGAAAATCCTTAAGGGATTAAATTGCTGACTATTGCTGACTATAAACATTCTTAGATTTTTTATTACTTCGAAGTATTCGATGTTAAGCATTCCGAATGAAATGACAAAAAATGTTATTTATTGAAGGAATTAATTGTTGAAACAATGAATTTTTTAATGGAAAAAATTGGTTTTGTCGATCTATTTGCAGTTTTCTCGAAATTTTTGGTACTTTAGATTTATCGCTTTTTTCGGGGGACAAAAAAATTCTCGAGCGGAGAAAAATGTTTTATACATCGATAAATTTTGGATATTTTTTTTTTTTTTTTTTTTTTGAAAGACGATTTTTTTGGATTTTTTTTTTTTTTTTTGTTAGTTTTTCAAAACGAAAGAGAAAGTCATGCGGAAAATGCGCTGTAAATAATGGAGATCTTTAGTAACAGATAACTGTTTTGGTCTCAGAGAACTTTCACTGCACTTTAACCCTATAATGACAGTACGCCGGAGTACTTGAGTTTTGTCCCATATGCCAATTCTTCAATCTTTCGACGAATCGTTTCGCTAAAATTCGATGTCGTATTCAGTTATATAGAAAAAACATTAATAGTAATAGTTAACTACGTGTTTTCCCGACGTATTTCTTTTTTTGTCGCTCCAAAAAACTGCGTTCCGCTCTGTGACGCGGAACGCAAACATTTTATAGAGACGAACGCTGCAAAATTGCCATATGACGCTAACGGGACAAAACGAAAAAATTTGTCACAAAATTTACCAAAATTCGGATGAAAATTCAGAAAATATTTTTTTTTTTAATTTTTTCAAATTTCGTCGCCATTTTTTTTTAACTCGATTTTTCGATATATCGATATATGCCGATTTTTCCTCCCGTTTCCTACATCAATAGTGATAATATTATTAATATTAATTCATTAAAAAATACCGACAATGATTCGCAAAAATTTCAACTTTCACCGCGAATTTTTTTTTTTTTTTTTTTTTTTTTTCATATAAACTCGTAAACATTTTTTTCCCAGTGAACTTTCCCTTTTTCGTATCTCTCGAATTCAAATGTTATCGCGTCTAGAAAATGAAGTTGCGATCGAATTTTATACGAATTCTTATCGTTGCAGTGAAACTTTATAGTCCCAACGTATAAGACTCCGGTATCTCCTGTATTACAGAATACTTCTTGCCTGTTGGGAACTCGCGGCGTGATCATTCACGAAAGTGAGAGTATTACAGCATGCATTACTGTTCATTGTATATATTATAGCCGTACGAAGCCTTCGCACGATCACCAATCTCCGTCTCGGGCTCTCGCCGTTACTCGCGACTCACGACTCCGTTGTATAGATATGCAACTGCGTTATTAGTAGTTATAAATTGCACCAGAGACAGGTGAATTGATACTCGAAAAAAAAAAAAAAAAAAAAAAAAAAAAAAGTCGCAAAAGGTAAGAAGTAGAGAACGCGAGACTTTTGGCGCGAAACTTTAAAGTAACTTTCGAACATTTGACGACGTCTAATATTTCCGTTTTTTTTTTTTTTTTTTTTTTTTTTTCATTCCGATTTTTTTTATCATTGGAATATAAATCTTATCGAATCCGAACGAGAGAAGTGCTTACGCTCGTGAAGGCCGTTCGTCAAGAAAACTAAAAACGAAGTCTGTATAAGTATCAAGAGACGCGGTCGCGTCTCGAGGTCAAGTAGTTGTTAAAAAAAAAAAAAAAAAAAAAAAAAAAAAAAAAAAAAACTCGCGGTAAATCTCGCGTTGTCGGGCGCCACAAAGTTCCATTGCGAGAATACTGAATTCTCGTAAATTTTCATCGACAAAATTTCTCGAAAGCAAAAAGAACGATAAGATTTTAATTTTTTTTTATAAATCTAATATTAAATTGTTCTTCGAGATCTTTTTTCGACTGTTTTTGTGAAATCGTATTTTTTTTTTTTGTCGCTACGAACACATTTGCAGTTAGCAGTGAGTTATTCTTAGCTGTAAAAACTAAAGTAAAAGGTAAGAGAGGGGGAAAAAAAGCATAAAACTACTGACAGAGAATGTGAAAATAAAAAATATGGCTGCGCAGAGAGGCCGAGAGACTCGTGAGAGCGAAGGAGAATGGACACGCGGCCGCCGGAAGGTTCAGAGGGTCGCACACCAGCATCGATTAAACAAACCACTCCGTCTTCGACCTTCGACCCCTCTTCGCCGAAGAGGGATGGCCGACATCCATTTTCTCTACAATCCGAAACTTGCATACCGTGCGATAGATTTATAAAACTAAAGATTGTCATTAATCTGAGCTAAAAATTTCGATAATCGGATGAAAAGATCGAAACCGGCGATATATCGAAAAAGTTTCGGGAATCTCGAAGTGCGTAAACTGCAGTCGTTTACGAAACTACGCGAAGTTCTATCGTCTGTATTTATCACAGTATACATATATACATTTCCATGTGCGTTGCCACGTGTATTCAGGACAGGTGCTTACAGTTATGCGCCGGAACCCTCGTGGCGAACGTTTTTCTAAACACCGAATATGGACTCCGACAACCCCCCTGCGGAACGCTATTTCTCACGCGGAGGTGCGTTCGCGTGTCCAATTTTTTGACAGCGCCTCCATCGTCGCGAGGAGCAATCTGATTGAGTGTCAAATCCCCATTGTCGAGAATAAGAGACCATAAAAAATATTAAACTATCGGACAATATTTTTTCGATGGAATTCTGACGCGATAACTCGTAAAAACATCGCGCGGACGCGCAATACATTAAATCATTGCACAGCGATATTTTTGGATTATCTCTTCGTTACGGAATTTACAGAATTTATTAATTGACAATAACAAAATTGTTAGTAACTATTGATATACAAGAGAAGCAACAGAAATTAAAATGATAAAAATTTAAAAACACAATAATAATAATAATAACCTACAAAAATAATAAATAGTAATAATATTTATTACTAATTACTATTTTTAATAGATTATTATTATTTTTAATTGTTTTTATTTTATTAACGCTTTTAATTTTTCTAATTAATTTCTATTATTTTTATTGCTTCTTTTTTTCCGTGAAGCGACATTCGGAAGATATTAATACTATTAATATTACTTTTCGCTAATTTCGCTTATCGTAAACATTTTTTTCAACATATCTTTATATTTATTGCAAAATATATGCGACTTGTATCATATTTCGAAAAAAAAAAAATTTATTTCGATTATTCTCGTCTATTCTCTTCTTTTAAATAAATTTATTTTACGATCGATTTATATCGTTGAAAAGATATTAAAAAAAAAAAAAAAAAAACATTGTAATAGGATTCGTTTTGCAATAAATGTTCGTAAAAATAGATTTGATGGTCGAGTAAAGTTTAATGATTCTTACCTACGATAATTATATTACACCCGCCTGTCGCAAGGGCATTAAATCTTCGGTGACAATGATCGATTACTCGTTGAATATAATTCATCGTATCTAACAGAATTAGCGTTCTATTATTTTCCTACATGATCGCCCGTCTCTGCACACATATTCTATACGTATTAGTAGCCTCGATAAACAGGTCAAACTTCTGGTTTCATCGTCCAGCAGGGCGCATGCGCGAGCTTTTCGAGGGGCGGATCGGACTTCGTGGCGCCAACCAATGAAAGTTCAAAGGGGTGGTACTCGGTAGAGCTTTCGCTACCGAGAGTCTCGCGATCGTCGCGGACTTAGCCGGCATACCAATGAAAAGCCACAGGGTGTTCCGTGCTTTTCTCCTTCCATACCGCGAAAAAGACAACAAAAAAAAAAGGGAAAAGACTCGAATCTTACAGCTTACGGCGGAGAGTTACACGTGTTAACTCCTTCAAGCATAGGGTTGCGTGCGCGCAACTACTTTTCAATGTCAAAAAAATATATAATCCCTTCGAAAAAAAAAAAAAAAAAAAAAAAAAAAAAAAAAAAATTGTAATAAACAAAAAATTGGCGCAAAAAGGGTATTAATCCAAAGAGGACATCACGCAAATGTAATATTCTTATTTATTTTTTTTTTTAAATACGCGTTATTAATATTTTAATTTTTCGGAGCACTCGAGGGGTTGAAAATTATTGCGATATATTTTTTAACGTTTTTAAACGTATTTTAAAAATCTTATATTATTTTTTATCTTTGAAAAATCGTTTTATGCGCGAAAAATTATACATCGATAGATATAACGAGTTAAAAAAAATATATCACTATTAAACTATTAAACAAAAACTAAATAATGATAAAAAATAAAAATTACTTCGTTGATCATAGCGAACATTCTGTATTCAGTTATTTTTACGAGTAACAAACTTTTCGAGAACTTTTAGCAGTCGTAAAAAAAAAAATTACAAAAAATTTCGGTCGCATAAAAATGGATCGAGTTAATTGGTTTTTCAAATTGTAATTTGTGAATTATACAGAAAACACATAAAATTATTCTTTTATACTCTTCTCACTTCCTGTTTATATAATTACGAATAAATAGAAATCTCCGAATTGTGAAGATTCGGTTGTGAATTTGAATACAAAGTTTCGACAACGGCGTAGCGGTATCGCGAACTTTTCGACGTTTCGAAGTAATTCCGTATGTGCGCCGTACGGTTATGTACAGTATATACGTCGCTATATGTGCGGTACTACGTAATATGTAATTTCCCAGTTCCTTTCATTACCACCCGCGCACTATTGACGATTTGTTCTATTCACGCATCAGCAAAAATCTATAGCGTACGCGACGAGCTCTTTACTTCGTTAATTCTTCTATTCAATTTCGAAATATTTTCTTGACACGCAAGTGGGTTTTTTTTTTTTTTTTTTTTTTTTTAACGGATGTCTTTTCGTAAATCTTTTTTTCCGCTCCCCCCCCCCCTCCCGCGTCCTCACCACCCATCGCGTTCTATCGTCGAAGTAAGCAGAGGAGCGGCTCGCGAGTGTATAATACGTAAAAAAAACAAAAATTCTCAGAAAATTAAATAAAACTTGTGAATGACTTAGTGTCAAAAAAAATGAAGAAAAAAAAACGAATGTAATGTGTAAAAATTCCGTTTCTATAAATCGAAATTTTTTTTCTCCATTTATCTCTCGACGCGGTCGCGATGTTCAGTGAACAAATTTTTAGACTCATATTTTCGATATGTATTTTTTTATTTTTTATATCTTTAAAGTCAAATTTCGTTACTCCGAAAACTTCAATTATTTCCCCATTCGCTGTTACCGACGGTGTTTTTTTTTTTTTTTTTTTTTTTTTTTAGCATTTTATTTAAACATTTTTACTTTTACCGCGTAAAATATTATCGTCCTTATGAAACTGCGAATATAGTCGGTGTGCCGTTATCCTTGCATATTTGAATACTTTAACGGTCTGACTAATTTAAGAACGTAGTTTATAGTTCATGGAGAGGCCGGACGCTCCCACAAAGAATCATTGTACACATAGGATACGACGCGAGTCGCAAGAATTATACAATCTATTCAATTATAGCTGCGAACGCGATCCACACATCAAATCATCAAAACGCGAAATAAAAATGACTTCGAGAGAAACGCGTTGCTTATCGTGTCTTAGGATCGGAGAAAAGGCGCAAGTAACGGGTGTCTCATGATTTTTTTTTTTTTTTTTACGGACTTAATTCTCAATCGTAAGTAATTTTTCGTTTATTGCTCGTCGAGATGATAAGATTTTTTTTTTTTTTTTTTTTTTTTTTTAATTGACGTCCGAATGATCCTTTGTCGAGCAAATGGTTGGCTTCGAAATAGTCTTGAATTTCGCGGCCGATTCTGTTCGCAATTTACTCCGCGCGCGTTCGGCTCCGCGATCACACCGCGAAGAATAATTCTCGTGTAAACAGCGCATATTCTCCTCTTAACTGTACTTTATCGTGACTCTCTCCATTGGCTCTTATTTTTTCAATGGCCGTTGGTTTATCGCGACTGTTATCACGTTATACAAATATACAAAATTTTCGTATATTAGACAAAGCGAAAAAAAAAAAAAAAACGCAAAGCCGTAAGAAATAAATACGTCTCCGAAAAATTCATTTTTCTGCGTGAAAAAAAAAAAAAAAAAAAAAAAATGCAATAACGTTGTTTTACGATTTACTTTTTTATCGAAAATAATCGAAAATTGAAAAATTTTCGTTTTAAGGTTTCTGATTTAATCGATTAAATTTCGAACCCCCAATCGCCAAATAACTCGAACTATTCAACACGTTTTCAATGATTTGTATTTTTTTTTTTTTTTTTTTTTTACAAATGGCGTCGAAGTTTTGATCGCAAAATCCGGCGGTGTGCGGGAGGCGGAGGAATCGGATGATGAAAATGGAGTGAAAAAAATTTAGATACATATATTTTTTTTTTTTACTATCGATGGCCGTAGGGAACGCGATAATCGCTTCGATAGAACGCTAACCTTTGTCCTACATAATCGGTGCCACACACGTTACTTGATAAGGTGAATGTACTCGCTGACCGCGGGCGGTAAATTCGCGCATAGATGCGTTCGTGACGTCAGGCGTAACGCGCGTAAGGTGTACAGCGCGCACTCGTGTACGCGGAAAGCGTTCGAAAGGATTGTATCGCGCTGTACCGCTCGTTGTCGCAAATTGTATTTCGCGCAAATAATTCCGCACCATAGAATTTATTCACCGCGTTGTATTGCTGCGGTAAAACTCATCGGAGAAAGTAATCAAAGGGAATTCCCACATTTATTAATCCTATTCTGTTCAATCGTAACCTGTATTACCCACAGGACTTATCGCGTTCGGTTAACGTATCCATGAGAACCAAACGATGCGGATAAATTAATTTAAAAAAAAATTGCAAAGTGGAACTTTGCACTTTTCTTTTCGATTACTTTCCACCGGTCGTAAAGTCCTCTTTAGAAGAAACTTTGGTGATAAATTTTGAATAAAAAATTTTTGAAAAAAAATTACGAAAATTTTTTTTCGTAATATTAAGAAAAAAAAATTTGTAGCTGTTTTTTGAAAAAAAAAAAATTGTTTTAATTTAAATTTTTCACATTATTGATTTTTTTTGCATTTTTTCGCGATGGAAAAATTTTGAATAATCGAACGTTAAGTTGCCGAGTTATCGCGATTTAAAAATTTCAGTAACCAGAAGCGCGAGAGAGCGAAGGCGTTAGAGTTATGAAAATAAAATTTTCGATATATCATATATCAGCATATCTCGATTTACCGAACAAAAAAAAAGAAGAAACAGTATATTTATTTTTTTCTAATTTATCATAGCAATAATTAAATAGTATGCATAGAGATAATTTCTCATCGAGCCAATCAACGTGAACATTGGCCAATGTGACATTTTATTTAGTTTTCTTCGACGCTATGAATAACAGCTGCGTCCTTGAGGACTTTATTTTTCGGTAGTATACGCGAATTCGCTATTTTTCCCGGAATAATATTTGTCGGAATTGTGAAGTGCGAGATTCGTTAAAGACGCGTTAAAATTATCGCTGACTAAATTCAAAATTAAAAAAAAATCCATTGGCCAAACGAAAAAAAAAAAAAAAAAAAAAAAAAAAAAAAAAAAAAATCAGAATGATTAAATCGTCGAAAGAATTAGTGGGAAAGGTAAAGATGTCGGAAAATGTGGCGGAAAAATCGACTGAACGTAGACGTACGTAAAATTCAAAATATAAAAAAAAAACGTCGATTGGCCAAATGAAAAAAAAAAAAAAAAAAAAAAAAAAAAAAAAAATCGAAAGAATTAATGGGAAAGGTACAGATGTCGGCAAATGTGATGGAAAAGTCGACTGAACGTAGACGTACGTTAAATTCAAAATATAAAAAAAAACGTCCATTGGCCAAATGAAAAAAAAAAAAAAAAAAAAAAAAAATCGAAAGAATTAATGGAAAAGGTACAGACGTCAAGGAACGTTACGGAAAAGTCGACTGAACGTAAACGTACATCGAGAGCTCAATGGGCTCTCGAGTACTTACGCGAGTAGTTAAGATTTTGCGTCTGTGATCATTCGATTAATTCGGCTGTAACTACTTTCGTATTTCGTTGTATGTACCGCAGCTACGAAACTGCGGTACAGCGAACGCGCGGCCCAAGGATTTTCACACGCGCACCTGGGAAACCCGTGACGAGGCGTGTCGCGTTCGAATCTTAGTTCAAGGATAACATCGATTGTGTACTTCCTCCTTATTTCGCGATGTTAAAAAAACTCCGAACAATGATACAGATTTACAGTTCTTTAAATATCGGTAAATACTTTAAGACGATTTTTGTTTTTTCATCATTATTAATTATTTATGATTAATATAATTAATTAACGTATTAATATTCGCCTATCAAAAACGAAAAAAGTAAAAAATATTTACGAAAATAATTTTTTCGAAAAACTTTCGTTGTTCGAAGTTTTTATACGATAATTCGAAATTAACGCAAATATTCCGTAATTCAGACAAAGTTTGTATTTTGCTGTAATAAAATTGATAATAATGATAATAATAATAATAATAATAATTCAATTGCTCATTATTATTATTAATTATATTCATTTTACCACAAAATAATCTCAAATTATTGTATCAAAACTTTTAAGGATTGTTCGACGTTCGAAGAAAGTATTTTTACCGCCGAGAAAGTAAACATCGAAAGATTTGTCGAAATCGAAATAAAACAGTTTTCACAGAAACCGCACGTCTATAAGGTTCACGGATCTTTATTGAGTTGTGGTTACGGCCGATGCTTGTTGTGTTGCGATGTCAATAAACTTTCGATGTTTACACACCATTTTTTTTTGTACGTAAACACGTGTCCCTCGAAAAAAAGAAAGTTTGCACCTTCGTTAGCAACGTGAAAAAATTCGAATCGCGAAAATTTAATTTTAATTATCGAATAAAAATAGAATAGGTATATCGTTATGTGATTATAAAAAACATAAACAAATATATCAAAAAATCATGAAAAACATATTCGGCGATATACAACATGTTTACTAGTTTTATACGTTACATTATTAAAATACGCAATGTTTGGGTTCACGCGGGTACAAGCGTTGTAATGACGCAACCTCTCGAGAGTTTCGCAAACTCGTGTTTGTCCCTAAGCACTCGACTTCGCCACGTCGCGATCTCTCCGAGTATCCAATAAAAAAAAATTGTTTAGATCGATCGAAAATTAATATTGTTTTGTGTGATTACCGATAATCGGTAAAAAAAACAAAAATAATTTTTTAATAACGAACGATTAAACGGAAAGAAAATAAATCATCGAATAATGTTGATTGATTATGTTTTTCATTGATTTGTCGTAATTTAGTAACATTCGTTGAAAATAATTTTGTTGTTTATTTTTTCGCGACACGTCGCGCGCGTTTTTCACGTTTTTTCATTCACGACGGTCAACGACACGAATTTCGTTTCGGAACGTTCGATTTTTCAGTAATTTCGCGTGGTCCCAATATTATACGTCGGCGGCACCAAAAAAAAAGAAAAAAATCTGCCCGGTATCACGGTTACCCACAGCGAGTCGCGGCAAAGGTCAACGTACGCACTTAATATTGCCTTCTTTGGTGAACCAACAGCTTGGACACACGGTTTGCGCTCGACTCGGGTCTTGTGTTCGTCGTGTGCCAACAACTTTTACCTGCATTCAACATGCTTTACTTCGGCTCTACATATAACGTACGCAACAAAAGAGCGAAGATCCTGTTATAGGAATTTGAGGTCGATGAATAATTCCGCGTTCCGACAGGACGCGAGCGATTTCGCGTTCCAATTCAATCACTCATTTCAGTAATCAAAGGGCATCACAACTATTGTCATTTTGTCCGAACGTTTCGAAATGAATTCTTCGTATTATATACCGTAATAACCCGCATAAGTACGTAAAAATACGAAAAATAATAAAGAAACGAAAGATACCGAAAAAACGGTTAAAATACGTGAGTTTTCGTAACGTTGACAGATTTCGCGAGTTTTTATCTTTCAAGTACCGAACGATGTTCGAGATGAGAAATTTGGTTACGATTCGTAAAAAAATAAATACGAAAACATCAGAGACGCGTGTCCCATACGCCGGTTCAACAACTACCACTGTCGTGTTTTTAACCTCAAATAGCGGGGGATGAAGAAAAATAAATAGCGCGCGATCTTTTCGAAAAACCATTAATTACTTTTTTGCTTCTTTATTGTATCGAGACATGTTTGTTTTGACACGAAACTTGAAGTACAGTTTGTATTTTTTTTAAACTTACTAACCCACCATTGACACGCGAACATCTCTTCATTATTATGTACAAAACGAAATATAAATTATGAAATAAGAAAAAATTATTACGATCAATTGTTTAGAATATTTATTAACCTCAAAACCAGAAGAGCCCGTAATCGTTTAATTTCTTATTTATAAGATAAAAAAACCTGTGTATTCTGTTTTTATCGTTTTGTGAACGCCGACTCGACCGATTATTATTGTTTTTTTTATTGATACGAAGTTATCAAAGACGCAAATATATTTGGTCGACTAAAATAATATTTGGGGTCCGAGATAACTCCGAAGTTCATAATGCGCGAACGTCGTAGAAGTGACAGGTGTTTTAAAAAAACATAATACAACCTGCGATACACGATCGATTGTACGTAGTATGAAGGAAAACAAAATAACTTACCGAGGATAGCCTGGAGGGTCTGCTCGTCACCGTCCCCGATGACATCCATGCCTCAGTAGATCGGACCCGGGCTCCGGTCTTCCGGGCCTCACCACGAAGCCCCATTTTGTCTCGATCCGAGGTCTCTCGGAACCTCGTACCAGTAGCACATCTTATTAAACGTTAGGTATCGCGTTCCCTCGCCTCGCGTAAAAAATCACAATCGTCGCACGCCGATGTCAAATTTTTCGATTTCTCGGTTTTTTTTTATAAGTATTATTATTCCTTCGATCGAAACACGAAACACCTCTTTTAGCACTGAAACACAACAGCAGAGAGGCTCCTGGCGCACCGCGTTCGCCGTCGTCGTCACAGGCGCGCTACCACGCCGCCACCGCCGCCGCTGCTGCTTCCCGGACGTGTTTTCACGGCGCGCTCGCGCTCCTCTGCCTTCGACTGCACCGTTACCGCCGAGCGCCCAGAGTCTCTTTCTCTCCGTTCGCACAAAACTATGCCGTGTACATCGTACGTACACAAAACTTTTGCGTATCAAAAACTCGTTTAGTAACTACGAAGTACTCGTATTTAATTCACGACGGTGCGCGACATTAAGAATTCTTAAATGCGAAAGAACCGAGCAAAATCATTGTCCCCGAAGGAGCGTTTATCGTGATTGTTTTTTGTTATTGTTTTTCTTTTATTAGCCACAGTTATTTGCGTTGCTTCTCCTTTGTTCCTTTGGCGGAAGTTAAAACGACAATGTCGGATAAAAATGGTTAATTTGTTTAACGGATTAGAAATACGAAATGACGAAATCGCGATGCGAAAAGCGCACGCATCCGCGCCGAGACGGACGATGAAACTTTTTTTATTTTGAAACAAAAACTCGCATCGAAGTTTGCAAGTGTACTGAGGTAGAGACTACCGCTCTATCTATCCGTGTCCGACGAGAGGCACACGCTCTCGCCTGACTTCTCGTTTCAACGCGAGATTCCCGTACACCACTTGCGTGTTCCGTCACCGCGACACAGTCACGTGATACCTCTCTGTCCCAAACCGACGGGTTTATTATTTTCTACGTGTGAGCGAACGAGCAGTCGTTATGTTCCCGACTCGACGCTGTACACTGTGCTACTGACGGGGTTCGCTTAGCGGACTTCGAGATCAACGTGTGAATCTTGGCATACGCTTGTGTTCGTGTGTGTGTGAGGCGAGTTATCGAGGAGAAAAAATGTGTACTGCGACGAGCGTGTTGTACACTCACGTTCGTTCGTAAACCGGTCCAGTGCGGTAGCGGATCGGTAATCGGTTCTGCGAACAATCTCCTCTTTATCGACGACTATAAAAGATATCTTTTTTTTTGCGAGAAAATCTTTTTCTTTTTATTGAATTGCTTATTCGTTATGAAAAAAAAAACAAACCGTGCAATCGGGCGGAATAAATGTTAATGGAGACTGATGAGCGCTGACCAATCAACGACGAAGAATGCGAGAAGCGGATTACTATTTTCGATAATTTAACGGATATATTTAATTTTTATTGAAGATTATTGTATTTTGCAATAAATGTGATGAATGATTTTGTTTATTTCCTATATTTTCACCGTAATTCGTTCACCGGACTTATGCGTAAATTTTGTTCAAAAATTTACGAATTTATAGATTTAAAAAAAAAACAATTTTTTTTTGTCATTCGTGCTAAACATCGCAAAAAATTAGAGGGGATGTTACATCACGTAAATGTTTCGGGATTATTTTCGAACGAGAATTCGGATCCATGAAGTTACCGTTGAAAAGCTCGCGGCAACTACAGTTGAAAGATAAAACACGAAGTACACTTTTCGCATTGATAAAGATGTCATAAAAAAAAAAGATGACGCTCAACAAAGTTATAAATAATCGTTAACTTCGTTTTTTATCGTCTCAAAGAATTTATCATGTGTTCACGAGAAAAATGCGTGCTTCGGTCCGAATTTTACGCGGACGCAAATATGAAAACGCAATTCAAAGTAATGCAATAAAAATGTCTATTTTAATCTGTTGTAAGGACAAAAAAAAATTGTTTTTAGCAATACCTCGAAATTCTAACCAATAAAAATCCCCGACATAAGGTCCCCTCGAGACAAAGCGTCATACGAAAATAAGAATCGTAATGCAATTTTTTACAGTACGCTGACGCTATCCCCTCCAACGAAATTCCGATAAAACGTTATCAATGTAATACGCGCGTCAAAACGTATGAAAATTACCACCGAATTAGAAATCGATAAAACATACCTTCGAAGATCGACGAAGCGACGAATATCATACCTGGAAATCCCCATGAAGATCGACTGTAAATTAATCAATAAAAAACATCGATTGCTTTCGCTTGGACACTATAAACATTTATATACGTCACATAAGTACAATTGAACACCAAAGGGTTGCTAAAATTATCGTTATTCATTATTATTAATGTTATTATTGTTATTATCGTTAGCGTTATCGTACTATATTTTGTTGTTTTTTTTTCTTTTTTATTCGTTTACATTAAAATGCTGTCGTGTCACACGTGGGCATCGCGCATCCATAAATATTCTTCTATTCCTCCCTTCCGTCGTTTACACAAATACATACTCTCTTAAATATATTTTTTTTCGCTCTCTGTACAATATATTATGTATACATATAATGTTTTTTTTTTTTTATTTTTTTTTTTATATATTATATTAATAGATATATCACAATCTTCCGTTCAACGAAGACCTCACGCATACAAAACTCGTGCACTCGATAAATTAAATAACCTATCATCTCGTAGCTATACAATTTTTTAATAAAGCATATATTTCGCGGGTCATATACGTTTTATCGTGAGTAAATAAATTAGTTAATTCGTAACCCGATTATTCGAATAGCTTTCAGGCACATCGAAATTCGGATGAAAAAAAAAAAAAAAAAAAAAAAAATCGATTTACCGTAATTGCATTTTATGTCATTGAGATTTGATTGAAAAAAAAAAAAAAAAAAATCGGTTTATCGTAATTGCATTTTTTGTCATTGAGATTCGAATGAAAAAAAAAAAAAAAAAAAAAAAAATTGGTTTATCGTAATTGCATTTTTTGTCATTGAGATTCTCGAGAGCCGTTTTTCTCGGCGCTCGACGGATAGTCAAAATTTGTATTTGAATTTTTTTTTTTTTTTTTTCATAAATCGACTCGAATAACGCAATAACGATTGAGGCATTTATGGATTTCAAAGAAAAAGTCAAATCGCAACTATTTTAATTTTTTTTTTTCGACGTGTATCGATCGATCGGCTTAAAGTTAATTTTGTCTATAGATATAATAGCCCGTTAGCCCGTGCGGCGTTCGAATGTCGATATATCGAAACGAATATCGGGTAACTAAACGTAATTAAAAAAAAAAAAAAAAAAAAATGAAAATAAATAAAAAAATCATACAAAACGTTCCCCACTTGGATTTCAGTCTTTGTCGCGACAAATAAAAATCGACAGAAGCCGCGTTGAGATTTTTTTTTTTTTTTTATACATTACACGCGGGTAACGCGATGAAAAAAAAAATTAGGAACTGGTAAATAGGATTATTGGAAAATTGTCGGATGGCTTTCGTGGGTCCAAAAGATCGAAAGGTTTTTATATTAACAAGCATTCCGGGTCAATCGATCGCGATGACCGCAATCATACATTCGGGGCGTTTAAATTCCCTCAAAAATCAAATTTTATTCGCGACTAATCGTTTGAACTTTCGAGAAAAAAAAAAAAAAAAAAAATCAACTCTTTCCTATTGTCGTAATACGCAAATAATAATTATAATTGTCGAAGAGTTCGGAAGGATTTTAATTTTTCAACGAAGTTCCTCGCGTCTCGAAGAATTCTTAAGGTTCCGTTTCGTTAGAGCGAAAGAAAAAAAAAAAAAAAAAACAAAAAAAAGATATAAATATTCGCGCAAAAAAACAAAAGAAGAATCGATACAAATTCCTCCTGTCGGCAAATCGACGATTGGACGATTGCGATATCTATTCACTGGAATGTTGTCGTCCATTCGCAAGCGAAGAATTTCCTTTTTTTTTCCTTTCTACATTACTGTGGAACGCGCGAGTAATTGTCTCCGTCGACAATTCTCCGGATACAATACGAAATTTCTAAGCGTCGATACGAAAGGTCAGAGCGACGCGCTACTTGTCCGCGAATTAGAGACACTCGTTAGGTGGTCCAAGAATTTTGTTAAGCATCGAGATCGTCGATTAGTTTCGTTCGTTCGACGAAGAAAAAAAAACAGCTCTTGGCGAGCTGCGGTCGTTCGAGCGTTTCGTAGAGATTTTCGGTTTTTTTTTTTTTTTTTTTTTTTTTTCCGAAATTGCGCGATGGACCACTTATTTGTTCGAATCATTGGTCGAATAACGAGTTTCAAACAATTTACATTCGCGATGTTTGTTTTCTGTTCTTTTTTTTGTCTGTAAAACGATTTTTTTTTTCTGTTATTCGAACAGTTTATCGATCAGTGGTATCGCCGACGCCGATGTTTATCGTTAACGATCTGTCGTGTGGCAGTATAAGGTAGTAGTGGCAGCTTTTTTACAACGAGTTCGCACTCGTCGGAGTAAAAGGATAGAATAATTAGTCGATCCGCGGCGACGCGACTCATTTAACTTTCGACGTTTTCGTTATCGTTTTTTCTTTTTCTTTTTTTTTTCTTCCCTCTCTTTGGTTTGTCTTCACACCATTATCGTCGAGTAAAGTTTGTCGCGACACGTTGATCGTAGTACCTGTGACCGATAGAGAGCGGCGAGTCTTCCGCGATCGAGGATACCTTTTGCTCGAAGAAATTCTTCAGCTGCCTGTCTCGTGGCTCAGTCGCCGGACTGCGTTGGCACTTTGCCGATGATCGCCTGTTCGAAGAGACACAACGCACGGTGAACGAACTCGTACTGTTCTGCCGTTTGTATCATCCCTCCGCGATCGTATCTGTGAAAAAAAAAAATAAAAAAAAAAATATAAGGAAATCGTAGAAAAATTTTTTGCGTTATCGTCGATAAGTGAAAATAAATAATAAAAAAAAACTCTGAATCGGTAATTCAAATATTTATCCGATAATAAAATAATAATAAATTTGGTATTTTTTTTTTTCATTTCTTGAATTCTTTAGATTTTTTTTTTTTTTTTTTTTCAATAAAATTTCAATTGCTTCTTAATTTGGGAATTTATACATTAATACAAATGCAAAGTACTGTGAGACGTTAAATCGATAATATTTAAGAGTATTGAAAAATATATAAAAAAAAAAAATTCAAATTTTGTGGATAAAGAAATGTGAAAATTTTTGAAGTTTTTTTTCTTTTTGCTTTTGAAACATTTTATTTTTAGAATAGTAAAAAAAAATAGTTACCTCATTTGACAGAGGATGCCGAGAACGTCGACGTTTCCGTCTCTGACGAGTTGCGTCATACCAGTCGCCAACGCGATGAAACATCCCGTTCTTCCGATACCAGCGCTGCAATGAACGACCACCGGTCCCGGCAAAGAATTCACTTCCGCCGCTAAGCTGACTAACGCGTCCGCTGCTTGGGGCACTGCGTGATCCGGCCACGAATCGTACCTATGTAATTGAAGAAAGGGATTTATAGTATTAAGAAGAAACGTTTCTCTCAAAGACAACCGGAAGACATAAGAAAGATATATTGAGATTATTATTTATTACTCGAAATAAATAGCGACGAATCGTAGCATCCAATTATCTATAATCATTTTTTATTACTTCCTTACAGAGGAAGTTGCGTTGTAACAAAATTTGTCCAAAATTTCCGCGATCGGAGCTCTCGAAACCGTCGAAATCGTAAAAAAAAGAGTTTCGAAGAATTTTTTTTTTTATCACTACAACTTTAGTAATTTTTTTCGATATTACGCTAAAATTTGAAACACATATCGATTGTTCTTAAATAAAATTTGAAATTAAATTCCATACAAATTTAGCAAAGCGCTCAAAATTTATACCATTAAAAAAAAAAAAAAAAAGAAATTTCGCCTTCCGGTTAGAAATCGTCAATTTTTGTTTGAAATTGCAAAGTAGTTTTTCCGAATAAAAATACTCGATCTGCGTACCCTTAATGCGAGTATTTATTTATTTTAATTGGCGTCGAGACGCAACCGATTCTCTTGATTTTGCAATTGCTTACCAGTAATGCGTAACCGTTCGCCTCTCTCCCTCGTGCCTCAGTTCCAAATCCCTGACGCTGTAGCCGTCTCTGCTGTCGATCGAACTTACGATTATCGTGAAAGGACCCGCCTGGATGCGACCGTTTACCTCGAGCGGAAAGTACACGTCGCATTTCGTTTTTGAGGCCTCAAAGAGTTTCGTTATCATTACAATCGCTGGCGACTTGTCCATCCAAACCATTCGCCAGAAATCAACGATCGTGTGAGTCAATGGTCCCTGCGTCGCTATGTATCGGCATTCTTCGCTGTCATAACCCTGCAATACAAAAAAAAAAAAAAAAAATTACTAAAAAATGAATTTATTGCGAAATGCGGAATCGTGAAAAACCGACAATATCTATTTTTTTTGTAAATTATTTACTACGGCGTTTTTTTTTTGTTGTTTTTTTCGTAAAATTAACTATTTTTTTAATAGATGAAAAATATTATGTTGATATTATTGAAAAAAAAAAAAAAAAAATTTACATTAATTAGAAAAAAAAAAAAAAAGAAAATTTATACGCGAGAAGACTACTCACCCTAATGTAATTGGCATTTATGTAACTGGCGACCGGGTCTTCGATACCGGTGAGTACGACTCTGGACTGCGAATTCGGCAGTACGCCGGAATAACGATTCTTCACACCCGATCCGAATATCTCAACTTTTTCGGGTACATTTAGCGGTACTTCCCAAAATTCTTTGTGCAACGATGACGGATCCTTGACGGCCTTTTTTAGTTGCGTTCTCGAGAGTACGTTACCGGCACTGAGAAGAAATTCCTCGGCGGTGCATTCGCGCGTCGGTGTTACCATGTGCGGCGGACTTTCCGGTGCCGGCGCGAGTTCGATCGTCAAACTCGCGCTGGAGCCGCGACGTTCGAGAAGTCCTTTTGCCTTTATTCGAATCGGTTCGGGTCTTCGCTCGGGCGTTGCCACTGACAATATCTGTAACGAATAAATCGATGTTAAAGAGTTTCTATCGACAAAAGCAATGAAAAAAAAAAAAAAAAAAAATTCATAGAAAAAAAGCAAAAATCGATTACAATACGTTTTTTTTTTTTTTTTTTTTTTTGAAAGATAAAATCAAAGGCGGCGACGAAATTTCTTTTCGTATTATCATAATTTGCATCGTTTAAAAACGTTCGGCGATTTCAGACAAATAAATCGTCGATAAAAAAAAAAATCGGATGTTACGGTGAATAATAGCGCCGAAATAACTTATTGCTTTCTCCTCGGTATTTCGTTCAAATTATTACGAAACAAATGATTCTTCGATATCGAAAAATTGATGTTGAATCGAAGACTCCATTGTTTGCTTTTTATTTTTCATTCTTCTCGAAGTATTTGCGATGAATTACCTCTGGCAATCCGCTAGTTTCCGGCACAACTTTGATAGGCTGAACGGGAACCGGAGGCTTCACGACGGTTTGTCGTACCCATTGCGCCTCAACCGGGTGTTCCTTTGTGCTTTTGCAAGGTTTTTCCTGAGACGCGGGACCCGCGGCTCCTTCTTCCACCAGCCCTCGCCTGTCTCCGTCGCCCGACTTCTTCTTCTTTTCACTCGACATTTGCCTCCTCAGCCATAACAGGAACTTGAAAAACAAAAAAAATCGACATTAAGTTCCGTAAAACACAATATAAAAATCTCGAATCAACATAACAGCAATAGTATCTTCAAAAAGATCAATTTCCCTTATTTTCTTCCCGAAATATCGAGAAAAAAAAAAAAAAAAATTTCTTACCAAGAAAGTGAATAGAACGGCACCGGCGAAAGCGCAAAGGACCACAGGAAAGGGCAATTCCCAATCTATCCATGACATGGATGAGGCGGAGCTGACCTCCTGACCGGCGCGGGCACCGAGCTGAGCTGCTTGTAGATCCATTCCAGCATCGTCCAGTCCTGTAGCGGACTGTCGGATCCTATGCAAGAAAAATGAAAAAAAAAAATGTCATCGCTTAAAAAAAATTTTGCTTCGAATTTTTTTTTTTCTTTTGCTTAAAAACAAATGTTTGCTATTAATTTTGAAAAAAAAAAAAAAAAAATTTTAGTGCGCAGCAATTTTTGTTTAACGAGATTTTTTTTTTTTTTTTTTTTTTTACCTGTGGTGAGACCGAGCAGACATCCCCTCGGCGGCCGGCAGCAAGGAGACTGGCAGCACCGTTTCAGCGTGCCACCTATCCTCGGTGATTAAGTAGATCCTGTCCCCGGATCTTGAGCGTTCGTTATCCTCGACCAATGATCCATAGTTATTTACGTCGCTTATGTAGCGATCAGTCAAAGGGGTACCGGTGCCACCTGCGAGAAATGCATTGACGTTAAAAAAAAATATTTCAACAACGTATCCCTACAAAACAAAATCGGCTTAACGGTTTAAAAAAATGATTTTCACGACATTTATTTACGCACTTTTCTATTAACCTTAAAGCACTGTCCGGAGTTTTTACGAATTTTTTAGGCTAAATCTATATATATATAAAAAAAAAAGAACGGATCGAGACGAGCGGTCACTTTTCCGTCAAATTTTATCGTCGTCTATTCGCGGCTTCGTACACGAGGATGAAACGAGCGCAGGGAAACGAGAAACGAACTTGGCGAAGCGGCGTGAAAACGAAGAGACCGAGAGTCAACGGGAGATACGCTTTGGAGCTTCTCTATCGCGGCGTGCCAGGAAGTAAACATTGGTCTAATTTTATGAACGGAACTGGGAGTAAACGCGACGGGGAGTGGGGTATACGGGGGAAGTGAGGGGGGGATGAGCAGATGCACGATGCACCAATCACGAATGACCGGGCGCAGCTGCCGAGTGAATGATGAATCGGAAACGTCGGCGAATTTTCTCGACACTCACGCGCACACACGCAGATACGGTTCGAACACATTCGTGAATTGTGTCGCAGTAGTATATGTTATATCCGCGATTGAAAAAAGAAACCTCGTTACCGGAAGTGTACGCGTTAAAACTACGCGCCCATTTGCTTATTAGAAAAACAAACGATTGATCAGTCAGTCGCGAAATTGAAAGGAAATAACACTGAATAATTCGATGAGACGTACAGATATATATATGTTTTTCTTTCGTGTTAAATATAATAATCGATGAAACGAATAACCACACCTGTGACGAGTAGAGAGTGAACAAGTAAAACGACGATTGTTTGTTTAATATCGATGTGAACTTTGTATTTTGTATGAATCGGTGGATACGACGTTGAAACACACGCCATGTTAACCTCAAAGTGTACTGTAGCGACGAGACACTTGCCTGCGCAAGCTCCGCGTTCGAACTGTTGCACACGAGCCAACGTGATTCGTTCGAGAGCTCGTTCGTTCCGTTGCCTTCGGGTGAAGGCATACGGTGGATAAAGTGGTGGTGGAAACACAAGTTTAACGGACAATGGTCTCGGAATCGTGGGTGGAAGGCTCGAGCGGACCAATGAAAATGCTCGAGGATCTTCCGGTCTAGTCGCGTTTGGCGGGAGATCAAAGGAATCAACCGAGGAAATACACGTGACAATGGATCTTCTAGCATTTCGGCCGCGTGACAATGGAATTTTTCTTCGTCACGGACGTGTAGTGGGGATTCAGCGTTTCACAATGCCGCGAGAGTATCACCGGCAAGTATTCTTTATTCTCTTTCGCACGTATTTCGAACTTTTCCAGAGATCTACGATTTTTTTCGAAGCCGCGCGAACTTGTTTTTTGTGTCACTTTAACGATAGAGTACTATATATAGGGTTACGGACAACCGGACGTCTGCCAGTGAATGAACGTTACACTTTTTTTTTCGGGATACAAAATAAGATTTATGCGTCACGTTTCGCGCGCGTACAATACGCTGCTTATCTTTGCTGTCTTCATTTGTTCGCGCAATAATAACTTATCGCTTTCGGTCGTCGATATCCATTTTCTTTAAAGGAAGACATTAATTTTGATAAATAATACCTCAATGTTAACATCAAAGTCAAATTCGATCGCTGTTTTCTACATTTTTCATCTTTTTCTCGAAGGTACAAAGTTTGAGTTGACGTATCATTTTTTGTCGGAATTGAGTTATTGTTCGATTTACATTTAATTGTTCGTCTGTTCAAACAAAGAACACCGGAAGTTACAAAAGACCAATATTATTCAAGGTGCCCTTGAATAAAATAAAAAATCGAATTCCCAAATCAACATTGTTGACAATTTCAACGATTTTAACGAAATTTCGAAAAAAAAAACAAAATTGATAATCACTTTATCCGGGAGAATTCTAACCATAAAAAAAAATATATATAACATTGAATAGAATTACCATGATACAGAACGGCATCAACGCATTGCCGCATGTTGAAACTCAACTCGTTTTTCTTGTGCTGTATCCGTTTTCCGAGTACGCTACTCCGATTTGCATTATGAGCGGCGCGAATATTTCGCCGATGTATCATCGAGGTGACTGCGCGTTGCGGTTAATGAAGCGATCAATTTTATACCTTCAACCGGCGGCGATCGTTGCTAATTATCGGCCCGATTATTATTTATTTCTTTTATTTAGTATTATTATGTTTATTATTATTATTATTTTATATAAATATGAAATACTTATGTATTTCTTTCGCGATCGTTTCCGAGTTTTTTCGTCGCCGTATCATTGACGTGACTTGTTCCGCTGCGGTTAATACACCGATCACATTCCTTACGCTTTGTTCGAAGGATTTTCGCCGATTATCGATCGAATTTTCATTTCTTTTTCTTTTATTCATTAACGAGTGCGAAATATTTCTCATCTCTCCCCTCCACACCTTTCGTTTTTTCCGCTCCCTTTTTCACCCTCGAGGATTATTAATACGCGTCGTGATCTGTGTGCGTCGTCACCTCACGAGAAACAAAAAGATGACTCAGTGCAGACCGGAAATCGTCGGCGTTTTTTTTTCTTATTTTTTTGTAAAATCGTCTCGAATTCCACAGTCGAGTTATTTCACTCCTCGAACTCTTCGACTCGGCTGCTCCCCATTCATTCTTTTATTATCTCTTCTACAAACGAATTATTAATATTATTCTCCTCATCGGTTTCTCGTACGATATTTATGATTGAGACGAATTATCCATTTCCGCTCGATGCTTCTTTGATTCATTCGTTTATTTTATCTTCTTATAAACATTTTATTATTGTTATTATTTCGGAGGTATAATTACCATTCCGCGGTTTTTTTTTTTTTTTTTTTTTTTTTTTACGATAATATCGAATAATACGAGACTATTGGATCTCTCGCGAGACCGCAAGGTCGTTTATTATTTCAGGCGCACGTACACACGCGGGTGATCTCCACAGTTCTATTATTACGATAATTACTTCGAAAGTTGAGATCAAACTTTTAAACACATTAATTATAATAATTCGTCAATATTTTCGTCGCTCCTGTAATTTCAAAATATCTTTTTTCGTTCCTCTGTACTCACGAAACATCGAACGTTCACCAATCGGGAGTTACGCTTTAATATATCGAATTAATAGGCTCGCGACAGTGCTTTTTGATCATTTTGCACATCGGTTTGCGACAATTTTTATATCTTCAAGTTTCTCATTAACGAATGAATAATATTAGTCGTTCGAGTTCGCGATAATTTTTCAATTTTTTTTTTTTTTTTTTCGGAGTTTTTCGAACGACTTTGTCCGCAAAGTTAAAGCCGAAGGAACGACAAATGTTTTCTCTGATATCGTAAATATCGTTTTTTTTTTTGTTTTTTTTCTTACGTCTTCGTCGTTCCTCGCGCACTTGTATAAATTCAATAAGTTAATTCATTAAGTTAAAGTAACCCATCAAAATTTAATATTATCAACGTTATTATTAATTATTAGGACGATTTTAAATTTCACGAAATTTTTTTTTTTTTTTTCGTAACCACAGTGAAATTATTGCACTTCGAGTCCAAAAAAAAAAACCTCGAGAATTAGACAGATTATTATTATTATTTTTTTTTTACGCGTATTAAATCGATAAACGAAAGAAATTACGTGCGAAATGTTACGTTCATTCGATATATCGCTGCAATATCGATCGTTTCGTAATGAAAACTACCGCCAGGAGGTGCGACCGTGAAAATGAATGGAAAAAAAAAAAAAAAATAGTATTTGGAGGGCGAATATGTGAAAACGAAAGCTCGAGGGCTCGAGGACTCGCAAACCGAAAGGCGAGCGTCCTACTGACTGATTCTACTGTGTGTTGGAAGCTCGCGGAGGGCGACGGCGGGCGTCGAGACCGGCGTAGAGTCTGCGATAGTCGTCGAGCCGTTTCATTCATCCTTCTACGCTCGCTTGGCTCGGGAGAGAGAGAGCTTTTCGCGTATACAAGGGCAACTGTTACCTCGCACACTTGTGCCTAAAGTGCGTGCTTCGCTGTGATTGGCCTTCGGTTCGCTTTCGCGTGGGCGTCGGTCTCTCCAGCTGTAGCTTTTACGCAGCCGAAACCTCTCGTATCTTGTGTGACTCTCCCTTCCCGTCTATCGTCGCGAGGGGACGACGATCAACACTTTTTTTTTTTTTTTTTTTTTTTTTTTTTTTTTTTTTTTCGTGGGGGGATTTCGTCAGCGACGGAAAACCGATAAGAACGTTATGAGAGTCATCAATGAGGCCTGACGCGGGCATATAAACGACAACGACGTCGACGTGATCACGAGCAAAGCTCTGGAACAAACGTATATATATACACCATTCATAATTGTTCCCGCAAAAGATCGAAGGCAAAAAAAAAATTCCGAAAAAATTAGCGCACCGATTTTCCTTTTTTTTTTTTTTTTTTTTTTTTGCGGACGCGATGAGGGGACAAAAGAAAAATTGTGAATGATTAATGATAAAACGTTGAAGCTGACGAGCTTATTAGCTCGCGGATGTATTTCGAGGAAAAAAGTCTGTAATTTGTAAAACAAAATAAAGGCACACGAAAAAAAAAAAAAAAAAAAACGATGTTGAGGAAAAATAGAGAATGTGACGATATTTTTTTTTCTGCTAAAACGAAATATCGGAGGTCAGTGCTCGTCGCTTTTTTTTTTTAAAGGAACTTTACTTCCAAAAGGCTTTTTCAAAATTCAAATCAAATTTAAAATGTTTCTTCTCAAAATTGAGAAAAATCGATGTTTCTCGATGTTTCTCGGAGTCGATAAAAATCATTTTTTTCGATTTTTTTCCCTGAATTTGATAAAAATTTTTTTTTTTTATTGAAAGGTATTAAGTTTTACGAGAAAAAAATGGTGACAAAAATGTTTTCGATATATTTCGCGATTAAAAAAAAAATAATCGATTATTCGAGTTAATAACGACGACGAGTCGTTGACGACCCGTTAGACCCGAATAGATCGATATACAAGAAACGTAACGTGATAATTGAGAGATCGCAGTTCAGAGTTTCATTCGTACAGTGCACCTGTTTGAGAAATATCCTTAAATTTTCTTCGGTCGAACGTTTTTACGATGTTGAATTTAAACTGCCAATTTTCCCGTTTCTTACGGTCGTAAAGTACTAAATTAACGACCGCCCTTTTCGGGTCTGCAAAGGCCTTGCGAAAGCGCACTGAGGCACACAGGTGGCAACGCGGCGTTTTGAATGACCGAACACCGACGCCTCCACTATAATATACACGACCGGCGAAAGGGTTGATCCATTCATACGGACCAGTGGATGCATCCGGTAGGTGTATCGCTCAATAAAGACCCGATGAACTCGAAAGAAAACGCTACACAACGCGTATTTGCGTTTTGGATTTTTTTTTTTTTTTTTTTTTTTTTTTTTCGTTTTTTTATCACTCCATTACTGGTAACTAAAATCCTTCGAATAACACAACGATCTCTACGATCGCTCGCCTTATCGAGTCGTATAACAGATACTCGGGGGGTGACGATTCGCGTAATTCTTTTAATAAACATTTTAAATCCCCGCGAATCGGAAGTTTCTATGATAAAAAAAAAACCCAAATATTACTATTAATGACACTAACTTCATAAATCGACACGATAAGAAATTTGTAGATTTTAATAAATGTAATAATTTTATTACGAAAAAATGGAATTTTATTTTTGAGGTTAAAAAAAAAAAAAAAAAATTACGCATTTATCGGTAACTAAAATCGTTAAAATAGGATCACAAGAGTATAGGTATCGACTGTTGCGAAACAGAAGGGCGTATTTCACACAGTTGAACACTTCATTCGACGGTAGAACGGCCCGTCTGCTTCTTCAGCGATCGATACGTGGGAAGACTCCGTATTCTCGATCTGATCAGCATAACTTCGAATCCCATTCGATTTAGATAAGCTTTACGGAGACGTCGGTTCTTCGAAGAGCGTAAAAGGGGGAGAGATCTCTCCGTCGCGGTAGAGAAATATTATATTCGGTTAGGATTCGTAAAAGCTTCGCTTCCCTCTTATACGCGTGGGACGCTTAACATCGCTGCCGAAAACATTTCTATGCGATGTGTGTTGCGGGGCGTAGGCGCGAGATCCCTCCCTCGGCGTAACGATCATAGAGCAAAATCGAATAGCTTGAAATTTGCCTATACAGACGAAGAAAAACGGAGACGGAATAAATGAAAGAGAGATTTCATCCGTCGGTCTCTTCGCAGCCGAGTGCCGCAAATAACAACAAAAAAAACGTCCAATCGCTGGAAAAATTCACTGTGCGAATTTTTCTACAGGTCGTTAAAGGGTTGAAAGTGCTTTGTGGCGAAACCGAACCGCACTCTGCGAGAGAAAAAAAAATACGCGGAACGACAATGTTTTTTTGTCGGTCGACGAACCGATTTTTTTCGAGAATGCGAGAGGAATAACAAAATTTTTTTTTTTTTTTTTACACAGTCCTCGCGGTAGATTCGAGTCAATAAGTACCGCGAATAACATTTATTGGTGAATTCCGGAAATTTTTTGAAAAAAAAAAAAAAATTACGTAAAGTTATTTATTTTGGAGTAAATTTTTTTTTTTGTTGAAAATTCTACTTTTTTCTCAGGAAAACACTGCGAGGTTATCACAGATAACATTTTAAAAAGTGATAAAAAATTGTAGAAAAAAGTAATCCATCGTTTTCGATAAAATTTTTTTACCAGCAATAAACAGCCTTAAGGCTGTCGTCTTACATACAGCTGCTGTCTAAACAGCTTAGCAAAGTTTCGGTAGTTTTTTTACTCGATTTAGTAAGGTATTTATAGTGAGGGATGACGGTCACACCTATTCAAAGCTAATGGGACAGAGTCAGGAAGTTCGGGCCGATATATCGCTCGTAATTTATATCAATATATTCCCGGGAATGGGAATTTCTCGAGACCTGCTAATGACGATATCGTTCCAATAGATGAGTCCATTTAACGGCGAAACCGTAAAAAAAAAAAAAAAAACGTATCTCAGTTATCGGCTGAATGCGTAACAACAATATCGCGAACCATTTTTATCGCGAGCAATAAATGACGAAAAAAACAAATTTTCTCATTAAAATTTTCGCCATTACAATTTTTTTTTTTTTCACAAATAACGCGAAAAACAAAAAATTCCTTCTATTTTTACGCGTAGTTTTTGCTTATCGGCGAGAAAAATAGAAGCGAAAACGTTTCTTTGTAAAAGCATCGCGCGCGGCTACCCACATCGCGCGCCAAATTGAAATCGCGGTGCTGATTTCGCGATATACACGCGGTATACAATAGCCGTAGAGCGTAGGTGGGCGTCAAGAGGAGACGTTTCTCTGGCAACGCGAAAGGGGGGCCTACACGCTGTACACTGTATATATACACACCTGTCGTGACTATTATCTATATCTGTACAGCGTAGGGCTTTATCGACAGGGCGGTCTCTCTATAGCGCGGCGTCTCGACTCGCGTGTCGTTCGACTTATGCAGTCGCTATGCCGCGAGAGTCTCAACACAACAACAATTATTTCCATCAAATCAACAACAACAACCAAAAAAACATCACATTTTCTACTCCAAAAAAAAAAAAAAAAAAAAAAAAATTACGATTTATCTTCGATGTTTTTAATTTTTACAATAAATTTCCAAAAAAAAAAAAAAAAATCGAAAAAAATGATAAACAATATTAAAAAAAAAAAAAAAAAAAAAAAAATTACCAGAAATCTTTTTCAACTAACAGCCCAAAGTTATTATTCTTACTTTTATTTGTCGTGAGTGCAGCAAACTTCCGCGAAAAAAGTGCTTCTCCGGTTCAGCTAGTGTCGGCACGGATGACGCGGCGTTACGAAGACGTTGTTACATTAATCGTCGTTGCAATTCGTCGTCGTCGTCGCCGATGCTCGTCCGTCGTTTCGTCGTTATTTTCGCGAAAATGCCGAATCGACTTGGTTACGATAGCGAATTTAAAGGAAAAGCGCGAAAACCCCGAGACTGAGAGAGTCGTATCGGCGGGTTGCATCGGACGCATCTGAATAGTGTCTGAACGGGTTGCAAAGTGACGGCAAACTGCATTCAGTTAACCGTCGACGGGGCGGAGAGGTATAGACGCGCGCATTCGTGACACGGATCTGCGCTCTACTCTGCCCGCTGCTCCTACCACCCCTCGGGCGCTTTTAGAGTTCTCTATCGCCTTCGTATTCTTCCCTTCTCTCCTATATATACTATACCGGCTTTTACTATTATAGTTACGTTACATGACCTACGTGTACCTCCATCAGCGTCAAAGGCGCGCAGGTTCTTTCAGCTTCATACTGCCGTATAGGTACATTCATATATACATATATCTCTCAGGAAAGGTATTTGCTTCGGCACTTTCGTTCATTCGTTTCACGATCAACTTTTTTTTTTAATTCCTTATTAGCGCTTTATAGATTAGCCTCTCGAGGGCCACTGAAAAAAAAAAGTATTATTTTCTACTAGTTTTTTTTTTTTGAAAAAAAAAAAAAAAATTATTTTTTGAAAATTGAATTTTGAAATTTTTTTCTTTTTTTCGATAAATATTTAAAAAATTTTAATATGTTTAAATTTCATATAGACGACAAATATATGCATATTTTTATTTATTGAGTCATTTATTTCACATCTTATCATCTTATTGTTATTTATTATTATTATTAAAATCTTATCCGTATCTCGTTAATTATTAATGATTATTACAATGTAGAAAAATGTATGAAAAATCGATAATTTTGAAAAAATTTCGAATCAATCAGAAATCCATCGTTAATGCATCGAGAAATGTTGAAATTTGCTATAATCGACGCTAATAGTAATAACGTATATTAGCAAAAAACTTTATAAATTTAACAGAGTAGATGAGAAAAAATATCTGAAATTGCAAAAAAAAAAAAAATGTTCGCCATAACTAAAATTGCTCGACATTCGTTAACCCTAAATTTTTACGATTATCTAAAAAAAAAAAAATTAATTTTAATGTACGTAACATTAATTGTAAATTGAAATTGTACATTGTGCTGCAAATTTCTAAATATTTCGTTAAATCAATTGTACCGCGTGATTAAAAAAAAAAAAAAAATTGTTGGTTAGCTTCTCGACATAACGTTCTCGTGAATGAGAGACTTGGCAGAGAGCGAGGACTCTGCGGACAGTGGCGGCGGCGGTAGTTAGGAGGGAAAAGGGAGGAATGGTGAATGAGGACCGGTGGTTCAAGACTGAGCTCTCGAATGAGAGGGGTGCGAGACGCGTCCAAAGCTCGAAGGGGGCGCGAGAACGAAGCTCGAGGGCGAGACCGAGCGAGTCTGAGCGGAGAAATGGAGAAAGGAGTCGAATGTAGGGTAGTCTAGTCGGCAGACCGCTTCCCCAATCGATACACGTTGCCACTACTGGCCACTACGTTGGATATGGTTGCGCGATGGTTTCAGATCTTTTTTTTTTTTTTTTTTTTTTTTTTTATTCTGCATCCCACCCGAAATGTTTCGATATCAGACGTAATTGTCTCCGTTTGATTGCTTCTGCTTTTTTTTTTGCGTTAATACGTTTTTTTTTTTTTTTTTTTTTTTTTTTACTCGCGAATTCTCGAAGGGCGACCGACTTATCGTGACAAAAAAAATCCCGACCACCGACTAGCAACCCCTCGACAATCGGATTATCGTCCAGATACCCATTCGTCAGTCGAGACGTCTTATACACTCGACTAATGTCGATTTTGATTACATATTTAATCAAAAGCCCTGCGTTAGAATTTTAACGTTAGAATATTGATGCGATCACGTAGGAGTGTTTATATCCTCAATAAATTATCGAGGATAAGCTAATATCGATACGACTAAAAAAAATTAATCGTACGCAGAAAAAAAAAACATCGAATTTTGAAAAATTCTTCAGGAAAATTATTTTTTTTTGTCGTTAATTTGAAACGGAAATATTTCGTAATTATTTTTGTTCGTAATTTGTAATCATTGACAAAAAATGATATATGATAATTTTCATCGATTTTTGGATCCCTTATTTTTTTTCATTTTTCGCGTAGCGTCTCGATACGCAAGACACCCGATCGCGAGGTGTTAATAATAATAATTAATAAATATATTAATAAAAATTACTTATAGCAGTTTTCTGTTATTTTCATTGATTAGTAACGAAAGTAATCACAAAAATTTTCCGAAAAAAAAAAAAACGCAGTAACTATACCTACTTACGAGTAATTTTTTAAATTATTACGGTGAGAAACGATATATTCGATTCGATTAATCGAAAAATTGCGTTTTCGATAATTGTCCTGTATTACGCGATAACTTTTTTTTTTTTTTTTTTTTTTTTTTTTTTTTTTTTTTTTTCCTATGACGAAACCGGCAGATATCTGTTTTGATTTTTATTATAAGGCATACATCTCGGGGTAATCGGTGCCACCTACGCGCGCTCTTCGCGACACGCACACGTCAATCCCTCCCCCATTGGAAATTTATATGCTCCACGTTTGAACCTATTTTTTTGCCTCTCCAACACGGAAGATAAAGAGAGTGTGACAGTGGGATCCCACAGTACACACAGTCTTACGACTAAAGCCTTCCGGTTAGCGGGGTGTTTCCGACAACTGTGGGATGATGAAAATCTCGCGTTTGAAACTGTCGTATAATTTCTATCGAAAATATTTTTCCTCCAAAAATGCAAATGTATTGAAGAAAAACGGTATATCATTAGTATAATTCTCCTTTTGAAGGACAGAATAAAAAAAGTAAAACATCGATCGATCGATTTTCTCGGATTCCGAAAAAAAAAAAAAAAAAAAAAAAAATCCGTACTTTTGATATTTACTTTCGTATTATTAATTTCGAATTAATCGGCCGATTTTCGTGATATTGGGAAAAATACTGTGTATGAAATGTATTGAAAAATTTTTTGCCGCGTATAATTTTCCGCGCATTGTAAAGTTGAAATTGTCGGTACAGTGTTTTAATTCTCTGTATCTCCATATATTATTATTCATTCGTTTTACATCCTCTGACCTTTTTTTCTTTCTCGTTATAGCCGCCGCCTCTATCGGCGGCTCGAGTATATCTAATCGAGTATTTATTTATTTTTTTTTTTTTTTTCTTTTCGTATTTTTCTCCGGGTATCACATTATTACTTCGCTCTCCGGAAGTGTATTATGTCTCGATGGACACCTACATATCAGTCTCGGGTAACGCCTACGAAAGTTTCACAGTATTTTTAGATCGCGCATAGCTCGCTAACGGGCGTATGTACCACGTGAGCAGTCGGGATATATATGTATATATTTGACGCGGAAAAACAGAACGGGATATCGTACACTCGCGGAGATAAACGAAGATGAATTTAAAGCGTACGCGTTGCCGCTAAGATTGTAACTCGTATCGCCGCTCGGAAACTCGAAACCATTTACCGGATACCGAGAAGGTCGCAAGGTCGCGTTACACCACTCGACTTCCGGTCCCATTTCGTTAAAGAGATTACAAAACTAAAATAAACGAAGAGCGCCCTGATCTCCCGATTGGTGGAAACTTTCCGAGACGCGTAAGTAACTCTCTTCTTCTCTCCATATAAGATACATAGAACGATAAGATTTTATTCCCGACGAAAAAATTCTGATTTCAAATAATTCGAAAATCCATAAAAATAATAAAATTGTTGCGATTGAAACGCAACTTTCCCGTAATTTTATTAATAATCCATCGTCAATAGATCGACAAACTTTGGCGCGCGTCTTCGTGAAAAAAAAAAAATCTCTTCTTTACTCACGAGAATTTCCGAAAATCCCGCTGTTTCAAGGAGTTTCAAGGAGTCCTTATTAAAATAAAGATGAAACGCTGTACCAAAAAAAAAAAAAAAAAATTTACAGCCCTTTCGAAAAATTTTTGCATAAATTTGATTTTTTTCGTTATATTTGCCAAAAAAAAAAAAAAAATGCATCAGACGTTAATACGATTATCAAATCTCGAAAAACATAATAATTTTTTTAAAAAATTTATAAAAATACGATATAAATTGGATTTCTGTATACGACGACTATTTTCATAGCCTTTCATAAGCGTATAGTATACATATATATACGTTATTACTCGATGCCACCAAACATCCGGATTCTGTTGGAAAGTCAATCGCTGTTCTGCTATAAATACATCGTACATACATCGTACAAAAACACATCGGCGAGGTGCACACATGCATTATTTATGTACTCAATGTATCGGAGATATAGTATGTATTTTCGTCTCGCGCGGCGTTTTGATATATACCAACGGTGTTTTTATACGTCATCGTTGACCGATCGTATTGGGTGTATGTGTACTATGCGCGACATATATCCATATATATGTATACCAAGAGCGCTGTTTACGCCACGTCCGGTTCCGGCGAAGTGCCCGACGGAAAGGCCGTACAGTCGGCCTTCGTTCGTCTGTCGTGAATCCGCCAACGTACGTACGGCAGAGCCACACGCTTCTCCGCGGCCCGACGACCTGACACAATTGCATTAATGCACCGACTGCGGAGGTGGTCACGATATCCAGGCAATCAATGACCGTCGCGGCAAGCAGCAGCCTCCTTGGAATGTTTAATAGCTATTTGCGGGAAGATCATTGAGATCGAAGCCTAAGAGCAATGATGGCGAAGGTAATGCCGTATCGAAGTTAATCGCATTTTGGGTATATAATACATCGTATTCTCGAACGATAGATATTATAAAATTTTTCATATCGAAAAAATGTTTTGAATTTTTGAAAATCGACACACTTTTGAATTTAGACGAAAATTTGTCTAAAAAAAAAAAAAAAAAAAAAAAAAAATGACTTTCGACGCTCTCCTTAACCCGATTTCTTTATCATTACGAAACAATATCGATATAAAAAAAAATTATAAAAGTTACACCTTCGTAAATGGAATCTAAAAGAAGAAATAAAAAAAAAAAAATTAAGATTTTCTTAAAACAGATCGCGGAGTAATTTTAGGGTTAGAAAACGGAGTAAAATTTATTTAAAAATAAACTACGAATCTAATTTCGTCTTATCGTGGTATATCGGTCGACGCGCCCGTCGTTATCACGGTTCTGTATATTAACAGAACGCAAAACGTAATGGAAGCACACAGTCGTAACGTGTACACGCGGCATGTGTTGGAGACTCGGCTAACGAGGGTCGAACGTACCCAGGAGTATATTTTCGGTTTTGATCGCATTTACGAGAGCGATGGGTCTTCATCCGACTGTTGGGGTTCGTCGGTGTTAACGACGATGCTGGGTGGCGAGTACGGCGCCCACCCATCGCGAGTTTACTTCACCGCTCACCTCTTAGTCAACCATCATTTACTATACCTCCCCATTCGAGCTCTCGACCTTCTCGCGTGGGCGACGAGTTTCGCACTATTCCCGAGGGGCAGTTTACATCATACGGTACATGTATACAATTAGTTGTATGTATACGACGAATTGTGTGTTTTTTTTTTTTTGATACGCCCAGTAAATTCGCGTCGGGACGTCCCAAAGCTACAGCTTTTTTTGTCGGCTTTTGATAAATCAAGAAGATAGAAGGGGTTAAGAATAAAAAAAGAAAACAAATTATCTTGTAGCTGAACCCACGACCCCTTGAGATTGAAATTAAAATATAAGAAAAAAAAAAAAAATGAAAATTCTTCCATTAATTCAGACAAAACGTGGGACAATGTGCGTCAGAGTCTCTCGAAAAGATGCATAATTTATCGTAAATTTTGAGAAAATGAGAATTTTTTTTTTTTAATGATTTTTTTTCTTTATATAATAAATAAATTTATTTTATGTAAAACATAAAAAAATATAATAAATGTTTTTGTTAATTCGAAAAAAAAAAAAAAAAAAATTTAAATCATCGTTTTTTACATTTCTTGCAACGGATAGTCAAAAGATCGCGAAATCTGTTAATTTAATAAGAAAAATCGCGATAAAAAATCTAAATATTCCGAATGCATGGTAGCGAAACTTACGTAAACAAAAAATCGGTAAGAAAAAAAATTAAATAAAGAAAATGGAGTTAATTTTCGAAAGAATAAATTTCAGTATGAAAAAGAAAGAAATTTCGATATTTTCCACGAAGGATCGGGGGACGTAACGAAAACGTTACGGTGTTTTTCCGGGTTCCCGTATAGCCACCTCGTAGTACATAAACAGTCGAATGGAATATTACAAGGGACCACCCGGTGAAAATCGACCGAACGGTATAGTCCGAGCGATGACGAGACACCGAGGGTTCCTTCCTGTAGAGTCGGAACCTTTTCGATAGGGGGGAAAGGGCGCGGGGGATGAAGGGGGGTGCAGGGGAGACGGTTTGAAACTTAGAAACGACCCGAGAGTTTAAGGGTTCATCCGGTTTTCCGTTGCCAGGGGGCATCCTATATATTAGCTACTAGTATACAGCTTCGAGCCGTTACTTCCGCTCCGTTCGTCAGCACGCGCTATATCACCACGCTGTTTAAGTGTGCGTGGGTTGGCTGAATTTCCTGTCCGTTTCTCGTGACTTACCCCTCGTTCACCCCCTCTGCACCCCCTATTTCTCCAATTTCAATTCAGCGAACATTCGACGGTAATGCCCTCGGTGCGGCGCTTCCGAAATTCGATACTCGCGTCTAATAAAAACGTGTCGACACTCGAGACTGCCTTACAAACATTTCTTCCACGCTATTTTTTTGCTGTTTTTTTTTTTTAAGTAAAGAACATTTTTAGTGTCTTTATCGCCCGTTTTCTGCTAGAAATTCATATCGTTGATAAAAAAAAAAAATTTACGATGTTTCCCATTTATTAACGAGTTTCGTAAAAGCATTATTAACCCTTTATGTGTCTCCAATAAGAATAGGAACCCCGAAATTCTACTAAAAAAAAAAATTCTAAAAAATTTTGAACAATTCTTTACGCTGTGTAAATATTTTTTTCGAAAAATGTCAAAAGGGAACGGAAAATTATTTTTTCTTAAATTTTCGAAATTCCTGTACCAGAAATATTCATTTTGCATCGGCAAAAAGTTACCTGTATTTTCCATCGATTATAAATCTTATTATTTATTTATATTAATATTTTATTAATTATGTAATTTATTTACGTATATTTTAATTTTTTTTTGAGATTTTGAGATTTTTACGAATTAAAAACAAAAATAAAAATATTGATATTAATTTTTCACGCCTCATGCGCTCCCGAAGCGATATTCACCAAAAATAACATAATAATAATTAATTATTTTTTTTCGGTAAGTATTTTCATGATACAAGTCGTGAATCGTAAGGCGCGGGCGTCGTTATTAGGCGCGCGAACGACGATCGGCGAACTCTCAAACGCGCAATCGAAGCTCCGCGTAGTGTCATACGTGACAACAACTTCTTCATTCATGATTCACTGAGCAGATCTACAGTTGTAAGGCGGATTGTCGGTCAATGAAATCAAAGGAATAAGGAATACATAGATATAGTTGTATATATATATATATATATGTAGAGCAACGACGATAGAAAGTCGACGTTCTACGCGGTCTCGTGAAAGGAGGGGAACAGCGTGCGACGTACAGTAGTCGTATTAATATTATACGTCTTCGAGAACTCTATTGACATCCTTTCAGAATCGTGCGTTTCCCCACCGTAATACAGCGACTATTGTGAATAACCGCGAGCATCCGGTGGCCTTGAGATACATTTTCATTCAATCGACTAATATTTCAGATGAAGTTAAATGCAACTTATTCGATCGGAGGGAAAGGGGCGTTTGTAATTTATTATTCATTAACACTGTACCGACGAATTTTCTCGTACAAACGTATGACAATCGATTTTTCGATTAGTCGATAAATAAACGAAATTCCGTGGCAATGAATAAATGAAGAATGAAGCAACGTTCACCTCGGCAATTATTGGAGAATATTACGAATTTGTCGATCGACCGGAAATTCGAAATATTTTGTTGAATACGAGATGACGATTTTCTTGATTTAATTTTTTTATTGCGAGAATAACATTTTTCATGATAAATTGGAAAAAAATGAAAAAAAAAAAAAAAATTCCGATGTTAAATTTCGAACCCTTTTGGTATAAACTCGACAGTGAGGTTACGGTTTTCAAACACTCGACCCAACGAAAGACGTCGTCGTCTTCGTCACGGTTAGTACGCCGTCAATGCAAAAGGCAAACGTCTGCTTCCGGTATGAATAACTAACTGCGGAAGAGGAGAAACTCCGCCGGAAGTCTAATAGACTCGGCTGCATCCGTCCTCTTCCAGTACAGTAGTTATATATCACTACTCCCGCATCGATTTCACTTTATTTACCTTATTAACTCCGAAACATTATCAGTTACGAAATTATTGTCAATTTTTTATTTATCAATCTTTTTGATAATTTTCGAAGTGCAGATTCTTACGCCTTTTTTTTTATTCCTTCTTATCGTTTATTATTAATAATTCTTCCGGTTGATTATTATATTTATACGTTAATAAAGAATTTATCTCTTATCGATATAAGATCTATAATTTGATATCGTTATTAACTTACGGAAACTATCGTTTAGTGAATAAGTAGAAAAAAAAAAAATTTTAAGTAGTAAAAATAAATGCTAAAACAGACATTATAATCGGTTCTATACATATATCCTGAGGATATATATCAAAATTAAAGAAATTCTCGATTTTTTTTTTTTTTTTTTTTTTTTTTTATCATCGATCACATTTCCATTTTTCATTGAGCGCCGAGAGCTCAAACAGGGATGCCTCCGGGGGATTGTCCAATCGAACGAATTCCGAAGACCTCCACTGTGCGATAACGATGCGAGGGATGCACACATAAACGCAACGCACCTTGTGCCCCGTAACAGTGTTGTCTGGTAGTCGGATAGCAGCTGAAAACAGCTTACTGCGCACACGCATTCGCGTCCCCGAGAATTTCCTTCAATGGGATGGCCTCAACCCATTCGTATATCTGCACCCAGGGGTAGCGCTTTCATTGAGCGAAGCGGCGGCTCCCGTTACTTCCGCTTTCCGTTCATACCGCCCTCCCACCTCGTCGCTCGCTATATTTCCCCTTCGCACACGTTTAACGCTCGTCGGCGTCCTTGTGCCGCTTCTCGTTACGGATTTTTCTTTCAACCTGCTATTCTACTTTCACCGTCGCACTGTGCGTCGACAATACAATTCATACATATGCTACCTTCGCGTCTATTGTCAATGAAAATTCATTGAATCACTTCGATTTTCTTGATACATAAATGCCAATTTACGCGACTCGGTTGCAACATTTTTTTATTTATCATATTTCGTTGATAAGAGTCCATTCAACGAAATTCCACTCAAAAAATTGGAGCGTTTTTCAATTTTTATTATAGTCGATCGAACGTATCTTTGCGATATTTCGTCACGAAGTTTATTGATTGATACGGCGACAATGATAAGAAAATACGATTTTTATTCATTAACCTAAAAATGAAACTATATAATCTATTAAATTTATCAAAGGTGTATTCCCGCCGATAAATAAATAAATAATCGTATTAAATAACGCAAAAAAATTGATGGACCAATTTTCTTTTATCTTCTTTACCGATTATTCCATTTTCCGTGCAATTCATCCAATTTTATTTCGCCTTATCGACTTTTTCGAAAACTCTATCGCTTCGTCAACATTATTTTCGGCACCAAAAAAAAAAAAAAAATGGCAAATATTTCATCGTCAAAAGTTTATCATCGATTTTGCATTTTTTTTTTTTTTTTTTTTTCGCGTTCTGTATGCGATTCTGGTATTTCTATATTTAGACGAAAAAAAAAAAAAAAAAAAAAAAAAACTTTACTACTCGGTATATCCTTGGAAGGGTAAAGTTGCGGTATGAACGGAGAACGGACGAGCGATCTGATGCGCGGAAGGATTTAGGACGGTGTCGGGACGGGGGAACGGAGGAGAGTAGGGCGAGGGATGCGCCCCGACAGGGGTTGCTGGGTTACCGGGGGTTGCTGGAGCGGAGAGCGGTGCCGCGACCCAGTTCGCCGAACAGTGACGTGGGGACCAACCATTCACCTAGTCGTCCAGCCACCGCGCGATCGAGGTACAACGTACCAAAGCTAAAGTAGGTCACCATCGTCCTGTTCCCGCGTCCTCGATGCTGCTTCGCGTTCGTACCTACGTAGATACATGCGCTACTCTATATCTACGTACCTATAGCTATGTTTATATAGTATAATACAGTAAGTGTGACCTCCTGCCGATGCCAGGGCTGCTCGGGGCTTTCTGGGGTCTTCTGCCCGGCAGGGAACTCCAGAAGGCCAACGTGTATCAATCTCTACGTACGTATAGATAGTTTTATATATATGTATATCGGGCACAGGAGACGAAAAACGAAGGAAACATAGATAAAGTCGGAGCAAAAAAATCGCAATATCCCAATATCTGGAAAAATGCTGTGTGCTGCCGCTGTGGAGACGATAACGACGGAACGAACATATATCGTAACGTGTTGTGTTGCGAATATTGGTAAAATGAAATTTTTATCGCATATTTGCATTGCCTGTTGGTAACGACTGATCGGATTTAAGCGGAAATATTACGAATTTTAATACATTTTTTTTTTTTTTTTTTATGCATTTAAAAATTAAATAAATGGGTTATTGATAATAGTGATAGTGGTAAGTTCGTAGGAAATTTTAAAAAGTAATGGGAATTATTAGAAATATTAAAAATGTAAGAAAATTTTTTCGTAATTTTGAGATTAAATTTTTTTTTTTTTTTTTTCCGGACTGAAAATTGATATTTTGAAGGGACGGAATTTTTTTTTGCGGTAATATCGTTGACGGTAAATTCGTTATTCGAGAAATAAAATAATTTTTTTCGCACGTTTTTCGTTCGTCGCGCGTCTTTATAACAAGTAAAACTGTTGTGGACAGGAAATACCTCGATAAGACGTCGTCCCTCCTTTGCTTTCGTCGATCCAATACTATGGTATGCCGGCTTCCGGTTCATGCAGGATGTTTTCTGCGTTCGTTTGTGCACTTCCGGCCGAACGCATAGAGGGTAAACCTCATCCGCAAAGGAAGTTGTATAGAAAAAACAGACGGTTCGTTTTGCCACCGTTTTATCTACCTGTTTGCTACCGAACCGTTGTCGGGGCCCACGTATACCCTTAAATCCCTCTTTCTTCCACGACGAATGAATTGAAACGCCGGGGCGGAGGCCACTGTGGCCTTTCGAATTCCGGACTCGACAATAGACCCTTTTCCCGGATAAACGAAGAGCAATGGGACTTCCGGATATAACAGAACGTTCGTCGCGTTCTCTCGGTTCTTTTTTCCCTGCGCTACAGTACGTACCGACGAAAAACGGAACGTAAAAATTAACACTTGCCAATTAATGAAAAATATCATATAATCAAATTTTTCGAATTTTTTGAATTTTTTGAACTTTTCGAATTTTTCAAATTTTTCAAATTTTTCGAATTTTTCAAATTTTTCGAATTTTTCGAATTTTTCGAATTTTTCAAATTTTTCAAATTATCATTTGAGACAAAAAAAATGTCGAGTATCAAATAAAACGTTCCAAATTCTTTATTTTGAAAATTGGAAGCTTTTATTTTCGCTATACGTAACTTTTCGGTTTTTCAATATTCCGACATCGCGTGATACGCTCCGGTTGAGTTCAATGAATGTACAGCTGTTCATTTATTATCGCAGTGCTAAATAAAAAGAAAAAACAAAATGAAAAGATAAACGAAATGATCAAACATCAGTAAACTGCCGCGTTATCACTCATTCATTGGATTATCACGTTAAATTCGTTAGCACACGATTGTTCGTTCGACGCGCGCAATCGGCGTTCATTCATCGGATGTCACCTGTTAATTTTCTTGAATAAGCAATCAGTAGTTATTAATTCCTTGTTTTTCTTTTTTTTTTTTTTTTTTTAATATTTCGAAGTCTATATATATTTCAATTTCGCATTACCGTTGATTCTAACGAAGTAATTTACAAATTTAATTACTCGTTATAGGAATTTGAATTATTCGAAAGCGCCTGGAATACCCGAGACGAATTATCTGCAAATAAAATTATTCCGATATTAAATACGTCATCTCGCTAACCGCGTTCGTTCAATCGCCGCATCTATTCGCGTCACACTACGTTTTGTATTCAAATTCCTTATCAAATAATATCGACAATAATAAAACGTATATTTACCAAATTCGAAAGTTATGCGCATAAATATGCAATGTCCGCACGATGAATATTGAGAAAAAAAATAATAATATGTGTATAAATTTCTGACGATCACAGGAATAATTAAAAACACATTAAGCGACGACCTTCGACTGTTAGTTTCATCGGCGCGTTAGAAACGATTGAATTAACTACAGTATCGTAGTATTAAATTTTATCGAGTAATCGATTTCTCGAAGGCTAAAAAAACAGCGATCGTTGTCATAATGTCAACAGCCAGAAAATCCCGAAGGTTCTCATAAAACCAATTATAGAATTTTCATTTTCCGATTCCGAATGTTCGAAACGCCATATCACGTTTTACGATTATACGCTCCGCAAATATTTAAATAAATTCCATTGCCATTTCTTTTTCCTTCGTAAATTACAAAATATTAATCGCATTCATCCCGCGAACCGTACAATCAAAATTATCGCGTATCACTTCTGTCGAAATATTGATTTTTTTTATATTAAAAAAAAAATCATTCCGAAGACTCACTACCATCTTATCTTATCGCGTTATAACTGCATAATTCATCACCCCACCAGATAATATTTCTCGACATACGAAGAACTTTGCATTACGTTTTGCTATTGTGAAAATTCCGATCGTTATTATCCTGAAACATTAAATATTCACGCGTAAAACTGCGCATTGCGCAATCAGTGTTGTGAGTAACGCTTCCCATGAAATATTCATTATTTATCGACGAAAAAAAAAAAAAAAAAAAAAAAAAATTTAAATTTTTGCCAAAATCGTAATATCCGTTTATTTTGCACCCTTATAAATGCATAACTTATAATACATCAGGTTATTACTGTTTGTTTAAATATATATACATATATATACCCTAAAGATCGAACGCATTCGTTACGTCTGTGAGCTGCGAATGCGCGTATACATGTATATGTGCGTTCGTGAATCTGGAACGAGGGCTCCGATGCGGTCAATGGGGGGGTTGTTCCGGTGACCCAGTTTATCCCGGGGGTTGAATGAACGCCGGAGCAACGCGGGTGCACAATGACGTCATTCACGACCTTATTTCCGGTGCGTTTCCCGGTTTAGCACGGGGAATCGTGGACCAGCTTTGCCGCCGTGTTCCCGGCCGACAACCTCCTCCCTCCTCCCTCTCGATCTATGTATTTTCCTCCGCGGCGTCCCGTTGACCCGCGGGCACAACGAAGCTCTCTCTCTCTCTCTCTCTCTCTCTGTCTCTCTTCCCGTGTCTATCTCATGAATCGAACTAACGCTTACCCCTGGCAAACACACACACACACGCGGGGACCCGTTCATTCGCGGCTGCGGGGAGGACCCGTCGGTTCGTACCGGGCGCGCCGCACCCTTCTCGCATCTCAACGGTACGGGACGGGCGCATGAATGAATTTTTGGCACCGTTGCGAGGCAAACTCTCGGCGTAGCGGTGGAAGCCAACCTGCTTTCTCCCTGTGATTCGCTCATTGATTCGACGACGCAACTTTCATTAACCCGATAAATAGTTCGAGGGATGTATTTTTTTTTTTTATTTTTTTTTTTTTACGGATTTAATATTTTAGCCCATTTTTTCGAAAACTCGTCAGCCAAATCGATGTATTTTGGTATTAGGTACTTCCGGTAACAATTTTTTACGCGGGATATTCGCCTTAACTGAGGCGCATCCGGATTAAGGATCGGGTGCTGATTTTACGTTAAAAAAAAATATTACGTTGAATTTATCGAAAAAATAAGTTACATAAATACGAAAATTTAATGAATTTTCATTTTGCATCCATAAAAAATCATTTTATACCGATGGAAACGGTAATTTTTATTTTCACGCGTATTGTAGTTTTCAGCGATTTATAGAATTTTTGTCCTATTTAAGTGTTTTTTTTTTTTTTGCGCGTAACGATCGAATTTAATGGAAAAAGTATGAAAGTAGGAAGTTAAAATCGATTTTGTACGCAGCCTTGTCGTTGTAGTAACGCATAGGCAACGATTTCTTTTACTGTTTGTTTCATTCCCGCGTACGTTGGCTGCGAAGTAATTATTATGGAGTCTTTGGGATAATAAATTTGCTGCGCAACGCAGATAATTACGAGATTGATAAATGTGTTAGTAAACGACACATTGGGTTGTCTGACAGTTGAATTCGCGCGTAAAGAATGACCCCGACGAACATAGCGGCAACGATAGGGAGAGACACATGTCTCGGATTAGTCAACCGGAAGTTCACAAAGGTGCAGGAAAAGCCCTCGCAGAAGGGGACGACGACATTGAATTACGACCGCTGAACATCGAGCTGAAGATAAAAAAATATCTTCGTACCTTCGTAAATACCTTAATATTAGAATTTGTCATATATGCTGTTAATAATTTTCGATTATGAAGACTTAAAAAAAAAAAACCACTTTTCTGAAGCATATAACAAGACGAAGAAGTATAGACGAGAGCGGAGAAAAATAAACACGAGTAAAACTAAAATAAAAAAAAAAAAAAAAAAAAAAAAATTGCTAAGGATTTTTTTTATTCGTGAAATTTGACAAAAATAAAAAAATATTTTGAAAAGCACTCCATTTTATTTTATTATAATGTACCGCCTGCGAAACTCGAACTCTATGATATAATTTTCATTCACTAATAATTTTTTTCTAATTTCACGATAATTCAGACCAACGACACAGTACTAAAAATAATCTCTCGCAGTTCATGTTTCGCACGAAGTATTTTGATGTAAAATTTTTTATTCGGGTAAAGAAATAAATATCTGGCGAGCAATCGGATGTTAAACATCAAATTACTCGAAAATTAATTGCGAGTTATTAATTTAATAATTAATTAAGCGATAAAAATGACTTCATTGGCTCCGCAAGAATTATTATTTCGTGAAAAAGAATCGCACTATTGATCAGCGAGTAGTAATTTTTTTTTTTTTTTTATCTCGAACCACTCTATTATATATCGTATTTTTGCGGCTTGTTATCCATGCTTTCCATATTCCCCTATCATTATTAAAAAAAAAAAAAAAAAAAAAAAAAAAAAATCGGTATAACTTAAAAATGTGCGAAAACAAAGAACGATATAGTAAAAAAAAAAAAGAAGATTTTTCACGCGCTTTCTAAATGACATTATAGCCCCCCATTGAGTTCTCAAGGGTACGAATAGCTCGGGACAGCGCCGTAGCTATTCATAGTTTCATTTACGCCATCGGCACCGTCACGCATATCCCGGATCCGTTGCTGCAAAGTTTCTTTCGTTATTCTCGCTTTGTTCGTACGTTCGTAGGACCCAATACCTCGTCTCGCATTCTTCACAGTTTCGCTATATACCTCTCGGTAGACAGACGAACGGCTCTCAGTTTCATCTCTTCTTGTTTCCGTCTGTTCGCCCGATGCCTCCCCCGCCGACCCTCGTCCCTCGCGCCACGAACTTTGGCGAACCCGATGCCCTTTGTCCGACGAAGAGGATCCTCGTCGGACGACGAGAAAGATTTATTATACACGCGCTTGTGGAATGCTTGCGAAGAGAAAAGGATATTCCGAGAGCGTCAAGTGGGCGGAAACCGGTTCACGACAGTGTACCACTTTATTGCGGGTTTTTGCCTTCGAAGAGTCTTTTATATACACTTCGCATCCATTGAGGGTGTCGATGTCAGACTTTGCCAACCCTATTGACTTCGTTGGTACCGACGGTAACGAAGACGATTGTCCGAAGAAATTTACACCGTGAATCGCGTTGCCGTAACTATTGTTGAAGTACTGCGCGATTGTTCATCGTTGTTGTTCACCATTGTGGTATTCTTAGGTATATATACCTATATATACCTATAGTGCACCACGAGATCGTATAGTCCGAAGATGCGACACGGTTTACCCCCGAAGATAGGTGTTACTTTCATAGGGCTTTAGTCCGAAATCGCACGGATAAATGGTACAATAGCCATCGTAGTCTCGCGCGCGCGAAGTGTCCCCGGGGAACACGAGGATTGTCCCTTCTCTCGGGGGAGAGATTCTCGAGGACTTCTGATGATCATCGCCTCTCCGGCGCATACCTTTTACTGTCTTTCGGTATATTATATATATATTCTTCTTCGGTTGAAGCCGACACTGGGCGGCAATGCCACTTTGACAAATTATATTAAATGAAAAAAAAAAAATTATTTTTACGAGAGGTGACGGGATGAAGCGAAATTTTTAAAAATAATTCTTCCGATAAATATTCTGGAAGATCCGCAATCTTTTTTTTTTTTCTAATATGTTTCTGGATTAATACAAATTATTAAAAAAATCTGAGTTTGTCGTTGAATTTTCAAAATTTAAGTTATTTAATGTATTTTGTGATTTTATCATTTTAAAGACGAAATTAAAAAATAAATATGGTAATCAATCGTTTTGTTAGTGTAAAATTAATTTTGCTTTTTTGTAAATTTTTCTTTATTTTGTGTTCAAAATCATAAAATTATCGTAACAAATAATTTTTTTCAAATTTGCATAATTTGTATAATTTTAATAATTTTAATTAAGATGAAAATTTTTTCTTCAATAATAATGTAAATTGAGTTAATTTTCGATAAATTCATTATTACACTTTTTTTTTGTTTATAAAATGCGAAGTTTTTTATTCGGATTCTTATTACTCGATAAATTTGTGTTTCGCATGGAATACCTTGAAAAATATAAACGTGAGTTTCCGGATGTACTTTTATGTACTTTTCCAATGGTAATTTCGTAAATAACGGTCCCTTTTGGAATGCGAATCTTTAGCCAAATTCTTGAAACTTCAATTTATATGTCGCAATGCAGCGGATCTTATGAAGCTGAAACTAGCGGGCAGTTCAGCGGGCAGTTCGCCGCGCGAGCAGCGGTTCTCAGGCGCTACCGTAGCCCTCTTTTCGCTGTTCGCTAGTCGCTGTTCGCTGTTCGCAAATTCGCTGTTAATTTTTTCTATAGTTCGACACAATCAACTAAGCATATATGCCAAGTTTCAAACAATGTACACCTCTCCGAGCCGAGAAAAAAAATGTTTATTAACCATTTAAGGCCTCAGCCGACTTCTCGAGATACCCTTTTGTTTATCGAGGTGTACATTCGCTGTTAATTTTTTCTATAGTTCGGCACAATCAACTAAGCATATGTGCCAAGTTTCAAACAATGTACACCTCCCCGAGCCGAGAAAAAAAATGTTTATTAACAATTTTACGGCCTCAGCGGGCTATCTCGAGATGCCCTTTTGTTTATCGAAGTGTACATTCGCTGATAATTTTTTCTATCGTTCGGCACAGTCAACTGAGTATATGTGCCAAGTTTCAAACAATGTACACCTCCTCGAGCCGAGAAAAAAAATGTTTATTAACAATTTTAAGTGCTCAGCCGACTATCTCGAGATCCCCTTTTGTTTATCGAAGTGTACATTCGCTGATAATTTTTTCTATAGTTCGGCATAGTCAACTGAGTATACGTGCCAAGTTTCAAACAAAGTACACCTCCCCGAGCCGAGAAAAAAAATGTTTATTAACAATTTTAAGTGCTCAGCCGACTATCTCGAGATCCCCTTTTGTTTATCGAAGTGTACAATCGCTGATAATTTTTTCTATAGTTCGGCATAGTCAACTGAGTATATGTGCCAAGTTTCAAACAATGTACACCTCCTCGAGCCGAGAAAAAAAATGTTTATTAACAATTTTAAGGCCTCAGCCGAATATCTCGAGATCCCCTTTTGTTTATCGAAGTGTACATTCGCTGATAATTTTTTCTATAGTTCGGCATAGTCAACTGAGTATACGTGCCAAGTTTCAAACAAAGTACACCTCCCCGAGCCGAGAAAAAAAATGTTTATTAACAATTTTAAGTGCTCAGCCGACTATCTCGAGATCCCCTTTTGTTTATCGAAGTGTACAATCGCTGATAATTTTTTCTATAGTTCGGCATAGTCAACTGAGTATATGTGCCAAGTTTCAAACAATGTACACCTCCTCGAGCCGAGAAAAAAAATGTTTATTAACAATTTTAAGGCCTCAGCCGAATATCTCGAGATCCCCTTTTGTTTATCGAAGTGTACATTCGCTGATAATTTTTTCTATAGTTCGGCATAGTCAACTGAGTATACGTGCCAAGTTTCAAACAAAGTACACCTCCCCGAGCCGAGAAAAAAAATGTTTATTAACAATTTTAAGTGCTCAGCCGACTATCTCGAGATCCCCTTTTGTTTATCGAAGTGTACAATCGCTGATAATTTTTTCTATACTTCGGCATAGTCAACTGAGTATATGTGCCAAGTTTCAAACAATGTACACCTCCTCGAGCCGAGAAAAAAAATGTTTATTAACAATTTTAAGGCCTCAGCCGAATATCTCGAGATCCCCTTTTGTTTATCGAAGTGTACATTCGCTGATAATTTTTTCTATAGTTCGGCATAGTCAACTGAGTATATGTGCCAAGTTTCAAACAATGTACACCTCCTCGAGCCGAGAAAAAAAATGTTTATTAACAATTTTAAGGCCTCAGCCGAATATCTCGAGATCCCCTTTTGTTTATCGAAGTGTACATTCGCTGATAATTTTTTCTATAGTTCGGCATAGTCAACTGAGTATACGTGCCAAGTTTCAAACAAAGTACACCTCCCCGAGCCGAGAAAAAAAATGTTTATTAACAATTTTAAGTGCTCAGCCGACTATCTCGAGATCCCCTTTTGTTTATCGAAGTGTACATTCGCTGATAATTTTTTCTATAGTTCGGCATAGTCAACTGAGTATATGTGCCAAGTTTCAAACAAAGTACACCTCCCCGAGCCGAGAAAAAAAATGTTTATTGAAAATTTTTCATTTTATTTTGACTATCTCGAGATGCCCTTTTGTTTATCGAGGTGTACATTCGCTGTTAATTTTTTCTATAGTTCGGCACAGTCAACTAAGCATATGTACCAAGTTTCAGACAATGTACACCTCCCTGAGCCGAGAAAAAAAATGTTTATTAACAATTTTAAGTGCTCAGCCGACTATCTCGAGATCCCCTTTTGTTTATCGAAGTGTACAATCGCTGATAATTTTTTCTATAGTTCGGCACAGTCAACTAAGCATATGTGCAAAGTTTCAAACAATGTACACCTCCCCGAGCCGAGAAAAAAAAATGTTTATTAACAATTTTAAGGTCCCAGCGGGCTATCTCGAGATGCCCTTTTGTTTATCGAAGTGTACATTCGCTGATAATTTTTTCTATAGTTCGGCACAGTCAACTAAGCATATGTGCCAAGTTTCAAACAAGGTACACCTTCCCGAGCCGAGAAAAAAAATGTTTAGTGGTAATTTTAAGTCCCTCAAAGGGACTCAAAATGGCATCTCGAGATAGTCCGCTGAGGCCTTAAAATTGTTAATAAACATTTTTTTTTCTCGGCTTGGGGAGGTGTACATTGTTTGAAACTTGGCACATATGGTTAGTTGACTGTGCCGAACTATAGAAAAAATTAACAGCGAATGTACACCTCGATAAACAAAAGGGCATCTCGAGATAGTCAAAATAAAATAAAAATTTTTCAATAAACATTTTTTTTCTCGGCTCGGGGAGGTGTACTTTGTTTGAAACTTGGCACATATACTCAGTTGACGATGCCGAACTATAGAAAAAATTATCAGCGAATGTACACTTCGATAAACAAAAGGGGATCTCGAGATAGTCGGCTGAGCACTTAAAATTGTTAATAAACATTTTTTTTCTCGGCTCGGGGAGGTGTACTTTGTTTGAAACTTGGCACGTATACTCAGTTGACTATGCCGAACTATAGAAAAAATTATCAGCGAATGTACACTTCAATAAACAAAAGGGGATCTCGAGATATTCGGCTGAGGCCTTAAAATTGTTAATAAACATTTTTTTTCTCGGCTCGAGGAGGTGTACATTGTTTGAAACTTGGCACATATACTCAGTTGACTATGCCGAAGTATAGAAAAAATTATCAGCGATTGTACACTTCGATAAACAAAAGGGGATCTCGAGATAGTCGGCTGAGCACTTAAAATTGTTAATAAACATTTTTTTTCTCGGCTCGGGGAGGTGTACTTTGTTTGAAACTTGGCACGTATACTCAGTTGACTATGCCGAACTATAGAAAAAATTATCAGCGAATGTACACTTCGATAAACAAAAGGGGATCTCGAGATATTCGGCTGAGGCCTTAAAATTGTTAATAAACATTTTTTTTCTCGGCTCGGGGAGGTGTACATTGTTTGAAACTTTGCACATATGCTTAGTTGACTGTGCCGAACTATAGAAAAAATTATCAGCGATTGTACACTTCGATAAACAAAAGGGGATCTCGAGATAGTCGGCTGAGCACTTAAAATTGTTAATAAACATTTTTTTTCTCGGCTCAGGGAGGTGTACATTGTCTGAAACTTGGTACATATGCTTAGTTGACTGTGCCGAACTATAGAAAAAATTAACAGCGAATGTACACCTCGATAAACAAAAGGGCATCTCGAGATAGTCGGCTGAGCACTTAAAATTGTTAATAAACATTTTTTTTCTCGGCTCGGGGAGGTGTACTTTGTTTGAAACTTGGCACGTATACTCAGTTGACTATGCCGAACTATAGAAAAAATTATCAGCGAATGTACACTTCGATAAACAAAAGGGGATCTCGAGATATTCGGCTGAGGCCTTAAAATTGTTAATAAACATTTTTTTTCTCGGCTCGGGGAGGTGTACATTGTTTGAAACTTTGCACATATGCTTAGTTGACTGTGCCGAACTATAGAAAAAATTATCAGCGATTGTACACTTCGATAAACAAAAGGGGATCTCGAGATAGTCGGCTGAGCACTTAAAATTGTTAATAAACATTTTTTTTCTCGGCTCAGGGAGGTGTACATTGTCTGAAACTTGGTACATATGCTTAGTTGACTGTGCCGAACTATAGAAAAAATTAACAGCGAATGTACACCTCGATAAACAAAGGGCATCTCGAGATAGTCAAAATAAAATAAAAATTTTTCAATAAACATTTTTTTTCTCGGCTCGGGGAGGTGTACATTGTTTGAAACTTTGCACATATGCTTAGTTGACTGTGCCGAACTATAGAAAAAATTATCAGCGATTGTACACTTCGATAAACAAAAGGGGATCTCGAGATAGTCGGCTGAGCACTTAAAATTGTTAATAAACATTTTTTTTCTCGGCTCGGGGAGGTGTACTTTGTTTGAAACTTGGCACGTATACTCAGTTGACTATGCCGAACTATAGAAAAAATTATCAGCGAATGTACACTTCGATAAACAAAAGGGGATCTCAAGATAGTCCGCTGAGGCCTTAAAATTGTTAATAAACATTTTTTTTCTCGGCTCGAGGAGGTGTACATTGTTTGAAACTTGGCACATATACTCAGTTGACTGTGCCGAACGATAGAAAAAATTATCAGCGAATGTACACTTCGATAAACAAAAGGGCATCTCGAGATAGCCCGCTGAGGCCGTAAAATTGTTAATAAACATTTTTTTTCTCGGCTCGGGGAGGTGTACATTGTTTGAAACTTGGCACATATGCTTAGTTGATTGTGCCGAACTATAGAAAAAATTAACAGCGAATGTACACCTCGATAAACAAAAGGGTATCTCGAGAAGTCGGCTGAGGCCTTAAATGGTTAATAAACATTTTTTTTCTCGGCTCGGAGAGGTGTACATTGTTTGAAACTTGGCATATATGCTTAGTTGATTGTGTCGAACTATAGAAAAAATTAACAGCGAATTTGCGAACAGCGAACAGCGACTAGCGAACAGCGAAAAGAGGGCTACGGTAGCGCCTGAGAACCGCTGCTCGCGCGGCGAACTGCCCGCTGAACTGCCCGCTAGTTTCAGCTTCATGCGGATCTTTCGTAAAACTTCGATGTTTTAAGTTTTAAGTAACTTACCTTCGATAGCCGATATCTTGGCAACCCGAAACTCCGAATCCACATAAAATGTTGTATTTCGCATTTCGAGAATTCAATAATTTTTATTTACGGCGTCAGCAAAATTTGATCTCTAATTTTCGAATCGACAAATTTTTTTTTTTTTTTTTTTTCAACAAATTTTTTTTTTCTTTTTTTCAAATTTTTTTTTTTTTATCATAAGCGACTAATAGCCGCGTCGCTGAAAACGACTCAATGAAAATAATTTTTTTTTCTCCTCATTACAGTTCTATTCGTAAGAAAAAAAAAATCGTTCTGCGATTACTTTGCCAATTATCTTGGCGACGAGAGCGGCGAACCTAAGAAAATTCATTTTTAAATTACAACAAATAAATTATAACAAATAAAAAAAAACACAAGAAAATTGTTCTTTTCGTCATTTAACTTTATTGTCAAAATTCGCTGACTATTCAGTTAATTATAAAATTGAAAAGTTTACAAAGTCGTCAATACAAAAACGTACCGAAACCTATTACCGCGGATGCGGATATACATTTATCATTATAAAAAAAATTATCCAAGATATGTTTCTGCGTCGCGCGACGCAAATTATATTGCTTTTTCCTATTTTTTTTTTTTTCATTTTTTTTTTTCGTTTACACCATCGCGTGTAGATATTTTTTTCGCACCATTCGATACAAATTGCGTATCTCCTGTTAATGATATAAAAGTACGTAAAAAATTCACCGTCTCCGGCTGTTTTTTAATAATAAAATTGATAAAATTGGACGAAATAAAATGTTAATACAAAAATTTCTCGAAAATCCCGACTACGAAAAAATAAATTGGTATAAAAAAAAAAAAAAAAAAACTATTCGAAGATATGTTTGCGCGTCGATCGACGCGAATTAAAGTTATTGTTTTTTTTTTTTTTTTTTTTTTTTTTTTTTTATTCTTTTCGCTTCATCTACGCTAAGTAAGTGTTTAGAAATTTCAGTGCGCGAAACGTTCCGAGCGAATCGTTTCGTTCGTTAACTCTCTTCGTAACTTAACTCTTCACGAGTCACAGCGTTAATCTCCGTTCGGTTAACGGCGATTCGACACTTTTAAAGAGTTAATTATACATTAAATTATTCTTATTGGAAAGCTAATGGCCCCGTTGTGTATTCCGAGTCTCAGGCGTTTTCATTCCTTCGATCGTATTTCGCGTAAATGCAATAAAATCCGTAAGCGGAAACGCGAATGATAAGAGCAAAAAGCATCGTATCGGGAAGCTAATTGAGATTCTTTTTTTATTTCGACAATTGAATTTTCATCTTTGTTCGGCTATTGAGTTTTTATCTTTTTTCGGCACTTGAGATTCTTTATTGTTCTTCGATTCTTCAGTGAGATTCGTTGTTTCGTCGCTATCGCGGAGGCCATTCACATTAATATCGTAGGTTTGCGTGCATTTTTTTTTTTTTTTTTTTTTTTTTCGGCAATTTTTTTTCATCTCTAGAGATAAAATCGTTTGTCGTCGTTCCCTCCTTTCGCCGATCAGTCACACTGATTTTTTTTTTTTTTTTTTTTTTTTTTTTTTTTTTCGCGTGTCGTAAACTTTTATCTAATGCAATAAACGTTTTTCGCGACTCAAACTACGATTATTACGGCCCAATACGCGGTTCATCATGGAAATAAACTTACATCTCTACACAGACAATATTCGATGCAAATCCGCTACTGTCGCATATCGAACAATTACGATAATAATCTAAATAATATCGACGGAGCTGCTTCGGCGTATCAACAATTTAGCGATAATGAAGATACTGGAAATTGTGAGGAGCCATTTCGTTGGAACGCAACGATGTCCCTCCGCCCACAAGACTCCTGGATAATTAATATTTGGTGTAGAAATTTCTGGAAAAATAAAAAAGAATAACATTACTATTGCGAAGCGTTCGATGTTAATATTGCGAGCAATTTTTTTTGCGTTGGAGATTCTTAGGGACACGAGCATCGGGTAGACTTACCTCAATCGATGTCTAACGGACGCAATTTGATTTTTTTTTTTTTTTTTTTTTTTTTTAAGGGTGAAATGTAAAAAAAATTGAAATTGAAGTGGCGAAGTAGAAAGTAATAAAAAAAATTATAAGAGGACTTCTTTTTTTTTTTTCAATTTTCCGAATTTAATGATTTCAAATAGTTGTCTAACGGCCGGTTAGGAGATTTACATAAAATTTTGCGAATTAGATATTTTTTCATAACTTTATTTACGGATCGTATTTTCATGATTTATGGTTCATAACGATGCGTTTCCGCTAAAAAATTATAAAGAATGATTCTAATTTTTTTTGTTTACATATAAATTTCTACTGTCTGAGAAAATACTTTGCGCTTAAAGAGATCAACACTTTTGAACTTTGAATTTTTTTTTTTTTTTATATTTAGATACCGAAATTTTGAAAATTCAGTAGTTTCAGAATGGTTTTCATGATATTTTGTTATTTTTCGGGTCGTTGGACACTTTGAATTAATAACAACGGCCCGCAATCGCTTTCGCGAAATTTAAAGATAACTTTATGAATGTAAATAAAAAATTAATAATTGCGACGCGAAAAAAAAAGATAATAAAAAAAATTGACGATAGACGCGAACTTTAACAATTGCAGTCATTTAACTTCACGAAAACATCGAAAATAAAGTACGAAAAAAAAATAAATAAAAAAATTGACGATACACGCGAAGTTTATGAATGCGAATAAAAAATATAAAATTCAGAGGCGAACGGTAACAGTTGCAAAGCCTTTTAGCTTCACGAAAACATCGAAAAAAAATAAATAAAAAAATTGACGATCGAAAATCGCCGATTGACGGCGATGTACGCCGAGACTTACCTCAGAATCGCTGTAATCAGCAACAAAAGAGCGACCATAGGTCCCGAGGAAACTGGAAGTACACCAGCGGCGTAGTGCGTCTGACCGCAGGCGGGCGGGCAAACCGGAATAATTGTTTCTGCACAAACAGACAAGCAAAATTTTCTAATACATGCTGATCTACGTAAAGAAATATGAATTAAAAAAAAAAAAATATTAAAAAAATAATTTTTTTTTTTTTTTAATTTAGTTATATATCAAAAAGCACAACAATAAAGTCTACGAATGTAAGTTAAAAAAGTAAAAAAAAAAAAAAAAAAAATAAAAACCATTGCTGGATGCTTCCGCCACTCTACAGCAACAACGACAATGAATAAAAATCAGAACACGAAACGAGAGAAAACTGTTCGAAAAAAAAAAAAAGAAGATTATCGATTAATTCGTGTCGAATTAGACATTGAAACACCAATGAGACAACATCGACGAAAATATCGCGTTACAAAATATTTCCAGAAAAAAAAAAAAAAAAAAAAATCGAACAACATCGCGTTACAAAATGCCGAATTTAATAAATACGAACATCAAAGGTACTTTCGTTTTTCGTAAAATTGACGATAAAAAAAAAATTGCTCATTACTCTCGATTCGTCGATTCGATCGATCGATTTTTTTTTTTTTTTTGTATTCTTACCGAAGAGTTCGACTTTTGTCTCGGCGACTCCGAGTTTGTTTTGCGCTTTGCAAACGTATTCGCCGTATTGTCGTTTCTCAATCGTAATTATACGAATAGTCGTGTCGGTGTACTCGTCGGCAGTAGCAAAGTTCGATATGCTGTAATGCTGATTGTTCGAGAGCTGCACGTCGTCCTTATGCCAAGTTATGGCGGGCGGTGGATAAGCTTCGATGTGGCATTCGAGATCCATGTCGTACTGAAGCGCCTGTCCCAGTCGCGGACGAGGCGCCGTGATTACCGGTGCAAATTCTACTTCGACGTTTATGTTTCGCTTTGATCCGCGTCCGACGCTGTTATCGGCGACGCAGTAATAGGTTCCGCGATCCTCTTTTCGCACCGATGTGATCTTCAGTACGTTACCGCTGCATAAAAATTTTCGACATTATAATTAAAAAAAGAAAAAAAAAATTATAACGATATTTATAGCGGTACAGTTAAGTTAATTCAGAACTGAGAAAAAAATAATTCATTGTACGACTTTTATGGAAAAATTCGTGCGAATTAAAATGAAACTGAATGAAAGTTTCTACTTTATGTAGAAAAAAATGTATAAAAATTGATTTAGAGAAATTTTACTAAATTTACGATGAAATTCGAGAAGTACGACAAATCCACGGGGATTTTTTTACTGCCGTAAAAAATTTACGTAAAAATCGAATTTACTGCCGTAATTCGAGTGTTTTTTTCGATGTTATATCGCGTAATACACGAGAATTCTATTTACCGATAAATGGAGCCTCCGGTCGGTAGAATAGCATTGTTTTCTCTGCGCCACGTGATTCTCGGCGCCGGAAAACCGCCGGCGTAACATTCCAACTTTACAGCTGAACCTTCGACGACGACTTCGGAACGAGTCGAATTATCGCTAATGAACGGCGGACGACGGACTTGAAGTTCCACTTGCGCTGTTATCTTGTTATTCACGTCGGTGACGATTTGGCACTGATAATAGCCGGCGTCCGTCTCCTGGATATCTTTGACCTGTAAAGTGTACGTCGACGTCGCAGTATCGTAACGCAACGAAAATCTACTGTCTCTCAGGATCAGTGTAGTTTGCGACGATATCGGCACTTGATCCGCGCCGTTTATTTTCATCCAAAGAATCGGGAAGTCCTGTCCATACTGTACGGAACATTGCAGCTCCACCACTCCTCCGATATCCTTTATCTGCTCCGGCGATATAAAAGATATCGTCGGACTTCTCTGCGCCATTGCTGCGGCAAACAAAAAAATTATTTTTATTAACATATCGCAGCGTAAACTTCCGTGATTTTCATGAAAATGTTTATTTTGATGCGTTTTGAGATTTTTTTTTTTTTTTTTCGACAATATTTTTACGTTTTCGGCACTTTTTTGTTTTGCAGTGAAAATCACGTTTGTTTCGGGTTTTATTAATAAAAAAACATAAATAATTGAGGTTTTACGACATTCAAGTCTGTGCGTCAATTTTTCATCGTTATGTATTCCGTTGAGATTCGTAGAATCGCTGTGAAACATGAAAATCCATTTTGCCCGAAAAGAATTGCGATAAACAATCGCGATTGATACATCGTGGCCTCTGACCCTTTTTTTTTGTTTCGAGAAAAATAAAAATGCACGACAAACGCGATCAATAGCGCCGTATGATCGCCATTTTTAACGCTTTCCCATCGCGGCATCGCTGTAAAGGGATTTGCACTCGTTCGACGTTTCGTGTAGAATATTTTTTCATGATGACGATTAAAACTATACGATTCGACGGACTCGGGCGATTAGTCCGTGTTGAATCGCGATAAAACAAATAAACTCGACAATAATAATAAGAAAATGCCGCTAAGCCACGTGCACGCCGAATAAACTAAGTAAATCGAATTTTTTTCTTCAATTTTTCGAAAGCTTTTTTCGAAATAATTCATATATATTAAAGTATTTACCTGTATGCAGCAACGCGAGAACGAGAAAAGCACCGAATGACTTCATTGTGACACACCCGCTGTGACAAACGACGAAAACAACGCCCAACTATAATTCACCTTATTTCTACTCGATTAACGATCGTTTGACGGTACATAGGGTATTATTGCTTCACAATTGCACGTCGCACGTCGATAGCGCGGAATTTAACGAGTTTCACAACAACTGCCGATTGATTTGGGGAATAAATAAAACGTTTCTTGTTGTCAAACAAGTCACACGGTATTCGTTACTTCGGCCGATTCACAGGTGTCTGTCTCCGTACGACCAGTAACGACTCTGTTGATCGACTACCAACATGGCGGACGACGCTGCTCTCAGTAGTCAAACGAGCGGCTAATATATGTACAATGTAAGGCTACGATCGTCATTGACGGACTTCCGTCAACTCGCGTCCGGTCGTGTTGGGATGGTATATATATCTTCGAAGTATAAAATAAAGTTAATTTCAAATTTCTTCGATTGTACAGACGTTATTAAAAAATGTTACAGTTTTATTGAGTTTATTTCGTCTTTAACAATATTTATATGTATACAAATGTATGCGCGCAATTCGATTCCGTTGTCAATGGAAATTTTTTTAATTAAAAAGTTCATTTCATAATTGCTAATTTTTTACCGCATTTATTTTCATAATGGTTTTTTTTTCGTGATGACAAAGAATTGTGCACGCGACTTTGCGTTCGTTACGTAAGAATTAATTTTCTATAGATGAGATCGATAAATTAACATATAAAGTAATTTTTATTTATAAAGAGTAATTTTTTCGACCTTAAAATCGTAAGGAAAGGAGTTTTCACAATAAGTACTCAAAAGTGTTTATTAACGATTGGTAGGAAAATAGGTAATTTCTTACATTCGGATTCGTACGTCGACGATTGCGTATTTAATAAATAAAAAATCTTTTTTTTACATTGAAAATTCTTTTTCGAGAATAAGCATTTTTTTTTTCGATTTAAAGATCTCACATTATTGATGGGTTTTATTTTATGCGGGAGAATTAATGACATCCGTTGAGAGAAATTTCATTAAGGCAATTCTCTGAAATCCGTGATGTTCTGTACTACTAAGCCATCAATTTGAACGCGAGAAGAATTCGACGCTATTCCAGTTCCATTCGTTTGCGTTGAATCACAAACCGGCGGACAAATCGGAGTATTTGTTTCTGAAAAAAAAAAAAAAAAAAAAAAAAAAAAAAAATCGAATCCAACGAAAAGTATCGCGTTACAGAATCTCAAAAAAAAAAAATATATGTTACGAATAAAAAAAAACAGTTTCATCGATTCTTACCGAAGAGTTCAATCCTTCCTTCGGCGGCGGTTCCCAAACCGTTTTGCATGACGCAAGTGTATTCTCCGTATTGACTTTTCTTAATCGCTTTGATACGAAGAATCGAATCCATGTATCCTTCGCTGGTCTCAAAGTTCGAAATAGTATAATGTTCATTGGTAGATAACGATTCTTTGTTTTTATGCCAAAGAACAATACTGCGGGGAAAACTCTGTACGCGACACACGAGATCCGCGTCGTACCCAAGAGATTGACCCACGCGTTGCCGCGGTATTTCGATATATGGAGCGAATAGGATTCCGAGGGGTATTTCGCGTATCGATTCGCTTCCAAAACCATTTTCCGCAATGCAATAATAAACCCCTCGAAATTCCTTGCGTGCTTCCGGTATATGCAACACGTTTCCGCTGCACAGAATTATTGAGATTAAAATCAATTGATGATATCATTTTTTTTAAATCTGCTATTGCGATATGGTAACTGAGTAACGATCGAAAAATTCAATAAAAATCACGACGATTTTTTTTTTCCGAAAACTAATAACATAGAAACATTCGGTTTTTTTTATTCCGAAAAAAAAAAAACATTTATATATCGGTACATTCGGTTTTTTTTTTTCGAAAAAAAAATCTGCAAAATTTTTTTTTTTTTATCGCCGCGTGATACTTGCCGATATATGTATTCCCCATTCGGTAGACGAGCGTTGTGCTCTCGTCGCCACGAGATCGTCGGCACTGGAAAACCTTCGGCGTAACATTTCAACTTTACGTCTGCGTTTTCCCTTACGATTAACGAAAAAGTCGAATTATCGGCGATTAATGGTCGCGTGCGAACGCGAAGTGGAACCGCTCTTGTTATTTTGTTGTTTGGATCGATAATGATTTCGCATTGATAATCGCCAGCGTCGCTCTCTCGTATGTCTCTAATTCGTATGGTGAAAGAAGTTTCATTTGAACGAATCGAGAATCTCGGGTCATCGATGACGACGTATGCACCCGCAGAAATTATTATATGTTTCTTCGTCGTCCATACAACCGAATAGTTTCGAAGGTTCGACACTGAACATTCGAACTCTACGGGTTCTCCTACATTTCTTATTTGCTCCTGAGATATCCGGGTTATCGCTGGTAAAGTTTCCGCATTTACTTTGGCAAAAATAAATAAATAAATAAATAAATAAATAAATAAATAAATAAATGAATGAATGAATGAATGAATGAATGAATGAATGAATGAATGAATGAATGAATGAATGAATGAATGAATGAATGAATGAATGAATGAATGAATGAATGAATGAATGAATGAATAAATAACGATTTGTCAATCCAATTGTTATTCTATTTGTATTACAGTTTAACTTTTTCATTAATTGGCATAGTAATGCTGACTATCGAATAAAAATATAACGTACAGAAATCTATAGTTTACTTTGAGTTTTAATTAACTTTTCATTACATTTTTTTTTTATAATTCACAGTAAAGTTGTTTTTATAAGGTAATTAATGTTCGTTGGTTCTTCAATGGAGAATATTATATTTTTATTTTTTATAATTTTTGCGATGTTTACGATCGATTTTCATAACTTGTATAACAATGTAACATAACATATCATGACGAAAAAAAACCGGTGATCCTATGACACTTTTATCGGGCGATAGGTGCGCCTTATGGCAAAAAAATTATCTTTCTTCTTTGACCCGATTGGGAGTCTCATGTATATTGAGTGATACAGCGTACCCTCGATGATCTTTTCTTGTTTTTGGAGTCCATACGGACACAACACGATTATTAATGGCGTTTAATAACTTTTTATAACGCTTTTTTCTTCGTATTGTTGCATGAAAATTTAACTTTTTTTTTTACGATGTTAGATAAAAAAAATCGACAGAGAAACTTTTAATATTAAGGGAACCGGAAGCTCTCGTTAAAAAATTAATAACAACCGAATGTTATAGAAAATGATGATTAGCGAGAGATTCGGAAATTTCATGCAGAAGAAAGACTTTTTTTTTATATGCAAATACAACATTTGACAATTTATTCGTAACGGGGTGTCGGAATTTAAAAAAATTTCGAAAGAATTTTATTTTTTTTCAATATAATTTTTTGATCCTTTGCTTTTGGAAAAAAAATTAAACTTCTACAATTTTTTATATTCGATCGAAGAATTTTTTTTACTTAATCGAAACAGCGAGCGAAAAAACGCGCGCGCGTTTTTTTCGTAGCGTACGGAAATGAAAAAAAAATGTGTATATTCTACAAATTGTCAGAACGACAAACATTGATAAGGAGAAGGTGAATAAAATTTTTTTTTTTTATTTTAAAAGTATCGCTTCAATAAAATGTGTGCCGCGATTTACTAATATTAATCGCGTTTTTCCGAATTTTTTGATCCTTCGAAATGATATTCATTATTTATTTATTATTTTTATTATTATGTTCATTATTATTAATTTTTTAAAATAATTTACCTGTATACAGTAACGAGAGAACGAGAAAAACGCCAAACGATTTCATGGCGCGACAATCGATTTAACAAAAAAAAAAAAAATGTTTAGTTATTATTCACCAAATTTTTAATAATTTTAGTATTTTATTAATTCTTTTCGCGGAAAATTGGATGTGTGAACTGTTATAGCGCCGGTCACTAAACTGGTCAACGGTTACAAATTAATAAGCCGGTGATGCTGCGCCTTCGCCAGTCAAACGAGCGACTAATATATATATGCGCGATGCGACCATTTTTTTCGAGAGTCGCCTACAGACGTTCGAATGAATGAAAAATACGATTTCGGTACCAACTAACGAAAAAAAAAATAGATTCGGCACGCAATCGACTAAAATTCATATTTACGGAACACAAATCGTATCGAATTATCGAAGCGACTATAAAAAATCGATTGGAAACAATTTGCTATAAGTATCGACGCCGTCACATCAAAACTAAATCGTTAGAATCCAAAACTCCGCAAATAAATTGTATTTTATTGAAATTTACCATCAGCTGTTAAAAAATGTTGTTTGGCAATTAAATAAATATGAAATAAAATGTATACGAAGTTTTACGCATAATAATAATAATCAAATAATAATAATAATAATAATAATAATAATAACAACGTTTAACGTTGTAGCGTTTTAATAATTTTCAGCCATTGTTTCGAAAAGTATTTAACGGAATATTTAATATCCATAAACTGTTGAAAAATTTTTTTTTTTAAATTAATAAACAAAAATGTAAAAAAAAAAAATGTTTTCGAAGTTTAATGCAGAAACGGCAAATTTTCGTCATGAAATTCTAATATAAAGTTAAAATCGGTTGAAATAAAAAAAAATTTCATCGATATTTGCATTTCAATAAATTTCTCGCATACAATTGACTGATAGCCGTTATTATTTGTAACATATATCCATCAAAATCGTCTCCATTCGAAGTTTTCATATAGTATTCCTAAAGTTTTCGTAAACATTATATAATATTTAAAAAAATTAAAAATAAAATTAAAATGAAAAAATGTGCCGTTGACACCGTTGACCCGACAGTTTTATCGAATCAATCAATTTTTTCCGTGTATCGCTGTTATGCAAAGCAAGAAAATTAGAATGTGAAAACACTAATTATCTGCTCTGATATGCATAATACATTTATCGCAGAAATGATAAAACAGTAACTATAGTGTTTTATCGTGAAAAACATCGAAACGCTTTTCCTCTAAACATATAAACGTATATACGTTCCTTTTGACGATATATGTGAATTTTCCTCTCGTGTCACAGTTATCTTTCAAATTAACGATACAACAGTCTAATCAACTGATTGCTCAATGCGCTGCGTTGCTATGTGTGCATTGAGTAATCGCTGATTACACGCGCGCGTGACGTATGAAAATCATAACGATAAAAATTCAAAGCATTCGGATCTTTCTTCGTCGCGTTATTCAAGATACTGAATTGTAGTTTTGCGGCCCGAACAGTTCTCCGGCGACTTTACTGCTGTCGGCAACTCGTCGTATTTCTCGCGTATAAAGTTATCGCGATAAAACATAATAAAATAAAATTTGAAAAAATTTTTTTTCGAAATTATGGAATTTTTGAGTTTCGATGTTTCGAGCAAAAAGGTCACTTTGGAGAAATCCTCGATACCAAAACCAAAACCCAACGAAGTTTTGATCAAAGTATCGTATTCGGGAATATGCGGTACCGATCTTCACATTTTGGATGTAAGATAAAATTTATTTAACGCGCGATAAATTTAAAAAAATAAAAGATAAATCGTAAATTTTTTTTTTAATGATTCGGAAGATTATAAAAAAAAAAAAAATTATAGGGTTCATTTCCTTGCAAAAAAGACGGGAGGCTAACACTTGGACACGAATTTGCCGGAACGGTTCAAGATATCGGCTCGCAAGTGAAAATTTTTAAAATTGGCGACAGGGTCGCCGTTGATCCGAACAGTGGTTGTGGCAAATGTGACTTTTGTCACAATGGAAAATATCATTTTTGCGAAATGGGCGGTATAAATAATACCGTTGGAATTTTCCGAGACGGCGGATGGTCGACTCATGCGGTGGTACCGGAGAATCAGGTAATTTTTCACGAAACAAATTTAGCATTTCGTTTTAAAATCACAAAAAAAAAAAAGGAAACTACTTTCGTATTATTTGACAATATTTTCAATCATATTTTGTTTATGATATTTTTGTTCCCATTTTATGTTATTTTTCCATTTTTTAAAAATAAAATACGAATAATCGCGCAATTATTTTTGCAAAAAAAAAAAATTACGAATTTTTGAAATAAGAATTTTTTTTTAATTTGAAAAATGGAACGAAAGGATTGATTGCTTATCTTGAAATCGTTGCTACTCTACACTATTAAATATCCGTTCAAAAATAAATTTAAAACAAAAAAAAATTTTAAAAAATTTTTTTTAAAGTATCATAACTCCAAAAAAAAAAAAAAAATTTTATGCGTCCTTAAAATACGTGAAATTTTATTTTTAAATCGTTGCTATTTCATGCTATAAAAAAATTCTTCACAAATACCGTATTTAAAGGTTCACGCGATACCGGAAGGTGTTGAAATGCCACAGGCAGCCCTCAGTGAGCCTTTATCTTGTGTAGCGCATGGTTGGGATGTGGCAAATCCGATCCCCGTGGGAACCAATACTCTCGTCATTGGTTCCGGAATAATCGGACTTCTCTGGAGTTGCGTTCTGCATCTTCATGGTCTCCGAAAAACCGTTGTCATTAGTGAACCGCAAGAGAAGCGCAGGGAAGCTGTGAAAAAACTCGGTACGATTTTCCATTCGCTATAACGGAGGCGAGCAATAAAAAAAATTAAAAAAAAAAAAAATGCACACTAATTTGCACGTCGCTTCTTCATTGTTCGCGTCATTCGCAACGCATCGCGTGAGAAAATCTAATCATTGTCTTTTCCATTTCTGATAAAGGGATCTTAATGCAAATAATGGGAAAAAAATTCCACCGTTTTTATCTATTCTGGTCGTTTATTGAAAAAAAAAATAGTGCGATTCAGGAATTTTCAGTACAGAAATTCTTTTTTTTTTTTTTTTTTTTTTTTTTTTTTTTTTAGACCGAAAACATAACACTCGATCCATTATCTCTTCAATGTCATGTCAGCATAGGTCATTCGAATGCGCAAAAATAATATTTGCCATCGCTGATTTATTTTTTTTATCGATAATCGAAAGTTCAGAGTTTAAGCCGATGTCAGCGACCCGGTGAAATATATCGCAGAGAATGAAAATGATAACATTTATAAATTATTTCTGGAAACTGCCGCGGTACGGAAAAACAGAATCGATCGCGGAATATACGTCAATACATTTCTTTTTTTTATTTATATCGTTTTCTTTATTCGATGATTTTGTTCTATCAGAATTTTTTTTTTTCATTCTTCTGACGCTTTTACTGCATCTTTAATAATTATTTAAAAAAAAGAAATTTCTTTCTTTTCTCCACTTCTATTAAATTGTTTGCGTTCCATGCATTCGATTATTATTATACCGATTTCGGCAAAATCGCATCTTAATCAATCAAAAACAAACAAAAAACGTACAAAATTATCATTATCATAAAAATTATCATAAAAGTCCGCGAAATAATAAATTCCCTATATGAAACTCAATTAATTCGACGAAACTATAGAAAAAAAAAAGAAAAAAAAAATTCGAGGATAAAAAATAAATATTCCGAAAAGAATTCTTCAATGGGAGTCTTAAAAAAAAGCTCCGTATCGAGAAATACCAACGAAAAAAAAAAAAAAAAAAAAAAAAAAAAAAAAAACAATAGCAAAGAAAAGTAAACCGTTGATTTACCGCTTACAGCTTCACAGATATATACATAAACGCTAATAAATATGATATTAATGAACCCAAAGATTTGGATTACGAGGTGAAAGCGCCATCGGATTTAAAGGGAAGACAATTCGATTTGGCTGTCGATTGTAGCGGTTCCGGTCCCGCAATGGAGGCTGCGGTACCGCTGTTGCGACGCGGTGGTCGTCTCTGTGTATTCGGCGTCGCAAATCCCAAAGCCACTTTGACGGTTCATCCCTTCGAAGTACGATGAACTTTACAATTGCAAATTATGCAATTCCCCCGAAACGGAGTCTTTAATGTAATAATCTCTTTTTCTTTAAGGTTTACATGAAGGAATTACAGATTTTCGGAGTGAATATCAATCCCTTTACGTTCCCCAAAGGTTTGGCTCTCGTCCAGGCGATGTCCGAACGCTATCTGAATTACGAAAAATTAGGTATCCGCGTTTACAAATTGTCGGAATACAAAATCGCTCTCGAGGCGCTTAAAAACGGCGAGGCAAGCAAAGCTGTCTTCAAACTTTAATCAAATATCCAATTATAATTACCTATTTAGCGTTAAAAATTAAAAATCGTCGTATAGTCACGAAATTTCAGCGTATTATTAATTCGATATATATATATATATACAAATGGCATATATAAATAAAATGATATAAAACCCCCAAAATAGCCTTTAATTACGATCCTAAATAAAAATTGATGAAAAAAAAAAAAAAAAAAAAAAATTTTGTCAATATCGCAGCGATAAATCAATTGAACGGACGCATCGCAATCGGTAAGTACACTTATGTCGATTTCCACCGTCGAATGTCTCATTGATGGACGACAGAGACTCGAGAAATTTTGAAAATCAATTGTCTAAATATAGTATTATCGATAATCAATTTACGTCGGTAAATTTAAAAAAATTAAAAATCGTTGTATAGTCACGAAATTCCAGCGTATTATTAATTCAAAATATATATATATATATACAAATGGCATATATAAATAAAATGATACAAAACCCACAAAATACCCTTTAATTACTATCCTCAATAAAAATTATGAAAAAAAAAAAAAAAAAAAAAAAAAATTTGTCAATATCGCAGCGATAAATCAATTGAACGGACGCATCGCAATCGGTAAGTACACTTATGTCGATTTCCACCGTCGAATATCTCATTGATGGACGACAGAGACTCGAGAAATTTTGAAAATCAATCGTCTAAATATAGTATTATCGATAATCAATTTACGTCAATTTTGTCAATGAAAGTTGAAGCGACGCTGACGTATAGACACTCAATCGACGTCACCGTGGCGTACGTAAGCGGAGACCGGTGACGTCGTTATAACGAATTCAAATCGATCAAAGCTCAAATTTTTTATCGTCGATTCTAAATATAGAATGCGCACTCCACATACGAGAGAATCGCTGGGGAGTTGTATTATTATATGTACTGCACAACGACCGTCCGCTATGCGACATCGGACGTTGTCTCGCGAAGGATAGATTCGCCATTGCTGTGGGCGGAATGATTATACCGGTCAAAACCTTCGTATTAGAAATAACCGAAATCCCGAAATAAATATCGTATCTATATTTGTCACTCGACCTGTAGGTATTTACGAAGTCCTTGAGATGATTGCGCGCGCGAAAAAATGGGCCGATTTATCGACGAAAGGTCGTCGTCGTCGTCGTCGTTGTCGCGTGTTTTTCATTTTCCTTTGACCGCCTTTTGGTCGCAGCGGCCAATCAATTTATTGGAAATTTCATACAAACTATGACATCGTTCGACTCCATTTCTTTTTATTTTTTTATGCTATTCACGTGGCGTTAATAATTTAATAAATCTCGTTAAAGGCTCAACGGGGAGCGCGAGAATTAAATGATTTATACATATATACGCCATGCGACGTTCTCACGATCGAAAAAAAACTTTGATGCATATTATTTTGTCGACGCGCTCGACGCGCAAACGAAGATTGACGAACTATACGATTCTTAACGCGACTACGACACGCGATTTTACACATAACAAGAGTAATTCATTTCGCTTCTGACGCGAATGCATTGTTCCTGTATTTGATCGCTACGGAATTTTTTGTGACATGTCCGCTGCGTTATTGCAGCGTATGCTGCATTTTTAGTACGCGTTAGACGCATATAAAGTCTTTGTATTAGCGAAGTATTTTTTTTTTGCTGAATTAATAATCATTTTTACCGATTATTCATTATTTTTTTTTACTAATTTTTTTTTTTTTTTTAGACGATTTTATTCCGTACGATGCAAGAAAAAAAAATAATAAGCTAAAAATACTCAATAATAAAATATGAAAATACATTATTGCGAATCGAATTACACCGTTCAGATTCGATAAAAAAAAAAAAGTAATCATCTCTTTTAGCGAAAATTTCGGCCGCTTGCAACGGAAATAATGAAATTCGAATGAAACTTCAAACAAAAATATTCGTTAAATCAATGATTGTCGCGAATTATATCGTAAATAAAAATTCCACCCCCGCGACTACTGCCGAAAAAAAAAAAAAAATTATTTTTATCATCAAATTTGTCGAAATTTAATTACCTTTGTAAAAAATGTATGAACCGCGAAAGTTTCGTTGAAGAAAATCAATTTCACGTACCCTCGCGGTTAACCGAGTCAAGAAGTTGTGCCAATATCGCGGCTATCATAGTTTGTAAAACATTTCGATGGCCGATATATTCGACGACACAGTGTCGTGTCCATCCGTAAGCGCGATGGGGTTATGTGCGAACTATACATCGTTTAAGAAACTGTATACAGAACATACATGATACGTTTATAATGTTGTCGACGTTGGTAACCATAGCAATTTTGAAAGGCATGCATTGCCGAGTGTGTGCCGTTCGTCGCACGATGTCCGGTCGAAGATACATATGTATAGAGGTATATTCCCGGTACGAGAAATGGACAAACTAACACCGTATACCCCGCTTTTCCAACACAAATATATAGAAATAGTATAAAACACCCCCCGCTGTTACATATTTCTATATACGTATAAACGGCGCGTATGAAATCGTCACGTATACAAGACGCTTTGGAACATCGCGATATACGCTTTTTTCGTAAGCATTCGTGTGTAAGCATTGTCCGCCCGGTTCGTCTATTTGTCAGGACAGTTGTTGCTCCCCCCGGTGCTCAGTATATCGCATGACTCCGTCGGTTACACGCGTTTCTTGTCAGTACCGCCGGAAGCCGAAACCACACACGAGGGAAATAAAAAAAATAATAATAAAAGAAAAAATAAGAAGAAACATCGATTGTCCGCTCCGTTCGGTATAACTACGATAGACGAAAAACGTATTAAAAATACCGATCTACGGATGGGGGTGCAACGATCGCGATAATGAAGATTCGTTATATTTTCGTTATAAATGGCGTTATATCGTTTCGTAAATAAATAGAGAATTATCGAGATATTAAATCGATAAATAAAAATTTAGTGAGTTTCATATTATTCAACGGGATTTATTGAAATTTTGGTAAGAATTTTTTTTTTTTTTTTTTTTTTTTTCGGAGCGCTTATCGATCTTTTTTTTTATCGATTTTTCGCGATTTTTAGATCGGCGCTTATAGTGACGTATTTGGAAAAAAAAATTGATTGGGAAAAAGTATTTGCGGTATAAGATTCAGTGTCGTCTTAGCCGTAGTAAAGCGGCGATCAAGGTCAGTGCGATCGCATAGACGAACGACCTTTTACCCGGTTGGTATAAAGCACAGAGGCGGGAAAAACTCCAAGGCGGTCGCGAGTCCCGTAAGTCGAATTAATAATTGAATGAAAAAAAAAAAAAAAGCACGAGCATCGAGGGTAGGTGCGCGCCGCTGTACGACGACGTGTGCGATATAAACAGCGAGGTCAGCGAAGAAACGAAACGAGAACCGGCGGTGTACGGAAGGAAACCACCGTACGGTTTAGGTATCAGTGTGATAGCTTTGTGATCGATGTCCGGTTATCGCGATGAGGAAGAATACACCCCCACGAGAAACGAGAACCTCGTGATAGAGGAAGAAGCAGCGGCACGATTACGCGCCAGTTTAGCTGTTGTACTCACCGTCCTCCCACCATCACCCGAAAGCTTACCGGGGTGCAGTCCGAGTGTCTTCGGATCTTCGACACCCACCAGGCAACCGGAAGCCACGGGAATGGACGGTGATAGGATTCTTCTGGAGAACGAATCTAAGGTGCGATATTTTTCATATTTTTTCGTGTTTTTTTTTTTCGCGATATATTCGATTTTTTTCGATTTTTTTTTTTTTTTCGCGATATATTCGATTTTTTTCGATTTTTTTTTTCTTTTTCGCGATATATTCGATTTTTCCGATTTTTTTTTTTTTTTTTTTTTTTTTACGTAATTTACTCTACGATACGAGTGAACGAGCGTTCTAAATAATTCTGACGATAGTGCATGTATATCGGCGAAACTTCGATTAACATCGATCGGTTCAGTGAATTATTAGTTATTTTTTTCCGACTACGAGAATCTTTTTGGCGAAAATTTTATATAAATTATGCCTTTTTCGGTAATCAATTTACGTTTGCAACGTTGTCAATCAATTGATCGATTATCTATTTATAATTTTATTATTTTCATACCGCCGAAGTGGTCGACGCGAAGTGTCGTTGAGTTTTTAATAAAAATAAATTTTCAATGAAACTTTGCTGGACGTCGAGTGTAACTTGTTAACTAATAAATTGTCGCGCTTCAGACTTCCCGATGAAAAAGTTTTTTATTCACTATATAGTATAATTTATAAACATAATTGACTGTTTTATCTATATATAGAGTATATATACCGTATATACAAAGTATTCATAATCTTTACGTAAAGCTATATATTGATTTTATACTTTTATACTCTATATATCAATAATATATCGCCGAATAGATAATTATAAAAAAAAATTATTATTATAATTTTTTTTTTTTTTTTTTTTTTTTTAATGATGATGAATTGAAATAATTATAAATGATTATTATTATTTTTTTTTTTCTGCTCTCAAAGCGAAGTTTGCGTTTCTTAATGAAAAAAAAAAAAAAAATCATTTGATTCATAATTCTCCGTTATCTCCTGATAACTCGGATATGCAAATATATTTTCTATGTAAAATCGTAACGAATGCAAAGACCGGTGAATAAAGGCAAAAACTCGTACGCCGTATTTCCGTTAAACAGCGTAAATATTTATGTATATCTTTGTTTTTTTTTTTTTTTTCTTTTTTTTTTTTCATAGAGGAAGTTGCATAATAGTAATATCGAGTCCGACAGGTGATTAGTAACTTCATACGATATTTGTGAAGCTATCAACGTCACCGATGAAGCTATAGAATGGAATATTATACTACATGACTTTTCATCGATCCTCCGCGCGACACGACCGTTTAGTATGAAAAGTGTCTCACTGAATGCCGTTCGTCGAACAGAAGCTGTCGATTCATTTACATATAATTTCATAGTCTCGAGAATTACATCGAAATTAATTTTAATTTATTCATACGACAGCGATAAAGCGTTACGATAAAATAATTGAAATATTGATGAGAAAAAAAAAAAAAAAAAAAAAAAAAAAAACGCGAAATAATAAAAAAATGTTAAATGTCGAAACAGAATAACGACAGTCGAAGTCCAAGTCGTACGGATCGTATTTTACGGATCGAACCGCCGAGTCCTAGCAAATCGGAGTTCAGTGACATCGTTCGGTCGATTGGTTCGCCGAATCCTTCGTTGGCGTCGTCGGAGGCATCGACACCCCGAAGAGATTCGTTTTCCGTGGAATCTGACGATAAAGTTGTCGTGGGGCGGTGGAACGGGGGAATGGAAATTTGTGAACGTTTTCCAACGGCGGGCAGAGAAATTCTTTATCATCCGGATAAAAATGGCGGAGCGACAATCAGTGCCGACGATTACACCGGCGATCCTGACGATCCAAGAATACCGAAAAAAACATCGAAGGCTAAAGTTTTTCCGACGAGTTCGGGACTCGGGGTGCGCGATGCGTTTGGTAAGTAAAAAAAAAAAAAAAAAAAAAAAAAAAAAAAAAAAGTTTCTACATTATTATTTTTTAATAAAAAATAATGTTAACTACTTAACGCCGAGAGATGATATCGCGTCTCTTGTCCTTTTTAATTAACGGATTAATTAACCGTTCACTTGCGAGATAATTTTTCATAATTTCTTTTGCTCGTAAAATGAATGTGAAAGTGCATAAAAAATTTCTCTTCGGACATCGAAAAAAACTAAATTTCAAGGCGACTCTACAATTTTTTTGAGAATTTTTTTCCACGTTATTTTATAGTTAAACGGGGCGTTTGAAGGTAATAAGTGGTCGTAAGTGCCGGATGCGTATTTACATCACCCTATTTACCGTAATTGAGGGGTTAAGACTTTAGTCCTTAAATGTTTTTTATTTTTCCCGAAAGGATCGAAAATATTATTTCGTCCTTTTAACATCGCGGATTTTTAAATAATTTGTCGACACGAACGAAATTCGATATTTTTAGGTTTAAGTGCACTGAAATTCAAATGCTACGAAGTACGCCGCACGTAACTATTAAAATGTTATACCGGTTCATTAAACATTATAAAAGTTTCGGAAAAGAAACGAAAGACGACGAGTCGTCGAATTGTTTAAAAAAAAAAAAAAAAAAAAGGGAAAATTATCTTGAAATCGCTGGCGCCTCCGCGATCTAATAATAATAATAATAATTATTATTAATCTTCGCGAAATGTTGTGTTCACAATTTCGCAATTGTTAATAATAATTATTATAATTATTATCAATCTTCGCGAAGTTTCGTTGGCGAAATTGTGCAGAAATAACCGTTTACGATAAACGTAAAAAAAAAGTCAAGAAATTGCGAGTAAATATTCAATTCATTGCGCCTCTGGTCACCGGCGTCACGCTATTCCCAGTTGGAAATTATTTCAATTCATTTAATTTTCTGAACTAAAGATACAGAGAGCTGTACATCAGTATCAGTAGACTATTAACCGCGAAAAAATTAAATGCTCGCAGACCAGCGATAGATAATTTTAACGAAATTTATTTAAAATGAGATTTTTTTTTTTTTTTGTTAAGTTTCTTCTAAAATTCGAATAAAAAATGAATGAGTCGATTCGACATGTAGTTAATATATCTCGCGTATCATGTCGCGATGTTCGCAAGTTACGTGGGATATCGCAAAATTCGTATCTCGTAATAAAATACTATTACGTAATTGGCATAAATCCGACGCCACCCGCTTCACGTTGTATAATATTTAACATCGCACAGCATTATTCGAATACCTTGGCATTCGCGTGTATACGACCATTGCATCGCCGTCAATCCACGCTGCGTTTTCTTCATTGATTTCATACCGGTCGTTATAAAAATAGTTCGGTAACACGCATGGAAATTCACACGATAGTTTTAAAGTATATCTGAATTGCGCTCGACATCGGCTAAAAGTCCGAAGTCCGGCGAGAAGTCCTCTATTCATCGTATAATTTGCACGTAAAGTTAAAAATATTTCGCGTAACTGTTAATCCGTAATTGGAACGATGATTGCGCGAAGCATACGATAGAAAAAAGTTTGAGTTGTAAATTCCGTATTATTTGACGATTTTTTTTTGGATACATTATAATTCTATATATATAAAATTACATTAAAAAAAAAAAGTTAATTTTTTTTTTTTTTTTTTTTACGAAAAATTTTGTTTTTTCGGAAAGATATATATTCGTTTCGTGTTTCGTGTTCGGAAAGCGTAAAACGCGAAAAGATGAGATATCAATACGATATGCTTTATATTCAAGAGAATGGTTCACGAGCATTAAAAAAACTCCAATTGTGTCAGTAATTTGAAATAATAACAGTATCCTTCCAATCGGTACTCGCGGATTTCCCACTGTATTCGTTAATTACTCATTAATGTCATTATCCTAAAATTTTCTTATTCGCCGTTTCTCGCGCGTATCTTCGAGAAACTTTCGTGCGTTGCGAGAAATTGGTAAAATATTACGATCGTATCCCGACACCCCAATTCGGAGATACGTACTTCGACGCAATGTCAATACGACTGTCAAATCACTATGACGAATAATCAGATAAAAGTCTTCCGGCAAACGGCTTTTTTTCTTGCAGACATATTATCGGATTAACGGAAATAACGAAAAGTTTTTTTTTTGCCGTTAGGACGTTAAATTATCTTATAATTAGAGAGTCTATAGACATTTTATTTCCCAGAAAACATCGAAAAGTCGACACCTCTATACATAATTGTATACGTTCATCGTTGGTTTTCAATTGCACAAAAGAATTCGAAATATCGAATACTTTTACTATCGTAATCGGTTTACGTTCAACTATTGCCACTCGTCGAGCACTGAAGTGCGCTTGTACCGAGATCTCATCGAAAAAAAAAAAAAAAAAAAAACTTAATCGTCTTAAGTCACGCAATATGACATCAGCACTGCATCGTTTTCCCGAGGGACACAATGCTCCCTTCTCGATCGACAGATACACTCGCAATGATTAATTGTTCACGACTTCGCATATTATTATATTATGACGTTTATACGCGAATGCAAATTATATATTTTTCAGTGAGGCCCTTATTTCAATATCAGATGAAAAAAAAAAACGTTCGTTTTCCTAGCTGTGTTCGGAACGGTCTTTTTTCTTTGACGACAGCAAGGAAAAGGAGAAAAGTCCAATAAAAAAAAAGGAGAAAAAAATGTCCAATACCTTGAGACGGACGGTAACATTTTCGTATTATTACCGTGTAAATCGGGGTTGTCGCGGTGAGACGAATTCGTAGATAACCGATTCTCCGTTTCGTTCGTAATATACAATACTTAAGCCTCACGTTACCTGAATTATGAAATAACTGCACGTCCGCCGAGAGTTCGATGACTCGAGACACTGTCGACGAAATTTTATTGCGCGGTACGATACATCGAAGTTTTTTGTGGTTCACTCATATTTCACGCGAAAGACAAGTAGTTTGCGATATTTCTGTTCTAACCGCGATATTCACTTCCGGATGTAAAAGCAACCCGATCGAAACCCGATGTAAAAGCAACACTTACGTCTACACTATAACGTCGGGGACTCTAAATCGCCGCGAACTGATCAGCTGATCGGGACCCGCGGGCCCAACGAACGTGAGTTGAGACGCCTTTACCCATAATTCCCCCGGCGCTCGTCAGCCGGTCAGTAGACGCGAAGACGTCAAGAGCGCCCCGATGTTTACACGTTGTCGCGGAACTTTAGCTCGAGTTTTGTTCGAAAGAAAAAAGTTGTGGCTAAACTTACGATGGTGTTAATTCTATTTGTTTCGGGTTTTAGTATAGGTCACTATCACGAGTTTTCGTACTTCGAAAATATTCGATTCGTCAATGTATTGTGTAAAAACAATCAACTTGAGAGTAATAACTTGTTTTTTTAATCCCGCGCGATTCTTCAAGTGAACATTTACTTAAAAAAAATTAATTCAGTAGCGCGATCATTGTTAACAAAATGGTCGCGAAGTTATTTTTCAATGGCGAAAAAGTTTGGTGCAGCAATACATCGGTTTGCTTCTTCGAGGACATCGAAATAAGTGAGTCGAGTAATAAATTCAACAATATTAACGCCCCCGTGAAAAGGTACGCGCGTAGCGAGTGCGTGAAAACTAAAAAGTCGTTTCAAAGTTTCGTGCGTGAAACGATAACATTAATAAATAAAACTCGCAACTTTTATCACGCACAACCGAAGTTTCACGATCGGGCGTTTTCAAAGATTTTTTTTTACACTACTCATTCCTTTTTTTTGCATTTTGACGCGTATATAAAACGGAAATACTTTGGAATAATGTATCTCACATGTACCGACAAAGCCCTCGACAGTGATTACCGCTTGAGGTTAGAATAAATCAAATTTATCTAACCGCTCTATCGAAGCGCCGAGAATATTTTATCCTACCACAGCGAATGCGAAAAAAAAACGAAGAATTGTCCGCGTTTAATTCCGAGATCGCATCGTTTCATCGCGGCATAACAAGGTGTGCGAAACTGGTACGCGTGGTTCCTTCCGTGTTTTTCTAAGAATTTATTATTTATCCACCATACACGATATACCTGTCGTATAAAAAAGGGGGTTTGCGTTCACGTAACTGCAATGACGTATACGACGACCCACGATGAACATACGTATTCCACGTGTTTTTCGATAGTACTTAGGCATTACGGATTATAGATCGAGAAAAATATATACAACGCGCACGGCTCGGAAAAGAATTTTCATCCGTTATTTCACTATTATGTTTTGAATCGATATATTCGCGTATACACACGACATTACGAAAGACACGTACGCGTGCGTCTATTTCGTTGTGTGTGTAGAATAAATACGAATGTTATATACCGCGTTGCGAATCGCGTTTTGCACTAAATAATAGAAATATACCGATCGCGGAATGTGAGAGTAATTTAATCGCCATGTTGCGGTCGATCGAAAAATCTATTCAAAAACACTTATTTTTAATTAAAAATAATGCGCGATGTATTAAAACGGTCGTTGACACGATAATTTGTAAACATCTTACAATTGTCCGTTATTCACGATTTAACTCTCAAGAACAACACTATTTAATTTAAAGAGTATTTTTTATCTACTAAAGTCGATTGATAATTAAACTCGAGAGCAATTGCCAACATAAAAGGGCAATAATAATTGGGGGGAGGAGGAGGTTAGTACTCGATACGTAAGTATCCCAGTTTCGACGATAAAACTATGCGCCAACCATATAGTACTGTACTTTGCCAATATAAACGTCTATAATCATTTGCCAATTCTGTCGATACTTGTCCGTTCCCCGTGATAACGGAAACGCTTAAATTATCGATAGGCAACTAAAGCGCGTGGGCGGCACGATATGCCGATCGTATCTGTAGATATAAACTTTTTTCTTTCGATCTTTTTTTTATTCCTTATAGCAAACTTCGATTTTTTTTTCACGTGTATTTTACAGGTCCGACGCTAACGCCAGCAGTTTCGGAACCAAGTGCTTCGTTGCCGGAGACTCCGACGCCCGGCAACAAAAATTACGACGAATCAAACGGTCAACATGCGAATATGCAAAATGGAGCTCCGGGGGCCTCGGGAAACGACGAACTCGATCCCGAAACTCTATTTTTTCGGTGAGAAAAACCTCATTTTCTTTTTTTTTTATAATCGCGATGTATTTGTAAATTATTCAAAACAACAAGCGTGTTGCCTCGACGCACGCTAACGTTAATGGCTCCGTGGAGACAAATCGCATTACGCGAATGAACGACGTATCTAAAAATAGTCATACGTATGGTATATGTTACATCCTATGCGCGACTCATAAATTTCATGTTGCGGACGTCGTAAATGCGACTAAATAGTTAATTTATCAGTCGTGGTAAGCGTTACCGCAATCGTGTTTATTGCTTTTACTCTTATATATGATTATCAGCGTTTTTTTAAATTATTTTTATACTTTCCCGACGATTATCGATTTTTTAGAATGCGAAAACATCTTTAGCGATACTTTTAAATGCAATTTTCTCAAATACCATTACGACAATTTGATTTTTTTAACGAAAAAAATTATTTGTTTGCAAAACTGGAGTACAAATAATGTATTGGTATTTTTGATCTTAAAATTTCGTATAAAATCGATTGAAAAAAAAAAAAAAAAAATTTGTTAAAAAAAAAGTGGAGCAATCCTCGTAAATACACGATTTACGACGTCTATTTCCAAAAAAAATGTATGATTTGTAAAAAAAAATGAATTAAAGACGAATATGAATATCGACAATTTTTTTTTTTTTTTTTTTTTTTTTTCTTTTAGCGACGGACGACGAAGGATCGACATGGTTCTGGTATATCAGGAAGAAAGCGAAGGCGTAATGACGGAAGCCGAGGCGAGAAAAAGACAACAGAGAAAGATCTTCCAAGAGAATTTATTGAAAGAGGGTCTTCAGGCCGAACTCGAGCCAAAGGACAACTCGTTTGATGGTAAAACGAGTTTTCTAAAGCTTCACATACCGTGGAAGGTGAAAGTTCGATACGCCGAAGTGATGAACTTGAAATTATGCACCAAACGATTTATCACTATATCCGTGAAAGCCTGGGTAACGTTTATTATTTTATTTACGAAAAAAAAAAAAAAAAAATTTAAGAAAAAAATTGTAAAAAAAAAAAAAAATTTACTAAATTTTTTTTTACAATTTTTTTCTTAAATTTTTTTTTTTTTTTTTTCATTTACATTTCAAATCGTTAATTTCAAGTTTTCCCCGAGCAACAAGCGATTTTTAATATTTTGTATGCGTTTCTCAAGGGCGACGAGGGCGGCAAAGATAGGAAGAAATTCTGGGAAAAGTCGCTTAGCTGGTTAAATTGGATAAGAAGAATACAAACGTGGGACACCGATAAATACCCCGAGGAGCCGAGTTTTTACGCGAGTACCGATACCGGCGATCGCGAGGAGAGGTAAAAAAAAAAAAAAAAAAAAAAAAATTTCCAACAATCGATTAATAATTTCGTCAAAACACTCCGCCGCGAGATCGATCGTTGCGAAAACGTCGGCAACGATGGTAAACCTAATATCCGTTATTTACGGAATCAATAATAAAAAAAAAAAAAAAAAACTTAAAAACATTCTTTTTCCCAATCGGAAACGATGGTAAACGTAATATCCGTTATTTACGGAATCAATAATAAAAATAAAGAAAAAATTCCAAACGTTTCCTTTTCTCGTTCAACATATCGCGGGACTCGATAAGCACAAGAGATTTTACTCGCGGTTTGTATGTATAATGAATAAAAATAATAAAAACTGTGCCGCGGTCAGTAAAGAGTCACAAGAGTAGACATTATTCGATTGTCTGTGGTATCTATATCCGCTGAAAGTTTATTTCCGTCGAAAGACTTATAGACATTCAACTTGTTCTCTAAAAAAAAAAAAAAAAAAAAAAAAAAAAAGGTCGAGTTAAGGTTCTTATCGACTTTCCGAAGATAATATCCGCGCATAAATGCTCGTTGCATTATTTTTATTGCTATACCTTTGACCTCAAAGTAACCGTATTGACTTCCGAATTTTCGATAATCGCAAAATAATAATTGCAGAGAAAGTCGCTGGTCAATGGAGAGTATATCGAGTTATAGTTGAAAGGTCTTCTATTCAACGATTCTAATCGCAAATGCCTTCAATACGGTTACATTCATTGGAAAATTAATGAAAATTATGATTTCTCGTGAAGAGTAATCGAAACTTTTTACGCTTTTCCATTAGAATTACGCGAAGTTTAACGCTTTGGAATAAAATTCATAAAATTCCTTGAGCTCAAGTAGTACGACTCAAGAATTCATCCGCCGCGCTGCGAGAATTGAGTTTCAATGGTTTCGTTACAGACGCTTTCGTTGTTATGTATTTTTGACTCCTTTTTTTTTTTTTTTTTTTTTTTTTTTCATGTAGATTCGTTGTAAAGGACCGAGAAACTGCTTACACACCCGCGCAGAGGTCGCAAATTGTTATGCAGATATTAATGAGGACGCGATACGACGAGGTATCGGAGAAATCGGGTATAAGACGATTGATAGCGGACGGTACTTATCTCGACTGCTTTCCATTGCACGAGGGACCGTACAACAGGCCGTCGTCTGATGGAGTTCTTCTCGATAGGCATTTACTGTATCTTATATGGGCGCGTCCTTCGCAATGGTATTTAATTAATCGCTATATATATATATAAACTATAATTATAAAATGCAATGGAAAAAATATTATCGAATTTTTTTAATCTTCCGAAAGATTTTTTTTTTTCACGATTTTCAAACACACAATTTTTTTTTAGAAAAAAAAAAAAAAAAAAAAAAAAAAATGTCGATAATTTTTTTTTTTTTTCGGATTGCGTTTTTTTAGCGACAATATTTCGAGAATTACATGAAAAATTTGCTTAATCTTAATTTTTATAAAATCGCTGTAATTTCATGTGCGTTAAAATTACAAACGACTTTTTGCAATGTAACGAATATTTTTGTAATTTTTGTTATTCAATTTTAAATTTTTTGGTAAATTTTCAAGTTTACGTTTTTTAATTTCCGAGTGATATACGACAGCTGTCAATATTTTTTTTTAAGTACATTAAATTTGCCTTTTTTTTTGCAGTATACGTAATTTTAATTTTTTTCATTTTTCGCCATTTTGACGGTTCGTTCGATTTCAGGCAATTAATTCTACAAAATTGTTTTATTTTCAACAAAGAATTATACAATATACTTAATTTTATTTCTACGATTGTATTCTTATTTATAAAACTTCTTTTTTTTTTTTATTAATAAGGTATAAGAGACAACCGTTGTGGCTGATAAGACGTTATTTCGGGGAAAAGGTCGCCCTGTACTTCGCCTGGTTGGGTTTTTACACGAAATTTTTGTATCCGCCCGCCATCGTTGGTCTATTGTGCTTCATCTACGGACTCGGAAGCATGGAGAGTCCCGACAACATACCGAGCAAAGAAATTTGCGATCCCGCAATCGCCGGTGAGCTTTTCGTTTGTTCTCCGAATATGAAGAAACGACAAACTTACATTTTTTAATGAATTTTTATTAATTTCTTTTTATAAAGGTAACATTACCCTCTGTCCATTGTGCGACAAGGCGTGTGCCTACCGGAAATTGGGCGAATCGTGTATATTTTCCCGCCTCACGTATCTATTCGACAATCCGGCGACCGTATTTTTCGCAATTTTCATGTCATTTTGGGGTAATTAATTTTTTTATTTTTCATTATTATATTTCGATAACACAAAAATATGTTAATTAACATTTTTTTTTCGGATACCTTCCAGAAAAAAAAAAAAAAAAAAAAAATCAATCAATTAAATTTTTTATTGAAATTGAAATTTATAATTGGTGTTTTTTTTTTTTAGCTACAACGTTTCTCGAGTTATGGAAACGTCGCCAAGCGGTCATCGTCTGGGAATGGGATCTTCAGAATCCCGACGGCGACGAGGAGCCGCGTCCGGAATTCGAGGCGTCCGTGAAAACTTTCAGAATTAATCCCGTTACGAGAGAACGCGAACCCTATATGCCGGCGTTTTCGCGCGCATGTAAATACATGGTTACGGGGTCAATGGTCTTTTTAATGGTAATTTTGGTCACAAAATTTTCAACGATAACGATTTTTTTTTTTTTTTTAGAATATTTTCGGCGTCAGGGAATTTTTTCTCTCAAAAAGATTTTTTCTCTCCTTTTGTTTCTTAAGAATATTTAGTACACAAATAACCGTTGTAACGATATAATTATCAATAATTAATTTAATAATAATCATAATTCTTATAAATTTTAATTTTAATTGTCTTATAAACAGATTTGCGTCGTTCTCGGTGCGGTCCTCGGAACGATAATATACCGCATATCGCTGGTTGCCGTTTTTTACGGTGGCGGTGGATTTTTTTTGAAGAGACACGCGAAGATCTTTACATCGGGTACCGCTGCGCTTCTCAATTTGATTATCATAATGATATTGACGCGTATATATCATCGTCTCGCGAGATGGATGACGAATTACGAAAATCCACGAACGCAAACGGAATACGAAGATAGTTACACTTTCAAGATATTTCTCTTTGAATTCGTAAATTTTTACTCGTCGCTGATATACATAGCGTTCTTCAAGGTAATTCATTATCGGCGTATCGCTTTTATCGTGTAATTTACAATTTGCTTATACGATTTTTTAAATTTATTTTTTATAAAAAAAAAAATTATTTATTAATTAATAATTAATTATCAATTTAATTTTTTTTTATTTCATTTTTTTTTAATTTAATTTTTTAATTTTTTAGGGACGATTTTACGTTCATCCCGGCGACGCCGACGCTCGTTCATCCGAATTCTTTCGCATAAGAACCGACGTCTGCGATCCGGCCGGTTGCCTCTCCGAACTTTGCATACAACTCGCTATAATAATGATCGGCAAACAGTGTTTCAACAATTTTGTGGAGATATTGTCACCGAAAATGTGGAATTGGTGGAGAAAACGGACTCACATGGCGGCGACGACCGATCATTCGAGACAATACACCTCCTGGGAACAGGATTACCAGCTTCAAGATCCCGGAAGACTCGCGCTATTCGACGAATACCTTGAAATGAGTAAATTGCAATTTATTCGAATTTTGCGTTTTCCTAAATTACAAAATTCTAAAAAAAATTAAGTTTTCACATCGCTTTGGCATTAATTTCAACGATTCAACGACTTCGAACGTAAATCAATTTTTCAATAATTGATAATCCGAATTATCAAATTTTTTTCTTAATAATTTTTTTCCGATTTGTATGAAATTTTATAAAAATTTCAATCAATCGATCGATTTCTTACGAATTTAATGCCAAATACGATTTTAATTCGATTTGTCTGCAAAATTTCACCGCTATCGTTGATAATACAATTTTTATTCCCATTTTCTTGTTCTTTAACCGAAAAAAAATCGACAATGCCATACAGTTGACGCCGTAAAGTACTTTAACTCGGGAGATACGAGAAAAGCAATTGATGTTAATTGTTAATTCCCTTCTTAATGAACGTTTCGTCGCATTGTTCGCAGTTCTTCAATACGGTTTTGTTACGCTTTTCGTTGCTGCATTCCCGTTGGCGCCGCTCTTCGCTCTCCTCAACAATATCGGCGAAATTCGTTTGGATGCTTATAAAATGGTAAAGGAAGCGAGAAGACCGTTAGCAGAAAGAGTTGAGGACATCGGCGCGTGGTATGGAATTCTGAAAGGTGTTACGTACGCATCGGTCGTCTCGAACGTTAGTGAAATTCTTCTTAATCCCAAATATCAACTACGAGCTCTCAGCTTATTGCTTTTAATTGATTTCATATCGTTTTTTCTTTTTTTTTTTTTTTTTTTTTTTTTCAGGCATTCGTAATCGCATACACTTCGGACTTTATACCTCGAAGCGTTTACGCGTTTGTTTATTCGCCGGGAAACGATTTGGTCGGATACATCGATAGTTCGCTGTCGGATTTCAACACATCGGATTATCGGGAGGATATGCTGAGCGACGTCGATGGCCGGAGACCGACGACTTGTCAATATCGTGGCTATCGAAATAGCGCTAATCACCCCGATGATCCTTACGGACTTAGTCCGCAGTATTGGCACGTATTTGCCGCTCGTTTGGCTTTCGTCGTTGTATTCGAACACGTGGTACGTATCATAGTTTCCTTCAAAGTTTTATCGATAATTTTTTCCACTCGCGAACAACTTTAATTGTCTTTCGCGTCGTCGAAGGTCCCTAAACGGTAATATTATCAATTCATTGATCACCGACACAAAAACCATCGCGTATCGTTTATATTTTAGCAGAAATTCGAATGTCTGAGATCGGCGAACAGAAAAAAACAAATCGATAAATCAATTTCAAGATTTTCCGCTCTACTCGAGAAAAAAAAAAATTTACCAATAAAAATGAAATTTTAGAATTAAAAAAAAAATTAATTTTTTTATTATTTTTGTTATTTAAATTTTTTTTATTAAATGCTTTTCGAAAATTGTTTATTTTTTTAAAATAATAAATGTTTATCGAATTTTTTTTTTTTATTCGTAAATAAATTTTTTTAAATACTAATAATATTGATAAATGTTAATTACAGACATTTTATTAATTTTCGAATGTTGTAATTGAAATTTTAAGGTTTTCGCACTGACGGGAATAATGAGTTACGCGATTCCCGAAATACCGAAATCAGTTACAACGCAAATGCAACGGGAGCGACTGCTCGCGCAGGAGGCGAAGTACGAAAAAGGGATAAACGGACGAGAGGACGAAGAGGAACTGATAACTGTATTGCGAGAAGCCGGTCACATCGGGAAACCGGGCGGAAGAAGAGGCAGTTGGGCGCGAAGATTCAGCAAGTTAAGCGACGGACTCGACGCTCACGTCGACGTCGCCGCGCGACACAATCGGCAGAGTGACGCATCGACCGTTTGGGAAGTGACGTAATTACGTTCGATCGAATCCCGGAACGTATCGGGGGAGCAACTGGGATGACAATTGACGTTACGCTGGAGCCGTACAGAGAGAGAGAGAGAGAGAGAGATATCGCTGAAAGCGACAAGAATCATCGCGTTGGTAAAAATTTATCGATTATCGATCGGAAAAAAAAATCGGCGTAATTTTTTTTTTTTTTTTATATTCCAGTAATAGTTATTTCTAATAGAATAATAATGTATTTTGTCACAAATTTACGGTCCATTTGAAAAAAATTTTGTTACAGAAAAAAAAAAAAAAGAGTATTTCTCAGTGCCGAAGTTTCCGATCGAAAAATCGATACATTTTCGACTCGACATCGATCTATTGACGAAAGGAAAAAGCGCGACTAACTTGTAAATAGTTTTAATAACATTCGTCTGCCAAAAAAAAAAAAAAAAAAATAATAGTTACCCTCACGAATGGCGAATGTTTGTCGAGAAGTTTAATTAAATTTGAAATTATTAATGATTATTTATTATTTGTTTAATAAAATGGTCTAAACTCTGACGTTAAATTTGCAACATAATGTTAACGGTAAAAGTCACCGATATACGCGAATTCTTATAACTAAAATGATAATCTTCCTGCGAGTACTCGCGGATCGACTGCAGCGACGAGTTGAGACGAATTTTTTCTTTTTGTTTGCAATTCGTCGCGTAATCAAACGGTTGGTATTTAATGATATTTTCATAGATCTGAATATTCAATCGAATACTTGAAAAGTTGCTATTGTAATCGAATTGTGTATATTAATCGTATAGTTATCTCGTTATATTTAACGGCACAAAAGTATTTTTGAATCACTTGCAGAGAATTACGACTGACAAACGTTAACGTGTTGTTGATAATATTATTAATATTATATTATTATTATATTATTAATATTATTTATCTGTATATATGTATATGTTACATAATCTCCACTGTAAGATTGTTAAATTTATCGTTCACGAACAATAATTGTATTGAAATTGTGTATTCGATAGAACTGTGCAATGTTTTTGTCGATTGTAAGATTAAGAATTTTTCGACTTTTTTTTTTCGAATGATAGGTTATTGCGCTTATTTCGTTGGACCAAAAAATTACCAAAGACTAATTAATCATTTTTTTTTCGACGAAGAAATGCGTTAATGGTTTACGAAATAAAAAAAAAAAAAATCCGAAGAAATTTCAGAATTATTCATGATATCGAAAAAAAGGGCTTTTCATTCGTCAAACTGAACTAAAATTACAAATTCGACTTTGCAAAAACCGTAAAAATAATGCCTCAATTTTTCAAATTTTGCAATTTTTGTTTATTTTCTGAAAATTATTATACATTTTTTAAAACAAAAATTACGGACTTTTTTTTCGTACAAAATGTGTTAAAACAATTTTTGATATCTTAGCATTTCATTGACTCGACTGCATCGATTGTCTTTCGATAATCCCGGCAACGATACCATCGGATATTTTTTCCCGTATTCCCGATATACACTATTGAAAAGTATAATCGCAAAATTGGGAGAATATAAAAAAATTAATTATCCGCATTCGCGCGATAAAGCCGATTGGGAGTCAAAAAAAAGATCGACGATAGGTACTCCGTAAGATTGAAACTTCGTACGAAATCGCATTTCTTCGGTTTAAATTATTAAATTATTCATTAAAAAAAAAAAACATTGGAAATAACTTAATATTAATTAAATTTGATATTGATATTGAATAATTTAATTAAATATTAAATTATAAATTTAATAAATAAATTAAATTAAAATAAAAAATTGATTAAAATTAATTGATTAAATTAAATTAATATTAAATTATTCCCAATGTTTTTTTTTGTTGTTTTTAATAATGTAAAGCGCAGAGAACAAAATACAGGGATTTCTTCGAATAAAAAAAAAAATAACTATGATATTTTACTACACAATATACTCTTTATTTTACATGATTTCAATATTCCACCTCGTCACCCTGATATCAGGCGCGACATTATTACAATAACTAACTCGATAGAATATATTTATAATATTATACACGTACAATAATTCATTCATCTCTTCGTCTCTATGGATTTTCCATTTATATTTATAATTATATTATTTCGTTATTGGCCTATGATTCGTTTCGTAACTGGGCGTTTCTTTTTGTTTTTCTTTACCTCCTCGACGCTCGACACTTCATCAAACATTGTCATCTTCGTCCCCATAATAATTATCATCGTCGTCATCGTCATCATTATTTTTTCCTTTTTTTTTTTTTTTTTTTTTTTTTTTTTTTAATTCTAAAACGTTTAGTTTACATAACATACATACCCACGTTTAAAGTTTATCACAGTTGTGTTGGGGGAAGATAGACGGGGGAAAAAAACACGGAGAAGGGAGGGAGGGGACGGGGTGAGGGGTGGTAAAGACGGGAATACTAGAGATCGAGAAAGCAGTCCGTTCGCGTAATCTTAAAAAAAAAAACCGCGACGTTTTTCTTTCTTTGCAAAAACGGTGTATCGACTCGCGATTTTTATCAAATTCGCATCAAAACGGTGTGCGTGATTTGCGATAAAAAAAAAAAAAAAAAAAAAAAAATTTGTAACTTCATTATTATCGGTTTTTATAGATTGGTGAATTACTTCGTTGGATGGTTTTTTTTTTTTTTTTTTTTTTTTTTTTTTTTTTTTTTCATTTATCTAACGAATTAATGAATCGCCCATTTCTAATTGTGCGCAGTTGCAGGGAAATTCACGGCGTACTATTATTGGATACGAGAAATTATAGGCCCACAGGAGGTTTATCCACCGATGTCGACGAAACTACGTTATCTTGCGTTACAACACTGTTGGCGGGTGGAAAACAACTGTTGAGTCACTACCGACGAAGTTATTCAACTTCGATTTTTTGCGAAATATTGGGATTTTTTTCATTTTTTCTTTTTTTTTTTTTAAACAGTTTTTCTCGTTTTTTTTATTATGCTTTCTCGAGTATTTCATGTATGTCGAAGTGTTCGAGATTTTTATCGCATGTATTTTCGATTTTCGATATATAAGTATCGTAATTGGTGGAGCAATTGCGGGCGCTTCGATTGATCACTTTAACTATATTCTCCTTTGTATAACTACCGAACTACGAAATTTCCTATTTATTCGAAAAAATATCTAAAAATATATTTTACACGTTACAACAGTCGGCATCGAAAAATAAACGATTCATGTATTTTTTTTGTATTTTTTTTTTTTTTTTTTTTTTTTTTTTTTTTTTTTTTCAATAATAAAATAGAACCGCGAGTGTCGGTGTCGAGTTATGGAGAAAGGGACTGCAACGAGGGGGGCGGCGGTGGAGGAATGTCTCAAAACTCGCGATCTCGATAGCGGCTAATCCCAAATTTTCTTTTTTTTTTCGTTCTCTTTTCATACTTTTATCTCGTCGTTACATGCTGCAGCGTAAAACAGAAAAACCTCAAAACTTTATATACACGGATACGGTGCGTCGCGGCAATTCGATGTTCGGAGGTACGAATTTCCAAGATGATTATTCACAGTCGTCAGTTTTTTTTTTTCTTTTTTTTTTTTTTTTTTTTTTTTTCATCATAAAAAATATGTGTCTCTCTGTCTATCTGCCGGGGATTCACTCGAAATATACTTATTTACACGTTGGGTCGTCGATCGATCGATAAATCGATGATGCGAACTTTCGCAACACTTTGACTGAATTTACGCGAACGGACTTCGTTGCGATCTTTTCTTTTTTTTTTTTTTTATTTTTCATTATTTCTTAGCGTAGGCATCTTTTTACCGTCCCGATATTACGATAGAGAAGAGAGGATACGGGATACAAGGGGAGGAAGGAGAGGGGAAATTGGGTTTAGCTGGGACCGGGTGGAGCATTGAAATTAAACATCGTCGTCGGCGGTCGTCCCGGTTGCGGTTTAGGCGGCAACTTCGGCGTCACCGAACCTGTAAAATATTACGGATGCGCCATTAACATTATATTCATTTTCTTGTCATTATTTTTCGTATCGTAAAAAACGAAATCAGACAAAATTCACTATAGTCGATATCTTAATGAAAGAAAAAAAAAAAAAAAAAAAAAAAAAAAAAAAATTGAAAATAAAAATAGTGACACGATGATAAAAAAAATTCTGGCGATATTTTACCGAAATATCGAAGATATTACGGCACAATGGTGATTATCCCCACGAATAACTAAAAACGATAGATAATCCGAAATCGATAGTAATCTTTTTTTTTAGAATGCAAGAAAAAAGAAATCCTTAATGAGGTCTTAAAATGAGTTATTTTCAGTAAATTCTATTTTTTTTTTTTTTTTTTCGTGATTTAAGTTGTTGTTAATACAATTCCACTTTAGCTGACACGAGTTTTTCGTTTGAAATGGTTACAAACAATTTTTGAAAAATTAGTATACAATTAACTTAACTGTATCGCTTTATTACCGGTTAATGAGGATTTTACTCGTTTTTTTTGTCGTTTCCGGTCGCAATTTTACTCGCGTTTACGCTGTGCCGATGATTGTCTTACCGTTAGGCTGAGTAGGCGGAGGTTTTGTGGGACTCGGGCCGTTGAAAGACATGTATCTCCGCGGATGCGTAGAGTTCGATGTCGAACTCTCGAGGGTGGAATTTCGACGTGCTAAAAGCGCCGAATTGCTGGGATTCAGAGTCGGAGGAAGTCGCGGTGGAAGTGTCACGGGAACGTCTCTTGGAAGATCCCTTCGCGGCGGTAACGGAGGCGGCGACGTCCCTTCGCGTGGTGGAAGTATCGGAGCGTTTGGCGCTTGTCGAGCCTTTGAAAAAAAGAATTTATATAAAAATCTTCTTTTTAGTTGGCGAAAACAATAAAACGGCCAAAAGATTTAAACCGAAAAAAAAAAAAAAAAAAAAAAAAAAAAAAAAAAAAAAATTTGCAAAATTTTCAAAATTCTATGATCCCTATGAAAATGATTTTTTTTCTTTTTATTTTTTTTGAGACGAGAATCGATTATTTTGAAAATCGAGATAAGAGACCGATAGCGGTGAGGTAATTAATCATTGAAATAAAATGACTAACTTGTTGCGGCGATTCGCTTATGGAACTCTCGCGTCTCCGATGAGATCGCGGAGGCAACGGTGGCGGTGGTTGATTAGGAGAGACGTGACTGGGCGAAGGGGGTGGTGGCAAAGGCGCACCAGGACTACCGCCCGACGACGGCAGTCCGGTAAGCGCACCCATGACGCCGATGGTACCGGAGTTAAAGCCAAAGTGCGTCGCTTGCGGTGGATGATGCGGTGCCGGCATGTGCCCCGGTGAACCGAGCTGAGGACTGCTACCCGGCGATCCAAGAGAGAGTCCCGACATGCTGCTGAGTAAGTCTCGGGGTCCCGGAGAACCTGGCGGTGGTCCGGTTCCTGAAATCGCAAATTACGAATCGTTAATTACATCTAAAAAAAAATTAAAACAAATTGTCTGCACAGTTCGTTAAAAAAAATATCGATAAAAAAATTAACTATAGAAAAAAAAAAAGTGAACAATTATCTCATTACGAAAAAAAAAAAAAAAAAAAAATTATTTAACTTTAATTCGAAAAAAAAAAATAAAATCGATTTCTTAGTTATCTAAAATAACTAATTTTCTACGAATCAAATGACGCAACAATTTTCGTTAATATACTAAAATTGTCTCTGTAAAGTGAATTTCGCGCGATAAAATTCCGAAAAAGACATACCACCCAAAAGCACGGGAGCGAAAACGCTGTGATCGCCGGTGTGCGTTGTCGTAACGTGCGAAGTGTGCGGTGGTGTTTCCGGTAGTTCCGGTGGCGGCGGTACTTCGGGCGTTGGATCGTGAAGTCGGACACTCGAGGCGACGGCTTGCAGAGGCGCCGGCAATTTTCCGCTCAAACTTCGAGCTTTTATTCCCGGCGATTTGAGATTTAATTCCGGCCATTTCCGGGGCTGCGACAGTGAGAAATCGATTCGTAAATATGTATCGAAAATAAAACGTCGAAAAAAATGAATTATCGACGAAAAATCGGCGATAAGAAAAGACAATTAATTTCTTACCACTCGCGGTGGTTGCCTGCAGCTTCGCGGCTCGACTTCCAAACTTTTGTTGAAAAGATAATTGTGAATCTCAGCCTCCGGTATGTTAGAATCGAACGGAGCTAAATTTTCGATAAAATGCCTTATCCTCGTCTCGACTGAGAGACAATACGGTTGATTCTGATACTGTTGTATCTCTCCGATTATCTCGGCGATTTTTCGTCGTTTGCTGAAGTTTATTAGCTCCGGACAGTCCGTCAAGTAGTTGGAATTTCCTTCTTCGATGTGAAGTATATTCGTGAGATACATTCCTACGGAAAAAAAAAAAGAAAAACAATCGTTAAGGTTTGCGTTACGATTAGGAATATGTTTTGCCGTAAAAGAACCTTTTTTTCTATTCGAAAACTCACCGCAGAACGGTACGCAAGGAGGATTAATGGAGCGCAACTTTTCTTGATATTTTCTAAAGTGTCCGTTGTGCAACTCGCGCGCTTCTTCCAGATATTTTTCCAATCGCGCGGGAATTTGCTGAAATAATTAAGAGATCGCAATGATTTTTTTTTTTTTTTTTTTTTTTTCGTTCTTCGATCGAAATAAGAAAAAAAAAAAAAAAAAAATTGCTCACTTGAAACGTAAACTTTAATCTGTAAACGGATGCGGATCCCATGGCGAAAACTATGGCTATCACACCGTTGAAATTGTTGAGATCCTGCAGTACCATCATTATTTCGATTATACGAGACACAATGGCGACTCTCTCTTCCAGATTCTCGGCTTCTACTATAGTCTTTTCAAGCCACAGACCGAACTATCGATAAGAAAAAAAAAAAAAAAACGATAAATTACTTTTTTTCTTTCTCGTGTTTTTTTAATAAAATTATATCGGCGATTGGTAGAATAAAAACTCACGTTCGTCGTGTGCTTTATGAGTTTTAGCAAATTCGGTGATGTTATTTCTTTGTCTTTCTTCGGTTCAACCAATTCGGATGGTTTTACCGTTCTGTACAACTCGAATTCCAATAATGTCAACTGTCTTGCAAATTCGATGGGATGTAACTGAAATAAAAATTGTTTATAAATTATTTTTTTTTTTTTAAGAATTTTTTTTTGTTTACTTCGTAATGTCTAAAAAAATATCGATAAGATCGTTTTTTTTTTTTTTTATACCGTAAGTATTCCCCACTCTTCTTCAGGAACTTTGAGATGCCACTCGATAGGCGGCGGAGATCGTTCGAAACTAAATGTTATAGGCCTCTGTTCGGACTGCTCGCACTTTCTCTGTACGATCTTTATAACCGAATCAACCCACTTTCTCATTGATTTGCCACTGACGGTGTCTAAAAACGATCGAAGCTTCGCAAGGAGACTCGTGTCGCGTTCGAAGTCGTAGAAATGATGATCCACCTGCAAAATAATAAAACAATTAACGAATCAGCTATTTAATTAATAATTCCGTAAGAGTTAACTTTTCGTATAAAGTAGCAATCGGATATAAAAAAATATCTCAATTTCTTCGTTTAATTTCTAATTTTCGTGTTTTTCTACATAATTTAGATTTTGGTGTAAAAAAAAACGTTTTCTTGACCAAAAAAAGCAAAATGCTTAAAAAAACGCTTTTTTGCCAAAATCGTTGAATAATACAAATATTTCCAGAAAATGAAATATCCACAGCTACGATCGTTATAATGATCACTGATTTTTTTTTTAATCTGCAACTAACCCAATGCCTGAATACATTCAACACTCTGAATTGTACGGGTTGACAAAATTCCTTCCGATATCTTTTCCAGTCCTCTCGCACAGTCGCTTTACAGCCGGTAGGTTTTTCCTCCTCTCCGTAAACCAGCGAAGGATCCGGTATATCGAATCTTTCGATAAGCAGCGTCAGTAGTTCCTGAGGTGAGCAAAAACTCCTAAAAACAAAAAATTTCGTATTAAAAAATATATATATATATAAAATTAAAAACAACAATATCAATCGCACTGTCGTTTTCGTTCGAAAAAAAAAAAAAAAAAACAAGTGGCCTTTTTATTTTCTTTACCTATAAGTAGTAAGGAATGTTCGTACGAAAGCCGGATCGGCGTAAATGTGATAAGTGAGCCTCTCGACGAGTTTCACTAAAGTCGCTCCTTTTATCAGTGGCACACCGCCGTTTTCTCGCGCTTCGAGAACGAGATTTTTCGGACTATCCTGTTCGGCAAATTTGTACAGATGCGGCGGCGGCAGCCTCAACGGATGCTTCCTTTCTTCGTCCAAAAGTATGCTATCGAGTGTTCTTTCCAACATACTTTTAGTGTTCAACATCACCAAATCTGCCATCCAACTGTTTTTATCCTCAACAGATTTCGCTACGAGTGTTACACTCGGATGATCTCTCGGTGCAATTTCAAAGGCATTTTTCAATTCTATGGAATATAAAAAAAAAGTCTCATTAATCCATTTCCGCGAAAAATATATAACTATTTTTTTTTTTTACATGAATAACAAAAATCGTTTTTTTTTTTTTTAATCACAGATTTCTCAAAATCAAAAATCTTTTTTTTTAAATTTATTTCACGCGCTCACCTTCCGTATCTTCCCGATCAATTATATCGACTTTTCTTATGAAGAAACGTTCCTTCATCCGAAGTTCGCCCTGATGACTGGGATGTCCACCGCCGACGCCGACCGCCGCTACGCTAACGCTGACCCTTTTACCGGTACTTGGTTTGCACAATACCAGTAAACCGTCGAATAAAAATGCTCGCCTTTCCGTTAATCTTCGACCGTTGCTTCCCACTTTTCCCAGCATATCCTCTGCGAAACAATCGAGAAAAACGGAAAATTGCGTATTAACAAATTTCTCGATATTCGATGGATAATCGATGGATCGCGCGATTTTTTTCTCATTTTTTATTTATTTTTTAATCAGTACCTCTGATAAACTCGTTGCAACACTGGCCGATGTCTCGCTGATCCCAACCATCGACGGTTTTCTGTAATTCGCTGGTTTTCTCGAGAGCGGCGTGCCGTCGCGCGCGGCTTTGCATACGGAGACCTGTGTCCTTCTTCGGTAAATTCGCCATCGACTTTACGAGTTCTCGCTGAAGGGGACTCAGGACACCCTGAACTTGTTCCAGCGACTCGCCATCCTCGATATTTAACGTACGTTCGTGTAATACCTGACGAAAAATTCATTCACGATATATTATGAATTTTTATTTCAACAAAATTCAATTTTTCGTCGATTTTAAAACGAAAACGAAGAAAAAAAAAAAAAGTTTTTGCTCGATCATCGAAAAACATGCGAAATTTCAAAAGCGAAACGATTGAAGCGTTTTGAAAAAATTTAGCGGCCGGTATCTTGAAGAACAGTCGATAAAAAAAATTTATCTCATCGATACAAAAAGAATCGATAGTTCGTTTTTTTTTTTTTTTTTTTTTTTTTTTTTTTTTTTTTTTTTCTTACCTCAATATAGTCGAAGTACAAAAAACAGTGCCACACGGGTTGCAACAAAAGTTTCGGCAAGTAGTACTTCACTGCTTCTTTGAATCCGTGACCCGCCGCGCGAAGAGCCGCATTAGCCTCGGGTCGCGACAGTAACCTCGTTAAAACTTCTCGACTAGCGGGACTGTTAACATCCCTCGCGTATCTACGAATACAATATCGTTGATTAAAAAAATTCCATCGATATCGCGGATACATCGATACGGAAATGTAAAGATATGGAAAAAAAAGGAAACATCATTTTTTTTTTTTTTGCCGTTTGGCGAATTTTTCGTACTTTATATATACTTCGAACTCTGCTGCTTCAGCCAATTCCTCGAAACACGAACCCACTGTAGGCGTTTGTTTTTCTTCCGTTATTTCCATTATATCCTCGAGACTACCGAGTAACGTTACAGTCACTTCGTAAATATCCATTATGTTGCTGAAGAGTTTCTCGAGTTCGCAACGATCGGGTTCCAGTTTTGCGATTTCTTCTCGAAATACCTGTAAATTCAACGAAGAAATTAAGTAATATCTTCGAACGATAAATACCGAAAAAATGTTTACGAAATTTTCAAGAAAATTTAATTAATAGTTCGATGCATCAATCGACGATATTTAAAAACTATGGATTCGCAAAAACATTAATCAATAAATGCAAATATCTATGGAAATACAGATTCGTTGCACTTTTTCAGAGAATCCGCAATTTTTTATCGATTGAAACAAAAAAAAAAAAAAAATTATGAAAAGTATGAAAAATTTCGAAAAATTCGTAAAAAAGATTGATGAATCAATAAAACATTTTTTAACTCCCGAAATAAGCGATTATTCGTAAAAATCATTAAAAAAATGATTTATCGTTGTTAACAGAGTTTTTGGTCCGTAAAATTTAATTTTATATTTCCGGCGTAAATTTCATAAAAAATTTGACGTTTAAAATTACCGATTTTTTTTTTTACTGTACTGCGAAAATTAGCTTAATGATTATCACGATTTTCATTACCTTTATAATCATATGAAGATCTCGAAGGTAATGCCGTTCGTCATGTATGAGATCGCGAACCGATTCTTCGTATGTTTGTGAAACAACAGCTCCCAAACCGCTTTGCGGTCCCTCCGTGCAGTCATCTTGATAAAAGACGTCCATCAGAGCCTATAGGGTAATGTTAAAAAAATAAAAGAAAAAATGTGATTATCAATTCTCGTAAATTTCGTAAATTATAATAATTCGATCCGATAAGATTTTTTTGGAAAACAGATTTAGTTCGGATTCGCTAATAAAGATCGGTGCTAAGATTTCTCATCGACATCGACCATTTATAGAAAAATTAGTAATTGAAATTGAAAAACGACGAAACAACGAACAATCTTTTTTTTTTTTTTTTCTTTTTTTTTTTGCTCTAAGAATTTCATTAAATTCACGTAAAGCGGAAGTATTATTACGGATATAACGGAAAAAAGATCGAAAAATTTTGACGACGTATCAACCGCATCCTCGTGGGGAAGTAGAAATCTTTATTATTGGCAAAAAAAAGTGCAGTGCTTATCGATTATTGAACGGTGTGTAAAATACGTGAAAGAAAATGAAAATACATTATTAAAATTCGTGCTAATGTCAGAGTCATGCATTTCCAACCGGAAACAGTAATATGGTTTCAGGCGGTTTCAGTAAAATCTGATCGAACGGATATCGAAATTGAAACGTGGAAAAAAAAAAAAAAAAAAAAAAAAAAAAAAGACGCGAATTTATAAAAAAATTTTAACACGACAAGCGAAATCGAACGAATTTTTTTTTTTTCTCATAAATTCGCACGAAATAATTATCTTACGAACTTTAGTTCCGTTTTGCCGGAGTTTCGTGAACTGCAAATAAATCGATTCGCGAAATTTCCACGCAGACGAGAAATCTTCGAGTTTTTCTCTCGTCTCGTCGATTAGAATGAAATAACAGTAAACATTTAAAGATTGAGGATATTTTACAATATTATCCCGTGGAAAATGTGAAAAATAAAATGAATACCGAAATAGCAAAGAGCGTCGAGACAATAACATTTAATTAACATCGATAATAAGCGAATTTCCGAAACAACTTGTGTTTCTTCGCGATAAACAACGAATCACGAGATCAAAGAAATTTAACGACTACGTAAGATAAAAATATTTTTTTCACATGTAATACACACGAAAGGACGGTAACGAACATGAAAAACATGTAAACACTCGACGTATTTTATGATATATATAGAAATAATTAATTAATTAATAAATAAACGTCTTCTGGGTGTTCGGGAAGTACGTACCACCTAAACGGCAAGAGCGAAGAACGAACATGGGTTGGTGTTGTAATATGTTAGTGAAAGCATGTAATCAAGCAGAGAACAAATGCAGCCACGATTAGCCTGTGACTATTCTAACGCGCCGAATAGGCAAATTTTTAATAATTGATTTCTTTTTTTAGAATTTTTGAAATTAAAGTTTTCAGCATTAAACACTTATTTTACCATTAAAAAAATATATTATCGAACAGAATTCAATAATTTCCGTTTAAAAATTCAACATTTTTGAGAACGAAACTTTGAGAATTTGAATTTTTTTATTTTTTTTTTTTTGAGAAAATTTGAGAATTTCTTAACACGAGATTTCTGTGCTAATAAAATGTGCTAATAAATGTCAGAAACGATTGTTTCGTTTACTTGAGGATTTTTTTTTTCTCTTTTTTTTTTTTTTTTTTGAAGTCATTGACGATTGAGTTAATTTTTAATTCTAGATAAAGCTATGTGAACTACGCTATTTTATATGTACAACAGCGCGTTACGAGACAGATTCACATATTGTATTATTTATCGTCAGTGGCAGAGATTTTTTTTTCTATTTTTTTTTTTTCTTAGTGATTTAGGGAAATTAGTGAAATTGCGAATCCGTCTTCAAACACGATGTTAAGCGCGTTATATCTGTTACTGTGTACGATTAATCCAATATGTGCAGCACAAAGACACAGTACAAGCTTCAAGTTTTTGAAAATGATATGTTACCGTGTCTGCATACATCGCAACTCTTATATCTTCACAGGATATCTCGACGTGACGTATATTCTTGACATAATTTCCGGCAAGCTGAAATTTTACAAAGCAAAACGAAGAAAAAAATTTATATTTTATTTTTAATTTCATGTTTAGCGATCGAAAAATTTTTATTACGTAATTTCATGTTTTTCGTTTTTTTTTTTTTTTTTCTTTTTTTTTTTTTGACAAACCTTTAAAATATCCGCAGAAATGCACTCGAGTACTCCAACAACGAATAGACTGACTTGCGAATCAATCTTGTGCTGTAATACTTCCTGGATAATGGTGAAAACAAATTTTTTTTTTATAAGTCACGAATTAGAATGATTTTTTTTTTTTTTTTTTTTTTTTTTTCCGATGTTTTTACGGTATTAAGATCTTTACGTACTTTTTGCAAAAGCTGATGAATCTTGTCGACGGGAAGGACCAACGGTGATTTTTTCTTTCCCTTCTCTAAGGCATCCTTGGCATCTTTGAGGGCCCATTCGTAGATCGCCGTTGGAAATGTGTGCTTCACCCGTTCCTCTACATCTTGGGGTGTGTGAGGTGGCGGATCGCCGCATAACATACCCAACATTCTCAGTATCAAACTCTCCACGTAATCCAAGGCATCTTGACGAGCTTCTAGACTTGGATGTACTTGTTCCAGAACCTGAAAACATTTATTCGTATTAATATCTCAAAAATCGTCGAGTTTTCGTAAAAAAAATTTTTTCGTATTTTTCGTTTCTTTTTTTTTCAGAATTTCGTAATTTTTTTTTTCTTCGTAATTTTTCTTTTTTTTTCGTAATTTCGTAATTTTTTTTTAATCAATTTAAGACTAATATCTCAACGATCAAATTCATTGGATTTGAGAAGACGAATAACAAAAAAAAAATTACGTATTTTCCGTACATAACAAACGGAAAAAGGAGAGAATGTAAACGAATTTCGCAGTTATGGAGTAAAATGTTTACGACGACGAGACGCGAATGACTCGAGAATGAAAACAACAAAAGACGAGAAGAAAAAAAAACGTAGTAGAGAATCGACAATAATAAAAAAATAATGAAAATCATGATAATTGTAGAATTATTGAAAATAACATCGACTTTAGAGTGAAATACTTTGGATAATCATGAAAATGCTTTAAAAATGATTTTATGGTATGAAAATGAAAGAAAAAATACACTCAGTTTTTTTTTTTTTTTCCAAAAAGCGCAACAAATTTTTATAACAAAAAAGAGATTCAAAGATTTTTTTTTTTTTAATTCACAGCGACGCAGTGCGCCGTATCAAAGATAGTCAACGCACGACTGCGGCATCAAAAAATTATTTTTTTATTATGAAAGTTTGTTGTCGACGAAAAACCAATGATTTTGAATGAAAAATGTCGTAGGAACGTTTTTTTTTTTTTTTCAAGCGCCGGGAAGAAAAAAATGCAAAGAGTATGGAAATGCGACGTGCGTTTGTCGAAAGAATCGAATCTTTCGTTGCGCAGAATAAAATATGTTTCGGCAACTATAAATTGTGACGGTGCGAAGCACAGTCGCTGCCAAACTATAAATATATTATAGTATATTATTTATTATATTCGTAGGCAGCAAAAAAAGGAATAACGCTAAAAAATCTTGTGGAGCCAAAATAAAACATTTTTTTTTCGAAAATGCTTCAGAAGCTTAAAGACAAAAAAATGACAATTTCATCATGCAAAATGAATGAGAATCATTCGCGGCGAAATAATTTTTGTTTCTTTTTTACGAAAAGTACAAAAATTCAGTGGAATGAGAAAAAGGAAAACTTTTGATAAAATAGAAAAACGTCATTGGCGATACGAAAGAAATGTGCGACATTTTTCGCGATCGAATTATAGCCTGAAAAATGATTAATGGAGCATCGAAGGAGAGTAATCGTGAGCGTGAAGAACGAATTGTCGCCAGCTGATCGGGAGTTCGGAGTCCGAGCCGTGTGGCCCATCTTGCTGCTGATACGGAATATCGGTTTTTTTTTTTCTCTCGTCCCGACAACGTCGAGGATCTTATTTCCAAATCGATCGTAAAAATTGTCACGTTACTCGCGGGGCTTTTGGGTTACCGATGATGAGTTAAAAAAAATTGGCAAAACAAACAAAAAAAAGATTTATTTTTTAATGAAACGGAAAAAAAAAGGAAACGAAAAAAGTGATCGCGAACAAACGAACCTTGCGCAGAGAGTTGACAAACACTCCCTTCCACTTGGCGGCGTTCTCCTCTTTCTCGAAGTCGTAGCCTGACGGCTCGCCCACAACCGACGCCGGTGATGAAAACATATCACCGTGTTTGAGCGTTAAACGTTAGGTTTGTACTAAAAAAATGTTCGTCTCGCGAGATCGTACGATCGTCGATTTGTCACGATATTTGTAATTCGCATAGTCGTTTACGTTCCAATACTTGACAGTGGCCCGTGTCCGTCCGTCCGTCGTACGGTCGTTCGTTCTCAGGGCGCAGACATCGTATCTGCGTGAACGCGAGCACCTACAACTCGCGGTCATTATTTCCCGCGTCCTTGAAGATCCTCGTATAACCAGGACGAAGGACCGATCGGACGTTTTTAACGGACGAGCGGTACTTATTTGTTTCGCACAACATTGCACACGGCAGGACCTCGTTAAATCTCACTTCGTTTCGCACAGTTTTTTTTTTTTTCTTCTTTTTTTCTTTATTTTTTTTTCCCCCGCGACTCCCCGATCTTCCGAACCGTTCAGGATTTATACTGTTCTCATGCACGACCGATACCACCGTGCATCAGCGCGAGCCACTACTGCCATTGCGCCTGCTGCTACACTCTCTCTCAACTCTCGCGTTCCGCGATCGATACTGCGATACGGCCATCTCGCCTCGGCGAGACGCGCGAGATCGAGAGAGGCATCCGCAATTCACGAACGAGACGCAATCGAATCTCGAAGCGCGGACTTCCACGGCGCAAGCGTTGATCGTCAAATTAATTCGAAAAAAATTAATAAAATAGCATTTTACGAGATCAATGAAAAACAATTAATTACACTATGTATTCGATGCTTCTATTATTATTATTAAGAGGATATGACCCGAGTTTTACAATATTTTTAAATAATCGAATAGATCAAACTATCGATTGCGAAACATTCACGAAATGAGAATCGAAGATTAATGACGGTGATTCATTTTTTAAACGTTAAATTAGATAGACTCGTTAGAATCGTCAAGTTATGAATCAAATAACAATGTCTATAATTGCTTCATCAGATAATTTTTTTCTAAAACGGAAGTGTTCGTTCATTCGATACTATTATTAAATAAGAAATAAAATTAATCAATATTGCAAGCATTTAAATTTTTTCAATGATAATTCTCACGATTAAATTTTTATTTCACTCAAAATAGTCAGAATTTCCGTCTAATAAGTCAACTGTCGTCTCTAAATAAACCGGAAGTAACAATTGGATCGAATAAAATACACGAATATTACTGATTTCCGGTCCTTTTACAAGTTTTCAGTATTTTACAAATTTCTAACGAATTTGTTTATTAAATTTTGCGAAAAATATTATTTTCGGGTAAAATTGCTTTCTTTTTCTTCTATTGGTCAATTTTTGGTTTTTTTGCACCAGGAGGCGGAGGGGACGGATCGAAATAAGTCTTTTTGCATCAGCGTGCGAAAATATAAGTTTTATTTCTATTTTTTAATTACATTCAATAATCGTATCTTACTACTTACAGCAGCGTTACTTTTACATCTTCGGAATACATGCGAAACATTTACACAACTTAATTACATTTTATAACTTACGAAAAACAAATTTTTAATCGACGATCGTACGAAACAAACGAACAATGAAAAAAAAAACTTGTACCGGCAGCTTTCCGGGAGACGCGTATACGATAATACATAATTTTTCATGCAGCCATTTTCTGGATAAGTTGTAATTTAAATTAAGTTAATTGTATTCAAAATTATAAAAAAAAATATATATATATATATGTAATCGAAAAAAAAAAAAATCATTGCAAAATGTTTTTTAAATAAAAACGACGCCATGCCATGCCATGTTTTTTAAATTTCAAACCGAAGCGTGAAAACCGCGTGAATTCGTAACCCAAAATCCGAATCTTCAAGGTACTCGAAGAATACTTGAAAAAAAAAAAAATGCGAAACTCGACGTATACAACGAATACGTAGTTTCTAATTTTTCTTCATTTTTTAAAAAGTTAAAAAATATTTTGCGATTATTTTTTTTTATTCGATTACATATATATATATTTTTTTTAAATAATTTTGAAAACAATTAACTTAATTTAAATTACAACGTATCCAGAAAATGGCTGCATGAAAAATGATGTATTATCGTATACGCGTCTCCCGGAAAGCCGCCGGTACAGGTTCTTTTTTTTTTTTTATTTTATTTTTTATTTAATAAAAAATTAAATCGTAGTTGAGATATGGAACCATATATCGTGGCGAACTCATCGGTTTGAAATTTAGCGCATCAAAAACGAAGAAAAATTGAAGATAAATTAGAAACTACATATGCGTTGTATACGTCGAATTTCGCATTTTTTTTTTTTTTTTTTTTTTTTTTCAAGTATTCTTCGAGTACCTTGAAGATTCGGATTTTGGGTTACGAATTCACGATATAAATAAATATCGTTTCGATGTCATTATTCTACAATAGTCGATGCTGGTGATTCTTGTCGTCTCTCATCGGCGGTCAAAGGTTCGTTATTCAGTCGTTTCTCCAATAACGTTATTTCTCTTCGTTGACGGGAAATCGTATTTAGATGTTTTCTACACACGTCTTTCAGACTTTCGATAAATTTTTGCGCTCTCTTCAGTTTTTCGCTTTCCGGCACATTTTTCGCGTAATCCTAATATAACGAAAAACAAAAAGACAATGTTAATGTTAAGATTTTTTTTTTTTTCTACAGCAACTGTACGGCGAACCGCTCATTGCCACTCGAAACTTCGAAAAAACAATTACCGAGTCGCATCCACAGCCCAAAGTGCCCAATCGCAACCTCAACGGCTCTGGCAAACACTGCGTCGACTTATCCGCGTGATTTTCCGACCAATTTTTACACTTTTCGCATTCCGTTGACAATTTGGCGGTCAAATCTCGTAGTTTCTGTAATTCCGCCGTCTGCGTTAGTATCTGAAATAAAAAAAAAAAAAAAATCGCATTATAATAAACTCTGAAAAAAAAAAAAAAAAAAAAAAAAAAGTTTAATGAATTTGTCGCCAACCTTTTCTCTCGCAGCTCTGTACATTTGCCGGAGTTCGTCGGCAGCTTCTTTGTGCGGACGTTCCTCGCTGAGAATTTTGACCTGTAGAGCGGCCAACTGACCTTTTTTCGTCACCAATTCGATTTCAAGTTCGCGAACTTTATTCTCCAATTCGACGCAACGGGATCCCTCTGCCGCAGCGGTAATTTCGACGTCGTCAATCTGTCGTTTCTGATCGAATAATTCTGTTCGCGATCGCCGTCTTCGACTATCGCGTTTCTGTCTATCGACAGTCGCGCAATTGCTGCACGAAGAATTCCTTCGTTCCAAATTACTAATTTGTTCGCGAAGTTTGTGATTTTCGGTCGTTAGATTGTTCGCATCGTCTATCGCGTTTCTGATTTCGCAGTGCAGCCGATCGCGTTGACCTTCCAATTCTTCGATTTGCGATTTTAATCGCTGTATTTCGGCGTTTGCGATCCTCTCTATGACCTGAGATTCCTGTTCCGTGGTTATCGTATATAATTTATCCTCCAGAACAGCGTTTTCGCCGCTGAGTTCGTGTATTTTATTAACGATATCGTCCATTTCTTCGTCCAATTCTTTGTTTTGTAATACTAATTTTTCATTCTCTTTCTTGCAATTCTCGTAACTCTGCTGTATCTCTTCGATAATCGATTGTTTTTTTTCGATCTCAAGTGCCAAATAATCTCTTTCCGTCGCGAGAATTTTGTACTTTTCTCTCATCTCTGATGCGTCGTCAACGGAAGATTTCAGCGTCGCAATCGTATTAATCATTTCCGCATTATTCGCCAATAGGACCTCCCGAGAGCGTCGCAATTCGGCCAAATCGTTCGTTAACTGTGTTTTCGTTTCTTGCAATTCGATTATACGATTCGCCGCACCGTCGAGATTACTCTGTAGAGTTTTGTTGCTCTCGCGTAACTCTTTCATCTCCTCTTCCGCGCGAATTTTACTCGTACTGTTTCTCAATGATTTCGCCATTTTCCCGTTCGATATTTCGAGATCTTCGCACTTCGATCTCAACTCGTCGATTTCCGTTTGCAAAGTAACGTTTTTGTTTGTCAATTCTATCAATTCTTTGCGATAACCGGAAGATTTTATCTTCTCGGAGTTCAATTTTTCTCGCAGCGACGATAACGCCGTCGCGTTTTCATTCGTCATGCATTCGATTTCTTTTTTGTATATTTCCAATCGCTTCTGACGTTCAGCCGCCTGATCCTTGAGATTTTCGTATTCCGGTGTAATAGTTTCTAATTTCGTCTTATATTCTGATAGCATATCGCATTTATTCTTAAGAAGGGAAGTTATCTCTTCAATCTTTCGACTCTTCTCGTCACTTTTGCGACTCAATTCTTCGTGTTTATCAGTCAAATTTTTCAATTCTTTTTCCATTCTCTCTATCGTCGTATTGCACATTGTTACTTCCGCGGATTTCGTATCAGCAATGTTTTTCAAACGTTTTTCATTTATTTCTATGGCTTCAAAATTATTCGTCAATTCCAAATTTCTTATTTTTTTAAATTCCAAATTGCTGGTTAATTCGTCGATTTTTTCTTTATACTGTTTCGCGGCCAATCGGAACTTTGAATTTAATTCCAACTCTTGCGTCGCCAATGCCTCCTCTATTAATCTTTCTTTTTCCTGTTGCGTCGCGTTGCTCTTCGTTCCCGTAAGCGTCTCGAGTTCCGCTTGCAGAGTGTTGAAATCCAATTCCAATACTTTCATTTTTTCCTTAAGCATTTCGTTCTCGTGATTACTTTCCATCAGCAGATTCGTCAAACGCGAAATTTCAGTGTTTAATTCGGCGTTTTTAGCTCCGTTTGCGATGAGATTCTGTTGTATTCTTTCGTTTTCCGCTTCGAGTTCCTTCGCCCAACTCTTCGCTCGTTTTTCCGCGTCGTCGCTTTGTCTCTTTGATTCCTTCAATTCGCGTTTTTCACGTTCGGAATTCGCAACAAGATTACGCATCAATTCCTTTTCTTTGGATATTATTTCGCGCATAAAAGCAACGAAGAGATCGCTCACCGTAAAGTCTTTGCAATCGATCGTCGGTTTCAATGACTTTATTTCGCGAGTTATCGACTCCCGAGCGGAGTTCACTTCTTTGCGAAGTTCGCTGATTATCGGCGAATCGGTATCAACGAAATTTTCACTTCGTTTTTCTAGCGCTTCATTTAGTTCGATGATTTTTTTGTTTAATTCAGCGTTTTCGGCGGCATATCTTTCGAGTTCTATGGTTATTTCTCGTACGCGAAGATTTAACGCTTCGATCGTTTTTTCGTTTTCAAGGAGATAAGAATTATCGATTTCGCAAGTTTTTCTTTCATTACCGACGATCTCCTCGTTGTTCAGCGACGATTTCGAATCCCTCGAGGAATCGTTTTCGGAATTTTCGAATTTCGTTAATTTTTCCTCGAGACTCGCGTTCTTCGCGACGATTTCGTCGAGACGCTCGGTAACCTTTTTCAGCTGCGATTGTAAGTCGTCGACTTCATTCTCAGTTGTGAGAATTTTCCTCAAACGCTCTTCCAGCTCTGCGTTTCTTTCAACGTGTCTCTTCACCTCGTCGTTTGCCTCTTTGATTCGCAATTCGAAAGATTTCAATACCGACGAATGTTCTTCGGAATTTTCGGATTTCATAAATTTTTCCTTCAGATTCGCGTTCTCAGCGACGATTTCGTTGAAATTCTCGTTAACGCTTTTCAGTTGAGATTTCAAGTCTTCGACTTCGTTTTCAGCTGTGAGAATTTTTCTCAAACGCTCTTCGAGTTCTTCGTTTCTTTCAACGTGTTTCGTTATCTCGTCGTTTGCCTCTTTGATTCGCAATTCTAAAGATTCCAATATCGACGAATGTTCTTCGGAATTTTCGAATTTCATCAATTTTTCCTTCAGATTCGCGTTCTCAGTGGCGATTTCGTTGAAATTCCCGTTAACGCTTTTCAGTTGAGATTTCAAGTCTTCGACTTCGTTTTCAGCTGTGAGAATTTTCCTCAAACGCTCTTCGAGTTCTTCGTTTCTTTCAACGTGTTTCGTTATCTCGTCGTTTGCCTCTTTGATTCGCAATTCTAAAGATTCCAATGTCGACGAATGTTCTTCGGAATTTTCGGATTTCATCAATTTTTCCTTCAGATTCGCGTTCTCAGCGGCGATTTCGTTGAAATCCTCATTAACGTTTTTCAGTTGAGATTTCAAGTCTTCGACTTCGTTTTCAGCTGTAAGAATTTTCCTCAAACGCTCTTCGAGTTGTTCGTTTCTTTCAACGTGTTTCGTTATCTCGTCGTTTGCCTCTTTGATCCGTAATTTCAACGATTCCACAGTCGTCGAGTCATCATTTTGCGGAATTTTCGTCAAACGATTTTCATTTTTTTCGTCATTTTCCAATCTTAATTTTTCCAATTCGCTCTTCAAAATGGAATTTTCTTTCTCGAGATTATCCAACGAACGCGTCAATTCGTCGAAATCTTTTTCCACAACGATTTTCCGCGATGTAACAAAATCGAATTCGGCCTGTAAAACGGATTTACCATCGCGAAGTTCCTTATTATCATTTTTCAAAATTTCAATCTGTTCCTTTAGACGCGTCAAATCGATTAGCAATTTTTTAATTTTTTCATCGCCATCAGCCGAATCATCGTAATCCGCAGTTTGTTTCGCGAAAATTGTTCTTTCGATTTCCGAATTTCGCAGCCGATCCTCGAGTGACGCGTTGGCGTTTTCCAATTCATTTTTAATTCCATCAAAACCGTCGATCGCTTCTCTGAGACGTTCGATCTCTTTTTTCATTGTCACAACTTTATCTTCCGCAATCGACGAATCCGCGATCGACGCCGATTTTTCTTCGAGTTCAAGTTTTTCGGCTTTCAGTCTCTCGATTTCGTTTCTCAACGATGCTTTTTCGCTTTCGAATTTATTAAGAGCGCCGCGTACGCCGCTTATATCTCTTTTTAAACGTCGCAGATACGTTTTCGTGTCTTCCATATCAATTTGAATTTTATCGATTTTCGCGTCTTTGCGTTTTACTCTCGTCGAGTCGTTCGAAGAGGGCGACGGAGTTGCTTCGCGGCTACCGGCCTCCTGAAGTTTTTCGATTTCGTTGCATTTCTCGTTGTAATCGTTCGTAAGTTTACCGTGTTGTTCCGTAAGGACGTCGAGTTCGTTGCGCAAACGTTGAACTCTTTCCTCGACAACGGAAACGCTGAAAGTACCGTCGAGGATTGAACTTTCATTCATCGTACTGTCGCTAACGCTGATATCGAAATCCTCGTTAAGTTTCGTTCGCAATAACTCTCCGTGTGCGTATTCCCGATCGAATTTTTCTTGCAACTCTCGAAGCTTCATATTGGCTTCTCGAACCTTTACGCTCGTCTGTCGCACTTCGTTTCTGAGAGCGCGACGATCGTCGTTGAGATCGGTGAGATGAGCGCATTGCTTGCAGTTGGTGAGTTTTAGATCTTTCAGTTTAATATTTAAGCGCTGAAGTTCGTTGACCCTTTCGGCGAGCATTTCAGCTTTTATTCTCCACGCGTCGCTGGTATCGTCTCTCGCGACGGTCTCCCGAGGCGTATCGCTTGAGACGATCGATTCTTCGAGTAATTCGTCGATCGTCGGCTCTCCGATCTCCAAACCGTTGAATTCTTTATCCGTTCCTGCGGAGGCGCCTTTGACAACGTTTTCGTTATTATCACAAATCGATTTGTCGTCGTCAGTGATCGACAGGAAGACGTGATCCTTCGAGACTTCGCCGTTCGTTCGTTGATTCGTGATATTCACGCGATTCGGGTCGTTAGCGCCGAAAGTTGGGCGCAAAATATCGCCGATATTAGTGGTTATTTCGCGGTCCATTATGTTAGAATTATTCATCGATATTTCGATGAGTTTATTACATTGCGGTAGCGACGTCAACGAGGAAAGTGTGCTGTTTGCGGCGTCGAGTTGTTCCTTAATGCGATCGTAATCCACGATTTTCTCCATTAGATTGTTCGACAAATCGATATTCTCGTTTTCCAAAAGTTTGTTTCGCTCGCCGAGATTGTTGGAGAGTTCGCGATAAACGCACATGTGATCTTTAGGCGAAATATTGAGATCTTTCGCGCGTTCCAATTCTTCGATTTTGTCCATCAAACTCGACGAGAGCTCCTCGTTCTCTGCGGTTAACGAGGCAATAGTGTCTTTGAAGTTATTTATTAATTTTGCCGCTTCGTCGTCGGTAACGATGTTCGACGACGTGCCGCTGAATCTTTCCGATTTTTTCGCGAATTCCGATAAACTGTTACGGAGCAAATTCTTCTCCTCGGTTATCGCGTGTATTTTCGTGAGAAGCTCTGCTATTGTGTCCTGAAATTAAAAATTGAAAAAAAAAAAATTAAGTTTAATAATATGCAATATCCGGTGAAAAATTATGAACGCATTTCCTGACTATTGAATCGTCGGTATCAAATTTAAGTGAATAATAAAATAATTTAATCATTAATAATAATCATTATTAATATTAATTAATGATTAATTTATTTAATTAACTTTGTTTTTTTTTTTTTTTTTCTTGAATTTATTTACGTTTTTGATATATAAAAACGCCGAACGAGAATCGTTATTGCGCCTTTTTTATTGTTTAACTCACTTCAAGATTTTTCTGCTTCCGATCGGCGGATTCCTTTTCGTTGGCGAGTTTGTTAGACAAATCGGCATTTTCGATGGTCAATTGTTGTACAGTTTCGCTTAATTGTTCCGCCAATAATTTGAGTTCGCGAACGTCGCTCGTTACTGTCGTATTCGCCGTAATGTTCGCCAAATTGCTGTCGTACATCGTGAGATCTTGAGACGTTTGATTATTCGTTGTGTCGCCGGTGAATATCGAATCCGTTTGAACCACCGAAGCATTCATATTTTCGAAATACGAGTCATTTTCGAATATACTACTCGTCTCATTCTCGTCGTCGTTTGTCACCGACGATTGAACCGTTGAATTTCTTCCTCTCAGCTTCATGAGCTCCTCAACGAGCGCTTGTTTTTCTCTTCTCAAAGCTCTCAGTGACTCCGTCGATTCGCTCATTTGCCGCTCGAACTCTGTAATATGGTCGTTCGACTCCGCCAACAACCTGTCGGTATTTTCTGAATGCTTCTGCAATTAACAATACGAGTGGCGATTCAGCGAAATGAAAACAAATATATGCAGAATTTCAGCGATCGGTAGGAGAATAATTGGGAAACCTGAAGAACGGAGGATAGAGATAGAAAATTCAAAAGGGAAGAAATATAAGAGGTTTTCTCTTTTTTCTCTCATTAATAAATTTCTAAATTCGCTAAAAAATGTTATTAATTTTTTATAATTTGAAAAAAAAAAAAAAAAAAAAAAAAGAAATAAAATTTTACTGTACTCTGCGCGATATTCGACAAATATTCAGCGTCAGCAGTCTTTACGCACATTTGCGTCGATATCACGGGAATGTAAAAATATATATATATATGTATATGTGTACCTGAAGCGTTGTATATTTTGCGTTGAGTTCGCTAAACATCTGTTCGCTAGCAGCCAGTTTTTCGTTGTGCACCGTCTGTATAGAAAGAAATATACGTTGTCAAGTTAATCGAGTAAACGGGGAGATGGAGAATTTAATAAAACGCGAAGTTCGTCGATGAGACGTCGTGACGAAACACGCAACTCGTCTTACCATCGCTTTCGCAATTTCCTCGTCGACAATCATTTGCTTCTCGAGTTTCGTAAATTCCATGAGATTTCCATTTTCCTCGGACAGTGAATTGTATTGTTCCATAAGAAATTTAATTCGCCTTCGCAACGCTACTTTCGGTGTTTCGCCTAATTTCGGTTCTCTGCAAAAAATGTATATATATATATTTGAGACGCGATTCGCAACAGCTGTGGTGAGGTATCGCAAAATTTTTTATCTTATCGAGATTTCGAGTGACGCGAAAAATTGTGCGGTAGAATCAAAGTTTCGATGCCGGGAAATTGAATTCTTTATCTTTTTTTTTTTTTTTTTACGTAATTCGACTTAATACAGATAAATAGATTTTTTATTGGCAATTTTATGAATCCGATTGAAATTTCAAAGATAAATTTCGCTTCTACACAAAAATTATCGATATATGTGTATATAATTCGCTAATTGTTCAACAGAAAATTTCGAAATATTGGGAAATTTTTTTTTTTTACGAATCTAAAACTGTTTTCGTAACTATAATAAAAAAAAAATGTTCTTTCGACTGTTTAAGAAAAATGCGGTTATATTTGAAAATTTATGTATAGAAAATCGTTGACTCGTTTTTTATTCACGAGTTACTGTAACAAAAGAAATTTATTAGACACGCGGCAATGCGCGCCGATGCTAAAGAGTTAATCTGTATTCATCCACATACCGGTGGCTTTGTTCCGGTGATTTTGGTTCGCCATTCGACTCTAAGCTTTGACGCTCGTCGCTGCATATCGAAACGTTTTCCCTAAAGGTAACGGCGCGGGCTGTTCGCTTTTTTATGACATAGTCGTCGTCGCTTTCGCTTCCGACGGATAAACGATCGTTTTCGCGTTCTCTCTCTCTCTCTATCAATTCGAGTTCGAAGTCTGTGAATTCTGTCTGAAAAGCTGTAAAAGAAACGATAAGAATAAAAATTTTAATTAAAAAAAAAAAAAAAAAAAAAAAAAAAAAAATCGAAGAGTCCAACAATTTTCATATTATTGTTTCCTTGAAGTTTCAACTTACATTGATTCGCGATATCCACATCCTTAATTATTATGCTACGGCCTCTTTTTCCGCGGCTCGTGCATTGCTCCTTTTCACTGTCGGATGTATTTTCGAACTCCTCGATAGTCGGAAGATTGACGATATCGTGAGACATTGAAAATTTCGGTACCGGACCGCTGGTTCCGCACCAAGTGCGGCGTCGTTTCTCCATTCCTTGCGCGCCTTTTTTTTCCTTTTCGGTCGGACAGTTTCCGCACAAAATCGAGTTTTTCAACAGTTCAATGCGATCCGCCAATATTTGATTCGCGCGTTCCTTCTCCAATAGCTTCGATTCCATCGCGACGACATTGATGGAATTTGCTTTCTGCAACGATAGATCTTTACGATTATTATTCGATCGATTAAATTAAATTAAATTATAATATTAAAGCGACGCAATCAATTAATCACTTATTCAGTGAAATTGTATTTTTTAAAAGGATTAATTCGTTAATAAATATACTATAATTATATATCGATAGTTAAGAAAATAGCGCAGCGATTTTAGCGGCAAAGTTTCAATGATTTTTCGCGCAGCGATTGTAGTAACGATATTTAAAAAAATGAAAAAAAAAAAAAAAAAAATTGATTCTTATAGACATCACTTATCGTTTAGACGGGACGGTAAAATATTTTAATACACACCTGCAATTCTGTTTCGAGTTTCGTGATTTGCCGGGCGTAGCGCTTGAGAAGCGCCGCTTCGGAAAGTTCTTCGTTTACCTTCGGCTTATTTTGGATTCTCTTAGCTCTCGAGGCGAATCTGTTTTATAATTGAATGTATTTTTTAATATAATTGTTATTAATATTTGCACATCGATAATCTTTTATTTGTTAATATCTTCGGCAGAGACGATTAACTGCAAGATTTGCAGTTATTTATTATTTTATTCGAATAAAAATAAAAAAATATTTATATTTACGTACGCTAATGTGCACTGAGTTTCTTCGAAAGCCGCCGGTGTTACGGCACAAATTATTGTCGTCATCGCGTTACCACCGAGTGAACATCGCAATATTCTCGTTAATTTGCTATCGCGGAAGTTAACGAAAGCTTTGGAATTGTCTTGCGTTTCGCTGAGTTGCTTTATTACTAATCCCAACGTCGATAGCGACATATTTATGTGAGTCCCCTCCTTGAATCGCGTACCAATCGCTCCGGTTTGTCCCGACCGCTCCGATCCCGCGAGATCGACGAGATTCAATTGAGACACTTGTACCGCTTCCGATGCATCGGCGCTCGCCAACCGACTCTCGATAGTCTGCGGAATTTACGATGAAACAAAATTTAAAAAATTATTAATCAAAAAATTTACTATTTTTTTTAACTTTTTTTTTTATTTTAATTTTAATCATAAATAAAAAAAAAAAAATTTGTTCTTTTCAAAGAAAAAAAAAAAAAGAAAAATTCGCAATATTTCTAATTGCAGTCAAATGCTCGATAATAATACGCTTACAATTCGCAATATAGTGTGACTTCGGCTGCTTCTCTCATTCATATTCGTTTCCCCGATTCTACGATTCTTGTTGCCCTTTTTCACAATCGTGAGGACGTTTTCGGGACAATTGACGACTTCCTCTTGACAATTCACCTTCGCCTGACCTGTTCTCTGATCATCGGTGATTTTCAGATCGGTCCCCTCGACATTCAGAAGATCGTTGACTTTTTCATTGTAAATTTCGATGTATGAGACTCTGAAAAATTGCAAAAAAATTTATTAAAAATTAATAGTCAAAGAATGAAATTTACAAAGTTTTTGAAAATGTAGATATCCAACTGCTCATCGAGATGAAAATATTTTACTTCTTTTCCAATTTTTAAAAATTCATAATACATAACTGATAATACCTTTTTTGTATTTTGTCTGTTAAAGAAAATTGATAATTGTTCCGATACTCGAAAAACCTATGCAAATCATACGAATTTTTTGCTCGTTACTTGAGAAATAATTTTTTTGAGAAAAAAAGAAAAAAAATAACATTAACTTTTCAGGACGATAATTACGAATTGTGATGAATCTTACCTCAGGAGAAATTCGCGATCGCTTTGGTTAATTAAGTCGAATATGTGAGTTACTGCCAACGGAATGACGCCAAGTATTTTGTTCGTTCCCATCATTGTGAAAGTTTTTCCGGAACTCGTTTGCCCATATGCAAATATCGTTCCGTTGAACCCAGTAACCGCAGCTTCGACAATCGGTTTGGCGACCGTGTCAAATACATCGTGGTTAGTTGTATCCGTGTCAAAGATGTGATCTGAACATCGAAATTATTTCATCGCAAAAACGTGTCACGTATTTTAAAATTTTTTTTTCGTCCAACAAATCGATGCCAACGTTTACATGAAACTTAGCCTCGCGGCACAAATTCATCACGAAAGAAAAACGACAAAGAGCAGTGTTTACATTTTTTTTCGCGTCGTCGTCGCGAGTGTTTACTCGCGACCTTCAAGCGCCGAAATACGCCGAAACGCCGGAAACATTGTTCGCCATCGTATCGAGAGATTAAAATAATTGTCGCGTACGAATTGTTCAACGTGAAAAAAGATCGACTCGATAAAAAAAAAGAAAACGGAAAAGAAATTCGTTACTTACCGAACGAAAATCCGACTTCGCCGCGTTTCTTCAACTCCGGATCGAGCGGACCGATATATTTGTCCTGAACCATCCATTGTATCGGCAAATTTTCCTCGATCTCGCGTTTGATCAACGGTCGAACTTTTATCGCGACTTGAATGCTCGACGACATTTTTTATATTGACGTTACAAACGCACACAAATAATAAATAATCACGTCATTAAACAAAACATAAAAACAATAATTTTTCGAGTGAACGACGCCGAGAGTATCACATTTTTTTCGTATTACGACGTTCACCGAAGCTCCAACCAACATCAACTGCTGTCCGATCGGAACAGAAGAAAAGAAATAACCGTTTCAATTTGAATATGTCGCTCTTGACGCGTGATTGGTCGACAGCTCGAGGACCTCAGTGCTGCCGTTTTCGCCCGGAATCGCCGCAAGGGACGCCGGACGATAGCGGACTCTTGCAGGTGGTTTATGAATTATTAATCGCGCGCGGCATTCGGCATGTCTTTGAATTATTTCTGCTTCGATATCACAATTTACGCAACGAAATTTCTCACAATTAAAAGCTTGAAGAGCTTTTAGGAACAAATTTTTTAAACTCGAAAACTAATATACGTCAATACAAAAAAATTGATTGCAGTTTATCATACCGATCGAGCGCGACGACCGTTTGTGGGAATTGAGTTTTACGTATTCTTAAGGAGCTACAATTACTCTTCTTATAATAGGATCGGGATATTTTTCTTCTCTTTCGTAAATAAATAATTTTTCTATCGGAATATCCGTGTTGGAATTTTTTTTATTGCATACATTTTAGTTTACACGTTTATACGTTTAATAAATAAATACAGATGATCGTTTTGTGTATTACAATAGTACAAAATATAAATTAGAATCACTCAATTAAGTGTTCAAGTTCGTCAAAATAAATTACGTAATAATTTAATGAAACTTTGTAAAAAAAAAAAAGAAAAAAAATTGATTACTCGGAATACAAATTGCGTCGTCGATCGTGCGAATGACGAAACGCGTTTCCGAGAATTCGATACAAAAGTATTGATAATCTAAAGAAAATGTATATAATATTAATGAATAAATAACTGCGTATAAATGAGTAAATAAATTACGAAAATTAAAAAAAAAAAAAAAAACAATTACGAAATGTTAATTGTGGAAATGAGAGATGACGATGTCGTACAATTGTTATTTTCTTTTTTTTTTTTTGCAACGAACTCTGTGAAAAATTACCTACATAGTCGAAATATTAAAAATATATAGTGTATCGTATGAATTTATCGATACAAAGTCTGACAGGAAGTACTTGAGATCGAGTCGTCAAGTGTCGAATGAGATCGTGACAATTATTTATTATTTTATTATTAATAGTTTTCAGTTCGTTAGGAGATAATGTCGAAGAGGCAATTTTCTACTTGTGACACGAAAATAAAAAAAAAAAAAAAAAAAAAAATAGAAATATTTCGAAACATCGCTATTATACGCGACAAACATTTTCCATGCCAACGACGACATTTACTTTATATAGTGGATTGACTAATACGATTTCTTGACGATAGCGACAGATACATCGAAAGAAATTTTTTTTTTTTTTTTTTCTATTTTTCTATTTTTTTTTTTTTTTTTTTTTATCGTACCGATGCGCGGAATGAACTGTGTCACGATCATAGCCCAAGTTTCGTCAGATTCTATAATAAGCTTCTCGATCCGCCAACAGGAAATAAGATTCGTCTACCAAAATTAAATAAATAATATCCGCTAAGAAATACAAAAAAAATTGCTATTAAATTACTAAAATAATACATTATGGACTCATCGAGGAAAATACATTAAAAAAAAAATACTAACTCCCCAGCATCGCGAATGCTTCGATCTAAAAAAAAATGCAACGTAAATTGCAAATTGTCACATCTCGTGGCAATTTTTTTTTTTTTTTTTTTTTTTTTTTTTTTCTTTTCATTTTTACTATACTTTATCGTATGTAAAAATTTTAATACCGATCGCGTATGCGTCTTTCTTAAACTCAATAGTTTGCTTAACCCTTTCGGTAGGAATACATTTGACAAAATAGAAGTATCAACCGGGTGATTGGCACTCGGAAACGCTGCGTATAATATGTTAAAAATTGCGTAAATGAAATTCATTTGGAAACTTCAGAGGGATTCAGAGGAATTCTACAGCGTATCCGTGAATCGGCGAAAGGGTTAATTTGTCTTATAGATAGGAATTTAATGTGAGAGTTTGCAGCTCGGACGGCGGAAAGACCGCTAATACTGTTCCGGCGTTGAGGTTCGAAGAAATATATTTTCTTCGTTCTCTTTATCTTCGCTTTCTTCGTCGTTTCTTCGCGTTCTTCGTGTTTTAAATTATATAGAAGAGCTTTAAGTTTATCGTTTTTTCTTTTCGCTTTGATTATCCGTATTTTTCTTACTTATCAACAACCATCGGATTTCTTCGTCGCAGTTAAATCAATTGATTCATAATTTCGAGGCCTCGTCGATCCTCAATGTCGTTCTGAAAGCATAAAAAAAAAAGAAAAAAAAAAATTAATTGATTTTCGTTACGAAGTTTTTTTTTTTTAATAATAATATATTATATATTATATATTAAAAAAAAAATAAAAAAAAATAATAACAATATAATAATGTAATAATAATAATATTAAAAATATGTAATGATTATAAATTAAATTTGAAATAATGATGCAATTTTTATTTATATTTATTCTCCGCATCGCCGATAAAAAAAAAAAAAAAAAAAAAAAAGAGGTTTTATCTTCTACTGCGATTTAAAACAAAAGTTCGAATATTCGGACGTCTTTTCGGGTCGTCCGACCGATTTTCCGCGATATGTGTAATGTATGTACACATTGGTATCTCGATACTTTGCTGCGTAATTACAACATTATGAAATGACAATGACGCGTTGCCCAACACGTTAGCACAGGACGCGTTAACTTGAAGGCCGTTTCGGCTTTATACGTAAATCTTGTGTTCAAATGTAGTAAAATTTTACGTAAAATAAACGATATTGCGCAATCGGGTATTAAGAGGGTTACGAGAAATCATTCATGCGGATATGACAAGACGCGAGCGTTGTATATAGTCAAATAAAAAAAAAAAAAAAAAATTGCGACAATTTATCGAGATAACGTGAATGCGAGTTGCGATGAAAAAAAAAAAAAAAAAAAAAAAAAGATCGGTGAATGATTCGTCTTATATCTATCCTCGTTACACTATGAGAACGAAATAGAAATAAAGCGTTACGATCCCCACGTTTTCTTCGAGTTAAATAATTATCGATCTCCGAGAGATTTTACGAAAAAAAAAAAAAAAAATCGATGTTACGTCGCGATTTCGAAAAAATTTCAAATGATTTTCATTGGCACGTGCCGGAAATATGTTTAATTCCGTTTTTCCGCTTATCACCGATAAATTTATCGTAATATACAATCCGTTGTCGTTTTTACTAATTTTCGCGATAAATTACAACGATTCGCGAATTCGACGAACACTCGTAATACGCGAGATTTATCCTGTAACCTATTTTACTTTTGGTATCGATCGGGTTGAAGAAATACTTCGTGGAATGCGAGGAAAATTATGATAGTAAAAATTATTACGATTTTTTTTTATTTACGAAAAAATAATTTACGATGATTAAGCAACTCACCCATAGAGAAGGAAGTGCCTCTCTGCTTTCCTCCGAACCCACAGACTCCGAATCACGTGTCGCCTCTTGCAGAAGATGTTTCAATTTTTCCAATCCATTTTCCACACTCGATCGCCGTCTGCGGCCACTGCAACGATAAGATCGAAGACCAAACGTTAACTTAACCTACAAATATCGTCTATGAAGTTAATAGTAATAATAATAATAATTATCGGAAAAAAAATTAATCGCTTCGAGAATTTCGCGACCTTAAAGATATTTTTTTTAATTACTTTCGGTAAATGAGAATCAAAAGTACAATTCTTGATATCTTTACGTACGAATATTTAATTAAGCGTCGACGACAATATATCGATCGGCAAATACGGAAATAACGGTCGGCTGCGTAAATTCATCAATCATCGCGATACGATAAGTCCGCGCGAAATTTTTTTTTATTTTTCAATTTTTTTAAAATACTGAACTTTCCGCGCTCTTTCGATTTTCCGTCTGCACAGCTGTAAAGATCTTGTAATGTATAATTGACGTCAACGACACGTGCCGTGTTCTCGTCGTGATCGCGGCACGCGTCCGATTATAATCGGTGATTCACGTGAAACGCGAATGTCCGTAGAATTCGTTCCGATGCACGAGTCATCTACGAGTTTCGTAATATGTATAATAATAATATTAATAATGTAAGACGATAGTTTGATTCGAGTCCGCGCCATATATGCAACGCTTGAAATTTCGATACGCGACATTTTTTTCAATTTTTACAATAAAGAGATCATATATTTTTTTCCTACGCGCAAAAATGGCGCCAACCGATTAATTGCTCAACGAGTTATCGTCGAAATTCCGCGTGGCCTCTGCCATCGACGACTCTATATTTAGGCGTTTTTTTTTTCTTTTACGAATAAAATTAAATCATTGGCATCGAATGATACATCGATGAAAGATCTTTTTTTTTACGTTACGTAAAAAAAAAAAAAAAAAAAAAAAAAAAAAAAAAAAAAAAACCGATCAAGAGTATCCGCGTTTCCAACTCTCGCGTAAGATCGTCGCCCACGCCACGTGGATTGCTGCGTTTGACGAAATTCTTGGGAATCCGAAGAATGTAAATTTATGAACTTTTTCCACGAAAAATGAAGAAAAAAAAAAGAAAACGCTCACTGACGAGACCCGCGCGCCGAATAAAATACAGGCATTTCGAAAACGGGGTTACCGACGTGCTACACTCGCGCGTTTCTTATGATATAACTTGTTCACACGTCCTATACATATATCGATGACTTAATGCCAGACGCACGCTTATTCGATGTGTATACAGCCGATAGGCCCTTTCGCGTCATTAGACCGCGAAAAAAATAAAATGTTTGTAAATAACTAAAAAAAAAAATTCGGAATTTTTTTTTTTTTTTAGGTAAAATTAAAAAAAAATGATTTACTAAAGTTGTTTTGAAGAAATATGAAAAGAAAATCACGAAAAAGCGGCGAATAATTACGAAAATGTATTTTGCATGCATTTCGCTCGGAAAATTCAGATTTTTTTTTTTTTTTTTTTTTTTTTTCCTTTTATTAGCGAAGTTAAAAAAATTATTTCCTATTGTTTTGACGAAATATGAAAAGAAAATCACGAAAAAGCGCGAATTATTACGAAAATTTATTTTGCATGGATTTCGAACGGAAATGATTTTAATTTAATAGTTCCGCGATGTAATAGTCACGTGATTGCCGAGAGGCTCGCGAATAAGGCTGAAGTTTTTCTGGTTCCACGGTCCCCACTCGCTTGTCGCAGACGACGGAGACGATCGCCTGACCTAAGTCAAGATCGTGCGAGAAGGATAAACGTCGCGCGAAAATATAACCGCAAACACGTGCGTACATTACACATAATATTATTCGTCGCGAAGCCCCCACCGAGCGATTAGAAGCGCAAAAAAAAAAAAATCTCCAACACACTTGGAACACCAGAGAGATACGTGAACCACGAATTGCGTCGAGAAAACGAAATAGATAACCGTTGCTGATAAAAACTTATTCCAATATTAGGAAAGCCGAATTAATGATTTTTACGAAAGAAATTACGAAAAAAAAAAAAAAAAAAATTATAACTTCGATTTTGTCAAATGTTCGATTGTCGAAATAAATCATTGATAACTTTATTTTTCACGAAAAAAACGGAGAAATATCTGAATATGTTGATATCGATATTATTTTACTCTGTTATTGTAAAAAAAAAAAAAAAAAAAAAAAAAAAAACGTAAAAATATTTAATAACACATCGACCTATCGCACGATTACTTGTGTTGCGCGGAGAAGTTTCACAGAGTTATAAATTCGATTTGCACCGTTCTTTCGATGCTAATCGTGTATTCCCTGTGCTATTTCGCGTTTTTTTTTTCTTTTGTACCCCAGTGGATACGAAGGAGAGTTCGTAAAACTGTGTAAACACATTTCCCGAAGACACTGAAAACGGCCCACACGATCGCTACTGAATAAAAATTTATTCTTCTATAGACCCTATAGCGGTTAATACAGTTACGAGTTGTTCCGACACGACTATGGGAATCGATGGCAGCACGTACAATCGTTTTACTATGGACCCTATTTTATTTTTGTTACTGCTATAAAAAAAAAAAAAAAAATGTTTTCGAAAAAAAAAAAAAAAAAAAAAAATTTTCGAAAAAAAAAAAAAAAAATTAGGTTAAATCTGATCGGTGAATTTTTCATAACATTGAATATTTCGATCGAAAAGAGCGGTGAAATTGATTAATGAATTAATTGTAATTAAGTGTAATATAAAATAAAATTCGATGCGATTTCATTTTTGAGATTTTTTTTTTTTTTTTCTTCATACGACAATCGATTTTTTCTTCTGCAGTTCTTTCGCTTTTAATTCGTTTCGTCGATTCCCGATATGTTGAAGTTTCTTTTTAATATACCGTCCGCGAAAGAATATCGCAGGAAAAGTGTTCTATACACTGTTCACAGCGGAACCCTCCAGCGAATCGTTAACTTTTCGTTGCAAATATTTACATACAAAGTAACCGAGCAAATTGACGAATGAATAATAGAGAAATTCATTGAAACTTACATTCTTGCGGGATCGACACGACCGAATCCCACGGGTACGGTGACCAACTTTCCGCGCATTCTCGCCAATGCTAGCAGCGTCTCGAGTTCCGCAACTCTTTGGTCCGAAACGCGCTTTTGTCGGTTGCTGAAAAATCAATATAAAATTATATTAAAAATAAATTAAATTTTTTTTTTTTTTTATTTCACCCAAAACTATCTTAAAGTGTAATTTTTAGGAATTATAGTTGACGAAATTTTTTTTTTTTTTTTTTTTTTTTCAAATCAAAAGCAAACAGTCGTATATCAATTTTTTTGATCGCACGGTTCTGACAAATAAAAAAAAATTCAATTTCGTCTCCCCTTCCAAAAATGGTAATTTTATTTCGCATTTGTCGGATAACATCGGAAAGTTCACAGAGGGGAAAAATCATCGCGCGGTGGTGAGTAGTGCACAGATTATCGGCCAAAGCCTACAAGATATGATTTTTCGGTGTTCAAAATCATTTTCACAGTAAAAACAAACGCCAGCTGAATTAATTACCAGCGGGAGTAGATATTTTTAGGTATCTATAAAAAATTGGGTAAAGAATAAAAAAAAGAAAAAAAAAATGAAAATTATGAATCGGAAGTTACGATACGTTTTCATTTAAACGATCGAGCCGATCAATGATAAATTGCGTATCTCGATTTGCATCGAATAACGGGCTAAAATACTAAATTCTGACAAATTTTTACTCGAAATACTGAATTTTTTTAATTTTTCGAACATTTTTTTAATTTTTGTAAATTTTGGAAGCGTTTCGGGAACTATCGATCATTTTAATACATCGATAAACAATTGTTACGATTATTATATACGATACGAAAACATACGACTGCTGCGATCATTGCTACGAAAAGCCACGTGAAAAAAATAACGAAATGGAGTAACTAAACGAAATTTATGAATAGAAATGATAATTGGTTCTCTCCGTGTAACTCGATCCACTATCTCAGCGATCTACAAAAAATAAAACGATCGACGCGAATTCCAACGAGTTATCGCGGGAACGGCAAGACGAGTACTCGCGTGTCTCACCGAGAATTTCTCCAAATTGCATCAGCATTCGCTGCGTAAGTACTCGTTGCACTGTGTTCGCGTACGATGCGTGAATGCATTTTTTTTTATCGTGAGATTTCCCTTACGGTGTACTATTTCTCGGATCGTCAGTAATCAAAGTTCATTCATGAAGAATTATTATAAAATTTATATTATCGATTGCAGATTGATTGACGTTCAGAGTTCAAGAGCGGATCTATAGATCCTACGATTGGCGCAGCATAATATATTTAGCTGTTTCGCTTTTGGAATTTACATTTAAATCTGTATTTTTGAATTTTGGAAATTAAATTTCTTCTCTGATTTGAATTTTGAAATTTGTATTTTTATCAAAAAATTAGAAATTTGAAAAAAAAAATTTTTTTTTTACGATTAATAAAATTTTTCGAAATTTGAATAATAAAATAATAAAAAATGTAATAAATCGAATTAAAAAAAATGGTATCTAAGAGCTCATTTTTTTGGCTTCGATATCATATTCATCGAGATCCGTAAAAGTTCGGGAGGTGCTAATTATCCAACGGTTAATTAGTCCTCTCGGAAGTTTCATCAAAATCTCGTATCACACATCGTAACAAGAGAGAACTTCGCGAGTTTGCGACGTTGGTACACGCGATCTACGGCTATTGCATCTTAGATGAATATATTACCCGCGCGGCTTTGCACCCCTTTCTATATATATACTACAAAGCTGCAAGTAGAAATGTCGCAAAGTGTTCTTTACCGCTGGGATAATAATTCGTAATAAGAATTTACAAGGCTTCGTAAAGTTTGCTTTCGCGGTGATAAAAACTCCGTTGCCAACCGTTAATTCAGCGTCAAAAGTTTTGCAAGCGTAAAATCTTGATTTGCCCCTTAAAAGCCCCCGAAATCCTGCGATATCGCATTTCTAACTTTTGGATCTTCTAATTTACGAGTTTTTTTTTTTTTTTTTTTCTTATCGAAATGAGATTTTACGTCGGTCACGCGGTTTTCCTTGTTCGTAATTTATTCGCAATCGAATTACGCGCTAAATGTTGTAATGCGTTGAAAAAAAAAATAAAAATTTATCTGACAGTTCACTGTCGGTGAAGACGATTTCGATTGCATGCGTGACATAATTATATATATATATATATATATATATATATATACAAATAATATTGAGACCGAAATGCAATCGTAATGCGTAATATACAGTTTTTTTCAATTTTTCAAAATTTTTTCTATTTTCAAATTCAAAAAAAAATGATTAATAGAATAAAAAAAAATTTTTTGAGAAGTATAAAAAAAAATATTAAAAGTCAATAAGTGTTGAAAATGTGATTATTGGCACGAAGGGTTGAAAAAAAAGAAATCGATGAAAATCCAATTGCGTAGCGTTAGAAAAATTATTACCCGCCAATAGCAATTTAAATAGTATCTTTATCCTCTAATCGCGTTTTATCGTCAGTACAATCTTCGAAACAGGTGTTCGGTAGCACAGAATTAATTCGCGGGGTGCCGGTATGACGCTAATCGTTGTTACTCATCCCTATCGGCATATGTGCAATAAAAGCCGAGTAAACGCCAAGTAGATAATTTCGTGTCCATTCATTCTGCGATATCGCATCCGTTATTAAAAAAAATAATCTATGTCAGGTAAGATATATCATTTCAAACTAATTTAACGTGTAAAATTTTTTTTTTTTTTTTTAAATTTTTAATATCGAATGAATTTTTAAATAAATTTACGGAGAGTTCATCGAGATATATATGTATATATTATATAGCCGTCTAAAGCAGCTAAATTTTTGGGTGAATATTATAGAACCAAATAGGTACCTGATAAAGGCCGATGGTCTGGCGTAAGTAACGTCCGGCAGTATCGCCGAGACGATCACAATTATCGCCACTATCGATAATAAATTCATCCTGAAGCCGATCGAAGTCTTCATCTCGATGCACGATACAAGTTTCGATTAATCGAAATAAAACTTTTTTTTTTTTTTTTTTTTCAATTCGCGCACTGACCAATTTTTAATAAAATTGGTGTTTTTTTTTTTTTTTTTTTAATTTTGCGAATTCAAAATTTGAATTTTGACTTTTCGCTGTAAATTTCAACACTTTCACACTGTATTTACGAGAGTTTCTATCCGTCACTAAATCGCGTATCGAAGGTTAATTGTAATGATTTTTTGTTTTGATTTTTTAATTCACCGATTTATCTGATACTTCGATACTACAGATGAGAGATTTTAATATATCGTCGCTCGGGTCTCTGTCTTTTGCGTTTTGTCTCTTGGTGAACTGTACCATGCTGCTAGCCGCTTCCAGCATATATACTCGAACGTGGAGCTTCTCCCCCACTCACGGATCCTCCCTCACTTTTATCTTGTGCGCTCGCACTCTACGTAACGGCCCTCTCTGCTGGATCACCGCCGGAAGGCGCGAGAAACCCTCCGCGGAAAGTGACGCGCCTGTGGAGCTCTCCGTCGCCCCACTTCCACTTTTTTTTTTTTTTTTTTTTTCGTCTTTTTTCTCCTTACGATCGAGAATCCATTGCACTAATTCTGACAATTTTGATTTACATTTCGTCAAGCACTCCACTTGTGGCAACAGTGACATTTATTCTCTCGTGATGGATCGAAAAATTTTGCAAATTCATTTCGAGGAAAAAAAAAAAATGTTTGATATTTTTTTTTTTTTTTTATATCAATAAAAATGACTATTTTCGGCACAAAATGTTTCGTGCTTCGAATTTTATTATTATTTTCGAATTTTTTTACAATTGATTTAATTTGAATATAAATTTTTTTTTAGTCATTTGAAAATTGGACAATTAAAAAAAATTGACTTCGCGATGTTTTTTGTGTCGGATTTTCGTAGTATTATTATTATTATTATTATTTTTTTTTCGTGAAAATGCGTGATGTGTGATATTTGATGCGTTTTTTTAATCCAAAAATTATTTTGATTAATCGTCGCAATTTTTAGTGAATTCGATCGAATGTTAGCATACGTTACTCAGCGTCTCGTGGTAAAAAAAAAAAAAAAAAAAAAAAAATCGTCGGGTGAAAGTGACAGGTCGTTCGTTCAGAACGAGACGTACATTTGGTAACTAATCAACGGATACAGCTTTATAGACACGATTACGAATTCTTGTAAAAATTCCATGAAATCGTCTCTCGCATAACGGATAACTGCCATTGCCACGTAGAGACACGGCACGCAATCGTTTTTTTTCATTATTGATGTTTCATTTAAATAATTCTGAATGTAAAATTAAAAAAAGAGCAATAGATAGATAGCAGTTTTTTCTAAATACCTGAAAAATTCAAAATTGCATAAAATTTATACAGTTTTATCGCTTTTCACCAAATTCAATACGAATGGCTGATCGATACTATTATCACTATTATTGCGAACCTTTCGAAGTCCGTCGGCTCATAAATCGTGAAAATTATTGTGCGCATTGCAAAAAATTTTAAAAATTCGTAAAAAAAAAATTTAATTTTTTTTAACGCGTTTTTTTAATTGAAATTTTGATTTCTAATACATCGCGACATTTTTTCTAATATTAATTTTCCGACAATTCCGAATATTCGATATAAATTTTTATGAAAATCTGTAAAAAAAAAAAAATATTATCGCGATATTAGATTTCAACAATTAGGGAGTTGCGTAATTTTCATTTAAAAAAAGTCGTCATTGCGTTGCTTCACGATTTAGTGACGTTTTTCACACGTTTCACTCTCGTTCCCGCAACGTGTCCCGTTATGTATTTACGTATGTTCACCTGTATAGACGCGTTCGCAATAGTCACACCGAGATATTGCCGTAGATTTCCGTGGAAGGATGACTCTTAAAAAAATCGTCTATTCCGGTCTTCGCGGCGGTCGCGTGCCCACCGGCCCGACGTTGAGCAAACGTCTCGACCCTTTTTTTTGTATATCTTCGCGCGTTCTCGACGGCGATCTTTTTTTTTTCCGACTTTATCGGATTCTGAGGAATTTTATTTTATCTTCTCGTTCGACTGGACAATTCGCTACATTGTTAGACTTCTTTGGCGAAAATTATACGTCGCGCCGTGACTTTGAGAAATTTTCAACGAAGGCGCATGTAATATGTCTCAATAGAGCATCTCAATGATTTTCGCTCACGCGAGGCACAAACGTTGCGAATGTTACATCAGCTCGGCAATCGTGTCAGTCACTCTCACCCGATCGGGTTTTGGACTTTGAACGAACCACGTCACGGAGGTGTTCCTCCGCTGTGCACGCGGATCCTCCGCGGCGCGTGCTTCTCGTTCGCTTCGACATTTTTTTTTTTTTTTTTTTTTTTTCGTTTATCCTTCCGTCGCTCTTTGATCCTTAAGTAAAGAGATCCGTTGGACGATTAAAGATACGTACGATTCGTGACTTGGTGGGAATTCCTGCTGCTGCTATTACATGACTTACGCTTTGTAGACTAAGTGTTCGAGTAATGAGTTCGGGGATTTTTGTTGCAGCGTCAATGAATTATTACTATTGATGCAGCGTTTTTTATTTTTTCAGAAGTAATTTATCTTTTCATTCATTTTCTTCACTGTGATCCTTTAAAGAAGGTTTCTGGGAACGTGAAGATTCGTCTGATTTGGATCGATGACTATAGTGGGAATCCCTACCGCTGCTGTTGAATGACTGTAACTCCTTGCAGACGAAGCGTTCGAGTAATTCATTGAGGAATATTCATTGCAACATGAATGGTTTTTTTTTCCACATAAATTAATTTTTTATAAAAAAAAAAAATTGTAAATTTATATTTTTTTTTATTTCACTCGACTCATGTAATTTCGTTAATTTATAAACCGATTTTTTGTCTAACACTCGAAATACCATTTTTTCATTTTGAATAAAAAAAATTTGGAAAAATTTAATTAATTTTTTTTTAATGTGAAATATGTTATTAATTTTTACTTTAACATTTTACTTTCGTTTCGCCGATTTATTTTAATTATAACCTCTCAGTGAATTATTACGAGAAAAGGTCCGTTTTAGATGATGTTATGTATATTACTATATATTTTAATGGTGATAGTAAAATTTCAATGAAAATATTATATTATGTTTTCGAGATATTTTTCAAAGTTTGACTTCCGGCATGTGGCCGAATGTATACACCGTATCGTTGCGCCACGGTATAAAAATATTTTTTAATGTATTTTAATATTGATATACTGCCGCATTTTTTATATTGCTACTGATAACGATCTGTTATCAGTAAATGAAAAAAAAAAAAAAAAAAAAAAAAAAAAAAAAATTCTTATATAGCATCTGCAAGAGATACTTAAAATGAATCTTAGATTTAGTCGGTTACACGATCCATTATTACGTAGAAAAAAGAGGCAAAATTGGTGTCGACGCCGGAAGACGAGGAGTAAGGTATGTAGAAAAAAAATAGGTCACAGTAACATAACGAGATTTTAGAAAAAGTCCTCAGAGAAATGGACACCGTGTGGAGAGACAAATCGAAGTGGCAGCGTAGGATAACATACAAAGAAACAAACGGAATCGCCTATGAGACACGGAGAAGAAAAGCTTAAGAGGAAAGGACTATATCACCGAAGGTGTCGCAAAGAGTAACGCAGACAGACAGAAGCAATGGCAACATTATAAAAAAAAAAAAAAACAATCGGCAAATTACAATTAAAAAAAAAAAAAAAAAAAAAAAAAAAATTGGTAAATGCAAAAGACAGCGATTTTCTGAATTCTTCGTATCGCATCGCAATTTCGTTTTGCAGGTCACCATTTTTGCAGACTTACCATTTTATCCGAATTTTTTTTTGCAATGGCAACAGTATAAAACACAAACAACGAATTACAAAAAAAAAAAAAAAAATTAAACATCGATGTAAAAAATTACATCGTCACTTAATCTCACGGGATCCCAATAAATAATTACGAAACTCCCTACAACTTGATACTTACTTAAAAAAAAAAAAAAAAAAAAAATGGTATATGGAAAAGACAGCAATTTTCTGCATTCTTCGTATCGCATCACGATTTTGTTTTGCGGGTCATAGATTTACCATTTTATCCGATTTTTTTTTTTCCTTGTTTTGATTCTCGATTTGATCGATGAAGGGGGGAGGGGGAGGGGGGGGGGGTGGAGGAGGGAGCAACGCGGATACTATGCGTAGAGTAGTATAGTATGCTACGGTATAGTAAAACACAAACGCTGTCCAGTGGGGAGCGTCGCGCGAGCGACATTCGCGTTACTGACCTAAGGCAATATTCGCGAACAACAAGAACGCGTAATACGAGAGTCGAGAACTCTCGCGCGCGCGTTCGCCAACCAATCTACTAAACTACAACTATACGTTTTACACGTACGAAGAGCTGTTCTTTCTATCTGTTTCTACTGTGTCAAAGCCGTGGCGCGGCAACCAGCGGAAGTTCTTCGTGCAATCGACTCGGTCAACAATTACAAATTGGTATAGAAGTCAGTGTCACGCGGCGAACTGAAAAGTGATCGCGGTAGACACTGTATCTCGTAAAACCCGTGTAACGCTTCGATTGTATTAGAGACTATCGATCCCACGAGTGCACTACGATTCGTTTCAGTATTTTCTATTTCCTTCGAAACCAAATTAACATCGATCTCTATATCAGTTACACGTCAACGATATATCCGTTGAATAGATGAATCGATCGACAAAAAAATGTATAGTTGCATTAAGAATCATAATAATTACTCGAAAAATCGCAAGAAAATTCAATTTTCCTCAGTTACTGCTATTGTTTTTTTTTTTTTTTTTCAAAAATTCACCTAAATTTGTAATTAATTACTAATCGTTGCTTATTAAAAATAATATATTTTTTTTATATACATTTTTTTTAGTTATGAATTTTCGATCGACAGAAGAAAAATACATCGAGGATAATTTTTAAACGAATGAAAAAATATTATTTTCCCGATCCATTTTCAGAAAAGACGATGATTTTTCCTATTTTTTTTAACAGGGATTTCATGAAAATATTATAGAAACAATAAATAAAAAATGTGCGGCATATTCGAAGGAAAACGCGCGATAAATTGCGGATTATAATACTCTATGTGTTCAATTGTAAGAGTTTAAATATTAGCACATTAATTTAATTGAAACGTTTATTCGGTAATCAGCATTTCATGGATGAATTAATGTACCTGACCTATCGCAGAGTCTTCGACGATCGTCGGGGCTCATTAACCTTGTAAAAGCCATTAGACTTCGTTAACGATATGCCGCGCGTATCGTTCACGCACCCTAAAATGATAAGCATTCGCGGAGTTTTGATAATTTCGATTTTATCAATATACGACGTATTTCATGAACATCGACGAGACCACGTGACACTTCAATGATTTTTGGCAGCGGAACCCGTAATTAGGTTAGGTTAGGTATCATTCCCCTTATTCCGCTGTATACCCTTTCGGGTTTTTACGATTCCTCCTCTCCTAACATTCCCTATCCGCAGTCAGCTAATCTACGTAACCTTTCCTGTGCGTCCGCAGCCGACTCAGTTACACTGTATCGCATTTGCCGAGGACACGGAAAAACTGCGGAAAACCCGTGCCGGGTACCGACGGCCATATTCTACTGATTCATCGGTATTTTTTGCACCTGTGGGAAGTGCAAAGTGCACCAAAGTCTCAAAAGAATGACCCTAACGCTCAACGATTAATACGTCAGGCAGCGCGCGGCTAAGCGGTCACCCATCCAAGTACTGCCCGCGAAAAAGCTGCTTGACTTGGGTGATCACCGGAGCCGCGCGCCTAACGCGTATCCACCGTTGTCGAAGAACCCGTAATTATTTTTCTGACCGTTTTTCCGTACGGCATGCGTAAAAGTGCACTTTTTCGCACTAGTGCGGAAAAAACAGCAGAAAATCGGGTTCGCGTCGCGTGCGAGGAAAATCGGTCACATTTGTCGAGATCGACCTTTTTTCCTCGCTTTAGACACGAAAATAACTATTATACCATAGAAAAAAAGGGTATTACTAATAGTTTATTAAAAAAAAAAAAAAAAAAATCGGTAACTGAGAAAAAGTGCTCTATGAAAAAAAAATGATATTTATCGTCAGCTTCGCAAAATTTAGACTGAAATGGTTCTATTATAGTGATTTATATACGAGACTCGAGTTGGGAGGCAAAGATAACTTGAGATTGGAAAGTTACAGTATTAAAATGTTCGATGGTAGACCTGATAAACTGTGACTCATTGAATGATATTTGTACCGACATCGATCGAACGTGTTGCGTTCATTGACCAGCTACCTGAGGAAAAGTGGGCCGATGTTCATAAGTGGTGATATCGCGAGTTAAGGTAAAATTTTCGCACAGCTTCATTATCGGTAGTCATCGGCGTCCAATGTCCGCAAAAATATAGGGTCACGTGGGGCAAAATGGACCACTTTAGCAATTTAGGGAGTTTTGTCAATATACACGACAATTTTCTACTACTTTTGAATTTTTTTTTCGATCTTTTGTTTTTTTAGGCAAGCAGTGATCAGCAGCATAAATAATGGTCATAAAACTTTAAAATCCTATTTTTTCAAAAAATTTTATGAATTTTTCGATTGGTCCATTTTGCCCCAAAATTCGATTTGCCAGACTCTCCAATTTTTCCCCGATGGTCCGTTTTGCCACATCTACTTCTATATGTTTTTTTTATGAATCATCGGAAACGCTAACGGACATTGGATCGTAAAAAAAAAATTGACATGCACTTGACACGCCAAAGCTGAGTAATTTTATCGAAAAAAAAAACAAACAAAAAAAAAATTTGGATAGTCTCAGCGTTGGGAGACTTATCGATAATATTCTCTGAAAACCACCTGTTACTCATTCAGATGAAAAACGGCGATTAGACTTCGCCCTCAAATGCTCGAATTCTCGTAACATTCGATTTCTCTTATCAGTTCGATGAGAGATCGAACAGTGCATATGGATCGTCACGCCGAGATTCAACGGTCGATAAAATCTGAGCGATTAATTCGTCGCGAAACAGATCGCGCGCTACGCTCGCGGGCGATTCAATTCTCGGCAATGTTACGAGAAAAAGTATGAAACATCGTATTGGCATTCGCGGCATGTGCGCGTCGTTTTTGAACAGTTTGATGTTCGTTTCGTCGTCAGCGGCGGCGATTCTCGTGGGCGTGTTTTCGGAGAGAGAAGCGTCGAGAGAATTGGGATGAATCGAAACAAGCGAACTGTATGGCACGCGCCAAAAGCGCGGGGGTAACTCGTCACGGCTCACGCGCATAGCGTTCAATTCTCGGACACGTGGGTAAAAACAAACATTTTTTTTTTTTTTCTCGTCATCAAACTATCGAATGTAAATATTATATTTTTCTTAGAATTTTTTGAATACTCAGAAATTTTTCTTATGTAGACGAATGAAAAAATGGCGATAAATAAAATTATAAGCCGCCATGACTCAGTGTCTCTGAAAAAAAAATTATTTTTTCACCCTTCATTAGCGCCGATCTATTTATGCAATCGAAAAAATGAATAAAATTTTTCAATAATTAATACTCGTTTTATTGTGCGTAACTATAGCTTGTGCGGCGCTAATAAATAATTATTTTTCATGTACACAAGTCTTTGTATGCATTGTAAAAAAATTCATCCGATTCTCCACAATCTCTCTTCACATCCGGTGTTCGTTTCGTCGTGTCGTAATATGAAACACAAATTTCGAAATTTTCGATTGTCGGACGCTGAGATGCGCAGTTGTGGCGCAGAATAGCGAATGATTTCGGGGGAAGAGAAAGGAGGATGAGAAGAAGGGATGATGATCTATTGATGCTGCGACGCGAATCGGACGTCGTTACGCGGTGTCGTTGTACGATAAACTTTACATGTACGCGATACATACAACGGGGCTAATAGCGCGTTCGCAAAACGGGAGTGAACCCGACGGGCCTCGTAAACGACGCTTCACAAACTCGGATGCTGCGATAAGAAATTTCGTCTCAGCCAATCGTACGAAACGAACGAAAGTCGCGTGTTTCGCCGAAGTGTAATGATTCTAAAATATATGCGATACAGTAATTGTCGGCGCGTGAACGATAAGCCGTTGATAAATCTATACGAAAAAAAAAAAAAAAAAAAAAAAAGATCGCCGGTGGACCATAAATAAATGATTAAACTCTTTCACTCATTCGACTGTAATCTGTACCGTGAATCATTGAGTACCGAGCCGTCGGACGTTTGTATCGATGTGAGACTACGAAAAACCTTCAATTCGGATGATAATTAATACGCGTATTTTATTTGTGGACATAACGCGATTTATCGCGACAGTTAACGCATTTGAACGACACGTATCGGGTCTTTAAACATTGTAATTTATCCTTTTTTTTTTTTAGGGTACAGATTATTTCCGGTCAAAAATAAATTCACGGATAAAGCGAAATTTTGATACGCGCGTCAGCGCCAATACAGTCGACGCGTATTATAGTCAAAAATCTTTTTGAAACGTGAGGAACAATCTTTACGATGTTAACAGCAAATGATTGATCGAAATTCCGTATTTATAACGCAGTGTCACGGATAAACATCACTTAACGATAATATTGACAAAAATGATTTTGTTATTATTATTTTTTCTCGATATTATTATTTTTTTTCATTGTTTTTTCATAAGTTACGCAAAAAAAAATTGCATCGACACTCTTTCGTAAAAATTCAATTTTTTCACGAAAACATCGCTAAAAAAAAATGCAGACTATCGTAAAAATTGAAGGATTTTTATTGTTTTTATTTGGAGAAACATTGGCACGAGAATGATTATGCGTTAAAGAATGTTATCGATGTACACGATAGGATCTCGAAAAAAAAAAAAAAAAAAACAAAAAAAAATAAACATTTCCGTCAATATCACAGTTATCTGATGACTGATAACATTGTATACACGATTGTTCGGCTGTTTCAAAAATATTTTTTTTTTTTTTTTTTTTTTACGAAATTAGGTGTCCAATTGTGTTGCGCCAAAGAGTACACCGAAGATACAGAGAGATTTGCGCAATTGGACGAAACGACGACATTTCTAATCAGTTTGCGTTTCGTGTCATCAGGCATCGAGCCTCTGTAATGTAACCGCTCCCGATTATGCATGCAGCATGTTGGAACCGAGAAGTCGAAAGAAAAAAAAAGTCCGAAACGATTACCACAGAATCGAATAACAAACATTGTTTGTCGCGCTTTCGCCATCCTAACAGTACGAATCAGCCTATTGGTCAATTATTGGGGGCGCGTCTTGAGATACTTATTCTGTGTTTTAATTATTCACACATACGACGAACGTGCGTAGGTACAGATGTATCTATTCATGTAGACTGCTGACGAAGTTATAGGTATTTTTTATTTATTTATCACTTATATATTTCGTCATTAATTGCATTTTATATACTTAAATGTGCAGTTCTACGAAATTCTATTCTATAACAGGACATCGCGTATAAAAAATATGAATTTCTGTGCGTTACTTGCGACCCCCACTCTCCGTCTCCCTTTGTAACTTTTCGTATCAAATTTTAGTATTAAATGCATTTTATTAGCATACAGTTACGGAGAGTGTAGAATATTTAAATAAAAAATAAGTGACTAATCGGAAGACGAATAAATACATAACATAGATGCCAATGAGCCACCGATTTCACTAATTTTTATTGTCTGCCGGATAAAATGCATAAAATAATTTTTAAAGTGCATTTGCGGTCTTCGCTGCTGTATCTCGCGATAGATGTAATCGGATACTGATATTCATTGATTCATTGACTCGGAGGTCTTTTCTGGAATTTTTTTTTTTTAATTTATTAGCATTGAAACTACTATCGGGCGCCAGACACGGGCGCTTCGTCGTTCGAATGACACAAAATCACGTGTGTAACATCGCGGTACCATTCATAGAAACGAAACCAAGTGACGCAATGCATCGCCGACGTCATGGGCGGCATCGAGGATTAGTTTTGCACATACGGGAGGCGCGTGAAACATTCTCGGTGATTCCGCAGCTCCTGACATCGATAAGAAGCCTCTCGACACCCGGCCTCTAGATAAGCGCTCAATGACTCTCTGTGTACACACCCGCGCGCATAGATCTCACACAGCGGTGGGGGAGAGACGTCTTAGCTGCATGAATTAACAAGACTTGCGTGCAAAAATTTGCCGCTATTTGAAAATTGCGTCACGAAGACGACACCCGCGATATCGAGAGCCGAACATTGTTTCGGCGCGATTCCGCAAAAATTTTTGCTTCTTTGGCTCCAAAACGATTTAATCCTTCAATTCCTGAACGATGCCGTGGATCATTTTTTTTTAGGACAAACTACGAATTTTCGTACTAAAATCGTGTTTTTTTTTTTTTTTTAGAAAAAATTTTTGCACCTTAAATAAAAATATTTTCCAGCATCTCTAACTGAACAGATCATTTTGCGATATTTTCGGGACTACGGAGACCTAACCTTTTTTTTCCAGATGTTAATTAAAAAACTGGAAAGACTTTTGTCATATGGCAGTATCATTGTATTAATGAGCTTTCGGAATGTGTTCCAAAGTGAGAGAAAAGCTACTACTCTATGCAATGGATTCAATTCGCTAAAGTGCAGCTAAATCCCCCACCACGTGGCGCCTATCGATCGACGTAGCGCGTGGTGGGGGCAGCTGCGCATAGGATCTTGCCGCCGTTTCCGCGCAACTTCGATTTATCGAAAATTGACGCGGGGGGGGGGGGGATTTTTCGCCGTTTACTTAATTAAGGTCTGAATCTATCAATATCCGTTCCGTCATACCATCTTCGCACGTCAAAGCGGCTGCCTAAAACCAATTGTTCTTGAAGTACTTAACGTCCGCATTTCTCGACACTGTCCGCGTCATATCCGATCTAATCGGTGAGAAATTGCTCGAGTCAATTTTTCTATTATCTGTACTCTAAAGTGCAAAAAAAAAAAAAAAGATTCTACAGATTTCTCTTCCAGAAGAGCCAAATGTTCTGACGAAACGAAATGATCTACGATGACTAAGGAATCGAATTCGCGGAACGGCACTTCTGTAGATCCTTCACTTGAAGGCAGCAATTGGATGGGATAGGTTATAAAAATGGTCGAAAAGATTCTTGCGCGATCGCACGTAACATCGGGAGATGCGTACGTGACTGTTGAGGAGGCGGGGCGCCTCCCAACGCGTTCCAACGTGATCAGACCTGTGCGCGCGCGAGTTTTTCGCATACCATACGTGGCGTGGTGCCTGTCTGCCCTGTTCGCGCCCGTTGTGTCCTCCTTTTTTGCTAAATAGTCGGGCAATCGTTCTTTTATCTTAAACCCCCAACCATATAGAGACATAGATACATGAATCTTTCGCGCGGACGTTTCCAAGAATTCAAACAAAAAGGGACGGGATTTCTTGCAAAGTGTACCAAGGCGGCAACGGGGTTTGAAAAAGGGTTCTTCTAACGCGATTGGCGGCCGGTATCAACGAAGGCGATCGGCATAGCTGCACTTTTGCATTGTATGGGTGGTGTCCACAGGTATAATTTAGCGGAACTCACAAAGTTGCTGAAATTTTGAAACTTCCGCTGCAGACGAGGGTGAAAGAGGGTTTGGGCTGTTAAACGAAAGACTTGCATCTTTGGGTCGACCCTTTAGGCGATTTTGATGCGCTTCCAGCCGCGCGGTCACTGACTTCGCGGAACTATTGAACCAATCAAAAAAACCAAAAAAAAACACCACTGATGCGCTTAAGGTAGGCATGGTCTGCGGTCCACGCCTTCCCCCTCTATGGACCGTAGGCTTCGGCCCCCCCATGTGAACGACTGACTGAACGGAACGGAACCCGATAAAACAAATTCTTTTAGGGAACATCCGATGCAGGTATTTGACCGTCCAAGAATCTCGTCTGGATTGGAAATTCCCCGGGCAAAAAGGGCGAAATTTTGAATCATTTAAGATACAGTTGATGCTCGGTTGGTGGATCAGTATCGGGTGGACGGCCCCCTCGTTTAGGAAGGAACCAATAGGGGCCGTTGCTGTTGCATTTGCCTGCATGAAGAGTGCATTTCGGGGAAAATGTGGACCAATGGGAAGGAAGAACAGAAAGGAGGGACGGAAAGGAGTTTTTACTGTAGTGCAGAATGCGACAAACCCATGAATTCTGAACAGATAGACGAATCTGCAGAAACTCCGATGGTTATCAGCGAAGCCGATACAATGACGCGATTATCTCCTTTAATCCTTTGTTCGCCAAGGAGTGTCGGCCATTTTTTCGTTCAGATTCAATTATTCAAACGATATTCTTTACATTGTAAAATAATTTTGTAAAAATGGCAAGAAATTTGCACTGTAAAAGGAATGTATTTGTTACTTATTCCCTCTATTTTGAGTGAAAAAAAGTGAAATAACAAAAACACTATTTGTTGAATAATTCCTTGTTATTTCACTCTTTTTTTGGGGAAAAAAGAGTGAAATAACAAATACATTATTGTCGAGAGATTACAATACTCAGTATTGAATAAATCTTCCGATTTGTTATTTCATTCGTTTTTGTTAATACAATTGCTTTATTACACTTATTTTTCAAGCGCAATTTTTACAATTTTAGTAACATTATTTTTCAATGACAAGAAATATTGTATAAATATTTAAATCTGAAAAAATAAATTTTACAAAAATTGCAAAAATTCACGACTGTCAAAGTAGTGTAATAACGAAATTGCGTCGACAAAAAAGAGTTAAATAACAAATAATTATTTATATATTGTAGTCGAGCGATTCCAACACTCCGTATTGAGAGAATTTGGAAGAGTTAAAAGGTTCAGTTAAATGCTTCAAAATTTGATCGATACTTTCACACGATCTTCTCTACAATTTCGAATCTCCAATATTTTTTCATTAACGGAGATAATCTGTATAATTGTCGATTTAAAACGATATTTGTTACGTAGCGAACGGAACTTCAAATAGCACAATCGATTCCCACCTCAACCGACCCAATTCGCCGATAATAAATCAATCGATTGGCAGTCAATTACCGACATTTTTGTAACCCGCTGCCGTCTCTCGGATTGTCCGAAATTTCTCTCGTTTCGCCATCGGCAGTTCCGGTCGAGACGAGTTTCACGAGCGGCAATATACCTGTCCAACGAAATGTGTGCCGAAAGAATGCGTTTTATCGCTTCCGATTGGTTTCTCGGTTACGAGCGGAGGGTCCCTTTAGCCAAACGGTCTGATTAACGAGTGCATTCTGAAATGATGCAATTTCCCACACTTCTTCAACATCCAACGATACCACCGCCTTCGTAAAACCATTTTCGGGTTTTTTTTGCGTCAGAAACGACCGCGAAATACCGGGTTCCGAGACGTTCGTATCAACGGCCCTTATATGTCGCCGTACTTCGACCTTTCGTAGAATTCGCTGCATAACGCGGGGCTGCGTGTGCAGTAAAAATTATGCCGCCTGACGGCTGAATCATTGGGTTTACCAACGGGTTTACGAACGTTAATTTTCATCGGGCGCTCGTCATATTACGTGAGAGAATTGAGACAAGAAGCTCGTCGTGATATCTCTCACGTTGATCTGAATCAAAGGAGAACTATATTGGCGCCGAATAACTAGACGATCGTAAAACACAACGATATTCGATAATCACCTACTTCTCGATAATCCTCTATTCGCGAATTATTATTATTATTGTTATCTGTGAAACGCTTATTCGTTGCACGATTTCTCGATCGATCTTAATCGTGCGATTGTTCGATGCTCGACCCCCCATGAAAAAAATTTCACACAATTTGTAACGAAATGGACTTTAGCTTCAGATAATTGTTCCGCAGGTTGAACTTGAAGAATTATTACGAACTGATGTGTCTCCGTGAAATTTATTCTACGAATAAAATGTAATAGAATTCGCAATCGGTGACAAATGAAATCGTTATCGATGTGTTTGCAGATTACCTCTCGAGTATCCGTGGCATTCCATTGATTTATTATCTTATTTTTTCGACGAGGTCTGTCGAAGAAACGATGCCGAAGTCATTCTCACGGACGAAAATTCTTTCCATATTAGCTATCTAATGCAGTCGATCGATACTCGAGTGCGCAAAATCGATTTATCTATCGGCTATTCGGATACTCCGGCAACTTTATGGAACTACTGCGGCGCAACGGAAAACGGCAATCAAATGTCCCCGAAAAAATCAGATAAGTGAATAACGTCATTGAAATTCCTAACGTAAAAAATATAATTCGAGGCCATCGCGATTGTCTGATCACCTCATTTGTATGGTAAACTTAATTTTTTTTTTTTCAGTATTCGTTTAAATAATTTTCACGTCATCGGTGACATTTACGTTCGTGAAAATATCAATATTTAATCAACTCGTTTATTTACAACGCAGAAATTCTTCTTTTTTAGAAATTCTTCTAATTTTCGAAATTTTTTTTTTTTTTTTTTTTTTATAGATGAAAAGTTCATTTTGGATACGAATTCGGAAAAATACTGCGCATTACACTCACGAAGTTTTTTGATGATCGATCGAACATATTCGCAAATATCGATTGAACATTTTTCGAAAAATGGGATTTTCGAAAATTAGAAAAAATTCTAAAAAAATGCATACGTATTCAGAAAAATGTATGAATCAACTTCTGTTAAAGGAAAGTTTGGTTACCGGATGATTTGTTAAACAATTTATTTAATTAACTTACTAGTAACTTCCTCCTTATTTCACCTTAAAAGCAAATCGGAGGGCAAATAAAATTACAATAAATGACTTCAAAATTTTTTTCTAAAATTGTAATTAGTTACCGGCATAAAAAGTACAATTTTTTATGTATGCGGTATAAAAAATTGTTGAAACCTTTGACCAATTAAATTTCTTGCAATAAGCTTATTAAAATATTAAAAGATCGAGTGATTCAAGTAGTCTTCTCTAAAAACGCGAAAAAAAAAAAATAAAATAAAAAAATAAAAAAAAAAAACGAGTTGCACGCAAATTAGTCGATGGTAAATCGCAGACAAATTACTGTATCATATAATAGCCCAATCGAGTGACAAGCGGAACTGGTGATGATTTAATTAAATTTTTTGAATTCCACTTTGGCGCCAACATAAATCAACATTCCAATTAAGTGACCCAACGAAAAGATCGACAAAACGGATTTAGCTACGAAACCTATTAAAAAAATTTTATTTTGAAACATATTCAGTAGAAAAAAAAAAAAAAAAAAAATCTCATTTAAATACGATTGCAACTTCGAAATTTTCGGTAACTATACCGAGCGTTCCATTGGTCACGCACTCGTTTAGCCGCATTCCATTTCGCGAGGACATGTAGACTACCCGTCAAAGAGGTTCGATCGCTCTTACGCAGGAATGTCATTCATCTTCTCCGCGAGCGCGTTATATATAGAATATACTTGGGGTTACATGGTGAAACAGCGAAATTAGAGTCGCGAAGACGAGACATGAATACGATGGATTTTGTTCGAAAACCGGATTCGCAAATAGTGGGCCAGTGGCCGCGTGCGCCACCGCGCTTACAGGGCGTTTCAGTAATCCAGCAATACTTCGATCGCGTTGATCAGACGGGAATCAAATCTTTTATTGAAACAAAAATTATTTTTTTAATTTTTTTTTTCCGATTTAAGATCGAAAAGTTTCATACATCGAGTTTTTTTAGGAATTAAAAACCAAAAAAAAAAAGCGATATAATGAAAATTATTGTTGAACGACACTGTACACTCGCTCTTGGCATCGAAGGTGCCAAGAGCAGCGACGAACCGCGGCGAGAGCCTCGAAAGAACGTAACGGGAAATGCCGAGAAGGCGTAAGGTCAGTTTCGAGGACCCGGCGAACGAATCTTAGAATATACGAAATCTATTCTCAAACTTTTTTGCATCGGCATTTTTTTTTTTTTTTTCTAAATTTATTTTATTGACGAAATATTGAAACTAAATATGAAAAAAAAATTGATTGTTTCGTCTGATTAAATCTGAAAAAATCGATCAGTGGCTCGATCGGTAGCCTATCGAGTTAAGCAGAGCGCATGCGCACATCCCTGGTATCTTAACGCGTCTTTTTAATTGAATAAAACTACTAAAGAAACTTAAAAAAAAACCATTTTTTTTTTTTTCATTTTTTTCTGTATATTTTTTTGCGCCAGTATTCTGCCATTTTTTTTTTTTTTTCGGGACACGGGGTCCCAGAGACCCCATAGAGCCATAAATTGGAGTTAATAATTGATAATGTAAATTTAATCGAAATGACACGGACACGCGAAATCGCATAACCTTGACGATTCGATCGGACAATCTAATTTGGCTATTGCCTCGTGGACGTCGATCGGAACATCGGTTAACGATCGAGCGATCTTACGCTCATCGATATACAGCCGGTAGTCTGTGGCGAACGCGACGCTCGTCACCGGCTACCCACAGACACACACAATCTATTATAAATAGACAGATCCGGGTTATTTATAGAACGAGCGTAAGAGCGAACGAGAGGCGAGAGCGAAAAGTTAGCCTTTCGCGGGGTTATCCCAGTTCGCGAAAGTGTGAAGGCAGCCGGTGTGTGTCCACGTCACGACGATGATTACACATAGACAAGTCGGAGAGGGGCTCGGCGCACCGAATAAAAAAAAGAAAGGATCAAGAATATCGCGTAGGCGAGAGATTCCTTGCATTTTATGTACCGAACGGAGGGGGATATCCTGAATTTGTAACGAGTTTAGGACGTATTAACTTTCGAACAAATCTCTTACGTAATTCAATAATCATTTGTAACCTCAAAAATCGTAAAAAAAAATAAAAAATAAAAAAAATTAGGAACAAAGTAATTAATTATGAATGGTGAATTAATTAATTTTTAAACGTTTTTTAATCGAATTTGCAAATAAATAGTCGATTTTTTTTTTTTTTTCGTATTTATATAAATTTCGTAAATATACGAGACTTTTTTTTTTTAAGGCGTTTTATTAAATTTTGTATATATATGATACATTATTTTTTATTATATTTATTCATTTAAATAAATTTAGTAAATAAATCGCGCATTCATTTTTTAAAATAGATATTGATAATACTAAGGCAAAGATCGGGATGTACGCGGGCGGTACATTGGCCGATATTTCGATGCCCGGGGGTGCGCACGTTATCTGCGGCACGTTTCGATCCCTTTCGATATCGGACTTTCGAGAAAAATCAAAAGAGAGACGTCCCGGTCGCGTATCAATACGCGAAGGACGATTACAACGCACGATGAGCGTTTACGAGCGGCGGATCGCCACCTACGTCGCCGCAGCACGTAAAGCAATGGGAATTCGCTTCCACCGATTTGTACGGACGCGTATCGACTCGTCTCTTATTTGTTCAACGTGTACGCGACTACCAGTTGGTCAATGTCTTCGCGTGGCAACGAACTGCAAATTACTCTAACGCGCCGACGTTCGATCTCGTGATTCGTACGGTCGGATTTCCCCGATACTCACGATTTTGCTTCTAACAAAAATCTAAATTAAAATTTTGCAAAAAAATTGAAAAAACCGTCAGAATAGTCGTTAATCTGCAAAAGGTTTGATTTTATGGACTTTTTAAGTATTCCTATAATTAAATAGCAGAATGGAGTTATTTTCGATTTTTTTTTTTTTTTTTTTTTTTTTTTTTTTTCAAAGATAAAAAAAAATTACATCAGAAAGAAAAGATTGCAAAAAAAAATGATTTAGAGAAGATTTGGAACGAAAAAAAAAATTAGAGTCGGGCGATCGTCGAACGTGAGAAAGTTCCTGTTCTCCCGTAAGCTCCCGTCTCCCATCGAGCGTTCGAAATCGAAACAATTACAATTAATCCTTTTTAAAAATGTTCCAATAGCAATACATTTTTTTTTTTATCGATTTTTCATGTCAGCATTACTTTTTACTTGAAAAATGAGAACTGTGGCAAAAAACTGCTATAATAAGCGTAAAAGAAGAACGAAGAACTGTAAAAACGCGACGTGACGATTTCGCGGTCTCACGAGTCCTCGTGATGAAACTCACGTGACGCCGGTGTGCTTCAGGAGAGAAAACGACACGGTGAACAGGTGACGAAGAAAAAAAAAGAAGAGACAGATATAAATTTATTCCCGGAAATTCCCCGAACCCACCTGATTATCGAATAGTTCATTAGCCGATGGTGTAACTGCGTCCGATCGAACAATCGCGGTGGCCTCGATTTAGAGATGTCGCCATTCGCAAGGACGCGATCAACGACAAGACTTGAACGACGTCACGATCGAAGGGGGAGGAACGGTGAAGCTGGGAAGTGGGTCGCGGACGACTGAGAAAGGGAATGACGATGAACGAGAAACATCGACATCGAAAAAAAAAAAAAAAAAGGAAAAATTGAGGGTACATAGGTATCGGGGAATCAACTTGGAATGTTTACTAACCTTTCGCAACGATCGGGATATCGATAAGAATTCACAATACTCGACTCTTCATTGCGTGACTGTGATAACTCAACTCGATAATGGAACACTGCGGGACGTCGATGGGTAATTTATTGTTGTAGGTAACGATAGACGCGGTATTTGAAAAAATTGAGACCTCAGTGAATACATAACTCCCGTATTTTTGGAACTGTAGATGGATACATTCCTTCGTGTACCCATAATATCGATAATTTTCGATATTTTCGATAATTTTCGATAATTTTCGATAATTTTCGATAATTTTCGATAATTTTCGATAATTTTCGATATTTTCGATAATTTTCGATAATTTTCGATATTTTCGATTTTTCGATATTTTCGATAATTTTCGATAATTTTCGATATTTTCGATTTTTCGATAATTTTCAATAATTTTCGATATTTTCGATAATTTTCGATAATTTTCGATGTGTTTGAAAATCGGTCTCTAACCTCATAATTGAGAATGCAGTTCAACGGGGTAATGATTTTTTTTTTACGCCAATTATATTATTGTTAAATGATGAAAGGTGTACATAGGCATTAAACGATGTGCAGCAATATTAATAGTTTATTGTATTAGCATCGAATACATTTATTGGATTCTCGAGAAAAATTATTTCGTTTTGCCGATTCGTCATAATTAACTTCGATAATTGGTTCACCATTTCGTGAATTTAGCGGCCGAAACCGGGAATAGCGTGACTCAACTGTCCTTCAATGTTAAGGGTGATACAGGGCTCTTCGCCTTCATCCCCAAAGAGGATCAGTCCACTTATCGGACCGTCTGGAACGCCCGGTGGTATCGCGTGTGCCGGTGGGTCCCATTTTTCTATAGACCAAGTGCCCTGATAAAAAAAATACGAAGATTTTTTTTTTATACAATTTTTTTTTTTTTTTTTATACGAATTTTTTTTTTTTTTTTATCATACGATTTTTTTTTTTTATATATTTTTTTTTAATCACATGACTCGAGTTTATCTCTATTTTTAATTAAATTATCAAACACTTACCGGAGTAAACGGACACGCTTTGGGAAAGGAGGCTTTCGGTATTCCTGAATTCACGAAACTTTGGCCGACTGCCTTATCGCTCAAAGCGTCGCATATAGTCATATTGTAAACCAGAGGCTCCGACGATGGGCCATTGAGATATAGGATTAATGCCACCTGAACATTTTTTTTTGGTTCAACGACGAAAAAAATGCGTATAAATTGTGAATTTTTAAAATTTGTCATCGGATACATCAGTAAATTGATGAAAAATAATTTTTTCGACCCAATTAAAGAGAGTGTATCGTTATATTTTGAGCCAAAAGTGAGGTTCGGGGAGAATTTTGAATATTAAAAAATTATATAAAAAAGAATATATAGATATATTAATTGTATATCTTTCGGCAAAAAGTTCTATACATCGGGTCATCCGGTCAATAAATTAATTAATAAATACTCGTTATATATCGAAAAATATTTAAAATTTCATCAAATTTCAACAGTAATCGAACGAGCGAACTTTCCAGTGTATACCGTCATCGTAGGCGGCAATTCCTTCGTTACTGGAATTTTCCCATTAATCTGGGAACTTTTTTTAGTTTTTTGAATATCGAACGACCAGGAACCGAAATAACCACATTCGGTTTCCGCGACCTTTACACTGGTTATGGTTAAGACGCTCATTGGCTGTAATAGAACATTTTTGTATTTAAATGAAATTATTTAAAAATGCGGCGATTCAATACACGAAGAAAAGTTTCTGATACAATTTACCATATATCTAGTAAAATATATCGTACATTTTTGGTAGTGCGGAGCTAATGTCGCCACCTATCGAGAAGTACGCGAACTATGCAGATTTCACCATAAAATATGGTAAAAATCCCCATAAATATGGTAAAAATTCTCATAATATCGAACATTTTCGTGATTGGTGGCGCCACAGTCGAATTTTACCAGGTAAATTTTCGCCAGTGTAGAGTCAATGTCGCCACCTATCGAAAAGTACAAGAACTATAAGAATTATTACCATAAAATATGGCAAAAATCCCCATAAATATGGTAAAAATTCCCATAACATCGAACATTTTCGTCATTGGTGGCGCCACAGTCGAATTTTACCAGATGACATAGTAATATCTAACAGATCCTTCTCACCGTATAACGATTCAATAAATGTGTAACGAAATACAAACATCTCCGACGACCAGTTCACTAAGCGAAACAAAAACGAGTAAAATACTACACAACGTCGGGAACGACATTTTCGACCGCTCTGTTTGAATCACTCAACGAAATTGACTTGTTAAATCCTAAAAGCTTTGTGTTTTTATAGCACGTAGTCGCACACCGTTACTTCAATTTACTTCTATTGTAGTCGAGACAATTTCCAATAGGAATTGCGTGACACTCGGTAACAAGCGAATGACGATGTAGATGCAAATTCGATAAATAGCTTCCTATTCCGGAATTAATCGTCTGACATAAAATCACATTTCCGCGGGAAAACAAAAGGTTTAGTGTTGTTTCCCGTTGAAAAAAATGATCGGTTATTATCGCGTTGAATTAAACGTGAGAACTTTTATCGTATCGATGAAAAAAAAAGGACATAAGTTTACGTAATTCAAGGATATTTTTTTAACTCGACAAACTCACGCATTAGCGATTTTAACTGTAATGCGATTAATGGTAATGGTTAATTGTGAATCGGAATCAAAGGCATTTTATGGTACCTATGGGAAGATGCCGAATGCACGTAAGCAATATACGATTCAACGAATGCCAACATCGATTTCGATTGCATCCATTCGCATGTCGACATAAATCACTCTCTCGATATATTGCCGGATTCCGGAGTTTCGAAGAATAAAGAAAGTACTTTTCTCGAATCACGCCGATTACGCTCGGTGAAAGGATCGCGGAGTTCGTGAAAGATGAGGGAACAGGATATTTCCGTAGACGCGCGAGGATATGCACACGAATATTGATAATAGAACGATCGTATAATCCTTCCAATGTATGTAGAAATCAATAATACCGAATAAAAGCTTTTAGCGTATTGAAGCGAACGTGGGTATCCGCGTGGGGAATAGCTTAGTGGGCGAACAAAGATTTTTCATTTATTACCGGGGAGCCATTGGGCTCGCGATCTGTGAACGACGCGTATTTCTCGAACGTCAAACATTAATTTTTTATATCGAAATAGCATGTTATTGTATTATAAATTGACTTATTACATTCGAAAGCTGCAGCAACTGCCGTACTAAAGGTGGAAGGCGCGTAATTAAGGGGTTCATCAACGCTGGAAAATGATTGGCTGCTTGTCTATCCGATACATCTTTACAATTGTGTCAATCGAGTAATAAGGTAATCCTTTCGGTTGAGTCCAACCAAACGTGAGATTCAACGAGAATTTCGAACACTTCTCAATGGGATACAAATTTGAAAAAAAAAAAAAAAAAAATTGTTCAACAAATCACCGGTTACCTAACTTTTTTTTTTTTAAAGAAAATTATTCGTAAATTTTTCTGAATCCATATGAATTTTTTAAAATTTTGTCTTATTTTTTGAAAGTGCGTTTTTATTCGATCATTTTGTCTAAAAAAACGTAATTTCAAAAAATTAGACAAAATTCTGAAAAAATTCATATGTATTCAGAAAAATGGTGAAAAATGGCGAAAATGATTTTTTCGTGACATCTGCATTATCGATAAGGCAGTAAAACATTATCGCAACAGCTTAGATCTCCACGTTTCGTCTCCGTAAAAACGTTTTTTTTTTACGATAAAAAACAATACCATGAATGACCAACTATTTCCCGCAAAAAGGCATTTTTTGAAGTACTCTACTATTCATACGTCAGCGCAAATATATTATACATTCTTTTGCGTGGGTTATTCCATAGATCGCATCATTCAGGAAGTGATTTCACTAATCCGCGCTTCGATGGAAGTGCGATTGTTATGGATATTAGGAATTTCGTTGATATCTCGAAATTTTTTTCATAGATCGATACAGCAACGTACAGCAAATCTTAGACGATGCAGATAAGATTCGAACGATTGCGAATGAATCCGCGAGGGAGTCACGCACTTCTAGAATGACGATAGCTCCGTAGAACACTCGAGTACATCGCGATATTACGAGACGCGGCAGCGTCTCGGCGCTAAGTACCAAAAAAAAAAAAATTCTATTACGTTGTGAGATTCCATATACGATGGAAATTCCCAATAGTATTCGCGAGAAATAGATCGCTGTGTCCCGATGACTCAATGTCAATACGGATGATAAATCAAATTTTCTTACACAGTATATATTTATCAATATTTACCCCCTCCTCGGCGATTCATAGTTCATTTCTTACTGAATATCGGACATGAGATATTTTACGCCGTACCGTATGTTAAAGCATTTCTAATCTCCGTTGTCGAGGTAAATTAGAAAATACATAATAACCAATTTAAAAAAAAATAATAATATTATTATTATCGTTTATTTTTTATTATACATTTTCTAATTATTACATTTAACTGAAAATAATTAATTCATTAATTTCTTTAATAAAAAAAAATAATATTAATAGTATTATTATTATTATGTTAAAATTTTTTTTTTATTACGAATTATTCCGAAGTTATTCCAGTATTTGCGATCGGAAAAAAAAAATTGTTCCGTTTTCTTCCAGAGTCTGGAAAACATCCGGTCAAAAAAAAAATGCGCGAAATGCCTATTGCAGTCCTGTCACGATTTATCCTTTGATATGCTCTTTTGCTATATCATCTGAGATTGAAATCTCACGCTCGCTTAGCCGCACGTATGCTATTCAACTAGACATACATCAAGTTTCTGTTTTGTACGAAGGTTACGTATCTATACTTTATCTACCGCACGTACTTTAGTATAACAAAACATGTATTAGATGATGTATTCGGTCTCTCGGGTGTGCAAACACGCGATAAGCCAATGAACGTACAGAGCGCAATCGATGAACCCTTATAGTAGGTCACTGGAAAAATCGGACTCTTACGTTTTTCCTCTCCATTATCGATCGATTGGCATTTGCAAAATAAATCGATCATTGATCCTTTGCCTATTTCTCCCGACTGTCGCTATTGTGGGGTTTAGTATGACGCAAAACGAGTTTTATTTTTAGTCGCTCGGTCTTTGGACCATTTTATCGATGTCGGTATAGAAATCATTAAACAATGACGTCTGCCGTACCTGTCTCGATGCGTATCAATTTTTGGTAATCGGAGGTTATATTAATAATCGCATCTAAAAGTGCGAAATACTCGAGACTCGTGTCACGATGACATACTATAATTCACAGGTATGTGCACTATCGGTAAAGAAATCTATCGGATAAAATCACTCGGAAAAACCCTAATCGTTTCCCATTTTGATTGATCGATTAATCATTATCGAGTAAATCTCGCGCAAGAAATTAAACTATTGAAATATCGATACTATTGTATATCTCGAAGTTTTCGTGTTTAATTCTGTATCGGAAATATCCTATCGTCTCGAAAGCGATTAAATATATTAACAAATCTATTTCCGAAATCTTAGCGTCCGAATCGAAATCAATCGATTAATCATTTCCTGAAGAATCGAAGGTTTCCTTTTTGCAATCTCACGCTTTGCGCTCCGTGTCGGGCGCCTTATGGCGTCTAAATTTTGTGTTCATAGAGATAGGAGGATGAGCAATGCGCGTCATCGATTGCGCGATTGGAACGATTGCCGTCCAACGAATTTTTCGATAAATGCTCCCGATGAATGGACAAAAAAATATTTGGGTCAACGAGTTTATTTTTAAGGATTCGAAACGATTCTTCGTAATGAGAGTTTCTCGAGATGCGGCTGCGGTGTCATCGATTACGTTGCCGGATATCCGCATAGTTTACGAGTTACGCTGTGTCATCAAATACAACATTACACTTATCCACGAAGGTAATTACCGACGGTAATTCCAGATGATGCGCAAGAAGCAAAGTAAGCTGTTCAATAGAACGTGAGGCTTAAGTGGTCATTTTTAGAAGTTAACCGGTCCGCCATCTTTTTTGTATAAAAATAATAAATCCCGAAAAATACGATCACATGTACTTAATGTGAGATAAAAACAGACAAATGTATAAATTCATGTGAAATCGGATGAAATATCAATCATATCAATCATTCAATGTATAAAATCATTATATTGATCGATTGATTATCAATTAATATCAATATATATATATTGATTAATTGATTGATATTGATACATATCAATATATATATATTGATTAATTGATTGATATTGATACATATCAATATATATATATTGATTAATTGATTGATATTGATACATATCAATTCTGCACTGGTGCCGCACTTTTCTGCGATTAAATTGCAATCGAATGAATAATGATTCAGATTTGAATGGCGCGAAGAACAATAGAATCAATAATTTCGTGATGTGGTTCTGCATGATATTACCGACGGGGCGATAAAATGATAGAGTAAATTTGCATCGCATTTGCATTTTTAAAATATCATCGCGAAAAACATCAATGATACGATTTTACGGTGAAAACATTTTACAATACGGCTTCGTTGAGTCATTTATACGATACTTGCTTAACGTGGGTGTACCGGACGTGTGTGACGAGAGTTTAAGAAGCAATTTTGGCTTATCGTCAAACATTGTTTGCTGACGCTCGGGACTTTAAGCGTATGCGAGTATTAAAAACGCGAATGAGATACAAAGGGATTGCACAGAGTCCTTCCTGTAATTATAGGTACTTCCGGTCTTTTTATGTACTATCTCGATTCACTCTTTCGTATATATCAGGGATTATGATTTTTTTTTAAATATATAGATATCCATATTTTTTCGTTTATAGTCACGAATCGCAATACTTTTAAATAGTACACTTCATCATGGAAGCTATAATTATCGCGATTTTAAAAAGAGAATAAAGCTTTTTCATTAAAATTCTGCTTTCACGTGTTCCTCTTTCAATTTGTGTCGTTGTAACCTATTTTTCCATTTTTTTTTATTGAATGAATTTATGCCGACAACGATATGACACGTACCGTTGTGAAATTGCGGCGTTAAAAGCGCAATGAAACTGTTTGTTAGCAGTGCAGCAACAAGCTACAGAATAATATGCAATGCTTGCTGTAGACTAATCATTAAATATTCTTATTCAATATTTGTAAGTATAGAATAAATTTGCTACAATGTCTGACATTGACAACGCGCGCGGTATCTACATATAAAGTGAATATCGATGTATTGCAAAGCCGGCAGCCGGCGATGCGCACACTGACTCTGCATGCTAAAAAAAAAGACAAAAAAGAAGCTGTACTTCCTGGAAGTGTGAATGACGTCTATGGCGCCCACCAGCAATATGAAACGAGAGACACATCACGTATAGCCACCGGTGACGGCTTTCTCGCGATCGTGAAATTTCTTGACACCCTTTGCTAAGGACGCATTTGTAATGCAGAACATTTACCAATTCTGTTCTGTTTATCTGTAACTATACAGTCAATTATTTTTTCATCAACCCTCTCGTTTTCGTTATGAAATTTATCATAACCCCGTTGCGTCCTGATTACCTACGTTTACCCGCAAAGCTTCTATTATGAGAAAGCATCGTCTTTAATTTGTTGGCTTTCGCGCGGAAGAAGTTTTATCTAAAGCTTCGCATGACTCACTAATGCTTACGGATGACGTAAACGAAATTAATGAGGAAGTAATGTGAAAATTCAAAATTTTCGGATTCGGATTTAGATTTTTTTTTTTTCGGATTTTCGGATTTTTTTTTGTACCTGTAAATTGTAGAGGTTAAAAATTTCAGCTCGATATGTTGACGCTACTCGATTGATTTTCCAATAAATCTGAAATTTGTATTGATTATTGATAAAATTAATGGCAAATATTGATGAAATAGTAGAAACACTTAATTGATTATTCACTGAAGTTAACGAAATTCTAGACTTCTACTCATCTGCATCTTTGGTCTCTTTCACGTCTTCTTAAACGAGTAACCATTGTCGTATCTTGAAAGTTACAGTACTGTTGCGATAGTCTATCCTTACTGACAGTTCACAGAATACTTTCAAATTTGCTTGCGCTTCGATTAATTTCATTCCATTTCCTCTTCCTTCAACATTTCATGTTTTGCCACGAGTTTCGATTCTGCAACCTCGTGCCTTTTGTTTTATTCATCGTTTCAATTATTTGTAATTCGGCATTTTTTTCCGAGTCATGCGACTGACTTTCCTCATTCTTTGTCGTCTACTATTTTTACTTTGACGGCGCAAAACTTAATTCGATGCATAGCATCTGGTCTGTTAGTATTATTTTATAATCACATAATCCTAATGCTGTGTTGTGTCATTCAACATTGACGCAGCCATCTGTACATCGTCGTGACGAAAGGTTCTCCGATCATATCAATTTGCATAGTCACACTACAAACGTTCCTTTTTTTAAAAAGCTCCGTATCTGTTACTAATTGAAACGCACGGTAGACATCGCGATAATTGCGTAGCAGCGATTCCAACAATCGTGCAATGCGCATATTTGCTACACTTTCAATGAGATACGTATGACTAATAATTCAAACTCCGCATATTGGTAGATCTGCCAAAGTTGATACCGATGAAATCATCTTTTATACAATGAATCAAAAAAACTGTCTATCAAATGAAATAATATGGTTCACCACAGCATCCGCCATAACGCGATACAAATTTTAAGACATTTTCGAGATCCATTTTCTCGTCTCTTCTAAAATCCGCGCATATCCATTCAGTTGTCTATATAAGCTGTGGATAGCAAATTTGGATGTTTATAGGTTTGGATCGATAAATCAACCATCACATCCGTTTCATGCTGATCCGCTGGATTACGTAGACACGGATTATGAAAAAAAGACGTTCAGTGACGTCGAACAGTAGCTAAACTTCGCTATATCGAGAGTTTCCGAAGTCAGTGTCAGCATCGTAAAGTCATTTACAAGATGCTTCGTCACCGCAAGTACAAATAATCGATCGCTGTTGAACATGCAATGTTCTGGTAGATCGGCCATTGCGCATCATAGACTGAACACATATTTTCAAACGCATGAGATCAAAAGAGAATACGCGGACGTCGGTAACGTATATGCGTAACTCCTACTATGGTCAACGCATGGAGAGAACTTTACCATCATCGATTGAAGGAGCAACAGAAGCGAACCCGTGCACGTGATCATAGGTCACCCCGCTTCCGGACCATATATATAGCACTGTCTACGACGACTTCTCTGGGATAGCAGCATTTGAAGAGAATATAAAATAGCGATACGATTGTTAGCGTAATTCTTTGGAGCGTTTATGACAGTAACATAAATGCTTATCGAAGCGAAGATCGTGTTCACTTTATCAAATGAATCGTCACGCATCATCAATTTAGCATTTCAACATATTTGCGGTATACCGCGCATGTAATGTCACGGCAACGAAATGGGTCACCAATCGTAACTAATTCATTAGAATCATACATACATCATGTATGTAAAACAACAACAACAAAAAAAACCGAATATCCAAAATTCGATTGTCAATCCGGTGACAAAAGTCATTGAATTTACATGATCGTATTTACATATGTAGATAGTGAAACACCCCGCTATTTGTGATGTTTGATCGATTAAGTTCTCCACCGTTTGGGTTCAATGGTTAAATTCGATCTCATGAGGTTCCAAATTCAACATCTATGATGTCTCGTCTCAAAAACGGCTACTGCATTGTCCCCATGTGACTATATGTCTTCAATACGTCTCCGTAAGAGTTCATACATAGGAAGGAGGAAACACCTTTCAGGATGAACATCAGAAAATAAACGTCTTTCATAGAATCAACAAATTTTATTTTACAATTTTTGATTGCATTTTATCTGCAATCAAAATACAGAACAAAGAGAAATTCCTAAAATATCAAGTGTAATGTAGAATTTCGGGAGCATTCGGGAACTATGGCGTCGCATGTTATTTTTTAATTTTTTATTTTGTGTTCTTCCAACGTATGACTTTCGCCTTCTACGACCCTTCCCTCCCCCTCCTTTGCCCTCCTAGCACTCCCCACCCACACTTAGCTAAGCTACCTACTCCCCAGTGCGTCCGCAACCGACTTAGTTACACTGTACCGCATTTGCCGTGAACACGGGGAAACTGCGGAAAACCCGTACCAGTACAGTCGGTCATGTTCTTCTGATTCCGCGGTGTAAATACGAAAGTATTTTACTTAAGTGTGAACAACGAGGTCTCAGAAAAACTGACTTCCCGTTCAACGATTGATGCGCCAGCCAGTGCGTTACTAAGCGGTCACCCATCCAAGTACTGGCCGCGGACGGTAGTGGTTGACTTAGGTGATCGCCGAAGCCACACACCGACCGCGCATCCATCGCTGTCGGTTTGTTGTTCACTTTATCATTCCTTCACTTTCCTAACGTGTTTCAATATTGTAGTGTCGCGATCCTTCTCAGTTACATCTTCGTCATTCCATCCCCAGACATTGTGCGTACCGTCGCCGGTTCTGATGACCCGATCGCGCACCATATCCGTGGGAACGGTCTTCAAGTTGTACGCCCATCCGATATAAGCAAAACAATCGATAAAACCACATGCCAAATTGTACCTGTAGATTCCAAACTCAGCATTCTTGTAGTCCCACGGAAATACGTGATGGAAGTTATGCAATCCCTCACCCCCCACCAAGAATGCTACCAACTTGTTTTCGGCGGCAGTTGACTTTCTGCAATTTCATGATTTCTGGTGTTTTTTTATTGGTTCTTTTTTCAACGCGCACATAAATAGGGTACGAGGTAATAAAATTGAATGTTACACACTTGTCGTAAGGTCGGTCGCCCCAGAGATGCGCTGCGGAATTCACCGAGAATATGATGTGCAAAGACACTACTAAACGAAGAACAGCAGCGACGAGGAATGCGTTTAGGAAGGTCTCATTCCAGAAGTACATTGGAAGGTAAGTTGGGACAAAGTAACACATTAGGATCGCCAAATAGTAGTAATACCTGCGATTGTGAGAAACATTTTTGAAAAAATACAACATTCCGCTCAGTTATACATATGACACATGCAGACAAAAGTACAGAACAAGTCATAGTTACTTGTGTTGAAACCTCAAAGCCGGATTGCTTAGGAGGTCATCGATATTCATTCCCTTGCCTTTTTCAACAAGTTCCGGATGTTTTCTATACATACACCAACCTACATGTGCCCAGAAGAACCCTCGACTTATATTGTAAGGGTCAGCGTTGGTTTCGCTATATTTGTGATGAAGTCTATGATCTCTCGCCCACTTGATTACGGAGCCCTTGAAGACAATACACAAAGAAAAAGATGTTTATTCAAGTCTTATGATCTCTCTTTGTTGCAAGTCAAAGCCCATTAACTCAATGAACCGTGTTAAATTAGTATAACAGATTGCGAAAGGGTTGAATGAAAGGTAATGTTGGACTTACCTGCCATGACATTGTTCCCAAAATCAGAAGAATGATTTGCAATGGTACATTTGCCTCGTATGACCGGTGCGCCCATAGTCTATGAGTTCCTGCTGTGATTCCTAGTAGTGACAATGGTACCAATATGGATGCTGAAACAAGAAACCACGTTAGACGCACAATTGTCGCACGAACAAGCGATACGTACCAAAGATAGTGGTATACAGCTTTGCAGAGGTCAGAACGAGATAAAATCCGTAAAATGAAGCGATTTGCAGAAGTGCTAATAAGAAAATGTTGAGCCACACGGGTTGCAAACGGTATTCTTTAGATGATTCGCCATTTTTTTCAGATGACTCGCCATTTTTTTCAGATGATTCGATGGATTCGGAAACTTGGATTTCTTTGAGAACAGATTTTTGCGCCATATTCTCGGATGTTTTCTGGAAACACTAAGTTTCACGGAAGTTAGGGACCAACCAAAAGAAACGACATACATATTTGATGTTGTGGATAATATCATTGCTTACCGTAATTGTGTGACTTGCCGAATTCGTTCCTTAAACTGGAAAATCGCAACAACTTAAATTGCCAGTCGAACTGCACACCACAAAGTAGTCACAAAAAAAGAAATGCAAAAAATGCAATCACTGATTTAATTTCCAATATTATCGATATTTTTGATACATTATTTTCACAAAATTGCTTTCAAGTTTCTGCAACAGGTGGCAGAAATTTCTGTTACAATCTTTTGAAAAGCTATTGAAATAAACTAATAATTCTGCACTCGCTTCTGGTATTCACCAGAATGCGATTTCAGAGTTTCAGCGCCAATGCCTTCTTTTTAGAGAATCCAGGAACGTTCTACGATTTGGTAAAAATCGATCGACTAAGCTTTCATGCAATCGATCGTTTCCTTATATGATCTCCTGGTCAACCATATTATTCGTAGCATTACTTCAACTTCACACGATTAAAAATGGATTGGTGATTCAATGTAAACAATCTCATGAATATTTTTCGTCGGTATAATTGAAAGCTTACTGACTATTCCATTATATAACGGTCCGACAGTTGCCCGTTTCTGCCTTTTCACTGTTCCACGATGAACTAAATTTAACGAATCAAATTTTAATATTAATGAACCCAATCGACGAAGTGAACTATCTAATCGTCGAGCTGTTTCTTTACCTTTCTTTATCGTCAAAATAGGAACTCTTGCAAAGCCTCGCGGATAAGTTAAAATACCGAATCGTTGTAACGTTAGTTAAAGTTTAAATAATGTAGATAGCCATTTAAACATCGCAAGGCGGCCGAAATTGCTGAATTAGCAGGACCCGTGCGAAGGTTTCAAAAGGAGAGGTAAATAGTTTAAAATCGCATGATTTTAAAAAGGAAGGATTAAAGTACAATGTTACCATTTTATCGTCGAAACAAATCCTATGTGCTCGCGGCCTCTCGCGAGCGCGATGTTAAAATATGCGTCGCAATATCTGGTCATTTGAATTTACTATAGCGATCCTTCTTAGGCGATATAAAGCGAATGAAGTAAATGTTGAGAAATATTACAAATAAACTAAAATATGCTTTGAAGGATCAGGACGCAATAACTATTGAAAAAAAGACTGATTGATAATTCATTCTGCGTATCCATAAAGCATCGAGTGGCAAATCGGCGCCATATGGATCTCTTATCGCGGGTACACCTGTTGCGAAAACTGGAAACCGACAATCTCACGAGAATGATCGCGCGAACTAAGCCTGACGGTTGTTGATTCATCGCTCTCGTTCAACCGCATATTAGATGGAGGTCTGTTGTCACCAAAGAGATTCAGATTAATCACTATAGATACTAACTGATTTGATATGTTACCACGAACTACGCTTGCAGGGAACGTGGCAATCGAAGTTTGACCTATAATTTCCGGCGCATTGATATATCGGTTCAATGATAGCTATCTGGAATACAGCGATCAGTAGCAAAAGTAGTAACGGTATGTCTTCAACGATACTGAAAATGGAGGTCAATGGAATTGGAACTCTACTACGAAACTGATGGGCCTAAGGGGATCCTATTTTCGTTCGATGTGACGGATTCAACACCCTTGAAAAAGGAAGAGCATAATCTTTGGTATTATCGAACGGACCGGGATCAGGCAGGCGGCAGAGTCATTCATGTCACGTGAAGGTGATGTGAAACCCATTCGCAGGTCTCTTTCACCTCGCCGTGCGCTCCAATAATGATGATAATGGTGGTTTGTATTCGATAGAGCTTCGCATTTTAAATTGGTTTAAGGTGAAATGTCTCTGCCGCTTTTCTCAAACCGGATCGCTAATAAAGACTGTAGTCTCGTAGTGGAGTCCGATTTTCTTTGGACCCGAAGCTTTCCAACCCTCGACAGATATAGCAGTACACTTTTTATCGCGGACTATCATATGAATTTACAACTGAAGTGTACAAAACGTTGGTGGAGCCAAAAATCTTGCTTAACCATTTTAGACAACGCTGACGCAGCGTTTTGCGCAGATACATCTCTCAAAAACATAAAACAATAGCAATAATTCCAACATCAAGTTAAGCAAAATCAAAAGTAAAGGATTCTTTACGAAACGGACTCAATAGTGTTACAAATCTCATCGAAAATGATTTTTTCGCTTTTTAGTCTGTTAAAAAAACAACGAAAAGTGACGAAAAAGTCTATAACGGTGAGAAGTCCATTAACCAATGATTTTTTAATGATCTTTAGTTACCAATGGCCACTGATATCATTTGCCGCGAAAAATCAAAATCGTAGTGTATTTTCCAACATCACGGATGTTAAGCATCAATGGCAACCACAGCGGCAGCCGGCATAACGGCTCCGTTTCGAGTCTCTCTCGTCTGGCTACTCTCGCTACTCTGCTGCATGGCGGGTTGCAATCGATACAGGCGCTCGTTTAACAGAAAAGAATCGCCGTGGCTTTCATTTCGATCTAATTTAGCAGTGAGAGAAATCCAGCATTCTGATGCCTAATCAAATGATTCCCGCAATTCGTGGACTTATGTTTCTGGTTTTTTCAGATTTTTCAGACATTTAAGATTTTTGTGAAAAGTTACGTCTTTATTTTTATTTGTCCGAATTTCAATCTGATATAATAACTGATTTTGGTACGTTTTCTACAACGTTTCGAAGTATATTCTGCAATTTTTGCATCCCAATTGGATGGATATCTCTAATACGGCATCCAATTATACAATCAATTGAATCAACTTGACGCACTGTAACTTCCGCGGACTTCTAGAGAAATGTGACTACGACGGGTTAAACTAGTAATTTTCCTTTCGCTTTTCCCATTGTTTTTTTTCTACGAAAAATAACATAAAACACTCGCCGATAGTCTCGCATCGCGTGAAAACTTTCACCGTACAATGTTCAATCGTCTTGCTTCGCTCAGTCGCACACATCATATGCAATCGTGAAAAGAATGTTTGCGAAGATTATCGCACACTTGAGTCGAAAAACGAATTGTAATTTTTTTGTATGATTTCATTTATTAACAAATTTTTTTCCTAATATTTATTCATTTTTCAGTTTTCAACCGATTTAACCGATTCGATGTTAAACGAGAATTCGACTATAGTTTACATTTATGCAGCGAAACGAAAAACTAATTAAAATTCCTAAAATCGAACGTGAAATCTATTTTTTCGACGAATTCGTGGAATTAAAAAATTAACCAAAAATTCGACCAAATATTCAACAATTGACGATTCCGGCCATTGTATCTCGGAATCGCGTGTGCGAATGCGTTAAAAATTTGTTTACGACCCGTCGGAAACCTCAAATAAATTTGGTTTGATCATTTTTTTTTCCTTAAATGTTCTCGAGTCATCATTGCATCCATTTATTATTTGTTTTCGACATATTCATTGACGAAACATACTACAAATGACCCCAATGTGACGAGAGATATTGAATTGCCGTACATCCTCGCAAGATGAAGTGAAACTTACGTAAGCAAGAATGTGGCAATTTCTCCGGAGTTCGCGAGAAACTGGATTATCGAATTTTCTCCATAAACCGTACGCGCAACTCGTCGGTATGTTGTGTACGCAAAACACGGCGTATAGAGGTACCGGAAGCGTACATAACCCTTTGTATGTATTCGAACGTATTACTGTTGAAAGTACAACATTGATTTCCTGAACGTTTTTTCTCCAAGAACCCTTCAGAAATCCTATAGAAATCGTGAAACTTTGTTGTTCCCATGTAAAAAAAAATGAGACGCTTTTTTCGCCTGTGATCGGCTCTCTCATCGAGCAACAATCGTATCTCATTGATAAAAGCAAAACTCTCGGCAATGTCTGTTTTAACACAAATGCATATCTAGATAACCAAATGAATCCTTTTGACAGTAAGTGGGTCAGTTGTTCCTCCGCGACATTGTAAATTATCAATAATACGTACGTGCGAAAAGTACAAATTGCATTACCACAATAGCCTACTGACGTACTGACCGATAAGAAGAACAATAGCAACAACCGGGAAAAAAAGGCTATATAAACGATTTTTGTTGCTCCGTTTCCTGATATTTCAATATCGCTAGAAAAAACCTTCATGTGAAAAAGTGCAATGAGTAATTTCTGGTTTTTCCGCGAATCAAGTTTAATGAATAATGGAAACAAAAAATGAGGAAACTGTTTTAAAAAATTATCGACAGATGGCATCACCACCGGTATTGTCGTATTATTTTTTAAAAAAATGTACGCGTCACCAACTTTTAATAATAACAATTGTATTATTATTATTATTCATCAGAGATTCATCAGATTATTATTCATTAAACTGCTATACCATTTAAATTTAGAAATAATGTAATTGATGATAAGACACCATATTTCGTCGTTAGACTACGATGACAAATGTGACCCAAAGCATTAATGTACTATTTGCCGAACACTTCGATCTTCAGTCTTAAGTCGATTCTTCCAATTTGCAAGACAAATATAACGGAATTTACGAAAAATTCTCTTTTTGCGAAGCGCACTATAGATAAAAATCAAATAAAAATGAGACTCGAGAGCAGTGAGAAAGTTCTTGAAGGAGTTGTGCGATTAAGGTGCAGCAACAATCCACGCTATTGCTCATCAACGATGATCAGGATCGGGATAAGATGAGAAAGTTTCTATAGATCTGTTACCTGGAGCTGCTGATGCTGATGCTGATGCTGATGCTGATGCTGATGCTGAAGCTGATGCTGATGCTGCTGACGCTGTTGCTGGCGTGCGATCTAAGCGTATAAGTACGCTACTCTCAAATTATCCTATACCCACACGAAGAAAAAGATATCCACTGAGGACCCGGTGAAACCAGTCGGCCCAATGAGCGCTTCCGAAAATTAGGAAATCTGACTTAGTTGCGGCGTTTGGCCGGCAGTACATCTAAGTTCAGCGTTAACTCCATCCCCACGCGGCATCAGAAGGGATCATTAAGCGAAAAATGGTGACGATTAGCAACATTGTAGCGACAGAGGTGATGCCATGCGGTCCATTCAACTCAATAATTGTCTTTAGAACATTTACGTTGCACAATGCATTTCGAAAATATGCATTTCTCAGTCTCGCTGCTACAAGACAGTCGCATAGAGAACCTTTTCTATTGAACATAATGCGAAGAAAAAAAAAAAAATTTTAAATTAAAAAAAATAAAAAGAAATTGCGCAAAGGGGAAAAGGTACATACAAAGAATAAGAGGAATAATAATTATTGCAAAAAATTGAAAAATATAGTCTATTAAATTGAGTAAAAAAATGAAAAAACGTTAAATAGGCTTTGAACTTTTAAGTTGCATTATTTCAAAGTTCGGAGTCTCAGGGGTGTTGAGAGATCCTCTTTGCTGCTATTCTGCAGTTCCCATCGGACAGAATGAAACATCGAACCCACTGATTTCTGTCGTGAAATGCGCGCATCCTTCGAAATACGAATTGATTCATTAACTTTAAGGACATAGCGGAGCGCGACGACTGCATTGTTTTGATTTTAGGGTTTTTACGATATCGTAAATGGTTTGTTTCTTTGACTTTTTTGTTTTTTATTTTAATTCGGTTGCTTTTAACACGGTAATCAGCGGTATATCAGCTTAAATGAAAGCTAATGAGGTAAATGATAAAAATTTTATGTTACAAATGATCAATCCGCTTCGGCTTCAAAATTTGCGACAGTTTCACCACTTTCATTGACATTATATTTTAGAATATATTTCTGCAAATATATATGTCATCAAATAAATAACAATTTATATGATTAATATATCAATTATATAAAAAACGCCGAATTTCATATATTTCTAATATACACAATATATTAACATAATAATAATAATTAATTAATTAATAATATTAATTTATTATTATTATTATTATTTGTTATATATTTATAATATTGTTATATATAATAAAAAATAATATATTTATCTATAACATCCAATTTTTTTTCATATACTTTTTTTCCATTTGGATAACAAACGACGAATTAAAACGTTGTTATTGCCCCCCAGAGAAAGGGTAAGAGCCAAAGTAGGAGTTGCGAGTACAGTAGTGCGGCGGAAAGGATATTTAGGACTGAGACGTTGCATGCATCGTGTCAGTTGGTTATGAGAAAGTGATACGAACGTCGCGCAAACGGGCCGTTCAGTCTCCGTGCGTTTGAGACTGTCGGCCGTTGGGAATTCCAGCCGGATGTGTGTTGAATTTTTTTTTGGTGTATAGACAACGCAATCACACACACAGAATCACCGACACGCTTTCAGGTGAGTCGAATGTTTGTCGGCTGTTACCTCCGGAGTCTGGAGGTGCAGTCGAAGCCGCGAGGCGAATACAAATCCAACGAAGAAAGTGCTTCCGCGTTCGCGCGCACACCCGCCACTCATATGGCGACTCCAGGAAAATTGCATAATTGTGTATGCGGTTTGCATAGTATGAATAATAACTCGGAATAATGATCTTCAATGTTATTATTCAATTGCGATTAACGCATACTTTTTATGATTACTTCCGAAGGGGTCATCGAACGATCTTCCGATATTGTGCGGTTGTCACGAAAAAATTGACATTTTTTAACATACATTTTTTTTTTTTAAATAAAAGTTCAAGTGCGCGATAATTACTTTTATTTATCTTTAAATTGTTCATTTAAAAAAAAAATATTAAAAAAATATATATAGCGGCGAAAAATTAAAAAAAAAAAAAAAATGTCTGTAACCTTAAAGTGTTTCTTTATTTGATGACTCGAAGAGATTTTTTTTAACGGATTTGCCTATTGTTCTTATGGGCCAAAGAAACCAGCGATAGACGAGGACGGGATAAAGTCTTTCGTGAAATTAAGGTGATATGAAAAAAATCTGTCGGTAACAAAAACTGTAATGACTGCCATTTTGAAACGAAATACATTTGAGGAAAAAGAAAGTTGTGTGTTCCCTGCGGAATAGAATAGACGCGGGAAAAGAGAATTTTCTTTTTCATCAAATGTTTTTTTTTTTTTCAAAATTGCATTTACCACAGTTTTTTTTACCAACTGGGCGCGACGCGCGTTGCGGATAGGTGTTTCACATCACCTTAAACATCGTCATCGCAATGATACACTTGACACGAAGCGAAAATCTAATCAACTCCACGTATCGATGAATTACAAATTCGCCTCATATCCGGTACGTTCGCTTCCGAAACAACTTTCACCTTTCTACTGTTCAAAAAATTCAAATTATCATTTCGCGAGCAAAGGTAATATTCGGTCGGATCCAAGAGGATTTCTAAATAATAATAAAATGTTTTGGGATTGAAAAATAATCCCCTTAATAAGATTCAATCGTCTTTTCGTCGTCGTTTTTTTGTTTTACAAGGAAAAATTTAAGTATCACATTGCTATCCTACTTTTTGGTAGTCATTTTTTTTTTTTTTTTTTTTTTTTTTTTTTTTTTTTTTTACGCGAATTATGCCGTACAATTTCGCGCGAGCATTTCTTGTCAAATCTTATGTGAGGCAAAAAAAAAAAAAATAATTTCGTGTTACTACAGTAAGATCGTTATCTCGTCAACAACGAGTGGCCGGTATCGTGCGTTATCGAAATGCAAATATATGCGCGCGGTAAATACACTTCTTCATTTTTCATCGTGACTAATTATTCAACGATATACAATGTTTAATATTCCGAATAGAACGCGCAACCGTGCAATCTAAAAATGCGGTCAGAAACACAACTATTGCGTTGATATTAGTCCGCGTGATATCAGTGCGCGATAGCGAAATGGAATACAAGTAAATGGCCGACAAACAGGTAGACCCACAACGGGACTACATAACGAGTTCCACTTTCGCCAAATTACGCCCTCGTGACTTGTGTTATATCATCGTTAGCGTTCGATTATTATTTTAATCATTTCGCCGAAACACGCGAACGATATATATAGTTTTTTTTAATAATAGCGAAAGATGCGTATATGCGTTTGTAAGTTAATTCTTATCTTCCGTTGAGAATAAGCTGTTTAAAAAAAATATATTTATAAAAATACAATTTACTCGTTAAAAATGGAAACACAGTATTTGGCACATCGGTTTTGTGTTTTCTCTGCAGATAAGAGGAAACAACGCGTCAGGGTTACGCCACGATAAAGAACTGCCGTTGTTCGATCCAATGAGGACGCTAACGCATGAGGCAAAGACTTAACCCCGTTAATGTGGAATATGGAATACGTATCGCTTTAGGAATACATTAGAAAATGAATTACAAGTCAATCCTTTCGCGCTCTTCTCCGTAGTTATTTTTTCGGTCATCCGACGTTTTAATTACCGACCGTGGTATTTCGCGTGTTCTTAAGATTAGTTGCCACACGATCCCTCGTCTCTACCGTGTCTCCGTCGGTAACGAGGAACTATAATCTTCTTATTTCCCTAATTTCGACATCCGCGGGGAAAGAGACCATTGTAGCATTACAGTTGTTTGTTACCGACCGTGGTATACGGTCGGTACGACGTAAAAAACATTCTCAGTTCGCCGAGCTCGCTCCCCAACGAACGCTAATAACGTAATAATTCTCACACTCTACAGGGTTTCGCACACTCCTAAGAATATGTGTTATCCCTCCCCCTCACCCGTCCAGGGCTCAGTCGGTATTAAAAACTGTAATCAACTTTTTTAACGCGTCTTGGTATTTACGGCTTCAAGAAAAGTCTCATCGCATAGTGACACGATATCCGACTCTTTTTTGACCCGTAAATACCATATCGCGTGAAAAAAATTGATTACAGTTTTCATTACCGACCGCGGTATTTACGGCTTGAAAAAAAGTCTCATCGTATGCTGACATGATATCCGACTCTTATTTGACTCGTAAATACCATATCGCATGAAAAAAGTTGATTACAGTTTTTATTACCGACTGCGGTATTTTACATATTATTAAATATCGGATTCGGAATAAAACAGAGCCTCGGGAAGTAGTGTCCTCTGTAGCAATGTGTCACGATTATCCTTAGTAACGAATGAAATACAAGCGTTAGGGGCGCCGTCGCTGTGGTCGCCATCCCTTACGAGGATCGCCGGCGCGTAGCTTTCTACCAACCAGTAACCTTCGAGGCGCGGTCACCCTTGGCCGTGTGACGCGTGAACCCGAAATGCTCGGCGCTTCGTACCGGTGTCCGTGAAAGAACTCGCGCACCCACCGGCCCCAGGGTTGGCATTCCCTTGTTACACCTCTATCCATCTCAACGTGTCAGCATCTGCGACAGGTGGCAGCGGTGCGGTACGGCGATGCTTGAGTCTCGAAATCGAAGAACACGGCCCGTCGCTATTGGTAGGCGATTAAATATTTATTACTAATATACCGTCGCACCGGAAGACGTTAAATTATTTTTATTAATTTTTTTTCCCGTCGAAAGAAATTGCGTTATCGAAAAAAAAAAATGCCATTGCGAAGTGAAAATTCATGAAGAGAGAACAAGCTATGAATTTTTTTTTTTTTTTTTTTTTTTTTTAATTGAAAAGATCGGAAATTTTTGTTTGAAAATATATTTAAAACACTATATATAGAAGAAAAGTGAAAAATCATCGACATTTGTTCGCCCATTTGTTCGTTCCATTGTGACGGGGTCCGTGACGAAACGAATCGAAGGGACGAGGGTCGGCTTTCCCCTCTATCATTACGTCCCGTTATAATCGCGAGGGTTTCAAACATCGGGATGGAACTCTCGGGACTGACAATTCGATTTCATAACGTGTAGAAAAAATAATATTTTTTAATACGTTTGTTTAGCTAACTTTTTTTATTTCGTAAATAGGGGTTAATATATTTCTTAAATAGTATTTTTTTCTAATACGCTTTTTTTAGCGGATTTTTTTTTTTTTTTTCTTTTTCGCGAAAACGGGGAAATGTATTTAAAACGAATAGATAAATAATAAGTGTCCGCTCGACGGTCAAGTTCGGTCTGCAAGGTCAGAGGGATCGCGCAGTCAAGTCGATTCGACTGCTCCGCAAATTATTCGGACACCCGGAAGTAACTGTCGATTGTCGTTTTATTACGAAATTCACTCTATCGCCGAAGTAGATATATATATATATATATGATGATAACGCGTTATAAATTCGCGTGATAAGAAAGTTTCGCGTGTAATTATAACGATTGATTAAGGGTCGCATGTCCCGCTGTTGGAGGGCTTTTGAAAAACTATTGATTTCTTTAGCTCTACGAGAAAGTCGCGTTGTTTCATTCGGTTTCGATTTTCATTCAAAACGACTTCCTTCATTTTGTCCTATTCATCCTCCTCCATTTCGCTTCGTTGTACGGAACAGCTGGCAGCGTACGTTATACCATACCATCGCGTTCTCTCGCGGCGGAGAAAGGGCCGTGAGAAACTCCGAAAGCGGGTCGAGTTGATACGTTAAAAAAAAAGATTGATGAATGAAATTTCGTTTGATGTTTGCATAGAAACGTTATCTATACTTCGCTCGACTTGATTCATTAATTTCCATTAATTTGAAAAACTTTCTATGTGTTTCGGAATGTTACGGAATCATTCTAATGTGACGGGTCGAAAAATAGCTGATTTTCACGATTTTTTTTTCGATGGATAAAATACGCTAATTAATCTGATTTTTTTATGTCAAATCAAATGGATCATGAAAAACAGAAAAAAAAATTTTAAACGTTTATTTTTATTTTTTTTATAATTTTTTTGGACGGTTGAAAATAACTTGTAAAAAAAATTGTCTCCTGACGGGGTACACTCCGCTAATCATAAATATTGTCTAAATAAAAATTTGTAAAAAGATTATTAATCAGTATGAAAGCCGCTATCATCATATGGAAGATTTTCTTTTTTTTTTCTCAAAATTGACAAAATGGCGGCGATTTAAAGAAAAAAAATAACGAATTTCGCCTTTTTTATCGACAGTTTTTCGATAAAAAAAAATATGAAGATTTCGAAAAAAAGTAAAAAGCTTCCATAGCAAGATAGAGAATAGTGTGAAGAATGTTGTGTCAAAATTTGAGTCGCATAACTTGAAAACTCTTCCGTTGAGAGTGTAAACCGTACACACCGAGTGTAAAAAAATTTTTTTCGATTCTAACGAAACATATCGATAAAAATGATTTATATTCAGTACAATGTTAGTTATCATTTGGCACCATAAAAATGTCCAACAGTCAACTCAATAGAAATCGCGCGTCAATAAAAAAAAAAAAAAAAAAATGTAAATTTTCGATTTTTGTTTCCTATTTGCTAATTTAGATCGATTCACGCAGATTTAATCGATTAACAAAAATAAATTAAATAAAAAATGGTTAAAAAAAAAAAAAAAAAAACACAGACCACGCCTCGGTTGCGATTTTTTACCGGCTGTGTAAATTGTCGCTCCGTTCCTCTGCGCTTGAATAATCGTAACGCGCGTATGTCGGCGACGTTGGGGCCGCTGTGACGGCGAGAGAGCCTTCCGCAGCTCGAGCGAATGGGCACAAGCCGACCGGCAACGTTACGACGAGAGTTCGCCGTTTGTTAAGGCCACGTGATCGTAGCTTCGGGTTATTCGTTCGCCATAGAGCTTCGCGCATTGCCGGAGTCGCGGTCGTCGTCGTCGCCGGGTTTTAACAGATGATAGTCAGCCGCCTGTTCTCAGTCAGTTAAATTCGCGGAGACTATGCCAACGAAATTCGCCGCAGCACCACCGGCAGTTTTGCACTATTTTTTTCTTTCACTCGCGTTAACTCGGTAAAGAATTCGATTGTACCATTGTCCGAGTTTCGCTCTCATAAAACATTATCTCCGAATGGAGTGACGATTTGGCGAATGATCTCAGAGTCGTATTTACGCGATGTATCATTGTTTTTACCGCGTAATTAATAATACCGCGTAACAAACAACAATTTACAAGGAAATAATTAACATTTGTGGATAATAAATCTTCGCTGATATTTGTGTGAAATAAATAATTATATAATTTGAAAGTTTCCGACGAAAACGAACGAGGAAAATGCAAAGGGAAAGTTTTCGTTAAACCATAACGTCTGTGGTAAGTTTTCTTTAACTTTTTCCTGCTTCGTGGATTTCTTGGTAAAAGTTAAAATTGCATATCGTACGAAGGAGGCGTTTTGAGATCGCGTTCATCGAGCCGTTGCTATGTAAATTATAAATCTGGAACGTCGCGTATCGGAACCGCTTGGGGAGACGAGAATACAGTCGAATGTGAACTCTAATGCCGGCTAATTTTACGAATTTTTGAGAAGCAAACCGAAGCAGCTGTTTCGTCGCGAATTCTTATCAATGCGGCGATCGATTTGCGTGTTGCTGTCCATAATGAGCGATAGATTCGCGCGCTTTGTCTACCGGCCTTTTGTTATCGGCGTTTCATAGAAATCGTATAGAATTGTTTTTTTTTTTTTTCGTTACGTGATACGCGGAAAAAAAATGTTTTCGAGCAAAAATCTTCATTCTAATCCACACGGCAGTATATTTAGATATCAGAGACGAACGTTGAGAAGCGAAAAAAAAAAAAAAAAAAAATAACGAGTGACTAAGCGGGCATCCGCCCAATTTCGCTCCTGTGCGCCGACATCGCAAACCGGCGCTGGAATATTTTGATAAACTACTGATAGCTCGGACTCAATTTTTTTTTTTTTTTTTTTGGAGTTCGTTAATACCGAACGCATTTTATTTGTCAGACATTTTTTATTTTGAAAATATTTTTCCTATGTACTTCGGTTTTTTTTTAAGAATTTAAAAATACATTTTTTTTTTTTGTCGTCTTTGCGAATTAAATTAATTTTGTACATTAATTTTCAATATTCATAATCAGGAAATCGACATAAACAATTAATCGCATAGAATTTGTTAATAAATTTTTTTCACAGTTAAAAAAAAAAAAAAAAAAAAAAAAAAAATATTAATAATTAAGAAGCAATAAAACAGAAATCTGTAAGCGTATATCACATTTATAATTCTCAAACGGTAGTTAAATTGACATAGCGGTATCGTACGCTCAATTTAACGCGCGAAATTCTTCGTACGGTTTACCGGTTTTCCGGTCAATTTCATTAATTTGTTTCCGCGAATAATTAATATGTTACGCACACTAACTTCACGAATCATCAACGACAACGTACGGTCCGTAGGTTACGATCGTAAAATTCAAATGAGGATATAACAGTGAAAGTTGTGACGATCGAGAATCGAAGAAAGTTGTGAATTACGCGTGAATTCCAATACATATATATATATAGACGTCTATATATATCGCGATATATCGATGAGAATTCAGGGTTAACTGCATCATCGTCTGGTCTCTGGACAATACACAAGATAAAAATCGTCCATGTTGCGCATTCGTAGAATTATCTCGATGCAATGATAAGCTTCTGATTTTTTTCGATGTTTTTTTTTTTTTTTTTTTTTTTTTTTTTTTTTTTCGCATTTTTTTTTGCTCATCTCTCGCGACACTCCGACAATCCGAGTCTTTTGCAACGAAACGTAAATGTACTTGGAAACGTTCCAAAGGGGTCAAACGCACGCGGTCAGGAAGTCAAATTCCTCTCCCCTTTCTTATTTCTTTCGACAAAGTGCCTATCGTAAGAACGGATAGTGAAGACGAAAGAGCTATTCGCGAGATGGAGGATCACCGTGAAATTTGTCGGCCCTCTGTGATGTTGGAGAAAAAGAGAGAAAAAAAAAGACGCGGTCTCGTCCGCGAGGCTACGGGTCACGCGTTCTAACGACCTCCAACGCCCACTTGGGCTTTAGGTTGTACAGTAGCACCGGGTATTGTAATGTAAAGTACGGGCGGGAAGAGGTATCGATAATCGATTTGTCGCCCTGAATTCAACGGCGTAACCTCATTTCCGTTGTACACATGTATATATACACTGTATCATTCAAGGCGCAAGGACCATGGGGTTGAGTTGGAAAGACGTAACGGAGGGGAAGAAAAAAAGATCGAACGAAAAGTGGAGAGAGAAGGGACGGAATACGAGAGAATATAAGAGACGGGCACTGTAATCGAATCAAACTGCAAATACGATTAAGCTGCGCGTATATATTCGAGTGCTTCACTGATCTCGATCGCTTGCCACACGTGTCGGGATTAGGGGGCCGCCGTTTTACTCGCTTTTCTATATTCCCCACTTTTTCACGATTGGATCGCTTCGTTTTTTTTTTTTTTTTTTTTTTTTTTTTTTTTTTTTTTCATTCCCTTTTTTTTTTGTCGATTCAGCTTTGGCTTTTCGAGCTTTCGATCGAGGAAAATGTTTATATTTTTATCTAATAATTGAGTTTTAAAAAAATGTTGGTAAAATTAATTTTAATTAAAAAAAAAAAAAATTTTTTTGCATTTTTTTTTTTTGTTGAAACGAAAAATGTATTTTTTGTTTGATTTATTGAAAAATATAGTTTTTGATAAAAGGATTAATAATTTTTTAAATAAATAAAAATTTATGGAGACGATTACCCGAGAGAGCGCAGCATTTTTAGCGAGAATTCCTAATCGGGTTTAGACATATCGTAGCCACCGACGATAGCCAATGTAGAGATGTTATTTCATTGGTACATTAACTCGTTCGAGTCTCGAGCAGAGTTTGTTATTAAATTGATGCCGTCATGAGCCATGAGCTCGTGTATCGTGTATCCTGCCGCCGACGATGACGACGAATGAATGCCAAGCCCCCCCCCCCCCCCCCCCCCGCCCCGCCCCTCCCGTGTCCGGTAAGCAACAAGATCGCATACAATTGTGTATCTAACGTTAAATAATCATCAAGGAATGCATAACTCTTTTAATTGCCTCAATTAACCTTCAATTTTTGCGCGCCGAAATATTAAATCAATCGATCGTAAAATTAACATCGAAATTCTTTCGAAATCAAAAAGGGAAAAAAAAAAAATTCGTCATTTTATATTTATAAAATTTATAGAATTTCCGAATTATTTGGTAATTTTAAAAAATTATTGCAAAAATTATTATTTTATTGAAAAATCGAACGATTTTTATCAATGAAAAATATCGATCTTTACGAAAAATCGATTTTTCGAAGTGATGAACGAAAAAAAAAAAACATTTTTTTTTTTTTTTTCATTTGTCTTGAAAAAAAATCGCTTGATTAGTCTTAGAAATTTTTGACTGCAATTAGACTTTACGGAAGTTACAGAAACGACAAGCCAATTGCGTTGAGTGATAAGCAAGGTATTTGGAACGAATTGTATTGGTTAATATGCTGCGATCGTTTGACTTTGCTGTCCCCGGTGCATTGGCAATCGCTATCGGGGTTTTTATCGTGTGTTCGCGAGACTTTTAAAATCTTTTTATCTCTTCTCGGTAAGTGCATTGATTGGGCGCAGCCTTCGCGAACGGCGTACAACGCCAACTCCCCCGCGATCTCGAAGTCGCAAGGTCTGTGTTAGTAGTTTTTTATTTTTATTTTTTTTTTGCCGAATCAACGCGCAAATTGATATTATACAATCGATTTTTTGTTTACGAACTCAATGTCGTTCATCTGTTCGCACGTCGGCTATTCAGATTTTTACGAAAACGCGAATAATCGTAAGAAAAAAAAAAAAAACATACAAATACGTAAGAAGTTTTTTTGTCACGAAACCTTTTTCCTGATATATTCGTATCGCAATCATATCGTTTTACCGAAGTACTTTAATATTTTAATCACGATGTGTATATCTCAACGAGAACGCGAATGAGGTCAGTTACGTACGTCGGTGACGAGATCCGCACTTGAAATCGAGAGAAAACGTATTCAATGTTTTGGTGTATAAAAAGAAACGACTTTCACATCATCCGAATGAATCGACTTGAATGAATGAGTTTTTATTGCAAATCTTTAACTTTCCATTCGTTGTGTATATATGGGTTAAAATTACGCGAAATGAGAGATTACGTAATTTTTGTCCAAAGGGAATTTTATATTACTTCGCGATTTTTGGAGCATTTTTACCCTAAAAAAAAAAAATAATCAGAAATTATGATTTTTTTTTTTTTTTTTTTTTTTTTTTTTTTCGGGAAAATAAGACATATCGTTGCAAAGTAAATAATTTCAAAAAATTATTTTCTTCATCCGTCTTTGCCGCTCGCGAACTATCGTCATTTGGCGAATCACTTTTGATCGCTACTCTCAATTCGGACAACGAGTACCAATTTTGGTTATGACAATAGATATATATATATACCAAAGCCGTTACAGATCATTACAATGATATGACAACTGTTGAGAAACGAAAAGGCGTATCTTAAGATCATTCAATCGGTAAAGAAATGAGATTCCACTTCCTTCTGTTTCCAAGGATTCGTTCTGCGGACGAAAGGTCAGCTATCGGTATTAAAGAAGAGTCAGGAAATCGCCGAATCAATGTACCACAGGGTCAGTGGCCCACAAACTCGTCGCTGCTCAACGGCTCTCACTTTCGATTCGCTTCCAGCGCAAACCGCCTCTCTCGCCTATACATAACGCGCTCGAGTATTCGCTAACTCTCTCCGCGCTTGTAGTGCTATTAAACGACCGCAACAACGTTTCAATGGAAAACTTTCCGGATCTCCAATATTCGAGGGCGCGATATCTGATCGATTATTTACCCAATTTATTGTCGAACTTTTTACCGTTTCTTCAAATATATTCTACTCGAGGAATTTCGCATAAAATGGAGTAAAAAAACTTCACCGAAGTAGTTTTCGCCGAATCGTCAATCGATTTGCCTATTTTTCAGCGCCAAATTGTTTTACAAACTGTTTTACGAAAATAAAAAAATAAAAAATTTTTTTATAAATTTTGATTTTTTTTTTAATTAAAATTTTTATAAGTTTTGATTTTTTTTTTAATTAAAATTTTTATAAATTTTGATTTTTTTTTGTAAATTGAAATTTTTATTAATTTTAATTTTTTTTTATTTTTTTTACTGTTTCGCGCATTGCTTCTTCATAATTTTTATTACAGACTTTCCGATAGGTAGAGGAGTTTCGTGAAAGTTGGAAAATAATGAGGAAGCAGTGGGATACGTTTTTGTTTGTGGAAAACATAATTAATAGGGATCCGAACGAAATTTGGCTGATTTGGCAAGAAATCGAGAAGCTTCGGGCGTTTTAACGAAAATACCACGAAATTGGATACAAGAAATCGTTAAACGGTTCGAGAACCGTTAAACGAGGAAGTAATTCGTACAATACGTATCGGCAGCTTTTCTCTACTTTCTCGTCACACACGAGGTATGCAAAAATGAGAAAGTATTGTAAACAACACGAGAATTAGGCATTCGTGTTATAGACGAAATTCGCGATTTACATGTAATAACGGAATGACACGAATCTTAAGGAAATATTCGCAAAAAATCTTTCCTCAGTTCGTATGCTGCTGCTGTCTCCAACTTTGTTACCCAATAACTATTTTAACTTTGGACCCGAAAATCTCCGACTTTTTAGACCAAAAAGTTTCAGTAGTAATAAAATAAATTAAAATTAGTTTTAGAAAAATATTGAATTTTATTGAGTTAATCACATTTTTTTTTTATATACGTAATTTTTTATTACAAAAATTTATTAATAGTTGCAAAATCAATTTAGAAAAAAAAAAAAAAATAACATCAGGATATCGAAGTAAAAAAAAAAAGGGCATAAAAATCCGCGTCAAGATTTTTAAAAATCCTCTCTATAAATATTAACGTTCATTGCCTCGTCAGTCAGACAAGAGATTTAAATTACAAAGTATTGCATTTAATTGAATTAATCGCCTATTCTTTTTTTTTTTTTTTTAGAATAATCTATTATCATTTGGAAAAGTACTTAAGAAAAGAAAAGAACATAAAAATCCTCGTCAACTATAAATTCAATAGACGCGGAAAAAATCCTATCTATAAATATTAACGTTCATTGCTATGTCAGTGAGACGCGAGAAAATTGCCTTTCGGACGACTTGTTAGAGAAGAACGAGAAGGTCAATTGAACTCGAGGATAGAAGTTATTAATATCGAATGACATAGTCGCAAACGTGTACAGTGAAAGCTTCCAAAGTCCTGATTTTCATGGACCGATGTGACGACACTTAAGAGAACTATTGAGACGTAAACTTCCATGAAAGGGAAAGGATTATCGATAACGTCGCGACTACCGCGATGGGGACTTTGCGCATTGGCCGAATGTAGCGGCCGTAACCTACTCTACGAGGAAAGGCGATAAATCGTTCACAGCTCCAAAGACGATTCGTAGAAAGCGAATAGAAAACGTATCGCTAACTGTATGTTTCGACTCATCGACTCATTTTCAAGTCTATTATATTAATAATTAATAATTAATAATTAATAAAACAAATATATTAATGAGTGATATATTCAAATATTTACAATATATTTTTTCGATGTAATTGCCGCACACGTTTATAGGGTGAATCACGTCACTTTTGAGAACAAACGATGCGTTTTTTTTTTTTTTATGAACTTTTTTTTTTTTTTTTTTTTTTTTATGACTTAATAATTTATTTACCTGCGTTTTTCTTTCGCTAATATGAAAAGAAAGTGCGCTTCTCATTTCCCACATTAACGGACTCATTTCTCTGTGGAGAACACCCTATTACGATTTTTCCTTACCGCTTCCCTCGGGCAGCAAATTTTACACTCGACGAAAAAAAAGCGTTTCCCTCCCTCGTAGCGTAATGTACTATATATTTACCTCCCGACGATTATCGCACCAATTTTCCAGAGCGATAAACAGAAACGAAGAAAATAATAGGATTTCCGCCCTTTCGACCGATTAGCCGGAATGGGTATACGAATTTAAATTTTTCAAACTGGTGAAACCGTAAAAATATTCATCAACCGGGTATCACGAAAAAAAAAATGGCACTGGAAAGAATAGTCGAGAAAAAAAGGCCGCAGAAAAAAAAATGGCGTCTGCAGGTCAATTTTCCAAAATTCCAAAAATCAACGTGCGATCTTTTTTTTTTTTTTTATATTTTCCCGCAATAATTTTTTCTGTCGGCCTTTTTTTCTTAAAAGTTAAAAAAAATCACTCGTACGTCATAATTTTCATGAAAAAAAAAAAATGTTTTTCTAAATAATCGCTATATCTGTTATCTCGTATCTCCGATCCAACGTCCTCGATCTCCATGGATCTTAACGTCGTTTCTATTTCCCATGGATCGACCCTCAACCCTGCGACATCATTAGTTTTGCCTCTTGCCGTTCGATAAACCAATTTCGCCCACGTAGAAGACGACCCTGAGGATTGCGAATCGTCGCCCCAACGAAGGGCGACCTTCATCCGCCGCTCCGGCGCCTGAGACGCACACGAACAATGAACGCACTTATTATCCAAACAATTCGCGATATTGCTACCCTTATACTCCTATATTTTCCATTTTTTTAACTTTTTCACCTAAAAACAATAATAATAATAATAAAAAATGAAAATATTGGAGTAAATTATTGAAAAGAGATAAACGCGATGTTTTTATCGCGATGTATGAGGAAAAAATTATAGAATCGACATTTTTTATTAATTGCTCTCCATTGCTTTGCTAAATAGTGAGAAACACTCTAAAAGATATACATATGCGTATTTTTTCAATACAATCTATTAAATAAAATTGTCGAATGTATGTTATTCATTCATTCCGATGTATTCGATGCATTAACGCTCTGTTTACCCCATTTACGGTTTAACTACGGCGAGTGAAATGCATCGTCTTTATCAATTTTTTCGTATTGAATAATAAGAAAAATTAATATATTTTGATTCATTGTTTTTATGCACTTAATAGCGATGAAGAATTTTTCACTTGGTGACCCGATTCATCCGACTTTACCCTACCGTAGCGAGTTATGAGACATGTGCGATCGATATCCGGAGCCACGATACCGAGTGTTCAGGTATATTACTCTGGCGTACTGATCGATCATCGTCGTTCCTTCGTATATTTCACTATACACAATCGCATATAGTATTCGAAACGCCGACGACTATTCTACGGCAATTCCAAGCCTTCTAACGCCTAGAAACTGCGCTCGTGGTAAACACTTTGCTTCGGTATGACGTCTACTTTTCCCGAGTATAGCTTATGGAATATATATAGGTAAACTATCTGATAAATAACATGAAACATCGAAATGCACTAGTAAAGCACTATTTCCATAATTTTTCGTTCAAAAAAACTTATTTTTCTTTTCGTCATTTATTTACTAATATTGAACTAAAATTTCTTAAATTTCTATGAATATTAAAAAAAAAAATTTATTTTTTAATAAAAAAAAAAATTTCGATTTTTTATTTTTTTGATATAACGATTGAGTGATTTTAAGAATCTTATTGAAAATCGTCAATTAAGTATAACGAAAATGTTTCGCTGTTTATTTTGAATACTGAGTGATGGTTTAGAGACGAATATCGAGTTTCGATATATATCGATACCTTCGAAAATATTGGGCGATCTATAGTGGTTAAGGAGCTAAAAACTTAAGAATGGTGGCGCAAATCGTCCGGCAACCGAACTTTTCTTTAACAAGAGTCGAAAAAAAAAAAAAAAAAAACTTAGTTTCCGGAAAATTCGTTAAATATTTTTTTATTAATGAATTTGTTAATAATTTTTTTAATATAAATAGAAATAGTAAGATCGATGTCGAGTTTACATCGCACAATTAATAAATATGAAGATTACGGGTTATTTTAGTAGGTCAACGTTTCTGCGAACAACTACCGGTATCGCACCGGTAATAAAGTATTCATCAATTACTTTTCCCACGAGAACAGTATAGCATTTCGACGAATACTTAAATATCCTCAAGTCTTCATTAGTATGCGCATTAACCCCTGCGACGCGCTGCTACCGCCGAAGGGGTTAATCATAGGATACGGGTAGCCATCCATATTTTATTTTAATAGAAAAGACAAAGCTATAAAGACCAGTCGACTGCGAACGTTTCTGTTAATTCGTTGTGCGCCTTTTACGCCGCGAGGAACGTTTTTCTTTCTCAGGTTAAAAATAAAATGTCCCTAAGTCTCAATTGCTTGTATGCGGTAAATATTAAGAGCAAATGAAATATTAAATATAATTGCGGTTCGCGAGACATCAAATATTTGTGTGAACAGTTTGTTTCAAGGAGTTCGTCGATCTAAAGAGATAAATTGTGTACAAGAAAAGTTCAGCGAACAAAAAAAAAATGATAACGAAATAGTACTTTGCGATACGAGTCTTTTGATACGAGTGGTTGAAGTGAAGATTTTTCGGAATATTGATCTGTTTCCCGATTAATTAAAGGGAAATCGAGATATCTATTGCTTTCGTAAATAATACGAAATGTTTGAAGACATTTCGAAGAAGTTGAAGAATTGCCGTTTTTTTTTTTTTCAAGCTGTTGCAGTGTAATAGAAAACTCTTAAAATGCCTTACATTCTATTTAAAGTGATTTGCCTAAAGTTTAAATCTATTTTTTATTATTTTTTTTTTCTACTATTTCTAAAAAAAAATCGAGATATTTTACTTATCGATATTTTTATGTTGAATAAAACAATAAGTATGCATTCCGTTATACAATTTCACGATTATATTTATTTTTTCGAGATGATAGATTTTTTTCTCGAGCGCATTACTTAAACGCGACTGTAGGAGGCAATGATATTAAATAATAATAATGAAATATGAATTTTTGATAATTCCGACGATTATTCATTATTTCGAGAATAATACGAAATTTAGAGGCGATTTCGCGCTTAAAAAAAAAATTAAAAAAATCTATCGAACTTCGCGGATTAATATACTAAATATTGAGCTTTTTGGAGTATTTGGGATTTGGTATCCGAGACGCGGATTTTTTTTTTCATTGAAACTCCTTTGCGTCGAAACGCAACAGCGTATCTTGATAAACTACCTATAGCTATCGTTCAACAATGTTGCGCGTTTGAAGTGACCCGGCGACCGCGTGGGTGTTCGCGCTTCACGATAACATCACCTATTTCACGCGCTTAATATCCTTGCAGACGTATTATGCAAGTTCTCGATTTTGATTATTCTCGTCGATTACGTGTGTCGAACTAAAGTTTTTTTTTTTTTTTTTGTAAAAAGTAATCCGCTATTCCTCTCCTCCACCGAGAAGATTTGATAAGAGCTAAAAGCCATCGTATAATAATAATAATAATAATAATAATTAGAAAAAATTAATTTTTATCCGACGAAATGCGAAAAACTAATTTTTTTTTTTAAACAACTTATAAAAAGAGAAAAAAAAAAATTAATTCTTAACTCCGAAAAACAAAAATCGTTATCTCGCGTCTTTAGCAGTACTGCGGTCGTCTACACCGTTAAAAAAAAAAAACCTGAAAAGTACTGAAACATCATATTCGCTGTTATTACTGTTGTCGCTGTCGTTCGTTGTTATCTATTCACATTAAAGTTTCCAAGTTTTTTGCAAAGCGCGATATTACCATAAATTTATGTCGATTTATTTCACGTCAATTAGATCGCACGCGTGTCTACGCGAAGGAAGACTTCGCGCGACATTAAGAGATAACGTTTCGTTTCATAAACAATGGAGAACATTATAATTGGCACCTGCGATATTGAAATGCTAATTCGCGAAGTTATTGGTCGATTGTGAACGTAACTTCGTCAACGTTCGTCATACTCTGTGGGAATCGCGAAATAATGTAATGAGGCGTTGCGAATCGCGTGTCTTCAGGTCGTAATGTTAAAGACGACACACCCCTTTCCGACATATATTCATTTCGACGCTTCGTAACCCTGAAAATCAGTTTCAATCCATTCTCTGTCCCGTGGTAATCTCACGATAGATTTCCAATGATAAACGTCCCGACGCTATCCGTAATATCGCGGATTTTTTTATTATTAAATAACGAATCTTACGTACATTTAGATAATTTTTTTTTTTTTTTTTTTTTGCAGATTTTACGACTGGCTGACCTCTCGTCAGAATGGGTACGGCGAACGCACAAACGGATCCCGAACACGGGAGCGACGAGGCGCATCCCGGTGGTACATCGATCGAAGCATTCTTCGCTGAGACCGTTATTCTCATTACCGGAGCAACGGGATTTCTCGGAAAAGCACTATTGGAAAAAATCCTAAGATCGTGTCCCAGACTCGCTACGATATTTATCCTGATCCGTCCAAAAAAGGGCCAAACTGTGGAGCAACGCTTCCAAAATTTGGTGGAAAATCCGGTGGGTGCAAAAAAAAAATCGCGAAATACCGATTTTTATCCTTAACAATATAAAACAGGCATTCGAAATTCTTTACGAAAATTCGTCAGTTAACTGGCATCGAAATAATCATATTATCGAAAAAAAAAAAATTATAGATAAAATCATTAAATACACGAATAGAGATTTTTGATTTTTTAAATTTTAATTAATTTTTTTTTTTTTTTTTCGGAGCACTTTAAATAATTTGAAAAAAAAATTACGTTACCGATTAGCGATACTTAAATGAAAAAAAAAAATTGCTTTGATTTCTACGAATTTTTTGCTGATCGGTAACAGATGGTTTTTTTTTTTTTTTTTTTTTTTTAGTGTGTAATAGAGAACTTTCACGTGACATTAATAATGAAATGTATTATTTTCTTTGTCGTGCGAAGGGAAAAAAAAGGGTATTAATATGACCGGAAATTCGCAGGTGTTCGACAGAGTAAAATGGGAGTATCCCAGCGCGCTGAGCAAAGTATTTCCGGTGAAGGGCGACGTTAGTCAGCCAGGACTTGGGCTCAGCAATGAAGACAGGACGATGCTAATACATCGCGTAAACATCGTATTTCACGGTGCCGCTACCGTGCGATTTGACGAACCCCTTAAAGTTGCCGTCAATCTTAACACAAAGGGTACCGATAGAATAGTTGAATTGTGTAGAAGCATGACAAACCTGATCAGCTTTATCCACATAAGCACAGCGTATAGTAACGCCGATCAACGCGAGATCAAGGAAATTATTTATAGGTAATTCGATTTATGTCCTAAAAAAATTTTTTTTCGCCATTTCGTGATCCCCGATTCCTCTATCCTCTATTAAAAAAATTTAATTACAAAAAAAAAAAAAAAAAATTAGACGAACGAATTATAGAGAAAAAAATAATAAATTATTAATTATTTTATTATTATTATTAATTCAATTAATAATTTACTTATTTGTTCCCAAAAAAAAGCCTTAAAAAAAAAAAAAATTTGTTCGTTCTCTATAATTTGTTCATTTCATTTTCATCTCTATTTTTTTTTTTTTTTCATGTATACCTGAAAAATCGTTCAAGTTACCGGATAACTATTAAAAAAATACTCTATTGAGAAAAAAAATAATAATTAAGTTTTTGTTGCCAATTATTGGTGTATAGAATTTTTATTTATCGTTAAACACCGAATCCGTGATTATCACTTATCGTTACGTTCTATTCGATTAAAGTTACGGGATAATCATATTTAAGCTGTAGTACTTCGCGAAAAGTAGTTCAAGAAAAGGAATTTCTTGATTCGTTAAATTTTTGCATTTTTTCTTTTTTTTTTTTTTTTATCGCGATAACGATGGTAATTATGGAGTCGTAACGAAGTCCGGAGGTTTACGATCTTTTTTTTTTTTTTTTTTTTTTCGCAGCACGAAGGTGAAACCACAAACGGTAATAGAAATGTGTGAAAATCTGGATGACGAGACGATGGCCGTTATTGAGAAGAGACTGATGGGACAGCACCCAAACACTTATACTTTGACGAAAGGCCTTGCGGAACATTTAGTAATGACGAAGGGAGCCGGTCTCCCGATTGCCATTGTGAGGCCGAGTATCGTTTGCGCAGCATATCAAGAACCGTTTCCCGGATGGGTGGATAATATCTGTGGTATAACAGGTGAGCGAAACTTTTTTTTTTTTTTTTTTTTTTCGTCAACACGAAATTTTTTAGAGAAAATTTTTTTTTTTTTTTTTTTTTTTTTTTTTAATTTGCATTTAATTAAAATATCGTCACTGGTTTCAGGTATAATGATGGAAATTGGTCGTGGAACAATAAGAAGTATCGTTTGCAATGCCAATTTGGTAGTCGATGTTATACCCGTCGATTTCGTCGTCGATACTATAATATGCGCTGCGTGGCACAGCGCGATGCGAAGGACCAACGCAATCAAAGTATACAACTGTACGAGCGGAGCAATCAATCCTGTGAAGTGCGTTTGATCATTCGTTTGTTCCAAAACAATATATAACATTTTTTTTAATTAAATTAAATTGATTAAAAATCATTATTAATTATTTAATGAATAATGATTTTTGCATTTTTTTTTATTAAAATTTTTTTTTTTTTTTTTTAAATCGACGAAAAATCATTATTAATTTATTAATTAATTACATTCTCATCGAATTCGACTCTATCCGTAAAACAATAATTTTATTATTGTGGATTTTTTTTCTGTGTTATTTTAATAGGTGGGCGGAGTTTGGTGAATTAACGCGAAAACACGCAATCGAGTCGCCTTCGAAATACGTTATGTGGTATCCGGGATTTACGTTTAGAACGAATAAATTTATTCACAAACTTATGATAGCGGTTTTGCATTTTTTGCCCGCATTCGTCGTTGACATCGCCCTGAGGTTCCAAGGCGGCAAACCAGTGTACGTATTATCAATAGTATATTTAAAAAAAAATTTCCACAACACGGAAATAAGAATCTGCTGAAAATTACTATGTCATCTGGTAAAATACGACTGTGGCGCCACCTGTGACGAAAATTCTCGATAATATGAGAATTTTTACCACATTTATGGGGATTTTTACCATTTTTTATAGTAAAAATTCGCATAGTTCTCGTATTTTTCGACAGGTGGCGACACTGTCTCCGCACTATAAATTACTATGTCATCTGGTAAAATACGACTGTGGCGCCACCTGTGACGAAAATTCTCGATAATATGAGAATTTTTACCACATTTATGGGGATTTTTACCATTTTTTATAGTAAAAATTCGCATAGTTCTCGTATTTTTCGACAGGTGGCGACACTGTCTCCGCACTACTAGAAATTTACGATATTTTTTTACCAGATATATAGTAAATTGTATGAAATTTTTCTCTTCGTATAAAACTCGTCCAGTAGTAAGAGTTTTAACGATTTTACGATGATTATTTTTTGTCTTTACCGCAGAATGATGAAAATGACAAAGCGCTTCGAACGCGCGGCGAAAACCGGCGAATTTTTCGCCGTAAACGAATGGTTTTTTCAAGGCGAAAACATGAAAGATTTAGCGAAAAATGTTAAAATTGCTAACGATGGAAATCGTTTCAACGTCGACATTGCGTCATTGGATTGGGATTCGTACGTTCATCAGTACATGTTAGGAATAAGAAAGTACATTCTTAAGGACAATCCTGACACTCTCAGCAAAGCGAGAAATCGATTATTCAAGTAAGTAACTCACATTTTTTTCTCTTCACATCGATCGAAAAAAAAAAAAAAAAAATTTTAAATCAAAATCTTATCAATTATATAAATAACAATAATATATATATTTGCAAAAAAAAATGTTTAAAAAATCGAATTTCGCCGATTTTTTTTTTTTTTTATAATAATTGTCGCAACTAAATAATTATTTTTGAAAAAAAAAAAAAGAAATTTGCGATTTCCCATGAAACACAATACTTATTGGGCAATAAATTTTAATGCACGGAGAATGACGAAAAAAAAAAAAAAAAAAAAATTGTTAATAAAACGATAATTGCGAGATAATAATTAAAATGAATTATTCTCATTTTCAGACTCTACTGGATGCACAAATTCACTCAAGTATTGAGTGTTTTCGTATTAATAAAAATGGTGAAACGTGCCGGCAGGTGATGTTTACGACGCTATAGTCGATGTTCGAACGATAATTATTTTTCGTTCGATTACTCGATCAGTAACGTACCGCGAATGATACACGTATACATATATATACGTATGTGTATATATAAAAATAGTTTCGTAAATAAATATATATATATATATAAAGTACATAGTATATAATAGAAGATAAGTAATGATATTAAATTTGTTTCTTCGAATTGTCACTGACAAATCTCTGCGATTACGCGGTCAATGTATTGTAAAGATTATTCTCCTTACATAGGATATATGTAAGAATAATGAACAACCGAACTAATGAAAGGAAAAAAAAAAAAAAAAAAAAAAAAAAAAAAAAAACGAATTGCGACAAAAGCGAAAAAATTGGATTCTTCGAAAAAAAAGCATTAAATCGTGAAAAAATAACTAATAAAACTTCGTATCATCGCACACAGACAGTCCGGCTGTGAAAAACAAATATCTCGCGATATATGGGTTTTTTTTTTTTTTCGTCGTTGCGTCATCTCTACGTAAAAAAAAACGAAGACGAATGATCGTTAAAGTAACAATCCAAATGTCCTCTGTGTGGTGTGATTTTATCAGTGTTTCAAAGTCATTGAAATAGCTAATAAAAAAGAAAAAAAAAAGGGTTGAACGACTTAACCTTTTCAACGAAGAGTTTTAATAATATTGTCATCGAGTCTCTAGTATTTTTCGTAGAACTTGAAAGTACGATTTGAAAATTGTGTAAATCTCGATTAGCCAGTTATCAGAAGTCCTCTGTTTATGTAAGCCGCGATTTCTCTCGTAAGTGTAAAACATTCATTTTCGTGTTTTTTTATTTCGAAATATTTTTTAGTATTAATAATCTACTAATGAAATATCAAAAACGCGCCTTACGAATGGACGTCGTTTGATAGCGACAAAGATAAAAAAAAAAAAAAAAAAAAACGAATTAGCCACGTAAATTCGAATATAAAAATGAATTGCCCGCGTAGGCCCCATAGAATCGTGTGAAAAACACGTAAACCGTCACGAAAAAGACTGAAAAACGTAACGGAGAGTGTCTACGTTGCGTACTCTGTACGTCAACAATAAAAAAAAAAAACATAACCAAACAAAAACAATTTTTTGCCTTGCAACCGCAGCCGCAGTGCGCGAGATAAAAACAATGGATAATCATAATTTCGCTACTGCAGTTACACATTTAATACGTAAATATACGGATAAGCGTCAGCTGGTCTGAAGAATTTTTAATTATCAACGAGGCGGTGGGTAGCGACAAACTATATACGAGACATTTTTTGTAATTTCTTAATTATCGCGGTCCGGATGGTCTGCCAAATATTATATTTACAAATTAAAAAAACGATGGAATCATAACTGTACAATACTTGCTATCGTCGATGCGTAAATGATTGTTAACGAAAATTGGCCACGTTGTCGTTCGTATTATATCATATACTGTAGATGTACAAAAAAAAAATAATATATTTAAAAAAACGAAAAAAACTGTACCAAGCAAAAGCCTTCGGAAGGAAAGAATATAATAATTTCGTAGGTACGTAAACTACCTCAATGTTGCGAGTAAATAATGAATATATTTTACGCGTCGATATATCGGACCAAAAACAATTAGTGCGACGAAAAAAAAAAAAACATGTATTCCGGCCGCTGTCGCATCCTACCGCCCGCAATCGTTTGGCGTCAACCGTCATTTGCTCTTATTGAAAATGCCGCCGTACATTATTGTACACAAAGTTTGGGACAAACGTATTCAGTTCTCAGCATTCTTTTTTTTTCGATTTATCGCGATTTTTTAAGTCGAAAGCATGAAATATCAGGTGCACATATTGAATATTCTTGATGATATGTATTGACGTGTCTAACGAAGAAATGTAATTACGGACATGAAGATAATGTTTTTAATTAAAAAAATGCTGTTATTTATTTCACGTGTCCCCGTCGTACACAAGAATCGGAGAGTTTTGGGTTTATGTCGCGGGATAACGTCTCGAACCGAAGAATCTGATTGGACGTACGCCGAAATCCTGAATTATAAATCAGCAATGTACTTACCAACTTTCTGGAGATTATCGTCGAACGCAGAAGATTCCCGTTCTTGAAGAGCATTTACGAACGCCCCCGTGCTCATTTTTTTTCTGGTCTCTTGACTCAGAGTTCTGGCACCGGCACTAAGTTCACTTTAACCGATGAATTCTCTACAGTTTCCAAACAACACTTCACACTTTGTGACGATTCGCTTCTCGTATTACTTTTGCAAGGTAATACCCTCAATGGACAGTTGATTATTAGATTAACGATTGCAAAATGCACGTGTACCCGACTACCCGTACCTCGATTGAATAAACAAAAACAGTACAGCGCGGGCCGGCTTCGCATCACTGATCGATGAATCGAAGTTGCGCACAAACTTTAATGCTACTTCTGCGCAGCTGGCACGACGAGATCATGGCTTACGTTGTTACGCGTGGGTGGGTACCCACGCACTCCGTCGATCGATATCCTAACAAATGAAAAACCTATTCTCATCCTATCGGAATTTTATTGTCAACAATTAAATTTTACTCTCTATTAGCTCCGTCGGGCATATTTAGTCTGAATCCCCAGTTCAACACGGCAGCTTCGAATTAAATTGCTTTGCCGTTTTCGTCACCGACCGCGGTATAAATTCGTATCTAATTTCATTCAGAGGCTTTACCCGCCGAAGTTGATGAGATTTCTACGTCCGTGCAGTTCCATGCATTTCACACGGATCACGCCAAACACGACTATAACTGTATATACGAAAATTGAATATATATTTTTTGACGTTTAGCCAGTGTTTCGCGATGTCCTCTTTAGTATGCTGTTGATACACGATTCTGTTCCCGATATACTATCGCCGATAGGCGTGTCACTGAGTTTTACGAGTAAATATATCTCCCAGCAGCCCAACAAACGTCAGATCCGTTCGTGAAGAGAGTCCGTCAATTTTATTTCTCACTCATCTCGCACAGTGCCGAACGAATGAACGTTTCGATCTTTTTTCGTGCATAACCTTGCGTGTTGAGAAAAAATATACATATATCGCGTCGCGATGGCTGATGCTCTGGCCAAAGGTTTCGCCTTGGAAGATTTTAATCCCGACAAATGTAAGTTTTTACTCGCGGAGAAAATGAAAAAAAAAAATAAAAACATCAATAATACGATTGACAAGTTTTTTAACACGTTGATTCACTGGCAGTTGTCAAAGATCTCAGCGCGCAATGCATAGGGGCAGACGAATTGCGCAAGCAAAGGGCCAGAATTCAAGAACTCGCAGACAATACGTCAGCTTTGCTGAAGCGCAATGTTTATCAGAATTACATGCAATTCATCGAAACCGCCAAAGAAATATCGCATCTCGAGAGCGAAATGTATCAACTTTCTCAATTGCTCAGCGAACAACGAACTCTTTTGGGAACATTGGGATCCAGTCGTAGCGCCACTGGCGTCATGTTTGACGATACGTTGGAATCGCAACACGAGAATTCTAGCGACGCAATCTCCAAGGAAGAAGAACAGAAACAAAAACTTGTGCAGTTGTTGGAAAATGTCGAAGGCGCTATGGTTGGTATTTTAATTCAATGAAAATATGCTAAAAAAAAATTGTTTTTAAATAAAAAATAAAAATTTTATTTTTATAAAAAATTTGGACAAAATATGTAAAAAAAAATCTAAAAAATTTTATTAAATTTTTTTTCTCATAGAAAAACATTAATATTTCAAAAAATTTTCATAAACCTTTATAATTGAAACCAAAATAAAATCCATAAAATTTGCACCCATTTTACGCTATAAAATTCTATAAAAAAATTATCTTTTTTTACCGAAGACAAAACTCACCCAATCGAATTTTCGCTTCGTCTTTCGTAAAAATTGATAGCAAATTTTTATTAATGCATTTTCCATAATTTTCGTCAATAGAGAAATGAAAAAAAAAAATCGACTATTTTTATCGAATCAATTTAAATCTATAAATTGTAATATAGATATCGCGTGAATTGGATCCGCAAAGCACAGCTACATTTTCCCGCGGCAAACACGCATTTTGTATTTTTTTTATAATTCTTCAACAAAATCGCGAAAAACGATAATCGATATTCGATAATCGTTTTGGTTTATTAAAAAAAAAAAAAAAAAAGCTTCACGCCGAATATTGACTCGAAAAACTATTTCCAATGTTACAGAGTTTAGTGGAAACAGTCGGACGCGTATGTTTGCACGAAGGTTCGTTGCTGGAACTCGATCCCCTGGAAGGCACGCCGCTGAAACGCGTTCACGCGTATTTATTTAACGACGTGTTGATGATCGCATCGTGGCTGGCGACGGGAGGACGTCGTGGACCACCGAGATACAAGATGCAAGCAGTTTACAATCTCCAGAGTTTAGCCGTCGTGAACGTTCGCGACTTGGGAACCGTAAAATTGGCTTTCAAACTTCTCGCATTTCCGGACACACGAGTTTTTCAATGTCCCACAGCAACGAGCAAAGTTCGTTCGAAATTTATAATTTTTTATAAAAAAAAAAAAGAAAAATCTCAATATCGCCGAAAACCTCGAGTTTCAAAACATCGAAAATCGGCATTAAAAATCGTCATACAAATTTAATAATTTTTTTTTTTTTTCCTTTTGTTTTTTCAGAAAGAATGGTTGGATAAGTGCGATACAGCGAAAAAAGCGCGTCTCACGCAGGATAATCAAACGGAAGCGCCGGATAAGCAAAAACACGGAAAAGACGAGGCGATACCGCCTTCGCGATCGATGTCTCTTGACTCGAATACATTGGGAATGGAGGACGGCGACGAGTCTGAAAGTTTCGAACCGATTCCCGAATGGTTAATGGAAGTTGCCGAAGATTTGGATTCCTGTATGGCGCAACGTCACTTCGAAGAAGCGTACAATCTTTTGGAAAAAGCGAAGACGTATCTGAAAGAAGCGCAATCGACGCCGGAGCTCAACGAGATAAAGGGAAAAGTTAACGATCGCGCGCGGTCTCTCGTCGACGGTTTAACGCGCGAATTGGAATTAAGCGCCGAGGCGAAGTCTCTTCAAGGCGGAGGACTCCGAAGCGCGAGAAGAGCGGTCAGAATTTTGATACAACTCGATCGCAGCGCTCAGGCGTGTCAATTGTATCTTCAATTATGCAGCGCTGCGCTGAAGGCGCGTTTAAAAAAAGTTAAACGCGAAGGCGCAACGATTCCCTATGTTAATCAATTAAGCGCTATCGCCTTCAGTAACATCGTCGACATGGCGAGAGAATTTCTTAAACTCTTTCCACAAGTTACGAATTGCACTTCCGGTAATTTTTTACGAATTATTGAATTTTTTTTTTTTTTTTTTTTTTTTTTTTTTCGTCGAATAGAGATTTTCATGAATAAAATTTTGTTCGCAGCTCTCGTCGTCTGGTGCAGTCAGGAAGTTAAACATCTGACTTCCCATCTGATAAAACAACTATTCATTCCTCAAGTGACGATGAGTACATTAGTTGAATGCATCGGCACTGTAAGAAGTCATTGCGATCAGGTAATTCCCGTTGAATCATTTAGCTTTTCGGCAATCGTCGTTACTTTACGTTAATCATCACTATCGCCTTTTTTCATAGAATACTTATTCTTATCTCGCGATGCGAAAAAATGTTATTTTGCGTCGCGATATTCTATCATCCCGTGAAAAGTATGAGATCATCAAAAATTTTATCGATTATTGATGAGTTTTTAAAAAAAATTAAATACTTATGAGATAAGAAAATCGACGTGAAATTTACTCATATTCGTTATTCATCTTCAAAATAGAAGTTTCATGAATGAAAAAAAAAATTAATTTAATAAAAAAAAAAAAATTTAATTTTATTTAATTTAATTAAATTAATTTTTTAACTTTAATTAAAATTTTTTTTAACGAAACATTTTTTTTTAACAATTAAATTTCAGTTGACTCAATTGGGAATGGATTTTCGTTATCAACTCGACGGTCAGTTGCGATCGCCATTGGCGAGAGCGTTGCAAGATTCCGGAGAGAAATACGTGGACGCGGTGAAGGTACGCGCCGCCGAGGATACTTGGCGACCGTCGAATTTGCAGACGAGTCAAAATCTTCAGAAGCTTCTGACAGAATTGGACGATCTCGGTATCGGTGTGCCTCCGAATTATCTCACGAGCGACTGCTGGATGTCGTTAACGAGTAATACGGTGGCATTCGCGAGATTATACGTCGGACTTTTGGAGGATTGCCTCAGCGTCGCGACTCCCGAACTGATATTCACCATCGACGCCGTCTTAATTTCCGTTATGCGAGCGCAGGTCCAGCATCTCGTCGGTTCGCTCGTAAATCCAAAGTTAAAACAAGAAGTGCGTCCAATAATTTCCGTAATTCTGAAAATATGCAATTCTGCAATTTTATCCAAAAATTTTTCGTTTTTTTTTTTTTTTTTTTTTTCAGAGAAAACTGGTGCAGGAAAATTCGAGTTACGTACGCGACGTCATCATAGATCGGGGGCTCGAGTTGTATAAAAGTACAACGGGACAAGAATTCGCGAAGCTCATCGCGCTGAAGGAACAGATAGTATTGGAATCGATCACTCCGACAAAACCGAAAGCGGCGCCCAGAACTTCGGTTCCCAAATACAGTACCTCTGAGTACTTGTAGACTCGATTCGGTCGACGAATCTCAAAAACACGTGTATCCCTCCCCGAGAAACAGCTTGTAAAATATTGTATATAATTTAAATAAACTAATATAATTAATTATTTTTTATCAAATTGAATGAATCGTTGACTTTCTAACACCTAATTCGTCCGATTCTTTATTTAAACGTTTTTTGATGAATTTTTCTTTTTTTTTTTTATATATTCGCGTTTATCAGATTAAATAGAATGACATAATTCTTTGAAATTTTTTTTAGGATTTTTTCATTATTTTTTGTCAAATCAAATCAATCGTTGACTTTCTAATCCCCGAATCGTCCAATTGGCAAAGTAAAAAAATTATAATTTCTATCGCATCGTTTATTTAAACGTTTTTTTGTTTTGTTTGTAATTCGTATTTACCGAATTAAATCGAACGATCAACTCTAACGACGAAACATTTCCGTACATAAAGAAATATAATACGTACAATTAGCTAAATGTCTAAATATTTACAATGAAACTTGGATGAGACTTCGATTTAATATTATTTAGACGATTTTTCGCAACGGGTCAATCCGCGTTGGTGCAATCTTTGGATTGTGTTTCTTCGTTTGCAGCTTCGAGTTTCTTCCTCTTCGCTCTGATGTCGGCGAGCGTCTGTTCTATGCTGCGCTGATCCTTCTTATTCTCGCTGGGAACTGCAAATTAATCGAATAAAAAATAAAACAATTAAATTTCATCGAAAAATCGATCTTTTTTTTTTTTTTTTTTTTTTTTTTAATATAAATTATTGATTTTTTTACCGCATCCGTAGCTACTGTTGGCTTCAGTTTTTCGCGCAGCTTCCAACGCGGATTCTTTGCCGATCAAATGCTCGTACTTATCTTTGTAATTCGAATTCGGAACAAAGTCATTTTTTCTTTTACGCGATTTAAACGCTTCTTCGTCCTCTTTGGCTTGTCGTTCCCTCGCTTCTTGCACTCTTTTCGCGATCTCCGTGGACCACTCTTCGCCCCGTCGAAGAGCGTTCAATTGATCATCGGAGGGCGCGTGTTCCCGTTTAAAAATAACGATATGCTTGTCGATACCTTCCTCGCCGAAAGAATACGCCCACACGCTCGCTACTTCCGCGACGTCGTGACTAGAAAAATTATTGAATTACATCGCGTTATGGCGCGAGTAGCTAATAAATTCAACTATCGTTTTACGAGGAATGGAATAACGTAGAAATCGAGATGAAGAAAGATTTGTGTTTTTTGCGAACTGAATGTTCGCGAAACTCTAAAGCATTTTATCGTATCTGAAACGCGCGCGGAAAAAATTCAAATACGATACTTCGTTTTAGTTTTAAGTGTTCTATGGAATATTTATTCCGCAAAAAAAAATTTCAATTTTTTTTTTTTTTTTTTTTTTTTTTACTTTAAGGCATTTTCTTCGAGTTTCACATAAACGGGTGCAGTTTTTAAAATTTTTATATTCGATTTTAAATAATTTTTTTTGTTTTCCTTTAATTTCTCAAACGAACGTTTTAGACATCTGTGAGTGTCATGAAACTTTGGTGATAACATTGAAACGTTAAAACATCGAAACATCTAAACATTTGGTTGATATTTAAATGTTAATTCTTTCAGAATTCACTTATTTACGATTTTTATTCGTATATAATTGCTTTTAAGAACTGCAATAGAAAAAAAGGAATTTATATCCAATAGCCAATGCGCATATAGATTTTTTTTTTTTTTTTTTTTTTTTCATTTCTTATCGATATTAATTCTCAGACAATAATCTATAGCACTCGATACTTATTAGTTTAAAGTTTATTATTAAAATTTAAAGTTTATTTTTTGTCGACTGCATCTCGCTGTTTCGACGATTATTTTGTTTAATATTAATATACATACACAATGCTTCGGTGAACCTGATCCATCGGCGGAAATGTATAATCTTTGGCTGTATCATTCTGCAGGAATTTGTTAACTTTTTCTTCGATCTGAAAATCCCGTTAGAGAAATGAAACGATTAATATTCATTGACGTTAACATTTTTTTTTTTTTTTACGTACCTTTTCGCGAAATACTTTGAGTTTCTCGGCTTCCGCTTTTTGGCGCTTTTCTTGTTCTTCGCGTTGTTCTGTAGTTTCGTCGAAAGATTGATCATTTTATTTTATATTAGAAAAAAAAAGGTGTCATTTGTTTTCGGGGCCAAGAAGCAGTTAAGGTTATGAAATAACTCACTTTTTATCAGAGCCTTTTGCTTGTCGCTCACCGTCGGTGGTTTCTCCATAGAGTTCAAAATTGAACCGAGCAGATCCATGTTTTGTTCTTCTTGTTTACTTCTCGAATTTACGGCTTTGTTCAATTTTTGAAAAACAATTCCGAGTTTACAAGGTCAAGTTTGCTCGGGAAATCGTGAACCAAACACCACTGCGTACACGACGCTTTTCTCGTACCACTCGTTCACAATCTACTTTTATAACCGTTCGAAGTTTATTTGACGACTAATGCAGGAAAATCTTTACTCAACGCGATACGCGTATACAGAACATTATTCGCGTTCTATATTTCGCGTTATAAATTCGTAACAATTGTAGTCGCATCGGGGAGACTCTTTTTCGCGAGATAGACCGTGAGATCTGACGTGTTTTAAGCCAAAATTTGAACTGTAAGTTGTTACGCCTGACAGGTCGATGAGTCGATAAATAAAACAAAACAATTGTCTCGGACTGTTTTTTTTATTTTAGACATCTTCGATTATTCATATCTTTTATACACCTTCACTCTACTCTACTTATTCGAAAGAAAGCTTTGTTTGCTCAATTAAAATTGGTTTTTTATCTCGTCCGTGATATAATAATAAATAATAACAATAAAAATAATTTTTTATATAATCCATATCGAGGTTTCGATATCTCGAAAACTTTGAATTTTTACATTTGGCAACACTTTACCAACGGTTCACACGCTTGATGTTCGCGGTTTTAAAATGGTTACACGAGCGCGATGGAGTGAATAAAAATTTCCTCAATAATCGAGTGAACAAGTATTTAAAATTGTCACGTCCGAACGACGATCAAATCGTGTCACCTTGCAAATGTACATTGTATAATATTTTCGTTCACCACACGCTGGGCTCGTAAAACGAATAGAAAAAAAAAATTACGCGAAACGCATTGCGCACATAACCCCCACTTTCTCCGATAAGCTTGTCGGTGGAAAAAAACGGTTTTTTCGATGAATATTCCTCGCCGATGCGAATTCGAAACTCCACTTCAGATATGAAGGAACTGGAAGACACAAAATCCGAAGTAAGTATCAATTGACCGGCGAATTTTCCGTGTTTCTTGTTTTTTTTTCTGCTCATCGAACGGAAGTAAACTTTGCGCGCATTGGTTATATTGCATGCTTTGCGAATAAATACATAACCTGCATCTCTCGTACCGTGTTTACAGCACAAACGCGAAGTTTCTTTGAATAACAATATTATCGCGTTGCAAAAAAGTACAAATATTGAATCTTCGCAAAACTTCGTAATCGTAATTGTTGCTCTCAATGAAATGCATAGTTGTCAACTTTTTTCCGCATCAGTCACAACAGTTTTTCTACTTCGACGATTAATCACAAATATAATTCTTCATTTATCGCGAATTAACCGCAGTGGCAATGACGATAAAATATTTAAATTCATACGCATTATCGTTACAAAAAATTGACACAAAAAATACATCGATTCACCGCTTTTCACAATTGCTTTGGACTAATTACGTTGATGTAAACAAATTTGCGGAACTCCGAAAAATGTTTTTCGGTCAAATATAAACATCGCTGACGTTTTCCCGCCATTTTTTTTTTTACAAATTCAAAAAAAAAAAAAATTTATAATTTTTTTTTTTTTTAGACCCGCAGAGTATTAGATCTTCGATTTTCAATATGGGATCGGTTAAACAATTCGTTGGAAGAGGACGCAGGTTCTCCCATAGGATCGCCGCGATACAACAGCTGCGCCACGCCGTTGGGTGATTTTTTCGGCGATGCGGCTTACGCCTGGTTGAGTTGCGGTCCGAGACTCGCGGTTATCGATGTCAAAACCGGCACAAGTATCTGTTTTTGGACATTTCGCGACAGAGTTACGTGCGTTTCGCCGTTTCCGTCGCCGCCGGGTCAAGTGCCGATGCTTTTGGTCGGATTGGACAATGGAGCATCAAAATTACGTGATTCCTCCGGATTAATTTGCGTTTTCGATTGCTCCACTACTCAGGTCCTCAGAGCAGTGAGGGTGAGCAATACAATTTTTTTTATGCATTAGATGAATTTGGTAAAAAAAAAAAAAAATTTAATGAGTGAATTAATCGATCGATTAGTCGATTAATATAATTTAAACAATTTTTTTTAATTTTTTTTAAATGCGCGATTTCTTGTATCGTTTTACTTGAAAAATATCATTTACCGTAACGTGTTTCCCCGATTTTAGATGCCGGCCGGCGTGGAACAAGTGTGCGTCGTTATCGGTGGCGCTGAGTGGGAAGACTTTGGCGACGAGAGGATCCACAATTTTCCGGTTGAAAACAGTGGATTAGCATGCGTGGCGTTGCGAAATCTCGATCACCTAATGATCGATTTGCGACGCTCATCGTGGGACGGACCCGACGCTGAACCGATCGCCGACGAATCGAGTCCCGCGGAATTAGACTTCTCGGGAAGCAATGAAACGGCAACGTTGAGACACAACAACAGATTCATCAGAGAAAAACACGTGGCGTACAATTTAATGAACAGTCGTAAGTATTCGAATGAACGATTCGTCGGAAAGTCAATATTTTTTAATCGCTTCTCATCCTATGAAAAAAAAATAAAAAATAAAAAGTCTAAATTTCGTTTTTGTCTAAAAAAATACCAAATAAATTTTCCTTTCTGAATGAAAAAACAATAAAAACAATGATATCCAATATCTTTCGCGTTTCCAGGTGTCGAGCAGTACATTGGCTTCACTCGTGAGAGATACGAATCGACATCGCTTTACCAAGAATCGTTAACATCATCGATGATATGTTCTCGAAAGATCGGTTGTCTCGTATCCGGTTGTCTCGGAAGAATAATAATCTGGCAAATGGACGGTGTGGTGCGATGGGTGAGTCCACCAACAGGAGAAAACGTATCAATAACGAATCTCGCGTTATTGGAGCCGACGGACGATCCGCGTCCCTTCTGCTATCTCTGGGCGTCTCATCAAGAAGAATCGTCGCGTCGTCCGCCGGTATTGCGAATGTACGCAATGTTATTCGAGCGAAAATTTTCGGACAAAGGTTCGAACGCATATTTGAAGCTAAAGGACGATCCGAGTCAACATTTCGATTTCGAGCTCAACGAAGGCGACAGAGTCGCGAGTCTGCAGTCGATAGTACGAGAGAGTAATCCCGAGCAAACGGAAACGGGTAATAAGCGCGGCGAGGAAAATCTCCTGCTGATAACACTCGACTCTCGAACGTTACTTTTCGATTTAAATCAATGGTACAAAGAGCAGATGCCGCGTACCCTCGGCGATAGTCAGAACGCCAATGCGTTTCTCTCGAGTTATCGTACGAATGAAGACTCGCGAAGCAAAGTCGACGATGCGATCGTCAATAGCGCGTACGTTCCCGCGACGTTAAAAGAGTTTCGTAGTCACGGATCGAGTCCCACAGAGGAGCTTTTCTATCCGAATTCTCTGTGTCTCGAGTGGATCGAACTTTCATCGGATCGCTTAACATTCAGAATGACTCGAGGCATTCAAAACGAAATATTGCGCGATATATCGCTCGCCGGTCCGGTGATACTTCTCGAGCCCTCGGAGACGTATCATCGTTGCCTAACGGCGGGTCTGATATCTCCGAGTGCCGAATGTTCTTTTAACAGCGATAAGGATGCGCAACGGGACACTCTATTGTCTCTGTGTCTCGAACAATACTGGTCTTCGTTTTTATTCCGATGCGCGAAGGAATGGTCCGACGGTAGCGCATCGTATCTCTTCCAATCGTTTCTTCGGTGGGGCTATCAGCGCGCCGTTTCCATTAAATTAACTGCGGATCGTTACTGCGTACCGCTTTTCGACGAATCGGATACAAGTATCGGAGAGTCGGAGGTGAGAATACTTCGTTGTCTCGCGCAACAATCCGAATGCATATCGAACGTTATGACGAATTTGTTAATCGACAGTGTCGATTTCACGAAGGAGCGCCGTTCGCTGCGTCGTATATCAACGTATCTTCAAGTACTTCTCTGGTTTTACGACGTCGGATTGCTTCCTGAAACTCAAAAAATTGACGACGGAGGTGCGCCTCCCTTGTCGTTTTCCCTCAAAATTCCATATCCGTTTCTCCGTCTCGCGACAATCTACAAGGAAAAACGCGAACAATTCAGCGCGCAAAATGCCATTAAAAAACGTGATAACAACGAGGAAAATTTATTTATCGACGAGCTTTTGACTCGCGAATGTCCGTCTTTGAAGCTTCGATGGGAACGCGAGGGTTGCGACGATCGCGGTGAGGATTCCGATGTAAAACGTGAATTATGCGTCGGAGGAAATTATCCACCGTCGTCGTTGCAAACGTTGCTTCGCAGTTATCTCACGGATTTTCATAATGACGATTCTCGCGAAACTGAAAATAAACATCAGATAACAACGTATCTTCTTATGGATCTCGCGATGTTACTACAGGAATCTTATCCCGAAAATATTCACAAAACTCTCGTCGAACAATTGATTAAATATCCATCGGCTTTCAAGTTAACTCCGAGTTTCATACAACTCACACAGGCGTTGTGGCGATTGGATCACGAAAATTACGAGGGATTTTTGAACATTATGACCGGTCAATTGGTCGCGGATACCGACGTCAAGGATTGGCATCACAAATTCGTATTGCGAACTCTGATACGCAACAATCAAAACAAATTGGCGCTTGTATACCTCCGCGTGAGAAAGCCGCCGTTGTCGTCGCTCGACGATCAGGGAATCGCGATAAGTCTTACGGTGGAACACGGACTCTCGCAATCGGCTTTTCATCGCCGTCCACCGTCTCATTACGCGCAACTTTTAACGCGTTTTTTTCGCGCGTGCAAAGCGCACGGAAGACTAAACGATATTCTTCATCTCGCGTTGAATTCCGAAGAAGAAGAGGCGTTTGTTAAATTTCTCGAAGACGAAAAATTCGAAGACATGCGATTGCTTTACTATCTTCAGCGCTGTCGTTACACTGAGGCGAGTAATGTTTACCCATCGAGTTTATCGAACGCGAGAGGAAATTTTTATCGATCCAAAAAACCGTCGTCGCTGGCAATTTTCGAGGCTTACAACGCAACTCTGCCGAATATAACGAGAAAATTTGCGAACAACGCGACGAAAAGAATTCAGGATATCGATACGGACGCGCGGTATCCCCGGCCGCTGTCCCATCGCAATAGTCGATGCGCGAGTCGCGATATACACGATACTGTCGTCAGAAAAGTTAAAGAAACTTTTGTTCGCGGCGACCGAACGCAGATACCCTTTGTAAGCGCTCCGTGTTCGTCGCTGCGAATGGGACACAGCAATGTGGACGCTAATTCCGTGCATTTCGTTGAGAGAACGAAGAAACCGTACGGCAAACGTTGTCTCGATGAGATGCGAAGCAGCGGCGACGATGGAACGAACGACGAGGACAATTGTGAGGAAAGAAAGCGTCGAAAAACTTCCGGAATCAACGATACGCCTGACGCTTGCGGCAGTAAGGAACTCGGAATGTCTATGGTATTCGATACGCCGTTAATAAAACGAAAGAATCAAATGATAAGCGCGAGAAGTACGCCAATGGAAAGACCGCATTCGATACTTAAGATACGACAAATGATTCGCGAATCGGCGTCGCCGAGTATCGTGGAAAAAACGGCGGAATCGCCGATAAAGAAAATCGTAACGATAGAGAAAAAACCGCGACAAATAAGATTTAGCATCGGACAGCAGCGCCCCGAGGAATCGACGGATGAAAACGTCGTTTCGGATAACGAAAATTTCGAGAAAGATATGTCGCAAGGCGACGTTAACGAGGAGAGCGACGAAACGGAGAAAAGTTTGTCGAAATGCGAAGCTTCCGACGCCGAGGAAGACGACGACGAGCCTTTCTACAGTCCGAACGTTAGCGAGAAATTTCAAGAGACGACAATGCTTTCCGACAGTTCTTTCGTTAGTAGAAGTATGTCGGGTCCTCGTCCGCGACCGGGTCTGCGGAGAAGTACGTTATCCAGCAACGAATCGTCGAGCGATTTGCTGCGAAAATCGTTGATGAAATCGCGCGAAGTCTCAATGCGGCAATCGAACGATTCGTCGTTACGCGAGGGTTTCGGAACTTCGAAAATTTCGGGATCACTGAAAGCCAACGATTCGTTGCTATCGACGTCGACGTATTCCGATACGATTTTGTCGTCGGACACGAGTTTCGACTGTACGACTTCGTGTTATGAGACGAAAGGTAGAAAATCGTCGACGGAACATTTTGGATCATTGGTCGAACGCACCGCCGATAAAATTCGTGATTTTTCGGCGATAACGGAAACGCGAGAGAGAAATGAAAATTTAAGTCGATTCAGCAGATCCGTTACCGTTAAAACGACGATGAGAAGCCGCGTCACCGAGGAGTACAGCAGAGACGGAGAGGAAGACAAGAATTCTGAGATACTAATGGAAGTCGATGGCTTCGGACTCGACGGCGATTCCGATACGCGAAGTCAGCACGCGAGAGAAACAAATTGGGAAATCGAAAAAATTGGAGAAACGCGAGAAAATTTTGTTTTATCGATGACGCAGATATCCGCGATATCGGAAGTTTCGGAAAGAAAAGAAAATCGTTCGGAAACGTCGGGAGAAGAGGACGAAGAAGAAAAAATCGAAGATTCGACGGATACGAGAGAACAACGAGATCGGGGCGATGGCTGGACGACGCGGGAAATTTCGGCCGCAAAACCGAACGAAATCGTCGAAGAAACTGAAGCGACTGAGGATTACGAAGACGAATTATTGGCTCTGAAGTACGACGAGGAAGAAGAACCCGAAGAGGCTTTTCAGAGTCTAAATAATTCGATGGAAGTCGATCCTTCCAGTGGGTTATCGACGTCCGGAAGATCGACAACGAACGACGACGCTACGAGGAAGAAACTAAATTCCAACAACGGATTCTACGAAGAGCCGAAACTCGTAACTCACGAATTCACGATAACCGATGATGAATCATCGCAAAGCGTCGAAGATTCGGTTTTAAGCGGTTCAACCACCGCGCTGAACGATCCCCGCGACAATGCAACATCGGCGAAAAAAACTTACGAAGATATTCGCGACGACGCGTCGAATATCACAGACGACGAGTCCGAAGCGAGTCGCGACTCTTCGATATTCACGAGTAAAAATCGTCGCGGATCGGCGAAAGATATGCTGCAAGAAAAAAATTCTCAATCGTCGAAGAAAAACGCCAACGAGGCGGACGAGAGTAGTCACAGCTCATCGATATTTTCTCGCGTTACGAAGGAAAATTTGGAGGAACAAACGAATTTTCGTATCGACGAAATTGCCAATGAGGCGGAGGACAGTAGTCACGATTCGCCGATTTTTACAAAAAAAAATCGCGAAAACAACGAGACAATTGCCAACGAGAGTTCCAACAGTTTCGCCGATACGGTGACGTCGATCGATGGCAGAGAATCCGAGAAAAATGAATTCACTTCCGAAAGCTCTCCGGTTACGAGAAAATCGACGCGAATATCGAAAATCGGTAGTTTCACGCCGAGAGGAACGACGAGACGCGATAGCGAAGCCGCTGACACAACGCCTCTGAGAATTACGAGATCGCGTCGCGCCTCTTCGGTAGTACAGGAAAATTTGGCTTCTCCAGCGCCGGAATCTCCAGCGAATAAATCGAAAACGGAAAAAACCGGAAGACTGCGTCGCGGTGGTTCTTTGGTGAAAGATCTCTTCGACAATTCGGACGATAATCGAAGTCGTGTCGCGCCAATCGAATCGGAACAGCCGCCGGATCTTCCGCCGACGAAGAAGGGTCGCCTTCGGAGATCGACGTCTCTCGCTAAAGAGATATTCGCCACGAAAACATCGTCGACGGAATTTCCGAAAGGCGACGAAATGCCGATAAGACGGAGTACCAGGCGAGCGGCTTCGGTACAAAAAGAAATTCCCGAAGCCACCAGCGCGCCGAAGCCGCGGACGCGATCGGCGTCGAAGGTTTCGCTGAACGAAGAAACCGCGGATGACGAACCATTGGGTGTTACTGCGGGGAAAAAGAATGCGAGAGAAAAGAGAGGAGGTTCGGTAAGCAAAGAAAGCAAAGAAAGCAAAGAAAGCAAAGAAACTGCCGTTGCGCCGAGAAGATTAACGAGGGCCTCGTCTTTGGTAAAAGAAATTCCCGAAGTCAGCGAAGAAATTTCGGAATCACCGATTAAACGCCCAACGCGAAGGAGAGGAAGTTCCGTACCTAAGGAAACACCAATCGAAACAATCGGTCGTTCGTCGTCACAGAGAACGCGAAGAGCCGGTAGCGTAGCGAAAGAAATTATTCCGGAGGAAAGCAACGAATCTTTGGAGGAATCGAAGAAAATTGCTACGAGAGGAAAAATGAACGAAGCTGCGAGTCCGATATCCTCCGGGAGGACGAGATTATTGTCTATAACTTCTATTCCCGAAGAAGACGACGAAATATTTGGAGATTCTTCGAGCGTTAAGCCAATTATCGGGGAACGAAAGAGAAACGCGATAACCAGAGAACGACGAGCGGTTAGCGTTGACGCGCCGCTCGTCGATGTTAAACGCCGAACCCGCGCGTCGGCGATGAAAAGTGCCATCAGCGAGGATCCCATTGAGGAGGAAAATTCGGATACCGAAATCGCGGCTCCGAGAAATACGGCGACGAGGAAAGCACCGACGCGAAGAAAGAGAACCGCGTCGGGGACGAGCGTTAGAGATCTCGAAGATAACGCCGATTTGGCGAAATTGCCGCAGCGGAGAATGAGGAAATTGTCGGAGAGAAGCAATGAAAGTACTGGTGGCTTCAAATTTTCACCGCCTGATATCAGTTCCGGAAGACCGGATGATGATGAAAAAGGTAAATTTATTGATTGTTAATTAAATACGAAGATTATTGTTATTCTTTATTCAACGATTGTATGGATAGAGAATCGTTGCGAAAGAAATAAGAAAAAGTCAACTGAATTTTTTTGAGTCCGAAAAATTGATCGGAGTAAAAAAACAGATAGATAGTTTTTATTATGAAAAAAAATATAAACAAAAGAAAAAAATCGCAAAAAAAAAGCAAAAAAAATCGTAACTCAGTGTCTAACGACCCGAAAAGTTTGGAATGTCCTTAAATTCCACGGAATCTCATGGGATCGAAAAAAAAAATTATGAATTATCATGAAAAATGGTAAAAAAAACACCTGAAATTTCTTAATTCATAAATCAGAGATCGGTAATCGGATTTTGTTAGTGGAATTGAAAAAAAATCACGAGGCGAAAGTTTCGATCTCTTTGCGCGCAAACTATTCACTCAGATAGCGAAAGTTTGAACCGAAATAGTGAAACTGAAATCCGGTTTCGATTTTAGTTAAAATCCGTTTAACTTTTTTTTTTTTTTTTTTCGCGAAAAAAAATGTTTGATTGAAAAAAATTAAGGGTTTTAGGGTTAAAAAAATCAAAATACAACGAAAAAAAAAAAATTACAAATTTCGTCAAATATTTCGATTTGACAAGTAAAACATAAGGAAACAAAGTTACAAATTGTAAAATCGATTCCAGCGAATAAAATCGTAATTCGTTTACCGTATCCGTCTCTCAATGCCTCGAAAATAAGAATTGATAAGAAAGTTTATAAAATTCGTCAAATAATAAAAAAAAAAAGAAAATGATAAATCGTAAACTCGATTCGTAATCGTAATTTTCCTACGATAAGTGTTTCCAAAACCTTCGATAATTAAATATGTTATTAAGTTTCAATCTAAAGAAATTTAATTGGTGGATTCACTTTATTAATAATTAATCATCGAAAGTACAGCAGACTTCGGAACTTCAACGACTAATCTTCTTGAGACGTATTCTTCTCTTTTGCAATATCATCGATTGTCGTATTTACTTATCGTGGGATATCCCAATTTTTTCAGAATCGAACGAAGTGTCTGTCTTCGAGTTTTCGGAACCGCGTTTCGGAAGATCGAAAAATCCCGCACCTCGTAGGTACAGAAATGACGGTAAATCGTCTATTAGCTTCTTCTGCATCCGCAATACCATTAACAAAGCTTTTCGCCACGAATTTCCTTTGCCGCTAAAAAAAAAAAAAAAAAAAAAAATCGTAATCAACGAAATTAATCACACGATACTTCGTTCGTTTTTTGTTGCAGAAAATTAAAAGAATTCATTCCCTTAACGGAGGAGGAAAGAAGAGCGGCGGACGGACCGTTTCGTGTAACTGTTCGGCGAAAGCGTATCGCGTCGACGAGTCAAGTAACGAAACCTTTTTGGTTCGATGTCTGCAAAGGATTCGTAATCACGCGATCCAAGAGTACCAGCGACTAAAAGTTAAAAATTCGATTAATTTCGCGCTCTGCAACACAGAAACCACTGCGGAACTACACGGGAGGCGAAAACGCGTCTCTAAATCGGCTGTTTGCTACATTTTTGTTTTTTTTTTTTTTTTTTTTTTTTTTATGCGCCCATTTTTTTTTACGTTCGTGCAAACGAAATGAGATCTGTATCGAGATTAATAAAGAACAGTATTTTTCCATAAAAAAAAAAAAAAACAAAAACAAAAAACTCGAAGTGCATAAATTGATTTTTTTTGTTTCGAATTATGTTTGCCGAATGTATGTAATTACAGTAATGTTTTTTTTTTTTTTTTATAAGATTAATAATATCAATTGCAAGAAACGTACGCAGAGGAAAATTCGCGTTCGGAAATCGGCGAAATCTAATTGTCGTAATTGCAGTGCTGAAAATAATCGAAATAGCGAATTATCAATAGTTTTTGGAATTCTCACTGTTTATTGTTTATCGGAAGTTCGGTCTGTCAACCGACTTGAAAAACATTATGGGAATTTTTTAGATACAAATTTTTCGCGATATTTGGAATTTGCTTTTCGCCGATTTTAATTTTTTTAATGTTTTTTTTTTTTTTTTTCGATACGCGCGAAGGTAAATTTTCGGCGATCGATCGATCGAGTTATGGATATTTTTCGCAATTGTAGAATTTCAGCAAAAAAATAATTATTCTGATTGCAAAATTGGGATAAATAATTTAAAAAATGTTTACTATATACCTGAAAATAGGAATTTAGTTTGCAGCTGAATATCCCACTGAAAGCATTAATTCCTTTCAATTAGAGAGAATGTAAAGATTATCAATTTTTCATTGTATTTTTTTATGTCGCTACATTCGGCGTTTAAAGAAACGAAAGAAAAATAAAATTTTTAATTATCTTCATTGGCAAAAATGCATCGTTCCGATTGTGTTTAAGCGACCGATCAGTCGGCAGAGATTTGCGTACTTAAAGGGTCAACACTCGTATATAATTCGGAACATAAATCGTATAAAATGCAATTACGTTTTCCATAAAAATTCATCTTTCCGCCCAAAACTCAGCAATGTTTTCGCCTCGAATACAATTTTTTTAATAAAAAAACTTTCACTTTCAAGACGAATTTCGCGATTTCACGATTCGTCTCAAAAGCAATGTTTTCTTCTCGTATTTCGTCGGCAATAAAAAAAAAAAATGAAAAAAAATCATTGGAAACGTGAATACGACGATAAAAATTATTTTTGTTACCCTTAAGTTATTAAATTGTAATTATCTCGGCGTGTAGCACTTTAAAATTGTCGTTATGCGTTCCGAAGTGATGTTTTTCATTAAATAAAATGTATTTAAGGTGAAAAAGTTTCATACCTCAAATTTTCGTCGATTCGAAGTTCAGAATACTTAAAGTTGAGTTTCGATGCGGCAATTAACTTCGTTAACGTCAATTATCATTTCGCAATAATTAAATTTTGGATCTCAGGATTCCCGGCGACCAATTCCCATTTCCGAATAGTTCTGCGACGAGATAATTATAATTTAAAAACTTAAGCGTAACAAATATAAGTTTTTATCGCTGTAATCGCATTTCTAATTGTTTTCGCAATTTTTCTTTTTTTTTTTTTTGTCTATCGATTTTTTTTTTCCGAACGATGAAAATGATATATCGCTATTCAGGCCGAAGTACGAGTAAATTGTTCGTAACTTGTAGATACTTATCGTCGTTTACAACTTTATATTTCATTTTGGGCGTTTCGCTTACTTTCCAACAAAAGTCTCGTGAAAATAATTGTATCATAGAGTTGTAAATAATTTATTGATATGTTATATTAATACAATAAACGTATAAGAAAAAAGATGTATAACATTTTTTTTTTTTGTTTTTCAAAAAGAAATTCTCCAGTCACCGTCGTTAATACGATTATTTGTTTCAATGTAAATTTTTAGGGCGATCGATATACATATAATATATTTATATATATATATATATATATTTATATAAATTCTAATTCCTACGTGTAAATTGTCTTTATAGGCCTCAAACTTTCGTGCATCTTAGGCGGAATGCTGTCCGTTAAAGCAACCGTACGAGATTCGATTTTTTTTTTTTTTTTTTTTTTTTTTTTAAATTTTAATCTATACGATTCGTAGCGAATTACGAATGATAATTTTTTTTTTCACGTTTCTCCGTTTGCATTGATATTGAAGTAAATTTCATCGAAAGAAATTTCGACAATTTTTTTTTTCGTATTTATAAAAATCGTTTCTATTGATTCATAGATTTTCGTTATTTCTTCATAGTATTTTATCGAAAAAAAAAAAAAAAAAAAAAAGTTTCAAGATACTTTTAATAATTTTCATGTTTCGGCGATTATTACGATCTTATAAAATTTTTTTTTTTTTTTTTCGAAATCGATTCGGATTCATCGATATTTTACCGCGGAAACGATTTTTCTTTCGCACAAACGTGAATAATCCCGTTAACTCGCATTAATTGCTTCCAAAACGTATTATCATCGAACAATTCGCAAATTAATACGCAAAATACATTATTCGAAAAGTTAATGATTGGTTTTGATTTTGGTTACAGCGTTTCGCGCGCGTTAACCGTGAACACCACCGCATTTGATTAATTATTTTATATAAGATTATAATTAAGTATCTCGTATTACTCCTCATAATATTTGGTACAGGTAACTGTACAAAAATGAAAAATTAAAAAAAAAAAAAAAAGAAACGAAAAAAAAAAAAAAAAAAAAAAAACGCGTAATCCCGCGCCGAACTCGGGTCGCCGTTATTTAATACTTATGTGTCGATCTGGTTATAGAGCCAAACGTTTAAGTGTCGGATCTTTGGCAATGTTTTATCGGTTTCTCATTGATTTTTCATTTCTCTCTTTAAGTTTTTTTTTTTTTTGTTTTCTTTACATTGCAAATTCAGTCTAAAGACTCGAAAAAAAAAAAAAAAAAAAAGTTTTAACGTGTAAATATCGTGCGTATCGTCAATCAATGACGATTTTTCGTGCGGAGATTGTAACGATTCGATCGATCGCTCGATCTTATCGATCAATTATTGCGTTCGATATAAATGCTTCGCGTGAAATTTTTTTTTACCGATTAACGCGCTCTCCGTCGCCGCGTTATGTTTTTTTTTTTTTTTTTTTTTTTTTTTTTTCTGCGTATTCGTCGATAGATAAATCTTTAAAACTTCTATGGCTTCAGCGAAACTCGAATACCTCTGATCGATTTTATACACAACGGGTGAATAAATCGAGTTGAGCATTTGGGTTATTCAAAAAATTTGCCTTTTCGCGAAAGGCACGTAACATTCATAATCTCGTATCGCTATGGCAACGATATCTCGCGATCCCATTTATTCCGCCAACGAGTCGTTGAAAATTTTTTAAATTCATTATAACTGTATTATCAGATCACACGGTTTCGTTTTAATAATCTTCAAGGCATTTACGGGGTTTCGGGATATGAAAGAGCGGCAGTCGATCCCCGTCTTTTTTTTTTTATTATAATATATCTGTGTGTGTAATTGCATTATTGCGAAAACCGTCGCGGCGGCGCAGCTGCATAATAAAATCGGCTAAAAAACGCCGATCATTTCTCAATAATTTATCTTCAAAGTTTATCTCGAAAAAAAAAAAAAAAAAAAAAAAAAAATCAACATCAAAATCTTTTCAATTTCATTCAAGAAATCTTTTTTTTTCAGTCCTCGAAAAATTCCTTTACGTATTCAAACGATCGATATATAATTTCCCGCAAGTTGCCATCGAAAAATTAATTTTTCATAAAAATATCGTAAAAACTCGAATTCTTGTACTGTAAAAAAGAAAAATCGACATAATAGTCGATTTCGGGACTTTGAAACTTCGGGACAATTGGAAAATCTCAAAATGCCGATCTCTCTTTTTTTTTCTTTTTCTTTACCGACCGCCTGCGCGTTACACTTATCGTTATTTTTAGTGGAGCGATTTTTTTTTTTTTTTTTCGTGTCGTATGGTTTCATGTCGTGATGAACAACGTGGGAACCTCGCGACCTCAAGTCTCTCGCAATTAAATACACCTATCATTTGAACGCGAGGCGGAAAAAAAAAAACGAACGAAAGAACGCGAGGATTCCGATGATTTCGAAGATTCGAGTTATTCGAAGGAAATAAGTTATAAAAAATGAAGATCCGGCGTTGGTCCAGCGTTACCCTCTCCCCGAGGAACGAAGCTGATTATCATTCTCTCGCAATACGATTTTTACCGATTTTGATACGTATACTCCGGAAATAATTCTATTGCTGTTTGCAGCCGTCTTTTACCCGACGTTTTTGTTTTTCCTCGTGGGAAAGCGAAGGCGATTGCATCTGCGTTCGCCGCTGACCCTGAACCGGCATATAGCACGGCGCATCGTCGAGCATTAATTCTTGCGGAGGTGTTGGAAGCGCGTAAGTCGGACTGACGGTATTACTGGAGCTGCTGGAGGTACTGCGATGCGTGTTACCGTTATACGTCGGATCTATCATCGCCGCGACGTTAGGCAACTCTCTTACGTCTTCCGTCGAATCTTCGAGTACCTGAATCTCCTCGGGATCCGGATATTGCGTTTGATACATCGAATTTCGCGTTCGATTTCTCTCGTACGTCGGCTTCACATCCAATCTGTCGGGTCGCGGGGGCCTCTCGACTGTACCGTGCGATTCCAATTGCTGCATCTGCTGCTGACGCTCGAGTTTTTTTTGTCTCGCGCGCTCCCGCGCTCGTCGGGCCTTTGCCCGTTCTTTCTCCTGCAGCATACGCGCCAATTCCGCGTCCTGCGCTTCCATCGCTATCTTACGATCCAACGATAACTGATCATCGATTGGCGCGTCCTGCGTATCCACCGAACATTCTTCTTCTTCCTGCTGCAATTTTCTCGCGAGTTCCTGTTTAATGAAAATTTGGAAAAATCATTAATTAATATTTGGCAATTTTTTTTTTTTTTTTTTTTTTTTTTTTTTTTTCAGTTTTTTCTCGTGAATATCATACGTTGAAAAGTTTCAATTGTTATTAATGGAATATCTCATGAATTTCATTTTGAAAAATAGACGAACGTAAAACTATGAAAAAGTGCGATAATTCGCTAAATGAAAAATTATTTAATACATTATCTTTAGACGATTCGTTTCATTGAAAAAATCTCAGAATTTTTGTTTTTTTTTTTTTTTTTTTTTCAATAATTTGACTTGTAAAAATAAAATTCGAAATAAAAATTGCAAAAATTAATATTTTCGCAAATTACAATAACGAAAAAAAAAAAAAAATCGCGATAATTAATATTTTCGTAAATTGCAATAATGAAAAGAAAAAAAAAACATCGAAATTACTTGATCTTTTTCTTCCTGTATCCTTCGCTGTATTTCCATCTGAGCTTCAAGTTGCGCCGCTTCGTCGTCTAATCTTAGCTGATGCCTCATTCTCTCCTGCAGTTCGCGCTCTTTGTGACGCTCTTCGCGCTCCAGATTCAGTGCCACCTGTCTTGCTATCATGGCATCTTTTTCTTCCCTGACAAACGAACAAATTATTTCGCATGACTCACTAATTTTTTTTTTTTTTTTTTTTTTTTTTTTTTTACTGTACTTTAGCAATGACTCGACGAAGCAAAACGCAGACTTACTGTTCTTGAACTATAGAGTGGTATCTAATTTCTTCCAATTCCTGCTCTATACGAGCCCTCGGAAGATCCTCTCGCACTTGCGCATTGCGAACCTTGTTGCCAGAGTAGTGTTCTTTGACTGAAAAAAAAACCGTTAAAACACGTCTCAGCGACGCAAGAAAAAACGAACGAAAATAGTTCGCGAAATTATTGAAAATTGACGTTATTTTTGAGAACACTTTCGTTGAAACGCTTAATCACGTCTTTCTAATGGTATTGCAAAAACACGAAAAACACGAAAAAATTTCACGAAAATTTGAATCGATTGTTTCGTATTCTAAAAAACATCGAAAGAAATACGAAGCGTTTTTTATTGCGCGAGGATTTATTGTACGAGAAAGAAAAGCACATTACTTTTAATAATAACATATTCAAGATACGAACTTTCTTCATCCTGCAGCCGATAAGCCAAAGCCCCGTCTTCGTGAACGAGCCATTCGCGGCACACTGTAAAAACATTAATCGTTTTTTTTTTTTTTTTTTTTTTCCATAGAACTCTACGCTGACAAAGAAAATCACGCGAGTGACTTGAACGCGTGTGATGGCGATAACGCCGAGATATGACACGAGTTCTTTTTTGTTTGACACGAAGGAAGAAGAAAGAAAAGAAAAATCCTTTACCTTCGTTGACACGTCCAGCCTTCGGCAGAGTGTCCGAACTCAGCACCGATTTCGCCATTTCGTCTGTTAAATACACGAGTTATTTAACGTCGCGCACAAGCAGGAGATCGAACTGTCCTAACGAATATCCAGGAACGAAAAAAAAAAAATGTCGTAGCACCCCCCCGCGTTTTTGTTTACAACTACCTTATGGGATGAACGTTCTGTTGTTTAGCTCCATCTTGAATGGCGAATGAATTTCGAGGACGCGCGCCGTTGGTAGTACTGGAACAACCGTATAAAGAATGCGCGGCGTGTAACGCCGGTTCGCGTGTCTTTGTGCAACGCGAGCGGCTATCGTGTGTTTTCTCACACAGGTACAGAACTCTCTGTACAAAGTGTTCGTGTAAAATACGTAGTACGAGCGGTACGAGTCATGCGGCGCAGGATAAAGTGGTGAGTGTACCAAATGTTGACCGCGTTTCTATTTCTGACCGGTACACTTTTACTGTAGTTCTCATTATTTTTCCCCTCACCCGGCAGCGCGTTCGCCTAGGTCATTAATAGGAGCGTCGTAATTCGTTCGTAATCTATCAAATTATCTTCAAGACGATCGATATTTTTTTTCAAACTAAAACACGATACTGTATAAAAAACATCGTAGAATAAAAATTCATTCAATTCCTCGTACGATAGATCGTGTCGGGACTCGACCGTAATAATTTTGATTCGCATTAAACGTGTAGATCATCGAAATTCCGTACGGTCAGAAATAGGTGCATTCGGTATTTAGCTGAACTGATGATGGGAATTCTTCGCACGGTGTTCGCACGACATACTGGTACATTGTAACATATTGTAGTGCACGGAGTACAAATTCCCGCGGCCACGCGGCGTGTTATGAACCGGTAAAATAATGAGAACACGAGTACTCGTTTGTTTCGTCGGGACAATAGAACGGAATTTGAAGGGAGGGGGGTTTTTTCTCTGTGGAAGAATCGATGAATGATGCATCAGTTGTGAAGGGTAGTAGACACGAGAAGCGTAAATACTATTCCGTAGTACGCGCATGTCTCGTTACGTGTGATAGTATGCAAAAGTACAAAGCGGTAGTACGAACGGAATTAAAAGGGTTGTAGACGAATGTTCGTTGTACGGATAGTATTATTTCACTACAGTAGCATATATTCCCCGCATGAATGGATATTCAGCGCTTGTTTCACTCGCTGTTAGGATATAAAGTACGAGAAGAAGAAAGTCGAGGAGAAAGGATTGAAAGAGGCCGCGGCCTCCGGGTCAATGTAGAATTGCACGGTAAAGTGTAACGGCAAATTTAATTTTTTTTTTCTTTTTTTTCGTACTGACAGCGGACACGGAAAATAATTATAGTTCATTAAAGTTCGAAATATCGATGTGAATAAAATGTATAACTCAACTGACGACAAACAACTTTATATTTCATATAATATGTACAAAATACTCAATATATTATTATTTATTTATATATCGTAAAAAAAATTAAATATTTTCTTGTTTTTTAGGTTAAAAAGTATGAACACGAATTTTTGGTTAAATTTATTTCGATTTATGGATTTTCGATAACAAAAAAATGTATATAAAAGTTACATGAGGGTTATTCTTCGAAAGATACTTTTATTAATTTCTCATGCAATTTATGCTCATTTATCGGTCTTTGACTTGTATCCCTGAACGTACCCGTCGTTCGCTACAGTATCCGTTCGTCCCTCTTTTCCTCTGCCTCTTCCATCCTTGTCGAAGCGTTCCTTGTGGCTACCGGTGTATTGCGTTGTATCGGTCAATCGCCTCACAGCATCGCTCACGTCGGCTTTCTGCAAATGTGGCGCACAACAACCGGGTTATGCCGATGTGCATAACTCGAGAAACAATTACATTCACAATTATCACCGTTGTATTCGATAACCCGGGAGTTCCGCACGACGTCATTTTATCTCTGATAAGTTTCGCGTCGATTCCCTTGCTACTCGCGAGATCGTCGATAAATTTATTGTAATCTTCGATCGATAAAGCCTTTTGCCTGAATCGATCAAAAAAATCGTTGGCATTGATTTTCAGTGTTCAAATAAGTCAATTAATTTAGATTCACTTCAGATTACTTCAGTTTGCCGAAGCATATCGCCGTATCGGTAGTCGTAATTTTTTTGTCGAAAACTTTTGCTTGCTTCATCCACTTATCGCTTTGACTGAGCGTTAAAAGTTGTCCGTCGGATTTCGTGTCGCCAAATTTGGAAAAAGCAGCGAATTGACTTTCGAACGCTGCCATCGCGAGATTAAGTGATAAATTTGAGGATTCGAAGAATTTTATTAATATGTTTCCTTTTTTTTATCTTTATTTCTGAATAAAATTTGTTGACTATCGCTGACGTGTAATACGAAGAATTTCGATTGATTGCTAATCAAAAATTGACGGTTGTCTAGGAAACAAAAACTTGACGTATACTTATATCCATTGGATACGAAAAAATCGATAAAATGGACAAAACAAATACAATTACAATCGTACGTGTAAAAATATTTTATAAAAAAAACTGTTTTCCTTTTTCTTTTAATGCATTAGCGCTTCGAATGGACTGAACGTTTGTCTTTTTCGTGTGAAAAAAAAATGGTGGTTCGTGTTTTCCGGTAACTCGGAAATAAATAGAAATTAAATGACTGATAAATGAACTAATAAATAATAATGATAATTGAAATATCAATTAAATAATAACTACAACGTTAATAATAAATTGAAATTAAATAATTGATCATTGATTTGAATTATTGTTAAAAAAAAAAAATTTAAACGAGTAGGAAATTTATCTGTTCGGAGTTTTCCACAAACTATTTCGCGGCTAATAAAAATATTAAATCGTAATTATTAAGTTGTCTTTGATACGTTAAAATGCTTATAATTCGTCGTCGACGAGTTATCATTGAATCGCAATTCGTCCAACGGTCGATTTTGTTTACGCGTATATGAAAAGTGGAGTCGCACACGCGCTGGGGGCACACAAAGAGTTGGGTATCATCGTCACTCTCAAAAGCGTCAGCAGATGGCGAAAACATCGGCGTCGCGATGGTCGAGTTTGACAGCGGCTGTGCCGTGTTCCATGGGGGGGTTTTTGTGAGGCTGTCAAAGCGAAACGAGATGCGATCACGGAATGTCGTAGCGTAAGGCGAAGTCTCGCGGACAAGTCGACTCGCCGTTATCGTGTCGCGGGTGGAATCCGTGCGCGTGTTGTTAATTTTCGCGTTCGTGAGAAAAAATTTAAAAAAATACATTTCTAAAGAAAGAAAAAAAAAAAAAATTGTCCGCTCCGACACGGCAATGGGATCGCGTTGTGTTCAGCCGACGAGACTCGGTAACGTTTGATGCGCGAGTGGCCTTCGAAGGATCCCGAGAGTTACTCTGTATCTCTCTTATGGAACGTCGTTTCGCATTTGCCTCTTCAAATTTTTCCCCGTAACAATCGGCCGGTTCAGCGAGAAACAAAAAAAAAACTACGAAAAAAAAACATCCACGGGTTTCGACGCTCTGCTACGAAGCTTGGGTGAGTTTTTTTTCTTTTTTTGTTAGTCACGGACTTTCCAATACTTTATTGCGTTAAAAAAAATTCTCGTCTAAAGAAGTATAAAAAAAAGTTTTTTTTATTTTATTTCGATGCCAAAGAAAGTCACGTTTTTGTTTAAATACATTAGCTCACTCTTCTGCCCTCGTTATCTTTCGCTCGTGTTTACTTCGCTCGCGTATTGCTACGAGTATAGTAACGTGTAGTACTAGCGAACACTGCTAGTACTGCTACTACACCATGTCGACGGCGATGGAGCGGGGGGAGGAGGGGGTGGAGGAGATGTGTAATATAAAAATATGTCGCAACCCCCGTCGAACCTGGCGCCAGCTTAACAGGTGAATATCGGTTACTCCTAGCAACTGTGTTCGTCAGCGTACCAAGTATTAATTTTTTTTCCATTACACGTATCTCGATTTCGCGGAAAAGATCGCTTTTCATTGCGACAGAGCCCTTTGTTCCGAAACAGACTTATCCTTCGTATCTTATTTTCTTACGCGTATTTTTTATTTTTTCGTATTTATTTTCAAAGTCAATGCATTTACGTTACGAAAAATCAAATAATTCGAAAACAGTATTTTCGTATTACGAGTTTCGGGAGCACGAAAAATGTTTCAAAGCTTCGGGAGATTATCGGAATCCCTGCGGGAGAGAAAATCTTCGCCGTCTGGGATGGCCACATAACCTCAAACATTAACGGCATCTAGCCAAATCGATAGCCGAGACCGGGAGACTTGCCGTGCTCTCTAATATTATACTCACGCAATTTGTATCCCCCTTGACCCACCGCGAGCTTACGCGATGGCACGAGATAAACTTTTTTTTTTTCTTTTCTATTTCGTATAAGTCACGAAGCAACGACGAGACACGATAAAATTACTTCGATAAGACATTATTGTTATTATTTTTTTTTTTCGCTTTGCATAACGATCGCACGACTAGTACCGTTGATAATTTTATTTAGTAGATTACCGCTATTTGATTACGATGCATATACGAACGCTCTCGCTATCGAGTACGCGTACCAAGTGCTGAGCTCGTGTTTAGCCTACACGAAGCCCCCCCGCTTGCTAGGTACGAGATATCGCGTTACTCGGAAGGGAAGACTCTCAAGAGTTAAAGACTCGGCAAGTTTGCGCGCTTTATAAATATCCTATGTGTGAAACATACGAAGTTTCGTACATAACATGAGTTCTATTGTTTTGATCCATCTATGATTTGCGGAACGGTGCGTTGTTGTTGTACATTAAATAGGGCATCTCTACATATTTTATTAAACTTTATTTCGTGTTGTTATTATTATGGTAAATCTACAGAATACGACTCCGTCTATATATTTTTTTTCGATCATTAGTAATGCGCATTATGGAGATAAAAAATACATTTTTTTCGTGAAAATTAAAAGAAAAAAAAACCCGTAAAAATTAGCAATTATAAAACAACTTTTTTTGATAAAAAAAATTATTATTATTATTCTAATTGTCGATGAAAATGATTTTTTCGCAACATTTTGTAGAAATCTATTGTTAGGTGTGCTATGAATGCAACAAAAATTTTATGGTTTTTTTTTTTTTTTTCAAATCGGAATTACGTGGAGACGAAAAAAAAAAAAAACGAATAAAAACTAAACGACGATGATAAGATAATTTTTTTTTTTTTCAATTCTTGCGCAATCATTGCGGTCGGGAAGCGAAAAAAAAATGAAGAGTCACGAGAATGAACAATTAATATTCCGAAAATAAGTGTATTGCTATCGTCAGAAGCGTTGCTTCGCTATTCGTTTCATATTGAAACGAGTGATATAAAATTCGTAGTTTCACCATCAATTTTTTTTTTTTTTTTTTCTTGGAAAAATAAGATAAGTAATTGAGAGGGTATTCGGTATCGGAAGATTCGATCGCGTTTTTTTTTTTATTGTTATCTTCGATAGTGCGTTACGTGCGAAGAATACATTTCGTGTAATTGCCGAAAAAGAAATCATCTTCCTGATAGCGTTATCGGAGGATAACACGCGCATCGATCCGATAACCGGACTTTTTTCGATTAAATAACGTTTATAAATTTGTTTTTTTTCAAGCACTTTTAAGTACTCTTATCAACGAAATCCAAAGAAAACCGGAATATGCAAACGATTTCAGATTAATTTTTCGTGCGTTCGGTCGCATCGACGATCAGATTATTATCATTATTTATTGCCATTCAATATATATGTGTATATTGGCAGTTGCGACAGGAGAGACTTTTCGTCGAAAATATATTTTCTTTCGGCAAATAACGATTACGAGTTCAGCCATTTTTTTTTTTTTTTTTTTTTTTTACGAAACAAATAATGAAAACTTTGCCGACAAATTTCTCAGTATTTCTAACGCTCGCGACAAACACGCGTGAAAATAAAATTTACCGTTAGTCCGCGAGAGGCGTGAAAATTCGAAAAAAAAAAAAAAAAAAAAAAAAAAAAACTTCGAAGCGAACGAAGTGAGAGTCCGTTATAGTTATGTTTCGTCTCGAGAGGCGACGGGATTCAGGGGTTTTCGCAAGGTTCGCGCGACGAGTCGCCCCGAGGCTGCGACGAAGTTGTCTGGCTTCGTCACCGATCCCCCTCGGCGTGGTCGTCTCTCAAGTCTATAAGAGCTCACCGTCGACCCCGCGTTGAACTTTGTTCGAGTCATATTTTGCAGATAAACCTCAATAGACAATGTTGTGTCAGCTGGTTTACGACGCGTGTCATCGATTACTAGGCGCCTCGATTATTGTATTAAAAAAAAAAAAAAAAAAAAAAAAAAAAAAAAAAGTTACGAATGTTTAAAAGCAATAAGCCGATAACCTAAAAACTCGAATCAATCCATCGGGAATACGTTGGCAATTCAGCTGTCGCGTCTTTTTTTTTTTCATCAATTACGAGCACTTGTCGTCGTCTGCTTTATGAATTAAGTATGACACACATAGCGTGTTATAGTTATCTTTCTTAACTCATCTGTTTTGGTTAGTCGTTTCTTGGTAATAATAATAATAATAATAATAATAAAAATAAATAATAAAAGAAGAGTTGAAAATTGAAGAAAAAAAAAAATTAATTCCTCGTGCGCATTGGTAACGCGATCCAAATTGAATAATTTTTCATCGGGCGTTTAAAATTTATTAAGCGTCATAAAGACATAAAATCGGTATACAGTTATTGTGCTGTGAAAGTTTAGATGGCTCTTCAGTGGGAATAAGAATTTTTACCAATTGCGAATCGGACGTAACTTACGGACGTTTTTTAATTTTTTTTTTTTTTTTTTTCTGAAAAAAATTCGGAAAACGCGCGATTAATGCGCTCCCTGGTGAATCGGAGTTCTACTGTAAGATGTAAACTTTTTCGTTTTTTTTTCACGTTTTTTTAATGTTTTACCTTTTTTTTGTACCGCGACTAGTCACGTGCGTGGCGACAGTGCACTTCGCGCGCGGAAAAAAAAATCGTAAGACGCGCGATTGATTCGCTTTCCGGTTAATCGGAGTTCTACTGTAGTATGTCAACCTTTTGGTTTTTTTAATGTTTTAACTTCTTTTTTACCGCGACTTGTCGCGCGCATGTCGACAGTATGTACACTTCGCACGCGGAAAAAAAATTCGGAAGACGCGCGATTGATCCGCTTCCCGGTTAATCGGAGTTCTACTGTAGTATGTCAACCTTTTAGTTTTTCAAAGGTTTTAACTTCTTGTTTCCCGCGACTTGTCGCGCGCATGTCGACAGTATGTACACTTCGCACGCGGAAAAAAAATTCGGAAGACGCGCGATTGATCCGCTTCTCGGGTAATCGGAGTTCTACTGTAGTATGTCAACGTTTCGACTTTTTTTTACATTTTTTTAAGGTTTTAACATTTTTTTTTTTACCGCAACTGTTCGCGCGCGTGTCGGCAGTATACTTCGCGTGCGCAAAAAAAAAAAATTCGAAAGACGCGCGCGATTAATACGCTCCCCGGTCAACGCGACACCGGTTAATCGGGTTTCTACTGTATATTCAAGGCCGTTGCGTTTAGTCCGGGATATCGTAAGGCCAAATGATAGACGCATCTACTAAACTACTGGATGTTAACTACCACGTGCAAATGGCCATAGGTGGGGGGGAGAGTCCGCGATACGCTTGATGTCCAGTTGAAACTCATATATAGGCTTACATCGGCCTTATTACCGGCAAAGGGTTACTCTAATGTTATAAACCCATCATTCAACGCCCCGAGGCCAGAAAATTAGTTAATGCCTCGTCTTCTTCGTAGTTTCGTAGTTTCGTATCGCGTACTTTACAACGAAATTTTTCAATTATTATTATTATTATTAATTTTTTTTTTTTTTTTTTTTTTTTTTTTTTTTTCATCGTAAAATAACAAAAAAAATGAAGAAATCTAATAAAAATCGCTATTGTCACGGCTATCGTGTAAAACTTGTGTTCGGTATGTTTTTGATGCGAAGATTAGACATACGTAAGTCCGTAACATCGATGGGACCGATTAAGCAAATGATCTCTCCTGACAATCCGACAAAAGTGGAGGCCACGTAACGAGCGCGTGCTAATACGTTACAGCCATGTAGGATGTAGACCTTTAATTATTCCATTCGTTAGAGCAATTAAGCCTCAACGGTATTACGAGTCATGGAAAAAAAAAAAAAAAAAAAAAAAAAAAAAAAAAAAAATTGCGAAGCGTAACAAATATACGACGATAGGATCTGAAATACGAAACTATAATGGATGTATCAAAATTGCTTGAAATCGCAGTCGAGTGGTCAAAAAATTATCATTTATTAATCGCAGTATTAAAAAAAAAAATTATTAAATTATTAAAAAATTTTTGATTATTTTTATTAATATTTAGTTTATCATCATTATTATTATTATTAAACAAATTTCGAGTTTCATACGCCGAAAAATTTGAAACTTATCAAAATCTGTTCATTTTATAAAATGATATTATAATTTTTTTGAACGGCGAAATTTTTTTTTTTTTTTTTTTTTTTTTTCATTGCCTGAGCAAAAATAATACGATAAGCCCGCTGATGCTTGAAAAAACGAACTCTTGCAAAAGACCTTACGAATACGAATAAACAATGCCGCGGAGGATTAGCTATAGTTATAGCTAATCCCTTGGCGCAGAGGTTGCGATGTTTTGCACGTGCAAAATCCTTTCGTATCACGTGACAACTCGTGTGAGAGTCGCTAACGTACTTATGTAAGGGATTCGCGTAACGGGGTTTCTGGGACGTTGAATTTCTGCGTAGAGGAAAGTTGAAATAATCGCAAAACTCGCGGTAACATTAGAAATTCTGCAAAAAATAATTTCCGTTGGACCGTTCTTATCGGTACAGCGGTTGGACTCTTCGCTTCCATTTCCTACGAAACAGAAGGACGCATCTCACAACGTTTAATACGCAAAACAACGTGAGTTACGCCCTTACGATTTGCGGTAAACGATAATTTAATGATTCGTCGTGTACCACGATGAATAAAATACATTTATCTGCATCGCGAGTTTCGTTACAGTAGTAAAAACTAAAAAACCAAAATGCTTGAAAAATAAACGAAACTTAACGTTAAAAAAAAAAAAAAAAAAAAAAAAAAAAAAAAATGAAAAAATTGACTTTTTTGTTATTTTTGTAAGTGTATTGAGAAATCAAAAATTTAAGTCTTCTGTTTTTTTTTTTTTTTTTTTTTGAAAAAGCATAAAAATTTAACTTTTTCGTTTTGTTTTTAATTATCGGAGTTAAGTCTTTATTGGGAACGATAACTGCATATAAGTTCGACCGATATACCGAATGAGAATATAGTCGGCGCAACTGACAAAAAATGAAGTATTTTGGATTTTTTCATACAAACAAAATGAAATTTTGGTAATTTTTAACACTTCGGAAAAAAAAACGAAAAAAAAAAAAATTTGGAAAAACACAGACGAAGATACCATCTTCGTTATGTTTTTCTCATTCCCACAACGATACGTAATTCTCGCTCTGTCACTCGTGCGTAACTTTTCACTTCCGGCAACGTGACCGCCGACGTCACTTCCGGCTTCTTTTATCGCTCGTTATTCCACCCACGTGTTGACTGAAATTGCGAAAGGATAACGCGAATCTAGCAGTTTATTTTTCTCCACTCTTCTCCGATTAATCGGCGCTTCGCATATCGTATAGAACGATTCTCTGTTATACTCCCTCGCAACTGAATCTCCAAAGCAGTCATTACTTACGCTCCAATTACTTCGCGGCTCTCTCATTACCGAAAGCAAACAACTAAAAGAAAAACAAAAAAAAAATGATATCGAACTTTGCGAAGTTGTGTAACGGCAGTTTTTCATTTACGTAAAAAAAAAAAAAAAAAAAAAAAAAAAAAAAAAAAAATCGATCTGTATAAAAATATCGAACCTCTCACCAGCCAAGTTGTGTGAAATCCATTTTTTTTGACGAAAAAAATAAATAACTCCATAAAAAAAAAAAAAAAAAAATCAATAAATTTTTTTTTTATAAAGTTCCGGTGCCTCTCGTCTTCGGACTTTTCAGTACTTTTCTCGTAAAAGAATTAACGCGCGTTCTATATCTCTGCGGAAGCTACAAATCCGGGTTACGTCGGTTTATTAATAAACTTCCGCGTGACCGAGACGCTTTAATGCACGTTGAGGTAAGTGGCATAAAGCGTTACCGGCAATGCTAGACACAGTTATACGCGCGGATCATTGAACCGCGTCTGCGTTCACGCACCTCGTTTCTCTAACGCGATCATTTGTTTACTCCCGCGCGTTTCTCGTACGCAACGAGTGTCGCAACGCGGGAATTTGCGAAAATTTTTTATATTTCCCCGATTTTCGGAGTAATGTTAACGAACGAACGGAAATAACGGATCGCCGATACCGGTAAGAGGGAAATCTTTATTACCGACACACACCCACCTGTGTCAATTTATTCGCGGAAAATATTTACGTTCGATGCCTCTGAGGCGACTATTCGATGCAAAAAAAAATGCTAATAATTGTTAATCGTTGCATTCTTTCGATGACGTAACCTGCGAACGATAACGAACGTATGGCGGATTTTTTTCGCGATCAATTTTACCTCAACAGATGCGGTCAAACTGTTCACACTTATTTATGCGTAGACACGATGCCACGTAATGTAAAACTTTTTTTTTTTTTTTTTTTTTTTTTTTTAACACCGACTAAAGCCGAATCGTTAAAGTGCATTGATTTATCGGTAACACGTGTAACTTTAAATTTTTGTCATCGACGTTTAGTTATTCGTTGCTTAGTTAACGATCGACATTTTTTTTTAACGTCGTTACCGTGTTATACGCTGCGATCAGTGCATACATTCGCCGTATTGTAAGCGCTAAATACGAAATATCTCGATGTTTTTTTGATAAAATTGACGGAAGCAAACGCACGGCATTTGCTCATATCAGATTTTTATTATTAATTTTATTTCCAATTATTATCATTACTATTATTATTATTAGTCGTGAATTATTTATTGTAATTCAAAAATACGAACAAAACATCGCGAAATTTCTGAAAAAAAAAAAAAAAAAATTATTTTTATATAATTTTTTATCGTAAAAAAATGGTTAACAATCAGCTTAAGATTAATTATTTCTCCAGTAGTATTAAATTGGTAGCTTTTCGGGGGAAACGAAAATACATCATTAAAAGAGGCAGTAAACTTTTTTTTTTTTATTTGCACGTACAACGAAACATTCTTTTTTATATCGCATCAACAGAGAAATATTCCCGAGATATTATTTTTTATTGTTACGATGAGACTAACGCGTAAACATATGCTGATCTCTTATCTATTTTTTCTTTATTTTGCTTCGTCAGAAATCCCGAAATAACAAGCAACGGTTTCACGTGTCGTGCGCGCTAATTGCGCCGAGGCGTTCGTTGCTCTCGTGCGAATGCGGGTCGAATTTTCGTTGCCCGGATCCCTCGCGAGTTTTGAGACGAATTTGTAAAGAATTTCCTAAGGTTTCGGCGTTATATTGTATTCGGTACAATATAACGGCATCGTTAAGTAAATTGATTTTTTTTTCTATACATCGAAACATCGATCTTTTTCCATTGTTATCGTTGTGTGAAACATTCGGAAAAATAAAAAAATAAATGTCAATAATGTTTCGTTCGACGGATCTAATTTGATATTTTCGAATTAATTTCATCGACCGACATAATTAATTTTTTTTGACACATTAATACTCATTTACTGTGATTAAAATTATTAATATTAATTATCATATTTTTTTTATTTATGAATAATAATTAATTATACAAAATAATAACAAATAATTCATTAATTATTTTAAATTTAATTATTATTTTACTATTTTGTTATATTTTTATCGTAAAAAAAAAAAAAAAAAAAAAAAAAATTGAAAGTATCGTCGAGTTATGTAAATACTATAACAGACGAGAGTTTACAATTCCCCGGACGATCATTACTCATTGGTTCGTTACGTCATCCGGTGATGCAATTCATTGATCATTTATAGTCATTGATAACAACGAGGAAGAACGTAATCGATACGTTTGTCGTTCGCAATGGTAATAAATATTAAGTTTCAAACAGTCAACGCACCGAACATAACCTCATTTTTCTATCTCTGAACCGCTAACGCGGTGTTGTAAAGTTTCGTGATAAGAAAAGATCGATTTTCGTCACTTTAGTCTAATGAGGAAAAAAAAAGAATACCTGAGAATACTTAATGACGTTATCGCGAAACGTCTAAAAAAAAAAAAAATGTTGTCAACACTATCCGTTAGCGATATTTAACTTAACGACTCCAACAATTACGGAAACAATTACACACACGCGGCGAATATTTCAAAGCGGAAAGAAAAGTTCGTCGAAATAATATTTGTTTGCGGAATTTTTTGCTCGAATTCATTTGACTAATAATAATAATCACCGTCGCGTGTCTCTTTGAAAAATACTTTCAACAACACGTCTGCAATTCTTCGTTACCTTCGGATACTTAGAAATCTGTCGTCATATTGATATCACATCGAAAATTATTTTTTTATTTTTTTTCCCCAATGTCTCGTTTGACCGGTTTGACAAAATTCTTCTTGTTAAACTGAGGAAAACATTTTAAGTGTTTCCGTTAAGGTGACACGGAAGTTAACTAAAGTCAAACGGCATTTTTTTAACGACTCTACCGGTATTGTTCTCGAAAAAAAAAAAAAAAAAAAAAAAATTACAAAAATACGCCATAAAAAAAATGCGTTGCAAGAAATTTGCGATTTAAAAAAATTAATTTTTTTTTAATCAACGAATTTTAATAAAATATCAATTTTATTTTCAATTTATACGTTGTATTTTCAATATTTTTTTGTTATGATTTTTATTATTTCTCTCACAGTAACTCAATGACGACACCGTTAATTCGTAAAAATAATATCACTTCGAAGTAATTGATTAAAAAATATTTTGCACGGAATAATTTTTTTTTTATTTATAATTAAATTCTATAGATTTAAAAAAAAAATTATCGGAATTTTTTATAAAAATTAATCGAAGAGATCGCAATGGTAGAAACAGCTGATACATTAGTTGCGCGAATTTCTAAGAGTTAACCTTTTGCGCTGCGATAAGTTTGGACGATCGCGTTTGGCATTAGATTTGCGTCTATTTATCGTCTCTTGGCACCGTGTGGCCAATCGTTCGCTCTCACCGATTTGTAGTGCGAATCCGCGTCTGCGATTCGCACACTCTGCTCTCGAAACTATTTGGGAGCGGCGATGCAAGGTTAACAAGTTTTGCAATTTTCGCGGAATTTTGATCGCTTCATTGATCGCCGCAATATTTTAAAAAATTTTTTCAATTTTTTTCTTTTTTCTATTTTACGAGAAATATGTGTTCCTCTACCTTCCCGTACTGCAGAATTACTCCATAAATACAAAAAGAATTGAAAAAAAAAATTTAACTGTTTAAATTCATTATACCGAATATCTATCGGAAAATTTGCAACAAATCCGACAATTTTGCTAATTTTTTAAAAAACAAAATTCACGCGCGTTTCGGATAAAATGATTGAGAATAAATATTATTATTAAAAATAATGAATAATTAATAATAAATAAATTATTGACAATAATAATAATAATCATTATATTTATAATAATTTTATACTGTTTATTAAAAGTATTTTACGTTTATTATCACATACCACTGGAATATCACATTTCATAAATAACTTGAAAAAAAAAAAAAAAAAAAAATTATTTATAATTTATCTCGTCTCCGAAAAATTTCCAATATCGATGAATCGTTTTTTTTTCTACCCATTCAATTTTGTATATTTTTTTTTTTTTCGCGACGTGTTGAAATTTTAAGTTGATATCGTGACGAATGTCCGTTTTTTTTTGCATCCAAAATTTGTTTTTGATGTTTTAATAATAATGAATTTTTCTCAAAATTCGACAGTAATATAAATTCTATTGTTAGCGTAACGACTAACGACAGCTTCGTCTATCTTCGCTTCGCGACTCATACGTGTGACGATCGCGACGAATCGGTGTACGTGACTGTGAGAAACTACCATATCTCATTTCCGATTGTCGTCGCGACTCCGTACCGCTGATGTATACATATGTATATATATTATTAGATGGAGTATATGAACGTCAAGTGTACCTTTTATCTCTCTACGCGTAGATATGCGACGATACACATTGATAGAGACGAGAAGACCATCGAGAATAACGATTATCTCGCAGCCGAGTCGTCTCGCAGTGAATTGCTGTTTGAGTTTTTTTATTCGCTGTTTCACAAAACGAATTTTTTAATTTTTTTTCACCGAATATCCAAAATAATTACATTATCATTTTTTCGTTCGAAATTTGAAACTAAAAAAAAAAAAAAAAAAAAAAAAAAATTAATCAACATATATCGGCCGGTAGATCGTCGCCTTATCGACAGCCTGTCGAAAAATTGAATATTCCATGTTGCGGTCGTCGATAATGCAGTTTCCTCGGAATCTGCAATATAAACTCTCTGATGCGATCGTTGGCAAAGTTCGTATCCACTCGAGCAACGAATTTGCTAATATCTTAATGATTAATAAAAAAAAAAAAAAAAAAATTAAAAATCTGCGAAAAAAACTTTCGACTGTAAAGTAGTTAATCTACAAAGAGATTAAAATAATTTTATACAGACGAAGAAAAACGACTGTATGAGAAGTTTATTTGTTATCAACAAATGTATAATATGATGTTAAATAAGATAAAATAAATATTTAGTTATCGTTACCGACACTCAGTTGCGCCAAATAAAATTTCTCAATTAATTTTCGTTAATTAATAAAAAAAAAAAAATTACGAACTTTTTACGTGCGATGCATTTTACGAACTGTTAGAAAGTTCACTCTGTCGATCTCCCGATTTTTTTATTCGCCCTTCTCAATGGGGTATTAAAAAAAAAAAAAAAAAAAAAAAAAAAAAACAAAGGCAAAAACATTTTTTCATACGCAATAAAACAGTAAACTAAAATTTATTTATTCTCGCATTCGTCTTATAATACAATTCTATATTTACTCATATATTCACTTATCCTAAAAGCGTACAAAAAAAAAATTAGTTTCATCGATTGAAAAATTATCCGAAATCAATAACATTAATCACGTTTCACGTGACATTCAGGACGTTTCCCTTTCACAATTTTTTTTTCACGCACTTCCGTGCGTTACGGAGATCGTAAAAAAAAAAAAAAAAAAAAAAAAATTTCAAGTCCTCCGGACAGCCAAGAAAAATTGCAGATCTTCACATAGGCAAAGGGTTCGTAAAATAATCGCATCAAAATGCATTTTCGTCGTTATTGCTGGGAAAATCTATGACATTGTGAATATTAATTTACAATAATTATTCTACCCACGCGATAACTTTTGTGCATTAATTGTATCGATGATCGTTGCGATGTTCGCGAAAAAAAAAAAAAAAAAAAATTCGCCCAATCGATACTCTCGAATTATCGTAAGAATGGTTACTTCATTGTCGCAAATTTGTCGCAAAAATGCGGAAACGTAACTCGACGGAACGAATTTCGAAAGAGTTTGCTGCGTTTGGCTGCCCGGTCTTCGGAACGGGAATCGCCACCGCATAAAAACTTTTTAGCAACTCTGTGAATTCGTTGAATTCAACGAGAAGCCCGCGCGTTGCTTCGTTGAGAAAAATTTACATCCCTTTTGATGCTTTCGCTGAAACATCGTTTTCTTTCGGTACTTCTAAACGTATCCGTTAGCTTCGAGCTTTAAGGCCGCTTCGTACGAAGGCAAATCCTCGTCCTCCTTGACAATTGGTTCGTCTTTCTTCGCACTTTCGTTGTCGATTTGCATTGGTACCGGAAGTATGCTGCCGGGACTCAGTGGTTCATCCTTTTTGTCACTCGGCGACGGAAGGGACTGCGGATTGAATATGAGACTCTCGTATGTCGGGGGCGGTCCAGGCGTTCGGGGACACGGCAATGAGACTGTATCCTCGGGATTCATACCAGCAACGCGTTCGTAACACTGCAATAACGATTTTTTTTTTTCATTTTTATTGGTAAAACTTTTAAGAGGAATGAAAGGAAAGAATTTAAAAGGCTTTCGGCTTTAAAAAAAAAAAAAAAAAAAAAAAAACGTATTTAATTTTTTTATAGGGAAAAAATTCGTATTACTAATTTCTAGTGATTTTTTGTCGTTAATAGTGTTCTGATCGTATAAAAAAAATTCTAAGTCGAAATATTAAAATTTGTAAGAGTAGTATAATAAAAAAAAATAAAAACGATTTTTTTAACTGACATAAAAAAAAATTGACGAACGATTCGAGATTTTTCGGGAACGACAGACATTTTTTTTATCACCGTTAAGAAAAAAATATATATATATTTTTTGGAGTAATTTTATATTTTTCATACGATGAAATTTTCAATACTCGATCGATTGACACCGAATTCTTCGTGAAAAATCGGTATCGTAACTTTTATAATTTTTCGATATAAAATCAAATTCTCGAGAAAAAACGTCTTGATTTTCAAAAAAAAAAAAAAAAAAATCAAACTTCGATAAGTTAATGTATAATACTTTTTTTCTATGCGATGTATTTTATTCTATTAATTCGGTTGACACAACTATAAAAAAATGCCTTTGAGGTGATGCAGGACTGTCGAAAAGTTTGTACGGCGCATTTGTCGGTCGCCGGAGCATAAAAGAAAAAAATATAAGTCTTTTCACGTGACTACGTGCCTTTGGAAGCCTCGCGAAGAAATTCGGGTGGAAAATAGGACTTCGCGTTTGAAAAAAAAAAAAAAAAAAAAAAATTCTCATGTTAGCGACTCGCAAGAGAGATATTTCGCTCGGTTTTCCTTTAACGATCTTGTTACCGGCCAAAATCGGGGAACGGCGAGAGGGTAGAGCGGCGGAGAGCCTTAAACGAGTAGATGCAAGAAAACGAAAAATGCAAAAAGGGCCGAAGAACCAGCGGAATGCTAACCCAACAACCGGAAAGTAGGGTAGGCGACTGTTGCATTTTTATTCGACTGGTGGATATTTGCATAACCGCTCGCGGATCTGTTGGGAGTTTGAGGCTTTTCCCCCGACGGTACAGAAACTGGAAGCGTTAAGACGCGATGCGGCGTTACGGGTTTTCACCCTCTCTGAATATTAACATCGGCACGTACTTTAACAACGACTAAAAACGAACCCCCTTCGCGCACCGCGTCCTTAAACACGTTTCGACAAATCGGCCACCGGAAATAAACATTTATGCGCAATCAGACGAAATAATACAAAGTTTTCACACTTTGGTAATTAGAGATTTTCGGTACGCGACAAAAAGATCGATAACTTTTCTGAAAAAAAAAAAAAAAAAAAAAAAAAAAAAAAAAAATTTGGGAAATTCGGCGTTTCGATGTCTCGGGGAGATTTTTTTTTTTTTCGCGTTATTTCAAAATTGAGTTTTCCAGAATTTGATAGAACGAATGAATACATTTTTCGACTGTTCCGCGACATTTTTTACTCGGATAACGTGATGTGGGAAAAATAAAAAAAATTGTGGCATAGCGACGCCATTCGAAAAAAAAAAAAAAAATTATAATCTATTCGTTTTTTCCACAATGTAAATACCGAAAGCTTATTAAAAAACAGTACTAACCGTTAAGTAAAAATTAAATTTCAATAAATTTTATCCATATCAATTAATTCGAATGGTTATATCGAGAGGATTAAAACCAAATAATTTAATACTGAAAAATGTGTTTATATAATGTATTTATATAGTTTTTCGAGCGTAAAACCATTTAAAATGTAAATTACATCGGATGGTCGCCTCGGTGGCTGATTTTGAGCTTTAAATTTACGGATTTTGAATTGAGGGAAAGGGAGGAGCGATGGTGCAGCAATTTCGGAATGAAAAAAGTGTTTTATTTTTTTATACGTGAAAAAATCTCGTACCACTAATCTCATGCGGAGAAGTGTTATTTTTTTTAAATATAAAAAAAGTTTAAAAAATAATATTAAAAAAATTAAATTCCTTCTACACGTTGTTATATTTCCGAAATTTTTTTCACACAATCCGAAAACCTTTACGAACGAAAAATTCCGAAATTTTTTGTAAAATTTTTTTTATAAAAAAAATAATAAAATTAAACCCTTTTTAACCCGAAAATTTTTAAACTTTTTTTAAATAAAAAAAAAAACTTACCATAGCATGAGAGTCCATCGTGAATACCTCTAAACTCTGTACATCGGGTTCAGCGCGCCAATACTGCGAGTATTCTTGTGGTCGATGTTTCCTTATGTTTCTGTGACAACAGTAGCATATGAGTACAACAACGATAATCACGCCGCTCATCATCGCTCTGAAAAAAAAAAAATGAGACAATAGTTAAAATTTATCGCGTCGCGTTAACGATCGTTGCAAATATTTCGCGGAGAATATTATTTCGAAACTTTAACGGTTGACAAATGTGTTTCGCGATATGTATGAGCGGCGGAACGCTGTGTTCGCGAGTTACCCCGAGTCTTCGGGAGAAGAGAAAACGATTAACTCGACGAGCTATTCAGAGTTTCTGCACAAGTATGCCTAACGCTTCTACACCTCGAAAGCAGTGGCCCTTCAACCGAATTCTCAATGAGCTGTGAAATTGCATCCTCTCGTACCAACGTCGTCTTTGCCTCCAAACGTCAAGGGTTCTCCGTCCGATACGTAAATGCCATATATGTTTTACGCAGTGCGGTCATTTATGGTTCAATTTCAACCCGAGTGCCATATTCGTACTTTTATTTTCCATTTTTTTTTTTTTTTTTTTTTTTTGAAAAATCTATGGCGGAAACGAATTTTCATTCACCGACGAAAAAAAAAAAAAAAAAAAAAAAAAAAAAAATCAAGAATGCAAAATTAATTTTTTCATTATCGCAAAAACTGATGAAGCGATAAAAAATTGAAACAATGACCTGACGATTTCGTATTAATTACGCGGGAAAGTTTGGCTATCGTTCGGTAGGCGAAGTTTTCAACATAATTTGCGTGAATTAATATCCTTTTAGTTATTTTAAATCGTCAAAAGGAACAAAGAATAAAATGTTATTGTTCCGATTTTTTCTCGCTTTATATTTCGCTGAAAAGGAGGGAATGTCGGAATACGATAAAATGCAATAGAATTAACTTATTATTCGAACGATGCGAATACTTATATGGAGTTTTTTTGGATTTCTTCGTATTATTCAAATTTTATTGAATCGTTCGAATCATCTGGATAATTCATATTTTATCGATGTTTTTTTATCGAATATCGAATCAAATTTCGAATTATTCGTATCGAATATCGAATCGAATTTCGAATTATTCGTATCGAATATCGAATTATTCGTATCGAATCGAATTTCGAATTATTCGTATCGAATCGAATTTCGAATTATTGGTATCGAATATCGAATTATTCATATCGAATATCGAAATCTAATCAATTATGTTAAAAAAAAAAAAAAAAAAAAAAATTGTAATTTTTGTTCAGTCGGACATTTCGATCGATTTACTTCAATGAATTTCCAAGAATTTCGCGTTTAAATTATGAAAACCCGCAAAAAAATGCACATTGTCCTTTTATTTTTCCGTTTTATCCTCTCGAAAGTAAAAAAAAAAAAATCTGAGTCTCGTACTTACCCTCCGAGCAGAATATTCACATTCCCGTGAAGATCGGATTCGAATCTTCCGGTTCTTCCGCTACCGCTACTGGACATATTGTATCCTTGGGGAGGGTATCCGTTGCCCGAAGTGTTGTTGCTGTTCTGAAGATATTTGGCAGTTTGCACAGCAGCGAGTACGGCGAGTCTGTCTATCGGCATTTTCGAAAATCTCCGGCGTCCCGACGCCTGTGCCGGCGACCGACGTTTGGAGTACCCGGTTCCGTCGGTCGCCTCGGTAGATCCGCGGCACTTCCGGTTCGTTGAATGCCTCAACGAGCCCTCGTGACTTTACCCTCTCGATGCGCAGTTTGCAAAATGCATCCAACTTCTCCTGGGAGTGCCAAGCGACGACGCTTCCCCGGACTTTACGACTCTATACGCCAAAACTCGTTATCCGCGCGATGCCTTTGGAAAATTTTACATTCGCCAAAATGAGTTTATGCTCCGTAAATCCGCGTAATAACTGATGGACGGTGGATCGTCGTTAATCGCAGAATTCCTGGCCGCTTCGCGTCTCAGTGTTGATTCTGCGAACACGAAAAAAAAAAAAAAAAAAAAAAAAAAAAAAAAAATTCAGAATTATTGTGGTAATGGAGAGTTTCGTTGATGAAACGCGTGTAGCAACGTTTGACTTCGTTTGTATTTGACAAATTTCATTGTTGTGAGATCTCCGACTCACTCGGTGTCCAATTAATTACACGGGCCGTCGAGCAAATTAGACAAAGAATGGGACGAGACGTACTTTTCTTTGTACGCCGGCCGGGCGTTGGGTTAGTTGAGGTCAGTGGTTCAAGTTGCAAGGGGCTTTATCCGTACGTTGAACTAACCGCCGACCAAAACTCTAACAAGACTTGGGCTCTACAATACGCAAAAAAAAAAAAAAAAAAAAAAAAAAAAAAAATTGCTTACTTCGCCGCATGTATTTCGCCAGCATTTGTCCCGTTATGCATATATATAAGAATTTCCCAGGCGAATCCGTTCGTCCATTGTTCAAACGATTTTTGCCTAATGCCAGGTGTCTTCGGAGGTTTTTTTTACGGTAATTTCTGCAATCTTTTGAAAAAAAAAAAAAAAAAAATCGGTATATCTCGATCTCCTTAAAGCGGCGTGTTTTACCTCCACATAGACGGGGACCGCTATGGAGCGTTTTTTTTTGCTTCCGCGAATAAATTTAATAATAATAATAATTAATATTTATTGTTTATTAAAAACAAAATCGTCAATTTTTTTACGAAAAAAAAAAAAAAAAAAAAAAAAAAAAAAAATTTTCGATATTATACATTAATTGAAATTATCATATCGAAAAATTAAAAACTCCAAAAAAAAAAAAAAAACTGTGGTCTGTCTGTTGCAGATCACATGTGGATGAAGATTTTTTGATGCGGAAGTGCGAAGCGTCGTCAAAATTGACAGGTAAGCGTCGAGAGTTGATAATAATAATAAAAAAAAAAATAAAAAAAAAGTTATGATTAGTCGGCCGCGGCGTCGCGGACGTAATACGTAATCTGTCCCTCGTTCACCCCCGTGTCATTGGTACACGTGTATTTCAAGCTTAAACGTCGACTCTATAGCTAAAATACCCTCCACTTCTGGAAATAACTGTTCCAGAACGTAATTCTGCGACCGCGAATTTGGTAGCGTAAACGTCGTGTAGAGTCACCGATTGCGGAGACTTGTTGAAATATGTAGGAGTCTCTAGCGGTAGTGATAGTGTTTCCATCGACTAGTTCTCGCACCGCCGTCTCGATCGCTGTTATTTTTTCTTTTTTTTTTCTTTATATCTTTTTTTTTTCCTTCTTTTCCTTTCCTTTCGTTTCGCATCATTGCTCGAGTGTGATTTCCGCGAGCGTAGCGATCGGTTTTAATTCCTTCATTATTCTACGATCGCGAGCGTTACGGAGACGCGAACAAGTCAACCGATCGAAGCGGCTAGTGGTGCAAAAAATTGAACAAAAAAAAAAAGGAAAAAAAATGTATCGTCGAGTTACGCGAAATCTTCGACTGAAAAGGTAGATAATCATTATAAACGCTCAATCATCGTCTTTCGATTCATGTGAAAAAAAAAAAAAAAACAACTATATAGCGATATATTTGTTTATTTATTTTTCCACGAAATGTTTCGTATCAATTTTTTTTTTTTTTGGAAGGAATAAGTATCGATAATTATTACGAAATAATTCTGCTAATACAGTGATCGGTCGAATTAATAAACGGTAATAAAGTTCGTTCGGATCTGTGACTCACCTTCGCGTGGTTCGTAGAATTCTTCGTATTCCCTCGGAGTACGAAAGACCACTGTGACTACGACGAGCACTCGACAATTAACGTTCATCATTTCCCATCATTTCAATTCTTTCGCATTGCCGCGATGCGTATCGGGCCGACAATGACGAAAGACGGCGCGTTCTCCCTTACGAGACAACTATTCGTCGAATTACATCAATCATCGTCGTTCGCCAAACTTCCGTCATTCCCTGAGTCCGCTTCCCGAAGACTCTCATCCCTTCTCAATCCATTCTCGCGGTAATTGCACTATACGAAAATCACGAACGCACGAGGCTTGTTGACTTCCGGAAACTCGTCGACGAGCCCTTTTATTAATGCACTATAATTCGCGTGTAAAAAAATAAAAAAAAAAAAAAAATTTCACAAATTTGTAAAAATAATAACAAAAATTTATCGCTCGAGTATTTTTCGATAGTAAAATATCGATATTTCGCGCCCAAAATATCGAAAACGATTTTTTTAAAATTGCGTTCGTAAATTTTTTTTTTTTTTTTTTTTTTTTTTTTTTATGAATAAAATTTGATCGCCGACTTTTCCGTGTTACCGCGAGCGCGCGACCCTCGGATTCAACGTCGGGGGTTTCGCGCGAGTTGTTGTTTAGATCGCGATTACGCGCAAGTCGAGTCGGGAAGTATCAAAGGTCAAGTCCGTCCGAACCTGGTACCGTTTCGCTAGAGACTGTGGTCATTGCGCGTTGCTTGGCTACACTACACTACACTATGGGCCATAGAAAGCCTCTGTGTGTCGAGACCGTCGGGTGGTAGCGAGCGGTAGCCGAGGCTGAGCGACCGAACGCAAAAGCGACCGACGTACAAACCGAGCCGCTTGCCACCTCCGCTTGCGTCACGGTTTCGGTCGCCTTCCACCCCCTCCTACCCTTTCCTTCCCCTTGTCGCCTCATGACTCGTATACATTTGCAACCCCCTACCAGCCGACCCTCTCCAACTCTCTCCATCTCCCATTCAACCATTTTCCCGTGGGCTATCATCCAAATTATCGCTCAAGTAATCCCCTCCCGTTTTCCATCCCGACGACCGAATACCGCACGTCACAAACACGTACCGTGTTGTCTCGTCAAATTCATTCGTTCGGTAATAAGGCGATTGGTGTAAACGGAAAACGCCATACATACAAAGGTCGATCATCGAAGTCGAATTTTTTTAAAAATCGATCGATGATCGATAGAAACTTAAGATCGAGAAATGGGATTTAGGGATTTCAGGAAAAAAAAATTATTTTATTTATTTTTATTGGTGAAAAAAAATGCTATTCGTAGTATCGTGTAATCGTTTTTCGAAAAAAAAAAAAAAAAAAAAAAAAAAAAAAAAAAATACATCGAAATATTGAAGAATATTTTGAGTTTCAGTTTCATCGAATACTGTTTATAGTTTTATGTTTTTTCCCTCAATAAAAAAAAAGGTAAAGTTTCACTCGAAACATCGATCGCACTGTTCCCAATCGATCTATTCAAATTCCCGGCCAATGTTATCGATAGACGCGCCGTCTGTCGCGATAAAAATGAATCTAAGATCACTTCGTTACGGTAATTATATTATTTAATACGTGTAAAACGATTTTTTTTTACTGAGTACATGCGATCCCTACGCGCTCGTCGTTACCGGACTCTCTATACGCAACGAAAATTGAGCTCCCAGTAGTACGTTGCCGTTTTGAGCAGACGGAAGCATAAGTGGACGCATTGATCGTACCGCGAGGCAACGTACACTGACACACGCGCGCGAACTAAACAAAAAATTGGATATTTCCCGAAGCTCTGGGGTATTCAAGTTAATTGTTCGTTCTCACGAACAGTGTTCCGTACGTATAGCGGTTTACGGATAGGTATTACGTAGGGGAGTACTCAGCGATCGCCAGACGTGATCGAAACCTGACAATCGAACGGTTATGATGTTCGTCTACACGCCAGTGTTTCACACTCGGCAAATACAGCAATTAATCGCGTATGTAAAGAGGGTTGTCGTTTCTCATGGAATGATACATTTTGACGTATTAATCATAATACAGCTGTCGGAAAATATATACTTCGTCTGACGCAAAACGGACTTATCTTCTGTTTTTGCACTCCGTTGATATGTCGTCTCGCAGCACAAAGTTATCTTTATTTTTCGATCTTGATGACTTTTTTTTTTTTTTTTTTTTTTTTTAGCTAATTAGCAAACTTTTTCAAAATTATTTAGAACACTGAAATTATTAAAAATAATTTTTTAATTTTGATTAAAAAAAATCGTTATCGTTCGTAATTTTTTTTTTTTTTTTTTTTCATTTTGTTTTTACTTATTCTTAAAAACAATGGATAATACCCTTTTTTTGTCCGATAAGATATTCTTATCGATGGGATTTTTTATACTTTTTTATATCGCGAATGTCGCGTTTTAAGACGATCGGTTTGTCAAATTCAAACATTCGAACGAATCGTTCGTGATATGCGCAAGTCGATGCGCACCACACGAAATATAGAGCTCCAAAAAAAAAATCTTTTAAAAATAATTAAACATCTCTACATGAAAAGATACAGAATATTTGCGAAAATCGATCAAAATGAATATTTTTTTTTTTTTTATAATTTTTTCAAAATTTCGACAAAGTTTTTCAATATCGTCATTCGAATTTCGGATGATTGAAGGAGATACCGTCCTTAAATTTGAAGGTCGTAAGTTTGATACAAAGAATGTAGAACACGAAAGCAAAGGAAAGGCCTTCCGCTGCACCTTTTCATTGGTCTCAAGGGGGTTAAAAAAAAAAAAAAAAAAAAAAAAAAAAAAAAAAAGCGTAGGCGAAGCGCTTGAGTAGTTTTGTGGATGTGGCTTAAGGTCGCGTGCAGGACGCCCTCGTCACACCCCTACGGTCCTTTCGTGTCAGGGCGACGGCTCCAAGATATAACGAACGAATAACGGTATACACAGTGGTAGATGGAGCAGATTGTAAATAAACGAGGAGCAAAGAGGGGGACAACTTTCCGGTGGGGCATGGATTGTGCTAAAAAGCTCGTCTTCAGTCCTCCGATCCTATGTTTCTATTGGTCGGTACCGCTTGATCCGTCAGTGCCATTGGCCTCAACGGTGGAATCAGGTTATCTGATATGTTTGTGCCTCGCAAACGCGAGTTTCTCCTCCACCCCCCCCCCCCCCCCCCAACCTCCGTCTGCAAGCTATGTGCAGGTATCGGAGCCGACGCTCGATAGTGGGATCGGCCAGAAATCATGCTAAGAATAGTACTAAGGTTCGCCTCAAAATGAGGGTCGAACGAAATGAGAACAATAATGCGCTTCACGAAAAAAAATAAATCATCTTTTACGGCGCCAAAGACGACAGAAATAAGAGAGGTTATGTATCGATGTATTATAGAGAGCTTAACGCAGTTGCAATCGTTCCGAAAGGTATATCGATGGTTAATTTTGAACCATCACGTCCCAAGAATCGTAATCCTTCGTAATTGGCAGGAAAATTCCCCGCCAACCGTATTCTGTTCATAGAAACGGGTCGGGCGAACTTTGGGGCGCTTTGGTCGCAATTTCGATAGCCTTTCGGGAATGCATTGCGACCAGCGAAGGGTTAGAAGCAATTCCAGTGAGTCAAACATTACGAGACTCGACTGGCGCAATTTTTTTGATTTGAAAAAGACGAAGAGCTCCGGAAGAGTCGGTTTCATTCATTGGGTTAACGGGGAACGCGCGCGGTATCGCGGAAATGTATTTGTTAGGCGATTGGAGAATACGGTATCGGACTGGAAAGGCAAATAAAAAACAGCGGTTTTTAGCGGCAATCGCATATTTTGGGATTCACATGATTTCGCTGCATAATTGTATTTAATTATGCAGTTGATAATTGAATTGCAAATTTCGTAGTTTTACGGAATTTTCGATATATCGAATCATAATTAAGTACTCGGCGACTGAATTTCGACTGATTCGTCATTTTTTTTTTCATTTTTCGATGAAAAATAACATGTAACTACGAAATATAGGATTCGAATGTTGTGTTCAAAGTAAATAACGATAAAAATGCTATCTAAATACGTTACGACACGAAAGAATGGCGCATAGATAAAAAAAATTCTGTTTATTCCGGTAGACTTCGTGTTTTTACGATCGGAACGTTCGCTGCGCCGAAAGGTGAAAATTTAAGTGTCCGAATCGTAATGTTTTTACGTCTACGATGATAAGAAAGAATCGCACTTTTTGTCGCATGACGCACCAGTATTGAGAAAACCAGTGAACGTTACTGCTAATTGTGTTTTTTGTTTATTGTTTACGTGTGCTATTGATTACAATAGCAATACCTTTCGGATCATTTGTACCCTTAAGGCGTTAACTTCGAACAGCGCATTCGATATCGTTTTTCAAAATATCTCGAAAACGGTTCGACCGATCGCCTTCGAATTTTAACGCGATATTCTTCGATACTTTTTCTATTACGCTACGGACTATTATTTTTTATTCTCCCGTATTTTTTTTTTAATTAAATCAAATTAATAAAAAATGTACGTGAAAAATCGAACTATAAATTTCAACTGCCGCCATTTTGTGAAAAAATTTAAATCCTTCGTGGCGCAATGCTTTCATCGCTATATATTTTGAGAATCGCTTTCGTTTTTTTAATTTCTGATTATCCGGTCGTCCGGAATCGTAATAACGGCGACACAACATTTCGAGAAAAGTCATCTTCTTCCGGTGACGATAACTGCGCTTCCGGTCGTTCAATTTCCATTAAAAAAAATTATTTAACAAGTTATTTGTGTGTACTTTCGAATAAAAAAACATCGGATACTCTAAGATCATTTGTTTTCGAGAAAAAAAAAATTTTATTCGCATCTACTTTTTCGTCTGACTTTACGTTTACTACTTGCGTAGTTATCTGCGCGCAACTGAACTCTGTGTAATAATGAATCATAATTTAAGGTTATATTAGACGATTTTGAATTTATTAGGTTCACGAGAATGTTGGGAAGTCTGCCCAGCGGATGGATGAGGAGAGTCCTCCTCTTCCTCGTGCTGATAACCGGTGTCCTTCTCATTGCGATGTACGCTCACGCGCCACCGCTCGTGTCGTTGCAACCCTTCGCGCCACGACGGTACGTACGATAAATTATGCAACCGCAATCCATCAACGTGCCGCATTCAAAGTCAAAACTGCAAACTTATAACTAATTCAACAATTTATTTATCAATTAAGCTTTTCGTTTCTACCAAAAAAAAAGTTTTTATTTCACTAACACCGTCCTGAATCAACGGGACTTTGCCGTTTCGTTTCTTTTTTTTTTCTATCGTTTTCCCTCCCGGATTTGCATCCGTGAATTCGCGCGAATTTATAGTTTGACGGAGTTTCCCGGACGTCCAATGGCCGGTAATGACACGAACGTTAGACTCGATGAGCAGCTATTTGAGTTCCTTGAGGATTTCAGGTAAAATCTTAATAACGATCGAAAAAAAAAAAAAAAAAAAAAAAAAAAAAAAAAAAAAATAGAAGATTCCAGAGAAAGTGTATATTTCGTAATCGTCGCTTTGCCTCACGGAAAAATATTATTTGCGATTCGTTTGTCGAATTAATCGAATACGAAACATTCGAGAAAATTTTTTTATTACGATTTTTCTAATAATGAAATTATACTAATAAAAATTAATATACGTTGAGGAATGATAATTAATGTAAAAAAAATCAATGGCTTCATTAAAAGTGAGTTTTTTATCGGTATTAAAAAAAAATGTATTTTTAATTCTAAAGTAAAATACAAAAAAAAAATTGCTGATCAACATTATCAAAAATCTTTATTTTATATTCAATTTTAACGCAAAAAAAAAAAAAAAAAAAAAAATGTCAACATTTCCAAAATTCTTCAGTCCGAAGCGATTTAATTATTTCGTCAAACGTTATCCACCATTAATTTTGCGCACATAGTTAATATTTTTCCGTTGCGGATTTCCTCGGTAAAGATATGTGTTTCCAGTCGGCTTATTATCAATTGTGTCCAACGCTCGTATTCGACGAAACGGCTCGATCCACAGAAAAGTTCCCATCGCAGAATAAACCGTAAAAATAGACGTTTTCCTTGATGTTGCGTTACGTTAATCATATTTACGAAATGGTAGCAGGCGATCCTTGATATCCGAAATTCCGCTTCGTAACCTTTGCCTTCCGGTAGATTAAAGATTTTTTTTCTCTCAATCACGGAGATGAACGTTTGCTGCAGGACTTTCCACAGTCCGTGGTCGTGGGTTTGCGTAGCGGGACGATGCGAGCGAAGGGCGGTTCGTTCGTCGAGAATATCGCTGGCGACCTGCACAGCCCTTTGCGGTGGTAACTCGCGGCTATTGTGGCCGCGACCAACGGGAAGCATTGTTTTAGGCGACGATAGCGTGATGCTGCACCTCCAACAAGTCGAATTTGTCACTGTCAACACCAGCGACCAAGACGTCAAGAATCTTCTCGAACACGCGAAGGACGTTTTTATCGGTTAGTTTAATCGTATTTTCCCGCTATGTAACTTTTTACCTTTTTCTTTAGCCGAAATTTATTTGCAATTTTTCATGAGAATTCTTTATAATTTTCGAAAATTCGTGATTTTTCATACATTAAAAAATTCAATTTTTTTTTTTTTTTTTTTTTTTTTTCGAAAATTCTCCTTAATACGCTTCCGGTTTTTTTCTTTTTTTTTTTTGCGAATTATGTCAATATGTCAATTCGCAGGGAAAATTGATTGACGATGATTAATTGATTGATTCGTTGCTGAAAATAAAATCATAAAACATTTTTTTCCGCTACGTCAGCAGCACTCATACGCGGTGTTGCAGATGAGACTATAACACGATATTGTAAAATAAAATTTATTATATTGGCCACTGGTCACAGAAAATCTGGAAATCGGGGAAAAGTCGAGAAATGAAAAAAAAAAAAAAAAAAAAAAAAAAAAAAAAAAAAAAATTAGACAAAATAATTAAAAATTTTTCACATGTTAGGAATTCTGAATTAATCAAAATAAAGTGTTGAAAATTTTTATAATTTATGTAGAAAAATCTATTATTATACACACGCGACATTTTTATACACAACGCGTATACGTAATATTGGTGTTCGTAATTAGTGCCAAAAATTAAAAAAAAAGATGCTAAATATTTTCTGTAAAAGTTTCGAGAAAAAAAAAAAAAAAAAAAAAAACTAAATTCAATAATTAATATCCATAGCTTAAAATTGTATTAAAATTATTTCCCATTGCCATAACTAAAAATAAAAAAAAAAATTTGAATATCAATAAATTACGAATTTCATTGATTAGTTTCTCGTATTTACGCAATAAGTTCGATTCTCAGTAAAAAAAAAAAAAAAAAAAAAAAATTAACTGCTCACATAAAAATCAGGAAATTTTCTCCACCATTTCCAGCGCTCATCGTGACAATGATGCGTTTTAAACTTTAAATCGGCTTAATATCGTTGTGAAACAAAGGCGTATATTGTTCTCAGGTAACATTAGAAGTCTTATAAAAGTGCCAAATGCGAAAGGACGTTCGGGTATCGATAGCTTTGTGATATACCTGAGTGCCGGCAATGCGCAAACAACAAAGTTGACTCTCGACACCGACGAGTCCTACAAACTCGACATTGTATTGCGAGGAAAGCAACTGGAAACGCGAATAACGGCGAAAAGCTTCTACGGAGTTCGTCACGGTTTAGAGACGTTGAGTCAATTGATTTGGTGGGATGAAACCGCCGGAAGACAAGGAGTTCTACGGATTCTCACGAACGTTCACATCGAAGATAAGCCGATGTTCCATTACCGAGGATTGCTTATCGATACCGGACGGCAATATTTCCCTATCGAACAATTGAAGCGCGTAGTCGATGGAATGGCGGCTTCGAAGCTCAATACCTTCCATTGGCATCTCACGGATTCGCAAAGCTTTCCCTTCGATTCAGCTGTCTTTCCGCAAATGGCCCGCTGGGGAGCTTACAGTGGCGAACAGGTTTACACACCGGAGGACGTCAAGGATCTTGTCGATTATTCAAGAGTTCGAGGAGTCAGAATCATCGTAGAGATCGATTCTCCGGCGCACGCCGGCGCTGGTTGGCAATGGGGTAAGTAAATTCATTAAACAATTTCTATCTCTTTAACGTCTCCTCGAAACCTCTTTAAACTCAATTACTACGAGTCTAAGACGGAAGACATCTATCGAAAAAAAAAAAAAAAAAAAATTTATCAGATTTTTTTTTTTACGAAAAATTTCCGAGATTTTTTTTTATTTTTTTTTTTATGGTAAATTTGATGAACTTAATGTTTTTTTTTCCATTGATTAATATCTATCGAATACGAAAAAAGTTTTTATCAGAAATCTGTTTTTTACGAGAAATTTACGAAATTTTTTTTTTTTTTTTATGGTAAATTTGATGAATTTAATGTTTCTTTTTTCGTTGATTAATAGCTATCGAATACGAACAAAGATTTTATCAGAAATCTGTTTTTTTTTTTTTTTTTACGAGAGATTTACGAGATTTTAAAATTAAAAAAAAAAAAAAATTTTATGGTTAATTTGATGAATTTAATGTTTTTTTTTCGTTGATTAACAGGTACCGAATACGGTTACGGCGATCTGGCATTGTGCGTCGATCAGGAGCCGTGGTCCGCGTACTGCGGGGAGCCAAATTGCGGCCAATTGAATCCCATTAACGAGCATTCGTACCGAATACTCGAGGGTTTGTATAAAGAGCTGTTGGATCTTACGGAAGTTCGTGATATCGTTCATCTCGGTGGTGATGAAGTTAATTTGGATTGTTGGGCGCAATATAACAACATAACGGCCGCTATGCAAGCGCAGAATTTAACGGATCTTCACGCTCTGTGGGCGGATTTCGAGACGAAGATTCTTCACAAAGTCATCAAAGCCAATCGCGACGAGACACCAAAAGCTGTTATACTTTGGAGTTCTCCGCTCACCAAGAGGCCGTGGATCACATCTCATTTTGATCCTAAAATTCACGTTATACAGTCGTGGGGCGGCAGCAATTGGCCGGAAACTGGTGATCTTCTGGAAGATGGTTTTCGCGTTATATTGTCACACGTAGACGCGTGGTATCTCGACTGCGGATTTGGCAAATGGCGGGAAAACGGCGAAGCTGCATGCGGCGAATACCGAACGTGGCAAACGGTTTACAATCACAGACCGTGGAGAGACTATCAACCGACGACGAATCTCGTACTCGGCGGCGAAGCTGCCATTTGGAGCGAACAGACGGGACAGGCGTCGCTGGGACCTCGACTATGGCCCCGAGCCTCGGCTCTCGCTGAACGCTTGTGGTAAGTTTCGAAGTCTTTTTTTTTTTTTTTTTTTTTTTTTTTTTTTTCGATTTTAAGATTCGCGATAGCATTTTGACGTCAAATAGGTTGGAATTAACATTACGATAAAAATTCCACTACTCCGTGATACAGTGAAAATCTGAAAAAAAAAAAAAAAACAAATGTATTAAAGATATTGGGAACATTGATTTTGGATAATAATAATAATGGCAAAGGGTTATTAAGAAATAAGTAAATAAATTAATTGTTGAAGAAATAAGCAGTGAAATTTATTTTTTCTTATTTAAAATGAATTTGTTGATTTTTTAGAAAACATATGAATTTTTTGCAAATTTTTGAAATTTTTTTATTTTTTTTTTCGAAATTTTGAAAAATTAATATAATGCCACGAATTTCGAATATGTTTTCGCAGCGATGTTCCAAAATACATTAGCGAAGTTTCGGAGCGATCGGAGTAATATTTACGTAAGAATAGCGTAAAAAAAATTGCAAAAACGAAATTTGTCAAAAATTTACGAAAAATTCTGAAAAAATTCGTATGGTTTTGAGAAAATCAAAAGATTCATTTGAAATAAGAAGAAAAAAGTTTCACTGGTTATTTTTTTTATTATCTATTTATTTTTTTATTTGTTAATAACATTTTCGAATTTTTATTACGCAAAATCAAAGTTCTTCGTGTCTTCAGTACGGTTGATATTTTTCAGATTTTATACTAATGATAAGCGTTTCAAATTCTCGCGAAATCTCATTTTTCGCTGGAAATGTACGTGTTAAGCATCCGTAACTAATTATTTTTTATTTCCTTCATTTTCCATCGATACAATCGTTATTCGCGACGAAATAGAATCGAATCGCTGCCATTCGTCTCGTAAAAATTTGGAAAATCAGATTTATCGTTATTTCTGCGCGTAAAATGATTTTCATTACCGTTAATTCGTCAAACGAATCGTTTCGCAGTCGTCACGCAAATATCTAATTCAACGTTATTACCCGTTTGCTTAGGAGTGATCTACCGACAAATAGTTACTCGACGGAGGAGAGTGTATACACGAGACTCGCCGCTCACATAGAGCTTCTGCAGAGTCGTGGGCTGAAGACTGAAGCAATGTGGCCGCAATGGTGTTCGCAAAATCCGGGAAAGTGCCTCTGACCGAACACCGCAGCATAGAAGACGAGAAGAGGAGATCTTCGATTGAGAATTCTTTCGCTGGTGTTCGCCGTCGCGTTATTAGACGGAAGCGCTGTTGCATCGAATTTCAAAAAAGCGTTGCAATCCTTTCGGCGATATTGAAAAAAAAAAAAAAAATCGAGGCGACGAAATTAAAAAAAAAATATACTTTTTTTTTTTTTTTTTTTTTTTTTTTTTTTTTTTTTTTTTTTTAGATAGGACACAAAAAAAACAGATATACGATGCATAAAACTTGTATTTTGGTGCTTAAACGAGCGCCGCTTTGATACACCTGCGGTGTTGCAGATTATTAACTTACAAACAGATGACAATGAGTCCGCGGAGATAAAAGAAAAAAAAAACAAAACAAAGCAAAAGACAAATGCATTAAGAATGCGACGACGATGAGCTCAGGCTATTAAAAAAAAAAAAAAAAAAAAAAACAAAAACAAAAACAAAAACAAAAAACAATATTCCTAGAAATTACGCGTTTCGTACCTATCATAGACCGAATTTTATTATTAAACAAAAAAAAAACAGTTAGTTTTTATTACAGGGTCCAAGGAAGGGCTCGACGAGAGCATTAGTTTTATAAATAGCTAAAACGAAACGAGATTATGCAACGGGATATAGTCGAAGATTAAAAAAAAAAAAAAAAAAAAAAAAAAAAGAAAGAAAGACGGTATTTCGTTTCACAACCGGAGGGGGACAAGCGTATCGCTGTTGTTCTCGTCGGCATAATTTTTCTTACGTATGACATTTGAAGTTCAACGGAAAAGCTCAACGCTTAAAGTGACGCGATCCCCGTGACATTTGATGATTGGCGACGAAGATCCGTAATTTCTCGCGTCAATCGATTAGTAGACAATTATTAACATTTTTTAAAAAATTTTTTTTATTTTTTTTTTTTTTTAAATACATTTTTGTCGCTTTTATTTTTTACTTTAGCAGTGCCTTTTTCACGAACCTTCAGTTTTTCACTGTTCGCCGAACGAGCGAAACGAGCGAAACCCGTATCGCAAGTAGTTATAACGCGTTCCTGAAATCAATATGAAAGTAGAACGGAAAATGAAACATAACGTAGTTGCAGAGGTGTATTTTGCATTGCCACGCGAGATACTCACGCGGTTGTTGGTTGAGAAAAATTATTGCTCCCGTTTAACGGCTAAACTTTACGCTGACGCGCCGTTGTTTTCGTGTACCGCAACTTAATGGAAATTCATGTCGAATCCAATAGCTAATGCCAAAAATTATTGAGCTTTAAATATCAAAGTTGTTGTTGTTGTTTTTTTTTTTTTTTAATACGCCAAAACAGTGTTTCGCGTGTTTTTCTTATAAACTCTTCGAAGAAAAAAAAAAAAAAAAAATGCAAATGTGAAAACGAAAAATTTGTCTGTCGCTTTTTCGTTTTTTAGATTTATAAAATACGAATATCTTGATAATACGTAATTTTGGCATTAGTAGGACGATATTTTGAGAATTTCTTTTCATCACGATGTTTTTTTTTTTTTTTTTTTTTTTTTTTTTTTTTTTTTCGGTACCGATTTTTTGTCGTCGCGTCGACCGTAAAGAAAAATTATTATACACACATACGTTTAAATCGATGTGAGATTGTGAAAGAAAAAAAAAAAAAAAAAAAAAAAAAAATTCGATTGATTACAATTTTATTATACGTAAGATGATCGTTGTTGTCGGCGCGTCGTCGTCGTGATCGGCAACATCGATCGACTCATTAGCGATAGATTGTTAGCGAAAGCGGGGAGAACTTAGCGCGATCGCAGCGATTATTAAATTGAAATAATCGCGGGATAGTCGCGCGACAGTTCCGATAACGTAGGTATTAATAAATTATTGATTCACACTTAACTAGCGAGCGTTACGAGTGAACGACTACTTAAGAAATTGGTGTAAATTCTCTGAGCAATTTAATTTAATTTTTTTTTTTTTTTTTTTTTTTTTCTACGAATCAAAGATTGTCGTTGATATCGCAAGTGAATATAACGTCGAAATAATTTTTTTTTTTTTTTTTTTTTTTTTTTTTTATCACGAAAGAAAGTATTAACTTTCTTATAAACTTATTAATTGAAAGCGTTGTATTAGTTTAGAATATCGGGTTAAGTTTGCGAGGATAATGAACGAACAAAAGTAGCGATAAGGTAACATATGCGATTTGATATTAGTTGCCTTTTACCGCAACTCTATAAACTTTCTCTTGTAAAATTTCTGCCACTTTTATCGGGAGAAAAATTTTCCGAAAGTAAAATTCAATTTTACGAGACATAAAATTCGCCATATTTTTTTAATTAAAATCGCATTTTTTATTTTTTTAAAAACGGTCTTTTAACTTTTTTTTAACTATCGATATGTCTATTTAAAAAAAAAAAAAAAAAAAAAATTATACGAAAAAATCTTTGCATCAATTGGGATTTCCAATGCGAAAAAAAGTTATTCGACTCGTCGATACGTTTTTTTTTATTTTTTTTTTTTAATTTTCCCCTTTTATTCGCTCGAAAGTTTATAGAATTGCAAAGAAACGACGCGTGAGAGTCGCAAAAGGCTGAGAACTTTGTCCCCCTCTCTCCTTTTTAGTCAAAATCCGAAAAATTGAATGACGAAAAGATAAAAATAAAATAAGAAGAAAAGGGCTTATCGCGGTAAGGAACAGAAATCACGATGTATATACATTTGAATCGCAGCGCATTGCGTGTACATAACGAAGCAAAAGATTAAATTAATCTGTACTTACTGACATTTTATTGACATTATAATGGCTGTAAGAGAGGCTAATACTTAAGTGCATTTGTCGAATGAGACATGCGAAGTCTATGAAGGATTAACGACACGGAATAATCGACAATGTTTTTTCAAACGAACTAAAAAAAAAAAAAAAAAAAAAAAAAAAAAAAATCGTTTTTGCGACGCGTAACGAAGAAAATATAAGTCGTTGTGTATACGACGCGAGATATTTCTTAAAAAGTAATCGGACCATCGATTACGAGGCGAAATATTAGTTAAAAGGTAATCGGAACATCGATTACGAAACGTTTCTCGAGGCAATCTGAAGCTTAATAATAGAAGAAACTATAATCCGATTATTAGAAAAAAAAAAAATATATATATATATAAAAAAAAAATAAAAATAAAAATAAAAATGTTCGATAATAAGGTAACTTTGCCCTATGATAGAGATATATATGACATATATATATATTTCGCAAAGTGTAAAGTGCAATTTTTAGCAATTTGACAACAATTTGCTCGTGTAGGATAAATAGCTCAAGTAATTTTACTTTTGGTAGAGAAAAAAAAAAAAAAAAAAAAAAGTAAATAAAAATAAATAAATAACTAATCTTTTGTAAACTTCGATGAGAAAGTGAAAAAAAAGCTTTTTTGCGAATCGGAAACGAGATAAATAATCAAATCTGCCGAATGCTTTTTTCCACAGCGAACTGCATACGATTTTTCTATACGATTAACGAATTATTTTGTGTACAGAATTTTTTTTTTTTTTTTTTTTTTATATCTCTCCTTCGGTTTAATTTACTTGCCGCTCCGTTGACGATGCGTCGACGGGCGGGAAATCGATAGGAAAAAAAAAAACGCCAAATGAGAACTGAAAGTGAAAGTTTAATGATTCGTTTAAAAAAAAAAAACAAAAACCATTTGTTTTTCTGTGTCGTTATGCCTCGAAGTCACTACGCTTGATCGATACTGATACTCTGCCATAATTGCGAAAGGGGTTTACGATGGAAAAAAAAAAAAAAAAAAAAAAAAAAATGTCATTTATTTACTAATTTTGTATTTTTTTTTTTTTTTTTAGGATGTCGTTTTATAAACGTATCTCATTAACGACGCATAGACTACGAATACTTTGTGGTAATTCGCAGGAAGAATAAACGATAATACCTGTGTACAGTCGAATCACGTAAAAAAAAAAAAAAAAAAAAAAAAAAAAAAAAAAGTTCGCGTTTTTTTTTTTTTTTTGGGAGCCGCGAGATGTTGAAATTTACGAAATTCGTGTTTAATGTCGAATAAAATTTTCATTACGATTGTGAATTTTTTTTTTTTTCGTACAAACGACGAAGAATACCAATCTATGATTGAAATCGACACACACACTTCTCAGCGAAGAATTAATTGTTACAAAAAAAAAAACAAAAAAAAAAAGTGGATTCTTAAAGGTTTAACAACATAAAATGACTTTTAATATGAGACCGACGTGAGTACAATGATTTAATAGATATTTTTCACTGAGGAAAAAAAGATCGCGAATCGCTGATTGATGTTATGAATTTTTATATATTTTAAAAAAAAAAAATTTTATCGAATTAATCGACTGTAGAAAATAACTCGGCGATTGGATATTTTCGTTTCAACTATCGATCTTTTTTTTCACAATGCATTAACCCGAAATTACATTCGCATGAAATTTGGTGGATATTTCGTTTGCGTATTGGAGACTTCAATGGTGAACGTCGCTCTGCCGAGTGGCTGTTGAGGAAAATCGATTACTCGCGAAGCAATTTTGTTGTTATTGGAATTGTAATCCGAAACATTCGGATAATGTTCGGTATTCATCCAGTTTTTCATCGGTAAATTTTTCATCGAAGTAACTGATTGCCTCTCGAGCTTTTCGCTCGTATTGACGAAACGATTTGGCAACGAATTTTCCGATGTATCGACAGCTCTCTTGCGACCGAATAGCCAAATTATCAAGTAGTAAATCATTTCGACGAAACTAACGACCGATCCGCCGATACACAGTCCGAAAATTCCGCCGAAAGATGCTGCAACACGAAAAAAAAATCATCGAATTTACGAAAAAAGTTTTTTTTTTTAGCTCCTCGTGGAAAACTATCGATCGTAGTGTATCGATTTATCGAATCGATATATCGAAGTGTATCGATTTATGTATAAAAAAAAATTTCGGACATTAAGGTGAAAGGAATGTCTTTCCTTCGAAGAGAAAATCTTTCAATGAAAAAATCGCATTTCTGACGATTTTATACCACTTTTTTGATTTTATAGCACTTTTTCGATTTTATACCGCCGAAAAACAAATTTTTTACAAATAGGATACATTTTTTTAAAATTACTTTGATTTTCCGTGAAAAAAAAAAAAAAAAAAAAAAAAAAAAAAATTGCAATAAAAAAACATCGAGTCACTAATTATGGTACAACGCACCGAGCAGATTATCCCACGTCATGAATGTCTCCCGACGATACTTGAGACACGTTATGTCCGGAAAAAATACCGTCACAACTGAGTGTCGAGATTTCGTCAGATTTGATCTAAAATTTCAATAATGGAGTAAAGAAACACATTTTCGAAAAAAAAAAAAAAAAAAAAAAAAAAAAAACTAAAACGTGAAAATTACGAAGATAACACAATTTTTTAATGAGTAAATATTTTTAATCTAACGGTTTGTCTTCGTCATTGTAGTCGTTAGTTAAGACCGCTGTCTGCGTTTCCACGGTGTATGCATCGACGCTGCACGGTGGTAAACATTGAAGACATTGTGGCAATGCGGATCGCGGCTTTGTACCATTTACCTTACCGACGTCGAACGGAGTTTGCATTTTATTCAGAAAACCTGTTTTGAAATCAGCGATTACTAATTCCTCGGAACATCTGATCGAAACAATAAGAATTTTTTTTAATTATTTTAATGACGTCGCTTACCGCTGTAAGCCCGCAGGCATTGAACATCGAGAAGATTACATCGATTCGCGTATTCGACTAAAAAAAAAAAAAAAAAAAAAAAAAAAAAAAAAAAAAAAAAAAAAAATTGTATTAAATATGTTGCATTATTGCTCTCGAGAGATATAACGGATTACGAGAGGTATTATGGATTAACTCACTTGTGTTGGGATAGTAAAATGGCAAACATCGACAGTGACCGAGAATATGTTCCATTTTGCATTCCGTTATACAAGACTGATAACTGTATTCCGTAGTTGTATTTAAAATTATTTCGTCATCGAACCAACACTTGCGCCTTTTTAGACTGAGTGCCCGTACACTGGGTTCACTTTCGATGATATTTCCTATTTATGTTTATTACTTTATTATTATTATCAAATTATTAAATATGATTACGAAATTTCGATTGTGGGGTAAAGGCATCGGTGAATATATTGATCGTCTGAATGAAGATTTACTTTTTAAAAAATCGTTTTGGTGTTCGTATGATGTACGTACATCTATGTCCCCGACGCGAAAAATATTATTTAAATCATTTTTTCGAAAGAAAAAATATCATTTCAATGATTTTTTCGAAAGAAAAAATATAATTTCAATGATTTTTTCGAAAGAAAAAATATAATTTCAATGATTTTTTCGAAAGAAAAAATATCATTTCAATGATTTTTCCGAAAGAAAAAATATCATTTAATGATTTTTTCGAAAGAAAAAATATCATTTCAATGATTTTTCCGAACGAAAAAAAATCATTTCAATGATTTTTTCGAAAGAAAAAATATCATTTCAATGATCTTTCCAAAAGAAAAAATATCATTTTAATGATTTTTTTCGAAATAAAAAATATCTTTTGATTACTGCCGAAGAATCCTTTGACAAACGCATTAATCAAAACAATGTCATGCTATATGCATTTAAATGGTTTTTCGAACGTCAAAACGCCGTTTAAATAAATTTTTAAAAATCACTGAATGATTAAAAAAAGTAAATTAAAAAAAAAATTGATATATACCACTGGCCATTACTGAAACATCCTGCGCCGGCTGTACAATGACATTCTGAATGTTGATTTCCGGATAAATAAAAGGATCGTGTATTAAAATCGCTGCCCCGATGTACGGCCTGATGGAGGCTCTGTAAGTATGCGCTTCGACGTCGATGAATACGGTAAGACCGGCATCTCGTCCAACGCCTGGAACCATCTGCAAAATCATCTCTGTATCTCTTAAAAACGTTCGTTCATCGATGGTTTTGCGTTCAGAACGTTTGATCGATATATAGATCGAACCTGAACTTTGTGAACACCGGGTTGCGTCGAAATATTCCATTTGTTTTTATCTTTCGCCACAAAACCTCCGCTATCGCTGTAAAACAATTTTTTTTTTGCAAAAAAAATTTAATAAAAATTCCCGATACAATAAATAAGAGAAGCGATGATTTATTAAATAATCGATTCGTACGGTGGATACTCGCCACCGATTACGTGATAGTTGAATGCGCAACAAAACCCGTGCGCCGTCCTTACTGTCTTGAAAACCTTCCTGCAGTCGTGTTTTACGCTTAACCAACTGCATTCTAAAATCAATTTGTCGCACGGCTGCATCAACTGAAATGCAGTTTTTTAAAAATTTTATTTGAATTTTTCGAAATAATTTCGTAATAATTCGTAATTTCGTAATTTGGATTTTCCGTTCGGTAATATTAAAGGGATTTCGTCAATTTCAGGTGAAAAATCATATTTTATTGCGCCAATTATTGGGGTTTTATTTACGCGATGCATGAGTGGTTCCACGCTACCGAGTCCCACGCTATCGAGGATTTGCTGAATGCCCTCAAAGTCCCTCATAAGGTACTCTTCGCTTATCAACTTCGGAAGCGCGTCGAAAAAATCCTTTATTTCCGAATCATTGAGACCCGCAGTCTTCCTACACAATTAACGATATTTCTATTCTTTTATTATTATTTTTTCAAATTTTTATATATTTCGTAACTAAAATCATATGCGTGTGTGCAATAGTAGTTATATAGGGAAGAGCAGCGCGCAACGCGTAAAATGGGTACATAGAAACAGAAATTAAAAAAAAAAAAAGTGATCAAATTTGATTAACTTTAAGTGAAATTTAAATGAAAAATAAAAACGAAAAAAAATTAAATTTAATGAATTTTTTCCCAATTTTTCGTGTTTTTTCGCGGTTCAATGTTTCGCCGCTCTTCTCTACGAAACTTTTGATTAATAATATTTCGAAAGGGAAACTTTCGAAAATTTTAACATCGCCTTTACCAACATTTTGTACGCCATTTCCTCCGCTCGGGGTGCGTAAACTTTGTTATAATTGCATATCGTTACAGCCGGAAATCTAAGTCCCCAAATAGGATGCGTTGTCGACTCGATACTCGTTACTGTCGGAGTTATTTGGTATTTGTACCACGCGGTGAACATCAAATAGATACTGAGACTGAAACTCACGAGACAAACCTCGAGATAGAGGTGAAATTTCTGTTATTTACATCGTACCATTTACAGGACGTGAAATTTCAATTCTGTTTTAATAAAAATGCCAGAGAAAGAAATAAATCGCTGAAAAAAAAATGTCCTCCTACATGCACTTCGTATTTAGAAAAAAAAAAAAAAAAATTTCACGATGCAATATAAAAAGTTAATTAACATACAAAAAATTCTAAAAAAAGATTAAAAAATGCAAATTTCACTCACAATTAGCCATATAAATTTTCCGCCAAACGTTACTTCGTCAAGACTCAGATAACGAAAACCATGGAGTGTCGTATTTTCCGTATATTTTTTTAATTCTTGTCGAAAACTTTTAGCCGCGGGCTTCCAATTAATTTTCTTCGCGGGTTTGCGGGACGAATACATTTTTTCTGAATCCAAAAATAATTTTTTGCCATTAGACGTCATTAATAATTCACTTTTTTCGTACCGTAATGGCGAAGACACGGAGACGGGTGACGGGAATACGGAGATAAATATTCTCTCGTCTTCGCAGAGTTCCGCGATTTGTTCATTTCAGCTTCAAGTATAACACAACAATACTGTCGATAAATTTCAAGTTCTGTTCGTAAAAAATTAAAAACGCGCCGCGGAATTAATTTCAAAGATTTCTGATTAACTGATAAATTTTTGTCCCGTAAATTTTATTATTTTATTACGAACACTTTTTTCGATTTTCTACTGCTGCACACTCGATAGTAGATAAATTGTGTAATGTACCGCCATCGGGGATCGAAGCTCATTTATATAGATCCCTTCGAACCCTTGCAATTTACGAAATTGTAATAACGGAAGTACGACACGTCGATTTTGTTGATTTGATTGAACGACCACTTCGCACTTTCGTCTCCCGTACATTAATGGAAAATGGTTCCATCAGCCGATTACAAATGCCAATCAAACTTGCAACGTTTATGAGAACACAATGGACGCAGCGAGTCGTATCGGATGAAAATAATAGACGAAACCCGCGTATGAATTACATACTTTTTGTATTAATCAACGCGAACCCTACAAATCAATAGTTCGATACATCGATTTCATAGGAATAATTATATCAATTTATTAAAATTTATAAAATTATTTAACTAAAAAAATATAATAATAATAAACTTTTTTTTTTAATTAAATAATTTTAAATCTCTTAATTAATTGACACGATAATAATAATCGTTATTATTATTGTTTTATTATTTATGTTTGAAATTTTATTCTTCGTAACTTCCTTACCGACCTTTTTTAATATTGTAAGTTGTGAATGACGAATCAAATCCGCAAAACTGTCCGAGAAAAGTCGAACCTCTGTATACAGCCTGAAGCTCTGCATATTTATTTTTGTCCTCTCCGCGTGATGTAGCGGCCGCGCAATCAAATAAAATTGATGTTTACCATACAACGATGGCGCGTACGCGATGGGATTGCCGTTTGATTGATAGCTTAGCATACAAATTTTCATTGCAGAAATCTCGAAACAATATCTTACGATCCTATGAAATGGTTTATAATTATATATTAGCGAATTTATATATATAGAATTACAATATTCTGCAAAAAATCCCGTAATTTTTTTAGACGCCATAATCGTCGTTGTGGAAAAAAGAAAATGTCGTTAATTAATTTCTATCGAAAGCGAAAATATCGAAATGCATTTTGTAAATACGAACAATAATAATAATATTTAATATCGCGTTACCGTCAGATGGAAAAGGAAAAAAATGTTAAAAACATTATACTTTTCGCAATACGTTTTTCACATCGCTTTCAAATATCCTGTATCAGCTGTATAGTGCGCGATACTCAAAGGACACGCGGCGAGCTTTGATCACAGCGACGCTTGCGCGATGAGAAAAAATGAAAGTTAAAGGGCGCAGCGAGGATCGAAGGACGAGATTATTTGAAGCGCACTGATTCAGAACTGTTTTGATCACTTGCCGGTGAAGACCTCTTTCGCGACTACAGCAAGAAAAACTTCGCGAGCGAACCTTTCGATATCTCGATTCCGATATTTCGAATTGTTGAAGCGCATTGATTCGCGTATAATTTGCGAGGTACTGATTTTATGGTGTGAAAAAGCACTTTTTTCGCAAGAATCCTTTAAAGCATTAAATTAAAAAAAAAAATTTGAAAATTACGATATTTGTAACTCTGGTGAAATTAACGTGCCTTACGTTTTACAAAAGAAATACGTTTTTTTTTTTTTTTTTTTTTTTTCGTTTAATTTGTATTCATTTGAATAGTGGAATTTCCATTCGTAAACTATTCATTAAAAAATAAATATGTTACGATATAAACTTAACGATATTTCGGCCAATCGGTATAGCAACGTCGCGATGTATTAAAAAAAAAATGTTTAGATAAATGGTACCGATGTAGTGCTGGAAAAAACGAAGAGCCGATAATGCGCGGTCCCTCCGTAAAATATTCTATTGTAATTTTAATGTCAAACCGTCTTATCGAAACCGGTCAGAGGTCATCTCGAGATCGGGGAAGTAAAAAACGTGTTATTCGAGGCACGAAATTCTCTGTCACCCGCGAGTAACGGCGAGTGACGTTGAAGTAATACACGAAAAGTAATGGCTTGGGACTTAAAATTTTCTAGTATGGAGGAATCGGAAGTGGAACGCTTTTTACAGAATCAGAAAAAGCAATGCGAACGCTTGTTTAACGAACGTAAGTACATTAAAAAAAAAAAAAAAAAAAAGTTTTGAATCTTTTAAAATTTGCATAGAAATCACGTGTTACTTAAACCAAAATTACGATGATTTTAATTAAAAAATCGTTTTTTATTTTATTATAAATTTACATCTTATTAAAAAAAATATACAATATATTTTTTTTTATTTTTATTTTTATTAATAAAATATTAACAACGTAAATTGCCTCACTGTGAAGAATTATTAATTAAATTTAATGAAAATTAAGAAAAATCCTCGATCTTTCGAAAAAAAAAAAAAAAAAAAAAATTTAGTTCGCGCGAAAGTTTAGTTCGATATGTAATTATGTGTTTTCAGATATCCGAGGAAATTTCACAGACGTACGATGTCCGCCTTCTTTCGACGGAATCCTTTGCTGGCCGCGTACTCTCGCACCCGGAATAGCATCGTTAACTTGTCCACCGCAGTTTATCCTCGGATACAAAAATCCCCGTAACGCAACGGCGACTAAGACTTGTATGGCGAACGGTGGATGGTACCGAAACGACGAAAAGATCACGTGGAGCAATTATACTCTATGTACACCACCAGCCGGACACTACGTGACTGCGATAACCGATATCAAAATATCCCATTTGGAATACGAGAAGACCAGTAACTCGACACTTTTGAACGTAAGATAAGTTATCCCGCGTCGATTAAGGGGATCGAATTTAACGACAACTACGTTTTTTTTTTTTTTTTTCGAAACACTTTCAGAAATGGTTACCGATCATAAAAACCGTCTCGCAAATCGGCTATGCGTCGTCGTTCACGACGCTCGTCATCGCAATGGTCATATTCTCGTTACTCAGGTAGAAAATATCTTACGCTTCTAATGGACTTTGTTAATAAAAAAAAAAAATCGGTCGCCATTTTTTTTTTTTTTTTTTTTTTTTTTAATATTTAAAAAAATGATAAAAGCGATCAAGTAATACCGATCTTTTTTATTTGTCGAAGTAATTTTTTTTTTTTATATACAATATTTCGAGGGCTGCGCATGCGTAATTGGAGAATTATTTTATTCCGAAAATTTTAATATTTTATTACGGAAATTTAAAAAAATGATAAAAGCGATCAAATAATACCGATCTTTTCTATTTGCCGAAGCAATTTTTTTTTTTTTTATATATATAATATTTCGAGGGCTGCGCATGCGTAATTGGAGAATGAAAAATTGATTATCATTATCGAGATCGGGAAGGAAATCGGCATGCGGTACGATTAATATTTTTCTCGAGAAAATAAGAATTTACCGTCTTTGGCGTTTCAGGAAGCTGAGAAATCCTAGAAATCGACTGCATATGCATTTATTCGCTTCATTCATCATGAGAGCTTTCATGGCGTTACTGAAAGATTGGCTATTCGTTGACGGCGTGGGACTCGCTTGGGACGTTGTAACGGTAGACGGCAAAAGCACTTTTATCAAAGAACACAATGTACGTATTTTATTTCTTCGTAAAAAAAAAAGTGTTATCATTATTTTTTTAAATAATTCGATTTTTACCTTTGAATAAAAATCGAAGTATTTTCGGAGTGACGAAATTTCGTTTTGAAAATATTGAGATTTTGTCGAACATTTTTTTTTTTTTTTTTTTATCGAAAATTTTTTTTTTTCGCAGATTTGGGTGTGTAAAGCGATCACGAGCCTCTGGCAGTACTTTATACTCGCGAACTATACATGGATTTTCATGGAGGGACTGTATCTTCATAATCTCGTTTTTCTGGCACTGTGCGCTGATACTTCCGCAATAACTAAATACGCTCTGTGGGGATGGGGTGAGATTAAGCAAATTAATAAAATATATATACCTTTAAAAAAAAAAAATTTAATTAAATTAATTAAATAATTATTAATAATAATAATTATTATTATTAATTTTTAATTAATGGAAAATAATTTTTTTTTTACGACAGTTTCGATTATCGAATGCGATGCGGTTGCGATGTTTATTTGGCCTTCGAATTTTTTTTTTTTTTTTTTTTTCTTGAGGAATTACTTCGAAGTAACGTGTGAAAATTATACTAATAAACGACAGGTATCGTTTCCCAGGTTTGCCGAGTCTCGTGGTAATTGTATGGATAATAATACGAATTTTGATGGAAGATACGTTATGCTGGACAACTCACAACAATCCTTCACTATTTCTCGTCATTCGAATACCAATAATGATTTCGATTCTCGTGAGTTTAAAACTCTTATTTAACAATTATATATCTATTATGCTGATGAATAATTTTTTTTTTTTTTTTTTTTTTTTTTACCGTTATTCCCGTTGCAGTGTAATTTTCTTCTATTCATCAACATCGTTCGCGTACTTCTTGTGAAAATGAAAACATCGGTATATCTTCAACGTAAGAAAATGCAGTATGGGTGAGAAAACGGAGTTATATTTTTTTAAAAATTACTTTCAGACGAGAATTTCGATGTTTTTGAAAAAAAATAAAAAAATGTTGGATAGTGTTGCAGAAAATTATTGTGTTTTTTTTTTTTTTTTTTTTTTTAATAGGCGATGGGCGCGATCTACTCTCGTTCTCGTACCCCTTTTTGGAGCTCATTACACGCTATTTCTCGGTCTGTCGTATCACAAGAATCATCTCGTCGAACTCATTTGGCTTTTCTGTGATCAGCTTTTCGCTTCGTTTCAGGTAAAATATTTTTATCGATATCGAAAGATCGAATAGATTTATCGAAAACGTATTTTATTTTTGCTAAAACAATTAATAAAAAAAAAAAAAAATTGAAATGTATTTTTTTTTTTTTTTAATAAAAAATTACATTTTTCCTTCAATAATTAATATTTGGACCCGAAATTTTTTTTAAACGATTGAAATACTATTTCTGCCAAAAAAATCGCGTGGGATTAGCGATACGATTTTTTTTCACTCAGAAAATTAATTTTTTTTCCTTCCGATTTTTCTGAAAAAAACTCATCGATTCGTATGAATTTCATAATTTCTATTTGATTTTATGATAAATAATTAATCCCATTTGGCAGTTTTGCGCATTAAATACGATTCACTGAAATTTACATAATTTTTTTTTTTTTTTAGAAAGATTTTCATTAAATACATTTTTTTTAACATCGATAAAGTTATATTGCCGTTTGCTGTTTTTTTTTTAATTCAACACAAGAATTTTCTTTTTTTTTTGCATAATTCCGCGCTTCGCGATTCCGCATATTGAATCTCCGTAACGATATTTTTAGGGATGTTTCGTGGCATTTTTATATTGTCTATTGAACGGCGAAGTCCGAGCGGAAGTGGGAAGAGCCTGGAAAACGCAGAGATCGCGACGAGGTGTCGATTCGCTCGTAATGTCGAATCGAAAGCTCACGAAAACCTCGGATCCGGGATCGAGAAAAACCGAAAACGACGAAGGAGGACAAGTTAACGCGACGACCAACGTATTGACTTTGTAATAATCGTTTAAATATTTCCATAACTTTTCGTTCGAAAGGCTGATAAATATTTTTTATCTCATGTATTAGTCGTCTCATAGTACATATATCGATTTTAATTGTATCCTATATAGTATTAAAAAATAATGAATTAATTACTCATTATTATCGAAAATAATTTTTCAACAAACGAAAAAAAAAAAAAAAAAAAAAAAAAGAAAAAAACGTCTTCGGCATTTGTCGAAAAAATTCTTCGAAGTAAAAAAAAAAAAAAAAATTTAACATTTTCTACTGATACCCGTCGAGATTTTGATTAATTTTTTAAAAACTCGCAGATACGAGAAAAAAAAAAACGTGACAAGAATTATTGTAAAACATTAAATTTTATTGAAAAAAACTTTATCGTAAAACTTACAATTCGCAGGAAAATCGTTTATAAAAATTTCACAGCTCTGTTGCAGAGAAACCAAAAAGTATTCTCTTTGATGACAAAATCGATAGTTTACTACGCATAGCAGCCTCCCTGATTTTGCAGACACCATTCGGGTTCCAAACTATCGGCCAAAATGCCGCGTTGAACTAATCTTTCGCGATGTCTCAACATTCTTTGTTCGGCGTGATGCCAAGTCGATTCGGGTTCTGCCCACAGTCTCTCAGCCATTGCGGCGGATCGCGGCCACAATCGCGAGTCCACCGATGTGCTGTCGACCTGTTCTGACCAAAGAGTCGCTTCGCCACCTGTGCGATTTTTCAGAAAAAAAAAAAAAAAAAAAAAAAAAAAAAAAAAAAAAAAACCATTAATTTCAGCATTTCATATGCATTTCAGCAATATAAATCGTATATAATTGGCAAGTAAGACGATCGATTAACAACGGAAATTAATCATTTTTCGATCGAATTTTTTTGCAACGAATTCCTCACCAAGAATCAGATGTTTCTTTGCGTCAGTGAATCCCTGTTGTTTGATGATCGCCAGCGGTGAATTATCGTAAACCGTTTGCCAACCTTTGTACGGTGAACACCAATTGTTTCCGCTTCCGACCCACGCGCCGAATCTGCGAAAATCGTAACAAAAATCTTTAGTCGATTTGTTAGTGAATTTCGCGTTTTTTTTTTTTTCTATATTTTTTTAATTACAATAATATAATAATTTATATTATTATTATTATTATTATTATTATATAATATAATAATTTATATAATTATTATCAATAATAATAATAAATTATTATCAATAATAATAATAAATTATTGTTAAAGTTAATAAATGATCCAACGAACCCGCAATCGAAGTACAGAGCGTCGTAATTCGAGAAAATCATTTTGAAGTTATTTTTCACGAGTCTCGCGATAGTCTTATCGGCGCCAGTCGTCCAAATCTGTATAATGTATTTCTTCGGATCCAAATGATGAATATTCTGTTCATTGGTCAAACCGCTCGTCCACAGAACAACGGGAAGTTCTTTGCCGCCGTTGGCAATGGTGAGTTTGTCGTATGCGCGATCTTGAAACTCATCCCACATTTTGTAGAAATTCGGTTCCGATAGATCCCAACCGTTGGAGATCATCCAATCGGTGACCGGTTCGGAAGAATTCCAACAATTAACGTTTACCTCGTCGCCACCCATGTGAAATATATCCGGTTGAAAATCGTTCACCATATCCTTGTAAATTCCTTCGAGAACCTCGTAAACCTTCGCACTTCCGGGATTAAGTTGACCGCACGGGGGTTCGACGCAATATTGTTGCCACGGATTCTTCCCGAAGCAGACGGTGGCGTTATCTCCGACCCATTGCCACCCCTCGCCGACGTGCGCGGGAGCGTCGAATTCCGGAAGTACGCGAACTCCGTTCGTGAGACCGAAATCAACGATTTCTTTGATATCCGCTTCGGTGTAAACTTTTCTCGGCGTGTATGCGCCGTATTTCGACATTTTCGGAAAAGTACGACTCACATACGGGAAACTATGAGAATCGGTAATGTGCCAATGGAAGGTATTTAATTTCGACATTCCCATCGCTTCGATCGTTCGGAGAATCGATTCTTTATCGATAAAGTTACGCGACGTATCGAGAAGTATTCCACGATAGGGATACACCGGTCCATCCACGATGTGTGCGTCGCGGACCATTTGAATCTCGTTACGAAGATCGTTGTAAACTATCAACTGCGACAATGTCTCGACACCGTTGCGCGCACCGAAATATGATTCTGCTGTTATTGTTGCATGGATCTTTGTAAAAAAAAAAAAAAAAAAAAATTAAAAAAAATTGTTTGATTAATCTTCGTAAAAAAAAAAAAAAAAAAAAAAAAAAAATTTTTTTTTTTTAATAAACTAATTTAAAATTATTACCAAATTTCCTTCCGGTTGGTGAATGTTGATAGTGTAATTTTCGTTGGTATTCAAGGTGATTCTATTGTCATTGGGATTTTGTATTCCGTTTACGTAGATCTCGAGACCCATACCACCGCTTTTGGCTTCATCACCGCCCAGTTTAACGATATTGCTCTTCAGGCGATCGATGTTTTTTTGCAAAAGGGCACCGACGCTGGTTCGAGGGCTTATCCCGCGGAGATTGATACTCGCGGGATTCAGATGTGCCACGTAGTTGCCAAGGGACAAGTGACCCGTTGGCTTTGGCCATAGGGCGCCCGCATCACCGCAGAATAATTGACATACTTCCAAGGATAATGGCGACTTGACCGCCGGTGTTATCGCTGCCTTTTTGCAGAAGCCGCCTTTGCACTCGTAATGCCATGGCGAGCTGCCGCGAAAAAAAAAAAAAAAAGATTTACGATTTTTTTTTTTCGTGAAATAAAAAAAAGATTTACGGTTTGTTTTCGTGAAATAAAAAAAAAATAACGATTTCTTTTTTCGTGAAATAAGAAAAAAATTACGATTTTTTTTTTCGTGAAATAAAAAAAATGTACGATTTTTTTTTTTCGTGAAATAAAAAAAAATGTCAACGAAAATAAAAACCTCGTATTTGCATCATTTCGAATATTTCGTAGTCGATTTATTAAAACTTATAAAAATGTTTGGTGAAAAATCCTCAAATCGTAATATTCGTAAAATATATGCGATAAATCATTCAATCGATTACACAAGAGCACTTTATTGAATACGCTAAGTACGCGCCATCTGTTCCAATTGTTTGGACAAATTCATTTCCGCTGGGGGCCAATATTTGCTAAAGTCAATCATCTCGAAAGACAGTCACGATAAAGAAATTAATGTTTGTCTAAGAATAAAAAACCAATGAAATTCGGGCTCTACCTCCGTTGATCGGTTCGCAAACAGCAAAAAATAGGCAAAAGTATATGTTAAGATGACCTTCGATTTCTGTTCTCCATGTATATTATTTTGTTCGTTGTAGTTAACGAACGAAAAAAGAATATTGCAATGTTTCGACTTTTATATTTTTCGTTTAAAATAATGTTTTCTTTCGATGACAAATACTGTGATATTAGAAGGTGCCTTCACCCCCCCCCCCCCCTGCCGTTTCTCTATACACAGAGCCCTCTAACTATTCCTGTCTAAAAAAAAACAGTTCCGTGAAAACTTCAGTACGATCACCGCGCTCCTCTAATTCCGACCGAAGGACGTTATTCACGGCATTCATGGTGCAGCGTGCAGCTGATTTTATCTCGCGATTTTGTATCCTATTATTTGTATTATCTTCGCGCGAAAATAAGATATTTACGTGCTCTCGAACAATGTGTGTTTATTATACGGAGTTATAACTGTATCGGTATCCCGTTGGAGGTGAAAGTAAAAGAGAGGTCGCTATGAATGAGGAAAGTCTAAAAAACTTTTCCCCGCACGTTTTTTTCACTCAACTCGAAATATATGCGTGTCGTGTACCATGTCGTATTCTATTTGATTTTTATTGTGAAATAAATTGTGTGGTTTACAAGATCGCGATTGACGTCGCGTACGTAAATTAACCTCGTAATTTATTATTTTTATGCACCATTTCTCGATAATGTAAAAACCGTCAAAACGAATACGCGCAGTAGCTTTCACTGATTAGTTAGAAAATAAACAATCGAAACTCTTTAACGTTCGAACAAACCGGTCAAACGACCTCGAAAAAAAAATCTATGAAAAGGACGCTGTGCACAAAGAAAACATCGCGGAATGCCGCGTAAAGATTATCCTATCTAATTGATTCACGACTATAACAAAGAATCCTAACGACAAATCGCGGCTCGGGTACACGAAACGTTGTGTCGATAAAGAAAAAAAAAAACATCGAGCGAAAAATATCTAATGACAAAATGAATAAAAAAATGTCGTTCGATCGTGTCGTGCACTTACCTAAATTCTTCAGCATCGCAGTATAACCCCTGAATAGCAAGTACCGTTATTATTATCGCGAGCATCCCGCCGAAAACCATCGCCAAGGCGACCAACTGACAAACTCGGATCCGCCTTCCACAATACGATTTTATGTCTCCGTGCCGAGTGTCTCTCGCGAAGTGGGGAGGAAAAGCGAGCGGTAACGGGTGGGGATTTAATCCGTACGAACTTCGAATTCCCGATCGTACACCTGTTACGAGTTTTATTCACAGCTAAATTATTGTAATTCAGCCAATAAAAAATCGGGCGTTCGTCATACAATCGAGTAATTCAGCGTGACGGTCGCATTAACCAATCGGCATGCGTATCGCGCGTCAATTAATTTTCACATTTTGGGGGACCGTAAGAACCGCCGCCATTAATTCGCGAATAAACGTGTCAAACAATCTATTGTTGTAAAAACTGTTTTTACACGCGGCACGCCGTGTTTATACGTGTATTAGATAAACATTAGTCAAATTTTTCATCCGTTCAATGCGTTTGGCACGGGTTGTCCAATATTATCAGAAAAAAAAAACTGATAATTGAGATAGGAAACACTTATCAATGCGATGATTAATTATATATCGTAACATTAACCTCCCTCCGCCCCCAGCGCGCGGTATTTATCTTTGATGAGCTACCGAATTACAGAGATAATGCGAACGGGGAAGCGGGATATTGAAATAAATAAGGATAAACTACAGAAATATAAATACAGGTGTTTTTTCAATAAAGTCCGCGAAAAATCGTCCCCTTCCTCACTTACCTCACATCCTCTATCGATTTATTATAAGTATTATCTCGTTGATTTATTAATTTCATTCTTTCATTTTCGTATTCAAAGTTCGAAAAACACGCGTGAAGTTTTTTTTTTTAAATCAATTCTTCAATATTTCGTAAAATATTCTAACATTGAAAGTCAAAAATGAAAAAACAATATTTTCGAAAATTCGAAAACAGTTTATTCGAAAATTAACACGGAAATTATTATTATTATTATGCAGTGGCGAATACTTCGATAAAATTGATTGTGCAAAATTAATAATAATAATATTCATTATCATTGACTAATTAGCGATTATTATTATTATTATTATTAATTTTGCACTACCAATTTTATCGAAGTATTTGCCGCCAATTCCGACGGAATTCAGTGATAACATTTATTACGTAAAATCAATACATCGTGTTGATTCAAATGTAATAAAAAAATAATGAGAATTTGTCACGAAAATCATATTTTGATGGCTGAACACGTTTATCAAACAACAGGTGTTCTTTTCAGAGGCAAATCGACGAATCTTTTTACTTTTCCGCCGCGAAGCGGAAAACATCTCATTAATTTATTGCACTCATTCATTCTCGCGATTACGACGACGGAATCTCGTTAATGATAAATTAATGTGTTTTTTGTCGGGCGAATGAAATTTTCGATGTTTAACACATATATACGAACGAATATTTTAATGTTCAATCGTAGATACGCGATATATGTCTGCGAGCGTCGAGATCGCGATGTCGATAAAATTACGTGAATTAAAGGTCATTAATTGAATCTATTAGACGATATTATTGACGAACCCATTTTATTGGTTGAACTTATAAATACATCGAACGTTATAGGTACAGAGTGAATAAAAATTACAAAAGGAAGAACGCAGTTTGCGGATCGAGTAGAAAACTCGGGGAACGCACTATTCGTCCCCACGTATCGCTCGATATTTCGTCAACTCGTTCGGAAACACACGATTCAGTTCCACCAACATGTTTGCCTTGAATTTTCTGTACGCATCGATTTTGCCTTTGACCTGTTCGTTCTTTGTTAACGCCTTCTCTATGCAGTCCTTTGTGTAAAGCTGAGGATTCCTTCCCTGGTCGATGTAACTGAAATTCACAAACACCCCGTAAATACGAAACATCGTTCGGATAACCGGTTTTGGGCTCTGCGTCGTAGAAAATAAATGTCCCGTAAAAATGATGAAAAAAAAATAACGAAAATGAAAAAAAAAATGAAAAAAAAATGACAAAAATAAAAAAAAAATGAAAAAAAATAACAAAAATGAAAAAAAAATGAAAAAAAAAAAAAATCTGGTTTACTCACTCGAATACCTCCAAAGGCACGTGAACGTCCTGCACTTGTCCCTTCAGTTTGTCGATCTCTTGTAAGCCGTTCACGAGTCCTTGACTGCAATTTTTTTTATTTTTTATATGTTATATATATGTATATATAAGCAAAACCTTCGTTTTGCATATTATTTTCTAGATGACCGTCTGATATGGAATTATATCGAAGTATCTTCCTGAGATAAGTTAAGATATTCCTATCGTAAAAAAATTAGTTTTTTGGTTTCCGTAAAAATGGATAAATTTTACGAAAGAAAAAATGCATTGTCATCGTTTTAATCGACCAAAAGAGAAACTCTTTAATTGATAATTATAACAGTCGAGATATAACGTCACCTTAAAAAATCGATTGCAATGCATTTTTTTATCTCAAAACGAATGATATTTTCATCGTACAAATGAAACGCGGATTTCGCATATTTCGAAAGATTTATCGTGAACAAAGTTGGGGAATTAATTATTGATATGTTAAATCATTTTTAAGAAAAATGTTTATAAATCAGAAAAAATTATTTATTTTTGGAAGAATATATTATTTTCGGCGGATTTTCAACCGTTTTGGAAGGATTTTAGATTGATATTGCGATTCTGCATTAGAAATCTTAAGATTATTAGATTATTTCTTCGAGAAATAATTTAACGCTTCCCAACATACAGAGATCGTGGTTATCGACAAGCGCTACCGCGGTAGAGTTGACGGACAGAAGTTCTAAAGTCGTAACTGTTTTATCCAAAATCTGAATGAAGGGATTGTGTTCGCGATGTTAACATATCAAATTTTGGCGAAACTCTGCATTATTTTCATATGCTACATGTATCGATATATTTAAAACTCCGATGAAAAACAACACGAAACAAACTTCAACGACTGCGTCGTTGTTTGACAATACGAATTGCCAAACGTAGTTAACGCGTCGTCCTCATAACGGACGTCACGATTGGGATACGTATCGTACAAAAAAAAACACACACTTCGTCGCGAAAACGAATTTCGAATACTCACATCTTTTGGTTCAACACATTCTGTCCCTGCGGTTGAAAGTCGCTCACGATTATACGGATTTGTCTCACGTTTTCGATGAATAATTCGAGTTGAGTTTCCAAGTTTTCTAACGGAGCAGCCATCTTTTCTGTTTACACTCGACAATTGGCAGCTGCAACGCTGCGACGTACGAATTTTCGAGTTTTTCGATTTAGATGGCGCTACAGGCCTTTTCAAATAGCCGCGAAATACTTGGCTGTTACGAACAGAATTATAAATAAATTCGCGATGTCTCGAAGATTAATGACAGAACGAACTTATGAGGCATTTATTTATCAATGTGTTTAGAAGTTCGAGTCATGTGCTTTAGCTCGCAAGGCACGGTGTGCGCGAGCCGGAGTTCGATTGCACAGTCGCCACCCCCGCACTATGGGTTGTCGAAGGTCACCGACGATTATTAATGTATTGCTTTCTACAATTTTATCAATCTAATCGATCAAAATGACATAGTTTTCAATGATTATGGCTTTAAAAAATATATTATAATAATAAAATAAAAAACAGCGAATTCGATTATCGATTAACATCGCAAATCTCGAATCGTCACACACACGACAGCACATCGTCCGCCGCACACAAATCCAAAAACGTTCACACTCAAAAGACGTTCCCCGCAAATTCCGAGTCGTATAATTGTATTCGAATAAACAGAGAACAACAGTGTAAAGTACCGTAGTCGATTGACAGTGTGAATAAAAAGAAAACAAACGAAAAATGGCGTTGAAACACGTAGTTATAGGTGAGGCGAGGTACACAGATTGGATCGATCTATTTCGCTTTAAAAAAAATCTTTAGAAATTGCGGAGTTACATATTAAGGTTATGTAACGTTCTGTTAGGCGGCGGGACCGGCTACATAGGAAGATGTCTCAAATTGGCACTGAAACACGAAGGCGCGATGGTTACGATTGTTTCGCGAATGCCAGGACCCTCCCGGCTATCGTGGGTGAGCAATTAATCTTCTAATTATGTATCGCGCATCTCTAATTTATCACGAAGTTTTAACCTCCAAAATTTTCTCGATCTTTTGTATGTACGAAATTGTTATTATACAATATTGTAACAATTCTTTTTAATCGTCCGTGTCGGACGTAGGAAATTTGTCTCGATAGTTGTCGGACGCGGAATTATATGGTGAACGAGTTTGTTCACTGTAACGATTCTTTAGACTGACTTGGCGAAGAGTGGCCTACCGAACGACACTACGCATGTAATTAACGTCGCCGGACAAAATATTCTCGATCCAATGAGAAGATGGACTACGGGATTCAAGCAGAACGTGTGGAACAGTCGCGTGGAAACTACAAAGGCTCTGGCGAAAGCGGTGGCCAATACCGACGCCAAAGTTTTCACGACTATCTCTGGCGTCGCTTATTACAAACCGAATGGCAAGGAATATACGGAGGATGACAAATGCGAAACGTACGATTATTTGTCAGGTGAGATTTAACGTAAAATCTTTTTTTTTTTTATTAATTTTTTTTTTTTTTTCGCATTACGAAATATTGAAATTTTCACAAATTTTTTTTCATTATCGATAACACAGCATTTTTCTTTTTTTTGTAACGTGAAATAATTCGAAACTTAAACGTTTCATTAGTTTCCTCAATATCCATAAAACTTTATGTTTACCAAACGAAATACAAAATAAGCAAAAACGATTTTTTTTTAAATTGTTACGAAAAATTAGTCGATTATATCGATTTTTTCGGTATCGATAAAACTTTATCTTCGTACGATTTTCCGCAGTAAAAAAATTGATTAAAAAACGGAGTTCACCGAAATTCAAGAGTACTAAACTGCATACATGTAATTTCCGCTTTTGTCCATTTGATAGGAACAGAAAAATTATTTAATACCATTCCTTCGTCGATTCAATTTTTCGCCGATTAATCTACAGTGCAATATTTCTCCCGAAATTATTTAATAACATCGAAACAATGGATTTTTTTCGCAGAACTGTGCCACGCGTGGGAAGCGGCAGCTGAACTTCCGTCTAATTGCAACACGAAACAAGTGACGATAAGATCGGGTGTCGTATTGGGAAGAACGGGCGGTATGATTGCGCAAACGTTTTTGCCATTTTTTTTCGGTCTCGGCGGCCCGATCGGCACTGGAGAACAGTACATGCCGTGGATACACATCGAGGATCTCGTCTATTTGTTTTTATACTCATTAATGAACGATGTTCATCCGATTCTTAACGGCGTAGCGCCGCAGGTAAACCGTAAACTGCCATCTAGTAGTATATCAACAATACAAAGCTTTGGAATTAACGAAAATTTTATTTATTTTTTTTTCTACACGCAGTTAATAACGAATAAAGAATTTGCAAAGGCATTCGGATCGGCGATGTGGAGACCGGCGGTATTGCCGTTACCGACTTTCGTCCTAAATTTGCTCTTCAACGAGGAACGCGCGAAGGTAACAATCGGATTTCCGTAAAACATCGATATCGATACATCGACTTATCTCTCATTTTAAAAATCATTAAAAATGAATTATTATTTTTCAGATTATGACCGAAGGACAAAAGGTAATACCAAAACGAGTTCTGGAATCCGGTTTTGAGTACGAATATCCGGATATCAAAAAAGCTTGTCGACAATTTTCAAATTTCTTTCACGACGATCAACCGTTTTGATTTTTCGAATAATAATTTATAGCTTCGATTTAGAATCGTTAAAAATCGTGTTAATCGTACGAAAAGTCGCTAAATCGATAAGTTTTCCGATTAATTCGAAGTTTATCGTTGCGTTGTTCCGGTTGTTAATAAATCATTGATTCGTATATCGGAGTGCCGTATCTCGCCGATTATTCGATGAAAAAAACGATCATTCGGTTTGAAACTTTTTTTTTTTTTTTTTTTTTTTTTTTTTTTTTTTTTTTTTCCGATACATCGCCTCACCGAACTGGACGATCAAAGTCGCGTCCCGAATACGCGGCGGAAACGCGTTCGACGATAGAATTTTCCGTGAAACGTCCCCTTTTTAGATTCGACTGTTGGAAATAATCAAAAGAATTTTTTTGCATTCGTTCTAAACTCGTAGTGCTGAGTGCCTCTTGCAAAAGATATTTTTCCTCAGCGATCGTTTCATCGAATTTTTGAAATTTTTTCGTCGATTCTTCATCTTCGGAGTCCGAAGTGCAAACTATTCGCTCGTAAGGATCCAATCGTCGTTCGTTCAAAATATCAATTTTACTCATATTTAAGAAATAATTAATTTCTCTACGATGATTCTGAATCTCTTCGCGTGTTAATCCTCGTGTATCGATGGCAATAGTTTCTCCGTTCCGACAAACGAAAAAAAGTCCCAAACCGACGGAAACTCCGACGTGACGAATGTCACTGAGTTTTACATAAATTTCGTCGCTCTTCGATATTCCCGATATAAGTTTATCGCTCCAATTACATCGCGTTATTGTCGCTCTATTATCCACTTTATCCATAATGAGATCTTCCCATTCGCCGAAAGTATCCAAAGCAAACATTATCTCTCCCATCAACGAGACGATCGTGAAAAACACGCTGTCGGTTAGACGACGAAAAATTTCGAAGAACGCGACAACCGATACTGCAATATTAAAATAAACGTTTTACGATCGATTTTTATGAATAAAATGAAAAATAAAAAAATTGCAATATTCTTTCAGGTTATTTCATTTCTAACGTGTCTTACGGAACAGCAATATCCATGATGTGAGTCTCGGTCTGCGCGATATGTGAAGTTTATTTTTATCGATGATTTTCAGATCCGGTTTAGTCGATACGATCATATTTTACGTTTTAATTTATTTATCAACGAATAAAACTTAAGGATTGAGGTGTTTGGACGTCGAGGGAATTTTGACGGTTTTCCATGCGAAATTTACGAAGGGTCCGCGATGTTTCTTGTTTTTTTAATGGATAGAAATTTTATCTACCCGATGGCATTTTTTTTTTACCGATGAATTAAATACTATAAATAATTCCGAAAAAAAAAAAATAATAATAAAAATAATGAAATTTGAAAAAAAATAATAATAATGAAATTCGAGAAAAACTAATAATAATGATAATAATTTTACTATTGCAATTTTAATTAAATTCATTAAACTTAAATCTGTTAAATTAACGACGTGTTTGAAAAATGTGTGGTTTTCGTCTCGTTTAGTCGTGAAGCAGCCCTCGGCACGGAAAGTTTTATTGTTAATGTATCCACGCGCGAGTCCGCTATCTCTTTGCCCCGCGCCACTTAGTTTATCCCACACGTGGCTGCATCATCATCCACTACTTTAAGATATTAACAATACCGTGGTATGGTGGGGGAATACGTCGCGATGCGAGGATTTTCGAGAGGACGTCAAATTCGAGGATTGACTTTTACTCGCGATATTCGACAATTTAAACGATGTATTGTTTTTGAATTTCGATATATTTCGACTTAATTTTTTTGATTGACATTGGTAAGATATTCAAACGCAAACAATTAGCAGAATTGGTTGTAATATAATGTTGAATGCGTTTATTTTCGTAATAAATATTTTCGAATGCAAATAATGAATTTTTTTTAATTCTACATATTTCCTTCAAGTATTTATTTTATAATGTATTAAAAGAGTAATCTATGGTTTTTTTTACTACACGGTATATATTACGCGGTTGAGAATGCGCGCCTATCGAACCACCAATAGCGACTGAGCAGATTCAGCGCTATATGTCAACAATTCGCGTCGACGGGCCGACCAGCAGCGCCTGCAGCGAAGCATTGCGCTTCGAGATCTCGAAGGGTAACGCGTACGACAACAAAAACATAATAATAAACTTTTTGGTAAACGAGGGTCGGGGGTACAGTTAAAAAATAAAAGGATAGTTTTCTCCTATAGACGAATAATAATTTGTTACATGCCGCGACTCGCGTGGCGGTCGGGGAGAGGCCGCGAAATCGTGAAAACGTCGATTCGTTCAATAAATTCGTAAACACGAGGGTTCCTCAGAAAGTGATTTCACGATGTAGCGATCACGTGATTAACGAGTGCTCGTTTCACGCGTACGGTTTTCATGGCCGTTTTTTTTTCATTCGTTTTTTTTGTTTTTTTCGTTTCTCGAGTAGCGCGTGTTTCGAGTTTGTCAGCGTGTGAATAGCTTATACTTCCGGGAAAAGGGTTACGTTCGTTTTCGACACATTCGAGAGTTTACCAGAGCGCTGCTGTTTGCAACCAATCGCCTTTGCCAGTCGAGTAACAAGTTGAAAAAAAAAAATAAAGAAAAAAAAAAGCAAACAAACACACAAGTATCAGGAAAACCGTCTGGCGAGAAAGGCCCCGAGGTGGCGAATCACCAAAATGGCGCGCACCTAGCGCACAGCTGTTGTTTACCGACAAATGCGTGTCAGACGATCCGCGGATCGTCTCGCATGATTTTATTCGCGTTACGGTCCTTCTCTCTATCGCGGACTCGAACAATCCCGCGTACGCGGTGTGTGTGGTCTTCGGACGAAGCATGGAAAATAGATGGAAAAGTACGACGAGTGCGTCGAAAAATTGACAAAAGTTCCGAGGTGTAGCGTAAATTGTGGTGCGAGTGCCGCGGATAGATACGAACGAAACGACGAACGGTGACGAGTGTTGTGCCTCCGAGAGACAAAAAGAAGAAAAAAAAAACACGGTTTCTCAGCCAAGTGAGACTCGATGGAGGAAACGATCGGAGAAAAGCGGGACGGGTCAGCGATGACGGATCTCGATACCGACTGACCGGAAGGAAATAAAAAAATAAAAAAACATCCTCTCTTCAGCGAATTATACGAGTTATAGACGCGCATCCAAGAATTGAAAAAAAAAAATAAAAAAAATAAACGAAACAAAACCCTTCCCGTTCGGTGAAAACGCGTATGTACGCGACAAAACAAGTACAGCTGAGAAAGAAGACGAGACAACGGAACGCGAGGTAAGTCAGAGCGCGCGCGAGGCTTTAGCGCGCGAGCGCTCTAACAAAACTTTTGCACGTCATTCATCCTCGAAACCAATTTTCATTCTTCGCTCCTATGAACTTCGCTATATTTACGAAAAAAAAAACATTTTTTGCGCCGCAACCGATTGACCAATGATTTTTGCTTTGTCGACTAACTACGCGGACTTGTCATCGTCGATGACTCGTTACGTAAAGGGGAAAATTTCGTATCGAGTCACGTCGAGCGGGAAACCGATGCGCTCTTTATTCATAACACAGTAAATTGATCGAGCATCGGACCTTCGATGTGTGAATTTCATCAATTTTTTGTACCATCCATTCAATGATTTTTCGAAAATAACTGATGAAATACAACGATTTTTACGGCAGTGACGTCAACAGGCGGAAATACAAGTTTGCTTAGAAACCGATATGTCGAGGCACGTTTCGATGTTCGACGATAACGATTAATAATTCGTTCGTCACTCGATCCTCGTATATTCGATGTTTAAAGTTCATTTTTACCAAATCGAATTTAACATTTTTTTCGAATTCCCAATTGTTCCTTTCGCATTTTTTATGCAAAAAATTGTGTTCAATAATAATATATATTAAAATTATTTCGAAAAAAAAAAAAAAAAATTTAACGCAGCAAAAATCATTTTTTCGATCAAAGTTACCATTTTTTTCTCATAAAAATGTCATTAAAAAGCTAAAGTTGAAAAAAAAAAAAAAAATGATAAAATTATTTTTATCGTTCTCTTCGCTAACGCAGAAATATTTGATTTCGCAGGTTTGACGATGAACGCAAGAACGCAACTTTTTGAACTCAGTATGGAAGGACGTCAGGTGGACGAGGCGGTGGCGAGTATTTTTCACAGCGTTCTCTTTCATCGAAGTCTTGGAAAATTCAAATACAAACAGGAGGGCAGCTATTCGGTCGGTACGGTCGGTTATCAGGACGTCGACTGCGACTTCATAGATTTCACATACGTGTGCTGTTCTTCGGTGCATTTGGATCAGACATTGAAACGCGAAATATCGGGTTTTTCCGAAGCATTAAGATCGACGGATAGTCCCGGTTCCGGTCAAATATCATTGGAGTTTTTTCAGAAGAAAAAAAATCGTTGGCCCTTTCAACCGGAATGCATACCGTGGGAGGTGTGGACCGTTCGTCTCGAGTTAATTAAACTCGCGACGGAACACGAGAGACAAATATGCCGTGAAAAAGTCGGTGATTTGTTGACCGACAAGATTTTGTATATAACCGAAGTGATGAATCGTCACGATTATCTACCGAAGATGCCGAATCAGGCGGAATTGGATCTGATATTCGACACATCTTATCCGGACATTCAGCCTTATCTATTCAAATTATCGTTCACGACGACGGGGCCGTCGAGTACCACGATGGGAAACACGATGAAGAAACTCATCAAGGAGACTCTGTCCATATAGTTCGAAAAAAAAAAAACGTAAAAAAAAAAGGAAAAAAAAAAAAAAAGGAAATTTAATAATTTTTTTTCTCGTCGCCTCAGTCGATTTTATGATTCTCCTTTAGCTCCGTAGATCGCGATCGCAGCCGCGCGTAAATGTGACGATTGTTAGAATTTTTTTTTTTTTTTTTTTTTTTTTTTTTTATCGTTGAGAATCACGAATTTCTGGGATTTTTTTTCTTTCGTAAAATCGTTCGTCGAGGCCGCATCGTTCGTGATAACAATTAAAGACGATCGGATCCGCGGACATTAACGCATCGCGCGCGATTCTCGAAGCCGAAAATATTCGGGAAATTCCGTATTTCACATTATAGAAAACTTTTTACTTTTCATCACTGCGTTTTTGCATAGCAGCTATTTCGCAATACTGCTAATGTATATTTGTCAACTGGTTAGTACAAATGAACGTGAAGTTGCTCCTTTTTTTTTTCCCCACTCCTGTACTTCTGTGAATGTCCATCGCATAATCGCAGGATTTTCGGGGGTCGAAACCGAAAAAAAAAAAAAAACAAAAAAAAACAAAAAAATAGATCGTTCTTGAAATATGTAAAAAGTCGTGTTTTACCGTTTCTTTCGAATGGATTTTTTTTTTTTCAAAATTATATACTTCGAAAAAAAAAAAAAAAAAAAAAATCAAATACGAAATTTTTTTTTTTGAAAATTCAGCAAAAAAAAAAAAAAACGAAAATCGAGAAAAAAAAGGAAGCGGTAAAGCGGGACTCGAGAAACTTTGCGTAGACTTTAGGGTTCGTATGGACTGTTCGCTCTGTGCGTTAAGCAGACCACGAAAAAAAAAAAAAAAAAAAAAAATCGATCTATTGGTTCTGAATTTTGTTGCGCACGGAGCGAACAAAGGTGTGTAAACCATAGGGCCGTTCCTCGATTTATGTTCCGAAAATAATTTAGATACGTCTAACGCGGTCGTTAACTTGGATCTCTAATTCTTAAGTTCCCCGCCGACGCGGCAAACATACGTAAAAAAAAAAAAACAAAAAACATCGCACGACACGGTCTGTGGTCCCAATTATATATATATATATACAGAACACACACACGAACACAACTATTCGTATTATTATACAATCGATAATCACTCATATGTTCACCGAATTAATGAATTAATTTCTCTACTTAATAGACTTAACGATTTACGATTTTATGAGTTATACGTCGCGACAGCGCAGCGATACTTCCTGTCGATCGGACGAAAAATTTTTTCGAATTTTAATATCTTTTCGGGCCGATAGGGTAAACAATAGACGGTGAATGAACAATAAAAGGATAAGTTTCCCGAAATATTGTCTAATCGATCGTAAAAAAAAAAAAAAAAAAAAAAAAATTCTTTGCACTTTAATCGTCAGTCGCCGTGTTGTTGCATTAGTCTACACAATAGAATTCAAAGGCTTTTGAAAATAATAAACAAACGATCGTTCATTCACCGGTCGAAGCGCTCTATCCTCCTTAAAAAAAAAAAAAAAAAAAAAAAAAAAAAAATCAGTTATCGAATCGCGTGAACACCGATAAAAAAAAATTTTCACCGTTTTATCAGTATTTTCGCGATTTTATCAAGTGATTTCGGGGGTAATGTTGCAATGCCGTTGCAATACGTAAAATCGGCTGATCGATTCGAGATCCCGAAAAAAAAAAAAAAAAAAAAAAAAATTCATTAATTATCACTGCTGCAATAACTCAATTTTTAGTTTCTCAACGAAATACATGCGAATTAATCGTTTTAAATGTAATTTTCGTATTTTATGAACGCTATTATTGTTTTTACGTCGATTCAGCCGCAATACTTCCTGACATCAGTGTAATTCGAAAGATCGGCAACGATGCGCGTGACATTGCAATATATCGATTAGTCGTTTTGAGAAGAATCTCAACTGTGATTTTTTCTTTTTTTGCTCGTCGTTTAGTTCGAAACTTGACAAGTAACAAGCGACGTTGTATAGTTTTTCCGTATTTTTTTGTGTGTATCGGCGTGTTAATAGCGATATATATGTCTGCAACGTATTTTTTTTTTCTTTCGAAACGCTTCCAAACGATAAGTGCGGAGTTTTGTGATTTTGGGCACATCGACGATGTGTATTCGTCTCACGAAGAGAGATTGTAAAAATGCAGGCGTAGCTGCCACCCCACGAGACGCGCAGCTTATTGTATATCGGTATATATATATAATATATATATATATCCATATAGTTGGCCTTCAGATCCGCACGAGTGTCCGGTCTTTAGCACGTATTCACGTACACCGATGGAAAATATCGTAACGCTAACAGAATAAACCAACAAATACAATAATTATAAAAGATGAGAACGAAAGAAAAAAAAAAAAAAAAAAAAAACAGATTATACACAAACGTGAGTTTTTCTATTAATTATTATGTAAAATTAAGGAAATGCATAAATGCCGAAAGTTATTTATTTCACGAGTGATGATTACATTTGTTTTACCGATAATCGAGATAATCGATGAAAAAAAAAAAAAAAAAAAAAAAAAAAAAAAAAAAAATGCGCGATCTTTCGTATTTACGCGCGCAATCGCCTATTGTGAACTTATTTTCATGAATTTCAACGCCCCCGACACTTACGCACCGCGACGAAATCGTCGATTTTTTCCGAATGAAGTGAAAAAAATTGTTATTGCGAAAATTTATGATTTTTCGATTAATCAAAAATATCTAAATAAAATTTAGTGATTAATGTAAAAAAAAAAAAAAAAAAAAATGCGTGTATAATGAACTTTTTTATTGCGAGAAGAAAATTTCATTGGCAGAGCTGATTGTGTAAATAGATTGAAAAGTACATATGCAATGAAAATCAGTGACTCGCTTGCGAAAAGTACTTCTCGCGAATGAAAAAAAAAAAAAAAAAAAAAAAAATTCTGCATTCTTTATATCGATTTAACATGACGATTAAGATTTTCGCTTCACTCGTAAAAATTTCGTAAATTTCGTAAAAATGCGAAAGATCTTTGTGACAAAGTGCCACACATCATTACGTTGTGATGAAAATGAGAATATCTATTATATGAAAAGAAAATGAATACATATATATATATATAAATATATATATATTAGAGACTCCCGAGCGGAGTCCTCGGGAGCGTCGGAATGATTGTATTTGTCAGTGTGACTCGATCTTCGGATAGACGATCGACACACGAGAGATAACATGTATATGTATATTATATATAATAGCACTATAAAAATTAAGAGAGAGAGATAAAAAAAAACAAAAAAAGTGTACATTAAGGTTCAGACAATGCGAAATTGCGGCTAAAGTGAACTGACATTATTATTATGATTATTGTATGGGATGAACGAGTCGTTTTTAGCGTATAATTATAACGAAAAATCATAAACTATTAATAAACTATTGTATTTTATAATTGCAATTATTTTTTAACTCCGTCTTTGCGTTTAAAACTTAACGGATTATTATTGTGGTTTTTATTAATTTCCGAGATTCACGATTTCGTCGGCATTTTAAATATTCGAGGAAAAAGAAAATCGTCTTTTTCCGAATCTATCGATTCCGCGATTTCGATAGTTTCGAAATCGTATTCATTACAGTTTTCGTTTACCGACTGAGTTCTTTCGCATCATCTTTAAGATTAAAAATACAATCGATTATCAAGATTTCTGTATTATCCTGTAGTCTCTGCACTTACTCAGCGCGCATAGACGACAAAATTGTTAAATATACCGAAAGGTGTCGCCAACGTCGGTTTCCCGAACTTTAACGCGTTACCGCTACAGTACCGTTGGATGTTACTTCGCGTTTTTCCGCGATTTCTATATCAATCTATATAAGTATTTTTACAAAAATTTTATTTAAAAAAAAAAAAAGAATTTATCGAGGCGGTGATTTCTTTTTTATCGATAAATAATATCTGCATGAAAAAACGAAACTCGAAGAATTAAAAAAAAAAAAATGAAGAAAATCCTCATTATCGTGATATTGATTTTTCAATCGACGAAAAAAAAAAAAGAAAAAAAAACAAACAATATTCTTTGCGATTTCAAAACGATTCCAAGCGCCTCGTGTCCACCGATACACTACGTATGGGCGACAGGTATCGCGTCTATGTTTCGCGTTTTTTTTTTTTTTTATTACGCATCAAGAGAGTTAATTATACTCGACCTGTTGACCATAAAAGTTCCGTTCGGCTATTTCCGAGTCATTCGTTTGCAGAAACGTATACGTTTTATCGTTATTTGCGTATAAACATACGAATAAATACATCGAAACATAACCTATACGTTTCGTGAACGAATGTGTCAAAAATAACCCCCCGACATGCACGGTCGGCGGTTTAAAAAGCGAGACGCGGTCGTGTACCCGTCGTTTGTTCGATGTAACGGATAAATAAAAGTCCCACTGTATTATCATTAGTCGTCGTTCGTCTTATCGGTCGCAGTAAAGGATAAAAAAATACAGTCTGTCGTCATTAGACACTCGACAACGCGCGCGGGCCTCGCGCGACGAACATTCGCGGCGCGGATACACGGTTTACGGATACTACAGTCCCTATACAGTCCTACAGTCGCCGATAAGTTTCCTGCAGGATCCCTCGTAGCGAGTGTAGCGAGAGCTTGCGACTCGAAACTGGAAATAGCCCCCGTGCGGTACGGGGATATTTATGAACGTAAGGTTCAGCGGAGCTGAACTACCGAGCGAGAGAAACGTATCGTACTAAAAGCTTAGCCTCAATTTATGACTCCGCTAGCAGTGCCTGTTGCAATGGGGAGAGTTATCGATGAGACCGGTGCCGAGGCGGTATAACGATGATAGCTTTCAAGCTTTTAAGGTATCATCGTTACCGCGTGCCTCGAACCAGATTTTTGACATTTACTCCGAATAGATAAAATATCTCATCTCCATTTTTTTTTTTTTTTTTTTTTTTTCGAAGAAGTGTACCATCGAAACGAGGTATGGATAAGCGTACCAAATGAGAATTTGAAATTCCAATTTTTTTTTTTTTTTTTTTTCTCGAATGGGAATTGCATTGTATCGGAAAAGCATCGGAAATAAGAGGTACTGAGATTTTTTATTTTTCGTATCGACATACATTACGATTTACAATTCCATATTCGATATTTGTTTATCTTCGATATTCACGAATATACATATTTTGTTTGTTGTAGAAAAATTATTTAAATTAGTAATCGTAATAATATCGAGGGGTCTTCGGGATTGCGCGCGCATCGGAGAGTCGGAATGGAATTTTTTTTTTTTTTTTTTTTTTTAACGAGACTCGTTATATTTTTTCATTTTATTCACAATTTCGTAGTCACAAATTTATATATCGAGGTTATGTTAACGAGAGTTTCGACAATGGTGAACAGGAGACGACGGTGTTTCTGCGTCCGCAGCAATCCGATGATCCAATCGTAGTTTGGAACGTTTTTTTTTTATTTGCTTAATATATCGCCGCTAAATTTATACTTTTTTTTTATAACAAAAAACATCTATCTGTACTTGAAAAACCTCGGGAAATATTAACGGCCATTAATTAACTCGATATTCTCAAAGTCTCGTTAAGAATACCAATTTTTTAACCGTTAATCTACTTAAAAAAAAAAAAAAATTAAATGCTAAAAAACATCGAAAAAAAAAGTAACAATTTCGACGACGACGGATCCAATCTCTACGAAAACTTTGTCAATTTTCATTAATCGTTTTCGATTAAAGGTATTCGATCGAAACTTCGGTCTGCCGAATCGCGTCGCATTGACGAAACGGCTTTCGCCCAATCTGATTCAACGAAAGTTCAATTGCACGATTTCAAATTGTCAAACAATAGAATTTGCCTTGTCGATTAATTTCGGAGAAGTGGATACAAGCGGACCATTGTTAGGGTCATTAAGGGGGAAAACCTCCCCGCGCGGTGACTACCGGCTTCCCGCCCCCCGTCCCACGAGACAGACGACGGGGTTAGTTCTACAACTATATCTATTGTCACAGAAATTTGAACGAAAAACTTTCCACGAAACATAATGAGTTTCGATCGCGAGATAAATATACATACATATATATTTTTTTACAATCGAAATATCAATAAAAATTAAAAATAGTGTCGGAAAATCGGCTTTTAAGATAATTAAAAAATTTCGATCGAAATACCCTATTCGTAAATTCGGAACACGAAAAACAACTAAATTTTCTGTTTTGTTTAAAAAAAAAAAAAAAAAAAAAAAAAAAAATTTAAAGGTTCGAACAATTTTTTTATTTTCATAAATAATGTTTTTCGTTTTTAATAACATTTAAACAATTGTATGCACTTTATACAATATATCAAAAATATATTATAGATTATTATTATTATTATTATTTTAATTTCCGCAATCTATTAAATTCGGAATAAAAAAAATCAACGACCCCGACATACGATCGCATCTCGAGTATCCGTAATCTAAGTCAGCTTTTGATTTATTAATAATTACGCGCCTCATATTCGCTCGGACTTTCCTGCGTTACGCCAAAGTGGTAACTTCGATACCTATAATTTGATCCGCTATACCAATTGGCTATTTATCCGGAGAATTTTCTTTCCCTTTTTCTCGTTTCTGAATGAATTTTATATAGTCGTTAAAAAATTCTTTTAACTTTCGAGCGTTGAATTTTATTTGTGGGGTTATGTTCGCCACGTTTCGAGATTTGCTGACCTCCGACTACGTAAATTTACATAGACGCGTATATATATATCGATGTCTACACACGTGCGTAGTATTTTCATTAAACTTCCTTCGACGTTTATTCTCCTTCGCGTACTATATAGGTGCCGAGCATTTATTATATTACATACCGAAGGCGAAAGGAGACTTTACGAGGGTGCAGTACGGAGCGAAGAGACCGAACATAAAAGGAACGACGGGACAGGGGCGGTGGTGTTGGGTAGGCAACGGATTCGAGAGACGCCGATTGGAGGCTGTTGCCGCGACGCTTGCGCCGCGAAAATCCTTACGCGAACGGATCGGCGATTTTCCGAATTCAGTCGCGAACCGAAATCAGCGCGTTACGGGTTGGTGCGCGCGGCTCGTGTTCCTCGCGTCTTTACGAAACCGGCATTCCGAAATCTCGATATTCGTTTCAAACTCTCGAGATGTTTTTCGTCCAACTCGATTATTAATAAAAAAAAAAAAAAAACAAAAAAAAAAAAAATAAACGATAAAAAAAACTTTGTATTTTTTATCGTCAAAGTTCATGAAATTTTAACGATGTAACGGGAAGTTTAATAACTAAATAAAAATTCTCGTAAAAACTTACAACGTCGTCGTGGCATCGGTGTAATGAAAGTGGTTGTGGTTATCATGCCAAAGACACTTCGACGTTGATACATAATATATAATACAATTTTGTTTTTACTCTACGAAGTTTATTAAAAATTCGTGAACATAGCGTAAGCGTAAGAATTCTGATGAAAAAAAAACTCGTCGAAATAACCTGCAAACACGTTGTCGCGTGATCGTGGTGTAAAAAATGTGAAAAAAAAAAAAAAAAAAATCCCGAAAAGCTGTTACAAGAGAGTCGTCGATGAATACTTCGTGAGAAAATAATGATATCGTTCAATAAACTTGTTATTCAATGGCGCAAAACTGAAAGCCCACAGGGACTGCGGGGGGCGTTGGAATTTTATACGACGTGAAAATCGAAGGGAAAACAGCGGGAGCTTCGCGCTTATGTACAGATAAAATATACACCCGTGTCGAGTCGTGATAAGAACCGAAACGAAAGTAGTGAAAAATAAGCATTTTCACCGGTGTGTCCGACTCACCGCGAGTATATTATAATTCCGAGCACGTTTCGCAGTTTCCGTTACTCGAAGTCGAAAAAAAAAAAAAAAAGTATACTTTTCCGTTTTTCAACAGGTGTCGCGGGTTCGCGTTGTTTTCGAGAATAAATTCGTTGCCCCAAAACTTTTTTTTTCTCGCTCGGTGAGTTTTCAGCGTCATTGAATAACGCCGACACGTTTTTCACGGAGTTTCGTTAATACTGTTGCAAAGGACCATTCAACTTCGAGTTTCGTATAAGTAATTCGTTTCGCGCGTACTGTGAAAAAAAAAACTCGAGGGGGAGAGAACGTTTCAGTGAAATACGAGTTTCCGCGACTTTGTGAGGGTTTCCCTTTTTTTTTTTTTCGAACTCGGAAACTTTTACTTCGGTAGTGCATAAAACTCGCGTATCGGAAGAACTTTGTGTGAACCCCCGCGACTGTTGGAAACTCGTCAACAGGTGGTCCGAATCGCGTAACCCGACGAGCGCGTCGTGCACCACAGCTGCAGTTGTATAGCGGAACAGTAAAGTACACAAAACGAGTAATATTGCTTTCGATTTATATAGTAAAGTTTCCCAAAATTACCGACGCCCCGTTCATTTCAATGCCAAAAAACAATGACCTTGAACACCGCACTGTGCACTCGATACTCGAGATTCAGTGACGTAGCGAAAAAAAAGAAAACAAAATACAAAAACATCGCGGAAACACCGAAGATAAATAACATCGAATCTTCGAAAACCCATTAAATCACGGCAATTAATGTTTTTTTTTCTTTTCGCGTTCGATAAAATTACGAAGATTTCAAAATGGCGAATTTGACAGTTGCGAATTCCCCGAACAATTTCACTTACCCGCCGGACGATTTTACGTCGAATTTCGTGGTGCAAATCATTTTTTGCATTTTCTACGGCAACATCTTCGTTCTCGGTGTCTTCGGCAACGTTCTCGTGTGTTACGTAGTCGCGCGTAATCGTCAGATGCAAACTGTCACGAATTTATTCATAACGAATCTCGCGCTGAGCGACGTGTTGCTCTGCGTACTCGCGGTGCCGTTTACACCGCTATATACGTTTCTCGGCGGTTGGGTTTTCGGCAAAACACTTTGTCACCTCGTGCCCTACGCGCAGGGGGTCAGCGTTTACATTAGCACTCTTACACTCACGGGTATCGCGATCGATCGTTTTCTCGTTATAATATATCCGTTTCGCCCGCGAATGAAGATCGAGGTGTGTCAATGCATTATCGTTGGCATATGGATCGTGGCGCTGCTGGTAACGCTTCCTTACGGACTTTACATGCAACTCGAGGAGCCGTATACGTTCTGCGAGGAACACTGGCCGAACGATGATTTTCGAATGGTTTTTAGTTCGTTGACATCGATATTGCAGTTCGTCGTTCCGTTTTTCGTAATCGCGTTTTGTTATATATGCGTTTCGATAAAACTCAACGATCGGGCGAAAACAAAACCCGGATGCAAAACGAGCCGAAGGGAGGAAGCCGATCGCGAGAGAAAACGACGTACCAACCGAATGCTCATTGCGATGGTGACGATTTTTGGGGTCTCGTGGCTACCGGTCAACATCGTCAACGTCGTCAACGACTTCTGCGACTCGGCAAACGACTGGTCTTATTACAGGCTTTGCTTTTTCATCGCTCACTGTCTCGCGATGAGCAGCACGTGCTATAATCCCTTTCTGTACGCCTGGCTTAACGACAACTTTCGCAAGGAGTTCAAACAGGTTGGTTATTTTTGTTATTTATTATCAAAAAAATAAAAAAAAAAAATCGAAATTTTTTTTTTTTGTAAACACGAGTCCGCGATACTTGAAATTTAATCGTACGTCGAAAAAATGAGAAATTAATTATTACGAAGACATAATTACAGAAATAATAATAATATTATGTTTATTATTGTTAATTATTATTTATTCGTATTATCAAAGTTAATTAGTCGTAACGAAAACGGAAAAATGGGAAATACAAAATGGAATTAATTATTATTATAATATTTGATTAACAAACAACGGAGTTGGCGGAATTTTATTTTTTATACAATACTTTTCCGAAGATTTTTCATTAATGAGATTTCATGAAATTTCAAGTACGCGAGGAGGTTATTGGATCGATATTGCGCGGATAGTATTGAGGGTCCGGTAATTAATTCACAATACAAGGCAACAAGTCCCGTAGGTGTGCGATAGGGTAGAAAAATCATTATCGTCGATATTAGATTTTCGAGGGATTCGAAAGTTTGTGAATAATTTTTTTTTATTTTTTTTATTAAACTTAGAAAAGTTGCGACACGAAATTTATTAAAATTGATACTCGATGCAACGACGTGCTTCTCGTGTTTAATATCTTTTCCTGCGAAATCGTTTCGGTAACGCATTTCAAGAGGAGGTGAAACATGTTACTGTGTGCCTCTCTCTCGCTCCGCCGTAAGCGCCGACGACGCTATCTCTCGCGCACTCGATAGGGTTTCACCTCCTCTTAAAGGGATATCCCGTCTGTTCGATCGGAATATATATGTAAATAAACTGCAATCTATGTATAGATCGCGGTTGCGGCTCATTTACTTCGTAATATCTGAAATAAATATTGTGCACTAAAAGTTCTAAAAGATATTCGCGATGTGTGACAAACATTTGACTTTTGAGGTTATAGTGCGAAAAAAAAAAATCGCAATAGAAAAACAATTGCGTTTCGATCGATGAGCAAAAATTGATAAAAAAATAACCTTAAAATGCACTTGCATCGCATAATATCGCAGTGCAGTGCGATATTACGATCTTAAAGTTCGAAAAATCCGAAAATCCAGAAATATCCCGAACACGTTATGAAAAATAACTAAACGCAATTTCGTCGTAAAATATCACTCCCGAGTAACGCTACACACGGATTTACGAGAACCGATGCCTTCTTTATCGCAAAACTTTGTCAAAAATAAAAATTTTCAAGTTTAATTATATTAAAATCGAAATTCCAGGATTTTCCGGAATATGTTATACAAATCGCAATATCGATGTTATGAATATTAGAGAAATTACACGTTTTTTCAAATGTTTCTAAAATACGCAATTTTTTTTATGTCAGGAAATAAAATTTCGAAAAAAAAAAAAAAAAAAAAAAAAAACATCGCGCAATTTATTGCTAATTGCAAACATCGTAGACGAGAAACGTGAGTAATCGCGAAGTAATTATCGCCGCAAGTGATGTGCATTATCGATACGTATAATACGCACGAGTCGCACTGCCGTCTCGTATTGACGCCATATCTCATCAATAATTAAACCACTCCCTCGGGCAATAGCTGCCGAACGCGGTGTCTCGTTAATAACTAATGAGGACCCGCTAATTGGATAAACGCCCGAGCTGATCGGGGGCACCGAACCAACCATCCCGGAGGCAGTATGATACTATAACCGCGGCATCTATTCTCGAGGGGTGTAATGTTCCTTCCACCCCTACATCACTGTACATTGCGTATTAGAATTCCGAACGAAGTGCAAACAGTATTTAGTCGATAAAAAAAAAATATGGAACATGAAACATAGGTATAATAACAATTAAAAAAGTTCAATATAAAATTAATTTACGATCGATCGTGAAATTCGTAAATAAAACAAAAAAAAAAAAAAAAAAAATTCTTAATTAAACTGAGAAAAGAGAAAAAATTGAATAATCACTACGAAATCTCAATTGAGTTGAAGAAAAATTTCTTAATTTTTAATAATTGTTATCGATCTCCATTTTTGCCGATATTTTCTAACAATAAATTAACTCTTTTCTCAGTGCAATGAGGATATCGTGACAGGAAAATTAAATAAGAATTTGAAAAAAAAAATAAAAATTTCAAACATTTATTGAATTAAACATATAAACGTTATATACATCGCGGAGACAAAAATATTTCACTCGAACAACCAAATTAATTTGCGATCTGAAAATTGAATTTTAAAAAAATCTTAACTCCAATAATCGATAATCGAAATCGAGTTCCAGATTTTCGAAATTTTTTTTTTTTTTTTTCACACGAAATATAAACGTTTTTAGCGTCACGGAGTCTGTAATTTTTTATTTTAACCCTTTAAATTGTCGCGTAATACAGAATTGTCGAAATATCGCGCGTCTAAGTAAATTAGAAGGGTTCGTCGTCTCTATGCTTCGGTACATCGAAAATTTATTATCGAAAATTATTCACGCGATATACTGTAAGCTTCGCTCGCCGCGTTAAGGCGAAAGGTACCGAAGTTTCGACGACGAATTTACGTTATTCTGTTTGCCGCAGGTACTTCCGTGTTTTTCACGAAGTTCCACTGTCTGCACACCTCACACCACCGAGGGATGCAGAAGCGAGAAATTATGCAACGGAAACGAGACGATGCAGGAGGAGACGCTTTTACCGAGTTTCACCGCGCGGCATATTCCCGTCACTTGCGAGATGATACCCTTGGAACCTCGAGCACCTGTTACTGGTGATCAAACTACGATTCATCAGCTCAGAGATACCACAGACGTGGAGGACGTGACACTGTAGAGATTCACGCGTCCCTATCCCCCAAACCCCGGTGAGTTTCCCTCGTAACCTTTGACTCTGAAATGAGTGTTTGTTGATTAACGATGACATCCTTTTACCACATTATCCTTACATTGCTTCCGCTATATTATATAGTATAGTAAGGTATAGTGAGACGGCAGAGGCACGCGGAGCAAAATGAATAGAAAAAAAAAAAAAAAATTGCGATCTAATTTTTAAAAATCTGATAATTTGAAAAAAAATATTGCGATCGAATTTTTAAAAATCTGATATTCTGAAAAAAATATTGGGTTCGAATTTTTAAAAATCTGGTAATTTGAAAAAAATATTGCGATCGAATTTAAAAAAAATCTGATAATCTGAAAAAAAATTGCGATAAAATTCGAAAAAATTCGTCGTAATTTGATTTTTGAAAAAAATAAATAAAAAAAAAAAACAATTTGAAATATGAAAAAAATCGGAGTAAAAAAATGAAATAATAAAACTGTTTACGAGAATTTGAGGCGAAATTTTTTTTATAGAATTTCGCGGGAAATAAAAAAAGTTTTCAGCTGTTTCATCGTTGTGCTCCGGTTGTTTTAAGGGTTCGTTTTGCCCGATTCTCTTCTATAAGTGAACGCGCGTATTTATTCTCAAAATTATATTTGCGCGTATTTATTCTCAAAATTATATTTTTGCGTATTTATTCTGTGCGAAGCACTTTCCTTCTATTATTTCATCGGTTCGAGAAACGCGGTATCGTCGCACAGCCATTAGACAAACTGATTAACATGCATGTGCACTCGGGAATCTATGTTACGATGTATTTTTCAATCGATATTCATGATCGGGTCAAAGTCGTCGCGCGATAACGTTGTCGTAATCGAATCTCAGGGTTTCCGCGTCGAATAAATTCTGTATACTGTAAGACATTTTTTTTTTTTTATTTTCCAATAAAATCGATATTTCTTTTACGAAAAAAAATCGGCAATTTAAGATATTTGCGAAAATATTTTTCATTACGTAAGATTTCCATCGAGAATTTTATTCGAGTGAAAAAAATTTTTTATCGAAAAAAAAAAAAAAAAAAAAAAAAAAATGACATCGCTTCGTCGATTAATCGATTGCGATGCGAAAGTTCTAATTATCGATAATAAAGTGAAATGGAAATACGAAAACTCGATTAAGGGTAATAAATTTTTTTCTGAAATGCGAAAAGCATTTCTTCGCTTTTTTTTCTTTTATCTTGAATGCCGATAACACGTACGATATTATATTATTCCCTGTGACATATTTATTTGAATTCTCCCCTCTCGAGAAATACGAAATTAAACACATCGAATAAACGGATTTTACTTACATTCGCGAATTTTGCCGAATATATATCTTCCACCCTTCGTCGGCCCTCTCACACGCGTGTTCGAGACACGAGACACGTTTTACACGGCGGGAGATTCTTACGAACCCGGAAGTGCGTCATAAGTATATCACAGTCCGTAGAGTAACCGATGAAGCGAATTTTCGAAACTGCGGCAGACCCCGTATTTCCAAGTGAGTTACTGATTACTCGCAGTATATATCCTCAAAGTTAATCTGTGGAACAAAAAAAAAAATTGGTATTACATATCGCGATTTTCGAGGAAAAAAAAAAAAAAAAAAAAAAAAAAAAAAAAAAAAAAGAAGTGATTTCGAGAGACGAAGAAAATCGATTCTCGTTGCCTCGTGTTTACGCGAACGCCGTGCGGTATTTTTGTCTCTTTTTTTTTTTCGTGAGATTCTCAATACACTTTAGTAATTTTTTTATTCAATTTCCTCCAATAGTTTTTGAAAAAAAAAAAAAAAAAAAAAAAAAATTTCCCATTTCAATAAATTTGCATACGAAATTTTGCGCTGAAGTCGATTTCAACATTCAAAAATATCAGTAATAAAAAAAATTCCTTTAGCAAAAAGTTTTATCCTTATGATGTTCGTATATCGCGTATATCGCAGTCGTACGTAGTCGACTTTTTTTATTTCCCCCATTTTTACTGGTAGAACGTGTATAACGATCCTCCGTACGTTTCTGGTTCGTCGTTCTATTTTTCCGCCCGTCGAACGATCGTATGTTCGCTCGGAGAACGTGCGCCATTTGCCTCGCGAGAAATCCATGGAATTTCATATGCAGCTTCTCGATTACATTACATCCGAATACCAACTTTGTGTGATAAAAAAAAAAAAAAAAAAAAAAAAAAAAAAAAAGGAATATTCAACGTTCAGGAATAACTTTACTCCGTCGAGAACATTCGGAAGTTATTTTCGAATAGCAACTCGTAATGTTAAACCCGTTGCCAGGAAACTCAAGAAACCGTAATAATCTCACGACAGCTTCCTGTGTTTCAATGGGTTCCGAGAGTATCGAAAAAAAAAAAAAAAAAAAAAAAAAAAAATCATAAAGAAACGAAGAAACGATAAGCGAGACACGGGTAAAGAAAAAGTTTTGACGCGATATTTCAATATCGAAAGGAAGAAAATTCTTCCGTAGACGGCGTCGATCCTTCATCGGCAGATGTTGGCTCTCTGTGCAAAAATATCCGTCGGCGAAGCGGGTTAACATTTGGTCCGTAGGTTTGCTGACTCTCTCTCTCTCTCTCTCTCTCTCTCTCTCTCTCTTTGTTTCCCGGACTCGTGAATCAATCAATTCGCTCGCCGATGACTCGAAAAGAGAGCCGGATGAACGATCGCAACGATGAAAACCGAGTTTCGCGTCCCTCAATCCTCATTTTTATTCTTCTCTCTTTTTTTTTTTCTCCTCCCCTCTCAACGTTCGTTGATCTGGCAATTTTTTTTCTTTATTTACATGTCTGGAAGAATAGTCAATTCCTTTGGGATCGCTGGGGGTTATGTGCGGCGCGCCGATATAAAGAATATGCCGTGAGAATTCCGCGAGTGTTTGAGAAAAAGTGTGAAAACGATTGGAGCGAAAGATAGAGGACTCGTAATAGTAATATGATGCATTGTTTCTCATTCCGATGCTTTTCTTCGTTCTATCGTCCAAAAAAAAAAAAAAAAAAAAAGAAAAAAAAAAAAAAAAAAAAAATAGATCGCGGTATCCCAATGGGTAGGGATCACACGAATATCCATCCGGGGGCAGGAGAGTGGCATTGAACGTTTTGGGAAAAGTTTTCGTATCGCATATACGTGGGAAGGGATGGGAAAACCCTTATTAGGGTTGGTATTCCAGGGTTTGGTATACCGGGGTATCTACACGGGGCGAGTTTATGGAATTGGGGTCAAATAGATTTGGGAGTTTATTAACGCTCTCGTCAATCATGACCCTTCGTTAAATTGACCTTATTTCTCGATGAGATTGAAGTCATGCTTTGCTTGAAATTACTAAACGTCCCAAGGTAATTGTGCCTAAATGAAATATTGTTCCTTTAACATCGGAAGGGTTGTGAATAACATAGCGGAGCACGGTACCGTGGCGAAGGGGAGTTTCCGACGAAATGTAGGCACGGAAACAAAAATAATTTGAAAAAATTGAAATTTGAAAAAAAAAAAAAAAAAAAAAAAAAAAAAATTGAGATAAATAAAAAAAAAATCGGGTTGAATTTGAAAAAAAAAAAAAATAAAAAAATTGAGATACATTTTTTAAAAAATCGGGTTGAATTTGAAAAAAAAAAAAAAAAAAAAAAAAATTGAGATATATTTTAAAATTTTTAAAAATATTTTCTCATATTATCGCGGTTTTTGTCAAATTTTATCTCAATATTTCGTGAATTTCATATCAAATTTTTTCAGCATTTTTTCCGTTTCGCACTTATCGAATATCGAGTAGAAATTCTTTTCTTTGACTGAATCGTCGATCGAATATTTATGGTCGACAAAAAAAAAAAAAAAATTACAATTCATCACGGCGTGAAATCATTTTCGCTTCGTTTAACTCGTATACGCGTCAATCATCGCGCTGATAAAATTAACCCCATTTATCGCGATATTGAAATCACCGCTTTGCTTGAAATTGCTAAACGCTGTGCGACAATTAGCGGAATGAAAATGGACGACTAACCGCGATACTGTTTCCGCATAGATGGGCAGAATAGTGCGATAGACAAATCTGTCCAATACAATTTTATTTAACTCGGCAACGGTTACCGCGCGTTATCGTCGACACCCCATCGCTCGACGATTGAAACCGAGACAACCCACGAGATTTTTCCACCGTCTTACGGTTTTGTATATCTTTCATTTAAAGACGCTGCGTAATCGGCTGAGACAACCGAACAACGCATTTAAACTGAGTTACGAATTTTCCGAAAGTTTTTCGACGTAAAATATGATCCGTAACAGTATTAACAATATTTAAAAAAAAAAAAAAAATTTCACGATTTCCAACGATACGAAAAAAAAAAAAAAAAAAAAAAAATCGCGCATCCCTTTTCGGATTAATAACCAAATAACAAAATTACCAAAAAAAAAAATAATAATAATGATAATTATCAATATAATCATAAAAAAAAAAAATCCCAAAATAAAAATAATAAATCACTAAAAAAATCATTGCGTTATCGGTCCCAATATTTTTCATCGCGTATTCATCGTAAAGCTCGCGAGTAGCGGAGTCGAAGTTATCAGTTTCCTTCCCCCGGGTGGGGTTTGTTGAAGGCACGTCAAGTTAACGTGCGTCACCGTCGTTGGGTCGTAGGTATAGTTAACAAATAGCGATTCGAGTTTACAAAAGCAACGGCGAAGCTTCGAGATGCCTGGAAGCGGTAGTTGCGAGAGGCTGTTTTACACAAAGCCTTTTGCTCCGTCAGCGTACATTTGTACGGATAGCGCATACTTTGCTTGCGTCAGGGAGCATTGCCTGTATGGACATTGCTCCGTAAGCCTATAACTACCCTTCTCTCCTTGGCGCGGTTCGCCCCGCGGGAGAGAGCGTCGCGCGGTCGGCGAGCTTCGACTTCTGCGAGCGAGAAAATCGCTCGGAGTATACGGGGCTCGTTATCGACTTGCGACTGTCATGTCCGCGCCGTTTCATCGAAGAAAGGCAATAGTAATACTACGATATATATAGTATATATATATATATATATATATTATATATATTATATTATATATTATATATTATATATATATTATATATATATTATATTATATATTATATATTATATATTATATTATATATTATACTATATATATATATATATTATATTATATATATATATATATATATATAGTATAACAGACAGTAAGCGCTCGACTACGCGGGAGGACAACGAACGCCCCGTCCCGGCGATACTTCCATGAAAACCGCCGCCCCATTAACGCCCGCGATCTCGTGAGCCTATGCTAGAGAGGGCGACTTTACTATCGAGGAAAACTTCCTCCCTCGTCATTGTCCGCAACCACTTTCGTTTACGGTTAGGTCAGCTTTTCTTTTCGTTCCAAATCCTCCCCCCCGCAATCGCACCCCCTTTTTATCCATTATAAGCGGATCTTAATTCCGGTCACGAAATCCCGCAACTTCGTTCTTTAATTCGGCGATTATTGTTGACGCGTTCTTTTTCGGGAACCTTAGCACCTTTCACAATGCGAGTTTCGTAAAAATAGCACTGAGTGCCGAGGGGACAAAACATATGTCGATGAAGAAACGGCGTTATGCCGAAAATAGAATTTCTTCGTTTCGGTATTTCATATACTTACCAGTCAACTCGCGACTCACATTTTACCGGTGTTTGGGGAAATTCTGTCGGGTTTTTTTTTTTTTTTTTTTTTTTTCTTTTTTATGTTACAAATGTTTCGTAAATAAATTTTTAATACAAGCATCGAATTTCAGTCGCGGAGAATTTTTTTTTTTTTTTTTTTGCTTATGTTTTCGATATATATATTTATATACTATATTTCCATGGGGGATCAAAACGCTTCTCTTTTAGGGTCTTTTTACAAAAATTGAATCACTCTTTATAAAGCCTCGAATATTTGTCGGAGCGATTGTTTGAAAAGGGACATTAACCCTCCGTCGGTCCACATATTTTACAGACCTTCCGTCTGCACACAGGGGATTCGATGTCTTGGATAAGTTTTTTAAGTATTTCGGGCTTTCAAAAACTTCTGTTTTTACAAAAAACAAAAAACAAAAAACAAAAAAACAAAAAACAAAAAACAAAAAACAAAAAACAAAAAACAAAAAACAAAAAACAAAAAACAAAAAACAAAAAACAAAAAACAAAAAACAAAAAACTAAAAACTAAAAACTAAAAACTAAAAACGAAAAACGAAAAACGAAAAACAAAAAACAAAAAACAAAAAACGAAAAACAAAAAACAAAAAACAAAAAACAAAAAAAAAAAAACAAAAAACAAAAAACAAAAAAACAAAAAAACAAAAAACAAAAAACGAAAAACGAAAAACAAAAAACAAAAAACGAAAAACGAAAATCGAAAAACGAAAAACGAAAAATAAAAAAACGAAAAACAAAAAATAGAATACAAAAATAAATTTTTTAAATTTCAATGTCGATTTTGCTTTGAATCCCCGAGAGCGCCGACGAAGAGTCAAAGATGTTGAATATTCGGCATCAATTGTTCGCTGCTTAACGATTATGCGGGTTTACATAAATGTATGATAATGCGATAACAACAATTTCGCATTGTTTGTATCGTTCTACGAATTGCATCATTAGTCGGTGTTCCGGGTACATTCGATCCATCCTCCTTCGTTGTTGAGGGCACATTGTGTATGTCTGTTGATGCGGTTATGTTTGGCGCGGGTACATCGAATAATCGGTTCCGCTTGGGTTATCGTGAACATTAAATTATAATATGTATAGAGAGAACAACGTTAGAACGGCAGAAGCCCTCGCGTTGCTTCCATCATGAGAGTGTAAGTAGTTATGCCCGGTAGTTGTCGGACAGAGGCGCTTTGCCGTGGAGACCGAGAGACTGCATAGTAGTATATGTGGTTTACTCGGAGCCAAGCGCCCTCGCGAAACTCCCGTAATGATTCGTGTGACGGCGCCTCGGCATTGACGATGTCTCGCCTGCTTTCGTGATTATAAGGTATGGAAATTACAGTCGCGATCCAATATTGACGCATCGTCATTATTCCGACGGGTTTGACGGCACGTGTTCCGCGAAACACCACGGAAATCTACACGACAGTTGTAGCGTACGCGATCCATAGATATCACACATATGTGTACCAACTGCGCAAAATCCGCGATCGGATTGTTTTTTTTTTCCTTCTGTGAATTATGATAGTGCAAAAAGCAGAGCGTTTGAAATTGCGACCCTAAATCATTGAAAATTGGATTCGCGGCTTTGAAGTCTCGCGGATGGTGCACTTTTCTTCGGGATAAAGTAAATCTTCGGGGGAAATCTACACGACAGCTGTAGCGTATGTGATACATAGATATCGTACCAACTGCGCAAAATTCGCGATCGGATTGTTTTTTTTGTTTTTTTTTTTCCTGCTGTGAATTATGATAGTGAAAAGGACAGCGATTGAAGCGGCGAACCTAAATCATTGAAAATTGGATTCGCGGCTTTGAAGTCTCGCGAATGGTGGACTTTGCTTCGGGAGTAAAGTAATTCGAAATATGATTTTTCGAAGTTTGGGAATACATTTGGGAAAAGGGAGGTAACAATAGAAAAAAATTATCCACTTGAGGAATTCGATGCGAAATAGTCGATTTCAATTCAATTCACCGCCCTCACTGAATTATACGCATTTTCGGTCGATTGGCCGCACTTTACCCTTTCCAATTAGTTCCGATGTACTCATCAGTCAGGCGCTGTCGCTGACAAAAACGAAGAAATGGTAAAAGGAAACCCTTCACCGATTGTTCTCGTATAACCCAATGGCGATCGATTCATCTCACTTCAGCTTTTAGCTAATATATCCACTTTCGATACTCACTCCGTTCTGCATAAATCGTTATAATTATTATTTTACTATACGCGATTGGCTTACAGACCAATCGTACGGTTTCGCCGACAATCGGATCTCATTTTGCTTCGATATATATATTTTTTTTTAATTAGCGTAATACGTGATATCTCTGCTGTTCATTTTACAAAAATCGTCAATATGCGTCAATTCTCCGAAAAAAAAAAAAAAAAAAAAAAAAAAAAAAAAAAAAAATCGATTATTCTCGATACCGTAAAAAAAATTCCCTTTTTTTTTTGCATTTCAGATTTAGTCAGCCGTCTCCACAATTACGTGCACCGTTGATCTTCTGCGCGAATGCAATGCGCCGTGGGATTATTTATTTAAAAAAAATGTGTAAAAATAAGTAAATATGATTTTGTAGTTAACGAAAAAAAAAAAAAAAAGAAAAATCATCTGCAAAATACGCGTGAATCGATGTTGTCTCTGATGTTGCCGGCAAAAAAAAAATAAAAATTGTGTGAATAATAACGAATAGCGATCAGAGTTTTCAATTATTTACCTCCATTTTTTTTTTTTTTGTTTTTGGGTCGAAAAAAAAAAAAATTCTTAAAAAAATAATTCTCCATTTTTTTTTTTTAACAATATATAGGATTTTTAGTGGCAAAGGTAAAAAAAGGACATAGACGACATATATCCTTAAATTACTTTAAAAATACTCATCGAGGCTATCGATATCGACACATATTCGATGAAATTCTTGAAATCCCTGTACAGCGGTTGATAAAATACGGATTAATGAGCTCAAGTCCCGGATATAGCTGTCGAGTGTCCGACTCTTGTCGATATCGATATCTGAATTAAAATCGTAATACACTCGTTCGTTCGTTCGTTCGTTCATTCGCGAGAGATTCTTGAATTTACTTCTGTCGAAAGCTTTGCCATAACTACGCGAACCAATCCATTTGCTCACATGGATGACACAGAATCCCTTCGGCATCTCTCTTTGGAAAGGACTCGGATTCTAGATGTCTAATGTGATTCGATACCCTCCGATAGGGAGGTATGCGGAATTGTAAAACGGGATTACCAGTCGATATCGATGTCTTAAGCTCCATATGCGGGTGTAGTCTTTGCTTTTCCACCCTTAATACGCCCTCTGTGATGTTATTCAGCAATCGATAAAAGTTACATGTACTTTATTGCTTATCTCTTCACCGGGTGAATTAAATCGCAGTTTCCAATACATGCGCAGTTGATGCCAAATTAGAGTGTAAAAGTCTCTCATGCGGGATATTTCTACCGTGTAACGGAATCCCGAGGGACTCGTAAACCAATGAATATTTATGAAAAGGAGCAAAGGCTTTATCGGGTGCGTGAGTTATATCGGTCCGTATTGGTTTTTCAGCTCGAAAACCATTCCGAAAGTAGGCTTCAGCTTTAAAATGAGAATTTACGGGTGACAATGGAGAAACAAGAAATCCCGAATATTGCCGAAACTCGATAAAAGTCCGCAAGGCGCATGGATCGCCTTGGATCGCTAGTCGACTGGAAGAATTGTAATCTTTATAGTTTCAGATTCCTCATTAAAACGGATCAACTGCGTGAGAAATTTCAAAGCCCAACGAAAAATTTAAACCTCCGTAACTTACGAAGATCTTTGGTTATCGAGTTGAAATTTACGAGGCAAGTAGACGATGCGATACTCATTGTTAATTTAAATTTTCCTTGAAATTCCAAAAATGAATGCCATTGCGATAACTCTTACAGCTTTTGAGACATTAGGCAACAAATTTCAACAGAAATGGACTGTTAGTACCCAACTATTGGTATTCGTGTTTTGATTATATTTTTAATTAAATTTGACAAAATTATTAAGTCATTTGCTTATAGAGAAAATTTGCAAATGGCGGTAAAAACGATATAAGGACATTATATGTAAATCCAATATGAATTTTTTTTTTTTTTTTTTTTTTTTTTTTTTTTACAAAAACAAAGCTGTTTTCGTCGCGCCGCAAAAAATGAATCATCCGTTTCGCAACTCATCGTACATCTCGAGTCGTTCTATTTTCCAACTTCTTTACTTTCTTCTATAGTCGTTTCAAGTTCTTTTATATACATTCCTCTTGTTGCCTCCGGTAAATTGGAGGTATTCGCCTACCATCGTGACGAATCTTCGAAAAGAGCGGTAACAGTAGAACTTTTAGTTTGAACCCTACAGTCGTAAGAACCACTTGTACCGTTTCTTTCGTTATTTCTTTTTTTTTTTTTCTGCAACCCATTCATTACTTTCGGAGAAGTTTCGTAACCTTTCTAAGCGTTAATGGTCGCTTTCTCTTGAGTCGTTAGTCTCAGTCGGAGCTCATCGTCCTGTCGGTTCTCCCTGTAGTGCTGAAATTCTCAAGGAATCATACGTCAGAGTATATGAAACGAATTTCATTGTCCAACGTATCGGCTTTACGCGTCAAGTATAATGAGATTTGTGTCTCTCCAATCCTAATCCACAGCAATCTACTGATTTATATTATTATTATTATTATTATTATATTATATATTATATATTATATATTATATATTATATATTATATATTATATATTATATATTATATATTATATATTATATATTATATATTATATATTATATATTATATATTATATATTATATATTATATATTATATATTATATATTATATATTATATATTATATATTATATATTATATATTATATATTATATATTATATATTATATATTATATATTATATATTATATATTATATATTATATATTATATATTATATATTATATATCATATATTATATATTATATATATCACAGACGATTGCGCAACGTCAGCAGAAATGTCGCAATAAACCTTTCAGTATACTGTGCTTTATCGCCCCCGGGGAGTAATTTTTCTCGCCGCAATTCCTTATCGATAGAGGGACTGAAGTAGCCGTAGAAAAAGATGCGAAGAGAATTTTCTCGCCTAATGAAGATACCCGGTTCTTCGCCGACCTTCTTTTTTTTTTTATCTCTTCAGCCAACTAACTCTGTAACCGGGTCTGTCGCGCGCCATAAACTGCTCAGTGATTGGCTGTTTAAGGACCGAATCAATACTATTATTAACACACTTATCTCTCAGTCTATTGTATCACGTCGAACGCTACAGATTTCCAAACGGCCAAAGACTGTGCCGCACTTTTAGACATATCTATCCATCTACAATGCTTTTACTGTGCCCTGCGGTATAGTATATTTTATTACTGCGTATCTGTAGCGAAGTATAACAGCATTAAACCCTAAAGCTTCGTCGCCCGACTTCCCACAGCCGCGTCGATGGTCCCTCACTGCTTTTTTTCCGTTTATTTCTACGTCCCTACGGCCGGCGCAACGCCAATGCTGAAATTCATTTTCCGCTACGATGTCTCCGCGAAGTTTTTTTTTTCTCGTCTACGAGCGGAGATTTTGTTGCATAATAACAACTCCGGCAGATACGGCTGTTACCAGGACTCCGACTTCGAGTTCGCATAGTACAATTCAGGTCAATCGGTTTCTTTCCTTCCCCACCACACCCCGCTAACCACTAATTGCGCTATCCGGAGGATCCATCTACCGAGAGTTCTTTTTTTTTTTTTTTTTTTTTCTCGAGGGAGACTCGGCTCCGTTTACGTCTATCTACGCGAACTATCGACCCAATCGAATGGACTGACTATGCATTCACGGAGGGAAATGATTGGATGAAAAATGATTAAGCTACTCGACTGCTCCATAATTCTTTTTCAATCATAGATTAAATGTCGATTCTCGCGATTGGCATACAACGGAAGTAGCTTTTCGAAAATAAGGCCAACTAATCGATTATCAGTTCCGTACGATGGAAATTACGAATTTTATTGAAAAAAAAAAAAAAAAAAAAAAAATTGATATTCAAATTCGTTGATTTTTCGCAGTTTTATTCATTTCACATTATGACGAAAGTGGAAAATACGGCGATTATTTGATGCAATTTTTTTTTTTTTTTTTTTTTATCGTTTTTTTTTTAGTATTTAATTTCTCAAAGTTGACCTTCCAGTTCGTTCGCTGCAGATTCGAAAAATTAATACAAAATTGCAAATAGTATCGATAAATAAAATTTTGATTTTTCGATTTATGAAAAAAAAAAAAAAAAAAAAAAAAAAATGGAGGTATGCACTCTCCGACATGATTGCGCGAGCGGCTCGCCGCCGGGAACGATGACTAAACTGATGTTAAAAAAGTCGCCGAGGAAACTCTCTCTCGCGTGGGAGGAAAACGGTTACTATCAGGAGAACACATATGATATCATCGTTGATGCATGCGTCCTGCTGGATCGTTTTCAATCGCATACTCAGGTCGATGTTGGAAGGAGAGAGAGAGAGAGAGAGAAAGAGAGTGAACACGGTGAGCAGTGGTTATCGACTACTCTCGCAGGTCAATAGCCAGCAGCCGTTTCGCTGCTCGCGCGCGACGTCCCCCGATAACGGTATCTGCCTCTTCGGAGGTTTCCGATAAATTCGTATACTCGGAAAAGTGTCAACGTGTGTATAGACAACCGTTCGTATGGGCGCGCGGGCGATCAACGTGAAACGAAATACAATCGTTCGCAAAGCATCCATGTTGCACACGCAGACACGCAACCAAAAGTCAATCGAACGTCATATGGACATCGAACGTTTTTACGTATATTCGTTAATATCGATTTCCCCCGCTGTCGACTATCGACATAACGGATATGAATGCAAGGGATTCGTGTGACGTTACATTCGGCGAGCGTAATGCTCTCTCGCGTTTGACGTAAAAAAAAAAAAAAAAAAAAAAAAAAAAAAAAATGAATTGCAAACAAGAAAATGTAAAAAATATCAAGCAAGAGGCCGTGACGATGAATTCACGAAGTGGTTAAATTTTTAATTCTTTCATTTATTCATCGTCAACGTCGGTATGCCACGCGCCTTTTTTTTTTTTTTTTTTTTTTTTTTTTTTTAGATCTCACGACGTTACGCCGCACAAAGGTACGGAAGTCATGGCACTCTAACAATTACATTTTGCCATTTTTTTTTTTTTTTCGTGGATTGAAGTTAAAAATTCTGAGTGATCCTTCGAACTCAGCGATTTCATGAGTCACGAGGGAGCTGAGAATATTTTTCACGGTTCGGTACTTTTAGGCACGTAAATTCCACTGGACGTTTGAAAAAAAAAGGTCCAAAGGCGCCGGGAAATTGGTTTGCGCGAAAGTTATGAGCGAATGTGGGACCGTTGTCACAAAGACGACGGGTGTGGCAACGATACCGGGAAAAAAATTGGTTTCGCAACGAATGATTGAAAGGATGAATTATTGTCGGTTTTATTAAAAAAAAAAATAAAAAAAATCCGTCAAACACCATGAAAAAGTGCGTGCAAATTTTTTTTTTTTTTTTTTTCGAGTTCCGACACAAATAATTTTTTTAATTTCAAACTAAATTATTCAATTACTATGCAAAAAAAAATCTAAATAAAAAAAAAAAAAATTTTAAATTAAAAAAATTTTTTTTTAAATTAAAAGTTCGAAGAAAGAAATCGGAAAGTAAAATTGCTAAAAAGCTTATAAGTCGTCTAATTCAGTAAAAAATTTCAATAAAATTAAATAAAAAAAAAAAAAAAAAAAACAGCGATGTCAAATAAAATCGCTGAAAATCCGAAGAAAAATTGCTAAAGAGCTTATGTTCGTAACGATAATGCGATATCCTATCGTGATATCGAGAGTTGTTTGACGAACCGCGAATAGTTCATCGAGATCCGATCGACGGTGTGCCAATCACTGTACACGCGCTATCGATCGTTCATTTTCTCGGCGCATGGCGATTGGTAATGCAGGACATCGTGAGAGAAACCTGATACACCATAATTTCCTATGTCGATAACGATTGACAATTGTTAAAACATCGACGTATCTGTCCGCTTATCATTGTTATCATGCGGTACCGCGCGGACATCGGGACATCCGCGGAGCCATTATTACAAACTCTATGCACCATTGTTGGTGCTTCTGGCATTGCCGCCCGGCGTCTCTATCATTTGCTGCCGGGGCTTTCGTCTTTGTTCAATCGTAACATTAAAATTCCTACGTGAGTATCGTGAGTACTCGATGATACGAGTCACGGCCGTCGAAACGATTGACGAATTAATGTTTACGCGTAACTGGTATTGCAATTTATCGGACTTTCAGTCGAAGAGAAATGCGAGTAAAAATAACAATAATGAGAAATGACAATAAAAAATTAACCTAATAATTAAAAATATGTAAAAAAATCACGAAAAATTAAATAGTATTTAAACGATAAAAAAACTCAATAAAATCGGGGAAATCCGTATTCAATCGGTTTTTTGCGTATTGTGTTTTTCTTTAGCTTCGAATGCGCATCGAGAAAATAAAGAATAATTATTTTCCAATAAAACGATACTTTAATCTCATATGAAAAAAAAAAAAAAAAAATTATTCATAATTCACTTACATTTCCGTTTATGTACATCGCGAAAAAAATTTAATAAAAATTGACATTAAATGAATTAATATTGGCGATTTAAAAAATACTGAAAAATCAAGAAAAATTTAGTAGTAATTAAATTGTAATTACGTCACAATTAATTTGGTCTTCTAATTGATGTCTTTCCTTTTCAGTTTTAAATGCGCAACGCGAGAATACATTTTTTTTTACATTCTAATCGAATAACAGTTCAATTACGTTTTTTAAAAAAATGTATAATTCATTTTCACTTTAATTTCCGGCAACGACTGGCAGAAACCAATCGTTACGCTCGATTACTTTTTAACTGAGTTTCTGTTCGCTGGAAGATATTCTATTGATATTGATTTTTACGAGATATGCAAATACGACGATAAAATAAAAATTTTATTTACCTTGCAACGATTCTCTGTGAGATTACTAATTAGCCAATGCTATCAAAGTTTACCGGAAGGCGTGTAGTTTTCTGAAAGTCTATGTTTCCAGAACACTAAAAAGTAACGGAAAAATGGTAATGTACGCGAAAATAAAAAATTTGCAACTTACAAATATTTTTTTTTATAATAAAAAAAAAAACAAAAAAAATACGGAAAATTACAGCGATGCGTAAATTAATATTAGTTTAACGCACAAAGACGATAAATAAAAAATTCATAAATTTTTTATTTTTCCTTTCTCTACACGAAGTAAAGTAAAATAAAAAAAAACACACGAATTAAATCGGTAAAATTTCCACTGACCGGTAATTTAACCTGAAACTTTTTAACAGGGTTTCCGATGTCGGAAAAGAGTTTCCCTCTGCGCTACCAGTAGGTCGTCGTAGCTTCGCGTTACTTACAAAAATTTGAATAGCAAAGTAATGAAAGCACATCGAATTATTCATAACCCACGACACTTTGCTGCGCACATTATCCGCGACGGAAAAAAAAAAAAAAAAAAAAAAAAAAAAATTATTAAAAAATATGACGTGGTTTTCGGAAGATAACAGACAAAATCGATATGCCAGATAAGGGGGCAAGTCGAGGGACAGATGAAAACTGGGGGCACTTTGGTCGATCCGTAACCATGCAAAGTACATCAATCTACTGCAATATATCTCAAGGTTTTTCACGCTAAAATGCTTCCATAATTCATCCGATCTATCCTATCGCGATAATTTTTTTTTTTTTTTCGCTCACTAGCGAACACCTTCGCGATCGTTATACCTTCGACACTTTCGGTGTTTCTCGTCCCTTCATTCGTTTATTTCTCGTCAAAGGTTTTTTTTTTTTTTTTTTTTTTTTTTTTTTTTTTTTTTTTCATGCTAAACGCTTTTCAAACTCCTCTCGTCATTTAACTATAATTTTACTTGAGGCGCTCGAGAGCGTAGTCAACGGGCGTTTCGTGACTCTTGTATAATTACGGCAAGTTGCGGACCACAGATATATTGCTCCTCTGTACATGCAAGACGGCGGATACACGACGCCGTTTCATTTATTTCTTGTTTAACCACCGTCCCGCACATCCGTCACGTATCTCTCGCAGCATTTTTTTTTTTTTTTTTTTTTTTTTTAACAATACCGCAAATTGAAGTGGAAACGCAAAGAGCTCCGCTAAATTGTCAGCTGCACCCTCTCGAGTGAAACTCATTCGTTAAGTTCTTCCCTTCGCGCTCTCAATCCCCCCCACCACCCGCTTTCCCTTCACGTTACCACAAAGAAATCTCATCCACGACAATTCACCCTCATCTCGACAACCGGCGCCGCGCGAACGTTAATCGCACTGTCGGGGTCGACCTACTTCCCGCTTTAACGAATCGCCTCCAATGAGATCTGTGGCTCTTAGTTGGCACCGACAGCACCAACTGCAAGAACACTTTAGACATCTAATTTCTTTTTTATAACTAATTTTCACGACCATTTCTACAATTCTGTCGCACGGGCGATAAAATTTCTGTTTTTGTGAAATTTTTTTTTTTTTTTTTTTAATTTTCGCGGCAATATTTTCGGAATATTGCAAAAAAAAAAAAATTGCGAAAAAAATTCTACTTGACTCGACTGATGTTTCTTATCAATGAAAATGATAAAAAAAATCATTTCGCTGTATTAAACTATAGATTCGTCAGTAACAAAGATACATGCGAACGGTAAACAGTCCGCGTATTATAGAAAAATCGATACTTAACCTAAAATTATGCAAAAAATTTGCTCCATTTTTGATAAATTTGAAGAAAAATCAGATAAAACGAATGAAACATCATTAAAATTCAGCTAAAGTTAGGAACGAGAAGATTGAGCACTGAACTCGCTAATATTTGCAGCAAAGTTCTGATCGAAAACTTCATTAACCGCTCGGATAGTAACGCTCCCCTAACCTTTATTGTTTTCTCCTCCCCTAAACTATACGTTCGCTGGTTAGTAGCTTCGGACAAAGTTCATCGTTTGCCGCTTTGCAAACTACTCAATCTTCTGGAGCAGTCATCTCGGGGAATATGCTGAACTTGTCTCGAACTTCTAATAGTTGTGTTGTTACGCACACGAGAGGCGTTGCGCGGTCGATCGCAAGGTGAACGATTTACTCATCAATCCTTTTGGATCCTCGGATTGTTTACGATGCACAGCAGTGAGTTGCATAAAGAATTTATTATCCTGAACTTCGAGTTCTTTGGTAATTTCACATTTTTCGAAAGACGCGCGAAATTTTCGCGAAATATTTTTATTACCGAAAAATATGTGCGATAAAAGCGATTAAGTCGGAAACATGCGTCGCGAAAATAAAATATGGAGACCGTCCAATACAATTTTTTTTTTTTTTTTTTTTTTTTTTTTCCGTTATTGGAACTTGACTCGGCGCTGTGCACCCCCCCCCCCCATCCCTCGCGCAGCTCTACTCGATCAAGCTGTCGCTGACACGCCCGCGAACTTTTCCATCTTGAGACGGCGCCGGTGCCTCATCTCATATGCTAAACCCGGCTCCCGGGGTACAGCACCTCCAATTTGTATTTGTCGTTTTAAAGAAGCTCCGCGAGAGATCTTACGCGCGGGGGCCCCGTTACCGCGGGAAAAAAAAATTAAGCTTACGTAATTTACTTTATAATATACAACGGTAAAAGTGGTAAATATGAAGCGTCGCTTTTTTTTTTAAACACGATTTTTTTGCCTGTTGAATCGAACCGCCACCCGCACCAATTTAATCCGCGTAAGAAAAATAGTACTTTGCGCTGATAAGTACGAACTGTTGAAATATGATGAATTAAAGTGGTAAATATGAAGCATCGTTTTTTTTATAGACGATTTTTTCATGTTGAATCGGACGGACACCCGCATCAATTTAATCCGCGTAAGAAAAATAATTCCGAAAATATAATTTTACGAAGACGAGAGACTGGAGAAAAATTGGAAAAAATTTCGAATTTTTTTTTTTTTTTTTTTTATTCGATGCGAAAAAAATATTATCAAATTTTCGATTTTTTTCTTTTTTACCATATAGTGTTTTTATTTCCTGTATCTTCGATCTTTGCGCTCTATGAAATCCACGATAACTCACTACTTACATGTGCCATTATAATAATTATAACCTAACGGCTCGAAAACCGAGTAAAATGTTTGCATTTTTTTTTTTTTTTTTTCACTGACTGAGAGATCGTGAAAACGAGAGACACGGAACGACATACTCGTCGGTGTAGAATCCCATATCCGAAAATTTAATATGTAGCTATTCCATTTCTTCGTCGCGCGATTATCTGCACTGTCGTTCGTTAACGGCGTTGACTATAATATCTTCGCGTTACGAGTTAACCCCATTTTCATAAACGACTTCGAAGGTACCGTAACTTCAAACCTTCGTCGTCAAAATTTAATTAATCCTTTCGCGTCAAGCATCATCCACATGTATTCCACTTGCTTCACGAAACTATCGATTGACGCATCTAATAACTCAAATTTAATTTGAAAATTGCAATGAACGACGCGAAATATTAATCAGACGATTCTCAGTATTCTGCAAAAGTAAATTATTAATAACTATCCAATTTTTTATGCAATATAACCTCAAAATAATTTTTGTTTTCGATCGATTGTTACTATTATTATTATTATGGTAATCGTTGTAATTATTATTATTATTTATTTTTTTATTATTTTTTTTTTTTTATTATTTTTTTTAACGCAAGTTAAATAAAAAAAAAAAATTATTTGAAATTCAATTTTTTAAATTCTTTTTACAGTTTTTGTCACATTTTTTTTTTTTTTTTCAAACCCATTACTTATCCGATCCCTTTTAGCTCGTTTCTCACCGTATTGATTCAATGATGCAACACGAAAATTGAATCAGTCTGCAGGGTCAAGCTGTTTAGCAATAGCCTCGAGTGTACGGATGCTACTGCCGTTTTCGATCGTATAACTTTGCTAGACGCACACCGGGCGATCTATAAAATCCCTCTGCGCCTCAACATTTTACGAATAAATATACTAAATATCCATACTACGCGGAAAAGCTGCGTTCTTATAGGGGGGAAAAAAGAAAAAGAATAAATAAACAGTGCACTTACGTCCGCCCACTATACGCACGAGGTGAGGCGGGTTACCGATACTCGCGAGAAAGTAAATCTACGGAGCTTTGATATGGGATATGCGTGACCAATCGCGAAACCTTCGCATACGGTAATACATCATCTCCGTTACGTCATACGAAACAAAACGTATATTGCGTCGCTGCTACGTTAACACGAGAATAGTCACGCGGGGGGTGTTTTCGACACCCCAACGCACGACGATCGAGTCTCAGCGCAGAATTTTTTTTTTACCGACTTGAAGTATTGTGTACCTTTCATCTAAAGGCACTAGAAAATAAAACGTATACCAGACAGCAAGCGGGTCGGACAACACCGCAACACGGTGAACAGTCCCCCGCGTGACCCTTAATTATTATCAATGCGGAAATATGATACGACATAAAAATAACGATATCTACGAATCGTTTTAATATTCATTTTTATCGAAAAAAAAAAAAAAAAAAAAAAAAAAAAAAAAAAAAAAACATAATAATAATAATAATCTTATAATATGATAATAATAATAATAATTTCTAGCGATCGCGCGTTTATCCCGAAAGGAATGATTTTTTTCGCTTGTTAACAGGTTTTTTGGTTCACACTTTATGACCCTGAAATTTTCTGCATCTGCAAAAAATTTACTTTGACAAGATGTAGCACCCAAACTATCGGCTTGGTAGTAAAAACTCTGGGGACTTTTCTTTTCCTTTTTAATTTATCTTCCAACGGATTTTTTCCAATTTTTTTTTCGAATTTTTCTATCGTAAATGCAGCCAATTTTCTACTTTGACACGCTGTTACATCTTAGATATTGCTTGAAAAATAAAATGTCATAACACTTTTCTGTTTCTTTTTCGATTGCCTAACAACGGATTTTCCGAAAAAATGTTTAGTATATTTTTTAAATTGCAAACTTTAGCAAGCTGCCACGCCTTGTCTATTGCTCGAAACAAATAATGTTTCAGTTCCTTTGTCGATTATCTATGACCGGATTTTTACAAATAATTTTCCTGATTTATTTTTTTGATTATTTTATCCTTTAGCAAACTGCCACGCGTAATCTAATGTTCGAAATTAATGGTGGAGCAGGACTTTTCAGTTTTGTTTTCGGATTGTTTATCAGCGTACCTCTATATTTTATTTTCTAGAATTTTTAGCGGTAATTATGACACAATCCTCGATTGTGTAATTTTCAGTCAACGAATTTCGTTGCACCTGCAACGCCATTCCTGCGCTTAGAATGACCCGGAACTAACGACGAGGACGTAGCAGGATTCTAGTTCCATTTTTTTTTATTTTTATATTAACTTCTTTTATCAACAAAACACGAACAAACAGAAATAAAAATCTAGAAACTATACAAAATTATACGGTTTAATTGTCAGACAAGGCCCTTTGTCGAGCCTGACTATTCGGGGTGCTTTTTTTAAGTGAGTCCCCTCGCCACTCACTCGGGGTGCTTTTTTTTAAGTGAGTCCCCTCGCCTCTCACTCGGGGTGCTTTTTCTAAGTGAGTCCCCTCGCCTCTCACTCGGGGTACTTTTTTTAAGTGAGTCCCCTCGCCTCTCACTCGGGGTGCTTTTTCTAAGTGAGTCCCCTCGCCGCTCACTCGGGGTGCTTTTTTTAAGTGAGTTCCCTCGCCTCTCACTCGGGGTGCTTTTTTTAAGTGAGTCCCCTCGCCTCTCACTGGGGGTGGTTTAATCTTCAGCGATTCGTCCAATGTGCACAAAGATCGCACGTGTAAATAAAAAAGCGATCTTCGATCTCTTCTCGCGTTTTCTTAAGGTGCGCCAGACATCCGAGATGGGTCCATTTTTTACAAATATTGCAACCCACCCATATCTCGTCCCTCCTTACTTCGCCAACACCACATCTCACGCAACGTTCGTGCACGTCTATCGACTTGACGACACACTCCTGTTGCAGCTTGACACGCAGCTCTTTCGGGTTCACTGGGCCGATTTCCGAAGCTCCATTTTTCAAGATTTCCCTGATGTAATGGATCACAAAAATTCCACAGTTGTATCCGTCAGCTTTATAGGGGTATTTACAAGATCCTTTGCCGAAATTACCGTCGGTGCCATAAAGGAGACGCCACATTGCAGAGAAGTTTCTCAAACACATTTCGTGGTATCGCTCACCGTTTTTTGCAGCGGGATCCAACACATACGTAAGCTTCGCCTCTAAATCGACATAGAGCAAAATATAATGACGATGTGATTTTAGGCGCAGTGGCAAGAGAAGTCGCTTTTCCTCCGACCATTCTTTAACACACATTGCTTTGAACTCATCGCTCATTTCTTCTACTTTGCCCTCATCAATAAATTTGCTAGAAAGTTCACAGACGAGATACGCGAAGAGATATCTGTGAGGAGAATCGAATATTGCGCAGCTGAAGCAGTAGTCGATGACGAGCCACGAGATCCACTTTCTGTTATACAGGGTAACATAATCTTCTCCAAGAAGAGACCGATAATTATCGCGATCGGTGGGAGTTTTCGGTACCGCTCCAACGAAATAATATCTCGGAGCACGCGGGACGAAGTAGTAGTCTTTATTCGCCACTGTTCCGTTCTCATTAAAACGAAGGGGTCTATCGTCGGATTCATTGCGCGTTATTTTTTTCAATGTCGAACGAGTATTGTAGGCGCTCCTTGCCACATTTTTACGTTTTCGACGCCAGAACTCGGATGACTTCATATTGTCCGGTTCGTCGACTCTCCGATTTCGCCTTCGCGGAGGAGATTCACACCAACCAACCATTGACGTGTCGTTGCTGGAGTCCTTCCGTTCCGACGTCGGTCGATCTTCGTCGAAGTCATCGTCGGTTGATTCGTGGACATTCGGAATGTTTCTCGCTTGCTCGTAACGTTCCTCGTCATTCGAATCATATATTTCAAGCTGTGATCGACCTCTACGCGCTCTATTCTTAATGTGCTGAGTACTTTCCGCTATAAGTAACTGCCTTGCTTTCAATAATGCATAATCGTATAGCTTGTCGATTACGCGTCCCGCTTTTATATTTATTTGATTTTCGCACACAGACTCTTTCACAATTTTAAAAGAATTTTCCGCAATGGCGTTCGAGTAGTGTTTTGTACCTACATCTTTTATTAGTAATGCAGTCCAGAAAGGCGCGTAAGGTAGTAGTCGACCGAATAAATATGTGACGAATGATTCGCACCGATATTCGTTAGGTTTCGCCTGACTATTCGAATCCCTGTCAATCGTCTTTTTAACTTTTTCTATCACAGCCTCGAATTTCGTGAAGAATGGACTCGTTGCATACATCGGTTGTTTTTTGTTTTTCTCGAGAACGATCTCGTCGCACTCGCTGCCTTCCGAGCCACCGTCATAAATGTCATCGTCGCTCGCGCCAAGAGTGTCATCAGTAACGGTACCATCACCGATTAACCGTTGTACAGAATCGAGAATCTGATAGGACTGTTTTTCCGAAAGCAATATCGTCGACAAATCGAAAACGGCTTGACAAAGCTCGTCGAGAGATTTACAATGAGTCAATACAGCCATTCCTTCCATTATTACATTTTTTCTTAGTCCTACGATCTGGTGTTTGCAAAGGAAGCGAGATACCATTTTCAAGAAGTGACCATAGCAAAGATGGAGGGTTACGCATTCGATTACCTTTCCACCAGTGACGTCCTCGTATGCCGCTACCAAGTAACTTAACACATCAGTATCATTCCAAGCTGACATTATCGCATTTATGCTAGCCCACGACCAGTCTACGACTATAGCTTTAAAAGGTGGCCACGCGACTCCTGCATCAATCCAGGTTCTTCGAAAATATGTTAAACAGTCTGCTATTGCAGTGGCTGTCTGATTATTCGAGATCATTTGCAACACCGGGAGTATCTTGTGCCGTTTCTCGACAACGCCGGAATATAGATAAACGCTCTTAGATTGACCGTACGGCTTCCTAATAATCGACCCTGTCGCATCGAAATGGAAGGTCACGAGTGGATTCTCCTTCAAAAATTGAATTTGCTCGTCACAACCGAGATAAATTATGAACGGGCTCAAGTATCTTTTTATAAAAGGATGTTCGTGACTATCGTTTGCATGAATACGTTTAACGATGTCGAGAGTGTCATCCGTGTCCAAGTCGTGTTGTCCCAATTCCTCGGCACGAGCTTTTTGATGCGCCTCCAAAGAATGCGTAAACATATAATTTCCCGAACTCTTTGCTAACTCTTTATCGATCACTGCGTATTGAGCAGCATGAATACGAGACGGTACTTCGTGCCTCAATCGCGCCTTCGCTTTCTTTCGTCGTCTTCCACGCAATTGGTAATTTAGGGTCAAAGTGTGAGACGCTGCACTGAGAGCATCCATGTACACACGGATTGTCGTATGTTTGCTGCGTTTCAACCCAATGATTTTATATCGACACTGGCATTTCGGTTGCCGGCAGTACGCATAATCCCAAAATTTGTTGGGCGTTCTTACGTTTGTACTTCTTTTAAAGCCATTGAATGTAAGGCAGCAAGTGATTTGAAGCTTTGACGACGGTAGTTTTTGACGAAGGATTTGATGCAAACGATCCGGTATAATCTTTTTTCTTTTAACGACGCGTGAAGTTTTTATTTTCAACGAGCCTATCAGGTGTCTAAACTTCTTTTTTGACTGTTCCGACGACCGACGCGCTTTAGTTTTTTTTCCTTGATATTCTAGACACGAGTCTTTGCTACTTACATCAAGAATCGAGTTCGAAATGCTTTCGGCACTTTGTGTACATTCTTCCTGCGATACTTTCAAACTGCCACTAAAACTTTTGCATAGGACTCTTTCCAAAACGATGTCGGCAAAATTTCGTTCGTTCTTCGACCATAGATAATACAGGTTAGTACGTAAAGCCGGCCTTTGCTTTTTCCTTACCCCCATACGCCTGTAAATCTCCGGCAGTAAGGCTTGTGATGTTGGCCCAGAATCTAAATCGTGAATCGTTCTCGCCGCTGAAACAACGGCGTCGACCATTTTGGTAAAATCAAAAGGCATTTTGTCTAATATCCTCTACGAAAATCGTTGTCCGATGTACGTAATTCCGATTTACGAAAAGAATTGACGGAAAAATCGCGTGCCCTCTGAAGCCTTGATGGACCCTCCGATCGGATCGGCTCAAAACGAATAAAGGAAGTTTCACTTTGCCGTCGAATTGAAATGTTATTAAGACATAATCGTGAGCAACGGCCACCGTGGGTTTCCTATGAGAATCTAGTATTATAGTGTTATACTCAACCTTGCCTGCGACATAGAAGCTCGTGTATAGTTTGAGCGTTAATGCGTTCTATGGCAAGTCGAAAATAATTTAGTGTCGTATTCACGTCGTACCGATTTTCTGGTTACAAAAACACATGCGAATCAGTAATAAAGAGTCGTGGTGCTTAAAGTCTGCGCAACATACCTTGATAGCCACTAACTTATATTACTGCCGTTTACTGTATTATGGTATCGCGCAATTTTCCTCCAGGTGAGGAGGGTTGAGGGAACGACGCTATGGCTTTTCCCATTCTTTCGACGTTGCCACCAAATGTTTTCTCTCACTCATTCTTTCTTCTGAATCTTAAATAGCAGAAAATATCGAAGTGCGAATTTTTTGTTTGAACAATGCGACAAGTTTTTCGTATACCTTTCTCGTCAACTATCTTCTACAAGTCCAGAGACTGTCTCAAGATAAAAGGGACATTGGCTGGAGCGCCGCTGTACATACTCTACACGCTCTGCCCTGCACTTTGTGCGCGTAAGTCAGATGCTCGCAGGTCGGAAACAGATTGCTCGAAAAAAATCCAATGATAAAAAATTGGAAGGACGACTTGACGGTCCTTAGACATTTATAATTTCGAGACATAGATAACGCGTGGCAGTTTGCTAAAGGATAAAAATATCGGGAAAATTATTTTTTTTAATCCGGTCATAGATAATCGACAAAGAAACTGAAACATTATTTGTTTGGAGCAATAGACAAGGCGTGGCAGCTAGCTGAAGTTCGCACTTTAAAAAATATTCTACATTTTTTTTTGAAAAATCCGTTGTTAGGCAATTGAAAAAGAAACAGAAAAGTGTTATGAAATTTTATTTTTCAAGCAATATCTAAGATGTAACAGTGTGTCAAAGTAGAGAATTTGCTGTATTTACGATAGAAAAATTCGAAAAAAAAATTGGAAAAAATCCGTTGAAAGATAAATTAAAAAGGAAAAGAAAAGTCCCCAGAGTTTTTGCTACCAAGCTGATAGTTTGGGTGCTACAACTTGTCAAAGTAAATTTTTTGCAGATGCAGAAAATTTCAGGCTCATTCACACTTTTGGATACGAAATTCTTCCGGAATTCTTTGATTTTTCAGTAATTTTTTTTTTTTTTTAATTTTGAAATTATCGATTTTTTTCACTTTTTTCTATGCAGACAATTCGATTGCGTTTTTTTCTTTGGTTTCGAATAGATTTAAATTTTTGGAGTTTCGGAGTATATCGGCCATTTTGATTGGTTTACCACAACTCTGCGCTTCGGTACGCAAAGCTGAAGATTCTGGTTCACGTATCCGTAATCCGCGGTTGCGGATTCCACGGTCGGCAATATAGCATATGTCTGTATAGAACGCGTATTCGAATGGGTGCTTCGAATCCGAATAGCCTTAACGCCACGACTGACCACAATTATGGACGATTCTCATAAATTATTTGCAGATTACTCCGACAAGATTCGCGATTTGTGCAAAGGGCACGTGCGGATTATCCGAGGTATTACCGACTGCGGGAATGTTCACTATGTCCGTCACGTGCCGGAAAACAGCCTTCCGGCGCGCCGTGTCCATTGGGCAAACGGACAGCTCTTGATGCTTTCAGAATGAGATTTCGCCAAACTGTCTCCTCGCGAATAAGGGAACAACTAACTCTCGAGGACCTATTCATAGAGACGTTACATTTTTTCCCCCTCCCCCTCCTTCGTTCACCCCTAATGGACGGGTTATTAACGTGGAAATTTCGGTGCGAACTATTAATCGTAACCTTTCACGTACGATAGACTTTTTGCCGGCCATATGCAACGCTGTTTTTTTTTTATAATAATACGCAAGTAAATAAAAAAATTCTTCTTAAATCATTGGATAAACAAAATTCCAAGGGTTTTCGGCAATTTTTTTTTTTTTTTTCAGAATTTTTTCGCGATGTATTATAGTTTAACGGATCACTTAAAGGAATTGATTGATAAAAACTGCCGGAAGTACGACAAACTTTTTGCCGGCCATATGCAACGGTGATTTTTTTTTTTTCATAAAATACGCAAATACATTAAAAAATCTCCTGAAACCATCGAATAAACGGAATTTTAAGGATTTTCGGCAATTTTTTTTTTTTTTTCAGAATTTTTTCGCGATGTATTATACTTTAATGGATCACTTAAAGGTACTGATTGATAAAAACTGCCGGAAGTACGACAAACGTTTTGCCGGCCATATGCAACGCTGATTTATTTTTTTTAATAATAATACGCAAGTAAATAAAAAATTCTCCTTAAACCATCGAATAAACGGAATTTTAAGGATTTTCGGCAATTTTTTCGCGATGTTTTATAGTTTAAGGGATCACTTAAAGGTAAAGATTGATAAAAATGCCGGACGTATGTTTACGTCATTAGTATGTAAGGCGTTAAATCGAAGGAGACTTGCAAATGTCTCATCGACGTTTATCTTGGAAAGCGGAAGATCCGAGAAAGTATATGCGCTGTCGGAGAGTTAATTACGATCCGAAGTTGCCGGTAAATTAGAGCAAATTATTCAGCAACGTTCGCTTCTCTATTGGAAGCTATCTTCGCAAAGATTTTTCGTTGAGTTGAGAAATGAATATTACTTTTAGTTGTATTCGTCTGCGTTGCATTTTTAAATAGTGCCGTTTTCTCCGCCGATGGACCGCAGTGAAATTAAATTAGCAACTCCGGAAAAGTTTAAGAAGTTTTGATGAAAATTTGACATTGTTCTGCGAAGAGAGGCATTTTATTACGATGCAGAGCCGCCCGCTGAGCGCATATCTGATCGAAATCGAAAAAAAAAAAAAAAAAAAAAAAAAAAAAAAAAAAAAAAATAGAATGCTGTTATTCGAGAAATAAATACCATCGTCTTGCCATCTGGAAAGGTTTCGAAAAACATTCGTATCCCCGAGAGCTCCGTCGATATATCAACAAAGTTCGATTAACGATTCGCAACTCGCGAATACGGCGATAAAATACATTGCATCGGTATCTTTACTCAAAATCGATTTCTTTTTTCTCGGTATACCGAGAAAATTCCTTTACATACCGGAAACCATTTGGATGTCGAAGATTCAAGTATTCATAATATTATAACACGCGTAGAGATGCGCGAACGATGTTTCGCTCACGTTGTACTATGAAAACATGTGTCGTTATATTTCTTTCGCGAAGCCTCAGCGCGCGTTACGTGGAAACGAGCGTTGATAAAATTACGATAGTAACGCAAACGAGATTATCCAATGTATTTTCAACTTTCGAAGTCCGCCGCGAGAGGCTCGTCGCTATCGAAAAAAATAATCGAAGGTCGAGGGGCATAAATATTATTGGCGATTTTTTTTCTCTTTTTTTTTTTTTCGCCGAAAATTGCAATGTTATTCGGAAATACGAATTATTATTGGGGATACAATTGTTCCGACTAAAATTACGCCGACTACGAACCTTCCATTTCTACTGAAAAAATCGGCTGTTTTTTCGGTAAATAAATTTTATCCCGAAATATTTGAATTTTTGGAATTTTTTGATATTACGGAGTGCGAAGTTTCACATGGGAATCAAATATATGCAAAAAATAATTAATAATAATAATAAAAATATATTTACGATATATGGAATGTATTTTTTTTTTTTTTTTTTTTCGTATGCGTTAGCAACGATAATCGTAATATTACCTGTGTAAAAAAATACTTCGATGCCGAAATATACGAATATTAAAATATTTAAAAAATAAATAAAGCATTCAAAAACGTGTAATCATTTATTTCAACCCCAACGGTGATTTCTTTCGCTGCCTATCTAAAAATTTCTGGAATCCTTACGAAGGGGGATGGGAGGGAGGGGGAGAGGAGGATAATTGGTACTTCAATAAATTCTTATTCTTGACTTTCGCTATTATTTATTTTGATGACTTTGCAACATCGCTAAAATGTATTCTTCATAGCTATTTATTTGGGTCACGTGAATTCACTACGCGAGAATTTCTTTAAGCGCAAAGACGAGGGAAACGAAAAATAAAAAAATACGAAATGCCTTTTGATTTATTTATTGGATGGGAAAAGTCGAGTCTCAAAGGTGCACCGCCCACTGGCGGTATTCGATAGTACGTGGCGATCGCGGAAGTCCCGTGAATCTTGCCGTCAGAAAGGTCTGTTATTTCTCGAATATCGACGAGATAGATATATATATATAGATATACGAGTTATTTATACGTATTCGATACAAACGCGTTGCCGTAAAAAAAAAAAAAAGAATAAAAAAGTGGCAATTTTTTTGGTTTACGGAAAATTCCCCGAAAAACAATTTCCCGAAAGGAAAATAGTGTTTACTGTCAATTGCAATTGTTAAATTCGTATTCTTGAGATATTTTATTTTCGGAAAATTTTTTTTTTGGAAAATTGTATTTTTGCGAAAATTGTTTTTCGGGAAATTTTCCGGAAACGATTTTTTTTTTTTTTTTTTTCTAACACCGAATATACTGTATTCCGGAAATGGAATTATCGGACGATAAGTGGAATAGTCCTTCGGACATAAGTAAATAAATTTGGATATCGGTGAAAGCTATGAAGAGCTTCTGCCGAAGTACCTATCCAATGTCCTCTTTTTCTCATTTATTTACTTTTCCCAAACTTAGTAATTGATATACATATATTTTTTTATCGAACTCTATATTCCCATCGAAACCTCGAATTCGATAAATTAAATTAACATAGCAAAAGGAAATGAAAAAATTCTTCGTAAAATTAATTTTTAGCGGACGATAATACGACGCGAGATTCTTGGGTTTTGTGTCGTATATCTCGACAATTAAGGTTCATTCCGGTACTGTTTCGAAGTTTTTAATTGCTTTTTCTTTTCCCTCATTATATTTTTTTAATTTTTCTTTTGATTGTTTCCATTCTTTCGCGGCGTTGACCTCTTTGCTATCTAATTGAGCGTTGAAAGTTGAAAGAACCGTCGACTGCAAGAGTAGAGTGTTAAGACGCTTTATAGGTGGAGAAGCGAATAAGAAATCGCAGGAAAAGCCGGGAGCGATGAATGAAAGCAAATACAGGTGATATCGGAGCATTTCGAGAAATCAACGCAATATTTTTTTTTTATATTTTCCGTCTTCGACGGGGAAAGTTAAGTTTCGTATCTGCGGGTAAATGCGTAAAGTCAATATTGGAGGAGAACTCATCGTCTATGAACAGAACTGAAAGTCGGCAGCGTGGTATATATATATATATATATATAAGGGTAGGTATGGCGATAAGGTAAGTGAGATTCGTATTTTAACAAAAGTAATATGGCGGTAGACAGAAAAGTAAAGGAACCGAGGAGAGACGAGAATACATAAAAGTTAAATACAAAAGTTCGCAGCGAGTAAAAGTTCGAAGCTATGCGTGAATATCGATCATCGTCTCGTTTGTTTGCCGAACAGGAATGAATTTTCTTTGGGCAAACAAAAGCGAATGAACATGAAAAAAAAAAAAAAAAAAAAAAATGGCTGCATGTCGGCGGAAGATCGGATTTTTGTTGGCGCATTAATTAAAAAATATTGATTTCTTGTTTCGTCTCGTTTCGATCTTTTTTAAGGGATGTTATTTTTTTTTTTTTTTTTTTTTTTCATTAAAAAAAAAGATATGTATATTAAAATAATCACAGCGAAAGAAATTGTAGATATAAAGTTAATAAATCAACAAGTCTTTGAAAAAAAAAAAAAAAAAAAAAAAAAATCGTTTATTTTACCAGTGAATTGCACTGCAAAACAGTTGAACTCGTTAACGCAAGCGGTTCAGTCGTAATTACCGATTTCAGTCACTGTCGAGCGAAACAATTTCACTTAAGTGTTCCGTCTGCATGGTACGTGTTTACAACGCGGGGTTCTGCGACTCGCCTGCGGCTCGAAATTAGGGAAACATCGATAGCGCACCCTCCGCCCCAAAAAAATCGTGAATGCCGATCGCGCAACGGGTGGTATATTGCAAAAGTTCGTGGATTTCAGCGTCAACAAGCGACGAGACAAAATCTGACGAAGGTTGAGGCTTTCCAACAGTGAAATAAGAAGTCGAACTACACGTTCAATAAACCCTCGTGGATCCCGGATGATCCTCTCGTATCTCATGTGTGTTATGTCTCCTTTACTGTCCGAACGATACGCGCGCAGCGTGAGTGCAAATTTGTAAACAAATAACTCGGATAATCAAACACTGAAGACCCGAATAATAAAAAAAAACACTGTGAAAATCGTCTATAAATTTAATGTAACTTACGACTTTAATTTTTTGAATATCGTAAATTAATCGAAAAGTCTAATATTCTGTGCTGTAAATTTAAACATTTTTCGTAATTTTTTAAAAATAAATTGTTTTAAAATAAATCGCAACTTCTTTGCTATTATTATTCTGCTTTTTGCATTACTAATTAATCATTATTATTAATTTTTAAATAAAATATTTATAAGGTTTTCTCATTTTATTAATCGCTGTATAATGATTTCTGATTAATAATTAAATACACAAAAATAGCGTTAAAAGTTTCGATAACTGTATATTTATTTTAAATCAGAAATTTGGTAGACATACTTTTATTTATTCAATTAAAATTCATTAATTGATTGTTTATTTAATTGCATAGCATTGAAAAATGCCGGAAAATACGGCGAAAAATTCAATATACTATAACGCAACGGGATCCCTACTTTACGCACAAAATTGAAAGACAAGCGGATAGTTGAACGATAAGCTCGCGAATCGATATTATCGACCTGCGATCAAGTATCGCGGAACTTAGCGCAATCGCACGCGGCCCGCCATCACTCGGCGCGAATCGGAGAGAATGAGAACGTCGAAACGAACATTCAAATTCGAAGAGTCGAGTAAAGAAAAGATACGGAGCACCTGCGTCGATACTTATAGGTAACTATAGAATAAGGAATAAACGACATACGCCTTATTCTCTCGAACTTCACGAACGCGCGTCACTCTGATGATATCTGTATTATATTAATTTCTCTTTATGGACCGAAGCAGCAGATTGCTTTGCGTCTGACGCGCGTTCTTTTCTTTTATTCGAATGCAAAGTACAAATGATGTTTCAGAACTTCCGGTGAAAGAATTATCGTAGTTTATTATCGGGGAAAATAGATTACCATCGTAGTATTTTCATTAAAATTCAGATTTTATATTTAATTTACAGAATTTTCGTAATTATACATTTTTTTCTTAATCATTATCTTTTATTTTTATTTAATTTTTTTTTACGGTAAAAAAAAAAAATTGGCGAAAATGTACGTACAGTTATTATGAAAAATGACTACACGACTGCAAGACAATTTTTTTTTTTTAATACGATTGAAACAAAATATTTAAAAAGAGCGAATTCTTTCGTATAGCAGATGAAATCGGAAACATTTGTTATATCAGAAGCGTTTTTTTTTTCTCATCCGCGATTTCTGTTCACTTTGCAAAATGTTATTTATTTCTATCAGTTTTTCCTACAAATTACCCGAACGGATTTTTATCTTTGTCGCGAACGTGAACGACAAAGTATTTTTCTTTTACGACTTTACTGTATCGTCGTAACGTCGAATTTGAAGTATACGGCGCTTGAAGCGAAACGAGTTCTGGACACTCAAAAAAAATGCTATAAAACGTTAACGATCATTCGGAAAGCAAAAAAAGTAACGGAAAAATTAAGGAAATAATAGACGGAAGACCTTGGAAGACCTTTTTTTTGTTTCTTTCAACGTTCGAACTCTCGAAAACATTCGAATGAACCAAACGGTCGGAGTCCCGACGTTTAACGCGGGAGACACAGTTATATCGGATATTCGGTGTACGTGAGATAAATTAGGAACTACGCGGTAAGTTCTATACGACTAAACTTTGGCGCCAAGTTGGTGTCGTAAACCCAGCAGCTGATGTAGAGTGGGGGATTTCAGACACGAGGGTGAAGAAGTTCATTATAAGAAACGTAAATATATATTGTATACATAGAAAACAATAGAAATAAAGAAAATATATGATACATATAGACATGAAAACCAAAAAAAAAAAATATATATAAATACGATAAACCAACGAACGAATGAACGCCGACGTCAATTAGCAGCTGGAAATCGCGTTAACATTGAAATTCGTTTCACTATCGCATTATAGATCGCGAAAAAAAAAAAAAAAAAAAAAAAAAAAAAAAGCATTATTATTATTTTAAATTTTATCGTTAATAAACAATAAATGGAAATTTAATGAAATAATAATTGTCTTACGAGAATATAAAGCAAAAATTGATTTCCGCAGCAAGAAAAAAAAAAAAAAATTAATTTCGAGTGTTTCGATCTTTTTGGATATTTTAAAACTGTAATGACTGAGTTAATTGCATGTATTTAGTTTTCACGCAGGCGGATCAATTGTAAAATACATAGTAAATATCGAGTTCTATGTACCTGACGTCGACAAATATGCGTTACGGTTCCTCGGATGTTTAAACACCCAATCGGGTAAAGCGGATCTTACATTCCAAAATATACGACATACGCTATCAACCGATTGCCATAATCCTCATTCCCCTTAAGCAAACAGCCGAAAACCAATCGACTGTGACGATTACTCTTAGCTGTAGTTCGATGCTAATCGCGAACGCCACAGACCCTTCCGCTGCTGTATCCGATCTAATCGAGACGAAGCCGCGTGTCATCCGCCTAAATCGACAACGCGGAATGTCGATTAATGACGATGGGGAGGTCTGTCACAACGCGAACTCTAAATACTGCGCGTCACTTAAGAAGTTCGGACGCAGTAGACAGACTGCGGTAATCAAGAATTCGAGTTTCTCACTAGAAATTCAAGACCCCGAGGCATCCGAGAGACGCGCATCAAAGACATGCAAATATGTTGGATCCGCGAAGGTACGTAGGATAATTGACTTTTTTATGAGTTTTCACATCGGTAGACTCATAATTATGGGATAGAAACGGTTTTGTTTTACTCGTTGTTTCAAAAAAAATTTTTTTTTTGCTCCGCGAAGTGGTGTCTCGTAATTTATAGCGCCTATTATCGATTCTATTTTACGAAATATTTCGCAAAAAAACGCGAAAATGACTGACTTAATTTTTTTTAAAATCCTCGAATAACGCGATAACTATCGATAGGTATCGAAAAGTACGAATCTATATTGACGAAATAAACGAATATAAATCGATGTTAAAATAATACGGTTACGATGTATGTATAGTATGTATTTTTTTTAATAGCCGATTTTTTAAAAATATTATACATTTGCCTAACAAAGAACACAAAAAAAATTCAGAATTGAGGAAATAAGAATCTCGAATACGAGATGTCGTGATAACTAAAATTAGCTTGGCATTTGGCCTATTGGCCTAAAGCCACGAAGGATGGATGAAGACGAAGACGACGAAGAACTCTAAAATCAGTACGAAACTTCTTAATATGATAAATAACAGTACATAACATCGACGAGTTACGCTTCTCAGAAATACGCGAGACATATTGTACTGTCGTAATATATCGATAGGCGAATCTCCATTTTGATTTGATTTTGACAAATGAAATTCTTTCACTGGAATGCGAAAACCATCATTCGGTATCGCGAAAGATGCGGAGCAAATTCCACACAAATATTGAAAATTCTTCGTCGTTCGTTTTAGTGAACCTTTCTGTTTTGAACTCATGTCGGAATGCTGCGATACTGCAATATCGCAGCACGCAATTTGTTGTTATTAAACTACAAAAAATAATAGAAAGGGTTGTATAGCAGAGGTACAAAGGTATAGTCGTGTTGGTGTATTGGTACTGTTGTCTGAAAAAAAAAAAAAAAAAAAAAAAAAAAAAAAAAAAAACTATCGCGCTATTTAACAACAAACGTATAATTGTCGCGATAAGGATTTTCCTTCAAACGCGAGAACACTTTGTTCCGAAGCTGAGGCTTTAAAAGCATTTGAAGTGTCTGTTGCCTTTTAATTTCCATCGTGTTGCATCGCGCCAAGTTTTCCATTTCGTTTATTGATGGCTTTCCTTTCTTTACGCTACTGCCACTAATTGTTTTCATGGGAATGTTGTCGGATCTTTCGTATTTAATGAATAACAGTTTCCCACCCTCTGCAACTAACCTATTCTATCGGCGAACGAGGAAAAATTTGCCAGTCATTTGATTGCGAACGATCGCAGAATCGGATCGCTAGAAAACCCGCATAATTTCTGGCGGAACAATACGACGTTCTTCCGTATATCTAATTTCGCTATTACTGGAAACGAATTAAATTAATCCGAATGGGTAACGATGGAAATTTCATATATCGTTAGCATTGATACTTTGATCCCAATTTCTCCACTTGCGAATCCAAATAAATCGCATATTACTAATCTCCTTATGAATTCGATATCCTCACTGGTATCGAGAAGAGAGAGTTAAGGTTAAGAAGAACGCGGAAAGGACAATAAAGTTTTATAGTATTCGATAAAAATCGCGGTAAGCGACTTGTAGCCACTCCGATTTCTCTTTATCCGCCATCCAATTACTGCGACGAGCTAACGAAATAGCCTCTTAAAAAGAATAATATGTTGCGAGATCGCACGAGTTCTTGCCGGTCGCGTATGAACGTTGTCGTAAAGCGGATAGCACATTGGCCCGCGTTGCGCCTCACCTCTGAACAGCGCTTTCAGGAAGATACCTGGACATCAGCCCGTTAAGCGTGTATTCTTAATCTCGTAACTGAAGTGTTGCTTACGCTTAAGAAGGTTGGAGCGCTTGGTGTTCATTTCGCCTAAATGGAGAGGGTATTGCGAACACTTCTCGATAATATAAAAATCCGAAAAAATTCATCCATATTAAAGATACTTAAAAGATTAATTTTGCATAATAATAATTGCTAAATATTATTAACAAATTGATGAAAAAAAAATTGTTAAATAAATCTACGGTAACCCAACTTTTTTTTTTTAATGAAAATAATTCGTTCATTTTTCTGAACACTTATGCATTTTTTCAGATTTTTATCTTGGGTTTGAATTTTTTTCTTTTTCTACACATTTTTTCCATATAAAAAAAAAATAAATTCAAACCAAAGATAAAAATCTGAAAAAATGCATTTGTGTATTCAGAAAAATGAACGAATCATTTTAATTAAAAAAAAAAAAGTTGAGTTATCGTAAATTTGTTTAATAATTTTTTTTTTATCAATTTGTTGATAACATTTTGCAATTATTATTATGAAAAATTAATCTTTTCAGTACCTTTAATATGCATGAATTTTTTCAGATTTTTATACTATCGACAAGTGTTTGAAATTCCCTCTCTATTTTGGCGAATTTAGGCGAAATGAACACCACGCGCTCCACCCTCCTTAAGGTACATAATAGAAGAAACCACATCAAGATGAGCTTCCGAAGTAGTAGCATCGATAATCAGCTTCATTTTGATGAGATTGGATTGCATTGGATTTTAGTCCATTTCATTCAGAATTTCGGAAAAAATGGAACAAAACGGATCAGTTACGAAATATAGGTAATTGTAATGATTCCCGAGGCGTGTATTGACCATTTCATACCTAAGAATGAAATGTATAACAAATATTTCGAGCTTCGAAAAGCATTATTCTGAATATCGGGGTTGAGAATGAAGACATCAAGGATTTGGTTGGAAATATAGATCCCCTTTAATCCCTCAATGTTCTGTTCTTTAGCGATTGTACTTAAGCCCAACGTCGTTTTTGTCGTCGAGAGGATTGTATGCACACAAGTACCCGAGGACTTTACCTTTCCTCCGAAACTACGAGAATAAAAACCAATAGTTCGAAGTTCGCGGATTGACGAGCTCTGCGCCATCGTCCAACCCGCGCTGTGCACCCGAAGGATTAAACTAATGTTGCAAGTTGCATTTTCTTGTTGCTTTGTAAATAGTAACTGTAAACGCGAAAGTTGCGCAAACGCTGGTATTGTTTCAAATGATGATAAGAAATCAATAATTATACAGAGTACAATTATCCAGATGATGGCTGTTGCTTTACGCGAAAGCGGAAACGGCAGGATATCATAGGCAGCTGTTATCACAAAGTCGGTAACATTTGTCGGAGTTGATAATGGGATCGAATTTTAATCCTATATAAACGACTTCAAAGTTTCGCCGTTATTCGTCTGTGTTGCCGTTTGGATTGTCGAGTGTTGTTTCGAACGTTGAAAACTTCGTATAAACTATGCGAATGCTGTGAGGCATTTCACAGACACTGAAGATACCAACGTAAGTATATACTTACGTACGTAGCTTCTGCCATTCGCGCGGAATTCCATTATTGTAACGGTGAAAATGATTCGCCAAGGGGAAAGTTTGATGTTTGACGTCGTTACATCTACCCGGCGAGTTTGTCGCAAGAACCTCTTACCATCAAGAGAACGAGTCTCGCTATATTGTCGTACAGTTACGGCCACTAAACTGCAGTACTAACCATCACAGTACTTCATTTAGATATATATATATCCAAACAAACAAAAAAATCTGTAAAAGTACACGCGAAAGTTTCTAATAAACTTTTTCATTGAGATGCATCCATATTTGTCGATAGATTTTCGTCATCGAAATGCTATTTTGTCGAAAAATAGTATAATAAGGATATTTAAAAAAATATATTTCTGCAAAAATATGAAAAATTATACGATTCATATGTTAATTTCATAAAAACATCGAATTTCGTATATTTTTAATATATTTTTTTATATCGTTTTTTTTTTTTTTTTTCGTATAAAATATATCGAAAAAATCGTAAAGATGTATTTATAAAATATTTATTTCGTATGCATTCGATAGGAAAAATGCCATTGGATGAATGCGGATTGCAGTTGAATGCAATGATATTCGAGGGATTTGCTGCAATGCGCGAAGTATTCGGTTATCCGGTTCATCGCGCGCAACACAACCGAATCGACGAATCCTTTATGGAACGACGAATTATAGAAGACGGATGTCATCTTCGGCGGGGAGTAAAATAGTTCGGAAGTTTAATACGAATCGCAGTAGTGCGCAAAACTGGATAAGACGATGCGATCGATTTCCCGTGGGTGTTACCACCCCTATTTCAATACGATGCGGCGAGACCACCGAAATCCATTGGGATTTTCCCTTCTCGCACACTCCTGACATTTATATTGACATAGCATCGAATATCTTCGTTTTACTTATAGCACTACCGATGCAGTATACAACGATAAGACGAACGGGGTAACGCGTGGTATCAGGATGAACGCAAATCCGTCCATATATCGTCATTTTTTTCATCTATTTTTTCGACTTTTTTCAATTTTTGCGGTTTTACGAAACCTCCAATCCTCGAGTCCATTATTTCCCTCGCGTCCGGACAATACGAGACAAAATTTTATACACGTGCAAAACATCGCTGATTCCATTTCGCGTGTCTTTTTTTTTTTTTTTTTAGCCCCGACTTCTGTAAATAGTTCTATTGAATTTTAAACGAGCGCTTCCGGCATAACATTGACCTCAATTTTCATGACAAACCACTGCTCGGTTCGCGCAGTCTGCCCGGTAGCCGTCGACGAAGGCCGTCCACGTAAGTGTATCTCGACGCGTATGTAACCCGAACGAGTGTGACGTACCTATACGAGAGCAACTACAAATGTGCCGCGATTTGTATAATAGCGAATAATGGTCCGGAGGATAATGCGCTATAGGATTCTGGCCATCTGGTTGGATAAATTTCAGGGTCGGCGAAGAATCACTGTGATATTGATATCTGCGTTAAACAGCTCGCGAATATGTATCGATGTATTAGTAACTTCTATGAGTTATTTATTATATATATGTATATATAATTTTTTTTTTTTTTTTTTTTTTTTTTTTTTTTTTTTCGTTATAAATCAGGTTATTTTTTTTTTTTTGCTATTGCTACCGATATCGCGCGAAGTGCATTACGGAATACGATCGGCATGCGGGCGTTAATCTCGATAGAGCGAACCATTCTTTCCGGAGCAGATGTTCGGAAAATAATACTCTCGCGAGACACGTTCGTTTATCTTATATTTCACGACGATAATAATAACGAACTCAACGTATGCGCGACCTCAGGGAAATAAACGTCCGCTTATGCGTTTTCATGTATCGTTAAGCACGCGGAACATATTTTCTTACGTGATTCATTTTTTGCCGACAGATCGATAATTTTCCTGTCGTCATAAAACGTTTTTTAAAAATACATATCGTAATTATGAGATTCGTATAGTTTTAACGCTATAATGTCGAGTGTACGATTTTTTAAACAGTTTTTTTAAATATATATTTATTAATTTTGATCTCCAAAATCTGACGGATTCGAATTTTTTTTCGAATTTTTCTAAAAAAAGTAAAATATTTTTTAAAAATTTATTTTTAATTAAACATTTTTAAAAAAATATTTTACTGCGAAAAAAGATCGAAGTTGAGAACACATATTGTTGAAATCAGGAAAAAGGCTTCGAAATTAAAAGTGTTAAAAAATACTGCATACTTAATGGGTGAAACTAATGAATTGTTATCATTTTTTGAATATTCCCCTAAAGATCGCCAATTCCTCGACGGTAACCCGTAAAAAAAAAAAAAAAAAAAAAAATGTTTAAAATATTTAATAATAACAATAAATAAATAAATAAATAAAAATAATTAAAAAATCGCGAGACATATAAAATTACGAGAATATCATACTAACCATTTTGTCATACGAACAAATCGGTTAAGACGCACATAAATTTCGAACAGATGGGTAGAACACGCCATTATCATTGCCAAAAGCATGTTTATTGCTTCAACCTTTCTCCCTTCGCCGCAATATTTCAAAGCGTCTGCCAGATTTCGACAAATAGAAAAAAAAAAAAAAAAAAAAAAAAAAAAACTTTCGATCCTCAAATCGTGAGTTATCGCGAGTAGCGTACGATCTCAAGAATACATATGTGCGATGGTGTTATACGATATAAAACAGATAAGTTGACAGTCATAAATTTCGAACAGATGGATAAAGTAGGATAAATGGAGTTTTCATTGCCAACCGCTTATTTCACTCTCCAATATTTCTCCCTTCTCCGCAATATTTCAAAGGCTTTGCCAAAGCTTTGACAACAAAAACGTCCGCTGCGGGGTTAATCAGCGGTACTCACGATATTGTTATCCGGTTTCGAGTAGTCGTTGACACGAGCGTATTATCGTTCGTTGGGTCGCGAAAGATTTCGTTAGCGTCGAATTTTACGAGCCTTTTGAGTGTTTATATTTTTTTTTCGAGTGGGAGACTTAACCTTCAATTGTCTACGCGAAAGTACTTCGATAATTGGACAGCACACGTGTCGCATTGGCTTCAGTTTTATGCACCGATCGAGAGGAAAACGCATCGTAAAGAAAGAGCAAAGCAATCGAGAGACTCCGCTGACTCCGCGTGCAAAAACGAGAAAAAAAAAAAAAAATCTCGAATAAGCGTTTGTCAGCTGAAGCCGATGGATCACGAAGCGCGTTGTACCATCTGTACGCTCGCCACACGGCACGTTTGAGATAATCCAAACACCTCGGACACGCGGACTTGGCGACTCGCAGTTCGCGCGCGGACTTTCGGTAAACAACATCGCGAACGAACTGGCGAAGCACTTGTGGCTCGCGAAACGAGTGAATTCGAATCTCACGTCGATACAAAATCGATCGTTTCGAGAAAATAAAAGTTTATTTTTTTTTTCGCACGTTTGCATCTGGTGATTTGATGTAAATGTTTGTGAAACTCACGTCGCGTTAAAAGTGTTTTATATTGTTTATTGTGTTTTGAAAAAATTTCTCCGATATGATAGTTGAAAAAAATAAATAAACATCTGAAGATTGTTTTTAAGGATTTCGGAGATATCGACGTTTAAAATCGCAGTAAGTATTTTAATTATTGTTGAGAAATAAAATGCGTTTTAAAAGAGTTCGTCGATTTTCGACGAAAAAACGTATTTTATTTTCATTTAAAGGTGAAAAAAAAAAATTCTCCACTTATCCCATACAATCGTTCGTTGTGACCAGTGAAGATTTTAGAAGTGCAATTTTTTTTTAAATAAAAAAAAATTGAAGTTTTTTCGCACGTTATTATATTCGATATGAACAATCAATTGCATGAAATTTTTTATAAGATATTTTTTTAAAGGTTACATTTTTTAAATTACGCTTTTTGATCTGAAATTGTCGACTTCTTCCCCTTAAACAATAGCATTTTTTTAGGCCGAGAAATGTTTTATTAGCGATAAAATTTGCATATGTGTATTTTTACACAATTTTGATTTTCCTTTTGCGTTTTACGTAAATCGCGTATTTTTTTAAATTTTTTCATAATTCGCAATCGATAATGATATGATATATATAAAATATAAAAACAAATATAAGTTTTAATTGAATTAAAAAAAAAATTATGTCAATAACATTAAACTCTCATAAGTAGACACGCAGACCGCGTGCATTTGAATCGTGATATCCGCTAATTAAGGAAACTTCTGCGCGTTAATAATGTCGCCGTGACGTCGCTAGTCGGGAGAGTCTACGCGCAAGAATCAGCATACAGAATGGAAACACATTAGCACGTTAAACTTGAGGAAGAAGAGAGAGGAAAAGGCATCGACTAAGAATAAAAAAAAAAAAGAAAAAAAAAAGAACGGAACACGTAGTTCCGTAATTAATTAAAACGTTGGAACGATGAATTTATTCCAATGTTGCAATATCGCGTACAATCGTGAAGCCAAATAATTTATTAATGATTAAACGATCGTTAACACAAGCCGCGTTTATAAATACGAAAATATAAAAGGCGCTTTGATGAAAATGGCGATATTTGCATTTATAATGAATATCCAAATTGTAGGTACGTTATGAATGGGTAAATGATATCTCTGATGGATTTTAGGTATCGCGAGAACAGCAGAATAACCGCAGAATGGAGAACGATAATAACTGGTTGGCGAATGTGACAAAAGGTGCCTTTCAAAATCAATATATTCTCGGCGATATAATCGGCAGGTGAGTGTTTGTGTATATCAAATTGAAACGTCAGTGAAACAGTCAAATTGATTAATTAATAAAAAAAAATTAATAAAAAAAAGAACATTTTTTAAAATTCAATTGGAAAATCTTCATTGTGAATTTGTTGAAAAAACATAATAAATGTTTTAATTATATTTTTTTATTAATGTGTGGTCTGCTATTCAGTGACTTTGGTAAAAATATAAAGGCTGTGCGCAATTATTCAAAGAAAAAAAAAAAAAAAAAAACTTGAAATATATGAAATTCCATGATTTTCTATTATTATTATTATTATTCGATGCAAATATATTGGATATATCATAGAAATATTTTGCGATATATTTTTTTTCCATATTTCGATGTTTTGGATCGAAAAAAAAAATTTCGTTGAAAATTGTTGTTATTAATGATTTGGTATCCATTTCCATTGGTACGTTTCGGCAGAGTAACAGATGCAACTTTGAGCGGAATATTAGCTTTTCAAATTCAGAACAGTCGGTTGCTTCCGCTGTTTGCATGCCGAGTTATGTTTAACGAAATGGATAAAATAGAATTAGTTATGCTACTGTATAAAGGCAAATGCGCACTGCACATCTCTTGCACTCGTTGCACCGGTAATGCTTTAACGATACGCTTCACTCAGCAGTATTGTATTCTTGTTTTTTCGTCTGCCGCAGGGGTTCAACTTCGACAATACACAGTTGTCTTCACAAAGGCAGAAAAAAGTACGCCTGCAAGATTATGCCAAAGGTAACGCTGTATTATTATAATAAAAAGATCAAAGAACGATTACTTCCGTCAAGAAAAATGCGATCCATTCATTTTATCTTTTTATTTAATTTAATTTTTATCACAGTCCTTATATCTTAAGCGAAATTCGATTAAATTTCATTTAGATTCGAATTTTAGATTGGAACCACACGAAGAGAAGGTTCCGATACAATTTACCATATATCTAGTAAAATACATCGTAAATGTTTGGTAGCGCGAAGCTAATGTCGCCACCCATCGAAAAGTACGCAAACTATGCAAATTTCACCATAAAATATGGTAAAAATTCCCATAAATGTGGTAAAAATCCTCATAGTGACGAGAATTTTCGTAACAGGTGGCGCCACAGTCGAATTTTACCAGATGACATAGTCTTTTCTAACAGTTCCTTCTCTCCGCGCAGTTAAATCGGCGCTTTTGAAAGACGAAACAAGTTACTTAAATACAATTTTGCTGATACTACGGAAATAAATAATTTAACTAACAGTTAGTACGACTAATTTAGTATTTCTTTTAACGAACGAAATATGTACTTTACCCCCCGCAAGTGCCGATTTAGTTGCTACAACCGATTTTTAAATGGTCTATAGTTCGCTATTATTCATGTGCGCAACTGCCGGACTCATCTGCAAAAGTGCTGTTAAATTTTTTTTTCAGAATCGACTAAACAAAGTCGACACCGGTACGAGATTGCAGGCGCTTCTGCGACTGCGTCACATTAACATCGTAAGAAACTATTCGTAATTTCAAAGTCGCAAGTTCTTCCGACATTTTTTAATGGATTTTTTTCTCCACATTTCAATATCGCTTTCAAATCGCTAATTTTACGAATTCATAATGATCCAAAAAAAATCGTTAAAAAATTTGCAATTGAAATTTTTTTTTTTTGCAATATTCATAAAAAAAAAAAAAAAAAAAATGTCTACAATTTCAAGCTTCGTAAAGTACTCGAGTCGTCGGAATATGAAATTAAGAATAGAAAAATTACGAAATTCGAAATTGCCGATTTGTTTTACCTGTTCAGTCGTTCCACTCGACCTCGTTGCGCGTGTTTTCTCGAGATTAGTCTCACGAATTTTAAACATCGCGTCTAAATCACCTGACCTTCAACTGTGTAAAATCGGTCTATAAGAATTCGCGTTCGCGTAATTGCGGTTGAGTAGCCACTCGATTTTCACAACGATCAGCCTTGACGCGAGGTCACTAGGACGCGATGAAATGAAAGTAACGCCTTGTGAATGTGAAAAATTCGTTTTTTTTAATGCAGGTGTCGGTAAGGGAAGTTTACGACGATCCACAACGAATTTTCGTCATCGAGGATCTCGCGACAGGTGGCGAGTTACTCGAGAGATTGGCGTCTCGCGGCGAATACTCGGAAAGAGATGCAGCGAAGGCGGTGCAGGATGCGGCATCAGCTTTGCAGGTTATTGTTTATAAATTTAATAATAATAATAATGAATAATTAATAATTGATAGAAATATTTTTTTAATAAAAAAAAATTAATAATAATTTTTTTTTTATCAAATTAAATTATTTCCGATAAAAATTTAAAAATATCGTTGTTTCAGTACATTCACTCAATGGGTTTTTTTCACGGAAGCCTGAGACCGGAAAAGCTTCTCTATGCGAACGAAGACGAAGATTCGAGGCTTCTGCTCGTAGGAAACGAAGCAACAACTGTATCTCAGAGTTCATACAAAATTCTCTACTGCGGTTCGTATTTTCATTAATTTTTAATAATCTATAACCACTTTTATGATTTTGATATTCGCAAACGCTACCGTCGAAGTTAAATGTATAAATACCAAAGTTTATAAATATTACGGAACGTCGAAAGTGATGATAAAGTAGTCGGGAAAGAGCCCATTGTGCGAAAGTAAACTGTCGGGTGGTTTCTTCGTGAACTAAAGTGGATATACTATATATATACTTCACAGCGCCGGAAGTGATAACCACCGGGAAGCTTACTTCGCCGTCCGACATATGGAGTTTGGGTATCGTACTTTACATAATGTATGACTTCATTATTTAACCTTTGCGCAATGAAAGATGGGTTTTTCAATAAAAAACGAAGAGCGTTATATCAACATGCGAAGTCTCTCGGCGTTTAATGTTGCAGGCTATGCGGCTTCGAACCGTTCCGTAAAACCGAGGAAATGTTTCCGTCACCTTACTGGGATGATAAAAGTGATGAAGCTAAACGACTCACAGCACAGGTATTGAGGAAAATACAGAACGAATATACATGCAGCGACTATACTATCAATTTTATCGATTTTATATTAAAAAAAAAAAAAAAAATTCTAAAATTTTTTTTTTTTTATTATAATAATATATATTTATATATATTATAAATATATATGTATGTTATGTATTAAATATATTTTTTGTATATTTTTTTTTTTTTTTTTTTTTTTTTTTTTTTTAAGTTGATGCAGCAACTTCCGGAGGACAGACCAACCGCGACGGATCTCCTAAATAATTCTTGGGTTCGCGGAGAAAAAACAGCGCAACATTCCATGACAGAAGTCGCGCAAAATTTGCGTGAATTCAATGCCCGAAGGAAATTTAAGGTATCAATTAAATATAAAATAAAGTTAATTAAAGGGGTTAATTAATATTAATTATTCGATAAAATATCGAAAGGTTATCGCGATATTTGTTTTTTGAATTTTTTTTTTTTTTTTTTAATGCTTCGATTGGTTAACGAGAAAGTTCGGTGGAGTGTCGAGTAATTATTACATTCGCGGATAGAAACGCCGACGCAAATTTGAAATTTTTCGAGCGAAAAATTCCGCGCGGCGCTCATTCGTGTCGCGTTTGTTATTGTTTCGAAATTGTTGATTGATAAAATTAATAACCGGTCGGGGAAAAACCGGTTAATCAAATTATGGATATTTTTTCGTAGGCTGCAACGCACGTGGTGAGAGCCGCGCATCGCGCCATCGCTATGACTCATTGTCACGGAGAGGTGGTGGGATAAGTCATCAAGAGATCGTACGGGCGACGAATCTCATTTGCAACGATTCACGTGTATCTCTTAATGTATACATTATTTTTTCTTAATTTTTTTTTTTACTACGATGGAATTTTTTATTTATCCTCGTGATGATTTTGTATCATTGGCCAAAGATAATAAATTAATAAAGTATTCCCCTTAAAGCCTTAAAGAAGTATTTTCCTTATAAAATTAAATCTGTGACTCGAAATATATCGAAATAATCGAAAATATTACGATCGACTAATTCGATGAATTCACAACTTTGGAAAAATTTCCTTATCGGCACCTTAATGATATCTTTCTTATCGTTGATCCTTAATAAAAGTTAATCCGCGACGATGTGACCGATTTTTTTTAGAAGAATAATCAACGATACATCTGTAGAATTGGGTGATTAAAAAATTCGATTACTGTTTGCGAATAAGTGCTTTCGGGAGCAGCGGCTGGTAAGACAGATCGCGGGATATCGACTGAAATGCCGGCATTTTTATCCGCTGTGGCGTAATTAGAAATTCTTATAGCTTCCGATGGTATATTAGTTTCCCTGGGTAACTGGAGGTTCGACAAAACCTGAGGCAATATTTGTCAGTTGCCAAAGTATCGAACATTCAATCATTGAAAACCTGTATTACCGACTGTTCGTTTATTTTAGTAAAATCAACGAAGTTTGATTTTTAATTGCATGTGAAATGCTGCGGTCGGTAATAAAAATTATGATGCTACTTTTGTTAGGGTACTGAAACTTAAGCATTTAGTTTACCATTGAAAAAATAGCATTACAGTTTACATTATCGACGGAGCGCGGATCTCACATGAAGATAAATTAAATGGTAAAATTTATCTATAATATATCCAATGTATTTTCGACGAAAAATTGTATATTACGGAGATATTTTTATAGATATTTCGACAAATATATAAAAATTATATTATTAATTTATTAATTATATGAAAATGGTATATTTCATTTTTTTTTTGAATTTTTTTTTTTTTTCATGTGGGGGACTGGAGATGTTTCAAATGACCTTAAGAACCTGTAAAGCTTATCATATTAAATTCAATTATTATTCAATAATTTGACCTCAAAGCTACGTTGTAATAAAATGAATTAAATTGGGAATTTTATAGGACGTCTATTATTCATTTTTTTAGAGCGTTTTAAGATTATCTGTTAAATTATTGAGTCTTAAATCGCCTTAATATTAACGTATTGTCATCTTGAATATTTTTTGTATTTCACGCGAAACCCTTAACTTTTCATTGATTGCATCTCTTTAACGTTAGACATGGGTTTGGAAGACCCACAGCACTTCGCACTTCGCACTTCGCACTTCACTGCTTTTTGCACTTACATCGCAGCAAAACTTGCAGCGTAACGTATAAAAGTTTCGAGTGGCGTTAATCAGCAAACATTAAGTTTACGCAGTATATGACTAATAAATAAAAATAATTCTAAAGTACTCTGAAATCGCAGGTACCGAAAATGTCGATTCAAAGACGCGATTCGTGTTAATGAATTTTTTTTTAAATCATAAAAAAAAAACTGCATGCGTTTTACTAAAATTTTGAAGAAACGATAAGCATTGAAACTGTAAAGAATGCCATTTCGAAACCACAGACCTTAAAAAAAAAATGTCTTTCTCCGCGTCTATTTTTTCCGTGAAAAAAGCCAATTTTCTCCCCCTTAAATGTCTATGTTTTCGAAATCGGCTTCATTACAATTTTTCTTACCGACGGTAGGATATTCACGTCACCTTAAATTCTCGTAAAAAAAAAAAAAAAAAAAAAAAAAAAAAAAAAAAAAAAAAAATGTTATTGCCAAAACAAACCTTTTTAACCCCCGACTACCCGGCGGGCACTACGCATTTCACCGTGAAATTTGACTTTTCGCGTTTTCCCGGTATCCGATGTTCTCCGAAACGACAAAAAATGTTTTAACAAAATTTGGCACACTTTTTCTATGTACCGCGGACTGTGTCTTTTTTTTCTGCAGGGAGGTAAAAAAAGGTCTATGGTAATTCAAGAATAATAGATCGCGTCGTTTTTTTTTTTTTTTTTTTCTTTTCATGCAATTTTCAAATGGTCATCCAAACGTCGCAGCGCTACTGTAATAATAACAACAATAGTCATACTGAAAAATACATGATGCAAGAAAATCGGTAAATTCAAAAAAGCCGAACGAAATGGTAAGAGAGGTATACACATCGCGAGGGGGAGAGTGTGAACCGGTGCGTCGTCGTGGTAGCCTCGCCGCTCTGCGGATGCGACCTTCTCATAAATTCCGATGGCGTTAATAATTCTCGAGGGCAACGAGGGGCTCAGGCTGGTCTCGGGTTCTCGCCGGGATGTTCTTCGAGCAGTTGAGCACACGATGACGAAGGAAACGAAGTATAGCCGCAGTAGCCAGCTGTGCCAGTTCACTGATACTGTGCTTTCAACACGCAGGGAGGACGATCTCTCCACTTGCGTCATCGTCGTCGAACGTGTTGCTTACGCTTTTCATCCTCCAACTTTCCGTACCGTCGCTTGTTTAGCGATGTTTGCCCCTTAAATATTGTTCGACCATTTTTTTCCCCCAAACTCCCGATTTCCCGAATTTTTTCGCGATGTTTTTTTTTTTTTTTTTTTTTTTTTTTTTTTTTTAAGTTTTCCATTACAAATTCGAAACATTTTCGTATGCAAGTTTTTTCAGACGTGAAAAAAAAAATTCATCCAACTTCGTTCGTAGGCTGAGACGAGGGTTCGCGTGAACGTAATAAAAATTGTATGATATAAATAAACTTGGATGGTAATCACACGGAATGAGGAGAGTGAACTACGCGAAGAGCGTGATTAACGTGATAACTTATCCGTGTACTTGTATATTTTTTTTTTTTTTTTTTTTTTTTTCTGACCTGTTATACCGTCGTCGTAGGGCTGTAAAATGGTATCGGTATTGTGAGGAATTATGCAGATTTATTAAAAATGCGACGTTCGTCGGGGTAATTCACGGTAACCGTAGATAAAAAGTTTTAATAATGTAAATGTTTGTAAAAAATATTATTAAATTATTCCTTTCCGATTTTAATTGATTTTTTTTTTTTTAAAAAAGGGGTTAACTCTCCTGCGATTATTTCGGAGCGATCCTCAGCCGGTTATTCTTACGATTTCACCGCGTGCGGTATCGTCGACGGATTTACACACGCAGATCCATCAACGACCTCCATACGAGTAATCGTCGACGAAAGTGTCGGGGATACAGGACTGCGTTATATTCTATCTTTGCAACTTTTGTGCTGTTGCCGGTCGGCTGCTGATGCTGGGAGCCTTTCAGCTATCCCAGTCAGCTACCTGTATTACAGGGGGCTGATAGCGCTGCTGCAGGCTACGTCAGGGATTGTACGTCGGCGGAGAGGGTGGCGGTGGCAGAGGACGCGAGACCTGCGCATTTATACCGGATGGAACAAGGGTTGGTGTTGGAATTCTGGAGGGTGGGGTGGGGAGAGGTTGAAAACGCGATGCGAGATCTGCCTTAGAGGCCTCGGTGCCGCGGCTCGTCTCGCAGGCTCGTCGCGACCCCCAAAGTTGAATCATCGTCCTGCCATGATATCGGACACCGGTAGTAGGAGATCCGTCGACGCCGCAGCCGTTGCCGCCGCTGTCGCCTCCGCGGCATCACCACCCACGAGTGACGCCGAGGCCTCAGCCGAGCTTCGACCCTTGGGGTCGACTGGCCTCTAGTTTATCGCTTGTCCCTAAATTTTTCACATCCCCACCGGCCAACGTGGTCGCTAAATACGAAAATTAAAAAAAAAAAAAAAAAAAAAAAGATCGTAAAAAAAAAAAAAAAGAAAAAAAAAAATCACAAAAATCGTCGCGACACGTCGTTGATTGCCTTTGCTCAATGAACACTCATTAAATAACACACATATAAATATTAGAGACCGATAATCATAGAAATAGACAGTCGCGCAAACATACGCTTACATTTGTCGACAATCTCTCTACTCTTCTCAATCAACACTCTGGTTAAACAAGGGTGAAAATTACGGTATAGCCGAATAATTCGTTCACTAAAAGTGATAATCAACGTGCAGGAAGTAAATAAAAGAAAGCGGGAAAAAAATAAAATTAAAAAAAATTGATACGCGTCACCAAACGGTTGTAATACTCTACGGGAAGAAGAAAAAGATATGTATAAGAAAAGTGATAAATGGAAAGAGGATTAAACGTCGTCGCGGGTATGCGGCCGAACTCTATCAAGGTAATTTTTTTCGGATACACAATATATTTAGAAAATTTTATCAATTAAAAAAAAAAAATGTTTTGTGAATAAATTTATCGTTTGTCTAATTTTTTTTTGTTCACCGATTTACAGTAAATTAATTTTGAAAAAAAATTCAATTTTTCAAAATGTTTCGTAAATTCAATTTTTCGTGTTTTTTTTTTTTTTTTTTTTTTTTCACTGACATATAACAAAGTAATAAAAATGTATCAATTTTTTTAAAATGTTTCGTAAAATAAAATGATCGGTTGTCGAATTTTTATTTATTTTTTAATATTTTATTTACTTTTATACGAGTTTGAGAAAACATCGGTGACAGTCGCGATCGCGCGTGTATATCTTGCTTACCCCGAGGGTGTGCAATATTCTTCGTGCGTAACGAGTTGTGGGACCTATATGTCGTGTGGGTGAGATTTTGGGTTTCGCGCTTCAACTATCCACGATATCACTCCTCTTTCCCTCGATCCATGAATATACGGTCACTATAGCTATATATAGCAGTGTAGGTATATTTATTCTACTGCCTTTGCGCACCCACCCTCCGGCTGTTCAGTCGTCCAGCATCTCTTACGGTCCGGGCTCTTGGTATAAGGCGTTATTTGCTCCGTTCGGTGTCATACTTCGAGTTCGAATGTACATCTTTCACTCAAATATAGAACAATCCGAAAATAACCTAAAAATTTGTTTTTTTCTTCGCTTTTTTTTTTCTAAATTTATTTCTTTCTTGAATCATAAATTGGAGATTACAAAATTTTCAAAAAAAAATGAAATTAAATGACGTAAAAATTTTTTTTGACTAAATTTATTTGTTTCTACGTAAATTACGTAAAAATTAAAAAAAATTATTTCGGAAAAAAAAAAAGTATATTTGCGTAAATTGTTTACACGAATTAATTTAGCGCGTAAAAAATAACGGAGAGCGTGAAAATAATTGGATCGGTAGTCATCCAGAAAAAAGGATTTTTACGTCATATAGCCAATGAATTCTCGTTAGCCTGTCCGTTTTTTCAAGCGCGCGACATCGTTGTACAAACGTACGTACGTCATTCGTCACGTGTACACGCGAGTATCGAACGTATTAATTCTCGTATCCGAAGAGATTCAAGTTGAATCGGTTCAAAACTCCGCCCGTTTACTCTTCGTTGTCGATATTCCATTTTCATGCCAACGTATCCGGGGATAGAATCCAATATGAGGATAAAAAGATGAGATACAACACAAAGCTTCTAACGCTTCAAACGATTTTTCATTATTACCAGACATAGGTAATTCGAGTAAAGCTCCAAAAGATCCGCGTGAAATTACTGCTCGCCTCGAAAATTCATTGTTGCGCGTTCATTTCTGTCTAATTGAAATATTCCATAATAAAAATAATGATTTTTTGTTTGAATCATCAATCAAAAAAAAAAAAAAAAAAAAATCATACAATATTTCGCGATATAATGACAAATTTGGTAATTTTAGCAAAATGTTTTTTTTTTTTTTTTTTTTTTTCAAGAATCTTTTGTAAATTTACAGTCTATTTTGATTTTTAATTTGTTTACGATGATTGACAATTTTTTATTTTTGCGCGCATTAAATTCATCATTATTTTCTACGATAAACAATTATTACAAAAAATTATTGAACGATATATTGAAAACTGTAGTCGATACTTTACTTTAAATAATTTATTTTAATTTTACCAAAAAGTAATTTAAATCTAATCATTTATTTCAATTTTACTCTATAAGTACATTAAATTTGATGGACTCTTTTATCCATAAAAACTTCCAGTACCGAGTGCATTAAATTTCCATTTTTTTTTTTTTTTTTTTTTTTTTTTTTTTATGAAACTTTTACTCTTCGATTGAACTTTGCTAAGTTATGATAATTATTAGTGAAATATTATGTGTCTCATCCGGATGAAAAATTTTTATCGACGAATATTCCGGAAAAAAAAAAAAAAAAAAAAAATGATAGAGGGTCGACGCGAGATAGCGATTGAAACGCCCACTCCAACTCCATTCTATCCGAAGAAAATATTAAATTTTCTAGTGAAACAGCTCTCTCTTTCTTTCTGTTTATTCTCGCTACCGCTGGACTTGTTTATCGGAAAATCTGAACAGCATCAGTCGCGTGGACGTGAAGAATACCTGTTGCGAGTTTCATCGGAGTCCGTCGGTCTGTACGTTCGCGCGGACTGGTGTGTCGTTTTTCAACTGGAAATCGCGAGAATAAAATAAAATCTGTGGACGATGACTACGACGATTTAAGTACGCGACGAGGAGGAAAGTTTACGACGTCACGGGTTTACGATCGGCGGACCACCGCATTCGCTTTATGATAACACTATAATATGATGACCTATGTACTTTAATGCACACGTACTCCACTGTACAAGGTAACGGCGACAATCAATTATTTCGCTCGAGTGTGAAATTACGCGTCATTCACAATCCGAGACGATGCTGAGCCCCAAAATGCAAAGAACCGGTGAGTACTAAACGCTCCAATGTTACGAACGATTATATTATAGAAATAGAAACAATGGTACTGTAAACTTCGCGTCGTTAAGCGGGCGTTAAGGTAGAACTTTCCGTACAGTTCAGGCAAAAGCCAAACGTGAGATTCGAAGAGAATTTCGAAAATTTCTCGACGGGATAATTTTTTTTTTTTTAATCGGGCGTATGGAAGGTGCTGAAGAGATTAATTTTGCATAATAATAACACAAAAATGTTAATAACAAAAAAAAAAAATTTTTAACAAATCATCGGTCACCTAATTTTTTTTTTAATAAAAAAATGATTCGTCAATTTTTCCGAAAATTTACGAATTTTTTCAAAATTTTGTTTAATTTTTTTTAATTCCGTTTTCACTCCTTCATTTTGTCGGAAAATGGGAATTTTGTAAAATTATTTAAAAAATATTAATATCGGAGTTCGATCTTTTTTTTTTTTAATTAACGAACGGCTCCTGGAAATGCGAATGCAATCGAAACAGTTGTTAGAAACGGTGAAAATGTCGCTATTACGATCGTTTCGAGTGTCCCGATTGTCCATACGTTGTGCGAAAAAGAAAGAAAAAAATAATAAAATTTAATATAGCAATCTCTGTAATGCAAGAAAACTCTCGGCAACGCGATCGCGTGGTTACGGTATGCAAAAGTATCGCGTTAACATCGATGTTCGTGTTTCGCGTTCGCTGAATTCCCCTGATGAACGCGAACGCGAGAGTTTTGTGACATAAAAGTCTTCGCACTTAATCGCTGGTGGACTGGAAGAGAGTATCCCGATAGAGATTGAAAATACTCTTGAAACTGGGGGCGAACTTTCGCGTACATCGTTCGGGCGAACGGCTGGAATATAACACGGGTACCGTTGGTTCGGCTCCCAGCAGACAATGTACTATATAAGGGAATGCAATTCAGTCGGCTTCTCTGCTCACGTCGTAGCTGTTCCGCACGTATTTCGAATCCGAGATCTCATCTTTCACAGAGTTGAAGTTTCGTAATACAAAAAAAGAAGCGAACGGCACCGAAGGAATCGAATTGACGGAACTGATGCACCGCGGGGAGTTCATGTTATTAGCGAAATATCGTATCCTTCTCTTGGAGTCAAAAAACGTTATTTAACGATACAGAGTCCGATTGCAATTTTGCGAAGTGTCGATTTGGATATTATCGTGTTGATTTTAATAATTTTTTTTTGTCTAAACAATAGATATTCGAAACTCCGAAATCGTCGAAATATTTTTATTCAACATTCACGCGTTCGATGTATATATCGAAAATGCATTTTAAGACATATTTTTAAAACCACTAATTATTCGATTTATCATATTTGTTATTTAATAGAAATACCCGGAAAAGCGATTATAATAATATAAAAAAAATAAAAAATAAAAAAAATCAGAACGCGATCGTTGTGAAAATTCAACCGATTTTCGCAAAATTCTTCGTACGATAATAATGAGATAAAGTTGAAGTGTATTATCGTTGCCACGAGTTACGCTCCGTTCGAGTATCGATCAAATTTCTTTTTTTAATGACTTCTAACTCTTAATGAAACTCCCACCTGACGATCAGACTCGACGATAGGTGGATTGGAACGCTAATTCCACCCTCAAGCGTGAAGCATAGAGAGTAAACGCGATTACGCAAAGTTAAAATGATTTTAACTCGAGTGAACTCCCCAACGATTATCACGAGCTTCGCGATCGCGATTTACAATAATAACGATCCTATACTTTGTTGGATATTAATGAGAAACCGGTTTCTCGTATCGAATATCGATTTTACCTGCAGCCAAAAATATGAGATCGAAAATAGACCGATTTTATACCGATAATTCATCCGATAGCGCGATGTATTAATTGATCGACGAAGCGTCTATGAAACACGCGCCATAACCATCATTTCGGCGTAACGAGCGAAAAAAAAAAAAAAAAAAAAAAAAAAAAAAAAAAAAAAAAAAAGTTTGAAGTACTGTTGTGTGCATACAGCTACGTCCTCAGCTTGTCGAAATAGTAATGAAACGCGATTTTTTTTTCCGCAGTACGGGTCAACGATTCGCAAATACTCACGCTTTCGGAAAAGGCTCATTATGACCATTCGCTTGCCGGATATCTGCACAAGCGCACCGCCGATTCAGCGAAGTGGCAACTTCGCTGGTTCCTTCTCTACCAGGTGAGCAGCAATATCAATCATGCATACGTGCAAAAAAAATCGCTCTCACGCGTACTGCGGAGCGCGATTTTTTTTTTTTTTTTTTTTTTTTTTTTTTTTTTTTCTACCAATTTTAAGGTCACGAATCGATCGATCTCCTCGTGTCTACTGAAAGAAATCTTTTCTCGAGGCCGGCTGCAAAGGAGCGCTTTTTTCCTCGTCAATTGTGTTGCTAAGCTTGAAAGTAGCGAACGAACTTTAATATCTGGTCGCTTGGAAAATACATTCCGGTAGACGCGAAAGGAACTCGTGATGAAAAGATTGTATCTTACTTTTCGTTCAATCATCTCATTATGCTGTTTCCATTCGATATTTATATGAATATTTCGTTAAAGTAGTTATTGTGTCACGACGACGGAGTCTGAGGATTGAGTGTCTTAACGACGCGAAAAATTAATTATATTTGACGCTACTATCGCGAAGATAAAAAAAAAATTACAAAAATCGTCGGGAATTCGAAAAAATTGTTGTAATTAAGGTGATACGATTTTTTATAAGATAATTATTTTTTTCGTCCAGCTTTGGCTTCTTTTACGACGCCATATTGAAAATCGTATCTTATTTATTTTCTGCTTTACTTGTTAACTCTGTAAAGAAAATCGATTTTCAAAATTTATGGAGGTTGTATCGTTAAATTTTTCAGTAAAATGTGAGATTCAGAAATTTTTTTGAAAAGCATTAATTATCCGTTAAAAAAAAAATCGAAAAAAATTTTGGTTAAAAAAAAGTACAGCTGCCGAAATATTCGTAAAACAATTTTTTTTCCATTTTTGTTGATAACTTTTTGGCATTATTATTGTCCAAAATTGACGTTCATAGTACCTTTAATACGGGTGATTTTTTTGAGATGTTTATCCCATCGGGAAACATTCAAAATTCTTTCTGCACCTCACTTTTGGGTGAAAATGTAACGATACATCTTTCCTAATTACTCATTCATATGATCGATAACGTTATTAGAATGTTCGTAGAAGCAAAATTCAATAGCTAAATTGCACCATTTCGAAAGTTCGCCGAGATGTGAAGAGCGCGGTTTACGTTCTCGTCGCAACGTAACTAACTTAAGTATTTTGAACTAATGGATACGCGATGGGCATTGTTTTGCAGAATTTGCTGTTCTACTATGAAAGCGATACGCACAATCGACCAAGCGGCGTAGTTTTGCTGGAGGGCTGTTATTGCGATCGTCTCATTACCGCCAGAGGCAAGGAACCGGACAAACAGGTATTGACATTTTAGTATACCTTCGCCACGATAGTTTCCCACAGACCAGTTGGGATGTACGCGACCACAATTCGGCATTTCCGGAAAATTTGACAAAATACCAGAATACTGGTACACATAGTAGAGATTCCCTGTATTTTACTTTTTGCGACCGCACAGTCGGAGATTAATTAATATCCCTTCTTCATTTAAAATAATTAGTTAATGGGTCATAACAGAGCGTCAGAGGACAGAGTTTTCCGTTAAACAGAAACATTCCGCTGCGTACAGTGGATCCTCTTCATCATCACAATTTAAATACCCGACAGTTTAGCCAAAGCTTTTTGCTTCAGCTCTCTCCGCGAGTTATTAATTATAAAACGCGGTCCGCTATTTTTTCCGCACGAAGTTCAAATAGCAACGAAAATGTTAACTATGATAATAATGTTTTATTCACAAATAATTTAACGCCCAAATGGCGCAAAACATCGAGGAAACGACAGTCGCAACCGATAATTTACGAATAAAAGAACACTGAAATACCGACCGCGATAAGTGCGTGCGGCTCAGGCGGTCTTCCAAGTCAAGCAGTATCTTTCGCGATCAGTACAGTAGGACCTCAGTTTTCTTAAATTCGGTTAATTCAACCGTTCGCTTATATCAAATCGTTACCGTGGCAACGATTTTGCTTAACTGAAGTTCCCCTATAGCCCAATCGCCCCACTGCAGGCGCTGCGCATGCGCAGAGTCACGCCGGAGCTCCGTATGTACGAACGCGTATACCCCTAGTTGCCCCTATTGGTAGAAACTGATCGGGAGTAGGGACTGTAGGGGAAGTACAGAATAGCGAAAGTGTTCGGTTCCGTCGAGTTACCAAAACAGGGGTTCTACTGTACTTGGATTGGTGACCGCCCAACCGCGCGGTGACTGGCGCATCGAATCGTGGAGCGGGAGATCATTTTTACAGAAACTGGTGATTACCCTGTAGGATCACCAGTCTCTATTGAAAGAGCCAACTGCGTGTGGTAACCGTTTTCCGCAGTTTCCCTGTATCCGTGTGCGAACGCGACAAAGTACGGCGGTAAGTCGGGCCAATCAGGGGGGAGGAGAAGATGGTAAAAAGCGAAGAGCAGCACCAGATGGAAGACAAATAAAAAGAAAAGTACACGGAAATCAATACCCCATTCCCGGTATAGCATGCCTCGATTCGATTTCTCCGATTCTCAATGGTTTATACTATTATACTAGACGCTGGTAGAGGCCTAATTTACTTTTAATACCGGTAGTAAATACACGCGAAGCCGCGCGACTTCTATCCCTCTCGAATCCTATCGGAAATCAAGGATTAACTTATCCGGTCTTTTCCTCCTTCCGATAAATCCGTGTGTTGATTAAATTCTTCGATAATCCGAACGAATTCATTTCAGAACGCAGACAATTGTGTCGGTACCCGATTATCTGTGATTGGAGTTCATTCGTATGTTACTAAAATAATAATAATAAATCATATCCCGAAATAGCTATCTTTAGAAATGCCGAGAATCCTTCGATTCTTTGATAAAGTCGCGCAGTTTAAGTTTTGTAAGAGGGATATACGCGCAAACGCGGGAGGAAAACAGTGACGCAGAAGTAAGACGATAAGTGAAAATCAATCGGTGCTCAAAGGACCAATTTAAGTTCGCTTCACCGATAAAACGTATTAGAAAACAACGATCATTTCTTTTCTTTTTTTGCCCCTATTGTAAAGGGGTTTGGATAGAATGATTGCTTTTGACTTCTTTGGTTCTTTTTTGGTCACGAAGTTCGAAAGTACAGAACTTCGTATAAAATCAAATTAAGTTGACGGCGGATCAATCATTTTATACATTTATATAAATACTTTTAAAGAATTGATATTAAAATGGGGATGAAAATTCGACAACAATTTGTAATAAAAATGGCCGCAACCGGTACATCTACCCGATTCTGTTCATCTTCGATCTCTTTTACCGATTAAACCGTTGAAACAATTATAAAATGTTGCAAAAAAATTCCCAAAAAAATGATAAAAATGCAAAAAGTTGAAAATAACTTTACCTCACCGAAACAAAAGTCGTTTACGTAGTCGGAGGAACGCCAGTTGAATTCTTCTACTCGCGTTTCCCCCGACTGCATCGAACACTTTTTCATAGCGTATAAAATGATTTTAAACATTTTGCAGATTAATTTTTCAAAATTTTTTTTTGCAAAATTTTAATTTTTTTTTTTCAATTTTTTTACGTTTCAACGCCCGTTGAATTTTTCTATTCGCATCGAATTTGCAAACTAATCGATTTTTAGTCAGAGATTTTTCGAAAAATGTACTTTTTTTTTTTTTTTTTACGATCGACGTGATTAAAGAGTGTGGAAACGATATACAATGTTCTGCAAATAATGCAGTTCCGTATGCGAAACAACGAGGGAGGCGTTATGACGAGGATGCGACGATGTGTTATCACTGTTCGGCGTACGAGCGCCAGCGTACAATGACTACCGTTGAATCGTCATTGACTGTTCCTGTTTCCTTCAAAGTACTTGTTCAGTTACTACCTCTATTGTCTGGGCACTGGCATTGTCCGCCTTTTATACTTTGAGAACCGGAGTGTAGCCCGCGGCTTATATCTTCTTTACTCGAGAAAAGCGAGAGAAACTGTAGTCGGGGAGAATGGTAGGCAGAGTTTCCCCCGCGAGGTCACGGCGTGTCCTCGAGCGATGTGTCTAAAAAAACTCGACCAGATTTGCCTGCCTTCTCGATGGTCGAGTACAAGAACTTCCAGAGAACACGATGGATCGGAGTTACCGTCCCGTAACAACAAAGACATTTTAACATTTCCATGTTAATTTTGTTAAAAATACGTATTATACGCTATATATATAAACGTCCGTATTATACAAATATTGGAAGGGTGGTTTTTTTCTTTTTTTTTTTTTTTTTTTTTTTTTAAATCTTTGATGTCCCCTTTTATTCTTTGATGTGCTCTTTTGCCGAAGGCGTAGCAAATTATCTTCAACTCCTCGTCTCACTGTATTAAGTTACATTTACGATTCTGTAAAAGTTTCTCTTAACCGCCGACAGATTGGAATAAAGAATTATCTTTTTTTATGTCGTATTTTTTTTTTTTTTTTTTTTTTTTTTTTTTTTTTCTTTTGCGGAAACATTACATGTATTTGTTTGGAAGCGAATTTTGTAACGTAGTGTACAGAAATTCAGGATACTACCTTCGCGTTCGAAAAGAAAAATTATAGCTCTCCGGGGTATTGGGGAAACGCGTATTCTTCAGTGTCTTTTCCGTCTAACATATTTTCGATATACGTGCCGTCACAACAAGACATTTTTTTTTTCCAAGGATTGTCCTCGAATTTTTTTTGTTGCTTTTTACAAATTTATTTATTATACGTCAATTTATTTCAAAGTTTTTCGCAATATTTCTTTGTCCTATCAGTCGTCAAATTGAAAAGATCGATTGTTTCTTTTTTTCTCGTATTGAAAATGCAAAGCTGTCGGAGGGGGGGATGGATTTCTTCGTCGTAACAGGGTAAACGAAGTTTTCGAACAAAATAACAAAATACTGCGCGATTTTTTTATGTATTTATTCGTTTACTTGTTTATTTCATTTTGTTTATCTTTTCGTTCGCAATTTATTATTTTATTTACCCAAAAACGAAAAAAAAAAAAAAAAAAAAAAAAAAACCGATTTCTATTGTTTTTCAATGTTTGTAAATGGAACGATGCGTTCATAAATATCAATATCAATATTAAAAAAAAAAAAAAAAAAAAAAAAAAAAAAAAAAAAAAAAAAAAAAAAAAAAAAAAAAAAAAAATACGGAAAAAATTTCAGAACCTCAGTTATTGGTGGATAGTCGGCAGTTAAAAACGAGTTATCGACGAGCGCCGATAAGTGCTCCGAAAGTCAATAAGTCTCGAAAAATCCGATGGGAATGAATTCCCATCGTTGATTGGAAAGTATCACTTTTCATTCGAACTGTTCGTGTTTGAGTCGAACAAATTCGTCCGTCGATTTCCCTAACCGATCGTCGAAAAGTTAAACCAAATAGCATTTCCACAAAATACTGTCGATAAACATGAAACGCAATTGGCACATTTTCAATACGCGTTTCCAAGGATATCGTCCAGAAATTTTCCCGGACTTTCAGGTGTACTGTGCGTCAAGAATATTAGGATTAAATAGATCCTCCGACGTTGGCGGGTAAAGCCCGAGACATGATTAATGGTAATCTCTCAACGGGCGTCGCGTCGACGTTTGATAGCTGATCGGTTCCATTCGCAAGAGCGCGCGCTTCCAGGTAGAACGTCGCATTCCTCGGCTTTGCTATACGTCACTTTGTCAACAGCTTCCGAGCCAATTAAATCTCAAAAGGATACACCGTCGCTGTACCATCGTGGTATTTGTATTAAAGTATTTATCGCAGACAAATAGTTGTCGCGGAAAGATCGTCGAGTTGGTTGAAACGTTTATCGAAATAATTTCCATATAGTTGGGGAAAAAATATGTGTAAATAAAACTGATAACAGTCTCATTATCGCTTATCGTAATAAAAAAAAAAAAAAAAAATCGTAATTTTTTTTTTTTTTTTTTTTTTTTTTTTTTTTTTCGAGAAGAAATCGCACCGGCGAATAGAAATACTTGGTGTGTGACAAAACCTTCGCAACCTTTGGGTTCGTCTGTTTTTGAAATGTAATTATACGTGCCGCGAATACAACGGAACGTTCAAAGGGTTTGCCGGTTTCGAGGGCCAACGGCAACAGAATAGTTATATATATACATATCTGTATATATATATATATGGTTTACACGATGTACGCTATATAAGCACTGAAGTAGCACGCGAGAAGTTGAACGTCGGTTATAGGTTTATATAGAAGGGTCCGCGTGTTCTCGCTGATGTCCTCCTGACCTCTCGACCCTTTCGCATGCTTTTCCCCAAATTGATATTACCGATAGAGAAAAAGTTAGCGGACTATGTTAATAAATCAAGTAATCCCCATGTGGCGGTCGACAATTTTCCCGGCGAATGGATGCCGAAATAACACAGCCAATCGTGCGTAACTCCTGCGAACGTTTTGTTACATATATATTTATTTTTCCGTTCGGTCTGTTCGTGTCGATATGAAAACAAAATTTACAACTTTCATTACTTTGATATCGATAGATATGATTTTTTTTTTTTTTTTTTTGATACCGCAATTTATCTAAAATATATTATTTTTATATCGAAAAGGAAGGAAAATTCCGATTATAATCGAAATTTTCCTTGCGATAATATATGCAAAAAATATATTTCAAATACATCGAGAATTTTTTATAAAAATTTTTTTTTTTTTTCAATTTCCGTTTTAATAAATTTGTAACCCGCGAATTTTTTACCACTTTAAATATATTGTATGTATATCGGCGTAATATTTAAAAAAAAATCAAATTATGATATATCAATTGCACGGATAATTGACTTCAAAAACAATGGACAGAAAAATTCCTTTACAATTTCATTGAAAAATTATTATTTTTGTTTAATTTCGGCAAAAAAATTGCTATCCCTGTATAATTTCGTCGAAAAAATAATAATGTACAATGAAAAAAAAAATGTATGGATACAATTCGCTGATATTTTGAAAATGCTGTTTCATCCGCATATTTTTTTTTTTACATCCCTTAATTTCATAAACTAACGAGTTTTCTCTCATCGCTGCCCCCTGTGGCCTGACATGCGCGCAGATGACTTGGAAGCTTTGTTATTCACGTTTGGACGCATTTAATTATATCGCTATTTAGAGCCGTAACTTTATGTTGGATAATCACGTTTGGTACACAATAAACATGGCGCACTACGTACCTATTCTGGGAACAATATAATTTGGCAAACCATTGCAGAATTATTCAGAATGTTAATTTCATTACTCACAGTCATTATAGTGTATAAAAGGCGTATTTATCAGTAATTTTCTCCGAGGCAATCATATTTTTGAATTCTCGAAGACCATATATGGATTTGGTAACTCCGATTCCTTTCAAGAAAATCGTCAATTAAAAAAAAAATCTGTTTTAGATATCAAATTAAAAAAAAAAAATGTAATGTGAAAAAACACAAAATTAAAAGAAAAAAAATTTAATTTTTTTTTTAAATTAAATTATTTTTAATTTTTGGTACCAAAAGCCAAAAATAAATTAATTTTCGTCTTAATAGAGCAGTTTTTGTAAAGCCGATTTAAAAAATAAGGGAAGTGGCATCAAAATTTAATTTCCATCGTTTTTAACAATATTTTACAATAAATAAGCCATCGGGTCTTCCAGACAACTATACGGTGTTAGTGAGGCGCAGAAAATATGTTTGGTTTCCTATAGTTAAAATTTCTGGGTTCTCGCGAATGAAGAAAAATTACGACGCAACAGTGTGCGAAATTTGAATTTACAAGGATTTTTGCCATCGTCATGTTTCACAATGTGTTTCACGCGATTCGATTACCTTGAGGCCGTAATGATTCAGCGCTGAAACAAAGGGACATGAAATCGAATGAACGTCGCGCGTAGGGCACGTGCCGAAGAAGAAATATACGACGAAACACAGCGTAATAACGTTATTTCTTTTCATTCGTGTCACGGAATAAAATTCCATGGGATTCCGGGACTTTTCGTAATGAAACTCGTAATGGACAACTGTCGCAAAAAAAAAAAGAAAAAAAAAAAAAAAAATAGTACATTAGGTTGCAGCGCGTTATGTTGCGCGTACGAGTATTTTACGGCTCCGTCTGTGACGGCGTGTTAGTCTCGTCACGCAGTGAAAAAAGAGTGTAAAAAAAAGTTATAGTTACATTACGCCATTTAAATTAATTGCATTATAGTTACCGGGATAAGTTTACTATTACGAAAAGCAACAAAGCGCTTTCTGCGCTCCAATACGCGCGGTGAAGAAATTTTTTTTTATCTGACGCCGAAATGATTAAGTTACAAGAAAAATTGATGACAAATTCGCGAGAAATAACGTTTTTCGATATTTTTAAATATTTTTTCGATGGCTTTTGGGCGAATAAACGCGGGTATCCATCGTGTTCTACCCGATGATGCAGTTAGTAAAATACTTTTTTCGTATCGTTACACTGGACGATGAAAAAGTCGAAAAACGGCAAGACGAAGGGAATTTTTTCGCGTCAATATCGAAATCTCGATTACCAAAAACGTAAAAAATAATATCATTATGATGTTTTTTTTTAATTTATAATTTATAAATTTATCCATTTATAGATATAAACATTTTATAAAAGATAATAAATAAAATATCTAAACGATGTAATTCGTCGATATAATGAATTTTTTCGCGCAATATTAGATATAAATTTTGTCCGAAGCTTTAATTAGACATTGCGAAATACCGATATTTTTTTTTTTTTTTTTTTTTTTTTTTTTTTTTTTCGTTTTTTTAACCCGACTAAAGTTCCTCGTGAATAGCTTTGATGTCGAGTTTATTCACGAGTCCAGCTTCAGTCTCATGCCAATCAGCGAACGAACAACACGAAGAAGTTTACGAAAAAAAAAAAAAAAAAAAAAAAAAAAAAAAAAAAAAAAACTATTAGCGTCAAAGTCAATTTCGCACGTTAATGAATGTGATAGCCGAGTTGCGCTCGAGTGTTCTGTGATAGCAGTGAGCGCTCCTATTTTTTTTTTTTTTTTTTTTTTTTTTTTTTTTTTTTTTTTTTTAGGTTATATACATCGTACTTTAAAGAGTATCCATTGCCTGTTGCAAGTTCAAACTATTTCTGAACTACTGACCCTGGTAGGTCCGGTGCAGTTTAGTAGGTCGAGCGTTGAATACGATAAGAAGTTTACATTTTTAACGCTCTCATATACATAGATGGACTTTCGTGGCACGTGTATCTCCTTTCCGATCAAAATCTCTTCTATTTTAAACGAAAAACATGCGCGGCTTCCATTTTACATTCACGTCGCGCACAAAGTACGTAATTACGCGAGAAATTATTATAATACGAAAAAAAATTAATTCCTAACCTCCAAAAAAAAAAAAGTTACACATTTGCGTCCTCCTGTCTGTCTGTGTCTATCAATTTACTCCGAAAGCCTAACGAATTATCTCAAAAATGTCGTCCCCCCGTGAAATCTGCGTGTCTTCTACGTGTAAAATATCGTTTCGCCATTGAATGTCGCGCTTTTCATTTTTTTTTTCCGCGTACTCGTTACGCGTTGCTACGATTCCATTGGTACCGTTTGCAAGGGAATGAATTCGCGATATCCCCTGTATCCGTGTCGCAGAAGCTTTGATTTCGATGGAATGATTATCCTCGCCAACGCGGTACGTTCGTAAATAATGCGTTGAAAATCCTCCGCTGACCGACACCCACATCCCACCCCCACCCCCACCCCCTCCGCACTCGTCCCAATGCGTTATGCGGAATCGCGTAAATTTAGAAAAAAAAATCGAATTTCCAATTAATCGTAACAAATGGACCGGGATAACTGATATTGTTCGCGTCGGTGATAAACGATAGTCATCCGATTTCGCGGGGAAGTGGAGACAAGTAACGTTAAAGGCGAACTACCGTTGTTCGACGGCAGCATTGTCGATGATGATGCATTAAATCGATGACAAGAGGGAGGGAGAGGCGCGTCAGGTAAGCTACAGAGTGGCCTTTGACCGGGCCAAGGATTAACTACTGCGCTAGTTAAGTCTGACATGTATTGACTCGCACTACTAGTCAGCCGTCGTTTACCTTCGCCTAACCCCCTGCATACAGACGCTTGCCGCGATCTCCCGCGAGGAACTGTGGGGATGATGAAGCCGTAAAACACGTTTATGGAAAAACAATTTCAATATTCTACCTCAGTGATATTGGCACTTGACGCAAGTGCGCGCTACTGCAGCGCTACCTTAAGGAGATCGTAAAAGATTTGTTTTTAAAGCTCTGGAAACAAATATACGTGGAAACGAATGGTAAACAACTCGATAAAAACTAATCAATTTCTATCAAAATAATTTTTTTTTTTTTTTTTTTTTTTATCGCGAAAATTTAATTGTTGAACATTTTTTTGAAATTTCGATAATTTTTGACATTGAAATTTTACATAGTTAACAATAATTAATGTTTTCAGCATCTTTTCTATAGTTGATTTTTTTTTTCGGATTTTTATTTTATCGACAAATATTCAACATTTTTTATGAATGTTAATTTTGGTTGATAATGTAACGATCTATAGCGTCGTTATGAAAATTGAAAAAAAAAAAGGTTTTATACCGATTTTGGAACGATCGTCTTATTTTTAACTGCGAATAAAACGTCACCGACTGTATTTTTTGGAAATTTAAAAAAGGAAACGGAAAAAAATTTCGAGAACGTAGAGATTGAAAACACGCGGATATGACGTTGTAACGGTGCGATAAAACAGAATCGCGTCTTCAGCTTGTAAAATGTAACTCGGCGCCGGTGGTACGATAAAAATATTGGATTTTTGTTATAACCGGAACAAGTAGATCGTAGGAAATTTTTATTTTCTAACTCTATTCGTCATTGGATTTTTTTTTTCATATCGAAAACTCAGTCGTCGGAAAATTGATCAAACTATCGTTTTTTATGCAGAAAAATAACGGAAACTGTAGAGAATGAAAAAAAAAAATGAATTTGTAATTAATTTTTTTTCTCTATATTTAGAGTCTTCGACGGGAAAAAAAAGGATATAAAAATAGCGATATTTTCGAAACGATACGAAAGGGAAAAAAAAATTTCTAAAAATAGCGATAATATTTGCGAAACGATACTGAAGGGAAAAAAATATGTAAAAATAGCGATAATATTTGCGAAACGATACTGAAGGGGATAAAAGATGTAAAAATAGCGATATTTGCGAAACTATAATAAAGGGAAAAAAAAAAATGTAAAAATAGCGATATTTTGACTTTCAAAAGAAGCGTTTATACAGATTCTACAACAATCGTCCTAAATTTAGCTGCAAATAAATCGATAAAATTTTCCACTTGTGCAAATATATCGATGAAAAAAAACAGACAATGAAATTTAATTTTTTTTTTTTTTTTTTTTTTTACTCAGATAAAAAACTCGCGAATAGAATATTGTTACGATGCGATACAATAAAATCGCATTTGCAGCGTAGAAAATGTAAATAAAATGTAAATATCGTATTTTTGTTGCTACCTGTACGGTACATCGCTGCGAGAGGTTCTCTTTTCTGGTCATCGCGTATCGACCATAGAGCGACTGACGTCAACGAAGCCGCGAAGCACATCCTAACCATTTCCTTCCTACAAATTGTAAATGCATGCGAAACGAGATCCCTATCGACGAGGTGAATCGAAATTTCGTGCTTCCCAACCGGAGGCCAATTCGTATTGTATACAATTTTCGCGTGAATGAAGAGCGAATGAACGTTGAGCGTTGAATGAACGGACGAATGAAGATTGAAAGCGAAAAATACCCAATTCGCTTCGTTTTATTTTGTTTCTCGCCATCGATTTGCGAAATAACTCGAAGCCTTTGCTAACCGTAAACCCTTTCGGCACTCGGGAGTCCCGAAAAGTTCCGAAAGTTCCGAATTTCGGGTTTCAAAAACTTCGGTTCCGATATATTTTCAAAAAAAAAAAAAAAAAAAAAAAAAAAAAATGTTAACGTTTTTTTAATTCAATACAATTTCGTTTTTTTTTTTGAAAATAGAAATTGAAGTTATCTACGTAATAAATTAATTTCTAAGTAATTATCGTAAGAATATAAAAAGATTGACAGTGATGCGCATTAATTAATAGTTCTGCATGCAAAATGCCACTTAACAACGGCAACTTAATCGGCAACATGCGAATGCAAAGATAAGAATGGGTCTGTAATTTTTCAAGCGATTTTATCTCGAGCTCTTCATTCGGGTCATGCAATCCACTGCTTCCTGAATTTGTTATTCGTTTCTTGTTTTTAGATTGTAACGAATTACTGTGGCGCGTAAATCTCGTTCATCGTTTCTTTGTCTTCGGTAATAAAACGGAAATAATATAAAGTGGATGACGTATAGTTACGGAATAGTACCCAACAGTACAATTTCGCAAATATATTTTTCTCGCGCACTTTATGGCGCATGCAAATTTATAGCTCGCGTCGTTACTTTTGCGTATAAGTAACGAAAAAAAAAATCCTACCTGCCGCCGGCGTCGAGAGTAAATTTTTTAATTTTTTTCGAGTTTTCTATACGCAGGAAAAACGCAGGAAAAGCGAACGAACTCCGAAGGAAATCTCATTTATGTCTCATCGTCATTATCAACAAACGATCAGTAGTTAAATTAATGTCCAGAAGAACAACGAAAAAAAAATAATAAAAAATGAATAAACAATACATTTTTCCAAATGCAATTTTTTAAAAAAATTTCGAACATTGGAAAAAAAAAATATATATATTTTCCGAAAACAGAGGATTCTCTATACGGAAGTAAGAAAAAAACAAACGAAACGGAACGTGAGTTCGTGATGTGTGCTTCTTATTCCCGACCACATTTCCCTTTAGTAATTGGCTGCCGACTCGCGTGTCCATGCCGTTGGGGAAGTTTTTTTATCCTCGTGGCGCGCACACCGTGAGGCGAACTGTCGTTACCGGGTTCGCCCGGTTCTTCCGTTAGGGCTGAACCTCGCGTTCGCGTTGTATCGTATGGATAGGAAAACGTCGTAGCGTCGTGAGGGTCACAGGGGAGTTCGGGTGGAATATACCGGGGATGCGAGGAAGGGGGGGGGGACCCGTTCGCGAGTATAGCGCTCCGGCACTGTCGTTACTGAGTCGCATTCCGTGGAAGATGATAGTTACTACGAACGACGAGGATTAAACCGTAAAGCAGCGAATGCGACGAAGTTCAAGAAAAATGAAATCGCGCGACGCAGTAAGTAGGGACGAGACGGATAAAAAGATCAGAGAGAATTCTGGTAACTGTATATGTACTCGTCGCCCGCCTGTTGCGGCTTCCGATGGTTTCGTGGCAAAGATTCTCTACAATGCTGGACTTTCAGCTATTCGGATATGTGTAGCAAACACGAATATTCTGCGGCGACATACTTTTGCTTTGAACACTTACACCGCCGACAATGCACTCGTCGCGCTCGTGTTCTTTCACAAACGTCGCTGCACTCGAATGTATTAAAAAAAACTCACCGTTTCCATGTTGCCGAAGAATTAATCCAATCTGTCACTGCACTGCACTTTTCACTCGGTAAAAATAACCGGTAAATGTCATTAATGTTTTTTATTAGCGTTCGCGGAACCGACGAGACTTTTTTTTGTTGTTTTATACGTTATACGAGAAATCGTACTCAAGATCGTGTCCTCGTGTACGAACAGTAAAAAAAAAACGTCCGCGTGGTATTTTGTTTTGATTTTTGATAATAATAATTTCATAACCAAGAATCCGATGCTTCCATAGTATGTACAAAGCCTCATTATGGTCCCGTTAAACTTTTTATTCCCAAAAAAACTCGAATTAGAGTCCCGCCGTGACAACGAGTAAACGCCGGGGCCTCTTTTGGTTAGCGTCGCAGTGTGCACTGACCTGCTGACGAGAGCGCACGGAATTATGGGTCCGCGCACAGCCCGTACTGCTCGCAGTTCCTCGGGCAACCGATCGCGGCGCGGAGCGCGAGGGCCTCGTCGTTCGTCGTTGTATCGTTGCAAACGTAACAACGTAACCTTTACGTCAAGTGTTTCGAAAAAAAACATCGCGTCGTAAACTCGAATATAGAAAATTGACATTACGGTCAACGGTACGGTACGGTTGAGCGGTATTTCCATCGAAAGAAAGTTTCGACTATGCGAACCAAGAGTAACGTCGTGTTGCAAATAATCGAAGTATCTCACGAACGCGGTTTGTAATTAGAGACGCTATCGAAAAGAACGAATATTAAACAAATATCAATGACAGGTAAGTACGAGTACACGCGAAGCCCTTGTAATAAAACTTTTGACACTCGACAAATCACTAATTCGCCATGACATTTATTTTCACGCGTTTCAATTATTTTACGAAAATATTACGCGGTATCGAAGAAAGCATCTTGCAACTTTCTCAACCGCTTCGTCGTTAAACGTCAGTTGGAAAAAAATAATTTCACGAGTTGAAAAACTTGACGGGAATTGTTCGTAATTTCTCGAGGAAATTCGAACGTGCGGGATTTTCTATCTGCTTTGTTTTCCCCCCCTCCCCTTCACTGTCCCCCGCCCTCCGTTCTCGTGGCCTCGTCACTCTGACTGCCTGTTGCTCGTCGTTTTATCGACACTTCTATGCACTATACATTCGGTTCACAACTTGCTGCGCTCTCTCACTCGTCCCTTTTAGATAGCTTCATGTCATCGCGATACTCGGCCTCTGTGGGCTCTTTCCGAGTTTCGTATATACAGTATATATATATGTATATCACGTTACCCACGATCGGCTCTGAGCTTCGAGACTTCGTGAGAGGCAACCGGCATACCATCAGATGGGATGAATCGATTTGTGTTTCGTGGCTAAAAATAAAATCCTCGCGGGAGATAGTCGTCTCGTAGTGCATCTTTTCCCGCACCTGGCGCATCCTTCTCGTTCCCCGGTGCACGTTAATCTGTCCACTTTGTTGTTGTTGCTGTTGTTGTGGATATCCACGACTCTCGGAAATCCCTTTATCTTCATAGCATTTACCGATAGTATCTTTTCCTTACCTTTGTCCATCGTGTTTTTCTCCGTAGCAATCTTATTGCCGTGACACTCGAATCTAATCTTCGATATTCGATTCGATTTCTCGATATTTACCGTATTTACGTCAACAAACTTCCCAACGCTCCGTGATCCGAAAAAAAAGGTGTTTTTTTCTTGTTTTTCTCGTAGTAATGTACAGTTATTCTATTTATAACTGACGACATATATCCGCGACAGCTGACGCGGAAAAAACAGCGAAGTACGCGTTTCACCCGGAAATTTGTCGCGGAAAATGGACACTTTTTTTTTTTTTTTCGCATCGTTGAGCAAAAAACGTCGAACGCTATCAAAACGACGAAACGAATCCTAACGTTTTGTTTTTCCGTTCTTTAGCAATAATAATAATTTTTTTATTTAATAATAGACGAAAAAAATTCAATTTTTTTTTTTTTCTTGTTTTTTTCGGAAATTTGATTTTTTATTGACAAAAAGGGGACTAAAATTTAATTGAAAAGGTTTAAATGAAATTTTGCGCGTATTGTATTTTTTTTTTTTTTTTTTTCGTAAAGTACAGCGAAATATATTCATAAATTCTCTCGTTTCGTAATCGTTGCGTACCGTTCCCCGAGGGACTCTCGAGAAAGTTAGTCACAAGATACAGTATCTCTGCAGTCGTTCATAATCCGGAAGCGACGGCAATCGGAGGAATACCTTCATTTGTACACTGTAAGCTTTGACGGATTTTGCATCGCGTTCCAATCACGTCGCGAACTGATTGGAGATTGGTACGATTACAAATTTCCCCATCGTTTTCCCCACTGGGACGCGGCCTCGTTACGATATTGTCGGGGCGCTGCGGACGACGCCTCCCGAAGATTGACAACCGAAAGGATTCCGAAACGCTTTGTTCGCGTCGTAACGAAATTTAATTACAATCGATCGGACGGTAACTGCCCTCTCGAGTTAACGGGGTGCGTCTACCCGGCGCTTCGAAATCGAAGTTAAATAATTTATTTATTTTTTCTCAAAATTTACGGGAAATTATGAAATTATTATTTTTTTTTTACCGAATGCTATTTTTATTAATATTGTTACAAAAAAAAATTGACGAACAATATATTTTAAAAAACCGATATGGAGACACGTAATTTTTTTTTTTTTTTTTTTCCGAGACATTTGGCTCTCCAGTCGAAAAAAAAATGCCTGTAAAATGAAAAAACCAAATGGGTAATTAAAATTAATGAACGAGTTATCGTCGCTGATTTTTCGATGATTTTGTTTTTACAAAAATGGCAACCGACTAAAACGACAATTCAAAATAGAAGATCGAGATAACAAAAAAAATATAATTTTTTTTAAATTTCAATATTTTTTGACAATTTTTTTTGAAAGACTCTCAACACATATATTTTTCAATGAATAAAAAATCATCTTATTTTCGTCTATAAATTCTGAGAAAAAACAAAATCCAAATTTTTACTCGATTTTTTGAGAAAAAATACGCAACGCAAGTGTAATTTCGACATTAATTATTTTACTCTAAAAAGACGTTCGTGTTTTATCGTTGATATAATAATCCACTCGATCGAACCGCGCGAAGAGAATTTTTTTTTTTTTTTTTTTTTTTCGCGAAATCATTGTATCCAATGAGGTGTGAAAATTCACCGATGTCTGAGAGCGAGTTTCGTCGACACGGACGAATTTTTCCGAAGCTCCCTGTTCTTTCATCTGTGAGCATTCATCACCAATGCTGTATAGTATATTTACGTTGAGAAATCTTTCGGCGCCGTTTCGCAATTTTACTTTTTTTACGCCGGAACCTCTCCGTTTGCCACAATTCATAATGTAATACTTCATAGTTACGAAGAATCTTACGAGTTTCTCGCGAAATGCTTCGAAAGTTTTCTGTTCGACCTAAAAAAAAAAAAAAAAAAAAAAAAAAAAAAATCGTGATATATCGCAATTTTTATTGAGAAATCCCCTTCAGTTTTACAAAACGGGAATCGTTATAATCCGAATCTATTATGCATGTTTTACCTCGTAGGGTATTAAGCTTGTTATAAGTTGAGAGCCGCTAAAGCGAGGAGGAGAACAGGAGTAGCGAGTAGCAAACATTTGAATCGGCTTAACTCGTGAAGGAGTCTCTGAACGCAGTCGACATACGGCAAATGTACACAAAGCAGACTTCGAAGCTTTTTTTTTCGATCTTTTGACAATTTTTTTTTTTCATAAATATTTCAATGCTTTGAGGCGATAAGCGAGTTGTAGGGAAATAAGCGCGGGATTCTGAGAATCGAGTCCGTCGCGTCTACAGTCGACTACCGCGTAAGTTAATACCACATACGTTGAGGTTAGGTAACTAATAGACGAACGAAAAAATGGGTAAAATTCACGATTTTTTTTTTCGAAAACTAACGATGTGGAAGCATCGGGATATTTTTTATTCGAAAGAACATACAAATAACTTGCTATATGATTTTTATCATGAAAATTGATCGACCGGAAGCGCTGTTATCGTTGCCGGAGTAAAATGACTTTTTTCAAATGTTGCGTCGTCGTTTTCACGATTTCGAACAGCCGAATGATTAGAAATTAAAAAATCGAAGCGATTCAATATATAGTTTTTTTTTTTTTTTTATAAAATGGCGACAGTTGAAACTTACAGTTCGATTTTTTACGGTTTCTAAAGAAATGAGAAAAAAACTCGCAATTTTTACTCAGTTACTTTGCCTTAAGGTTTTTCGAGATATTAACTTATCCGGTTGTATACTGTACAGTTAGAATTTACCGCTTACAATCCATCGACAATCCGTCCCGTCGTCTGTATCTAATCGGAATGCTTCGAATCGACCGTTGGGTATTGCGAGAATCCGATTTACCGGTTACGCGAACTGTGGGATCAGGAATTCTGCGAAGTGTCGAAACTGTCAGCGCGATCGATCTATGGCCATTCGAATGCGGTGAGCTTTTAAACTGTCGTTAAGCGATTAAGTAAATCGTAAGTTAAGCGAACAGCCAGTCATCCAATCGGGACAAATCAGACTGACAATCGTGAAAGCAAATCTCGCTGTTCACACCACGTTTTCCTCTCAACCCTATTGGACCTTTTCATCCTTCCGCGGTATCCGCGTGAATCTCTCGTTTCGCGAAACTTCGTGAATTATAGTAGTTGTATAGGTACGTCGACTAAAATCCGTGGTATCTTCGTGTTTATTGCGTAAAACGTAACGTTGCGGGTACTTTGCGAGTAAAAAAAAAATCATGAAAAATCAATATGAAAATCCAAGATTTTCTGGTGTTTTTTTTTGGATTCGTAAGTTGTAAATTTTTTTAAAAATCTGATCGCCATTTTCCCCAACTTTTCATCCCGATATTTTCACGAATTTACAACAAAACATCGAAATACAAACATAATTTCGAAAATAGACTCCCGTAAGTCGTTCTCCGCAACACAACGAGCACTCGATAGTATCAAGTAAAACTTTCCAAGACTCCGCTCGATCGTGGAAAGTCGGTTTTAACTGGCAACGCAAAGCCGCACCATCCCTCGAGGAAACTTTACCCAACAAAACTTTTCCACCTATCGAGTGAAATTCTCATTAATCGTGGTTAGTCGGGATAAAGGTTTCAGCCGTCCTGCGCGCGCGTTGACCCGTGCGTTCTGTGCATTTCGCCGCGACGAATAACTTTCCCCGAATATGACGATGATGCATCGCTCCCAATCCATTTTCGTGACTGTTGCGCTGCTATTAGATTGGTTTTCTGCGATATTGAAAGCCACCCTTACGATACAAATGCTACTTACGTGACGCTTTGTCTCGCAATCAGAATTTGCATCAACATACAGGTCATCCAGACACAGATTTTTTAATTCAATTTTTACGAATACGAATGGCATAGAAAAATTTGTTCGATGGTAGAAAACACGAAACCGGAAACGACGCGTTAAATAATTTTCAATAGGGTCGCGAAAAAAGGGTGGGGAGGGGTAAGATTGGGCTAAATGACGGTGTGCCGAATTCAAATCGTACGATATGGTATCTCATCGCTTTTGGCAATTCTCGGAAGAAGAATAAGCGCGGCAGGTTGCTATGGGCAACAATCTACTTTATATTTCGTGAGAGATCCGGCCAATAAGGAACCAGTAGTGTCGGGGAGAGGATCGTCAAGCGACCTTGGCCCTTTAACCCCCGCGGCTGTTAAGGCGGCAGCCGCACACACCAGCGGAATGAGGGGATGCTGCTTCTCGTTTCCGGATTCTCATCTGTAGCGCAACCTTCCCTCCCCCTCGTCCACCACCCCCTTTCCACCCCAAAGCCCATGATACCAATGTGTTGTTTTCCTCAACCCGCAAAACTAATAACAACAGGTTTTTTTTTTTTTTTTTTTTTTTTTTTTTTTTCTCGTTCTTTATTATCCAACGATAACACTATATTATGGAATCAACGATTTGAATATATTATCATTTTGATTTTCCGGACAAAGTATTCGTATTTACCGAATCGATTGTCTTGTCTCTCACCCTTGTAAGGTTTACTATCTCTCCGCTCCGAAGATGAACCCCTCTACGCTTTCGGTGAATGACAACCGGGTGATAAATTGCTTGCATCGAGTGTATTGTTTCAGAAGTTGTAGTAAGAGGGTTTCGAACGGAAAACAGCCGTATCGATACATCCCTTCGATGCCTCTTCTGTTTCGTACTGTTGTTGTTTTTTTTTTTTTTTTTTTTTTTTTTTTTATCGGGAAACGTCTTTAGCGAAACTGTTAAATGAAGAAGTAAATGAAATTAGACGAAATAAATATTTAAAAAGTAAAATGTCCCCAAAAAGCGTTACGATCTTTTTTTTGGAGTAAAATTCGGATCCCAATTCGTAGTGATGTAGTCGCTAAATTTTGTTTTATATCGCACGCAATACGAGATACAGACGAAACGACCTGTTTTCAAATGTCACTAACTGCTGTTTCGGAAATACGATTTGATAAAAATGTTGTTACCCCGTCGGGAATGTCCATAAATTTTATCTGCCGTTTCGCCGTTTGAAATCGTGACGATCCTGTTAATGTCCCGGATAACTATTGTGGTTTTTATAAACTTGAAAAACGCGGGGATGCGGCATCACGTTTGACCCCATTTACGAGAGGATACAATGATTGGCCGTATCACTCGATTGGCCATTTAGTTACCATCGCGGGAATCCCGAAATGTACGATGTTTCGGAAATAAACTGTGTAACACGCGTTAACGGGATAAGAATTTGATGGCAAATTAATGCGGACGATATTTCTGGTTTGGATCAAAGTTTCCCTTGTTCTTCTACCGTTTTTCGCCCTCCGTTTCCAGGTAAAGCATTCGCGGGATAGAATCCAATTTGCTTAAGCTTTCAGTAACTTCCAAAGCTCTCGTTTCGATAGGAAAGGTAACATAGTCTTCGTCTATATATGGTATAGCAACGACGGTGAAATTTCTCTACTGGTATTCCCTTCCACGCAGCGATAACTGGTCCCTTTGCGTTTCCGTTGCTTCGCGTAAATTGAGATCTCTCTCCCTCTCTCTAACGCGCGCACATAGGCTCCGGAATCCTTTTACGGTGGTGCTAAAAAAAAGCGAGTTGCAAGCCCCGGAGGGAGTTTTTTTTTTTCAACTGTTAACGCTGACCAACTGAGAGAAAGTCGGTAGTTTCACTGCTCGTCGCATTTTATTCCACTCTTTTAACCTTCGGGCTGTTGAAACTATATATTTTTTATGCCATTTTTGCAAAAGTTGCGTCGGGGTGCGTGCGCATTCATCGCAAAACCTACCGACAATGAATCGTACAATGGGAAACTAACCCTCTTTTTGTTATGTAAATCCCGATACCCCGAGGCATTTTCAAGATCCGAACATTTTGGAAAAATCGAAAAAAAAAAAAAAAAAAAAAATGTTTTCATGAAATCAAAATTTGCTCTGAAAAAAAAAAAAAAAAAAAAAAAAAAAAAAAAACTAATTAGGTATAAAAAATGATTGGATGTATAAAGTTTATCTGGTAACATTCGACTGTGGCGCCACCTATCACGACAATTTTCGTCATTATGAGTATTTTTACCACATTTATGGGGATTTTTACCATACTTATGGTAAAAATTCGCATAGTTCTCGTGCTTTTCGGTAGGTGGCGACATTGACGCCGCACTACCAGAAGTTTACGATCTTTTTTACTAGATATATGGTAAATTGTATCAGATGCCTCTTTCCGCGTGGAATACATGAAAAAAAAAAATAACTTTTAGATCGTTTGAAAGAATTCTCACTGATATTATACCCCTCCGGTCACCTCTATGCGATTCTATAGAATGCGGACGAAGCTACTCCCGCGCACATCCATAATGCCGCACCGAATTTCGCCAGCTGGCTGACACCTCTTCTCACCCTCTTTCGACCCCCTGCAGAACTTTTATACATCTCAAGGCGAGAGCTCCCAACGGTCTGTGATTAGACTCATCCTTCTTCTCTGCTTCTATATTAGTGGAAACGCCGGGGCCCCCAGTAGAGTGTTTTTACGTCTCACTTCGTTCGTCGACGAAAAAACCTCCGTTATTTCTCGTCTACCTTACCACCGTCGAAACGCGTTGCAATGACTTTTCTTTTTTTCTTTATCACATTCGCACCGGAACTTATTAAACCGTCTGACATTCTTACGACATCATAAGGTGGGATGTGGTTAAGTCGTCGTTCGTTACGGACGAAATAACTCGTTCTCGCTAATTTCTGAAGTACTCGGAAAATTCGTATCGGCCACTTTTTTCATTTTTTTCTTTTTCACGCTTCGCTAAAAACCGTATTTAAGGGCTTTTAAAAAAAAAAAAAAAAAAAAAAAAAAAAAAAAAAAAATCGTTCGCGGGATTTTTTTTTTATTTATTGACGCGCCAGTAATTACCGAAATTGGGATCCTGGAAATTTACTATTTCTGGTTTTGTCAACTTGAAAACATTAATAAAGCATCAGATTGTATACGTAACTCATCGTCGTCCCTTCCACAGCTCGATGCTTCTCGTAAGGCTGTTGAATTGACCGCCGCGGTAGCTGCGTGTACATTGTCTCAAACGTCTTTTCTTCCACTCCTTCCTCCTCGGTATCCATAGGTTCGTGCCGCACGTGCTCTTTGTACACAATTCTCTTTTGTTCCGCTCTCGTTGTTACGCGCTTTCAATGACGCTGAAACTGGCAGACCGATCCAGCAGACGAGGCCGGCCGCGTGCCGTAGGTTTTGGATGAGACTACGCCGAGCGACCATCGAGCCGCAAACCAGATCGCGATGTTTATGCGTTTATAAATCCAAAACCGATTTTTTTTTACGATCCGTTCGACTACTGAACTTTCAACGTACGCTGTCAGACCCTTAAAAAGCGTTCAGTAATCCTTAAAAAAAAAAAAAAAAAAAAAAAAAAAAAAAGAGATCGTTACTTACGCGGAGAAAATATGCGTTTGAAGTATATCCCGGAATTTTAGACGAGTAGAAAATTTCACTTAATCTCCGGTACTCCGTATCTCCGTTATATCAAATGTTACGAAAAAAAAAAAAAAAAAAAAAAAAAAAAAAAAAAATGTATAACTCGTCTACGATTGAGGGCTGTAATTTGGACGCTCCTTGTTTCCCCGTAGTTAACTGACCTTAAGAAGCCGAACGCCGCGTGTTAATTGTTTTAACAACTCAGTAATGTTGGCATTCGGTAAATGGTGACGTTTCTTGTTATACTAATGGATATGACGTTCGAAGAACATTCGGAAAACCGACGGTAAGTCAGTAGGTTAAAATCTATGTTAGCATACGCTTCTCTCACGTAATCTCGGACTCGTGGCATCGTCACACGCTTCAACCAGATGCGTCGACAGCCGCGTTGGCGCGTTGAAGCTTTGTAATTAGTTAATGTGCTAATGTGTACCTCTTATAAATGCGACATCAGTGTGGCAGCAAGAGACGAGGGATGGAATATAACACGCCAGAAGCTAATTAATATACAGTACAAAAGGGTCTTATCGCTCGCGATAGAGAGAGAGAGAAAGAGAAAGAGACGGAGAGCAAAGACAAGATGAGCTAAGCACGCATATAACACGCGCCCTTTGGGGGATGTCGAGACGCGCACTTGAAATACGTCAACCCTAATTTCCTACAAAATATTCCGGGAAGAAGATGATCTTTTTTGTTATGAAAATAAAACGCGTTTCGCTCTCCCGGCGTCTCGTTAGAATTGCAAATTATTATTTTTTTTTTTTTTTTTTTTTTTTTTTTTTATCTCAAGTTTCGTGCGGAATTATCTTCAATAATAATCGTTAAAAATATTGAAGAGGTCTCTTAGCCTAACGGTGATATTACAGATACGCGAAGAGGGTGAGTTTTAGGATTGCGCTATGAAAAATTAAATTTAATCGGAGAAAAAAAAAAAAAAAAAAAAAAAAAATCGGGCGCCTTGTAGCAGACGAGTAAATACCATTCTCCGGATAATTCATTCGGAGGAGAGGTTATCTGTAATTGAAATTTCGAATTATTTCGTCTGTTGCAGCACTGTTTCGCGATTTCGTACAGAAGGGAAAATCAACGGCAGTACGAACTCAAAGCCGCAACGGAGTCGAGCTGCAAGATGTGGATCGATGCTATACGCGAGGCAAGGTAAATCCAAAAGCGATCAGCCGCACGGGGTGGCATTATCCTCTCGTGCATATTGTGCTCACATATACCGCGTATCCGTGCGAAAGGTCAAAAGATTTTATCCCCATGTATTTGTACACGTGTAGGGAAACTGGCAAAGGATTTTTCATTCGCGGGGGTTAAATTCTCCTTCGAGTTTTTCAGATATTCGAAACACATCGAAAAAATGTGTAGAAAATGCGGTTTCTTTTTGTATGCATTTAAATTTTTTTTTTTTTTCATGCGCTTTTGACTAAACGGAAATAAATTAACTTTCAACGAAAAACGCGTAAAAAAAAAAAAAAAAAAAAAAAAAAAAAAAAAAAAAAAAAAAAAACATCGAAAATCTTTCGAAGAGTAAAATAATTATTCCGGCAGATTGCGATTGCAGGGTCTCCGACGGTCGGCCCACGTGTTCCAAAAGCGAAAAAGCGAACTTTCATACACCCAATTTCACAATTTCAATATAACACAGTCGATTTCACACACTTTGTCGAGTGTTCGATGTTTTGCGTGTCGTGTATAATATTTTTTGTAAAAAATTTACAAAAAGTTTAGCTTTTCGTGAATTTCGGGTGAAAGTGTGCGAAAAAAGTAACTAAAGTATCGATGCGCTGTACGAAAAAAGTCACTAAGGTTTTCGGACGCTAAATAAGTTAGAGAATTTTTTTTATTTTTCTGAAATTCTGTTGAATTCGGTTAAAAAAAAGGGATTTTTTAAAATTTTTCTAAAATTCTGTTGAATTCGGTAAAAAAAAAGGTAATTTTTTTTAAGCGCTATATAATAATAATGATTTCTTTTTTTTTACCGATAAAAAAAATAACAATGTTGATAACATGTTATCGATGTGTTCCAACGCCAAGAATTATCACACGAATCAATTTAAAAAAAAAAAAAATCCTTGTTAAATAATCTTAAATTTTCGTTAAATCATTTTTCTACCATTTTTTCATCGGGAATTATTTTAATATTCAATTTGGAAGGCTTTAAACAAAAGTCCCGAAAATACTTGTTTCTCGACGTGTACTTGTCTCGTAGTATTTCTCCGCTGTTCCCAACGAAATTGAGTCAAAGAGGAAAAATGCCTGTTTAACGAGATGGAACAACGACGGTACAGAATAGCGCTTAAGTACATCGCGTAAGTTTCGTTCACAGTATACGCGTCCTCGCGCCGCGGTCTGATGGGCGATCGTCGCAAAAGCTCTTAAAGCTCTTAACAAGTAAACGAGAGAGTAATATATATATACGATATATATACCCAACGGGCCCCCGATATGCTTCGCTCGAAGAAGGAACATAACTGTTCTCGGAGCGTAAAGTCTCGAGACAGTCATACGGGGGATTCCCCGGGAGCGAAGGTAACGACGTCGCGGCGGATCGAAGATTGCGGAAAAGCACGCGGGGAAATTCGCAAAGTGCATCTCGCAGAGAGATTCACGGCGTTTGGTTTGCTCGTGAAGTAAGGAAACGCGATGTAAAATGAATCGGCAAAAGATCCGCTTTTACGTGCTAAAGAAATCGGAAAAACGGGAGTTGATAAAAAAAAATGATATAAATCGCGAACCAACAGATTCAGCAATCACGCGTTCTTTTATTATTATTATTATTATTTTTTGGACCAAAATCGAGAAAAAATGGAAATCCCTTCCTTCCCTTCCTTCCTACTCAACGGCGACCTATGTTTTCCAGACCGTTCGTAGGTCCGTTCTACCCGCCTGTGCATCTAAATATTTGATGATCCCTACTGAAATATCGTGCCATCCGCGCGACCGCTATAGATTGTTTTCGTTCGTTGTTTTTTCTTTTTTTTTTTTTTTTTTTCTATCCCTTTTTATCCTTCTTCGTGACTCGGCGGAACCGCGACGTGGACTCATAGATACCTAATATACTGTTATCAATATTGAAAGTAGAAAAGGCACATAGTGGTCCGCCGCTTCGTGTATCCAACGCGAACTTCGTTTTTGTTTTACCCGCCCGTATTTAATAACTTACGAACTGCTTTTCGGTATAGTACACGCGCTTGCCACGGTGTTACTCCGTGATACCGGTTTATTTTACTATGGTGAACGCTGCTCCACGAAGCACACTGGCTATTGAAGGTTCCTTCGTTGCCTCGGGTTCGGGGATAATGAGACTGAATATTTAATGGCTGCGCACAGGTACCGACACACAGCGGTGGTTTATCGCACGGCTCACAAATACTACTATACGAGAACTTCCCTTGTTGCCTTTTGCCCTCATACCTTCGCGATGTACCGAAACGCCGGAAGGGGAAATCATGACACGAAGCTTTGTATTGATCACAATTGACGCCAATTGGAATCTAATCGCGCTTACGGTACCAATCCAATATTTACCAACGGTAATGATTGAACAAATACAACGAGAATACGGCACGAGGCTTGAAACACGGAAAATCGAGGCTATTGTTGCATTAAGGTAGTCGTTAGGGTACAATGAAGTCAATTGGGTGCTATAGACGGCGAGAAGGATCTGCTAGAGATTACTATGTCACGTGGTAAAATTCGACTGTGGCGCCACCACTTTTGACGAATATTCTCGATGTTACGAGCTTTTTTACGACATTTATGGGAATTTTCACCATATTGTACGGTAGAAATTCGTAGTTCTCGTAGTTTTCGATAGGTGGCGATATTTCCGCATTTCCCGAAAATTACTATATTTTTTACTAGATATATGGTAAATTGCATCAGATCCTTCGTTCCGTGTAATGACATGGAAAAAAAATCGTTATCGGCATATCTATCGACGATATATTTAAGGGGATATATTTCTGTGTATTTTCTGTACCTATAGATACATATATTCCATTTGCATGGGGGATTATTCCGCGTTTACGAATTGCTTAATCGTCGCTATTGCCTGCCAAATTACTATCAAAGAAACTACAGCAGTCCCGATATCGACAGCTATTCGTAGGAAACAAAAAAAGGCCGCGATGGTCAGCCGACAGATTCGCAAATTTCCCGTAGAAATTCAAATAGACGCGTAACAGGCGAAGCTTCGCATACGATCAATCGATTGGAAATCCGCGTTTTCCCGCGAATGCAGGAAACCGTAAAGTGATATAAACGCGCGGATTCGTATGTACCTACCGAATGTTTCACGTCCGGTGTACCGCGACTATTCCCACATTGGTACGCGCGTACCGTTCGCTCCGCGAAATTCTAAAAACTCAATCACCGTCATGTTTGGCGAGCGTATGAAACGCGACAAATATGGAAAAGCTATCTGACTTTCGAAATGGACAAATTTGCTTCGTGACGCAAAAAAAAAAAAAAAAAAAAAAAAAAAAAATGATAAAAAACAAAAATATATATAAAAATAGATAACTTTTCACGGCGATTAAATTCTAATTTGCGCGTTGCACCGTAAACTTTTTAACGGTCGTCACGATGAACTACCGATCTTTGTTCCGAATAAACGAGATATTTCATTCCGACACGCGTAAGCAAAATTGTTCCGACAACGAAAACATTTTTCGATGTAAAATCAATGCGTCCAAAATGCTCGGGTTGCGGAGAAATCAATTCGCATTGCGTTTAAATATTTATTGTCGAATGCCTACACACGTTTTTTCCCCATTTAGACCCAAAATGTTGCTTCTCCGTTTTAATAAACTACCGACAATTCATTTGTTCCGTACATTTAATTTGGTGTCACAGTTGTAAACGATCGTTGATGAGTTATCCGCAATGCCAGACGTTACATCATATTCTTCGATGTAATGGCCCCATTAAACAATTCATTGCGGTATTAACGAGCGACCGCGATGAATGAGCGAGAAATACATATATATTTTACGAATATGCCGAATTCAATGCGTTTCACTCGGTAAATGGAACGAATACAATGGGGAGAACATGGAAACAGAGAACGCGAGAATGGATCTCGCGTGACCAATCCCCGAATCAATATATCCGAGCAGCGCGTGCACTGAATTTACGCGATTTCTTTATAGGTCCCGCAAGTTTTATCGAGGTTTTGCTTTCTCGTGGTACCCTTTCTTTCCGTAAAAAAAAAAAAAAAAAAAAAAAAAAAATTCGAGATTTTGGTAAAATCGGATTCACGATGCATCTTGAATCTTCATTTTTCGATGTTTTTACGCGTACCGAATAGGTTCTCGAGATTTAAGTCGTCTGGTTAACTGGACGAAAGTGGGTTTAGAATGGATTCAGGTCGGTATATAACGATCGGTTCGCGGCGATTTAACGGTGTGTTCACCTTTATCGCTCAGCTTCAACAAACTGCTGCTGCAGAAGGAGGAACTCGAGCAGAAGCACCTACACCTGTTGCAGATCGTCGAAAGCGAGAAAACGGCTAAGTGGCAATACACACAGCAATGCGAGGATTTGGCTTCCGAAATCAAAAAGCTTCGCGCCGAGGTTTGTACCGGATTCACGATTTAAATTCCTCCCCCTCCCCTCCCTCCCCTCAAATTTGATACCGTACGCACGGAAGTGCAAACGTATACGCGAGAACAAGACGAACAAATGCAAGCGAGTTAAGTCTTCAACTCAACTCGAAAGCGGGGGATGAAACCCGACCTGTTGCTAGTGCGCACTATATACATTCGCTTTATTCTATACGCACGATGGTAGATACAGGCTATTTGCATGCATGTGCCACGTAATTTCCGTACGCTTGTCGGAGAGACGGGGATAATGTTGATCTCTTATCAGCAATTTCGCAGAGCCAAGAATTCCGTAGATTAAGACGTCTCTGATGTTGAAAATTTTATCAGAATTTGGTACCAAAATCAGAATACAATATAACTTCGATTATGAAAGTACAAGCGGAAGCGTGCGGCCTAAAAATAAATAAATGCTGTAAATTGTTGAAAAAAAAAAAAAAAAAAAAAAAAAAAAAAAAAAACTATCGGGAAATGAAATTTTTAACGATATAGAGGTTATGTTTCACATTTTTGAAATTTTAAAAAATCGTCTCTGCCTTCAAATTTCCAGTCTATGGGTAGAAAATTAATAATAAATATCGCACTTGTAGTGTTATAGAACACCTTTCGATGATGATAAATTATTATATCTGCTATCATTATTTCGTCGATCGTTCCGCCATTCTTCGTCAATTGAAACGTAACTTCTAATCACTCGTTAATCTTAATGCTCGTGACAATGTGACTGAACGACGACCTTCCGCTTGTTGCTCAGTCACGTTTCTACGTTTTAATGTTGAATAATTGGTTAGGAATAACCAGAGACGTTTTTTTTATATTTTCATTCAATACATCCCCTTAATAATAATAACAATAATAACGATCGCCTGGCGTTGTAAATGCTTTTAAAAAATACGCAGCTCTTCGAATCTGAGGCCTTAAGTCCATTTTCAATGCACTAACAAGAGCTCTTAAATGCTTTTAAAAATTACGCAGCATTTCGAATCTGAGGCCTTAAGTCCATTTTCAACGCACTAACAAGATCTCTTAAATGCTTTTAAAAAATACCCAGCATTTCGAATCTGAGGCCTTAACTCCATTTTCAACGCACTAACGAAGCTTTTAAAATGCTTTTAAAAAATACGCAGCTTTTCGAATCTGAGGCCTTAAGTCCATTTTCAATGCACTAACAAGAGCTCTTAAATGCTTTTAAAAATTCCGCAGCATTTCGAATCTGAGGCCTTAAGTCCATTTTCAACGCACTAACAAGATCTCTTAAATGCTTTTAAAAAATACGCAGCATTTCGAATCTGAGGCCTTAACTCCATTTTCAACGCACTAACGAAGCTTTTAAAATGCTTTTAAAAAATACGCAGTATCTCGAATCTGAGGTCTTAACTCCATTTTCAACGAACTAACGAAGTCTCTAAAATGCTTTTAAAAAATACGCAGCATTTCGAATCTTAGGCTGTCATTCCATTTTCAACGCACCAACGATCGTTTTAAAATGCTTTTAAAAAATACGCAGTATCTCGAATCTGAGGTCTTAACTTCATTTTCAACGAACTATCGAAGTCTCTAAAATGCTTTTAAAAAACACGCAGCATTTCGAATCTTAGGCTGTCATTCCATTTTCAACGCACCAACGATCGCTTTAAAATGCTTTTAAAAAATACGCAGTATCTCGAATCTAAGGCCTTAACTCCATTTTCAACGCACTAGCAAAGCTTCAAAAATGCTTTTGAAAAATACGCAGTTTTTCGAATCTAAGGCATTCATTTCATTTTCAACGCACCAACGAGAGCTTTAAAATGCTTTTAAAAGATACGCAGCGTTACGAATCTAACGCATTCATTTCATTTTCAACGCACCGACGAGAGCTTTAAAATGCTTTTAAAAAATACGCAGCTTTTCGAATATCTAAGGCATTAATTCCATATTAAACCAACGAACGAAAGCTCTACTGCAATTTTGGATTTTTCCAAATATGATTACATGTTTTGCGGCAGTTATGCGCTATGAAAAGGGATCTCCGCCCGAGTACCGTTGCATATCCGGCTTACACAGGCGAGAGAGGTTTGCTGCAGAGAACATTGTCCCAGACGGTGCCGGGAGCGGGAGGGATTGGAGGTCACTACGGGGTTGGGAGTGGCGCTTTAGGATCGAACCTGCACGGTCCGGGGTCCGCAGGTGGTTTTCGCGGTATAGCAGAGGGTTCCACCGATATGGAAAAGATAAAAAAAGTCCAAAGCTTTTTTCGCGGCTGGCTATGTCGACGTAGATGGAAACAGATCGTTGAGCAGTACATCAAGAGCCCTCATGCCGAAAGCATGCGAAAGAGAAACAGGTGAGGAAATAATCAATTTTTCTTGCGCAGTACGCATTTTACTCTAAAACAACGATACGGTTATCAGCAGCAATTGAAAATCTCGCGATCAAATGTATTTCGGAACCCGTGTCCCTTCATTTTGTCCATCAAACGTCCGTAACTCTATATTCCGATATATTAATTCGCGCAATTGAATTCAACGATCTAAAGGACGTTTCGCGTAACGGAAATTATACCAACGCAAACTATCCTAACGCACGAGCGATTTTGATCCTTTATCAACGCCATATTCTCTCAACCGGCATCAACTCGTTACCTTCAGCTTCTGGCTAAACGGGGGATGTGCCGTATACGCAACGCGGTGGTAGTGTGTTTACCATTAATTGAGAAATGCGAGTTTCTCAAGTTACTCTGACATGCTGGTTCACCGTACAAACTCGGAGTTTATGTTAGACTGTCAGTGGATATAAAGCGCTTCTCTAATTGGAAACTCTCCGCCAGCCGTTACTGAAAAACCGATGAAACACGCGAATATTATATTTGCTCAGTCGGATCTATAATAATCATTATAATTTCGTATCAATAACGAAACTCGCGATTTATTTCGTAATCTAGATTTTTTCAAAATTTAACATTTCGAAAAATTTCACCAAAAAATCGTCATGAAATGGATTTTTTAAAACGATAAATCGTATTTCTTTGCTCATCACGATGTTGCGACTCGTGTCAAATATATCGACTTTATACTCATATATCTCGAAATATCATGAAACGAAAATTTGTAAATTTTTTTTTTTTTTTTTTTTTTTTTTTCGCGACTACTTTTACAGCATATGGGACTTTCCGGGGCAACAATAGTGACTTATCGTTGCATTTTTTTAAATTTATTTCGGAATTCTTCTCCCCGAAGGCGACGCATTTTTTGGTGATCGTTAACATTCGATTTATCTTCCCGTTTTTCGTCGATTCGTCGATTCGCAAAACTTTGGCGAAAAGGACCTCCGCGAGACGATACGCGCGTCTTAAGCTTCGATGCAAAATGTTATATGTGTTATATTACAGCTTTTTACGTATTACACCCGATGTTGCGGCTTTCAGTTTGGTCTTTCAAATGGTCGAAGCGGAAGAGGAGTACACAGAGCAAATGGAAGTTCTTGTAAGCTGTTTCTTGAGGCCATTTAAAATGGCTGCGAGTTCAAAGAAACCGCCGTGCAATCACGAGGACGTCAATAGCATATTTTTAAACAGCGAGACTGTGCTTTTCCTCCATCAGATCTTTCTGAAAGGTCTGACATCGCGGATGGAGAGTTGGCCAACGCTGGTGTTAGGTGAGCGAAGCTTTGACTTCTCGTCAACACGAACGCATCGCACATCCTGCGATGCTTTGTACTATTTGAATTTCCGTTTCGCACGAGAATACCAGTATCCGGAGTTTCGCGTGAATACGCGAGACGATGGGAGTCCCGAGCGACGAGACGGGGTGAACTTTACCGCGAAACTCACCACATCACCTATTATATTACAATATAACTGCGCGATGTATGAGATCGCGAAGTTCATTTGCAATTTAGATGCGTTTCTGTAATCATTATTATTATTGGACGCAGTAAATTAAAATAAATAAAAAATTAACCTTTCCACTGCTCGTTCGACGCGCTCGGGATTTCGGTTTCCCGGTGCATTCGGAAAAAAAAAATTTTGTTGGAAAAAAAAAATTTCAATTTTTTTTTTTTTTTTTTTTTTTTTTTTAAGACACGAAGATAGCTATTTATCAGAATTTCATTCTTTCAGGCGATCTCTTCGACATGCTGTTACCGATGCTATCGATTTATCAGGAATACGTACGCAATCATCATTACAGTTTGCAAGTGCTAACCGAATGCAAGCAATCGTCGCCGTCGTTTGCCGCTCTCCTTACGCGTCTTGAGAATAAACCGGCGTGTCACGGAAGATCTTTGGAGGACTTTCTCACTTTTCCCATGCATCAGGTAACGCATTTTTTAACTTTTGACTGCCGATAGAGCAAAAATACAAGAGCTACGCGTTTCACGTTAATGACGATGAATTTAATTTTGTTGCGTTTTATCTTCGCGATTACGTCGATAAATTAGTTAATGAAAATTCGCACATCGATCTTTTGATTGATAGCGATTTTTTTTTTCCAAAAAACACCGAATTTAAGTATTTATTTATAATTATATATGATTTTTACAAAACAGCTAACTTCGCCGATATCGAAATGAAATATTATAATCGATAATTTTTTTTTTTTTTTTTTTATAATCAAATTCTTTTAACAATTTTTTTTTCTTTATTTTGCAAAAAATTGTTTAAAATTTATTATAAGTTTAATGGATAAAAGCTTTCGATATCGATATCGAAAGTTATTTTTTACCGAAGGCGACGGTACATCGTTTTTAAATTTGGATTTGACCTCATCGCCGACTCTCTTTAACTTTTCTCCTCTTCACTATTCCTTCCGCTATTCATCATCGTAGAAAAATTCACCGAAGAAAGAAACGCCTTCTGTTTTGCGAATGTGAAAAGTTTGTGTGGAAACCGACGGACGCACACGTGCGACAGGGAGAATCTTTTATCTCAAGTATTCCTTCGCGGGATAGAGCTTTCGTCGCCTCATTCCTTCTTCCGCCTTTCGGTGTCTATATCTCCGCATCTCGTAGCTACGCACGCAACGCGCCGGAGACGCGAACACTGATCCGATAACGTTAACGTTCTTTTCGATCGTACGACGGATAGTTTTCGCAAGAGACCTGAATTATTCACGAGCTTTCGCGGCGAACCCCGTACCCTCGAGCTAAAGAGTCGCTGCTGCAACGCGGAGGCATCTCGACCCTCCGACGCGACGACACCGCACGGCATACAATTCCTGAGTTTCCTTGAAACTTTGCTACTGTTGACCACATCTATCGAACTATGAACACCGAGTTTCATAGCGCCACACTATGTTCAACTTCCGTGACTCGTGTCATTCCTAACAATGACGAACGATAACTATTTTTTTTTTTTTTTTTTTTTTTTTTTTAGAGGCCGAAACGGCTTGTGCCTCATATCAGCGTCAATAAATTCAATTAATTTAATCAATTAAGTTTATTGACGAACACTGCAATCGCTTTTTTTAAATTTATCTTTCGACTCTTTCCAATAATTTCTAAAAATTATAGAGATTTTTTAATGACTGTAACTATACATTTTTCCCCAATTTCTTCATCGACAGTCTTTCAATTTTATTGATACTTTTTCCGTATCCTTTTCTATGTTATTTTGTTACTAATTTAATATCTCATAAAATTCGAAAAAAGTCAGAAAAAAAGTTGTGAGTTTTCACCGAAAATGTGTCTGAAATCGAGTCATCAGTTCAACGTAATTATTACACTGATTCAATATTTCGTAAAATTCTAGAGTCAAAAAAATGTTGAGTTCTCATATTGATATTTCGTGTAGAATAATTTTCGGTTGTTTAAGGATTCGGCGATTCACTGCATGAAAATAACATTTTCCATAGTTTCCCGTTTCTTGAGTTCTTATTATTGCAGTTTATGATGTCAGATTAATGATTTTTTTTTTTTGTCAAAATACTGTTAACGTTTTCCCTTAATTTTACGTCAGGAATAACTCTATGCGTATCTCAAAATTTTCTTAAATTATTATTCACTGATACGCAAGAAAAATAATGAAAACGCAAGAAAAATGGTTTTTTATAGAAATTATTTCTATTTAACTTTCCGATCGTTTAATAAACGATATTTACAATAAAAAGGGATCTCCTTTAAGTTTCTAATACTCTTGCCGTGTCTTTTTTTTTTTTTTTCATAAATATCCCCGGCGAATCCACTGTCTTAAAACTTTTTTACTGTTCTTATAGAGAATTTTATTCTTTCAGCTTTCGGTACTCTGATGATTAATATTTTTTTTTTTTTTTTTTTTTTTTTTTTTAGGTACCGAGATATATCATCACATTGCACGACGTTCTCGCGCACACACCCCACGATCACGTTGAACGCAAAAGTTTGCAAAACGCCAGACAGCAGTTGGAAGATCTTTCGCGACAGATGCACAACGAGGTAATTTTTTTTCGCTCAATTCTTTTCTTTTCTTTTCTATTTTTATTCCATATCACAGTATTATCGTTATTCACGAAACAGTATTATTCTACAAAGTTTAATCGTTGAATTTAGGTGAGCGAAACGGAAAACTTGCGAAAAAATTTGGCTGTTGAGCGAATGATCGTTGAAGGATGCGATATACTTTTGGACGTCAATCAAGTATTCGTCAGACAGGGTGAGTAAAGTCCATTCGAAGTTTTTCTTAAAGAGGACACCACCATCGGGTTTCCTGCCGAATTGCGTCAATATCTTTGAAATTCGAGTTTTTTTTTTTTTTTTTTCGCGTCCTAAAAAAAAATCGATAGCGAAAGCTAAGAAATGGGAAATTAAGTATTAATTTTCCCGATGACACGATTTCAAAAGCAAATCATCGATTAATTTGTATGTAAATTCTTTTTTTTTTTTTTTATAATAATTTTTCAAATGATTAGACCGCCAACTTCTCGTTGCCGATGGCGCAACAGCGCTTATCGACCTTTCCGTCCAAAAACCGACCCGCGACAACGGATAACCCGATCGTCTTCCTTATCGGTTGCCACTCGCACCCCAAGTGTCCAATTCCCTGTCTGTCGGTAACATCTCGACGCAAAGTATCCCTCCGAAGTTCCACCCTACGAAAGACTAACCCCCTTAAAACAAAGAGACTCCGATATCCCTACTCGTGCGAACGCACGCGCTCTTCCACCCCTCGCGCAATCGATGCTCCGCGTCTATACAGTTATACGACAAACATCAGTTTCCAAAGTATCGTTCTGCTTCTGCGCGAATGACGACAGGAGCGGACGAAAATCCTTGAATCGTCATGAAACGTGCGGGAATTTTTTTCAAAATAATTCACATTTATTTGTATAAATTTGTCGACGAAAATTTCGCGTAGAATCATTTTAGGCATTTCTACCCTTAGAAAATCTTAAGTTTCTCCTAATTAACTCAATTTTTCGACAATTGCGACTTAATTTCCATGAAATTAAAATACTATTAACTCTGTTTTCATATGATTACGATATTTTAAACAAAAGATTAAACTTTAATGTGGAAATTAGTCGAATCTTTAGACGCAGTCGATGGAGCATTTTTCGATAATACCGATTTCTAGGGATTCCGGGTTCTCGGGACCCCGCATAATTCTAATAGCGTCACGTTACTGATCCCGCGTGTTCAATGTTCCACCACATGGTTGCCTGCCATGAGTTTTTTTTTCTGGCTTTTGTCAGCGAGCCGTACGTCCAGCAACAGCGCTTTCCACTAATAAACTCGACTCTTCACCCCGTTGCCTTTGAAAAAACTCGTGTTACTCGCGCTTTTTATTTTCTCTCATCCCCTCCCGTTAATCCCTCCCAATCGCGGTGATCTTGAAACAATATTTACGCAAATTTTCACCGTCCGCGAATTCGTTTTTCGTCGAATCGGGCGGAACAATGATACCGAAGGAAAAAGGAAAAACATGGGTCGCCGCGATAGCGTTTCGTATCTCGGGGGTTGGTAGTTGACGCCTTAACGCAGTTGCCATTTTGACATTAAGTCGGTGCGTGTGTCGAGGGCGAGTCGCGCCTTATTAACGTGAGAAACGAGAGCAATAGCCCAACAGCGAGTACAACAACGAGAGTCGCAAAAGGATCATTGCGCACTCTTCAAAAAAGGGACCAAATTGTGCCGACATACCTGTTGTCGGGGACCAATAATTATTTTTTTAAACACTCGCGACACACATATACGCTTCTCACACACGATACACCATCAGGGATACCAGTGTTTTGTGTTTATCCTTGGAACAAATTTCAAGGGCACGTTATTTCGGGTTGTGTTCGGCGAAAGGGAGGAAACAGTATATTTACCGAAACTGAGTAGTGATTTATTTTTTAACGGATCGACGCGCGAATAAATAAAGCGAAACGCATTAAAAAATCGTTTTAATTGCCACTTTGATCCACAGGTGCGTTATAATTTGAAAAAAAAAAAAAAAAAAAAAAACCGATGTGATGCTGTTGTGTTTTTTTTTTTAATTTGAAATTCTGCAATCTTTGCACGAATTTCGGTAGAAATTGTAGTAAAATAATTCGATTGAATTTTTTTTTATTATCATCGCGTAAATATGAAAATCGAAAGTGATAAATGAGAGATCTGTTGTATTTTTTTTTTTTTTTTTGTAGTGTATATTTGTGATTTTTGGACGATTTTGGGGAATTTTGGAAATATCGGAGTTTCGAGATCTACGGAATTAATTTAATTGTTTTGTTACTTTGTAATTTTTTTTTTTTTTTTTTTTTTTTTTTTTTTTTTGTGACTCGATGATGACACGACGATGTCTTTGGGATGTTTCAGGAGCACTTATACAAATCTTAGACAAGCCGCGAGGGGTGCGCAGCCGGATTAGCGCGACCTTCGGCGGTAAGGGCGGCGGAGACAAAGAAGCGTTGAGACAGTGTTTCCTTTTTTCCAATCACTTGATACTCAGCACCCGCCAATCGGACGACGACGGACGTCTCAATCTCGTACCTAATATCGGAAAGATTCCTCTCTCCGATGCGGTGCTAATAGAGGATCCGAGCGAACAGAGCGTCGCGGACGATGACGGTAATTTATTCTGTATACACGTTACTTTATACTTCTAAATTTCATTTCCGCGTCTCAGGTAACACAATGCTACGACGTGGAAATGAACGAAAAAAAAAAAAAAAAAAAAAAAAAAAAAAAAAAAAAAAAAAGTAACATTTGAATAGTTAATTACATATTGAAATTCAATTACTTTACGAACTCAAAAAAAAAATAAAAAAAAATAAAACCCTTTCATGAAATGTTTCATTTATTAACTGAATATAAATATTCCTACAGAATTGTCAGTCTGCTCGATGTCGAGTGGGATCAGCGAGAGCAGCGGCAGTGGAAGTGGAAGTGGAGGCGCTCCGTTGCAAAATCGAGACTTCAAGATTGCATTCGACATGAAGTCCGGAGGTCCACCGGTATCGGTACATCTTTTGGCGCCTACTATGCAGGTAACATTATGCGCGTTAAACGAAGCAGCGATATTTTTAGCCCACGTGCCTCCATCTCGGAAGCGAATGAGCGAATGAGCGATCGAATTGTAGGAGAAGTTTCATTTTTTTTTTTTTTTTTTTTTTTTTTTTTATACATAGAAAGTATTTTAAAAATCATAGAATTAGTGGATCGAAGCTTTTTTTTTTTAAAGAGAAACCAAAAAATTTTTTTTACCCAAAACACGTTAAAAAAAACCGATAAATAGGTTATCGCCGATTTTTTCGCGTCATATGTAAGAATGTCAGATCATCTTTTGGATCACAAAATCGGATGTACTTTTTTTTATGGTGAATACGAATCCCTTACTATTTTGTTTAAAGTCAATCCGAATTTTGCCGATTTTATCAACAAAAAAAAGTAAAAGTTATTCTTTCGACGTCAGCGTCGTGAAACTTATTGATGAAAAAATAACGATATTATGAATTGATAACAGGAAAAAGCCGCCTGGATAAGTGACATCAGTCAATGTATGGATAATGTTCACTTCAACGACCTGTTACACGGTTCGTTATCAGACGCGAGTTCGGTAACGATGCCTCAGTCGGTAAGAAATGATCCGAAGCTCTTCAAGGACGACGTGGACATCAGATTTAGTCGAACCCTCAATTCCTGCAAGTTGCCGCAGATTCGTTACGCAACGCCTGAGCGTTTGCTTCAAAGGCTCACTGATCTTCGTTTCCTCAGTATCGATTTTCTCAATACTTTTTTATTGACTTATCGAGTATTTACCGACGGAGTAACGGTTTTGGAGGCGTTGAAAAAAGTTTTTTACGACGCTGAACCGCCGGATTCTCAGATGCCAAGTGGTTCCCTTGTGTGAGTATCGAAAGTCTCGAAATCATTTAAAAATCGGTATCAATAATTCCTAATAATTGTTATAAAAAAATGTCTACGCGTTATTCCAGATCTCTGGACGTTTTGGGAGGTCCACCCGGCGAAAGTCATCACCAAACGGATGAGAGAAGGCGAAGCAGCGTATCGCCAAGACGAACGAGCGGCGCGAGTTCTGTTTCCGGTAGGAAATTTCAATCGTCCATTTTCAATATTTAAAAAAGTTACCGGAAATTCATCGATTATTGTACAGAATTCCGCGAAGTTAGGATCTCTAAAGTGTTTTTTTTTTTTTTTTTTTTTTTTACGGTACTTTCGTTAATGATACCTTATTGTCATTGTATCGTCTTGTATTTCGGCGAATTCGGTAAATTTTTTGTAATTGTATACGCGTATAGGATACGGATCGGAGGTGAGCGAACGAGAACCACGTGGCCACAGTTATTTCGATTGCAACATGGCGAACCAAACTCCAAACTCGAAGGGCCATTGGCGTTCCGGCTACCGGAAGTGTGAGATCCCAAAAAAAAAAAAAAAAAAAAAAAAACACATTTCAGTGCTTTTAATTCAATTTAAATGTTAACCAACTGGGCGCCGGGTACTTTTTCCGTGTTATCCGTAATTACACTTTTGCCATTATAAGAATTTCTTTGACGACGGAAAGAAAAGTTCATTACTATAGTATATTCACTTATAAAAGATCGAAGGAACATTTTCCCGCGTCATTTGCTATGAGGGTTGTGTCCTTTCGACTATTAGTAGTCGATAACAGGGATTCTAGTTACACGCAAACGCATCAAAGGCTCTCCTTCCCGAGGAAAGGTCTCTCGTGACAAAAGGTTTAGTTATCAGTAAAGAGATTTCTTATACTACAGTTTATCGATATATTTGACTCCTCTTCGCGGTAATCACATATAAATTTTAATTGAGTTACGATATCAGATACTCTAAGATGATAATTTATATGGAAGGAAAGTCCCGAATCTGAATTTTTTTTTTTTTTTTTTTTTTTCGGAGAAATAACTTCAGCGAGATATCCAGATGTGTCCTTAAAAATAGTTACGACTTTTCTGGAAGAATTTGAAATAATCGAAGCCTATTATTGGTCTTAAAGAGTTGAAAAATCACCGAAAATGTTTTCCAATACAATTTTTTTTGCTTTTAGCTAATAAATTGGATGCGCAATGTCTTTTTTTAATTCTCGATTAATCGGAAACAGTTAATCGTATTCCGTTTGTGTGGTTTATAAACCACAAACCTCAAGAGATTCGATTAAAGATCAATTGAACTTTAGCTTCAAAAACGAAATAAAATCATAAAGTATTTTCCTCTTTCACATAGCAATCAGACGATAAAATATATTTACCTCGGCGCTTGCTGGTTATTCATTAGTTTCAGTCATTTTCAACATTTCCTACTCATCAACGACGTTTACATAAAAAATTTAAAAATAAAATGAAAAATTCAAGAGAATTCGCCTTCTATCGCCTAATTTCAGTGGACGCATCGCACAATCATACATTTCTAGATTTGGAAAAAAAAAAAAAAAAAATCTGCATGTTTAATGTTTCGAATTTTCTAGTAGAACCGTTTGGCAGTAGATAATTCTTTGATCCAATCTCGTCGCGATTTCGTATTCTCAAAAATAAAACAGTTTGTTACCTTTTTTTCCAATTTTTTTTTTTTATTTTTTTTTTTTTTTATGAACAACAGTGGAGGAGGAGCAACAATTAGGACTGATATCCGAAGTTCCGCCGATAATAAAGCGAAGTCCAACATTGCAACTTCCGGGATCAGCGTCGGGAAAACAATCGCCAAAGACTCCGCGCAAAGTCAGTATTCGGGGCGACGAGTCCGAAGAGGACGGGTGCCATCTGACGATTCCAAAAGTCATCGCCGGCTCGTCGAGTTCCGAAACTCTTACAGGTATTCCTGTGACGATGAAAAACCAAAATGGCCGTTTTATCATTTTTATTAACCATTATTATCGACACAGATATGGCTGCGCAAAGTGCTCCTTCGTCGCCTAGTAATCTGAGTTCCGTTACTCTCGTCGGATCAACCGGATCGGGTTCGGGATCTGATCCCAGTCCTCAGGACGGCGTCGGAAGCTATTCGCGAACGGTGTCTGAAGAAACGGACACACCGATCGCAACCGACGAACAATCGAGGAATGGTTCGTATCGTCTCCAAAAACAATTATCCCTCAAAAAACTTTCGCGCAATAAAATTTTTTTTTTTTATTTTTTTTTTTTTTTAACTAATTTGTGTTCCAAAACTATCGCCGATTCATCAATTTCTCTTTCGTTCCCTACCAGCGATTTCGGAATTTCTGTTGTTTTTTCCCGTTAAAAGTATATTAACAGAATCACAAGAAATTCTAATGTACCAAAGAACTTGAAAAAGAAAAAAATATTACTACAATACGATAAAAGCTGAAGAATTGAGCAAAAAATAAGAAAAAATCGGTATCCGTTGACATATCGAAGAAAAAACAACAAAAAGTCCGTAGAAAAAAAAAAAAAAAAAAAAATAGGTAGCTGATGATAGAATGAAAAACGACTGAAATGATTCGTTGATGCAGATGTACAGTTCACTTATGACGATCCGCCGCCTCCTGCTTCGCCAAAATCGCCGAAGGTTAGTAACCGATCCAAGACAACCGTTCGATCGCCGAGAACCCGGCGATTGGATTCCGATCGCGACGAGCAGTCGTGGACCGACGATGAAAGCGTACCTTCCGGTGAACATTCTCTCGGCCAGTGTCACTACAATCATTACCACGGACAGCATCATTCGGAGCACAGAGCCTCTATAGCTTCTGCTCCAGCGACGGCCATGAGAAGCGGATCGATCACTACTACGACGGGGGTACGTAGGAAATTCTTGTTGATGCAAAAGTCGCGATTGACTTCGTAATTTCATCGATGTGCACTGAACTTTCTTTACTACACTTTCTATTAAACTTTCCGGAAGGGAAAGTCGCTATACGTGACAAAAAGTTTACCGATCGCGAGACTTTTATTGTCATATTTCCGATCGTTGTTTTTTCAGTTCGCTACTTTGTGACGAAAGCTTTTTTTCATTTTTTTTTCTTTTTCATTACTTTTTTCATTCCGGATACCACGCTGTACTGCAAAAAATAGCTTTGAGGATAAAAATAATAATAAAAAAAAAAAAGCGGTATTCGGAGAGTTTAGAGATTTGGATGGATGCGCGGCGAGGAATCTTTCAATACTGTTGTCCCCGAGATATCCTGCGGAGAAAAATGACTTTATGATAATATTCTTTGGGATTATAAAATGGTTTTATTTCAGAGCTATTGGGCCGGCAGACGATCGATTCAAGAGGGTGAAATGGGTTCGGGAAAGCAGCCGTCCTGTTGTTATCAATACGACATGCCACAGGTCTCCAGCAAAGCGGGAGTCGTCATCACCAGTTCTCGACAGAGTCATCGAAGGTTCGTTAAATATTTATTTTTACAAGTCGCTCGCTACGGTCGAGAATTTCATTTTTTTTTTTAATAGAAAATCAAAGCATTTTAAAGTTATTTGCGATCGTAGAACGAGTCGTTACTCTTCGATAAGCGTTTCTGTCTATAAAAAGGCTTTTCAGGGTTTACGGAACAGTTTCGTGAGCAAAGATTTAATAAAGTTCACGATAGAACTTTAGATAGAGGAATTTGTCAAATTCACCGCATCGTTAATCGATATATCCTTCGAAAATCCCATCAAAGAAGAGCCGCAATTAGCCGATTTTTTTTTTTTTTTTTAAGAATTTCTTTTTTCCGAATGTTTAATCGTCAAAGACGGTGCCATGAGAACATCTGTAGGTTAGAAAAAATTATTTTAGACAGAAAATAAACACCAAGTGTCGCGAATACATTTTTTCGTAGCGATATCACGCCATCATCTGCATAAGTTGCGCTGCATAAGTCTTCGTGCGCTGAGCGATGTGAAGCATCTAACGAAACTTATATCATTAATTTTTTTCTAAACCATTTTTTTTTTTTTTTTTTTTTTTTTTTCGTGTTAAGATAAGTTTACCATTAGCCAATAGCAGAACAATTGACTAAACCGGATACGACACAAAATTAATTGATTTATTTTGAGTTAATTAGAAAAAAAAGGTTCTTTCACAGGACAACAGTGTCGTAGATAAAGGATATTTATCACATACCCTCAATTAATTGATTTTAACATGCATCGCCGTTATTTCATATAATACTGTTTGTCATTAAAGTACTTTACATGTTTTGTATCGCTATAATTTCGGACGTATTATCTGTTTTTTCTCATATTGTCTGTTGGGATAAATTTACCGGTTTTCTTGTTACCCTCTGAGTTTTTTTTTTTTTTATGTTTTCCAAATTTATAGATCGTAAATTTCATTTTTAAAGTAATGTGTTTTATTAATTGAATTTAATAAATATATTAACGATAAGTAACGAAAAAAAAAATCTCGAAAAATCAGAGGGTAACGACAGCCGGTGCATCAATCCTATAACTATAGATGTTCGTGTGTTTCAAATGCATACGATAATAGTTGGCAAATTCGTTTTTCAAATGTCATATAAGATAAATGTTCTTATCACAGCGAAACTGCGAAAATTGGTATCATTATCCACGATCAGCAATAGCAACATTACTTTGTGTCGATTGTCGATGCTTGTTGACTGAAATAATTACAAGTCGTGTGTCTCAACGAACAAATTTTAACTCTCTGCCAGACGCGTCATTTTACGATTTCAAAGCGACAATATTAAATATCAATTTTTCATTGTATACTATTAATATTTATATTTCTGTAAGCAAAAAAAAAATGAGTTTCATCTCTCGAATTTGTTTAAAGAGGGAATTCGGCGATTTTAGGAAAAAAAAAAAAAAACACGTGTATTATTTTTTTATAGACGAAAAAAATTCATAGCAGCAATTCTCAACAATTGTTTGTCAATTATAGTGTTCAGAACGCGTAAAAAAAATTCCCGCTGAAAATATTAAATATTGTAGAAAAAGTATTAATTTTTTATGATTAATACATTTTTTTTAAACATAAAAAATTTAAAAATTGAAAATTAAAAAAAAAAAGGTGTTACGGACAATCAATGACATGGGATTATCAATAATATTTGTTTGCTGATAAAAATAAAAATAAAAGCAGCTTTTTCGTCTAAAATCAGTAATAAAAGTGATGTCCTTTATGGAAATTTTGTTTTGTTTGATTTGTAAATATTTCCAGGAAAATGTAATTACGAAAATTGTAATTAAAATAATAATAGTGATTCGAGCGCCTGGCGAAGAGTTAATTATCGTTTATCGTGTATTTACGAGAATTAATTTGTTTTCCGCGATGTGGCAAGCAACGGAGTGTCCGAAAATACATTTTTTATCGTTCATTCGATTCAATTGTGTTTTATGTGTTGTTTTGCGCCATACATAGCATTGGACCCGAACCGATATGGTAAGTAGAGGTGCTGTCATTCGTAAATGAATCGCAAATGACAACGCCATTGCTTTCTTTAGTTCGCACGGTTCATAGTATTCGTAACCGCATATACGTCTCTCAATCGCATATCGCACGTTTCAGCTTTGCCTGACAACACCAATGAGGATCATTACCCGATATCTTCCGATAACATTACTCCACCGCATTAACTGTGATCCGTTAAACATGACAACCAAAACGTATGAATTGATTCTAAAAGCCTTCGACGATAAGAAAAAAAAAAAAGAAAAAACCTAAAAGTAAACCCTTTGATTTTTCTCTAAACGATAAAAAGTAAATCGATAATCTCGTCACTGTGTTCCGGTGATCTTTCGCGATAAATACAATACGCAATGACAACCTTCCTGACAAATGAATGAATAAATGAAAAAAAAAAAAAAAAAAAAAGTATAGACGGAGTGCTTGATAAATCCAAATGAAATGCACTTAAATAGATAATAGCGTAGGCACTCGTAGTGTGGTGATGATCTGTCGTCGTCATTAGTAACGCTATATAGTTAGTTAGTGAATAACGACTACATTTAGGTATATGATAATATTTTTCGTTTAATTATAATCAATATTATGTTTTAAGTAGTGATGAGGTTTGACACAAAATGAAAATTTGGTTTTCTACGTTTTACTTGCGATTCGGTGATTTTGAAGCGGTAATTTTGTGGAGTGAAGAGAAAAAATGTTGAAACACTTTTTTTACGGAAATTACGGAAATTTTTGCTGATTTACGATAATATGATTTTATTGATAATATTTCGCAGCAGATTTCTGTTATTTCGTATTTTATTATCGACTGATTTTTTTCGTTTTTTTTTTTTTTTTTTTTTTTTTTTTCAAGATTTTGTTTTCTTGAGAATCGCCGATCGCTTATAGTACAATTGATTTCATAGATCGAAAAGGATAATTTTGAAATTCAGAGTTGAGTGACTAATACCGATTATCATTTGTTTTTTCTTCACGAAACAGGAGCAGTACGTCAACAGCAGCTGCGGCATTTGCGATAGCGACTTCGGCATCCAGCAATCCACCGGACAAGGCACCCGGACGCCACGGCGATGGAAACAATCGCAGCGGATCGTGTCGGGATCGGAATCGACGCAAAGAATCCGTAATGTCCACAGCGGCGACGATGAGAGTACTAAACGTCCTGAGACATTGGGTCTCGAAACACGCGCAAGACTTTGAACTCAATCATCAATTGCGAAATTTAACGGTCGAGTTCCTCGAGGATATCGTCGGCAGTCCGAATTTGATTCCAGCCGAACATAAGGCAGCGAGCCAACTGTTGAGATTAATCAGCAAAGAGGAACCCGAAAGCAGCAAAGTTGACTTGCAAAAACTCCTTACACCACCGTCCGTAAGTTAACTCGATGCTTACGCAATTATTTCTCCATTCTTAAGTATTTTGTTATCGCTGTAATATCAATTTCCAACATTTTTTTACTTTTATTTAATGTCTGATAATAAAAACAAATTAAAAAAAAAAAAAAAATTATTTTTTTGTAAATTTTTTCGTAAAATCAAATTTAAAAAAAAAAATTTAATACTTTTTTTTTTTGTAAATGTTTCGAAAAATCATTTGAATCCTATGACCCCAACAAAAAATTGCAATACATCGTGTCAGCTACAGTGAGGAATACCTCTGGAATTCCATTAATGTATTGCAATTTAACTGGTTTTTTGCAATTTTTTATCAACAAAAATTTTTGTATACCAAGCGCTTTAATTTTTATTGGGGTTATAATCAATAACTTTTAATTGTAACTGCACACTTTTCTTCCGCGGAGTCATCGTAAATGTACAATGAATTATACATTTATCATTATCCGCCAGTCGTTTCTCGTCTTTAATATATTTGAAAACCTTATTATCGATATAATTCGAATTTATCCATTGCAGGTACACAGCAAAGAGAGCATAGAAACGTTATCGGCGCTTGAAATAGCTGAACAAATGACCTATTTGGATCACAAGATATTCGTGACGATAACCAGCGAGTGAGTAGCAATTAGTAATAATTTATTAAACGACGTCGAATTTTTAGACAAAGAGGAGAAAAATTTGTGTTGATTCTGACGATCACAGGATTAATGTATTTTTGTCTTTACTATGTATCAATCGCAGAGAATTTCTCGGACAGGCGTGGATGAAAACCGACAAAGCGAATCGCGCGCCTCACATAATTCTTATGACAAAAAGGTTCAACGAGGTCTCGCAGTTGGTCGTCTCGGAAATAGTTCGCAGATCGATGATGTCGGCGCGCGTTGCGGTGATCGAGAAGTGGGCAGCGGTCGCCGATATTTGTCGAGTGCTTCACAATTACAACGGTGTCTTGCAGATATGTGCGGCTTTCACAAATAGCAGTGTCTATCGTCTGAAAAAGACTTGGGAAAAAGTTTCGAAGACGGTGAGTCGGAGTGCCAATTAAAAATGGTCCCGAATTTTCAAATTTTTAAATACATTCCTTTTCTGGAAACCACATTGTGGGACCATTTTGTATCTGAAAACGGCACGTCTTAGAAGTATCACCTGTGATCATGATCAACAAAAAAAATTAAAACTAAAACGATTGAACTTTCACGTTTAACTTTCAGACCAAACAAACGATCGAGAGGCTCCAGAACGTTGTATCTTCCGACGGTCGTTTTAGAAACTTGCGAGACGCTTTGCATCGGTGTGATCCACCGTGTATACCTTATCTCGGACTTTACCTGACTGATTTGTCATTCATCGAGGAGGGTACGCCGAATTTTACCGACGACGGTCTTCTCAATTTCTCCAAGATGCGAATGGTAAGATACCTGTTAACAATTAATATTGCTGTCGGTCCCATTCGCGCCAACAGTCTGAAGGTAACAGCTGTCTGAAGTCAGCAACAGTCTGACGTTAATAACAGTCTGAAGTTAACAACGGTCTGAAGTTAGCAACAGTCTGAAGTCAGCAACGGTCTGAAGTTAGGAACAGTCTGAAGTCAGCAACGGTCTGAAGTCAGCAACAGTCTGACGTTAATAAGTCTGAAGTTAACAACAGTCTGAAGTTAGCAATAGTCTGAAGTTAACAACAGTCAGAAATTAGCAACAGTCTGAAGTTAACAACAGTCTGAAGTTGATAACAGTCTGAAGTTAATAACAATCTGAAGTCAGCAACAGTCTGACGTTAATAACAGTCTGAATTTAGCAACCGTCTGAAGTTAGCAGTAGTCTGAGGTTAACAACAGTCTGAAATTAGCAACATTCTGACGTTAATAACAGTCTGAAGTTAACAACGGTCTGAAGTTAGCAACAGTCTGAAGTCAGCAACAGTCTGACGTTAATAAGTCTGAAGTTAACAACAGTCTGAAGTTAGCAATAGTCTGAAGTTAACAACAGTCTGAAATTAGCAACAGTCTGAAGTTAACAGTCTGAAGTTGATAACAGTCTGAAGTTGATAACAGTCTGAAGTTGATAACAGTCTGAAGTTAATAACAATCTGAAGTTAATAACAATCTGAAGTTAACAACAGTCCGCAGTTAGCAACAGTCTGAAGTTAACTACTTCTCGATTCTTAAACACTACGGCAGCCGCGAGATCTTTTTATAATATACAGAGCATTAACATTGCATTAATCTTATTTCAGATCGCGCATGTCATCCGTGAAATTCGTCACTTTCAACAGACACCATACAAAATTGATTTAATACCGAAAGTGTCAAATTATTTGCTGGATTCGACGTTACTTCTCGAGGAGGATGATCTGTATCGTAAGTCATTGGAGATCGAGCCGAGAACGTCGAGACTAAGCAGCTCGGCTCTCATTGGTCTTCCACCTTCCATCGGTCAGACTTCCCTCAAGAGGGACAATTGAGTTCGATATGAAAGCGCGTAAGTAGTTTAAAACGCGTTATTTTCAGGCCAAAATTTCGACAAGAGATCAATATCTCGAAACATTTATAAACATATATATTAACATATATATATATGTATATATCTGTTTTATCGACGGGTCACTAAATCGCGGCTCACAAATTGATAATTGGTAGTTAATAGAGTTTAGAAATTATTTATTAAATTAATATATAAATCAGATTATAGCGATTAGGGTGTAATAGGGTCTTCGCTGGTCCAAGACGATAGAAAATGACGATTGAGACATACACCGTGTCGGTAGATTTATTGTTATATATATGTATACATATATATATATATATCGCGAGCGAAAGTTCGTCCATAATATTTTCAAATAAAAGAAAAAAAAAAAAAGAAAAAAGAAACATTAATGATACTCGAGAGAGAATAGCAGATGTCCCAACTGTTTTTCTTCATCGAAATCGTCAAATATATGCGATGCGCGTTTTCACGTTCCTCTTGCAAAATCGAAATTGCTTGATTGTTATATTGTGCACTTATATACATATGCACACCCTACACACACACATACATACGAAGCGTTGTACTTGTATTATATTTAAACGATATTTCGTGTACTCATCGTATGAGAACTTTTATGGATTCTACGAAAATTCTTTTCATTCGCGTTGAAACGCGACAAGAGCCGAAGCGTCGACTGTTTTGACGGACACGCAAAGCTATGGATTTATAATATCCTCGACTACGCGGTGAAAAAAAAAAAAAAAAAAATCTACGCATATTCTCAACTTTCCGAGCTGATATGACGCGATTGTTAATTTAAAAAAAAAATGAAAATGAAAAAAAAAAAAAAAAGAAAAAAAAAACGGGAAGTAAATACTGAAAAATTTTAGTGTCCGCAGGGAATTCAGAGGTAAATGGAACGAAATGATATATTAAACACTGCAGTAATTTTCCAGATTAATTCCATTGTCTAAAGTTATCACGCGAATTTAAAATAGTCGAACACTTCGATTATTTATTTTTGGTCGTCGAATTTACTTTTAATTTATGTGCGAAAATCTGAGGAAAAGAAAAAAAAAGAAGAAATGCAATAATGAAACTTTTAGATTTTTCCGTAATAATTTGTAACAAATTAATTTTAATCTCGACGTCCAATTGAATTAAAAAATTATTATTTTGGGGAATTCAAACATAAAAACCGATAAAAAAAAATCGGTTATCTGAAAAAAAAAAAAAAAAAAAAAAAAATTATCCGTATTAAGAATTTTGCTGCCGCATCGATCAAATTATATAATTTAATTCGAGGAAAAAAAAAAAAAAAAAAAAAAAAGAGAAAGAGTGGATGAAACAATGAAAGTTCGGGTCGATAACAGTTACAGGTAATGACATTGTTGTTCCATCCCGTCCATTCCTGTTCGCTGTTATACATTAACCCTCTCATCATTACCCCCCAAATCATCATCAGCCTGTGACGTGTGTTTTGTCTTGAAAACTATTGTCTGTGATTGTAAACATTTGTATTATCGATAAGGCTGGAAAAATATACATCGCCACAATGCGCGTTAACCGATGAAATCTTATAGAACAAAAAAAAAAAAAAAAAAAACAAATAAACAAACAAACAAAAAGTGAGAACAATTAAAAATGAGAGAGAAACAAGAAAGATAATTAAATATATATATTCGAGATATTTTCACATTAGTCGACGAGTGAAAAAACAAAACAAAAAAAACAATACAAGAAATTGCAAACTAAACTATAGGACGACGGAATTAAGTTTATGTTTACAAAAGATTAAGAATTCGTAAATCACGTGACGCAAAATTTCGAAATATGTAAATTCGAAGATTAATGCAGCAAATGTGATCCGCAAGGCGCACAGAAATTTAATGAAATAAAAGTATTTTTTTTTTACGAAATTAACATTAAAATCAGCGATTTTTTTTTTATTTAAAAGAAAAGTATAATTTTTTTTTTGTCGAAAAAAATAATCGAAGTTTATCAATAGATGGATTCCACTCGCGACACACGAAAGTTTCAACGAAACAGCAATTTGATTTGCGTTTCGTGACGAACGTTCGTCACACGAATTTGCGTCACGTGTTTTATCGACTGATCCCACAGCGCATAACTCCATCAACGTTACAATGTCAAGACTGTCATTACGAAGTCCGGTGCGTGTCACGTGTGTCCTATAGTTGTTTCAAACAACGCGAAGAAACGTAATCGAGACGCGTAATGATACGTCTTTTTCGACTTTCGCCGTATTAGCCACCAGAGTAATCCGCGCTATATAAACCGACAAAACTGTGAGCTTTTCTCGAACGGAGGATATTATTAAAATTCACAAGACGAAAAAAAAAAAAAAAAAAAAAAAAAAAAACAAAATCGGTGCAGTTACGACAAAATCATTGATCCGCAATACGGCAAATTTTTATTTCGCGCGGCTCAACTGCTGACAGTATTAAAATAACGCGATATATCGAAGTATTGATTTTTTCATCAGTGACGAAAAAAAAAAAAAAAAAAAAAAAAAAAACCCCTCGAAAAATCCTAAGACTAAGAGGCGAATTATTTCGTGAGACTCGCGATGCGATTGTAATTGACAATCAGTAGCGTACGGAGATTGCATATTCTATTTATTATTAAACACTTCGGTCACATCCTCGAGGATTTTCTTTATCTCGTGATTGTCCTTTTCTTTTCAATTAAACTCTCAAAGAGTAAAAGTACCTTAAGAACTTTAGATGAAAGAAATAAAAAAAAAAAAAAAGAAAAAAAAAATGAAAATAAAAGATATAACGGTGATGAAACCTGTTAGATACTCCGATCGATATATCAAACTTGTCGATCAGAACTGTCGCCATTGTTCCACAGATCCCTCTATACATTATTATAGTGTTATCATGAATTTTCCAAAATCCATTTGTAGAATAATGAATATGCAGTATATATCGTTATATCGAAGCTGATGGGGAAACTCATCGATTTATTCGACAAAAGAGATCGAAAAAAAAAAAAAAAAGAAAACTGATGTGGAAACTCATCGATTTGTTCGACAAAAAAGATCGAAAAAAAAAAAAAAAAAAAAAAAAACTGAGGAGGAAATTCATCGATTTATTCGACAAAAAAGATCGAAAAAAAAAGAAAACTGATGTAGAAACTCATCGATTTATTCGACAAAAAAGATCGAAAAAAAAATCTGATGTGGAAAATCATCGATTTATTCGACAAAAAAAATCGAAAAAAAAAAAAAAAAAAAGGAAAACTGCATTACCAACTGTATATCTATCGCTTCAATGTACATAAATTCTCCTGGTGTACAGTGAAAAACATATCACAAACATGTGCCAATTTAAGTTCACAAATGTTGCGTCATGTTTGCTTATCCATTAATTTAATTGTTGTGTACCAACGTGTTGATAAGTGTATGAAAGCGGTCGAGAAAAAAAAAAAATGACCAATTATTGTAAATATATGTTGAGAAAAAAAAAAGCATTTATCGAGCGGATATACGAGAATAGATTCTCAACGGTATACAGATTTTAACTATTGCATTTAATTCCCTGTGGTATATCCTATATAGTTAATTATTCGTTAAACTTGAAAGTTATATACCACGGATATAGTATATTGTTATTTTTTTTTAACTACAAAAAAAAAAAAAAAAAAATGGCTGAATATCGGACCAAATTGTGAAACTTTGCTTTTTAATCGTCGAATCGAGTTATTGGTCGGATAGCTTAATAATTTTTATGATTTGGAGCGATTTAACAGAAGTTAAAAAAAAAAAAAAAAAAAAAAAACGGAATCAAAATCTTCGAAAAAAAAAAAAAAAAAAATATCATCGCGACGCTTTCTCTCCGGAAAAGCGCTAAAAAAACAATAATATCGTTGGCAATGTGAAATTTATTCGTTTTACGATTGACGCAAAGCTTCGACGCGTTAGAAATTTAAATGGATAATGAAATATTAAATTATTTGAAAAACTCGGTCGGTATAATCAAACGATGTGAGGAAAAGATGTTTCAAAATTAATTAAAAATAAAATTGATCAAAAATATATCGCATGTGTGGCCCTTTCGGTGTACAATAAACGTGGACGTTGGTGTATATTCATCGTCATTACATTAATTACGAAGATGAAAAAAAAAAAAAAAAAAAAAAAAAAATCAATTATTAATGTCGTGAAAATCGAAATACGATGATTGAAACATCTGTAGGCATCTCGCGATTTTAGAATATCGTTTTAGAGTCCTTAATATGGAATGCGAAAGAGTATTAACTAAGTTTAAATAATTCATAGGAATAGATTAGCTTTTAATATCGGACTCGCGATGAAAACATCTCGGAGATGTGAATCATAAATTAATAATTGTCCACTTAAACTTCCACTGTTATGAATCGGACGCGTTATCTCGCCGATTTGGAGAGTAATATCTATGTATTTTTTATTTATTTATTTTTATTAAGTTTATCCAGTTATTTCCGATATCGGAACGGAATATCGAATCGTGAAATTTATTTAATTAATTGATTGACGAATCGCCAATCGTAAGAAATAATTTTCTAATTAATTAAAATTAATGATTTTCGATTGAAAATTTAGTGGAAATGTATTGAACGAAATTATTCATCAGATCTCTTGGAAACATCGATAAAACTGTTCGTTCGAAGTAACTGTCGATTTTTTGTTTCATTTTTATTAAAAAGTCCAAAATAAATACAAGATAATTGGAAAAATGGTATACAATACATTTTCTTTTTCTTTCAAAAGTAATTTAATAGCTGAGATTCGTTAATACGAAGTTGTGACTCTTTGCTTGAGAAAATATCGGTTTGTAACCCTCGAACGATGGGATTTGTGGCCTATGATCGCAAGCCGAGCGAATGAGATTAATTCACGATTACGAATCGTCTTTCCCTCGAATGATAATTCTAATATATAAAAAAGCAAAAAGAATCATTTTTATTACAATAATTAACAGATATTAGTTGTTTTTCTCCAGCAAAATCGTACAATTCGTCACTTTTCGTCACTAAAAAAAAAAGAATTTTGAAAATTAAAAGTTTTCAAAAAAATTCATATATATTCGGAAAAATCAATGAATCAATTTCCGCTAAAAAAAAAAATTGCCAGATGATTCGATAAACAATTTTTTTTTTTCGATTTTTTTTCACTTTTTGCCGATATAATTATACAAAATTAATGCTTTTAGCTTTTAATTTATATATTTAATTTTTTTCCGATTTTTATTACATCGGAAAGTATACAAAATTTTTTTTTTCCCAATTTCACTTTTAGGAATGCAACGATACCGCCTTCTTAAATGAGTAATCAGATGCGAAGCGTTCAGTTATAATTGTTTAATTATTTTTACTCGCTTTTCATGAATATCTTTATTACTATTTGACTCTCATACGCCGAGCGATACTTCCCAAATAATTTTCATCAATAATTTTCATGTACAGAGAGTTAATATATATGTTATATTTGAGTCGTATATATCATAATTGAGTATCCAAAACTCTGTGCATAAGTGTCGCGAATGAAAGTTTAACGACGCGAATGTCGTGGCTATCGAATGCTTGGAGATTATATAGAAATAATGTAATGTCTGCTGTGTCTATTTTTAGTCCTGAAAAATAAAGAATTACGCGCTCCGTGGAAACGCCCCGTGAGTGTCGCTACAGCATTATAGATATCTTATATTAAAAAAAAAAAAAAAAAAAAAAAAAAAACATAAATATCGATCACAAATCATCAGCTGGTTGTGAATAAATGTTAACTATATATATCAGAGTGTAGACTCGTACAGGTAACCGTTAGACGGGATGATTTGACGACAAAGTTTCAATATCGATTCAGATATACATATACGAGAGTCGCGATCGAGTTAACGGAGTGCAAAACATCGCGACGGTACGACAAATACAGACGAAACCGACGAATAACTACCCGCGAGTCGAAACTTTTCTGCCAAACATCAAAAAGGCTCTCACTCTCCCCTCTTCTACCGCTATGTATTCGATGTAATTCACGAGGGCAATAAAGCTTTCGAAAAAAAAAAAAAAAAAAAAATTTGAAAAAAAAAAAAACGCGTAAATATTATATTATAGACGAATAATGAGTTAATAAAAAAAAAATAAAATCTCCGTATATAATTCGTAAAAAAAAAAAAAAAAAAAAAATACGACGAGGGTGTCGATTGTCATAAAGCGCTAAGATTCGCCATTATTAGCGTCGCCCTCTTTATCGAAGACTGTTATTGAAAAAAAAAAAAAAAAAAAAAAAAAAAAAAAAAAAATCTGAATTATCGCTTGACAAATCGTCTCGTGTAGCGTACACGTCAAGTCCTATTCTCGATATTTTCCCTGGTATACAAAATATGTGTAATAACTGTGAATCATTTTATTATCAAATGTGATTATCGCTGACCTCGTCCTTATCAAGTCCTTAAGAGTAAATAAATTTTAAAAACTATAAAAAAAAAAAAAAAAAAAAAAAGCTCTTGATAAAAATGCAAGAAAGGCTCGAGGAATTGAAGAAATTAAATAACAAAAAAAAAAAAAAAAGAATCGTTTGACGATATATAGTGAAAAAAAAAAATGGTCGAGGTACGGCTATGTTATATTGAATGTTACTATTGATTTTAGAAAATTTCAATGTTACTTAAGATTATTATGCATATTTATCGATATATACATTAATACGTATATATGTATAAATATATATAAATATAAAAAAAAAAAATATACAGGCTGTAACGAGGCACATGTGAATAACTAATTCGTGATTAACGGGAAGGAGTTTCTCGCATTTCGATTTCGCTGTAACACTCCGAACAAAGTGGCGGATCATTCTGTACCTTTGAAGACGTGAAAGATAACAAAAAAAAAAATGAAAAAAAAAAAAAAAATAATAACAAACATATAAACAACCTGTACACTAAACGTTAACACTGTCTATTGTCTATCAAACATTTTATATCTTTCGTCTGTATAAATAAATAGAAAATATTCTTCTGTAATTAGTCTCGTTGTGTGAATTATTTTCCTCCCTTAATTCGTGTCGAAAAAAATTAATTAACTTTGTTTTATTATTTTTTAGAAAATTATTAATTATTTCTTCTAATATATTTTTCAAGATCTCAAAAAAAAAAAAAAAAAAAAAAAAAAAAAAAATTCTTTGAAATATCAAATATTTCGGAAATCGATTTTCAAAAATTACGAAAATTACCGGCATTTACAGGTGGATGAGAGGTCGTTATTGATCGACTTCGCAGGGCTATAATAACAATAATAATAAAATGAATATAAAAATAATTAATAATAACAATCTTTGTTTATAATCTTTATTGCCAAAAATGTCAATAATTGAATTGATCGCAATGAATTCGGAAGAAATTCGGAGAGCTCTCGATCCGCGAGTCGACGTGTCTTTATTATTAAAAATGACGACGCGATTGCATACCGCGAACGGTGGGGCATTAACGGGTATATTAATGAATTGAATTAATCAATAATTCGTCTAAATTAAATCAGTCGATTCCTTTGGAATATCAAATATTCGCGAAATCGGTATTCTACAATTGGAGAACAACTAGCAATCGGATACATTATTCGATGTTACATTTAGATGTGAACGAGTAATCGTGCGGCACAAAGCCTCTGCATGCGCACAATAAGTGTAACTGAGTGGGTAACGCGATTAGCGATCGTAACATTTCATCATCAGCGATGCCGATACGGTTAGGTAGAGAATGGGAATGAGAAGGAGTATTGCTGGTGACGTTGTTCATCGTTTCGGCGACCCGGCGGCTCCCGGCGGTCTTCTTCGCCGCGGGGTATAATTATACAACGTACAAACGTTCACCAAAATCCCTTTATCGCAGCCTATTCTCAAAGTTCCGGGGCAACATAAATTGTTTTAGGTTCGCTTTGTACCAAAATTATTGAAAACAAATGAAAAGCGTTTCCCTCAGTTGTAAAATAGATCGCTAAAAATTACAAATTTCACAGTAAATCTAAAACTTCGTAAAATCTAAATCGACGTATCGAGTTAACGCGCAAAAAATATGCGTAGAAGCGCCAATAATCCACTAAATTTCAATTTAAGAAAAAATAAAACAGCGGAAGTACAGTATTTTTAGCCTGAAATCGATCGGCACATTGGAAATTAGCAAAAATAAAATAAAAATAAAATTACTTGAATAATCACTTTCGCAAGAATCCCCGTAAAAAAAAATGAAAACTCACGAACCAAGTAAAATTTTTAAAAATAGTTGGCGCATTCTTAATTTTCATGCATCGAATTACATTCATTTGAATTATTTCTTTCTTTCCACGAAAATTCTTTTGAATACAATTATTTACGGAAGTAACGTAATTTTTTCACTTTTTCAAAAAAAAAAAAAAAAAAAAAAAATCTCATTAATTTTTTTGAATTAATAAAAAAATCGATATTGCAATATAAAACTCCGCCGATGAAATACATACGAAAATAACACAGCGATAAGATCTTTGTTTTTGAATCGTGTAAATATCTCAATAATAATAATAATAATAATAATAAAATATGAGATTTCTTATCCATTCCGATTCGTTAAATAAGAATGAACCCTGAGGCGTAAATAATAATTGCGAAAAAAAAAACAATAACCTATAATCATTACCATTTATAAGAATCCGTTGAAAACATTTTCCCGGGAGACGTTTACGACGGCGACGCCATGAGAAAAAGATGCTTTCAAAGTTATTAAAAACAATCCATTAACACGTAGTTTCCATTTCTCACCTTACGGAAGTGGACATCCCTCAAAGGCCCGCCGCCGGCACTGTCCTCCTCCTCCCCTGTATTCACTCCGTCTTCTGTACGGAGTGCTTTCTCATTCCGCTTGTATGCACGTGTACTCTTCTTCATGCAGCTTGATTATGAATATGAATAAACGTGGTTCAGTTACCGTCGGTTCTTTCCGTTGCTTTTATGGTTCGAGAAACAATGCGGCAGCATCTGTATTTCTCTCTCCCGTGCGAAACGCGGTACATAAGAGGCGTTCCGTTCGCTCAACTTGCTTAAAGTCAATGCTCAAGAAAATCTCATTATTCCGTAAATGTCGGACGTTTGCGCGCGGCGTTATGTAAATTCATTAACGAATGTGTCGAGCGAAAGATGAAAGCTTTGCCTCATTTAGCATTTCTATGTATTTTACCGGCTGCGAGCGTCTCTCGGAGTGTAACATTCTCTATAATAAATAACAAAAGATGGCCTGATGAACGTCGCGTCGAGCTTTCGCTCGCCGCTAAAGTTACGCGTATAAATAGAATGCTGACATCTATTGACAGTAGCGATGATAGCCCCGTACGTTAGTATCGACTTTCGGTGAAAGCTGTACATCACCTTTGGTTATGTACGCCGTCGCCTCGCGAGTACACACACGTGAGCGCAACACAAACGTGCGCGCGCGCACAATACATATTTCTACTTGACGAGTAACTCCATTGTTGCACCGATTAAAGTCGGCAAGCGAAGCTGAATCTCGTTATTTATATCGAACAAAGACTCGAGAAAAAAAAAAAAAAAAAACTTTTTTCTTCGTATTCTTTCGACAAAGTTACAGTCGAAGTTTTGTATTTGCGGCTTTCAAATTTTTCTTATTATTATCCTTTTTATTGATAAAAGTACGGAAAAAAAAAAAAAAAAAACGATTATAGTAAAAAGTAATGTGAATTTTTATTTTTCAACTACCGGAAATGCAAAAGCGTGTAATCTCTGTATCCAGACTGAGAAAATCGGGAGAATGAGAAATCGAAATATCGAAGGGCTGCCTAATCAATGTTCGCGAGCCTGAAAATCGTTAATATCCGGGATAGGGTATTGGACAGAGTGCGGAGGATCGAAATCGAGGTACTTCCGGCATCGACAGCCCCTTCCCTCTTCCTTCCTTTATTTCCTCGTCCGTTCTCATCCCACCGCCCAATCTCCATCAAACTACAGGACGGAGTACAATTTCCCGAGGCAATTCTCATCACTGATGGGTGCAAAGATAAATCATTGGAGCCGTCGGTAAAAATGACAAGAAACAAAAATTGTAAAACTTCGAAAAAAAAAAAAAAAAAAAAAAAAAAAATGGCCGTTCGCCATTTTAACTGTACGTAGTGCCGGTAGTGACAATACGGGGTCACAGCGTCGAGAGTACAAAACAGTGTCATTTCTAATAAAATCTAAAGTTCGAAACTTCATCGCCATTGGATGCAAACGAGATACAGGGTGAAAAGTGGGGTCATATGTGTCAGGGATGTCATGTTCCATATCGCGAGTAGGACGCGCGAGCAGACTGTCCCCGAGTTCGGTATATTGTCAACAGTCGTTTCCGAACAACACCCGCTATAAACCTTTTGTACTATTTCATAGTTACTCCCGGTTGCGAACAGTCGTTTGATTTGGAGTCAACAAACACAAACCTTCGTTGTTCCAATTTCAATCGGTTCGCGTTTTGTCGTTAGATAGGAAATGCAAAATTCGATTGATTAAACATCGACAATGGATTTAAAAGCTTTAGCCTCCGTCGGTAACGTGTCTCAGAATTGAAGGTTATTAAGATTAACCCAATTTTCATCCGTAAACCAAGAATTTTATTGATTTTTACTCATTTTCGAAAAAAAAAAAAACCGATAATTTCGTATTTTACGCAAATTTAGGACTTCCGGTATTATCGTGTAAATTTGAAAATTTTCAATCAACAAAGCCACAACTGTAGAAAAGATCGAAAATTTCAGCGGGAAAAACGCATTGATGCCTTCATAGATTATCGATTAGACTTCCGGTTTAAGTGGAATATCTACAGCGATGTTAACGCCGCGATCGGACTTGAGATCGATAGGAGCGGACTGTGTTAAAATCTCAAAGCCCGTCGAGTCTGATTAGTATCTGGAAGTAGGATTTAAGTGATCCCTGAAATTGCGTCAATTCATTGGAAGTGAACGAGGGAAATGGAGGCAGACAACGACAGAGTCGAAGCACCGAGGTTTGGCATCGTTCGAAGCATCAGCAGCAGAAGCAGCAGTAACAGCAGCAGTAGCAGCGGGAGCCCACACGCGGGCAGTACATTCGTCAAGTCAGCGCCTACACTAATTGATCTCTGGCAAATCGCTCGCTCTCTCGTCACTAAATTCTCGTATATCTCACCGGTATTCGATCAATACTCTGTTCTACTGTACGCCGCTTCTGATACATACGATTTCTCCGATATGCTAAATATACATAAATAATCATAATAATAATAAAAATCAAACGACTTTTTCCGCTGATAAGATTTTATCAACTACAGTAGAACCCCTGTGTTCTTAACTCGACGGGACCGGACACTGTCGCTATTCTGCATGTCTTCTGCAGAACAGACCTATCGGTCAGTTACTGCAAATAGAAACAGCGCTTGCAATGGGGTGAATGAAAAATAGGGGAAATTAAGTTAAGCAAATGATTTGTTGCCATGGTAACAACTTCTAATAAGCGGGCGGTTGAGTTAAGCGAAGTTAAGAAAAAACTGAGGTCCCACTGTACCTCTATTTGCAACTGTTTAGTTTCGGGATCGACGTACAATGGCGGTATGCAAAATTGGACGTGTGTTCCAAAAAGATTTCCACGTCTACCCAAACATTGGGAAGTATTCATCTAACAATTGCTTTGGAAATATTTGAAAAAAAAATGCATTATGGGTAACATAACCTCTATTCGTGAATTCTGTTTGATTACACATCGACCGGTATTGGTGTTGTTTTCGCGATAAAAATGCTATTTTTCAAAATTTTGACTTCTACCAGAGGACCCAAATCACAGATAAAAGAACAGAAAAGCTCTGTGTCATCATTACTTATATGTTAAGATACGTTGATTGCAAAAAAATCACCTCTCATAGTGCGGCAATTCTTACATGAAAAACAGGCGAAACCTATCAATCGGTCGAAAAAGTTTTTCAAGACTTATCTTGATATCATCGGTCAAATCTTTGAAATACGAGTTCAACATGAAGCCATTGTTCTAATTTTATTCGCGTGGGATGTCTAATGATATACGCAATGATGCGCGTGATGTTTCCTATCAATTGAGATTAATCCGACGTCTATGAAACGCGAAAGGGCCTACAAATTTAGCAATGCTGATGAGACGTTTCTGAAATATCTGGAGTACGTGTGTTCCAAGTATACGTAACAATATTGCAATGCAGTGTAACACACAAGCGCTATACAAACAAATACGCTAATACCACTGCTAATGATACGTAACTCCATCACTACATATCGGCGCTAATTAATAATCCTTCAAATTGCGGTGTGTTTTCGCGAAATCCGTACTAAGGGAGCGCTGTTATTGCATTTAGGCGTATGTAGTGTTGGCGTGAGCGCTGATACTTTCGACAGCATTACAATATCATGAATCTGATACACTCGATGTACCAACCGAGCTGATAGCATCAACGGATATCGTCAAGTATTACAGTCATGTTGTTGCGGCCTAATAATCATTGTTGCCGTAATAATGGTCTCCAATGATATGGCAGAGGATTGCGAACCAACAAATTGGATTGATTGCAGTATTTCCACCAAAAATTGATCATCAGACTCATCAAATCTGATGGCAAGTATCCCGTGACAACAGGTTGAATCATACTGATGGAAACCAAGAAAATGGAAGTACGCGTGATTCAAAATATTGTGTTACGATCGAGAAACCCTAATTGGCAGGTCCTGCTGAACCCTTGAGTACGAATAGTTAGTTTAACTCGTCCAGCATCTGGAATTTGGAAGCCATTTTCCTAAACCAACATTTGTGCGTTTCAATGAAGTAATCCTACGGCTCTCTGACGATCTAATAGTTTGTTAAACTCTGAGGATAAGAGGAATCGATGAATACCAAATGGTGTGGCAAAAAAATAGAAGGTATCATTCTGAATAGAGAAAGATATCAACCTGTGTCATCTCTGTGGCTAAAATACGAATTATACCAGTGACGAGTATCAACACGAATGCTTGCGCAACCGTTCTCTATGGAGGCTCGTTATTCGTGACGACCTGATTGGATGCAATGCGAAAGCTGCAGATCAACAGCTCTATATACGGCTTTAGCGCGTATACGCCCCCCACTTTCTCTGCAGAATCTGCATCAAGTACACCACAAAACCCATGTATGCGCACATAGCCTATGCATACCGTCACAAATGTCCGCTAGTGAAAGACCTTCTATGTCTGTGAAATGAATATCCAACGGATGATTAGTTGATACCCCGTATTCGAAACATGCGGGCAGATCTTCTTGCATATATGATAATTCGCAAATAGTTATGCACGCTTCAATTTCGCTACGTTGACCATCAGGAAAAAATGTCCAATGAAGCCATTCAGGACATACAACGAACAGTGCTTTGCGCAGGAAATATCAATATTTCACGAAATTTGCAAGTTTCGTCGTTGCATTCGGAACTAAGAGTCCAGACATTTTTTTTTTTTTTTTTTTTCGAAGGCATTTTATATTTCTTGGTTTTTTTCATGCACTCAAAGACTCGATGAGTTTTCAAGTTGGTGAGCTGGGAAATGCGATGTACTTTGGGTGAATCCGGAAAATCCATTTCCGTGGATACCTTTGTGCCATCTGGCACACGTGTAGAGGTGGGGAAAGGGGGAGGAGGGAGGGAGGGGGGGGGGGGGGAAGGGTGAGTTCAACAAAAGCGTGCAAATTCGGTCCAACTGAAGAGAGCAAGAGATTGCGAGCAGAGAACTCGTGGACTTTGGGAACGTTATGGTACGGGCACATCGTTTCCGCGCTCTCTGGTCCAAGTGGTTTGCGCTCGGACGACGATAGCGAGTATAGCGGAGGTCTCCGACACTATGGGGGAGGGGAGGGGGGGGGGGAGGGGTAGAAGCGCTTCACCGGAAACTGATAGTGTCGTTTCGACGAAGCCGGTGATGCAATAAGCACAGAGGCGTTTGCACAGCCCGAGAGAGAGTGCAAAGCTCTCGGAGATGCGAGGTCCAGCGAGATCCTCATCTGTATGCTGTTTCGAAATATCGAGGATCCCCGATGCTTGTTCGTTTCGTATTTAAGACCTTCTCGTGTCGATTCCTATTGGACTTTGTTCCGGCAAAGCAATCTAAATGAATCGACGAGACGATTGTCGCTCATTCGGCTACGATATTACGAACAAATTCGCGAAAGCACGTGTAACAAGTGGTCGGGACTTCTCGAGCTGATTGAATCAATGACGTTTCCAGGCGATACGATGCAATTTCAGGGCGCGGTAAAGGACGGAGTGAACGCAACAGTGAATGGACAGTAATGGACGTTGGAATAGACCTTCGAGTTACCTTCGATGGACCTTCAAACGGCCACTTTGGCATCAATGCAGTTAACGAAAAAATAAAAATTGAAGTGAAAATTGAAAATCAAAGCATAGATTTTTTTAACCACATAATCAATTCGACATAAATTTGAATTTAATCAAATTCCTGTTGCGTACATCGAGAAAAAAAGTGTCTATTAGCCCGAAGGCTCGTATCCTTCGCAAAAATTTCGTAGAATCTCATTACATCGCGAATACTCGCTAAATACAAAAAATAGCTAAAACCATTGACGAAAAAAAAAAAACAAAAAAAAAAAAAAAAAAAAAAATTTGAATAAAACGGGTTTCCCTCATATCGGACGATGGCCGACACTCGTATGACATGCTGCCAGGAAAAAAGAAAGGAAATGACAATCACCGGGTGCTCGTTAAACTTTCCGCTAATGACGTGTAGTCGTTGTAGGAAAATTCTACCGAGTAGTTTAAACATTTACGCCGTAGCGCGCGAGTATACGGAAAGACCGAAAAAAATGAATGCGGACATAGGAGTCGCGAAAGGGGGAGAGTCCAGGAAGGAAAAAGGGGTTAAAAAATAGGAGCGAAGAAGGAAGAAGGGGAGGAAATCGTAAGCGAATGAGAGACGACGCATGTGGAAAAGAACTTCAAAAAGCGTAATTATTATTTTAAATTAACAAGCGCCGATAGCAGCGAATACTCGTTTAGGCGCGCAGCTTCGATGATTCCTAAATTCAAGCTATTTGTGTCTCTCGCCGTCATCACTCCGATGTGGATGACGGCGTAGACATTCTCGTTGGATTTCATATTGAACCATCAAGTGTTTAACCCAAACACGACAATCATTCGTGTTCACAGTCCAATTATCGGCCACACAAACAAACATCGAGAATCGTTCGGAACGATCTGAACACCAGTTTTCCACAGATTACGCCGGGTAAACCGATCGATATCGTAATACAGCGATGTCGTATATCGTACACGATGCTTACGCGATACAGGTCCCTCAATTTTTACTAACGAAAAACGAAAAAAAAAAAAAAAAAAAAAAAAAAAAAAAAAAAACTAATTAAAACTTCGTTAAAGATTCGTAAGGGGTTTCGTATTCATGAACAGCCCCGGTAATGCACATATCATAACGTCAGGGAGCCCTTGCGCTCTTGAATTCCCGGTAGTGAGGCTCGAGTGTAGCCGCTTACACGATGAAATTATGCTTTTCATAGAATGCGCCGAAGCATACCTCTCTAATGACGCGCCTTAGATAAACCGCGATACATAGGAGAAGCAGCACCAGCAGCAGGTTCACTGGGGCCTCGATGCTTCGCCGCGCACACCTTTAATCAAGTGCCTATTGCGCGTTAGCGTTGAAGGAGTATATGAGATACAAGCAACATTATTATAGGTAATCCCTCCGCAAGCAATGCAAACCATGCTTATGGCTCCTTGAAACTTTCAGGAAAACGTCGGTGGTGTTTGCGCATTGCTTCTCTATTATTCTCGCCAGTAAACTTTCCTCTTCGCAGTAATTACTGTTGGGTGTATTTAATATCGAGAAGGAAGCCGCGTGGAGGGGGGGGGGGGGGGAGGCAAAGTTATTATTAGTGAGGGAGCAAGGAGTTTAATGCGAGCGGAGATTGCGCGATTCTCGTCTGAAAATCGGGGTAAAAAAAAATTAATAACATTTTTCTCGAGATGAAATAGAGCGGAAGGCGATTTTATTGCTGGTCATTTGTATATCCGGTAATTAGTGAACAATAGCCGGAGGGAAGGACCGACGATCGATGCTAATTGCCATGACATTCGGTTAACTTTTTTTTTTTTTTTTTTTTCTTTTTTTTTTCGGTAACCTGAATTATTTATAACGGTAAATTAGGTCCGTGCGAAGTAAATCATGAAAATAATATCGCGCGATAGGTATCAATATGATTAATAATGTATTTGTTTTTTTTTTTTTTTTTATAATTCGATAATTAACTGCGCGAAGTAAATTGAAAAATTCTCGAACCGATAATTAAACAATCGGCGTGTGTGTCTGTTTTTTATTTGTCGAATACGAATGGCGGAGATTGAAATACCTCAAGGTGCGGTTGCATATTCTCGCGTAATTAAAAATGATGCTGCTTCGGAAAATTGGCATTCGATTAATTACTTTTTTTTTTTTTTTTTTTTTTTTTCGGAAATTGAATATTTATCGGCGTAATTAATAGATTCTACGTAATCGATGAACTTTCATTGTCGCAAACGATTTTATGGATTGCCGCGTTACGATGTAAAATTATGTTAGCCGATGCGTGTAATTAATATCATAACAATCGCTTTGCAGTCGACCGTAAGAAGCGAAATGGCATTGAACGCCTTTATCAGGGCGAAGGATCGAGCGTAATATCTAACGCCGTATCAGAACGACGTACGGCACACGTAGGACTACATAAGTATCGATTATAATAGGCCAAAGGTAATCCGGACATATACCGCGAAGAGACGCGACATCGTTTACACACCGAAACGATATCTTGGCAATAAACCAGAGCAATACCCGGGGTATCGGCTGTTCCTCGTGACCGCGGGTTCGGCGAGCCGTGGCGAGGGGATGCAATCAAGAGATTGGAAAGATGGTGGGAGTAGGTTAAAGCTTCAAACTGAACGAATTTAGTTCAAATTTTTTCCCACTGCAAGTGTCTATAGGTCGCAGACATTACGAGTATCGAGAGAGCGGTGAACAATTCGGTCAAAAAATATTCGACGAAAGTTCACGCGCATTAATATCTTATTGCATCAAAGTGCGACGACTTTTTCTCTATTTTTCGTAATTGGGTTTCTGGATTTCAATTATTAAGAGATTTTAAATTTTTATTACAAATTTCGATCGAATCCTTAAAAGATTCAGAGGATTCGGAAAGGACGAAATAAAAATTGCGACTGAATTGCGAAAAAAAGATCGAGAAAAAAAAAAAAAAAAATTATATATTAGGATAAAACATCGCGCGGTACGGATTAATTTTCGAAATGTTGAAAATTGAAAATTTTTATCATTTTTCTTTTTCTCATTAATTTTGCACACTGTGAAAAAGTAAAATAAATTAATGAAGAAGCAAAGTGAAATTGTAGAATTTACAAATGCGATTGCGCTGTAAAGCCGTACGGTACAAGAAACATTCGCAGTGTGTGATGTACCAACGGTAGTGATGCTGCCTATGAAAGTCCTGCCGACAGGAGTAACGGAAACGAATTGGGCCGTTAGTAATTTTTCACGGTATAGCGGCGGTATGCGCAAAGATGATTTTAGTAGTTTTGCACCCCGACGTTCTCGCAACCCTTGTGCGTTTTAATGAGCGTTCTTTTAATTAGGACCGTAATCGTGACCTCGGGGCGGCCCGAGGTTATCTAATTTTCCGCCTCCCCGAGTCCGGAATTATCATGCTTACTGGCTTTGGCGGCTTGAGGTTTAGCTTAGCCCCGCGGAAAGCCTACATTCCCTTTCTCATGCTCTCTCGTATCATAGGCCAGCATTCCGATAAACGCACTGATGCAACCCCACCGATTTTTTTTTCCTCGAAGCCGCTAACAGCCATTCGGCCCCCAAGAATCTTCGGATTCGAAAGAAAAAAAAAAAAAAAAAAAAAAAAAAAAAATTTTATCTCCAATCAAAGCACAAAGTGAAAATATCGAAAAATTCGAAGAGAAACATCGAAATTCGTATGGAAAGAGAAAATCGGCACGAGACGAAGACATCGAGAGGGAAGCCGTACGAGAAAGGGATGACCTGTAGCGTCGCGAAAAACGTTGTACAGTCGATCTAATTTACTCGCTAGCGAATTCAATGGGAACTGTGACGTTAAAGTATTGCCAGAAAACTCGGGGATAGAGAATCGGGCGTCGATGTACACATGTGTTCGAAGCTCTTTGGCGAGTATTCAATAATCAATCACGCGAGTAGGCTTACGCGGAACGAAAGCCGCGAGCAGCTCGCGCACGATAAGAGAACGAGGCGGGTGAAAAATATTCGCGATTCTCACCCTCCCCCGTTATTCCCTACAGTTTCAGCGCCTATACTAGGTGATGGTATGTTTGCGTGTATAGGTATGTCGATTTATTCGAGTGTATGTACCGTGTTTTCGCAGTGGTCTCGCCGGGCTGTTACGTTTCATCGATCCAAAAGATGAAAACACAAAACTCACAAGAACGCGGGCGCGTACACTCCTACACCCCCCCCCCCTCCCCCGCCCCCCGATCCCCCGTTCATCGGGCTCGTCGAGTACTTTTATGATCGCGCGAATTCAATGGCCCTTGACGGGGGCTCTCCGAGGATTTTATAACGATCGAGATGGGAACTTGTTAGGGGATGGCAAAGAAATCGAGAATACTTTCATTTACGATGAATGCGATTGTTTTACTTTTTTTTTTGTTCTCCTTATTGCCACTAACTGGATAGCGGTGTTTTCGTAATACGCTGTTTATTTTGATGAAAAAAAAAAAAAAAAAAAAAAAAAAATTGAAAAATTGAAATTTTCGTAATTTTGAAGTTTTTACGTCTTTTTTTTTTTTTAAGTTTTTTGAAGAAGCTTTTTGAAAGAAAATGAGTTGAAGTATTTTTCAGATTCGGGGACTTTGTGAACGACGATTTGTGTCGAAAGCGAACGCTACGACATCAGATACTTCGATCGTTTCGGAAAAAAATAAAAAACATAATGTTTCTTTTTGCAATTATCATTATTTCGCTTGAGCTTAGAACAGAGAAGCTGAATTCGTATTCAGGGGCAAAAAAAATTGGGATAAAATGTGAAGGGATGCGGGAGACGCGGGGCGTATCCCATTGTCGTGCTTTTGCCACGTTTTTCATTGCCCCGTAATAGCGCAATGAAACGCTTTTGAAACTTTGTTAAATACCTTATCTCGTATATTTTGTCTGTGAACGCGGCAAACGGAGTTTTTGTGATATTCTATCGACAAGAAAAGTTAAACCGTAAACTGAATACAACGAAAACTCGACATACGTTGAAAAAAGATTCCCTTTAAAAATTTTTTTTAATTCGACGCTTTTCGACTATTTCTCTCTCACAAAGCGTCTCTCTCTCTCTCTCACTCTCTCTCTTTCTATAAATATAAAAATGTTTATACATATTTAACTTATTTTAAATAAAATATATTTCATATGCAGAATATATTTTAAAAATTGAATAAAATTCATATCAAGTAAATGCGATGTAACAAAAAAATTTATAAAAAATGTAGTAAACCATCAATTTAAAATGATTTTTGATCGATCGAGAATCCCATATTATTATTATTATTAACGCCGCTTGTTAGCGTAACATCGATGCAACTCCGACTTACAAATTAACAAAAAGTTAATTGATAAAAAAAAAAAAAAAATCTGACGGTATTTCGATTACGCGATAAAATTCAATAAAATCATTTTATTTTATTTTTTTTTCAAGTCGGAAGAGATATAAAGTTGGATTTAGCACGCTGAAAAATTCGCGAAAGTTTCGTACGCGCGGAGCCATTGGGTCGCGAACTCGTCGTTGGGTTCAATGCGTACCGCGACATTCACTGTTCCGTGGAATTTATTTCTGCTCGTCCGACGAATAAACATCTATTCAGAAGGATAGTTGTAGCCTCTCCATAAAACTGCTACGTTTTCGATCTCTCGAAGTGAAAACGCGTGAATTCGAACTGAGAAAGCGAACGGAGTGAACGCATCGCGCGGCAAGAGAGTCCATTAGAATTTTACGGGCGCAACACGAAATAGGTGTTCCACTGGGAATCAATTAGTTGCTATACGGCCTGCGATATCGGAGGTGTATATCTATAGATGTCCATACTATACGCTGTAATTTTCCGGTGGCCGCGAGAGTCGTGTCCCTCTCCAGCGTTTCCGCATACCATTTCAGAGTCTCCGACATTCCATTTCGTTCGCCGGCTCGATATTTTAATTACATTTTGATGGGCGATGTTGTTTTTAACCCTTGAGGCTTCGCAAAATAATCGAAAACTCACCGACGATCGAATATTTTTTTGCAACATTTCGAAAAAAAAAAAAACTTTCGCGAAGTTTAAGAGTAGCAAAAGGTCCGAAGGTAAAAAAAAAAAAAAAAAAAAAAAAAAAAAATCAAAATGTTGCAACAATTAAAAAGTTCCCGACGAAAAAAAGGGATGCAATTTAAAAATGGTATATTAACGAAAGAGAGTAAAATAACAGACGTTTTTCAGTTTTTTTTTCAATAAAATTTCCACTCGTCGAATTCCTTCGTAATGATATAATTTATTATCGAAAAAAATATTTCGCAAATAAATAATAATAATATAAAATACAAATTATGTTTGAAATGATTTTGTAAAGGTATACATTTCTTTCTACGGATACGAAGGACTCCCTTAACGCAATACACTTAAGCATCTCGACGATACAGTGCGTTCATCCGTTCATTTCTCTTTTCCCCATCGTTGCTTCTTTTTTTTTTTTCTTTTTTTTTTTTTTTTTTTCGCAAACCCGTCTAAATGCTAATTAGCTTTACCGGACCAGCAATCTCTCCGCTCTCTCGCCGAGAGTTTTCCCGCCCGCGGTTTTTATAGCGAATATAGCGGATCCAACGGAAGCGGCATGACGCGATCGCGAGAACCGGAACACCACAGCAAGCATAGGCCCGCGACAGCAGCCTGAATCAGGGGCCACAGCACGCGCGAATCAATTTTCACGAAGTACAACGCGGAGGATTTCAACGCGTTAATTTCAATGGAGTAGAAAACTCGCTGCCCCCGTCCCCCCGCTACGTTCGACCGTCGAAACCCCCCGCGGCGGTGACCGTTTGTCGAGCGCCGAATAAATCACTCGAAGAGCGAAAAAAAAAAAAAAAAAAAAAAAAAAAAAAAAAAAAAAAAAATAGGAGACACAGAGATAACAAAAGAGAAATAGACAGAGAGCAAGCGACAGGGGCGGGTGAGGGTTGGCGAGCGGGAGGGAGGAGAGGGGATGGGGGGGTGCATTCGCGAGTTCGTTCGTTAAAATTCGTAGCCGCGTCAAATTCGCAAATAGAGTCGAACGAGTGAAAAAAATTGACTTGCCATCGGGAGCTAGACGAATCGGGGATGAAACGAAAAATAGAGATCACACGTGATGCGAGGAAAAAAAAAAAAAAAAAAAAAAAAAAAAAAAAAAAAAATCGGGAAGCAGCGAGGAAAGAGAACGAAAGCGAAAGGTACACACAATACGAGATTTTTTTTTTTTTTTTTTAACTTTCGTTTTTTTTTGGAAAAATACAGAACCCCACTGTATTCTATATTATTTCATGTTATTTTTTTCTTCCCTTCTTTCGTCCGCGTCGTATCAACGCTTACAGATGTAATCGCGTATCTAGCGGGGGCTTTCACGGTCCAATGAATATATTAATTGAATTATCCCTGCGCGCGAGCTACTCAAAGACAGCCACTTATCCTACTCTCGGCGTTATACATGCAAATTCGGGTCGGAATTGTCGTAACGGTCCTTCGGCTTCTACACGCGGAGGGGAAAGGGGTGGGTGCAGAACGACGAGGATGAGAACGAACAGCACGAGAAGAAGAAGCCGAGGAAAGGGGAGGCGGATAAAGGGAGGAGTGCGAGAAGGTTTTGCACGAGAGGCACGCGGGGGATGGCCAGCGAGAGGAACGCGGAACACTGGAATAGGAACGAAGCTCCGGAGAGCGTATAACGCGGTAATGCGGCACGGTAATTCTCGGCCCTAATTCTCAATGCATCCCTCCCCCAAATTCATTAAGCAATTGTGATTTCATCCCTCTACTTATTTTTACGAGGCCGAGCGGAGCACTTGCTCTTTCTCGAGTTTCTCCCTCTTTCTCCGCTCCGCTCCGCCGCCGCTCCGCCGATACGGATGGTCTCGTAACGACGGAATGAGAGAGAGAGAGGGAGAGAGTCCCCTATATGGGTTAAAATCCCATGTAGTGCAAATAGCCTTCGAGAGCAGCAATGCGCTGGAATTACATGGACCGTATTCATGCAAATAATATTTATGTAAATATACGGAAAATGAAAAGATAGGTAAAGGGGTTAAAGGGTGGAAAAAACGTATTGCGTTCGAATGATGCAATAAAAAAATTAATAGTCGGGGAAAAAAAAATCATTATATATAAAAATGTAAAAAAAATCAGAAAAATAGAATAAATTTGTAAATTATGTAGGGAATCGAGATTTAGAGATCGTATTTATGCAAATAATATTTATGTAAACATATGGAAAATGGAAAGATAGGCGAAGGGGTGAAAGGGTGGAAAAACGTATTGCGTTCAAATTGATGCAATAAAAAAATTAATAGCCGCGAAAAAAAATTATTATATGTAAAAATATATAAAAAAAAAAAAAAATCGAGTATATTTGTAAATTCTGAAGAGATTCGCATAGCGAGGGATATAAATTCGCAGTGGTGATTTCAACAAGTATGGATTATCTATATTCGATATATATATATGTGTCGACATATTATGATTATATAAGACATACAAATTCATATATAATTCATACAAAAATTATTATATAAAATTATTTATCGACTTATATAATGTGTACATAATATATAATTCGATAAATAATGAAAAATGTAAATAAAATAAAAAATTATATATTATATAATGTTTTATTTTACCTACAGCATATATAAATAATTTTCGAAGTAATCGACCGGCGTGCGTGGATTACCCATAATCCATCGCCGGGTTAACAATGAAATCGTAAAAAAAAAAAAAAAAAAAAAAAAAAAAAACGATTTTCTCGTGAAAACTCCATTTTCTTTCCGGTCTTTTTCCGATATTCGTCGAGTCAGACTTTGATATTTGATACGTTTCACTTCCGTTTCGTTTCAAAATCAATATTTAACGATTCGCGGATGAACAGGCGATTTCCTCAAAGCATTGCATCGCGCCGCATCCGGTATGAAAATAAATCGAATCGTAACGATACACTTGATATTCTTTTCTTAGGTTCTCTACCCCCACGCAACGCCATCAGTGCGGTAACCCCGACACGCTATCGTTTGCGATTAACGCTGCGTGGGAATTTGCCGCAACGCGTAGTTTTTTTTTTTTTTTTTTCTTTTTTTTTAATTTATTATTATTATTTTTTTTTGGTTTCTAAAAATGAGAGAAAAACAAGAAGGTTTTGCCCCATTGCCCGACAACCACGAAATAACATACATTCGGAACAAATTAAAGAAACGGCCAATAAAAGCGGAGCAGAAGGCGGGAGAGAGAGAGAAGGGTTCGGGGTCACGAGCAGAACGGTCGAGTGGCCAAAACACGCTTTCCCCGAGCGAAAATCTCCTATTCCAAGACCCGCGTACGCGAAACTCACACATGTGCATCCATAGGATACGTATATCTTTAGCGGCAACAGCGGCAGCAGCAGCAGCAGCAGCAGCAGAGGCTGCGAATGCTACGAGCAGAAAATTACCACCGCCAGTTCTAGTCAGCTAAGCTCTCCTATAGGTTGTACCTATCCTATGGTACGTGGTCTCCGCTGTACAGACTAAACGTGTTGTACGAACCTCTCTCGAGTTTCGCCCAGAAATCGCCATCCCCCCGGCGCTCTTGAAACGTTTCTCTCCGATGTACTGTGCGCCACCGTTGCTTCGACCGAATCCATACAGCAAACGCGCGGACCCACACCCCCTGAGAGAGCTTCGGCTCGAGCAATACGTGTGAGAGAACTTACCGAAGAACCGAAAAACCACAGGATGTACAAACCGACTTCGATGTTTTGAAGTCGAAGAGCGTATAAGATTCTCTTCGGGATATTATCGATAAACGTTCGATAAACGATAAAAAAAAATTATTACGCGCGAAAAAATATAATTTTTATTAATTCGGAGAATAATAATAAACAAATCTCCCGAATATAATATACGAATAATAATTTTTTTTTTTTTTCAATTTTTTTATTATACTCATTTTTCGTTCGGGAATTTTTGAATTTTTATAAAATTATTTTTTTACGCGGCGCGATCCATAAATCCGACGCCTGTTCTCGAGGCAACAACATTTTTATTTTCACCGGAAGAAGGGTGAAGAATCCTCTCACCCCCCTCCCCCTTCATTCTCCGTAACCCCGCCGAATCGCGGTGTTACGGGATTATAGGATTATATAGCCTGCGGATCTTGTACTCCGGAGGAGATCAAAAAACCGACGCAAAGACGGGCGCGAGAAAGATTCTTCGCGACCCCTCGCATTACTTCCGCGGGGCATCTAAAACAGCGGTTCGGGGGAAAAAGACCGAAATGAGAAATGACAGAATATTCATTCACGAAGAGAAGAATCCCGGGATATACCGGACGGGGGGGAGGGATTGCTGGGAGAGACTACGAGATGCGAAAGGAGAGGAGATGAGCAGAACGGAAATTTACGTTACCGTGATGCCTTTGTAACTGAGTTTTCGGTAGGTGAATCCTCCCCGTTGTGCCTTTCACTCCGTGACTCGCTTCTCTCGTCTGATGAGTTACATAACTTGTATTACGTATGTATATACCGCCAGCAAGCGAACACAGAATAATGCGAAACTCTCGCTCTGTTCCAAGCTGTATAAATCGGACCGTAATGAAACAACGTGGCAGTAAAAATCCCTCAGGGATATGGTTCGGGGGTACAAAACGCGACCGTAATTAAACGCAATTTGTTGAAACTTTTATCCCGTGCAATATAATTTCGTATATGGCAACATTATGCTAATGAGGTCAACATTTGTTTCGAGCGGTGACCGTATTTTTATTATAATCGTAAACATTAATACGATCGTATGTAATTTTTTTTTTTTTTTTTTTTTTTTTTTTTTTTTTTTTTTTCGTAAACGAGAGCGTCGTTTCGCCAATTGCGTGAAATGTCCGAATGTAGAAATTGATGCGGTAAAATAAAGTTTTAAGGAGATCCGACAGCGAAAATGGTGTAAAATTCAAAATGGCGTTTGCGAAGAAACGAAACAACGTACGATTGCAGATTTCAGAAATTCGGAAAAATGGCGGTTAACATTTTTTAAAACATCGAAAAATGTATGATTTTTTTTTGTCATAACAATAGTAAATTTTTTTTTTTTTTTTTACTTTGACTTCGAAGATACTAAAGAAAACGCGAACCATTGCCGTAAAATAATCGATAAACGGAGACTGATGTTTTGTAGCTATTATTTACGTAGTTACGCGGCAGTCACATGATAGTAATTATCGAGTCCCGGGGTTAGTATTTTTCCGAAAGGCGAATTGATTTTCATACTATACTTCGCCTAAGAGTGGAGGGAACAGCTGGAGGACTTAACTCTCGAGCGAAGAGTGGATCAAGCATCGACACGATAAGCCGATGCTTGAGCCGCGCGTAGTCTAACAGGGGCCTTCGTTACAATAGCAGAGAATAGCTTAAGTCTCTTGTCCAGTGATCGTCACCTCAAGGAATGGCCAATCGGTCAATTATTGGCATTCGTACATCGCGCTCCGTTTCGCGAGCTTTCGTACGCCGGTTAGCGAAGGGCGGCCAACCGCTAAACTTTGGCTCGCGACCGAGTAAAGGACTTTAATCTCGGGGACTGGGCGCGCTGTTAAAATTATGCGAGTGCACAGCTCACCGTCGGTGGAGATTCGTCGTTGCGGGGGTATAGCTGTACCCTACGAAGTGTATAGCTGGGAAGGTAGATTTACGATGGTGATACACTCGGAAAAACTTTAAGCACTTACTACGGGCGCTAGTTTACGGCCCGCGATGGCGCGGCGGGCACTCGAGAGCAAGAGACTCCCCCCCACTTGCCGTATACCTATTCGGTCCACGGAATAGCGGCGTCTCTCACTCGCGGGGGCCCCTCGCATTGTCAGCAATAAAGGGCTCCAGGATTTCCGGCGTACCTATGCGCGCTATTCAGCGTTTGCACTCGAAGCAACGTTACGTTGGACCGGGTATTTCCGCGCTATGGGATTAATGAAACTACAACTGTGGCCGAGGAACAAAATGAAGAAGATCGCGAGGTTACGTTCAACAACGACGAAAAAAGGGAGAGGGGAAAAAAATTGTAATAACCTCTGCGTTTAACGTTCGGGCGAATGTTATGACGAAAGGAATGTCTCCTTCGTTTTTTCTCAGATAAGTCCGAAGATTTATGGCACAATCACGGATATTCGGTTTATTCGTACTTTGGAGATTGTGAATGTCGATTTGAATTCGAATTCGTTTATTTTTTTTTCGATTCTATTTAATTCGATTTTTTTCGATCTTTATCGATTCTGTATTCCGAGAGACATATTTCGTTGCAGTGAAATGCATTAATGATAAATTATAATTCGTGTGAATATTATTTTTGGATAAAAGATTATCGATATCTTCAGGGGAAAAATTCAAGATGACGCGAATTGCGTAAATAAAAGTTTTGATCGCACTTACTACTTCGATGTTTTGGCTGAATTTGGGAATTCCATGATATCCCCATGTCGCAGATGCACAATTCATTACTGAGAAAGGACTTTTTTTTATCACTTCACACTCGAGTGCATACCGGTCAAAACGCAGATGATTGTATCGATTCACAGTGGGTAAATATTCTATGAGATTTATTCGAAACTCTTGTCAGAAAAAAATAATAAAAACTTTTTGTTTAATACGAAACAACTGTGTTGAGGTTATTTTATTTCTACATATTATGTCGCGTAAATTGAGTAATTGGTCAAAAAAATGTGACAATCAGAAATTCCGAATTATTACGCAGTTGCAAATTAATAATTCGCGAATTATAAATCGATTTTGATGTTTATATAAATTTCCATATTTCAATTTGGATTATTTATGATGCGGAATTGGGTTCGAAAATAACCATAAAAATAAGTTAATGAGCCGTTCGCGATAAAACGTTGAATTTGGCTGCGCTGTTGACGATAACGCAGCGTGTGGCACAGAGAAATTAGCACTGACGAAACGATAGGCACAATTTTGTCGTTCACCGAAAACTCGAGACGAAAATCCACGACATCGCGACACCGGGGGTTCGCGTGATATTTACGATGCAGGTAAGCGAAGTAACGGATCTTAACGCACGGTGGCGCGCCAATCGCTCTCGGGGCCCAAAAAAGCACATGTCTGCCGGTGACCGTTACGACGTGTTGTACGTGCCGCGCTATTCTAACGTCAACCGAATTCTCGTGTCGAAATCTTTCGGCAATGTAAACAATATCGTGCTTAACGTTTAGTATTCTGTCGTGTGTGCGTATAGCTTCGGATAATAATTAAAACGACGCGCGATTTATTCAACTGTAAGATTAATCTTCGTCACCCACGCAGCGTGTCGTAAACATCGCAAATAAAAATGGCAGAACGGGAAAAAAAAATGGAGTCTCGTTATTCGATGTTTTTTTTCGTTTTTTTCTTCGTTAATGTTTACAATGGTGTTTTTGAAAGTATAGTGATGAATATATGGCCTTTTTAATTAATCAGAGTGTTTTAGTGTGAAAAAAACAGTGTATTGAAGTATCTCACGTCTTCGGAGAAAACACCTGACTGGTAAGTCGCGCACGATCTTCGATGTTTTTTTCCCGGCTACTCCAGCGGTACATTTATTCTCATAAAATCGCGAGTTTCAAGTACTCTTTTTTCGAATAATACGATTAATTTTGAATTTTAACATCGCTCGTCTCGATATCTTTTTTTTTTTCTCAATTCTTCCGCGAGATAATTACGCGCTCAATTGGTGCGACACAGTCGGACTATTTTATTACCGAATTGTACGAATATTCCAAGAGACTTCGGCGATATAAGTGAATACTGTTTTGCCAGTGGTTTCGCCAAAGGTAAACAGGTCGTTTTATCGGGTACAACGTAAGCCTCTTTTACGATCGAACTAAATAATCTTCATGTCCCCGAGTTTGCACGGTGTGTGAGAATCAAGCCAACGAGAACCACGAGGAGTACCGGGGTAATGCATGGCATATTTACACGAGATAGGTTAGGGTAGACGCGCCGAGGTTAGGTGAGAGTCAGCTTTGCAAGTACCCGAATTATAAATTATTAACAACGATAGCTGATAATAGACCGTATGCATAGGGAACCCTCGGGTTTCGAGGTTAAAGTCGACGGGAGTCTCTACTCTCTTCTCGACTTCTCGCCTCCCCCCCCCCCCCCCCCCCAAGAGTATCGCTGTGGTTTACACAGTGCCGACGTTGTTTGCCTATATCTATACATATGCATCGATATATATATGGAAACACGATGTACTTACATTAGTGTAGAGAACTCCGGCTATTGTTTATCGATGGGGCGTGTGTTGTGCTTCGCTTCAACCGGATCGGAGTTTCGTACTCCCACAGGGATGCAAATTGCAAATGCTCCGGCATCCCATCCGTGTTTCTTGTTGCATCGACGGCGGTGAGAGAACGGGAGTTTCGTACTATCCGGGGTATCCACGGGAAAGGCAAGCAGGTTACCTCAACGCCACACGGGACGTCACCAGCCGCGCATTGAAACGCAACAGTGCAGCGGGAATTCACTCGTTAAGTAAAGCAAAATAGTCCACGTAATCCGTGTAGTTAGCATAGCTACTCAAATCAAACTGCTGGGTACGGGACGGCGATGGGTAGTTGCGTGTTTCAACGGAAATATACGTATTACGTACAATTAGAGTCAAACCTTTCGGGAATTTTTATTTTTATTTGCGAACATTTATATTTACCCACATGGAAAAAAAATTTATATCGGAAAATATAACTGCGATATATACAATATATTTTCGTTGAAAAATTGTTTATTACCAATATATTTTCGGATATATATCTGCAAATATATATAACGATTTAATTAATTAATTAAGTTACATAAAAATACCGAATTAAAATACGAAGAATAATTAATAACAACAATAATAATAATAATTTTTTTTTTTTAATACATTTATAATTATTTTCAATAATAATTATATTTTCTTTGATATATTTTTTATTTATTTCATTTCCATGTGAGTAATTAATTTTTTCTTTAATTTTTTCGTTAATTTCTTTGCCGCGAATTGATTTTTCTCGATTTAATTCGTATTTATTAATTTTTTCACCGAGTGAAATTCGGGATCCTATATAGACGAAAATTAATGGTAGAAATCATATAATCAATGAAATAGTAGGAATAATCGTTGGATTTTGGATTGAAACAACAACAAAAAGTCCATTTTTCCCACAAATAATTAATATTTTTTACTTGGCTTATGAATTCTGGTACAATTGGATTCAACATAATTGATAAATCAGTACGTCATTATATACATTAATAGTATTTCATGATTCAACATTCTTGAATAATGTATGTGTTCGCGTGTTTGTGTCGTGTGTCGAGTGTAACGGTATATATAGTTTTTTCTTGTTTTTCTTTTTTTTTTTTTTTTTTTTTATCTAAGTGCTTTTTCATGTTTACCGCCCGCTAACAATTGTTTTTCATACATTTAGATACTTACGTTCTACCAGTCATTCATTATCTTAAAAGTTAATTTCTTGTATATTCATTATATATATATATATATACTCGTGTGTTACAATTGCGTATTTATCAATTGCGGGTCAATCTTTCGTTTTCTTCGGAATGTACAGTTGTCGAGAGTCGATTTACGTAGTTATCAAGCGAGTATTACGGAAACGGGTTTTTGATATTTTTAAAAAATTGATTTTTTTTTTTCGTTTTTTTTTTTTTTCTTTTTTTTTAATTTTCCCCACATTCGTAACATTCAATCAAACGCGGTATAAAAAATGTTTACACGTGCCGCGAACGAATGCAATGCTTTTCGAACGTTCGGCGGAACATTAATGATTTTTTTTTTTTTTTTTTTTTTTTTTTTTTTTTTTCCCGAAGCACTTTTTTTCACGTAAGAAACAATACTATGAACAGCAGGTATCCAAAGAATAGGAACTCAATCGAAGATGGTGATTTTTTTTTTTGTTTTTTTTTTTTTTTTTTTTTTCATTTTTTGGTTTTGGTTTTCTTAGCTTAACTCGATTACAATTAATTCACTGATTTCTCGTGCGTCGCTTCGATCGAATGATTATTTTTTTTCTTCGGTTGCCGATGCCGATTTTTATGATAAAATTCCTCGTCAACTGATCGTGTCGAGATTATTCGAGTCGTATGCGATACACGAGATTTTTTAGATTCTACGGTATTCACAATTACGCGAATGGATATCGATAAATACGACGGAAAAGTTATGTATATACTTTATATATGATTTATATAATGAATTTGACATATTTAATCTCTGCATACAGTAATATACACGATATATACATCGAATACATAATTAATACATTATGTAACAATACCGTATTGTAGGTTATGTATGTTTATTTTTTTTTTTTTTTTTATATATAGAGTACATATATTTTATGTACAGATTATATATGCCGAATTATATGGTATATATTCATAATTTTTCCGCCGCCGGAATCTCTCATCCGTGGATTTGGAATTTTCGGAGCGATCCATTCGCGATCTTTTTTTTTTTTTTTTTTTTTTTTTTTTTTTTCGGTACTCGCAGACAAAGATTATCCCCATTCGATTACCGTTATAATTCCAACTAATGGTATTTCTTAATCGTTTAAAATTTATTTACATCACGTGTCCTACTCGCGAGTCGGACGCAATAACTAAAATCTATGGCGTCGTTTACAACATCCTGTCGGTACAACGTAGTTGCAAATTTTAATCGCACGATTATTAACGTTTTTTTTTTTTTTTTTTTTTATTACACTGACATTGTTCGGGAGTTGATAGAGAAAAAAAAGAAAATGTGGGTTCCCAACGATGCATCGTACAAAACGGTCGACGAACTTTTCGCCGATTAATTCATCTCCTTTCGCTTCACATATTTATTTTCATAACTATTGGCTGTCGTCTCTCGGCTATTTGCAATCGACTGACGGGGGCAGAGGGCGGGGGGAGGGGGAGGGGGGGATCTCTATGGAACGTATACACGGATAGACCATCGTACGATATAATTTCATTTATTTAAAGATTAATTTCTCGTCGCCTTAACGAGCTGTCCGTCACAGAGAAATTCAATCGCTCTCTCGTTCACTCGCGCAAATCTTGTTCGCGTTATTCCCGACGTAAAATCATGCAGACTGCGTGGCGCCGACGGTATTAGAGCGCCCGAGAGATGGAACGGGGGATGAGGGAGAAGGGAGCAGAGAAACAACTTCGATAACAACTCATTAGCACGAGTGAAAATTTAACGAATAGACCCGAAACTCCGAAACGATTCCGGGAGCGATGCCGAGAGATCGCGCGCAGAAAAAAAATTTTTGCGAAATTATTTTATAACTTTTTTTTTTTTTTTTTCACCGTCGGAAGTCTCGTCTATCGACGTGACGAAAGAATGTTAGTTTTCTTTTTTTTTTTTTTTTTTTTACGATATTACTCATTAATGATGGTGGCGCTTGAGTTACGGAGCGCACTCTCGAGAATTTAACGAGAAAGTCAATTTTTACCGATGGAATATCGATTTCCGTATTTAATTTTTTTTTTTTTGTTTTTTTTTTTTCTGGAGTCGAGATGACACGGGCAAAGTTGCTCCAATTATTCGACGACTCGGAGTCAACGTCGAACGCGGTTTGTCGAGTGCTAAATCGCATCGCGAAATATAAGACGATTTTTTTTTAGTATTTTACATTAATAATTTGCAGTCGATTGTCGCGTCTCGAATAACGCGCGATCGGTGAGGTCACGTTGGTTCGCCTCTATGCTTCTCCTTCAACACTCAATCGATAGTTATCGTTGTGCAATCGTCGATCGTCGGTGACACCGCGGAGGCGCGGAGGGGACAGAAAGTACAACATTTCGTTGCCGTTTTTTTTTTTTTTTTTTTTTTTTTTTTCGCTCGGAAGAATCACGCGGGCGCTCTCTTCGTTCAGTCAACGATTGCAATTTCACTCGTCCGTTGTTGCGGGCGGAAAGAAAAAGCTCTCGAGATACACGGGTTACCCGTTTCGCAAGAACGACGATGTGAAATCGAGAAACACGGAATACGTCTCTCGGCCTTTGGAATTATTCATGTCTCGGAAAGATTCATCCCTCGTAACCGTCTTCGACTTTAAATTTCAATGGTTGACGTTACTGTTATATCGGTATCGGTATAATCGCTGTTCGATCTTTTGGATGAAATACAGATCGGTGGATAGGCGCGCGAATCTCCCTCTGCACGATGATTCAGTGGCGAGCGGGAGAAATGGGAAAATCGCATAAAATCTTTTTTTTAATTACACGTCGATTTTTGACAAAATTTGAAAAATTATTATTAAAAAAGGTGAATTTCTTACTTTTTGCATTTTTATGGACATTTTTTTTTTTTTTTCAAATTTAAAGTTAATTTTTTTTTTCCTCATTTTTTTTCAAATTTCAATAAATTTTTTCGATGTGCCCATTTCGCCCGAAAGCCAATTTAGCGCCGTTTTCATATTCGTATTCGAGACGAGTTTCCGGTTACTTGTTTAGTTCGATATTAATAACCAAAAACCCTGAGCAATAGGTTCCATCGACGGCGAATGATATTCTAAAAAAATCAACTTAAATAAAAAAAAAAAAATTACACTTTTAATTTCTCAAAGTTAATTTTTTTTATTACTATTTATTTCGAGAAGTAAAGACAATTATTCGACTGCTAATCGTAAAAAAAGTGTCCCATCGTACCGGAACGGTATCTCGTTCTACAATGAAGCAATAAGTGCATTTATTTACAGCTAAACATATCTCTCTTTTCTACAATATTTCATTTCGCTGAGCCATTAATTTCTCAGTCTTTATCGTTCACGAAAATTAAAAAAAAAAATAAAAAATAATTATCGCAGCCGACAGAGCACTTGTATTACGCTGCAATCTCAAAAAATCCGAATGGTACAATTATCACTCCCCGAAACATCGAAAAAAAAAAAAAAAAAAAAACAATAATAATATTCCAAAATTCCCAACATATCACAAACATAACAATTAATTTTTAAAAATTATTAATCGCATTAACCCTAAAAAAAAAAATCGATCGCAAGACAAAAGCAACGCTCAGGATTTTATTTCCGCTCCATTCCCAAAAATATCAGATCACTGATTTCACGCATTAACGAAGGTAAGTGCGATATAATTTTATAACATTTTTCGGTAATAAAATTCGAACAATCGGTACAAAAAAAAAAAAAAAAAAAAAAAAAAAATTCACAATTTTCCACTCTCAGCCATTATTTCACAGCTAAACAGGAGTATATTTAATAAATAGCGTGCGTGTATCTGAATTTATTATACATAGTACACATATATATATATACCTATATATCTATCGGCTTAACAATAAACATATAGGCATATATACGATATATATACATACAGGAGACACGTTTATCGTTTGCGTTGCGCCTATCATAGTAATCATAACTTACGAAGTCTACTATACATAGATGGATATGTCGTGGTCTCGTGGGTCATTAATTCGTGAGTCCGTGTATATATACCATAGCCACAGAGGCTATAACGCGGTATACATACACACGTATATATATATATATATGTATATATACAGATACCCGAAGGAGGAGGATTTTCGTGTGGCAACTGTGCAAAACTTCTCTCTGCAGAATTGCATCCACCCTTCAACCCTTTCCCGGCCTCTAACCCTCTCCCCCGCCCCCGGCCCTCCCTCCCTCCGTACACTAGACGCCCACTCCACTCATCTATTCGCCCGTTCATCGCTGATGAATATTCAACTTCACTGTGCTGCTGCTGCTGCTACTCAATGGCCCGTTATAGCAATTCGACTGTCGTCGATTCTCTCCCCTTAACCTTGTGGAATTCACGTCGCAAGCGTTTCCGATTCGGTTATTACATTTTTCGGTTTGAAGTTTGATATCGTTTCGTTATAGAACGACGAGAGCGATCTGTCGAAGTTAGTCGAATCGTAAGATTGAATTCGTAGTAATAGAAAACGAAAGATCGGATATTTCATACCGGCGGATCTTCTGTCTGAGATTACGGTCAGTTGCGAACTGTAATTTGAGTCTCTGAAGCGCTCGAGCGACTATCCAACCCCCGCGGGGCATAACGACGGTGGTTTCTTTTCATATCGTCATTCACTACCCGCGCATATCGGAAGACTAACTTCGCTATATATGTATATAAATTCTCCGGAACGAAGAACACTTATTCTCGTCGCTCATCGTTTGTCCCACCGGAGTACCGGCTTTCGCAATTTCTCGATTAAAGACGTTCGCGAAGATAAAACGTGAAAGAAATTTACGATGTTTGAGAAATATTTTGTGGATTTTTCTTTGGCGGAACGTAAAAAAAATTTGTTATTACGGCATTTTTATAATTTTCGCAATTAAATAAAAATTGTATTATTATTATTCTATAAATTGAACAAATAATTAGAATTTTTTTTATCGTAAAAATAACAAGATACATGAAAATTATAATAATAGATTTATTATTATTATTATTTTATAATTTCTTCATTTTTTATAATTAAAAAAACAATTAAATTTTTTTTTTTTTTTTTTTTTTTCTATCGAATATACCTGTAAATATCGGAAATAATTTTCAACATCAACCTTTCATATCTTCTGACATATACTTTATCTCGAAAGGGGAAAACGTCGTACGGAAGTAACCCCCGTCCGACGTGACGCAGTACTCGACATTCTGACATTTGGTAATCGATATCGGCAAACCGAAGAGATTATTCTTCGTTAAAGATCACATTGGGCATTCCATTGACATTTACGCGAATCAAATATTATCATTTCCGTAACTTAAAATCGATATCGGAGTATAAAATATGCAGCGAAATCGTTTCGGTATTTATCTGTGAATTTCGTATTTCTGTTTTTACGTTTCATTAATAAAATATCAAAAGAGAGAAGTCAATGAATATGAGACGAAAAAACAGACTGTTATTTTTTCGATGAAAAAAAAAAAAAAAAAAAAAAAAAAAAAAAAAAAATTATAAAAATCGCATCGTGTCATCATATTTTTTTTTCTCGATCGAAGTTTACAATACATTTTGTCATTTATCTCTGTCTTTATAAATGCAACTTTTCAAATAAAAATAAATTTTTATTAAATCCGAAAAAAAAAAACCGAAAATAAATGGAATTTTCAACTTTTTTTTTTAGACACATTTCCTCGAAAAAAAATATACATGGAAGCTGAAAAAATCCGATCGGAGATACAGTACCGGGAAAAAAAAATAAATATCGTTAAAATAGAAAAATATGTTTTTTCTTTCGAACGCAGAGTTGAAATCGTCGTTTTCCTGCTTTAGTTTGGGGATTACGAAGTCCCTACTTAGCCCACTTTCCTGTTCCCGAAGTCTCGTTCTATCATTCCCCTATCGTAATCTCTCCCCGATCAGCGAACTTAGCTGTTAACGCTATTAAATATTTTCACGGAGTTGTTATCGACTTATGGCCGGTTGATTAACGCTGAAGTATTAAGCGCTCTTCCCGTCGTCATAGATGAGATGAAAGATTATTCCGCGAACTATTTTCAGTTCTCGAAAGCTCTCTGCGCCCCGACATTGCCGCAACGATAATTCTCTGTTCTCCGCGTGTTTCGTACAACGATAACACAGCCCTCTCCGATCCTTGCAACTTTGTGTACTCAAGCTGTCTACATAGCTGATTATTAATTGCCCGATCGCATGTGAAGCGCATTTTTTTTTTCCTTCGCACTGCGTTACAACTATAGTTTCACCATTGAAGTGACACTCGAGGTTCGTTATCATTTTTTTTTTATAAATCAAATTCTTATCGATTGCCGTTCAATCTTTGCTCCGCAATGACGCGTTCGATGGACGGTTTTTCACGGTCGTTTCGAAAAAAATTTAATTTTTTTTTTACATCTCTGTTTTCATTTTATTTTTTTTTTCAATCGAAAATATATAGAAAAAAAAAAGTTACCAGCAATAATCCCACTTCAGAAATCATCAATAAAAATTGAATTCTTGTGATATTCCATGTCGTATATTAACAATTTTTTTTTTTTCGATTTCGCGAAGTTTTTTTTTTTTTTTATATTTTTTTGATCCAACCATTGATTAATTATCGCGTATTTAATATTGTTTAATTAATGAAAAAATTATGTTCGATGTAAAAAAAAAATTAAAGGAAAATCGATTGAATTTTTTTTTCGTCTTGACAACGCGCGGACACAGCGGCGCACGACACGTGAACCTCGATTCTTAGTGACCAATCCTCATCCCTCACCGTTTGGTATACGATATTTACGCACGTTAAACCAGTTAAACCCGTACCAGCAGTAGCAGCAATGGCAGGACCAGGCATAGGCATCGGAAACCATTAATTTTCGAGGTTCGGTGTGCAGTACCGGCTGTCGTTTGTTAACGTCGCTCGTAGGGGGGACACAATTAAGCGTCGTTCGCAGGACGCGGCGATCACGCAGAGAAATTATTACATAGCCCGGGACTCGTGTGTACACACACTCGACGAATAAGTATGTATACACGTTTTAACGCGATTCATTTTGCAGGATAGTTATCGCAGAATTCGTCGATAGACAGGTGTGCTACGTCATGCGAGTCTGTTGTCCCGTTAGCTTTTCCTCGACGAAACGAGATATCATTGTTGGAAAATTTATCGAAAGCCCTTTCCCTCAGCACTATTTATTATAAATCAGTTGATATTTCCATTTGAAAATCGTCAACGTATTACTACTTAACGTAAAACGAAAAACAGCGAAATCTCCGCGAGACTTCAGGGCATCGAATCAGCTGAATTACGTCGATGTTCGTCAAACTATCGTTTTTTTTCTTCAGTCGACATAAAAATCTGAAAAAAATTCTATCATCTCGGGAAATATTAAAAAAAAATTTCTTCCGGTTGAAAAAAAAAAAAAAAAAAACTCTTCAAACATTCTCTGGTATGATATATTTTTTATAAATTTACTTTTTTTCGCTAAAAAAAAATTATACTTCGCGCAAACATCGCTATAATTTAGGTGCCTCGACGCCCTTAATAAATTGAAATTTTTAATTAAAGAAAAAAATGTGTGTTTGAAAATTAATAATATACACTGAAAGGTCCAATAATACTTTAAATTTCGAAGGCATCAACGTTGCAACTTTTCAATTTTTGCTTTGATGTTAAATAACGAGTTTGTAACATTAATGAAAAACTTTTCCGGAACTAACGATCGGTATATTAATTTTATGAAAAATTTGAAAAATTTGCGTTAAATTTTTTTTTTTTTTTTTTTTTTTTCGAATTCTTGCAATACATCGCGCGCAGTTCCTGAGCGCAGTTTCAGCTCACAATTTTTTAATTGGACCCAATATTGTTCGGTATTCATGGGTTAATCGTAATACTCGCGGAGTTCGATTGATGCGCGGGCATTAAACAGAGCAGATTTCAGTGAAAACGCAATTGAAGCTGAGAGTGTACCACCGGTGCCGTATATGAGGACTAATGCGCTCTGCGGAGCGCAGATATTCGACAAACCGAACTGATCATTTTGCAACGTGTTGAACAGGCAATACTAAAGAGCCGTACGGTTACGCAGACGGATTTCTCGACGGGCGATATATCCGCGTGGGATTCAATCGTTCCTATCGCGAAGCGCTTTCGGAAGCTGTAGTAGTAGTAGTAGTAGTAGTGGTAGTGGTAGTAGTCGCTTTCGGAAACTGCGGGAGAGGATTAACCGGGCAACTGGCCGATTTCGAGTGTATCGCGGCAATTTTCGAGAACGAATTATACCTACTCGATCTACTTTCTCGCGATACGCCGCGCATCGAAAGCACTATGGTCAATGGACTTCGAGTAAAATCCGCGTGTAGACCTCATCGCAGTTTTGTTATCACGAAAAAAAAAAAAAAAAAAAAAAAACTCGTGTTATTCCGAGTTTCCGGAATCGCCAACAAAAGGATCAAAGAATGATTCATCATTCGTTCTCGCGTCGGGTACTAAATAATAAAAATGCATAAAAAAAAAAAAAAAAAAAATCTTGTCGAATAAAATAACTAATATGACTTCCGATAGTTGAATTTTGCGTAAAATGACTTTTTCCTAAGTCGCGTTTCGATCTATTAATGATTTGCTTTCGTATTCGCCACTGTATGTCGATTGGATGAAAAACCATTGCGCATTTCGCTAATCAAACTTCACACCCCATTTTGAATGAAATTTTTTCCCGCCACCCAAATCGACATTCGATTGTCACAAGCAATCCAAGTCAGCATAATGCTGGTCATCGCCATTTAATGCGCTTCTCTGGATAAGATCAGTCGTATCGATGATGATTAATTAACATAGAACGCGTAGGTCCGATCGCAGTAGCAGCAGCAGGCGCCGTAACAGTTAGCATAGAACATAACATGGACATAGCTTTCCTCCGACTGAGCAGTAGCGCACACTGCTCCGTGTGCAGCTTTGCATGGGTTCCCGGGTCAAGATCCTTCGTCGTGTATGTGGTGAGCACGGAGCTCGTTTCGGACCCGGGGTACAGCTTTACCACCGCTGCAAATTGCACTGCAACAGCAACTAGTACCATTGTTGTGCTGTTGTCCTGTACAAACACCCTTAGGGAGAGAGGGGCGGTCAAGCGTATTGGCCGATTAGTGCCTCACATGCCTGTTTAGCCTTACCGGTTGAAACGTCAATAGGTCAGCGATTAGAGATGACCCGGACTACGACGAACCAGCATCGATGGTGTCGATGCAGGTGTCTGCGCATTTGTCGATTGGCATCTGCACGAGTCGACACTGCATTAGAGTGTTCTGTGTGGAGCCTAAACGGTTCAGCACGAGGACGTAGCAGGAATGGAGCGCATAGTTGGGAGGGATAGAAATAGGAAGATGAACGAAGATGGTCTGGATAGGGGATGCTAAAGAACGGAGGGACTGTTGGAGAGCACGTAATCACTGCTGCTATTGCTTGCCGCAGTCGCCAGGCGTTTGGCGAAGTGGTTACTGCCTGTCGTCGATCAGTCACCTCGCAAATGATCCCGCGTGTAGTAGTACAAGAAGAAGAGCGAGAGTCCGCGTCGCCGCGCCGCTTTTGCTCGAATTCCCGTGTTGCATTGCTGCCGGATGTTCGCCTGAAAACCCACGAAAACGAAACACGAATTCATAAATTACACCATACAGCGTGGATGCAACTACGAGTATTTATACAGTTTAGCGGGGAAGTGGGTAATGAGCGTTGGGGGATTTGCCGAGGGAAAATGTTTGGTTGGGTGAACGTTGCTTCGGAGGAAAAGGAAGGCTTTCGCGTGGGATGTTTACTCTTGGGACAATTTCTTTTTTTTTTTTTTTTTTTTTTCGGGAGATGTTACCATTGCTTTCGATGGTACCGAAGTTCTTATAGTAGAATATTAATGACGAAATACATTTTGATTTTGGTTTAGTAGTAACGTCTGTAGGTATAAACGATGCGAAAGGGCATTGCCGAGGGCGGCAAAGAAGCCATTTATATTTCATTAGGTGTAACAGGATCTATCGAAGGAAATGGGTGCCTTATCCTCTCTTAAACCCCCGGTAATCGTTATTTACGATTTCCTCCCTTTTTTATTTCTTAACTACTCGAAGAAACTGGTTGAACTTTTCGAAAACACGTGACCGATAGTAGTTTACAGGGTAACTGGAGACTAATTTTCTTTTCTTTTAATTAAGAAAATTGTTGGATTTCAAAAAACGAACCAAAGTCCCTGATAACCTAAAAAAGCACAAAAAAAATGTACATACTGATTAACTAAAGAAGAAAATGAAGTTACAACCCATTTTGCCGTTTACATCGGATTAACCGTGATATCGATCATCCGGGGGTTCCCCGATCCCGAGCACCCCGGTTAATCGGGGTTCTACTGTATAAACTTGAATCGCAAGAACAATGTGATTCTTTTTTATACAATGGGCCGAGAGAACGATTTTTTTGTCGTGGCAACGAAGACTCGTCTAATTTACGACGAGCAGTGAGTAGAAGAGTAAGTGTAGGATAGCGGCCGGCAAGAAATACTCATTTTTCAGGGAAACGAGAGAATCCGACGGCGTAAAAAAAAAAAATAAAAAAAAAGATAGGTACAGGCACACTGTTACGGTGGCGAGTAACTATACGTTCTAAACCAGGGTGGCGAGAAGGGAGAAGGGATAGGAGAAGGATCTCCTGCCGAAGCGTTCGCTTCAAGAATACGTATAGCGTCGCCTCAGGGTAAGATTTTGCCGCGGCTACCAAGGCACCCCGCACGTCTTCACCGTGAGCTGAGTTAATGCCAGATAGAGCTGTATACTTTCTCTCCGGCTCGTTCACGTCGTTTCTCTTAGCCGGCCGCCAGCATCGAAGAGAGAACCAAGTCGAGAAGTCGGCCAAAACGCTGGAAGGCACCGAAATCCCTCGGCATGCTATAGTCATGAGAGGATCGAAGGAAGTCGGTCGTCGAACCTGTACCGCCCCTCGGCACTGCCCGACTTCCGGTAGCAATTCGATCAGTCGCGATTCTAAAGCAAGAAACGTATCGATAGGTGAACGCTCTCCTATACCTCCATAGAAGCTGAATGCGACCCAAGTTTCCCCTAAAATGGCTTTACTTTACTCATATAGAAAGCTTTGTTTTCATGAAAGAATATTTTTCGAAATTTTCATGTTAACGTTTACGCAATGTTTCGAAACATCCGGAAATTACATTTAGAACAACAAGTGCCAAAATGGACGTTAACACGATAGATGCCGTAAATTTTGGGCGATCGGACTGAAATTTCGTATACAATTCGAATTACCATCAATGGTGGATGGTGTTGGATTCGGCCGAAATTGGGTAAATTTCGGTAAAATATTGGTAAATTCAATTGTACATTCGGATCAATATTATCAACCAAATGTCTAGATTTGGTTAGAGATATTTTCGATATCATTCGACAGTTTTCGTTTTTCCTCGATTATTTTTAAGTCTATTTTCAACTGAAACCTTTCAATAATTTATCGCTCACTCATTGTCATTGATAACTCGTCGCTTTAATTTCGAACGTCCAGTGGTGTTTAGACGAGACGGATATCGGTCTCGCCGAGTTTATTCCAGAAATATCGATGATATGGAAATTTATATAGGTAGCAGAAGCGATCTTTAGGTACATTGGTTTTCAGCTATAAATACTCAATCGTTCGTTTAAATGTTTTTCAAACAGTGTATTCCCAATTGTAATCAATCGCAACCTCATCGATATGTGATAATGTTGATGTTTATGTAATACTGCCGATGCTCATCGATGATTTTGCGATTTGGTTACGCTTGCATTGTCATCCCATTCCATGGACAACCGGTTAACCGCAAATTTTGCATTTGTTTCACTGAGAGTTCAAACGCTCTGTGGTTAAACGCACGAGAGCTATTAGCAAATCAGCCGTCTCTTCTCTTGCCCGGTGTACAGCTGGCATCGAATATAATGACTGATGAGGGCAGCGGAGTTTCGACGTTTGTATCCCTTTTGGCTTTCAGTATTCTCGCTTCACAACAGTTATGTGTCTTCCGTGCACTCGGTACATCGCTAATACTTCGTGAATAATAACCGAACTCAGTGGTTGAATCCGCGTGACTGCTCTTCAAGCTGATTGAGCCTTCCTATGACCTTTCACCGTATATACCAGCGGCTGATTTTCAGTGTTGCTTTGCACCGTTATAACGGAAGTGCTACATGTGACCGCATCAGGCATAGCGAAATAATGAACCGCAGAAATGGAGCAGTGAGAAAGGCTCTATTATTGCTGACGAACACATAGTTCTGGTTACTTGGAATTTAATAGTTCCCATCCATTTCTACACTGCGCAACGTAACTTTCGATGTTCGCTATTTCTGCGTCAAACTTTCCAAAAATTCACTGTTATCCAAGAATGATTGAGGTTTGGTAAAATTTTTTTTTTTTTCGAGATTTTCATGAAACAATTTTAAAAATTTTGAAAAAATTTAAAACGTCGAAAAATAAAATAAAAAAAAAATTCTAGATGCATGTGTATCTGTACCAACCGCGAAAAATGAAAACCTCCATAAGTTGAAAAGATTTAATACATTTTTTAAAAATTTCTAACAAAAACAAGTTTAACGCAAAAACTCGCGTAAAACTTCGTATTGTTTCCACCAATTAAATATGTTAATATATTTTTCCCGGAAGTTTCCGAGATTTATCGCGAATCAAATATCTTCGTATTTCACGGAAAAAAAATAAAAATAAACATGCATTCATCCCCGAGAATTGTATAGAGCCCCTCGAGATATAATGAAACATTGTCGTATCTCCAAAGACATCGTAGAAAGGTTGAGAATAACGGAGTAGAAGAGTCGAAGGAAGGTCGTCGTTTTCCGCAGTGTATGCGTGATGCGATACAATGATAGCAAGACGAACGGAATGAATGTTGGGGGATAATAATAATTTCGAAGAAGATAGGCACGAGAACGATGGGGGAGTAAAAGAGAACGAGAGACTGAGTCGTCGGGTAGGGGAGGCCGTGTGAGGGTTTGACAAAAGTCGACCTCGGTACCTTCATCCCCGAGAATGGATAACCCAGTATTTCGTACTGCTGCTGCATATGCACTCCAGACAAGTATCCACGTGTGTGTCTTGCGCTTCGTAATAATTCAGCCGGTTTTTCTGGGCGCATTTCGCGAGCTTTCATAATTTCTTCTTTTATAGATGCGACTGTAAGTATATTGTCACGAGATATAAAATATATAGTTTTATATAGGCGCCTAGTATTCCGAATGATGCAATAGTCGAAAGATAAGAGCTGCCGAAATCCATGTCGAGGCGTACAGAAACGGTAACGATTCGTCGTAACGTTGCGCATGTGTTCAGGTAGACGATACGAAGCTTAGTATAGGTGTAGATAGGTAGACGGTACCTATCTTCCACGGAAAGAACGAATAAATGTAATGCTCTTCTATACGTTCGTACAGAAGTACGTATGCACCACAGTAGAAACAGACGTGCGCAGGTGGCGCGAAAGCCTATTCTCGTCAGTTTACGATAGGGGAACGAGAAGCCCGATGTTTTATCGTATATACGGGTAGAACTTCACCGTCACAGCCGTAAATTCACGTATTCTCTATATACGGCCCAACGTGACGAGATTATCTCGAGATACAGAAATTGCTGTATCGATTTCATATATGGACCATTTCTTGTACCTATATATATGTTTCCTTTCAGTTTGCCGACCTATCTACGAAAAATTTTCTTGTGTCACGTATATGAAATTTTTTAAAAATTATGACTGCTTTTAAATGTACCATTTGCCGATCGAGACATTCACCATAAAATTGCCAAATTTTTGGGTACATTAAATAATTTTTTTTTTTTTTTTTTTAATAAAAGTTTATTGATATTCGTGAAAAAATAATGCAAAAAATGTGATCGATTTTTATCATTTTTTACTCTCTCACGCCTTTCGATATAAAAATTAAAAAAATTGTTTTAAAATTTGATTCTGTCAATTTTCGAACGTAAGTTATGAAAAAAAAAAAAAATTGCGTCGCGAACTCTTCTCGTAGAGCGCGAATTAGAAAGAAGTTCGCGCGGCGCAGTATCGAAGTTTCCGCGACGGATGTGGAATGATCGTAATTTAATCGCGGCGGGGAGTACCGCGTCTTGCGAGCGTAAAAGCGAGAAAGTCGATGGGCGAAGTCTTCGAATGGACACGCAGAGTGCCAGAATGCCTCAGAGTTCGAAGTCAGAAGAATAAATTTCATTCACGTAGCGAGGTATAGTAGTGGTGATGCGATGTGGCGGAATGGAGTTCGCGGTCCGGCGGATTAAAACTTTCTCATCGTCGCACGCGGGATAATTGGTTTAGTTATTGAATTCTCCAACTGAAATGCAAACTCCGCGCTCTGAGTATATATATCCCTCGTATTGCTTTCTTCCAACTATCAATTTGATTCTCTACCGGCCCTCTGTACCTCATCGCAGTTGCCTCGTTTTCGTTTCTCCATCCTGCGAGTTTCCAATTCGCGACATATTCGTTTTCATATCGCGACGCTTTCTGCCAACATAAACGCGTCCCCTTTCTCACCGATTTCGTATCGGCGACTCGTATACATTCTGCCGGTTATATACATATATGTATATATATCGCCGCGGGATACATGAAAACGCGTAGCCGTCTATATATTCATCGAAATCATGTAAAAAAAAAAAAAAAAAAAAAAAAAAAAAATTGCTCATAGCCCCCTATCGGCGATAATCACTGAAAGTTATAATAGGCGCGTCATCCAATTATAATATCGAAGTTTCTGTAAATTCGTTCGTGTGCAATCAGCGATATACGAACGAATCGATCCTTTCTCATCATAGTATTACGCATAACTCTATATAACCCCCGGAATTCTACACAAGCGATTATAATTGATATCACTAATTGCGCAGTAAAGTCTCGCGTTTGATTGGACTTTGCAAATCGAGAGTAATACGACCGAAATATTGAAAATTAATTTGTTTCAGTGTTCGCATACGAACCGCTCTATTTTTTTAAATTTATTTTTGTTCGCCAACAATTGTTACATTCAGTTATTATGATTGACCGGTGATGAATGATCTTTTGAAAATTTATCGCGATCACTTGCGGCACTTTCCGATCGTAAAGATCGAAAAATTCACGTTTTTCGAGAGCAGCGTTTATCGAAATAAAATGAGGTTATTGAAACAACGGGTGTTTGCTTATTGTAAATAGTAAAACATGTTGACGATGTAATGATACCGGATACCGCAATATACAGTACAATGAATTATGCAAAAAAGTATATTTTTCTCGTCGTAATTGCCGTGTTTGTTGTAACCGTATTCAGGCAAAGTATCGCTTGGATAAACATCGTTAATATAACAACCCGGAGGGCGGGCATAGGTGAGGGTACGTGCCGGAGATCGTGCGGCGGTGGCTATAGACGGCGCGCATTTTCGTGCCGAACAACACACGTACCTTCGCCATTTACCTTTCCAACTTTCGAGATTAACGAAATTAGCGAACGGCCCAAAAGAGGAAAAATTGCTGTTGCTACAACGTTTTGTAACTCCCAAAGGTGTACATGTGTGGCTGTGTTGTAAATTTGGAGGTTACAAGAAAAGTGCATCCAATATTACATGCAAGTCGTTACAAACCCCAATTGCGCGATTATGAGGGAAAAAAAAAAAAGATTATTGCATAATTAGACGCCAATGAAAAATAACATCGCGAGGCGAATAAAATTCGAAATTATCGTCAGACCTTTTTTTTGGACTATAATACGAAAACATCATAATTCCTGTTTAGTGTTCGTAATATACATATTTTAAGGGCAATTTTAGGGTAAAAAACGTGTTTTATTTTTTTATCGGTATTTTCTATCGGTAAAACAGATTCCATCAAAAATCGTAATCGTAATACGATGTTTTTACGATACTTTTCCATAAAAAAAAAAAAAATACACACTTTTTTGCTTTAAATCGACGTACCCTCCCCTTCCAACTGTGTAACTCGAGATTCGCATACATCGAAGCCATTTTGACTTTAGGAGATCGATAATAAATGCTGAGAGTGAGATTCGGCGGTTTAATGGCATCCGTTTTTGGGACCGGAAGCAGGCTACTCACAAAGACGTTGAAGTCGCGGGAATTTGTAGGCGGTGGAGGGGTGAAGGGGTGGGGGAGGGGAAAGGGGGGCGGGGGGTTGCGACGTGACAAATGCAGCCGCTGCAAAGCAAGCGACGACATCGACACTTTTACGCAGTCCATAATCCACCAAGGAGCGCATATTCACACACGTGACGAGAGTTCGGCGGCTCGAAGGAAAGAAACGTACGATACGTGCGAGAAGTACATATACACGCTAAAAGTACCCATTTTATATATATACTGATATGTATGTATATATAACTATGTACCGCCGGCACAGTGCTCGGTTGAGTACACCACTTTATATTCCCATAGCGGAAACCGTGGGTCCGGTAGAATATCGTGTGTACAGTAACGATAGTGCGAATAAGGAGCGAAGTGAGGCGAATATAGGGAGACAGCCTCAGTGCACCTTCTTCCGTCGCTGTCAGTCGTAATGCCTTAAAAAACGTTTCTTGAACTCCTCTTTTCTGCGGTAGAAAAGATCCCAAAATACATCATACCTTACCGATAGGTACTTTTGAGGATTTCTGGATTTCTGCACGTGACATATTAATACAGCAACAATAAAAAAAAATAAAAAATTTATTAACGAAATTTCACCAAAAATATTTATTAATAATTATATTCAAAGTGTTCATTATTCGAACTGTTTTAACTTTACCATTAATGTTTAAACGATTTTTCAAAGACCGATTTCATGCTTATCGCTCTCATATGTATTTTAAGAAATTATCAAAACACGAAATTAGTAATAAAAAAATTCGCAAAAAATGTATTCATATTTAAAAAAAAACGCATATATTTCGAACTTTTTTAACTGTACCGTAATTTTTTTTAACGATTTTCTTCATACTGATCCATATTGCAGTCTTATCTTTTACTGACGTATTTAAATAAATTAGCAAAAATCAGCAATCTATTCAGCGAAAATGGAAGAATTTGCAATAAATATATATCATTTCATCACTATATGTCGTTTTGCCCCACTTTTTCTACCCCTAGCTGTCTGCAATGCCTTTTACTACGACTACTTGTGTTACGTGCATTACTACAACTGCACAGCCCGGGCGACGAGACTCTGACATGCGCCATTTCTCGCTGGCAAAATACGAGCGCTGATTTCACATTATCGCGCCGTGTCGCCGTCACTCCTCGCCTCACGTTTAATTATTCGCCTCTTGCGCCCTCTCTCTCTCTTTCTCTCTCTCTCTCTCTTCTTCTCTGTTGCAAGTTACCGCTGAATGCTGCGGCTCCTTCCTCACTACCACCGCTCCTTTGCCTTCTCCCCTCATTTCGACCAATACACAGCGTTGCACACAACACGGCGCACCTTTAGCGTTGTCGACCTCAGTAAAGCTTCCACTCGTATATTCCATGTACAGGGTTACTCAGAACTATCCTGAAACCTCCCTTGTCGTTCGAAATTCGAAGGGTGAGAGGTAAAGGAGCAAAGATTTCCTCCCAAGTAAAGCATCCATAATTAATTGATCGATTACTCGATAGGTTTCCAGCAATCGGTTGTCGATCAAGCGATCAACAATGATCGATTTTCATGACTCGAAAAATCTATTAATTGCCAATATAAAAATGAATTGTGTAATCCCTTTCCCATCAATATCGATACCCATTCAGCGTTACTCGGTAACCCGACACCTCGATTCATCGTTTGAATACTTTATTTCCGAGTAATTGAATTGGTTTTACAATTTCTCCACTAATCATTGACATTTCATCACTAAACTAGTGTCTAATTTTTAATGATTCATCGTTCAATAAAGCTAAAAAAAATGGCGAGAAAAAGATTTCGGGTTGCATGGAAATTCTGAAGCAGCGTGTAGACCATTCAAACCAAACGACCTTAGCATTTATTGCTTCCAGCGTGTCGCGCGGAAGCAGGCCGTCGTTTAGCTTCTGATGCCCCGATGACCCTCACCAGGGGGTTGCAGAAGGCCGGTTTGTCGGTTTGCTGACTGAGCTCCATGGCTTCCAACTGTTCTGTAGCTATGTACCCTCTACTTGTCTCGAAACATCGGGTGCTACGATAACCGTGTTTCACAAATACAAACAACCGCAACGCTAGACGGCCGCTAACCAACCAGTTTCTTCCCCACCTTCCTTGTCTTCTAAAATTGCTATAGGGCTAAGAGTTTAATCCTTAAACTAACCACCTCTGTCTCGTTTCCATCGGGTTGACTCGACAGTGTCGCTTATCGCGCGGCGAATCAAGTCCAACGGCGTCGCGCAAAGCATTGCGTTCTTCCGTAGACACGCATACCTAAGTAATGGGAGACCTTACCTACGTGTACAGCACGAACAGGTGCGCAGATATCCGTTAAAGTGTCGAGACCCACGAGCTTGAGGATTTTATTAAACGCAACCGTATCAAAGACTCGTGTTTTCTGATTGCCTTATCTAAACCCCAAGAAATTTAACGAGAATTGAACTCAACGTGAATAATCCTGTGTACGATAATTTATATTGTACGCTAAACTTTTTTATGGTTGTTGTTATCGCGGTCTCACTGCTTACGGGTTGATTTACGAAATTTGTTTCGTCGTATGTAATGTTTGTCACGATTTCTCACCGTCGCAAGGCTCTCGGATTGCGGGTTGCGGAAGACGCGATTATCTGATATACGGAATAAAGGAGACGCGACTGTAATGCAGCGATTTAGGGTGCGACGAAAAAACATCAATAAGAAATGTAATATCGTCAGCTAACTACTTTTTCCCTTTAACTGGTCATTTGCTGGTGTATCAACTCTATAAATGCTGAAAAACGTGTGGTTACCAATCACCGACTTACATATTTAAGATTTTGTTGAAAGCTGAACGAGTCTCGAAACGGTCTGCCGTAGTGCAGAAGATAAAATTGTTCACATGATTCTGTCTCCATAATGAATTTTCGATGAGTCGTTAAATGAATTTTAATTCAAGGATAGGTAGGCGAAAGATTGAACGCAAGTTACTCGTACTTTCATTGTAGTTTCACTGTTAAACGAGTAAATTTTCTTCTCGGTGCGGAAAGTTTCTGCGGAAATCTTCAAGTTACCGTGTGGTCTAGAAAAGGAGGCGTTAATCCATTTCACGTGGCTTTGGCGTCTAGTTCTGTATTCACGGCATTTCGTACTTACCGGAACTATCGCGCGAGAAACTTGTGCAATACTGTCGCGGAATGTCGCGGTAGTGCACACGACGTTGTACTCCATCCTCGATGCCACGAACAAAGTTAAATACCGATGCGCGCAATAGGAAACTGGCAATTAGCTACAAATCAGCACGCGGAAAGTCTTCGCTTGGTTCTTATTCTTTGTCTCTCTGATTCTCTGTAATTACCAGACGAGGCAACCGACTTCGTGGACATTTCTCCACGAAGTTTACACTCCTCTCCTTGTTCATCGTTGTTGCGGTATACGCGAAGCTTGATAGAGCACAGTCATGATACGCTGAAACTCGAGTTACCGTTGTGTAGGCGACGACGAAAAGGAGGAGATAAGTAGAAGCGGGTAATGCAATACGTGTTGACTGCTTTACCAGACTTGGATTGCTTGCACGGACGAGCATGAAAGAAAAGGAATCTTTCCGCCACTTTCTGTGTCTTTATAGGTTTTTTTTTTCCCTGCGGTCGACAACCGAGATGACTGCAGACGACAAATCCGACTACTCGAGTTGTTGATAAACGTTGGGTTGCTTTTAGCGGCACTCGACGGTCTCCACTAATTGTATTTATCGATCTTCCGAGGAGTTTCCTCGCCCTCTTAGGTCCTCAGTAAAATAACACCTGCAGCCCTGAACATCAAAGTCTTATTCTGTACTATGCTTCACCAACATAGAACGTTTGAAACGTCTCCTTGGACAAGCAAAGAAGAAATAGTGCTTTTCCTAGCTGATCCGGATTTGATCAACCGCGTCAAATGAGTGCGATCTCTACGGGCGTCGCATGAGAATTGCATGCAAGTCGATGGGTCAGATTCAGCATCAAATATGACCATCTGCTTCATAATATGTCAACTTCAATTTGATTATGTCGCTAAACCATGCCGTTATATGATTATATCTTCAAATTTAATCCGCAAGTGATGGAAATCCACCAGAAGTCCACAAAGCCTGATTCAGGATGGACGAAAATGAATATTGTAATAAGTACAAAAGTCACGTTCGACTGGTCTCCAGTGGCCTAGTTCCTCCAGGTCGAAGCGTTGCTTTTGTTGTCTCGGGAGATCGAAGGGCCAAAGTAAGGAAGAGAGGAAACAGGGCTGTTATTATGGTGGGTCGGGTGGTCTCGGAACGTCCGCGCGCAATCTTCCCGGGACTCCAGGGTTGGAAAGAGTAATACCCCAAGATATAGGATGTATGCCCCAGCCCCGCTAAGGCTACCCCAGGATATTTATGTGCGTGCTTGTGTGCTCTCTGTGCGAACGCGGGAGTGATCGCGGCAAAGCGCTTCGGTATACGAATGCGCGTGTGCATAATGTAAGGGTACATGTGCGAGCGTACATATGAGTGATATTAGGCATCGGTGGTGGTGGATATGTATATCTATAGGGGTTTTATGCGGATGTGTGTATAGCTTGGAGACGGCTGTAGTATAGAACGAACGGGCATCCACGGGAGCACCTGGTAGGGATTTGCATGAGACAATATCTCGTCTGATTTATTCCTCCGGCTCGACGCGGGCAACACTGGGAGGGGTATAGCGCATGCTAGTTTAGCCGGGTACGGCTAGGCATGGCATTGCGAACAGGACCTGCTACCTTCTACGGGATGAAGGAAAGAGAAGAAGAAGGTAGACGTATCTGAAGGATTTATTCCTTCGGCTGTTCGCGTCAACTCCCACCATCTTCTTGGAAGAAAAGTATAAGAAGAACAGGGGTAACCCGCCATGTCTCGAGGCTACAACGACTACCGAGCTTGACGTTTTGCGCTGAAAACTCCGGCAACATTGGCAAAGCTACTACCGCTGTTACTCTTACTACTGCTACTACTACTACTACTAGACTATTCAACTATTACTTTTCTCCGAATACGAAATCACCGGTACAACAACCACAACTTCGAGTAGCTTCCCCAAGTCCATTGAAGTCCCGCAGTTTCGTGTCTTTCGACTTTTTCGCCTGAGCGTTTATGACTTTCACCGTTTAGTTTATCGGTATTCCGTCGGATTTATGCCCGTCATAAGGTCGGACTCCATTTGCCCGAGATGGCGCTTCTACGCCGAGTCGTCTCTTACAGCATTGGCAAGCTCCGGGAGTGGCAGTCGTTGGGAGAAGTATTTTTCACCGTGATGCGATGCCTCGGCAATGCCGATAAAGGTCTACTACTGGGAGAAGATGACGGCGACGGCGACGACGACGACGACGAGATATTCCCATATAAATGTACATAGACATAGACGGGTATGGGGGATATAGGTATAGGTATAAGATTCTATCTATAGGTATTATATATGAGATCTTGGAGACTCCTCCGCAGAGCTAATCTGATTGCGAAGAGCCTTGCCTTAGGCGGGTGAGAGTGATAGAAGCCTTCTCGGATGTCGTCTCAGGCGGACACTTCGCCAACATCTAGGCCAACCGAGCGTTCCATTTCAGCGCTACGTCCTGTCTCGTCTTGGGTTCGTATCAAATTACGCGAAATATATCCTCCTTCTACATCGTCGTTTACGCTCTCGTGTATTTCGAAATCTCCAATACTTTAGATATAATCCCAAACTTAGGCGTTCACGTAAATGTCACTCGGTCAATTGACGAAAATTTGTTCCATTGCCCTTTTTTTTTAGCGGGGTTATTCAGGAGCGTCCCGAATTCTGGAAAGGGCTGCGGGGCCATTTTATCGATAACAGTGATTAAAGAGTGTACAGGTACATCTCATGTTTTTTATCAATATGAAATGAAATGAAATCAGTATTTATGGACAAAAAGAAAGCTGAACTCGAGAGACTTATCTGTGTCGGTTCACGCGAATTACTCTACCGCACGCAAGAATATCCACTCCTGGCGGCGAGCGTAGGCTTCACGCAGGCAGAGATATCCCTGACTGAAATTCTTTATTTTTCATCTGATTCGGTTTCCTTATGATGGTATTAAAGTTCTTAGTCTCTCTTAAAGAATAGTTAAGGAAGTTCGGTAGTGGATTTCACCGAAATCTATTTGGGTATCGCAAGTAGTGGCGAAATATCGGCTGTCGCCATCTTTGGTCCACTTTTGGCCATCAAGTTCGGAGTTACAAGACTTCGAATAAAGTCAAATTAAGATAATGACGGGTTGATCACACATTTATATGAATACTTTCAAACCATTGTCATTGAAATGTCGGTAACAATGTCATAGCAATTTCCAGTTAAAATGGCCACTACCGGTGCAATGACCCTAATTTTGGTTTACTTTGCTTCCTTTTCTTTGCTTTGCTTTGTTTTCATGAGAAAAAAAGTAACCCATTACTTGGATTTGACCTCAACAGTCTCCTTAACTCTCAGTCTCGTTCATCCTAATGACCTGCTGAATAATTGTCCGATTTCCCATCTGATGGTAAGTCAGAGTGTCTCTTCTCCTTTTGGCCTCATCTATCGCGCATGTGTCATAAGCATTCTTGCTTTTCTTGCTGCAAGTATTCGGGAACGAGGAGAAATTATCGGGACGACAGTTAACTCGAGTTTTCCGAGCGAACACTGGGCATTCGAGTAGACAGGTTGGATAGATAGTTTGAAAGAGAGGTTAATTTCCTTCACGGGCAGAATGATTGGGCGAAAATTGGAGAGGCGAACTTTTCGCATGGAATGACAAAGAAGTCCCGGGAACTGGATAGTTGCGAAGTAGAAGGGGACGAGGTACGAGAGTGCGGCGACAGTAATCGCTCGGTGATCGAGGTCAGAGGGTAGAAAAAAAGAGAGATTGAGCGTTAACGGGGGAGGGAATGCCCTCAGCTTTTCCTATAAGATGGGAACAGGCGTACGTGGGAACGAATGAATCGGGAATTCGACATACCGTTGAGAACGTGGACCAGAACACTGGCGGATTCTGCCGTCGATGGGGCGCAGGTGTAATTGCCAGAATCGGCTGGTAGCGCTCGTGAAATCAACAGACGCGATGTCCTCGTCTGCTTCTCCGTGACTACGCTGATTCCTCCCCGTTGACTGTAGTTTATCACGTGCTCACCCCTGTACCTTTAACAGACAATGAAAAACCGAAACAGTCCACTAACTTCTTTGCGACTCTTTTCCTCTCTGAGCAGACAATGGAAGGGAGACGAGAATAAGAGCTTTTCGAATTCGTTCATTAATGTTGAAAGTCCCGATTTCTTTGGATGATCTTTCGGATCGGAGTTGCTGGTGATCAGCACTTTATGTGCAAAGCGTTGCCGTCTATTTAGGTACTTTTTTAATCAGATCCGGTTTATCTACAATGAAATTTCGGAAGCTCCTCATCTGATTTCTTGACGATATCGCCAGAATGGCCTCAAGGAAATTTTATCTACCGTTTTAATTAAAGATAAATGACTGAATTCTCTTAATACCTTAATGCCTGTAGCAAACGTGTATTCCAAAAATGTAAGATGTGAAGTTATCCAAAATTGATAAGAGATCGCAATTTATTCACGTATGAGATTCACTTAGAAAGACTTATTTTAATAAATGCAATAATATCGCTAATTCCGCGTACGAAATACACGGTGTCTTAGTTTTTTTTTTTTTTTTTTTTTTTTTTTTTTATTACCGTCGAGTTGCTGATATGTCGCTGATGTGCGGATACAGTTAATTGAAATCAATAATTTCGATCGTCTAGACAGCCTATTATCTCAAGAAAGCTGATATATCTTTGTTCGTAAAAACTCTTCAGCGAATGTAATATTAATCGGATTCGTCAGCTTTTGGAACGAAAAAAAAAAAAAAAAAAAAAAAATACAGTTAACTCACCAGTAGATAAAGGACGGTGGCTCAGGTGTTTGCAATACGATGCATGTCAGATTAATATCGCTTCCACTTTTAATGTGAAGCTCGGTATTGCCGATTATTTTAGCCTTTGAAACTGTAATCAAAAAAAAAATAATTGTCATTCGCTTCATTGAATTTTTCCGTTACAGTTGTAAATGCGATTAAAAAAAATATATATATAAATATAGTAACAGTTGCAGGCAATTCACATACGGATTTCCAGATTGTTCATTGAAAATATATCGATGCTTTTATAGCATAACGTCATATCGACTGTGTACAAGAATACGTGGTATTCATTTTCTGGCTTTGGACCATCGGTTTCATTAAATACACATATAAACCCTATTAAAATTGTAAAAGGACTGTGCATAAGGGTTGAAAATACCCCGGCAAAGTGTTCGAACCCTCGAGCGTTTACATCAACTGCAGATCGACGTCACGCCGCACAACTGCATTGGCATTTGATAACCCTTCGCAATTTAATAATTGAGAGTCTCGATAAATCAGTTTATTCATACTACTGTGTCCCAAATTGAAAAAAAAAAAAAAAAAATCAAAAACAAGTGAACAAATGAATCAACGAAGCTTAACCGTTCGTTTTCAACTTTGCCATTTGAACCGAATTGTTCCACATATCGAACGCGTTAGAAATATTAAAATACCATCGTGAATGTTCCAATAGGACATCAAATTCCGATAATTTAACTCAGCTTAATTGTTAATAAAATAGTAAGTTAAGGAGGAAAAAATAAAGCAATGTAACTTAGTCGGCGCTGCAGTGACAAAACTTGCAATTGAAATTCCATTAAAAGGTCATATCCATCCATTTCGGGATAAAGTTCATGCATCATAGAACGCGCTTGAGTGGCTTTACATATTTTACATGGTTTTTGAAGCACAGTAATTCCTACTACTTCATTAAAGTAAAAAAAAAATGTTGCCTTCATTATTAAACTTAAATGTGGCAAAAGGTCAGCGTTGTTAAAATGGTAAATTTATAGGTTATGCATTTTTTTTTTTTGTAATGTATTAAAATTAAAATATTTTCTTTATAGAAAAATTTCCGATTTAGTAAGAAAATAATAATGATATAATAATTTTTTTTTATTAATAATAATAATAATATAAAAATTATTATTATTATTTTTTTTTTTTTTTTTTTCATTTTCTTGTTTTCTACGTGAGTTCAATTGGTATCGGTTAATACTTGATTTGACATAATAGAACCTGATATTTGTATCGGGTGCCCATTGAAAAAAAAAAAAAAAAAAGATCCGAAATAAACGTATCGAATGCGATCAATCAAACGATGAAATACTGACCTACGACGCTGAGATTGTAGGCCTGACTGATTTTTGGTTCCGTCGAAACTTGACACTCATACGTGCCGCTGTCTCGAACCTGTGGCGAACTTATTTTCAACGTCCACTCATCGCTCCCGTCGCTGTGAAGAGATTGAAATCTCTGGTCGTTCGTGTACGTTAATATTCCTACTGTAAGGATGTGTAAATCCCTTTTTCTTATCCACGATACCTGAAACAAAGAGACAACATCGCAGATGTAGAAATTTCTCATTGGCGAAAAAATTGCAAAAATGTATGTTATTGCGAATAAAAAATTATTTTGTGTTTTGTACCGGCAGTCGGTATGTTTCGCGCGATCATATATAATTTTCAGCTGTTGACAAAAAAAAAAAAATTTGAATAGAAATTATTAAGAGAAACACCAAAACAAGGCTTCTCGACGGAATTTCATAAACTTTTTTTTTTCAATCGAAGTTAATTAAAAAAAAAAAAAAAAATTTTCGTTTCACGTATTTCGATTTATTTTTTCCTGCTGAATACAAATTCAGCAGTTGTTTTGTTCCAAACGCAAGTGGGGCGTTAGTAATCGTGAAAAAGGGTTAAAAAAAACATTGTTTCCGGTGCGAATGAAATTGAAGTTTCTCGTGAATAGTTAGTTTGCGCCTTCAGCTTCGTACAACAACAACCAATCAAAATAGGCATCTATCAACAAAAATACCATTCTATCTTTTTCTAGTTCCTTTTTTTTTTTTTTTTTTTTTATAAAACGAACCATATTTTACACCATTTTGTTTTCTATATGGTGTATTACAGTAGTCTGTACGTGTAGTACAGTGTAACAGCGCTACTTGACACGTTCCAACTTCACAAAGTAGCAATTTCGAGGCACAAGATAGCAAGCGGCGTCGGAATTTTTTTATCGACCCAATAAAGCTCATCGTCCAACATGCGCGAAGGGTACAGTCGATTCTCGATACGATAAAAAAAATCAAAAAATCTGAAAAACGCGTTATGCAATCTCATTTTCTCGTAGAATATCCAAGCAAAGGTACAAAAATTTGTTTGCGCTTTCCGTGTAAATACCAAACGTGATCTCTCGCCATATCAAAATGCCAACAGCGGTTGGCTATATTGATGTGCAACAACAAGTGCCCTTTGTTACAACGAATTCTTTTTTTTTTTTTTTTTTTTTTTTCGCCAACAGCAATGAATTCTCGGCCCGCTGTTGGTGCGTGTTGCCCGCAATTGGAAATCGCATAAAAAAAAAAGAAAAACACGCTAAGGGCGGTACGGAATCGTATCTAGTGATGTACATAGGGGTGGATGATGGTTGCGCATTGCTGGATCGAACGATGTGACAACAGCAAGCGAGTATATAGGCAAAAGCACAGGCAGATTGTCGAAAAAGCGTGTGCGAGTAACGAGAGTGCGTGCAAAGCTCGAACGGCTCGCGGAAACAAGAGGCGCCCAAGGGCCGCTCCGATCGTATAGTCGATATCGTCGGGCGTTTTACCCCCCAAGTTTAAAAAAATCGTATTTTTATGACGAACAAATATCGCCGGATGATTGTGAGAGTCCGAGCTCTGTATACGGGTACAATAAAGCGTTTGTCTCGGTTCGTCGATGTCGCTGTCGTTCCTATCCCTGCAGTTCGATCTGCAAAAATCGACTGTTGGTACCGCGTATAGGACGCAGCGCGAAGTACCCGAACCGCCGAATGGTATGACATTGATTTTGCGCGGAAATATAAACGCGCGGGCGGCATGGGGCGCCGGATAGCGGCGACGGAGAATCGCCCGCTGATAGGCCCGCGTATATTTGCGGTGAGGAAGTTTGATTTATCGACGATTACGATCAGTGATTAGAACGGGTACGGAGGCCCTCTCTGCGTGCTGTCACAGCCGAACAGCACAGGGCGTTTCACCGACACCCGCGCATTACCCGACAGAAGCATCGGACCCACAGCACCGGCTGTTTGATGCATGAACGTGCCAGATAACGCGTATAATGTTATTATTCAGTGCGACGCCACGCACGTCTATATTCATACATATACTGTTATCGTACGTGCGACGCACCGGCATCCCATACCCATGGTATACCATACTATAATATATATGTAAACATCTATCCCAGAGATCACTTCACACTTCACACGAAGGCGCTTGACGTCCCCTCTCAGGTCGTGAAATATTCTGTTACCCCTGCTAATACAATCGGGGAGAAGAACCTCGGGGATATGTCGAACCCCATAGTCGCGAATCTCTTTAATAATTAATCAGCCTTTAGCCCTTAGCCTTTAACCCTTTCAAGCTGTGAAATCTTACGCGGCGCAGTTTAACGTCTCGTTCGATGCATGGACGCGTTATTAACCCTTTTTAGGGCGAACTCGGAGGACACTGTCACCCTAAAACGTCATGAATGGGTTTGATAGATCTGAGCTGTTCTTTTTTTTTAATTTTTGATATTCTTAATAAAATTTTTGGAATCCTTAACATTTTTGAAATTTTGAAATTCTTAATATTTTTGAAATTTTTGAATTCTTAATATTTTTGAAATTCTGAAATTCTTAATATTTTTGAAATTTTTCAGATTTTTTAAATTTTTGAAATTTAAAAAAATTTTGAAATTCTTCAATTCCTGAAATTTTTACAATATCAATATTATTCTTCAGTTTCAGTTCGACTCTACATGTAGACACCCAAAAAACACAAAAAAAATCTTTATAAAAATATTTATATTTGACAAAGTTTTTCAACGATGAAAAGATATCGGGTCTTCCAGATCCATGAGTAACGTTAAAGAGGTACAAAAATATTTTCAGGATTTATCGGAGAATTTGTGCACTGTGATTGCTTTAAAACCGCTTTATCCAACGGTTATTGTACGGGGCAAATATTTATTTTCATCGCAAATTCATTTATACGAAATTCTAACCGCAACAATGCTTCAAAAATACGAGTAAAGAATATTTTTGAACAATTCCAACCGACGCTGATTCCATCTATTTGAAATTTCGAGAACGTAACAATTTATACGGCTTTATCCAGTGCTATTGAATTTTACTGAGGAACAATGGAATGAAAACGAGATGAGAATTTTAAACCGCAATACTCCATCATTTTCTCGTTTTCCGTGAAAATGCTTTGCATATTTTTTTCATCTTGATGATCCGCGTAAAATAAAAAGAAACCAAAAATATCATGAAACATTTCCTCGTCGATTCGCTGTTTTCATGCAGAATCTACATTGCATGGGAAAAATCATTTTTAACGTTCCGACGAATTTCCAGCTTTGATGAAAAATGGTATGGCAAAGGGAACATTGCTTTGATTAATACAGTTCCGCCGGCCAACAACGTTGAAAATAATTTTATTATGACCAACGCTGTTTTTTTCGTACAAACGCATACAGGCGAAGAACAGAACTCGACACAAATGATGTACAAGTGGATGTGAATTCATGGAAACATTTTCGGAGAAATTGCATTTTTTTTTGTTATTTCTCACGCAATTTTTTATTATTTCGGTCCGGCGTTCTTTTTACATGCTTATACCCTTACGAATAATTAAATACGTCCAAAAAAATGCGTATTTTTTTTCCACGATTTTTTTTTAGAGAAAAAACATTTGTAAAATGCGTTTTTTGTGTCCAAAATTGATTCTGCATCATAATACTCATATCGTAACAGTACAAAATCTGTCGTGGTATTAACCCTTTTTAGAACGGAACTCAGAGGAAACGGTAACCCTAAAACGCCACAAATGATTATGCTATAGATCTGACCTGTTTTTTTTTTTTAATTCTTGCGATTTTGATAACATTTTTGGAATTCGTGAAATCTTAATAAAGTTTTTGGAATTCTTAAAATTTTCGAAATTCTTAAAATTTTTGAAATTTTTGAAATTTTGAACATTTTTGAAATTCTTAAAATTATCGAAATTTTTGAAATTTTTGAAATTTTTGGAATTCTTGAAATTTTGTGAAGTTCTTGAAATAAAAAAAAATGTATCCATGAAATGTGTGAAATTTTTTTATACGATTGTGTACGACATTGAAAAAAGTGGTTTAGAGAAAAATATCTGAATGGGTGTATGGTGATTAACAAACAGTGACGGGGTTAAAGATCGACGCGAAACAGATATACGGTCGAAAATAAGAAATCACAGACAGTGTCAAATATAATCTAATTGATTACAAAATTAGTTGTATCATGGATCACCGATGTTATCGCGGCGGACATGGTACGACTGAGCGAAATAAAGAAAACTGGAACGCGAATCGAGACGAAAAGCTCGAGCGCGAAACCGAATTAAATCCGTATCATCAATTACTCTCGAGCACAATATGTATAATGAATGGTTAAAAGGTGCTAATTTATTTCTGATTGCGACGTAAAATCGTTACGGGACTTTGTCGATATATTCGTCTCTGTGTCCCTCAATTCTCACTCTCTTCCCGATATAACGAATAAATCTATTTGCATCTCATGCTCCGGACCAGCACTCCCATACGCCCACGAGGTTCCAGCGGGAATAGACTTGAACGCGAGAGCAGAACGAAGCACGGGGATGATTGATGAATTGGCATGAACCGTCGAGTTTCGTATTAACCCTCTGCTTGCACGCGTTCATCCCTCTTTCTGCCAGCGCTGTAGAGAATGGTACTTTGCCTACTTTGCCTTTCAGAGAATGACGCGCGTCGAATAAAGATATAAAAAATGGCCGGCTGTTGTTGAACCAAATAAGAAAAAAAAAAAAAAAAAAAAAATAGGAAAATGCGTGTATCCGGAAGACATCCAGCCGTTCCTTTCGCCCGCGGGAATTGCATTTTTACAAGCAACCAGTGAAGACAGCAATATGAATTCTTCGCCCAAAATTCAATATCCTCGCATAGCAGGTATTTTTCATCCAAAGAAATAATAGACGATTGTTAGCTGTCGCGAGTGACACGCGGAATAGAAAACGGCGTTTCTTGTATTCGCAACGTTATTGGACGCGACGCGTTACCCCTACCGCTACCCCCTGTGCATCGTCGAGTGTAATAACTATCACGAATGGCCGGTTACGTCCCGTGCGCGCAGTTCGAATGCACAGTCGTGATGGCGTTTTAGAAGTAAAACGGTGAAATTTCGTCCAAATTGCTGGGTTCCGAAGTTATCCGAGACAAAGAGTGTGTCGCACATACAGAGGCTATGATAGCATGGCAGGTGCGCCCAGGGGCGCTGGGGGATGGGGTGCAAGGGAGATATTTAAAATTACGAATGCATGAAGTCGGGTTTAGTGTGAGAACTGAGTGTTTAAGCGAGAAAAGGATAGCGCGCGTTATTACGATGGTAACGATCACGTGCAGTGATAACGGTAAGACGAGGAATAATGCTGTACATAGTATAGAGATATATACTATAAGTGTATTATGTACCTATATACATTAATACATATATATATAAATATATAATACACGTGTGGTAAACTTACCGCACGATCGCCAAGATTGCGGACTCTGCAGTGCAGGTAAGCAGATTGGCCGACTGTCGTCGTGGTTTCCCGCTTCGTCGTGTTGTCGAAGTACGGCTGGCTGAAGGGCTGTTCCCAGTACGAAGATTGATGATGTTCCACTACCGATCCGCCGCCTCCGCTCTTCGCAGCGCACTCTGTCCAACAGATACAAACATAGGCGAATGCTTTAAAGAATCGGGGAGAAAAGCAACCATTCGATACTATATCTCGACAGAGACGGATTTACTTCTACCGCCCATGTCCCCCTCCCCCCTGCCCAACCCTGGTAACAGGGGTAACTTTCATCCCTCTTCCGCTTTGCTCTTCTAGGCTTCGCGTACTCCGTTTCGCGCTCATAACATTTTTCACAATGTCCCACCAGTTTTGTTACAACTATATAGGGAAGTGAATGGTACCCTTATACTACGCCTGCCATATGGGCCACAGGTGGATATTTCTGTCTGATAAATCCACGATGCTTCCGCTTCAAATCAAATAATGTCGTCTCCGCGATGCGATCGGTAAACTCGTATATGTTTGCAGTTTCTTATTATGATAGGATCCGGTTGGCGAAAAGAAGAGTTTTTTTTGCAAAAATAAGAGAAGGAGAACATGCAGGAGAACATCAATGGTGACATTATTTTCTGTGGAAAACGTCATAAATGGATAATGAAAAATGGCGGCCTTGTTAAATGTATTTGACATGCTTTTCGATGCGAAATTGAAAATGGCGTCTGAATGACATCGAAAACTTTGATTTTAGACCTTTGGGAGACATCCGATTTCGAAAATTCGCCTTTGTAGCTAATTTCATAGTCATTTAGGTAAATGAACAACTGGTTTAAAAAAAGTGATTTTTTTAATCCCCTTAATGTACAGAGAACGTGATTTTGAAACTGCTATTGAAAATCCAAAAACCTTCGATACATTCTCTTCGTCTTTTTTCATCCAATACTTCGTGAACAAAATATATATATATATATATATTTTATTGATGAAACGAATAAAATATTGTCTGTCGGTACGAAAGCGTTATCGTATATTTGGATAAACCAGCGTTTCGTATAAAACCGTCAGCGGAGAAAGGTAAATACGGCGCTACGTTATCCAGACCTTTCACGAAGGTCAAACATCCTTCGAGTTTCAGCGATTTCTAAGCAAATAGATTGGATAACATCGGGAGAGTGCAGAGAAGGAAGAGGGAGGAAAGCGTAGAGTTATTGTCCGAGTTACCGGTGAATCTTTCAAATACGTTCCCATAGGATTCATTGATTGAAATTCAAGAGTTTTCTTGCGCAAGCGAAAAGAAGGGCATACGGTAAGGGCTGACGAATAGGATGAGATGAAACGGTGCTGATCGTGAAAACGCTGGGAAGGTCTTACGAATCGCTCGATTCCGTGCCAAAGTTACGCACATTCATTTGGGATTACACGCCGGTTGATGCTCGAGGAGGGCAAAGGTATCATCCCTAAATGGGTTGGTAGTCCCGAAGCAGCAGCGGGTTGAGTAGAGATCGTGACGAAGAAAATGGTGGGAAAGGAAGAGCTTTTATGTTCACCAACGTTGAAGCAAGCCGAGTGGCTCACTTATGTTATCAAGATCGACCGATCTCTCTCGATGCTACCTGATACAGAAACTGCGGTGGAAGTTGACGGAGTGATCTTTGGCTTTCGCTTTCATGACTGTTAGGCGGGTGAGATCTGGCGAACACGAGGGCGAGCGCGCGCGCCGTCTAAAGCGTGAAAGATTTCATCCCCGCGATAACAAATTCGTAAGCTCTTTCGCACGTTCTACATCCATAGAGTTCGAAATGGATGGCAACAAAAACGCATATACCGCACCAACGGAATTTTTCTCAGTTGTAACACAGGTGTATAGTAAGTTTCTTGCACAGTCCACGGAGTGTTTAATGACCCGTCGAGTTTTTTTGCTACAATAAAATGGCAAAACCCCGCCCCCCGACGTAATAGGCGCTTTGATGCATTAAACTGCAAGAAAAAACAGAAAAGTACTGGTTGAAGAGCGCGCATGGCAATTCAACACACTACTATGTGGATACAACATTAAATGCTTCGGAATACTTTCGTATGTATGACTCCTACAAGTATATGGAAGGTAGAAGTATTGTTTCGTATATTTGCCGGTCTGGTTGGTAAGGTTCGCGAGAATCACATCAATCGGCCGAGAGAAGCCGAAGCGGTCAAGGGAGATCGAGCGAAACCCGTGTGCTACCAGTCATATTCAGCTCGGCGTTGAGTCACGTTCGTCTGACATTGACAAATGCTTTTCACTTTGATCGATACGCGAATGGAAGAGGGAAGGGAAAAGAGAGAAAAAAAAAAGAACTTACGCGACTATGAGCGATAGAGAGAAGAGAGAGGACGAGACGGAGAGGAGGAGAAGGCTAAGGCCAATATCACGTCGAAGCCCTGCTGGTCATTTCACGCTTGCACGACGTCGACGAGGCTAACCCCACAACGTACATACATACGGAAAGTCACATACCGAAACCGAAACTAGTGGCGATATGGTGGCTGGTTGACGTAGATGACTTTTCCCATTCGACTCGTTTCATGCGTACGTTTCCTACGTCGACCGACCACTGTGGCGTAGAACTTCGAGGCCACATTTGCGCGCGTGTGTCATATTCGAACGGTTTATCCCTCTATGTACGATTTTATACATATATGAATGTGAAATGCTATATAAGTAATCATGATGAAGGAACCAAATCGCGGTATCGGGAACCTGCGCAGTCGTATCTGTTCTGAAAGCGTTTATGGTGCCCATATTACGCTATAGAGGACAGTGGAGACCGGGGTGAGTGGAAACGGGCGGAAAATCGGAATACAGTGTCGAAAAAAAAAATTTTACAAAAAATAAGAACATTCCGGCTGAAAATGAGTTTTAGTCGGAAGGTTTTCAATTTTTGCAATTTTTTTTTTTCGTCCTTCTTAGCGTAATAACAGAGTTGAGAATCGCTGATACATATTTTTTTCAATGTCACCACCTACTCAACGATGTTTTTCAAATTATAATTTGTTTTTCGTGATGTCACATCTGAACTCCGAAACATCGCGTCATAAACTTCGACGAAGCTACACGAACTTTCCTGACAACAGTATATGGAAACTTCGTCGTAACTTCATTTGTTAAGTAATTTTTCGTGTTTCCGACAAACACAGGCGCCTTCGGGAAGTCACCAAGTGAATGCCAGTGAAACGCATACTCCCCTATTTTGCTCGGGGGGTTGTCGGGACTAAAAATTGAAGATTTCACGCGGTGAAGATGGCACTCTAAGGAATTACTTACCATAGTATGCCGTCTAATTCCACCGAATATTGCGATGTGTAAACTTCCATTTTTTAACTACGCGTGTTTCGATTAACCCCGGTCACCCTTAGGCGAAGGATTTTATTCAGTTTTCAACTTTCGAACGCGATCGCCAAAAATGGACCAAAGTTCGATAAAACCGGTACTTCTATCGTATTATGGGAGGTGTAGAATTCACGCGCCATATAACTTATTCAAAGTTTTCGGTGCCGGAATAAACTCAGAATCGAGCGGTTAGGGGTTGTTTATCGTTACCACTCTGAAAACAAGGGCGATGTTTTCGACATGTTTAACTGTGGTCAGTTTTAACACCCGTTGAGAAAACACAGTTTCGGCGTGCTGTTGGATTCAAGTGTGTTAAAACAACGCGCCTACAAATGTGTTAATGCAACACGGTCCGCGTCTGTCTCTACTCTTAATAGGGTGTTTTTTCGTAATTATTATGATCATTATTATTATTATTGTGCACACTTTTGGCGAACGTCGATCTATTTGGGAACAGCGGCGACTGTTTTCTCGCTGTTTTGCCCGCCTCGGCGTACACCCCTCTATGCCATCCACACGCAACGGGCTTTAATGACGTCATAAATTTATATAATGAGATCGATCCATTAGTCGGCGAGAGATCCTTCATTTTTATTTGCGTATGATAAACAGGACGATCTGTCGGAACGTCGAATAAAATGCGGGAAAAAAAAAAAACGAAAGAGACCTTTCCGGGTATTTGCAGAGCTTCGCGCGGGTTTCTTTGTTGGTCATCGTTTCCAACCGACGCGACAACGCACTCTTTTTATCAACATTGCCGCTTCCATGTTGACGCTTCTAACAGCGCTATACCGCGAAATTACTCGGTCGTAGGGAAAAGGTATTAAAAATGTAGCTACGACGAGCAGAACGAGAATTACGACGAGCGCGGAGGACAAGTTCTTCGCGGCCGTCCGCTCGAGGCGAGAAGGGTTGCAAAGTTCGTCGACCTCTTTCTTTTGCCCCCCTGCGGAATTTTTTTCCGTCTAGCGACTACGCCGCGACCGCTTTTTAAAGGACAGAAAAGCGTCAGGTGTTTGCCGACGGATGCCTCGGGCTATGGGGGTTAGCCTCAGCCATCGCTGTACGGATATTCACTGGGATTCAGCGAACCTCGCCTTGAGCCCTTTACATCTTCGCGATGTCCATTCCACCAGAGTCCCTTTTATTTTATCCCATCCCCTCCCCCAACCCTTATTTTTAACTTTTTATACCAGGAACATTGCTTCGACTTTCCGCAAGCTTTTTATATTCATCAGATTTAATCCGTAAATCCTTAAAACCGCAGAAACTTGGAAACGTCGCGAAATTTTTTTCGAACGTAGGCTTTGAGATGTAATTTTTTTTTTTTTTCAGTGGAACAGTGGAATATGATGAGATTTCGTGCGTTCTTCCGGAAGCCACACACGATTTGCGGTTCGTAGGATTTAACTCTTTTTTTCCTCGTGGCGAACACATCTGCGCGAGCGACGTGAACGGCTAAACTGGTATGCAACGAAAAGTTTGACTACTATCGATTTTTTTTTTATTTTGGCTTAAGCGAATTTACCGGCAAAAAAAAAATTATTTTAGCCGCAAAGAGAACGTTTTTATGTTTCCACATTCGTACTGCGCCCCTATTTGCAATAATTTTTAGTCAGTCTAATTAGCGATAGTTAGTTTTTTTTTTTTTTTTTTTTTAATTGCCTCTGTAATCTCTCTATACATCGAAACATCGAGAGTTATCGTCGGAACCGATGAAGAAATTCGACAAATGTCGAAATTTCCACGCAGAGATCTGCGTTTCGCCATTTCGTCATTTTTCGAAAAAAAAAAAAAAAAAAAATTCATTCGTCTATAAATTTTTCTCAAGGATTTCTCCGAAAAAAATATATATTGGCGGTAATGCGAGGTAAATTCTTCTTCGGATAAATTTTTCCACTTTCCCTCCCTTCGCTACTTTAACCCCTTTGACTATACGTTCCTCTATTGGAGTCGCGCATTCCCGCGTTCACTTGCCGCTCTTATTGTCCTCGAGATTGCAAAGTGAATTAATTCTTGCGTGCGACACGACGGCGAAGCGTGATATGCATGCCAACCGCGAAGAAGGAAATCAAAAAAGCTCTCGAGCTTTTATTCGACGGAAGTGATTCAAGTGAATTGGTCTGCGCGCACTGCTCGCACACACCTCGAGTCATCGTCGTATGGCGGCGCGCGATACAACACAGACGCGCGTATTCGAGGTATGAAATTCAAAGATCATTCGGCGCGCAAGAACACGGATTGCTCACGACTTCGATTTGCCGACGTATCATAAATTCCATCACGTTTCTCGATACTCGATATATTCTTGCCGCATCCGGCGGACGATGAAAATTCGTCGCGTGTTCTTGCAGTTATCGGATCCTCAATGAAAACAACGCGTCGACTCCATTACATTTTTATTTTTCCCGCGACTATTATTCAAACGTTCGTACATTGTAATGATAACGAGAAAAATATTCCAGTGATTTTTTTTTTTAAATTAGATAAACGCGAGATGCGGCAATACATCGACATGAAAAAAAAAAAAAAAAAATAGTATAAATGAAAAAATATAAAAAAAAAAAAATTATTCATGATAATAATAATAAATAATAAATAAATATTAAAAAATGACCGACAACGGTGGATGCGCGGTTGGTGCGCGTCTCCGGTGATCAGTCAATCAGCTTTGTTCGCGGACAGTACTTGGATGGGTGACCGCTTAGCAACGCGTTCGCTGGCGCATTAATCGGAAGGCTCTTTTTTCTGGGACTCTGGTATTCTCTGCACTTTACGCAGATGCAAAAAATACCGAAGAATCAGTAGAATATGGCCGTCCGTACCGGGTACGGGATTCCGCGGCTTTTCCGTGTTTCCGGCAAATGCGGTACAGTTTAGCTAAGTCGATGGCGGTTGCACAGGAAAGGTTAGGTATATTAGCTGAGTGCGGATAGGGAATGTTAGGAGGGGGGGGGGGGGGGGGAGGCGATAAAAACCCGGAAGGGTATGCAGCGGAATAAGGGGAATTACCCAACCTAACCTAACATTAAAAAAATGAAAATTAATTACATTTTTTTTTTTTTTTTTTTTATTTAATTTCTCTCCGTCCCTTTGATAATCCACGAACGTTAAAGTCAGGAATCCATTTAATTGTTAATCCATCCGACGCGGAGAATTCGCGATTACAAAGAAATGAAAGCCGGGAAATGAAGTCACAAGAAGAGGATATAAATATCTCACGAGACACTCATTACAGGTATATATAATTTTGTATTTTTTGCTCATGATGGAAATTTCCATTAATATAGCTCGCGTGTAAGGGTTAAGAGAGAGTACGGGACGTGCCATGCGGAAACGAAATAATACGCGAGAGATATCTCAATTCTGCAGTGGCTTCGTGTTCGAAATCGCCAGTAGTTCCGCTTGGTACATAAATTTTGATGAATTTGTACATTAAGCCGAAGAGCTCACGGGAACTTTATCTTGCAAGTATATAGATACAATTATAATGCGATATCCCTAGGAAATAAACAGTTGATGTGCGCACAATAAAAAAAAAAAAAAAAAAAAAAAAAAAAAAAACTAATATTGCTAAAAAGGTTTCTGTTTCTAAAAGTAGTAATTTATGAAATTTAAACCCGTCCAACATAGCATATCAGCGCATCCATTATTAGCTCCCCGTTCTCTCGAAGGTTTCGAGGCGCATTAACGAAGTCACGCACGTTATGAATAGTGCAGTGCTACAAAAACGTATATCGATCCGCAGTTAAAATAACGGAGACATTGCCTCATACCATAGAATTTAATTTAACGATGCAATCGAACGAGAATGATGAGAGCGTATCGCTTTCTCATCTTTGTATAGAATCGTCTCTCGTCATCGCGCGCACGACACCAGAGACGTTGGAAATTCCTATTCGTATACTTTTTAAATTGGCAAAGTCAGCTTCACGACCGGAGGGAATAGATGAAGAAAACATTGCGGAGGGGGAATGCGAAAACTCAATCCCAGCTAAGTCCTCGTATCCCTTGCAGTAGCGAAGTGTAATCCTTCCCCGCAAACATATATATCAAACACAAATAGAAAGCGAGTTGAAAAAAAAAAAAAAAAAAAAAAAAAAAAAAAAAAAAAAAAATTGAACGACTGGTATGAGAAGAAAAGTAGACGAAGTAGTGAGATTTTTAAGTAAGTAACTATCTATTTCACTCGCCCTTCTATCTTTGGTTACACAAAACCGCTGGTACTCGTCTTTCTTCAATCCCCGGCGCCCATTCCCGCCCGCGCAACCATCTATTTTCTCTTCAACGTACAGTGGGCGGAAGGAGAAGCAATGTGGCTGAATGAAAAGTTTTTCACAAACTTTTCCAATTTCTCACGACGAAGCCAGGATATCCGGCAAATACGGGACGTTTCAGTGCAATTAAATCTCAGGGGGGAGAGAGTCGAAGCTACTCGCCTTTCTGCCGCTACACGATTTACTTTGCGCCAACACTGGTAGTAAGTATTACGTTCTCTGTATACCTCCTCGTGTGCTGAATTCATCTGAGTTTCTTCAACTATCCGCTGCTCGGCGCGATTCAAATTGATTCTGCAAAATTGAGTCTCTATCTTCCTTATCGACATTGGGTATTTTTTTTTTTTTTTTTTTTTTTTTTAATGTCTCCACCGCACGAATTGTTGCTTCCAATGTTTCCCCACCTCCTCCGAAGGAGATAATTCATTCAACGAGACCGCGGCAGCGTAGATAAGTGTATTCGCTGCAGCGGCCGTCGTTATGAGGGCCACTCAGGCCAACAGTCAGTGGTGTACTCGTGAAGAAAGCCTATAGCAGTCAAACGGATCATCAATCACCGGCGTGCTAAGCTCGCGGTGCCCGTCCGTCTGGATGAAAAATGTTGGACGGCGAATAAGAGATAAGCAGCAGAGAGCAGCAGCCCAACTCGACTGGGCGGCAGAAGCTCCCGTCGCGTTGAGGACATAGCTGCTCTTTCGGATATATATACATATATATACATATAGCTTTTTTTTAAACCATTATTCGTACTTTTCTTCTGAATTGTACGAACGGAGGAAGTAAGAACGGAGGTGCAGCGCAATCTACGGCATGTTTACGTGGCCTTCTGCATCCTGATAGCGAACGATTGCGGGAATAGGCAAAAACATGGACATTTCTTGGATTTTTTTTTTTTTTGCACTATGCGATTACTATTTTTGTACATTTCCCCAGACATTTTTAAAGCGACAGTCACCATGATGTATGACTAATTTTTTTTATTTTTTTTTTCTTTACGAATTGCCTCCGGGATCCCGATAGCGGTTGATTGCAGGAATAGGCAAAAAGATGGACATTTTTTTGAAATTTTTTTCGGACAACGCGATTATATTTTCATACATTTTTCCAGACACATTTAAAGCGACGATTGCTGTGATAAATCACTTTTTTTTTTTTTTTTTTTTTTTAATGAATTGGAGCAAAAATGCTTCGGAGTGATGTTATGGATCTTCGGATTCACCAATTACGATCCCATATGGGCAATTTTGCGGTTCACATATGTAAGCAGATTACACGTCGCTGCTTACGAAGTTAAAGCGACTTTAAATGCGACCGAGGATTAGAGAGGCTTAAGGGCCACTTTAGTGTCTATCCGAAGTTAAAGGAACTCCAACCGTTCCAATGGCGCGCTATGATCACGACGCACAAGAGTTACGTAACTATATATGCCTATCTATACACGGAAAGGGGTGTTTTCACGGGTTGCATGCTGTTATGCGAAGCGCATCCGCGCCGATCGATTCGGCAAAGCAAGCTTAGCGAAGCATCTAGTTTCGTTGGAAGAATGAGATACGAGAGGCGAATCGCGGAGGAGAGAAATTCCGGGATTGGCGGATGTCGTTACTCGAGTAATTCACGCCTCGGTAGATCCTCAATATCCGGTCTGTACCAACCGGTACATCGCGTTCTGCTAATGTATATCGATGTACTCTCTGGTAGAGATTGGATGGTACATTCACGAGAAAATTGCCCTAATCCTCTGCCGTATTATTTATCGAACTACGAAATACGCGCGACTGACTAAATTTTCGATAAATCCTATCGAAGACATCCGATAAGCGATAAATTTATCAAAATTATTTTACACAATTTAAAAAAAAAACTTCCGATTGACAAATCAGCGTAACGAAAAAATTGCAGCAACGAAAAAGAGTTGAATGACAAATAATTCTTCGTATTTTAATAGTCAAGAGATTTTTTCGTAATTAAGTGTCGGATGACATAAAATTAATTTCACAAAAATTAAAAAACTTCCGACTGAAAAAAAGTATAATAAAAAAACGTAAATGAGAAAATTCCGACTGTTAAACGGGAAAAGTTTTGATGGATTTTTTCAAAGTGAAGAGTCCTGCGATGGCGCAATAATGATTTTTATTTAATTTTATTTTTACCATAGTAAAAATTACGGAAGTTACCCGTATCAAATGAGATCCAAAATTATATTTTTTTTTCATTTAATTCAATAAAAATGAAAAAAAAAAAAAAATTTATTAATTTTGTATTAAATTTCATAAAAAAAAAAAATGTTCAAAAAATGTACAAGTCTATTGAAAAAAAAGAGTTAAAAATGGAAAAAAACGTCGAGAAACGACGAAATCCTGAAATGATCAATACTCTGAACGCAACTGATCAAACGGTTCGTCTACATTGCGATGTTACCGTAACGCATATCGTATTACTACCCTCCTTCGTGTGCGGGAATAGTGTGATACACGAGTGAAAGCTCTCCATTGGACATCAAAATAGAGAAGTGTTATGGCATATAATATGATAACGCGTTCGCCTGTATCAATCTCCCACGACAATGGAAAGCGTCGAATATATTGCTTCCAATAACCGGGAATTTTTATTCGACTCTTGCGTTCTTTTGACCCCAATCCCGAGACCAGAGGTCTCCGGTCTCCATCTCGGCCATTCAATGCTTTCTTCTTCCACTTCTATTCTTCCACCCACTCGTCTATGTGTATAGCATCGTTGAACCTCCCGGATATTTCGATCCGGTGGAATTTTAATAAACGACCTTTCGCCCCGCCCCTCCCACATTCAGCGGATTCGCCCCCATCGAACGAATTCGAACTTCGAAGTCGGAAATTTTTCTCAATTGTTCGCAAATGGAAAAAACCTGTGTTTCTCTTATTCTCCGTACATAGTACACTCATTCATTATGCAACGGAATGTATTGTATTGTATTGAATGTTATATAACGAGTACCGAGCAGATTCGCGTCGATTTATCGATGCAGAGAGAGAATGCGAGTTAAATAGATGGTGAAAAAAAAAAAAAAAACGATTAATTCAAACGCTTAACGGAACGAGTTAACATGGGCTTTAGACTTTTTTTTTATTTATTTTTTATTTCGATTTAAAAGAGTCAATTTTTTTTTTTTTTTTTTTTTTTGTTCTAAATAACAAGTGAACTCCCGCGGAGATGAGGCAGACAGGTGCAGAAAAAGGTTGTTGGCGAACGTTGAGACTGACAAGGGCTGTCGATAGAATTTTATACTGTAACAGAGGAGAGGGCTATTGCGTGAGAATCGGATCGACAGCTCAATTTTTATCGGCAATATAGTGTATCACATAGATTTTCGCCATACAGACAATACAGGAAATTGCGAGAAACAAAAATTCATTTGTCAACTGTCCCACTGTCGTTCTACCTGCCGTCCGCGTCCGATCGGCAGTCTATACGCAAATGCGTTGTTAAAATGCCAACTGGATAGTCTATTTATTCCGTGAGATTAAACGTTTCATTTGAAACGATACGCGAAACACCGGCGAAATTTTGATATGACTGTTGCAAAAAAAAAAAAAAAAAATAAAAAAAATGTGTTCAGCGTTTATTGGAAGACAATAAATAATCAACGGGAAGCGTCATCCGCGAAAAATTGATGCGTAATAATGAATAGGGAACACTACTAGTAACCGCTTCGCATTCCGTGTTATTTAATACGAAAAAAAATCGATTTTTTTTTTCTCATGAAATCAGCTGATAAAGTGTCCGTCGGGGGGATCTATCAGAAGGAAAAAATTTGATAACAACGTCAAGCGGCAATCTGTCTCGTGAAATCTCTTTGTCGTAAGGTCACACGGTCCGTGCCGATCGCGTGACTTTTCTCTTCTCGAGAACAGCGAGCACACCAATAGCACTATCGATGCTTCGCTCGTGCACACGAATCGATATATTTCAAACGTAAAAATAATGATGGTGGCGAACGTTGGAGAGAAGAGAAATCGTTGTGATCGTGTGGAAGAGGTTTCGTTTTAACACGCGCCAACACTCGTTTCGTTGAGAGTGCGCGGGTTTGTGGGCCCTGTAGATGCCACTAGGGAAAGGGAAATCTCGAGCGCGCGGTGGGCAAGCAAGCGGGCAACGATCCAGGGGTGTTGAATCCCACAAAGCGTTGCATGTCTCACACCATTAGTACCAACCGAACACGAAAGGCTCTCGTTACGAGACCGCACGCGGCACGACTAGATCTCGTTCAATCGCGACGACCTAATCTCTCCCTCGCGTCCGTTTCATCGAGGAAGAAAGACAGAGAAAACGAGAAACGCCAAAAAAAAAAGAAATAAAAAAAAAAAAAAAAAAAAAAAATAAAAGAAGAAATCGTAGGCGAATCCGGCGTTCCATGTGCCCGCGAATGAGACGAGAATGTAAAGAAAGAAAAGCATTAACGGCCTCGTCGATGAAAGATTGTGACGAACAGAGGTCGCGATACTAGTCGGATAAGAAAAAAATTAGGGTTGATAATTATTTCGAAAAGGACACTTTCGTATTTTCGGATCGTGAACTACCGAAGTCAGATCGATGGGATAGCGACTATATTGATTTTTTTTAAAGAAATTCTAATACGTCACGTGAATAAGTTACTTATAGACGATGTATAATTTAAATATAGAAATTTGGTATATAAAATTAATATACTGTATAATTACCGACAGCGGTGGATGCGCGGTTGGCGCGCGGCTCCGGTGATCACCCAAGAAAAGGGGGGCGGGGGGGGGGGGGGGGGGGGGGGGTGGGACCGTAAAAACCCGGAAGAATATGCGGAGGAATAAGTACTAAGTACACTACCTAACCTTACCTAACCTTATTATACTTATTATATATATGCTATACCGGCTTTGCTTGTGGATAAAAAAAAAAAAATGTTAAAACACAACACATATAAAAACTTTTCATCCCTTCGAGACGTTATCCTCCACCATTTTTTCACTCTACAGCCCGAGAAAGTGGCGTCACCGCTGCCACTGTTCGAACGGACGATTAAACCTTCGGGGCTGTAAAATTTTATCGGGAAATTTTGTTTTCGTGGGCGTAGATTGGCTTACGGAGTGGAAGATATTAGGTGCTCCCAATTCGATTGATTTAAGCGAGCGACCCATTCCCGTCGTCGTCGTCGTCGTCGCGTCCCCGCGACGGTCGTACCGATCGCGAATCTTTATAGATAAATATTTGGAACTATTCGGAAGCTTCGGAAACGATGAGAAACCGCGTAACTGCAAAAGTTCATCGGAAGGATATCGGGGTCTATCGATTAAGGGGATGAAAAAGTAGCGGTCGAATTAATCGAAGTAGAATGTTGGAAAGCTCCCGAAACCCAACAATTACCCACTGAGAATATTGTACGATGCCCACGACTAACGAGCCACAGTTCGACCACAAAACTACCCTGTGACTCAGCAGTTTCTCGTTACTAAGGTGGGGTTGAGAGGTGTTTGGAGCGCGTGCTGTTCTGCCCGCTCGAGAATGTCCCTGACTAGGCACCGAACGATTCATTTTCTCCGTTGAACGATTGTGTCCTCGCAGCACGAAGAACACGCCTTGTTGCTCAGCAGGAAACGGCTATAGAGCTTACAGTGTGTTCACACGTACGCCAAAAACATCGCCAGAAATCGATGATAATGGCATCGATCGGAATCGAAGGGCTCTATTTTCGCTTCGATTGATTCATTGATGTATGCATTCGACGAAATGACAACGTGCATTTCCAACGCGAGATGCGATATAACAGCGATATGGAGTTGCCGTTTATAGACATTGAGTCCAATTTACATGCGATTAATGCGCTTTGTATGCGTCGGGTTAATTCATAATTTGTTACTTTACTGAAGTAATAAATCATTTTTATCAGAATACAATTTATTTTAATAGAAAAATTAGATAAATAGTATGCTAAGCGTTTACTTCTAATGGTTACAAAGATCGACAGCGATCTTAAGAATCAATGAAGTCTATTAAAAACCTCTTGATAATCCACTGAAATCTGTTTTGCAGTGCAAAAACGTAATGTACCACTATATCGAAATGGTTACGATACAGTTACCGTAATTTTGGGGGGTATAGAGAATTCCCAATGATCACGTGGTTGTTGTGGAAGCAATTCGAAAGGGCGGAACTCGGAAGACCCTTTAAATTCGATGAAAATCTATAGGCGATTTTCTCGCAATGCAAAATTAATATTTCGTGTTAAAAGTTTCCTAAAATGGCAAAAAAAAAAAAAAATCGCTATTTAAAAAAAAAAAAAAAAAAAAAAAATTTTTATAAAAAAAAAAAATGTATATATATATATTTTTGTACAGCGTATACTTCACGAGCGGAATAGCTTTCTTCAGGTGAATTTGCGTAGTAGAATATAAAACTATAACAGAAGAGCAATTAATTAAAATATGAAAGCGAGAAATCATTAGTGTCGCTGTTGATAGGACGAAAAATCCTATTCTCGAAGGGAGATATTAAGACTTTAATTAAATAAACATAAAGTCTCATTAACAATCGCTGTCGATAGGCGGATAAAATTGTGTTCGTACTTTGCGCAATAAATTAATCAGTATAATTACTAGCAGCTTCCTCGTTTACGCTCGGTCGCGATTAATCTCCGCGTTGTCTATGTGTCGGCGAAACGTCGTTGAAATTGCATTAAGATCGTCGATGTTAACGGTGAATGCAACGCGAGTAACAAGGGACGAAGGTTTAAGAGAAGCGCGCGAATGGTGAAATGGGCGAAGTGAAATACGGAGAAAGGTAAAGACGAAGGCGAATGTCGCGGAACCGAGAGAGATTGCTAGAGATAAACGGGAATGTCGAGGTAAGGAAGGAGCAAAACTAAAGGGGGTGCCGTTTCGATGGAGTTCTGCTATATCGTACGAACGAATAGCACGAGGAGTGGGAGAACTTTCCCTAAACGTTGGACTACTTTAGCAACGAGAAATTGCAGTAGCACACAGCCACCGACGACGACGACGACGATGAGGATGATCGGAATGAGGAAGGGGATGAAGGGGAAGCTTTCTAGGGCTCCAGCAATTTCGTCGATTCGAAGCACGCCGAGCGTGCGCGCTCTGGAACAAGAACTGTCACGGGCAAACGTTTGGTCAATTATAAGTTACTTCGGTACGTGCTCTGCGTGCGGCAGTATGGGTGCATACCGTCGAGGCTTTTCAGCTACTTCGTCTACGATGAGTCAGAGACTAGGTGCCGTATTCACAAGTCGATACTTTACACGAAACTTAACGAACACGCGCTCGGCGCGGATTTCGTTATTCATTAAGATCTTCTCGATTTGGATTATCGATTGGAAAAATATTCTCGAAGTTCGTCGACTGCTTGTCGATTTATGTGGGAATGATAGTCAGATAAAAACATTAATTACGATTGGTTCGGCTTTTTCAGCTGTTAGAATTCGATATTCAATGAAATTCGCAGCCTCATTGCAGCCTGTAAAATGCGATTTTGTTGCGAATTTAAATGAATACGAGATGAATTCGGATCATTTAATAATGAAGTTAAGTTGACGAATTACGCATATTTCCGCGCTTTATGCTCTCTCGGTGATGACACGCGAAATACATGTTTAAGGATAACGAGAGTCGCAAAGAAAACGCGAGTAAATAACTCAGTGTATAAAAGGGAATGACCGACGAGTGGCTTCGGCTCAAGTCTTTTCGAATGGTATATCTTAGTACTCTCGGCGTGGAAACTCTTATTTCCGCATTGCTACCCTTCTACTGTTGGTAGTGGGTGGTTAAAGCTTCGAGACGGTGGTTGGCTTAAGTGCGATTTTATCTCCGCTCAGGCCAATTCCCTCTCTCACTCCTCAATCCCTTCCCCTCTTGACAACAACGATAGATACACAGAGCGAACGAGAACGGGGTTTATCCTCACGTTTTGCCGAGGGACACGACGCGAAAACGTCCTTCTGTCCGATACCCAAGGACTACCGGGCATTTCCCACCCTTCGCTTTCACCATTTCCGCTCCCCGGACAACTCCTGACCATTTCAGTTTTCTCCTCCTCGTCCTTCTCGAATCTCTCCCGACCTCAATCGGCGAATCCGTCTCTTTTGCCTGCTTTACGCGCGTCATAGCGTACACACTGAATCTCTCGACGAATCGTGGGCGCGCGCACGACACGACTATAACTCGCGTGCTCTGTACACGTATTTGCGGTTGTATGCGACTATGGAATCTTTTTTTTCCTCACTAACTCATCGCTGTTCGCACAGATCGATAGGGTTGATCGGCACGCATGTGTCGCGACGTTATGCGTGCGGTTGATCGCATCATCAGTGCTATTCTTTCTGTTTGGACATCATAATCGAAAGGGCTGCGTGGACGGAATATAAAGAAGGATGTTAGGGTTAACCGAGGTAACGCATGTATATTTATATCGAACGTGTGTTTGCCGCCCTCATTATACGAGGTTAGTAGGGTTGACGTCTCAATTACCGACACTCCGAGACGTCTTAGTTATCGAAGTAATCATTTTTGAGAGGTTTAAAAAAAAAAAAAAAAAAAAAACGCAATTTCACGCTGACGAAAAACTTTCGAAACAAAGTTTTTCGACAATTTATCAATTGTCGGGACAGATTTATCAACGACACCTGCGATCTTCGTTGCTGCGTGATAATAAATAACGCTGTTATTTTTTTACGTGCTTTCGGCATTGAAGTTAGCAACGCAAAGCCAATACGTATTTTTAATTACGTATAGTTTTTTAATTTTGAATTTTTTAACGCGTCGGCAAAACTCAAAATTGTATTATTAAACAGTTGTAAATAATTACAGAAACATTTATAAAAATATTATTCGATTTTATTGGTGCGGCTCTTGCGACTGGATAACTTTATACGACAGCAAAACTGACAGTTCCGTTACTTTCGTTGAAAGATTCGATTTTTCACGCCATGCGTTTTTCGCGTTTTTTCTAAATATCAAAGGTAATAAAAACTATGAAATTGAAATGAACGCTGATATTAAAAAAAAAAAAAAAAAAAAAAAAAAAAAAATTGTAACAATATAGCAGACAATTACCTTCGGGTTTCGAGAAGGCGAACTGCCGCAATGGTCTTTCCGCAAGTTTTAACAATGGTAATCACAGTAATGACTGCCATTATCGCCCATGGCGAGGGGAGAGAGGGGGGGGAGGAGGGGATAACCAGTGAATGCATTCAGTTGATCGGACAACAGTGGGGTGCCGGAGAAGTGGGGAAAAGAGGGTTGAAAGTAGCCTCCTCTTTAAAAAGACATAATTCTCGTTGACGGTGGGGACGCTACCCGCCAGCAGTGGACCAATATGAATTCTGACAAAAGATCCATTCACGTGTAATATCATGACGAGGAACACCTCTTCATTTCTTTTACTCCCTGGTGCTCCCTCGTTTTTCATCGCTTATAACTGAAAGAGGCGCGGAGAATACCGCGTTCACCCAACGAATATACGAAGAGAGAGCGACGATAAAGTAGCCGCTTGCAAAGATCGGCACGGGAAATAAAGAAAGTTCTTTTCTCTCGCGTTTCGGTATTCCACAGTGGGAGATTCAGCTCGAGGGCCTAGAAGGAGAGTACGGGATAAGCTTTTATTCTCGTGTAATTTACAATGCACGCGAAAGCGAGCGGAGGGCGCCGTACGTGAGGATCGCGCTTTGTGCATTACGTAGAATCGGGAATCTCCCGACAGTTTCAGTGCCGATCGTTTAAATTCTCCCCGAGGCATTCACAAGGCGAACATTCAAGGTCTCTCGTTTTGTTCCGATTACTACTCGTCTTCTTTCTATCACGCGAGAAGCGCTTAGATTCTTCCGTTATTAAGATATGTAATGATTTAGGTATCTATAGATCGCAGAAAAAAATCGGTAAAAATCTTCGTATTGGAACTCGTAATCATCATTTTTTTCCACGTTCGAGACAGCGAGTTAAGTTCTATACATATATCGTGGTATATACATTATTTGGTGGGGCAGTAAAATTCAGATTATTCCGATAGCCATTTCTCTATTCATGATATTTCATCTCCGTACCAATGGCGCGCGTATCGCATTCCGGGATAAAGATTTTAACTGGTTTCTTTGGGAGTTCCTTGAGGCATTTTGTAGTTGGCGAGAATTTCAAATATATCGGAAGAAGGTCAATCGGAACTCGTGAATTTATGGGAAATCGACTTTAGCGGGAGAGTAGTCAATTCCTCGGTTCGCTAACGCGCAATATTTTCACGTCGTCGCGCACGATCGGGAAAAAACGTACGAGTGTATACGTGCATATATCATACGCGGCGTTACGGAACAAGTATAACGTACGTTCAAGAGAAACTTTTCGAGATCCTGCGTTAACGGGGAAGCCTTGCCTTCCCCGAAGGCTCTGAACTCAATGAGCGCCTCTGCCGCCGAACTCGACGGCGTACAAAGAGCATAAGCTCGTCCCGGTTTTCTATACGAACGGGATACGCTCGTTCGTACCGAACTCTCGTGAAGTCTCGAAAGCGCACATCTCACGTACACGTATACCTCTCAGCAGAAAGTATAAAAAGCTACAGATATTTATATACATTCTATGTGTGGATATATATAGCGAGTAGTTCAGCGAAAAGGAGGAGATACCCGCCGATCTCGGAAAAATGGGAGACTGTTAGTTGTCACGTGAGATTCACACTTTTCCTCTTCCGCTTTCTCTCACTTCGCTTCGCGGAGTTACGTTGCCGAGAGACGCGAAATGTCGAGCGAAATAGCGTACGCGCGGCGCTGATTCGAGGACGAGAGATACAGTCGCAACCCTCACAACGCCCTGTTAGGTCTCTTTCGCCTTTTTTCTCTTGTTACACGACGAGTTTTTCACCCCTCGCTACACGTTTTCCCGTTCATTTTTATGCGGGGTAAACGTTCGCAGTATAGCTTCGATTGCCATAACATTTTTTTTTAAGGTTTCGGGAGTAAATATGTGTCCTAAAGTTTTTTTTTTTTATATAATATCGATGGTCAACGATCGATAACACGATTTTTTGCAAGCGGATTATTTTATTTTGTCACATTTAACGCTATTTTTACGACGAGATATTGGAAATCATATGGTAGTTACGTTGGTTAACGTTATGTCTAAAATATGAAACATCCGATAACACCATTTTTTTTTTACGTGTCAATTCTTCAATGATTAGCGAATACACAGTATTTTACATAGTTTCGCGACATTCGATTTAATTATGTTAATTCTCTATTTAATGATGAATTTTCATATCTCTACCATAAGCACCGGTAATAATATCAATTTTTAAGATTCAATTACTTGTTATTCACAATAATTTCTTTCGCAATTTCGTGGATTTAAAATTCGATAGTTAAATTGCATCGTTTCAAAAGTTGAATTTATATCGCATTCGCGACATAATTGCCTTAAATCGTAAATTCAACGATTTTGCAATCATTTTTTTTTATTTCAATTGAGTTAAAAGCGAAATAAGTGTGTAATTCTTAATCAGCGAGAAAAATAGATTGGACAGAATTTCAACACGAAAACGAATAAACATTTTTGACATCGATTTTTTTGAGATATAGACGAAAAGAGAATTTCTTCGGTATGACGTAATATTTGTAAAATTAGAGTCGTACAATATTTTTCAAATGGAAATCTGCCCTTCAGGTTCCATCGAAAACGATATCATTTGTCTATCGTTCAGAATAAATTTATCAAATGCAAAAAATGGTTCGAGAGGTCGTATGACGGAGATACGACCTCCAGACGACATTCCAGTGACTCAGACATTTTCATCGATAAACTTTGAACGGCGGCACGAGAAACATTATGAATAATAAATGTAATTATTCGCGAATAAAGAAGTTCGAGAGTGCAAGTGCAAACCAATGATTCACACTGGTGAAGCACCCCTCGAGAGCTTCGGAGAGAAATTAAAAAAAAAAAACAGAAACTCACATATAAAGAATCGACAAAAATAGGCTACCGGTTGGTGCGCAGCTTACGGTGAGGAAAGCTATTTGGTAAAAGCTCGCATTAGCGTAATTGCAGCGATGCGACGGAGAAAGAGGAGAAGGAGGATCGACCATAGTGGCGAAATACAGTAGCTACAGGATGTCATGAAAAAGAGGGTAGGCAACCGGTGAACAGAGGAATTGGTCGTAATTTTCGAATGAACGGATGCGCCATTAAAAGCCAATTTTCCACAGGTCACATTTATTTTTTTTTGCATCTTATTAAATACGAAAAAAAAAAAAAAAAAAAAATGGATTCATCAATTTCGTTAACAATTCGTGGATAGATAGAAAAATAGATACATATCTCCTAAGACGACGGAAAATACTGACGAAACTGCTCCGATGGTAAGAAATCGCTATTCCGATTCACTTGAAAGCAATTGAGTCGATAAAAAAATGTAAATTCGCATTCACTGTGGAATTTATAGACGGAGTGAAAGCGAATTTGCGTTTTCTCCTACAGCCAATCGTTTTGAAGTGAATTTGGATCGCGATTTGTTACCATCGGAGCAGCTCTGTCGGTACTTCACCTCATCTTGAAGCTTTTACTGTACGACTAGGAATGTAAGTAGTACAGGACGACGAGAAGTGTTAAGAATGAGCCAAATAATCGTCTATCAAGATTGGCTTACCAACCGAGTTAGCTGAAGCTTATCAGTTATCGGAGAGATTGTGTCTGCTAGTCGGCCGGTTGGAGTGTCAATTATAGGCTTAGCAATAGTACTCCAAGGATAAAAGTAAAAGAAAAAAAAAAAAAAAAAAAGAGAGAACGAGGCGCGTAGCCATTTCTACTTTAGGCTTTTCTTTTTATTACTCTTATTCTGCGCGAAGATGGCGTTGTTCTTTGTCGAAGTCGTATACGTAAAAGTGCTGTAATACAGATCTCGTGTGCCAAAGCAGATGGTTTCCTAATCGTTCTACGTACGTTCGTACGTCGTTTAAGACGGAGGCAGAGTCTCCAGTAAATTCGAGAGGGAGAAAGACCGTTCCAGGAGGATTTTCTTTCTCGTCTGGTCGGTTAAGTGAAAATCAATCTTTATTACTTTATCACAGCAAGCGTTTTACGATCTAACGCTACTGCTTCTCTTCTTCTCGTTCATTCACCTTTCGCCTTTTTCCTCTCTCCCCCTATTTTTTTTTACGGTTAGGATGAAAAGTTTGATAAAGTGCCGCCCGGGGTATCGTTCGGTTGGGTACCGCGTAACATACATGAAACGGTATCTCCCTGTATCCTCCTGAGGACATTCCCTATCATTGAGACACCAATGAGACATTGATTATGTTTGTATCGAACCTATGAAATTCCGCACCCTCGGCATCTATCTGAAAGTTCTTTTATGAAGCCTAAATGAAACATGTAGGGCATTCCAATGGATGACCTTCGCATTTTCTTACTTTTGCCGATGCCGAAGTAAAATACCACTAAAGCGTAACGCGAGACAACAATGGAATAACGGAGAATTGTGTTACTGGGCATCGAACGTGAGCCCCGATATAGTTGGGTGGTTGCCAAATTCGATATTCCTTATTTTTCTTCCGCATTGACCTCCGATCCCCGTCCCGGACGTTTTGCCATACGTGCAGTATTGACGAAGAACTTTTTCTACGATATGTTCAGTCGCGAGATTGATTGTCCGACGAAATGTTTGAAACAGATTTGAATCCTATTGAGTAGTGGTATTGATTTGCATTTCCGAGTATCCCTACCTAGCAGTGACTCTCGTGTTAGTTAAGGTATCCGCAGCGCGTGGTGTGCATTTCGCCTAAATTCGACGAAATGGAGAGGGAGGGAGGGAGGCAAACACTTCTCGATAGTATAAAAATCTGGAAAAATTCATGCATATTATAGGTACTGAAAATGTTAATTTCGCATAATAATAATTGCAAAATGTTATTAACAAGTTGTTGAAAAAAAAAAATTGTTCAACAAATTTATGATAACTCAACTTTTTTTTTTTTAATGAAAATGATTCGTTCATTTTTCTGAATACGTATGAATTTTTTCAGATTTTTATCATTAGTTTGAATTTTTTTTTATATGGAAAAAACGTGTAGAAAAAGACAAAATTCAAACGAAAGATAAAAATCTGAAAAAATTCATACGTATTCAGAAAAATGTACGAATCATTTTCATAAAAAAAAAAAGTTGAGTTACCATATATTTGTTGAACAATTTTTTTTTTCAACAGCTTGTTAATAACATTTTGCAATTATTATTATGCCAAGTTAATCTTTTTAGTACCTATAATATGGATGAATTTTTTTAGATTTTTATACTATTGAGAAGTGTTTGCAATTCCCTCTCCATTGCGTCGAATTTAGGCGAAATGGACACCACGCGCTGTAGCTACCTTAACGCATTAATCCGCGACAATATTCTATGGCAAGGCATGCCTTGGTTCTCATTTTTCAACCACATTGAAGACAGTGCGCGCATATGCGAAAATAATGCTGACATTCTATGTGGAATTGATTGGTTCTACTCTACAGGCCGATCGAAAGTGGGACGAGAGATTGGACAGCATAATTGTTAAGGTATAGATATAGTTCCGCGGTAATGTGTTAATGTTTGATTGTTGGCGCAGGTATCGTCCATCAGCCGGTGCATATATCAATTAATTAACATCGACGATCACCGATGGTCGTTGCTCGTGTGCTGATTAATTTTGATTACGCGTTACCCCACATTATATAGTAGTAGTATAGATTGGAAATTTGATGATTATGTTCACAGGGTATCATTTTATCGATGATCTTTAAAAAAAAAAAAAAATCATTGATTCAATTATTTTGGTAGAGGGAAGTAAATACATGGATTGCATTTTCTTCATTATCGACACAATGTCCAATACGGACTGATCATTTCCTGATCATGTGAAATTATCGAACCTACGAATGCTGTCGTATGATGACTGAAGGCTCTTTTTTCAAATTCTATCACAATCATGTTTTTCATTCGGCTGTCGCGTAAATAAGCTTTAGTGTCAAAGAAATCGGTAGAGGGAGCACCAGGCAGAAATGGGAACATTTACCGTATTTATTCGGTTTATCTTATCTGTCTCTCGTATTTTCGCGCTCAGGATAAACAATTTTTCTTTCCACTTGCATCGCTCCTTTCAGCACTCGGGGATGGTCTTGAAAGGATGTAACTTATAAAGTATTAACAAGTAAGACAGCGAGTTAGAAACGGGCAAAATGGTTTTACGTTGAAAATTAGATGAAACGGCTTCCACAGGTTGAATAAAGGAGCTGTTGCGTCGATGAAAAGGAAACAATGGAGAACAATTGAACTGTCAGGAACACACCTCTGTCGGAACACTATAAGTACTGTGGTACTATAATAGAGTGTACTATAGTGTATCCAAAGCCTCTTGTTGCATTAGCGGAGTTGGAGAACCGAAGAAAGAGAAACCTTTATGGGACAGAGACTTTTTCACGCTATTTCATTTTGCTACAGTGCGCGGACAAGCGAGCACCGCGCCAGCTAAAAGTATATAGCAGTGTGTCGCTGGCGTATTGCCAAAGGCAGATCTTTTCGCATCGAAGCCAGCAAAATTTAACGACCAGGTTACGAAAATAAGATTATGCGGGTACACCGAGGATTCCGGAGTTACCGATTCTCACAATTTTTCGCCTTCCCGTATTCAACCAACCGGTTATTTACCCTTTTTTTCCCCCTCGCAAAAGAACATTCTAATGGAAACAAAACAATGGCGCATACGCTGTCTGATAAATACAAGAATCGTTCCATTTAAAATCGATTTATTCACGGATCGCGAGCTCGTTGCGCGGTAAAGTTCAAAGAATATATCAGCATGCATATTAAAAGTCCGGTTAATCCGTTGGAAAATATTAAACGATACGAATTGCACATCGGTACAGCGAAACGAATCGGCCAGTTAGTTCTGCTAAATGACCATAAAGTATTTTGTACACTCGATATGATGCAAAAAACGTTCATCGATAAAACGTAATCACGGTGTATAACAAGGTCAAGGGGTAATCAGTGTAAAGATTTTAGGGTTAAAATTCAGTTGAAAATATAAGAGTCATCGATGTCGAAATAAAACACGATTCTGACTTTCTCCATTTCGTTCACCCTATCTTACCGTCGTTCCCATCAATTACTGCAGATTGCTGTTTCATCGGTTCGTAACAGCTACAATCTGATTCACCTTCCACGGCATCGAAGGATATAGCTGCCGCGGCGTTGGGTCGAAGGTGTCGAGTCACCGCAGTACGCTGGTTTGTACTCCACAGCACCCGCGATTCCAGTCGAAATGGTACCGAATTAAATCAACGGTTTATCTGGGGCTGGTCTCGTGCGCGAAACGCGATAAATTGCGCAATTAATTAGTTCAGTAATTAACTGCAATCAGATGGTGTACAAATTTAGGTGGTTGTAATTCTTGGGTAAGAGAAGGGACGAGGTTGGGTGAAGTACGATGAGAAACCGAAGAGGCAAGGAGCGCGACTTGGTAGGGAGATGTCGGAACGGAAGAGGGGAATGTGCGTGCGTGAGTCGGGAACATAAGTCGATCCTTGTGTAGCCTCCGGTGCTAATGCCACTGCCGGTAGAAGTGAGAAAAAACTGCAATTAGGCTTTCAGTGGCGAAGAGAAAGGAGCGGCAAGCAGGTGAAATCTCTGCAAGCTTACAGTCAACGTCGTCTAGTGTGCATGTCCGAAGCCCCTTTGCGAACCCAATACCGGAATCCGATTTCATTTATGGTACCTCCCGATCTACTTCAGCGAACAATGCCGACGTCTATTCGATTGCGCGCAAACGTAATCGAGGACCCTCGCTAGAATAGAATACACGTACCATTCGATAGGAGTGGAGTGTACTGCAAAAATAGAGCGTACAGCCTTATCCTTTGTGTGATACATAGATTTTATACGCTTGTGTGTTATTTAGTCCTATGTAACGTGAACACGCTTCCCAGAAAGGTGACAATCATGCAAAAACTTAGTGAGAACGTACGCACAGACACGATAATGTACACTTGACCTTAAATTAACAATGGAACTCGATAAAGGGCAGTGACCAAGCAAGCCTTCCAGTGCTCTTTGCACTTATATAGGAATGTCGAGTTGTCCTTTGACGAGAATGCTAATTAAATCCTTTCTATGTCATGTGGATGTTTCACTGATCATCCGTTGCTGGGCAACGAGATCTTTCGGTAACCGTGATGTACGCTGTATTTGGTTGAATCCTTACATAATACTAAGGTATTCATTTGTAAGGTGCATCCGACAGTGAATCAATGTTTAAGGAAATTCCAATGGAAACCAAAGAAAATGGAGTGGATAACAACATGATATTGCACCTGGTAATTCGGCACTCAACATTTCCGCATTAATGCAAATGAATGTCTAAAAATGACTACAATAGGTGGGTTAGGTAGGGATTGCGTGAGATGGCAGACAGACAAGTTCTATGGCGTTAGATTATGTATTATATCAGTTATTTATGGTTTTTCGTCCATCCTATTCTGGTTGCATCAGGACATCGGTACCAACTGGACGCTGGTTCCGTTGTAGCATACATTAATATCGGCACAGACGTCATCTTTTGTTAAATGTTTTCTCGCAGAACTATTCATGACTACTCCTCATTCACGCTTCGGCACCGCAGAAAGCTGTGGAAATTAAATTCATTCATCAACGAATATCGCTCAGCTATAAAAGGAAGCTGCTAAGTATACATTGACAATAATGGAGATTATTATCTTTTAATTATCGAGCTTTAGACCGTCGAATGATGAAGACCACGCGGCTTCATTCGACGAATAACGTCACCAATAGACACTACCATTGTTATTGCTTATCATGCTGACGATCTTATGACATAACGGTGTACTTTGAAAGTAAATACTGGATGGATGAACAGAACTGATCAGATAAGATTTGTTGGAAAAGTGGAACTTCTGTTTCTATTTCAACATTTCCAATGTAGACTTGGATTCCGTTGCGTAGTTCTTAACCGTTCAGACGAGTAGATATTGCTGGATGGCGTTAATGAAAGTCAAATTCGGATAGGATCTCTTGGTCATTGACAATTGAGGCTCAATGATACATGAAAAGATTACTGTAGGCTTTCATTTTTTGTTCTGCAAGATCCGACATGACCTATCCGAATTCGATTTGCAACATCGCCATCAGACACGTCTATTCATCTTCCTCATCGACCCTCTATTCCAGTGCAATGACTTGCCTAGAATTTGCGCGGATTGAGGAGCCATTTGTTGACGAACTTGGCGGGTTCCGTTAATTGGATCAGTGGTACAAACTAGAATCACAAGCCGGATCACCGAACTTGCGCGAAGAGTTTCGCGTCAATCTTCCCCGTGGGAAGTAAAACGAACGGACAGCTAGTCTGCTCGGTGAAAGGAACGGTACGTCCATAACAGTATCGTCAGTGTGCCAACTTCAAAGCTTTGCAATAGTCAGATCGACAGACGCGCGTTTCAAGCATTAAATTTCATTTACATTGACACTCCGCACGAGTGCTCCAGTATTGGTTTTCGATCTGTCAACTTCCACTTGCTGCTGCGGGCCGATTGATCCGGTCACTTCGCTCTCTAAGCAAGGAATCGACGCAAACGAACAGCGACGGAGTGATAGAGTCAACATCCACCAAAGTTGATCAAGTTTTCTTCGTTCCATTAAGCTACAGTCGCTGATGCAAATCGCGAGTTTGAAATCTCATCTCCTTGGTCTGTGCCTCAAATATACCGTATATTTATTAGTTATAAAGCCAACGCGGCTTCAAGAGTTTCAGTTTTCCTTCTTGATTAACCTCGGAACCCGCTTTATCCGGGCTTAAGCGATATATTTTTCTTGATGTGTACCCCGCTGCACTACCTCTGCAAGTCGGAAGGGTACGATTTCTTAACCCCGCCGCAGGAATATCGCGTCCACATCAGGGATAAAGAAGCCCACTTGACTCGAGAGTCCGAAATATCCTTCGGGCACCCGAGGCGGCGCGTTCAATTTGCAGTAAAAACCTCACATCCTCACCGACAAACTTTTGCGTATACGAACACTTTCACATGAGGCAAAGAGTGGTACGGAGTTATCCGCAATCTCAAAAAGTCAAATTTACCGGAAGCATGAAAATGTTCAGACCGTCAATGCTTCGCGCTCAACGAAAAGATGAAAAGAACGAAAAATACCAACTCGCCACCTCGTTTTCGTCCACAAAGTATTTCCACCAGTTCGCCATTTCAGTGATAATATCATACGTACATACATCGAAATGTGATTAACATAAACTGTTTATCATAGATGCTTTTAGCTTTGTATTCATCATGGGATTATCTTGTTTGCTTTATTCTCTCGCAACCAGACGAAAAAAAAAAAAAAAAAAAAAAATCGATATCATATTTATGATATATGCCACGTATTTTCATTGAAAAATGATATATTAGGGATATATTTAAACGCCAAATTAAATATATTTCTGATACATTTTTTGCATATATTTGATTTCCACGTGAGCAGTCAGTGTCGGGTAGAGTATCGCTGCCAATCGTTGATCCAACGATTTTTTGAATGGTCGCCGCCGCCATGACAGCCTCTATGAGATGATTTTTTTGCAATTGCAACCCTACACTACCGATACAACCGATCGTTAATGAACGGAATGCGAAGAAAGACCTACAATGAACTATACAACGCACAGTCTTTCAGTGAATCTGATCCGAGATGACAGATATCCAATCAAATCCAATGTATGAAAAAACTCAACGAAAAACTAGGAAACCACTGGTATTCAAAAAAGCCTTCGAGTTTTAAATAAATGAGCAATGAAGTGCCACAAAACCGGACAGACGACGGAATTGTGAATAAGAACTGGTGAATTAAAAAAAAAAAAAAAAAAGGAAGTACAGTGGTAACAGAGGTACGCGGTAGACACAGAAGAAATAGCTAGGATAGGCAGCATACACTTCGGCTATAGCTGGCCAGAGGAGGACGTCGGTTGATAGGAGTGGAAAAACCGCACCATTTATTTCTTTGACGTTTGGTAGGTCGCTTTGACTAATGAAGCACAGTATAAAGCGGCCGAAAGAGGCGCACCCGGGCCTCTCTCTTTCTCTCTGTACCAGAGGTACGTACCGCATTACCATACCTCTGACAGAACTCCCCCCACCCCTCCCACATGGGAGAGAAGAAAACGCAGTTCGGGTGTTCCTATTTCTGCCATTGCAATTGCCGCAGCCTAGCAGTCAACGAACTCGGGAACTGTGTGACCTCGATGACTTTAACTATAAAATTTTATAACTATATAGGTATTTTCTATTTTCAATTCGGTAACATCGAATGAAAATGTGAAAATCGATGAAAACTTAAAATTCAATATTTCACCTTTCGAAAACATCGCACGCGCCTGGATGATTTTATTGTTGATTCATATGTTATTTAATATGTCGTTATCCGATAATTGACCCACATAAATCGAAGAGAGACTGCGAGAGTGTGAAACGTTTTGGGACGAAGCAAATGTTAGTTCGATGTCATGAAAAATGACGAAAAAATCGGTATCGATGACGCAATCGTAGCGTATATTTTTCGCGTAAGGCAGGTGATAGAATTTTAATGGAGGTTATGTTTGGAACTGTAACCAGTTTTCCTGACGTTGTTTCGCGATTTTGCATATGAAAAATTGACAAAAATTTTATCGGATGTCATCAACAAGAGCGACGTTGCGCTTTGCACTCTCAGTACTTTGGTTACCGCTGTCTGTGACGACAGCGCTTTCACAGCGCTGTTAGAACCTCTGCTGGGTTCATGGATGGTGCACTTTGGGACCTTAAAAGGGGCGACCAATGGTTGGACGGCACATTCGCCGCGTACTGCGATACCAATACAGGGTTTACGTATTCGTATGTGACGAGTAACGGTAATACGGAACTTATTACATTTGTTTCTCGGCGAACCCGATACGACGCGTCCGATATGCAATTAGTATCGTGAGTGCCCCTTGGACCACTCTATGAACGCTCTTTGGAGATTATAATAGCGATATCAGTGCAAAATCCTTCACTGACACGATACCTCGTCGCTGCGTGTTTCAACTGATCACATTCCCAATTCGACACGCAATGACGAATATTCACACATATCGATTGCGACCTGACGATATGGCAAATCTCAGGAACGTCAAATCAGAAATATCCAGATATTTCAACGTATTGAATATTGGATATTGAGTTATTCCTGCATTGTCCCATTAATTCATTTTCACGAAAGTATTGAATTAAATTATTTCCAATAATAGCGATATTTACCATCATACGATAACAAATTGCATGATGGGCGTAGAAAATATATTAATAAAGAGCGCTTCGGAATAATGATTTTTATGATACATATTTATGGAAATTGAACAATTTATCGATAATATCCAATAAATCGTCCAGATAACAATATTTCGAACGAAAATAAAACGTGCGATATATTTTTCTCCTGTGAGTGACCCTCTTTCTCTCATTATTCCGTATATACCGCCACTCCGAATGATATCTCCCCAGTGGCGGGTAGACTGTCGGACTATAAACTGGTAACACTACTGCGAACTGATGTGTGGTATTAGGATGGGAATCCGCGTCGTTTCTCGCGCAGTAGATACATCCACGTCGGACATATAAGTCAGACCGGTCGACGCGTGTGAGTGCGGAAGATCAGATTGCCGTAATTAATGGCACGAATTAATTTTCTTGTCGTTAATGGCTCTTCTCCCCGCTGACTATGTATAAAATGTTCACTTCAAAGTGGCGGTACGATGTCGTATATTTTAACAACGCGTCGGCTCTCCGAGATAAAGTTAAATCTTTTATTCCGGAGCCTCTGATTGCGGTCGATATAGAAGCAAAATTTTCTACACATTTATTTCGGAAGCGTTTCGTTGAATTGAAGATCGAAGAATCGCAAGATTGTGGCGTATGGACCGATCGAAAGGCCCATTCACTTCCATTCATAACCTAACAAACCGTTCTTCGTGAAAAGTTCGATGAAAATTTTATTGAGGCAAAGTTGAGAGCTTTAAGAAACATTTCGGCAATGGCAAAGTCCATGTGAGCGAAATAATCGATAAGACTGAAAAAAAAGTCGACGGATCGTAAAAAAAAATGATCACATCTCGTCGTCGTAGCGATGAGAACATTTTTTTAATCAAAGTTAATGACTTTATACGTGTATTTACTTCGAGAATCTTTCGAGAATTTTATTATTAAACTCGTATCGTTATGCAATCTTTCAACGCTCCATTATTCTGCGTACTTTTTGCTTGTAATCCGAGGTAAATTATTATAACATTACATTAAAAAATTGGCATCTCTGTTCTCATTCTTCAATAAAAGTTCCACCTGATGTTGCAGTTTCTTTGAGAATCTATCGGGAATCGTATTATTAAACTCGATCGTTCCGCAATCTTTCGACGCTTAAGTTTTCTGCATAGTTACCCCGTGCAGCCGAAGGAGGAATATAAAGCTCAGCGGTATTCGATCACTAGCGGGAGTCTGGTTTCGATAAACGTAACGACAAAGTTTTCCATCGCGATACTCCTCGGCACGGCGCACACCTGATCGTTTTTACTCAATAATCACAGCTACAAGCCTTAGGCATCGTTTCCGTCGTGGTTATCGCGGACGAAACGGAGAGGTTCAAGCGATGAAGTACAAAACTTTTCCTACCCCTTCGTATCGACGATAAATACGATTTACGAGTTATACATCTTTACCTATACTTTTTTCCCTTCGTTACCGATATATACGCGACATTTACTCGGTCTCCGTCGATACGGCAACGACGGGATACGCGACATTACGAATTCTACGATAGTAAAACAAACATACTGCTTAAATCGACGGCGGTCACTGACGATAAATAATTCCACGAAGCGCTCTCGTCGGAGATCGCGGAAGGGTATACCATACAAAACTTTACCACCCTTATTTTTTTTTTTTTTCGCTCTTATTTTTCCGCCTCTCCGTCGCTCTCGCGAGTCAGACGATTCTTTATTGCGCTATTCGGTAAATTTCATCCGGTAAAACTCTCGAGACTCTCGCGAGAGAGATACTCCCGTCTCATCTTCGTTCTCTCCGCTCAACGAGTTTCCTCTTTCAGCTTGTATTTTTCTTCTTTCTTCTTCATTCTGTCGGATTCTTTATATCTTTAACAAAAGAGGTACGTATAGGTGGTATCACTCGACGTTTATCGGACTGACGCTCGACGAGTCGTAATATTTCATCACGTTGAAGGCTCATCATGGGAAAAGCTTCCAGCGATTTCGATGTCTTATTTTTTCAACGTACCATTTGTTATACTGATTACTTTACGAGACGATCGGATAAATATCTCAATCTGACACTCCACTTCTCGTAAGTCGCGTGACGAAATCGTTAACGGAATGAGAATAATGTCGAGTGATATTCATTGATCATTAATATATATTTTTTTTTTTTCCCGACAATATATTTATTTATGTATTTTTTCTATGTACCATTAGTTACTTGACGTGCAATTTTATAATAATTTTTTTTTATTTATCCCTCCTGTAGAGATGAAAGTAATTTTTTTTCATTTTTGGTAAAACCATTTTTTTTTTGTCAATAAACAAATTTTGTTACGAAAAAAAAAAAAGTGAAATGACAAATTATTATTTACGTACTATAATCGGAAGATTTTCGTACTTTTTGACGAATAAATTTCAGACTTTAATTTTTTTTTTTTTTTTCATTTTTATCGAATGCTTAATATACATTAGTTATCTTCTAAATTTGGATCGAATTTTTATATCACAAAAATTCACAACTATCGGCATGTAGAAATTTTCACAAGACATCGATTCGTCATACAATTTCTACTCGGGAGGGTTGCAGGGGGTGCAATGCTGGTAATTTTTCATTGAGTATACAGGGTAACAGACCCTCGTTGATTCAAGATCTACTGTGCGTTACTGCGTTATTTTAACGCTTTTCGCGTGAAACCGTTTTCCCGCGGTTAGGGTGTAAGTGTTTGCAGTACGCGCTCGCCGTCGAGAGCGGTGAAAATTTCTCTATCACTATTGTTAATTTCGAACGTCGAGAACTGTACCGTGTTCTACGGCTATTTCGCGCAATGTGTAACCACGGAACGTACACACGCCGCGGGGGTTCCCACGGTCAACGAGCGTAATCCCTATATCCCCGCTTTGTGACACGAAAATTCGCGAGGATTAAGCCCCCCGACCCCTGCAGCCCCCGAACTCTTGGATATTTCGTCCTTTTATGTGTCGCTGTTTCGATAGACCCTTTTACCTAAAATTCTTGTACTTGTATGCGAACATTTTTTTTTTTTTTACGACAACCGAAAGCCTTTGGTTGAAAGCCTTTCGGTAGAAACATCGAAGTATTACTTCTCTCAAACTAATGGTTAGTCCTCCCAACTTAACATTCTTCTCTATTTTTTTAATTTTTTTTTTTTTTTTCTTGACTTCATCGAGAATTTAATTACTTCAAGAACAACGAATATAAACTGTTCCATGGCAAAGACAGGCGTTAGAGATTACATTAACTGCTGATTTTTCAATTCCATTCACGACTCGACTGTTCGCGACGTGCAGCCGACGGCGAAAAGAAATCGTGTTCCGCTGATGTCGGGTGAAGCGTAACAAATATCTGAAAACCGAGAAAATGATAATTTTCGTCGCGAAACATTCGCCAAAAGCTAGTGAACGAAATTTTTGCATCTCTTGTCCCGACCGTCGTCTCAACCCCTATAATCCACTCTGTATTCCTGTCGTCGTTGCGATTTCTTTCTCTTTTTCGTTTTTACTTTTTTTTTAGAGAGAGACAGAGAGAGAAAGAGAGGGAGAGCTCTGTTTATATTTATGCTTCGCTTGTCAACAGTACCCCGCGAGCTGTACAGCATAATTATTCCAGTTCTTAGGTCTTCGACGGTGGGTTGTGCGGTGGTGGTCGTTGGTTTTCTCATTTGTTTTTTTTTTCCTCTCCACTTCTTTCGTGCAGTCGTGCGGAAATTTCGCACGCGAAAAAAAAAAAAAAAAAAAAAATCTCGAAAAAAGAAAAAAGAGCGCAAAACAAGAAAAAAAATGGCTAAACGGTTCGCTGAGCAGTATTTAATTTGTTAATGCAACAAGCATCACGAAAAATAAAAAGTACGAACGCAGAATGACTGAATGCTCAGGAAAATTCTGAAGCAGTTTACATATGCGAGATTACAAAGTTCTTTGTTTGCCGCGAACTATCGAGGCGTTGGTGTTCCTGACGCTGTTTCCGCAAACCGAGAGAAGTCGAGGGAAGTTTGTACTTCCATCGAGCTTCGTAAAATTCCATCACGAAGTTGGAGCATCGGTAGGATTCTGGTGCAATAGACCTCACCGCGAATCGCACGTGTCAAGTGCTGCTATCTCTTGAAGTTTTTTTTATTCGCGTTCTCAACGGTAGCGGTGTATGTAAATAAAGAAAAATAAAAAAAAATTATCCTGAATTCCCGGCAAGTGGGTCTCTGCAAACTCCGTTAAACGCTCGAAACAAAAACGCTTATCGCAACTTTTACTGCGCCACAGGGTTGTGTTCTGTCGGATAGATAAAATATTTCTTCAATATTTTCGCAAAAATACAATGCTGATCTGCGCGTCACGTCAGCGTCCATTAAAATTATTAAAGTTTTTTAAAAAAATTTTCCAAAAAAAAAAAAAAAAAAAATGTCAACAATTTGCATTTCCTAAATAAAAATCTTTAGGGTCCATAAGCTATTTCGCTCGTGTACGTCGTTCAAAGTCATTCAAAATTCTACCATTCAAGAGAGACGCAGGACGCCTGCATTTCCACGGTTTGCGAGGTGTCTAGAGTGTCTCATCTAAGCCCTTCGTAGACGTGCGCGATACGTACGCCTCCTACAAACCTCCTGTCACCCCTTATTCTCAACTTGAAATTGCGAATTTTCCCACGTAGCATTTACAGCGTCACGCATCGCGGAAAATTAAAAATTCAAAACTCACGTGCAACAGTCATTAAACAAGGCATATTCCGCGGTGGTTGGCATGCATATTTCTGCAGGAAAATGGGGTCGTGAGAGAACAGAGGGTATGGTAAGCAGTTTGGTAGCCATTAGTCCTGAGGTAGCAAAGTACCCATCAGTAAAGCAGAAACAACGGCTATGCAACGGCCGTTTCGATTAATTAGTTGACGGTAAATCGATGACGCGAGTCGAATCCGACGCAATATCGAAATCCGCAACTAATCTTAAGATCTTAAGATCTGCCTATCGGAGAAAACTGGCGAAGCTGCGAGCCATGCTGATTGAACGTTCGCGTCTCTTCGCGCGTTTCCTCTGCGGTAGTCAAAGGAACAGATCTTGAGAGTTGAGCCGGTAGAAGGTGCAGAGAACTCGGAAGGAATGGATGTAGAGGACCAGAATAGGCCACCGTCAAAGGCAGTTTGCATCGAAGTTTGAGAGACCACCTGATTTCGCTTGCACGCTCGCATAACGCCTTCCCTCGGTTCGCCTCGTTCTGCCACCAGCGTGGAATAGGGTGTACCGGTAAATTGCTGGAAATTGGTGGTGTAACCCGTCGCGCGCTCACCGAGCGTGAGCACGAGTTTGTACGAGAGCCGTGGAGGAGTCATAGACGTGTTGAGAGTTTCCTAGAACGGAGAAGTTCGCGGTGGCCTCTCTGTAAGCGCATAGCGACGTATTCCGCGTATACCCGGTATACACCGGTATGTTACGGAAAGATATGCAGGGAATGAAGGAATGACGAGGACCAACGTTAAAACTAACGGGAAACCTCGTCAACGCTTTCAGAAATTCCTAATTTTGCCAGAGTACAATTCTGTCAACCATTCTCATTATGCCGTGACTCACATATCTGGTACACATGTTTCGGAAGACCACAATGTGGGGAAATTAATCTTAAAGTGCGATATTGTATTCATGATTTTCTGTATTTTTAACATCGGACAGAAAGAGTGGATGCGTTTGAAATGGTTGTAAAGTCTGTGCTCTTCTGCCATCTCAGCCGTTGAACAGATCGCGAAAGGCGATCAGTTGGACAGCAGGTAGTTCAACAGGCAGGCAGGTGTTTGGTTGGCGGGCAGTTGGAGGGTTTAGAATTTTTTGCTGAGTGTTCTTAGTCCGATGGTTCGTTGATTTTCCGCAGTACGGGACAAAGATTTCAACATTGTATTATAAACAAATACAAATAACTTGGTCACTTTTGCTTTTTATGAATAGATGTATCCTACTCTTTCGAATAGAAAGATAACGAGAAAAAAAATGTTTCATTTTTGAAAATGTTTCCGGTTATAATATTAACTACTTCGCCGGCAATGGCAAAGCGAAAAAACAACCCCAACTTAAGCTTAAACGAAAATATTGAATTTTGAGAAGATCCATTCTCGGGGTGGACTATGCCAAGCAATTTGGAAGTTCACGCCAAAAATTGCGATGCTGCCGTACCTATATTCTCATCAAGTAACTTCCATACACCCAATTTCCTAATTTATTATCCTCTGTCCCTCTCGCATCGTAAGCTCGGAAAATCCGGAGTGAAGATTAATCAATCCCGAAAGTTGGCAAAATCAATGTCGTCACATGGACGATCTCGTGTACCAAAGTAAGCGGTTGAAGAGACTTCGACGACGATGGGATACGGAAGAATCCACGTTGGGTAAGAAGTAGGAGGAGGAAGTGCAGATGAGACAGACACGAAGGAGGGCGTCGGGTCTCCGATTAGATTTGGGACGAAGATGAACGAGAAAAAGCTTCGAGACATTGGAAGGACCGTTATATGAACACAGCAGACGGTGCACGTCTACTGGCCTGCACTGCGGATCTCTTGGCCGAAATCCATGCTGTGGAACAAGTACAACTACTGGTGCCTGCTATCCAACGCGGAAGTGAGGAAGGTGGAGGGCATTGGCGTAAGCGTATTCGCGTGCACGACGAGCAAGAAACTCCCCAAACGGAAAGAACGAAACTGAAGGAGAGTGGAGAAAGCGTGAGTAAGCTTCGAATTCTTGTAGCGTCGTCGTCGCAGTGTATTTCTTGCGGGCGTACGAAACTCTCTGCGGAGGAAAAATAATCCTCCTTCTCCTTGATCCTCCTCTTCCTGTGCACCGTGGCTACAGTGAGGATTTCGTGGCATCCGGATATATACTTCTCCGGTTGTACAACGCGCCACACACGCCGTATGCTGAAGATGCACGAACCAGAACACGCGAGAGTGTGGAAAGATAGATGGAAAAGACTATAGAGAGGTAGAACGGAGGAAAACGATCGTACGTGTAGGTACACCGGTAAACACGATCAATCCTACCTTATCTAACGTTTAAAGACTGCTCTGTGTAGTACACTACGAACAGGAAGTAGAGTACCAGAGCCCATACCATACGATACACCGTTTGTGTACTTCGAGGCACTGAGCTTGCAAGAAATATCTATTACTCGTCTGATAGCATGCCCTTGGAAGGAGTCTGTCTGAACCATACTGTACTAAAATATATACCTTCTAAACCGATAGCGCTCCGAAGTTAGATGACCTAAAGCAAGTATACACTACTCATTCTCGACATTACACATGTTAGCAGAGGCTTCCTATGTACATTCCATATAAAAAAGAATCATCCCCAGGATCTACCTGTAAATAGTAGAGGTAGAGAAAGATCTGCTATGATTCCAGTGATGGTCTGGGTGAAGATCACCGTTGATCTTTCAAGATCTGTCCCTACAGCAAATAGAATCGCAGTGTACGCAAATGTATCCCACCGATACGGAATTCTGAATAAGACAACAAGAACCCAAGCATATATCTCATTACCCGCATCTGTAGGCCAATCGCATTATCATTGGTCGATAGAATAACTGTTATTCCTACTTCACCGCCTATCTCATACCCCCTCAGCCTCGTCCACCCCAACAAAGTATCGGATTTCCGATAACTCATCGGACTCGAGTTCGCGGCACGAGAACCGAAATGCTCTGCGGCGCAAGGCCGCAGGATGAATTGCCTGCAAGGGCACGTTTACCCTCGAGGGTAGTTTCTCATACGGTCAAGACGAACCGCCAGCGCAAATGCCAAAACTACCGCAATAACGGTGACGGCTACATGGGTCGATTGTCTAATGTGCGATGGTACCACAATGCGGAATTTGATGAAAAATGCCCTCTATATAGGCTGTGGTTGATTTAAATACAACTGTACCGTATTGGAATTTTATTGGTGATAATGGAATGATCATAGCGTGAATCTACGATGACGAATTCATCAACTCTAATTGAATCTCGAATATGTCGCACTTGTTTGATGTTGATGAACCCGGATCTGGAGGCTGAGGGGGAATCCCAATAACTGATTCGTTGTTTGATCAGATTAATTAAATGATGAATACATTTTCTCATATGAGAGTTGATAATTTGGCATACATCAAACAGATCCGACGATGTGGATGTGATCAGAATTGGATTCATCAACGTTGGTTCTCACTATGATTATTCCCTTGTCATAGCAAGTAGAGTAAAGACACGTTAAACAATGTTTATCGAAAGTTACATAGTACTTGGATGGAACGTGCGTGCCAACATACCAAACTCCAGTTGCCTCGAATGGCTAGATACGTACAAAGTTGAAAAGCGGAACATCAAGCCTAAGGCGCAGGATCTTCATTTAAGAGCGCACGTTTTGGAACCAGAAACTCCCAACTGTTCCGGTTACGATAGCTATAGTTTCCATGCAGAAGAAGAGGAAGCGATGCGTACAGATGAGAGATCGAAAGAGACGTTTCGCGAGGCAGAGTCGAACGAGGCTAGAACGGCGAGAGAACGAACGATGGAAGAAAGGGGTTACGCTCGTTCAGTCGCTTCCTACGTGTCTGGAATGCAATTCACCGTCGGGATGTGCGCCCTTCCAGCGTTGGAAGGTTGTACCTGCTAGGGGGATGAAGAGAAAGCAGTCTAGTCGCGACTCAGGTCCCGCTAACTGCCAGAACACAGGTAGAACGAGATCAGAAATGGCACGACTCCGCTCTCATTCGAATCTACTGAGTTCGACTCCAGTTTCAAGCTTCGCAACAGCGCTAAACGTGTGTTTCGTCCCCTCTTACTCCGTTTCCGCTAATTCCGGAAGAGAACATGGTCCAATTCGCGTGAAATTGGGTTGTGCGAATGAGGGAACATCGTGTAGAACTCCGATCTTTAACCTTGGCATCAGCTATGGTTTCTAACCGCACTTTTGTTCCTTCCCATTCTTGTGTTTTATGGGCAAAGCTATTCCGTACAATCGACCTGGTCACTTTAAGCGCTAAGCCAGAATCTGTCGTCGATTATGGTGACTTGGGAACCAATCGATGTAAGTAAACGGTGCCATTAGTTACTCGTATTGTGGGTTACCTTAGGATTACGGCTCTCTTACGGTCATTAGTGAAAACCAGTTTTCAACTTCTACTGAACAACGGACTGTTGTATGTTCAACTTATGCCTGTCGTTACAATGCTCAGATTTTGCAAATCATGGAATGAACTAAAATTAATGGCGAAAGAGCACAATTCAGCCGATTTAACAGTTGTACAAACTGTAAATGCAGGTCGTGATTTCGCAACAGAAGCATGAAGCCGGGTTACGTAGCATATTCAATGCTTCATTTGACCCGTCGCGAACTCCAGTAACAGCTGGACGAAACGAATACCGTGCCGGAGATTTATCTCGATGGCAGTCGTAGCAAGTAGAACTATTGCACCAGAAGCCATTGGCACACAGTGCACACGATAATATCGTTACGACGAAGGTCTGTTACTGTCGATTGCCAATGGACAGTGTTCTCAATTTATCGTTCGTACTACTACTACGGGTAAATTCAATCTAAATTGACAAAGCCAATCTATCCAGAACTGTACGATCAAGCGGCCCAACGAAACGACGCAGTAGATGCCCCCCGTTTGGAACCTTATCGGTCTTGCCACTTGTCGATTATTCGATTGCAGCTTCTCTAATTGGTATCAAAGATTCTACGTACACAGGTTACTTCCTTTTCCACTTGGTGCCTTTACCCCGGATGCGATTATCAGTGTTCCGGGTACATCGTACACGCGACATCGAAGTCGAACACGGGGTAATTAAATTGGTTGACCGCAATCGTGACCATTGATGGGTAGCAATAAATTGAATAGCGAGGATTGAGTATACTGACCGGTTCGTTCAGGCGATTAGAACGTGAATCGGCAACGCGTCATCCCAAGTATTTACACTCTGCTAACGGGAGATAGAGAATGTGTGAGTGCGATCACAATGATGCGCTATGAATAGGCGTTGTATACTATACATCAACGACGAGTGTTTACACAGTGTGCCGACAAAAAGAAATAGATTTTCCAGCAGACGAGGCGGAAACCAACAAATGACAATGTGAGGTCATGCGTACGCGAGTCCTCGTCGCCCATCGCTGCCCCCCCACCCACCCCCTCCCTCCCCCCGCCACTCCCGCCCATCCGCCGTGCACCCCCTGGCAGGATGCCAAGAGCGCCCGATAAAACACCGTTCTGCGTTTTCATGACGCAACGTAGGTGAGTATTAGGTATATATACACAGTTCTGCAACTAGATATATACATATATGTGAATTTTATATGTACGCTGGTATACGAGAATCGTTTTTTGCTCAGCGAATCGGCATATTGCTGCATGCATGGCGATTGCAGTTGCCGTTGGGTTGGTGTGCGTTACCGGGTAGAGCGTGGTGACCTGTATTCACTATTATACGTATCGTATATGCACAGAATGCCAGAACTCATAATAAACGTATGTATAATTCGGTGAAGTAACCCGTCCCGATGGCCTTCCGTACATTGTTCCATGAGCGCGCTCCCTCATGTAACTATGTATTTACCCCTCAACCGCATATGTATAACTATGCGTATAGATGCGGTACATATTACACATAACAGTGGTGAATAAATAATTTTGGCGTTACACAGAAAGTCGAAAGTCGCTGTGCTCATTTTCAGTTGGTCTCCTCTTTACCCTCCATTATTATTACGCCGTCCTCGTTGCCCCACGGTTCGCAAACGTAATTAATAAAATTAATCGCGCCGAGCAATCCTTCGTTCCGTTTAATGACATTAATGCGCTTTGGGACGAATAAAAATGTATACATGCATATCCGAGTTCCATTAGATGTCTAATTTACTAATAGCGAAACCACAAACTCTTTGCCATATTTTTATTTTTACCATTATTCACGTGTTTAATAAAAAAAAAAAATTAAACATGAGAACGTCATTTGAACGATACTTTCCGGATTAAAAATGGATGAGTTGGAACTATTGGTGGGCGGAAGATAACGCGCGAATTTTGGAATGATCCTTGGATTCGAATAGCGATGTTATCGGTTCTGATGACTTTATAGTTGATCGGTGATGGCGAGTAGGAAAGCCGGCATCTAAACGGGTAAAAGTTTGGTCGATTAAACTCGGAGGTTGAAGGGTCCGAAAGGAAGCGCGACCCAACTGTTCGGGGTGGCAGTGTAAAACAATATCAAAACTTGTGCGGGAGGATCGAGAGAACAAGTCTCCAACGATTGAATGATATTCCGGAGGTTGAAGCCAGTGCAAAGCAGCAGAGAATCGGCCATCTGGCGTTCTACAGCTGCTGGCAGACGTTTGGCTGGTGCCACCGGCCCTGCTGGGGGGTATACGTTGCCTGCATTCGAAATGGCGCTGCTGTAGCGATGCAAGTTCGTCCAGTAAAGCCGAAGGCATAGCTTCTGTAGAAGTGGCCCCGCGGTACAGTACAGGAAGAACCGATGGCAAAGGGGTAACCCAATTCAACTGGGAAGAGAGTGATATACGATAAAGCGACAAACTTATATGCATCGCCACGTTGCGCGGCTGGTTTGAGCCGAATTCAGCACGGAACGAAATGCACGGATGACATCCAATATACTGTTACCATAACGTTACGCGTCAACAAGTTATTCCGAAGAATAAATACACAATAGCGGAATTGAACGGGATCGATAGGCAGTGACCGGAAGTGGAACAGAAAATGACTGGGGGACTGCTCTTCATGCCGCAATTCCCCGATGCGAATCCGCACATGCGCTGATATCAGCGCTGATATCAACGGAATGTCATGCCGTGCAAAATCCAACCGGATCAGCGATAACGCAAACTCGTTGAAAATCGGTGTCGGACAGGTTCGCGCAATACCGGAACTTCGATGAAGAAGACTACATGAATTCGCACAGAAAGATTCACTGTCCCATTCCCTTCTCGTGCTTAGATAGCATGCTATACCAGGTATGATATACATATGTATACCGTGAAAAGTTGAACGAGAGCCAGAAGCAGCCCGACATGCATGCATGCCACGACGGTGTTTATTCATCGAAATTCATCGAGTAAATTTATCATTTTCTGCCTGACCGCAGTGAAAGCATAAACCGGAACAAATCTATGCATCAATGCTTTCGGGTATATCTATAGGTGTTCATATACACATTCGCTGTAGAATTCGCATCTGGCGAAAATGCGAAGTGCTGAAATTTCCCAGATTACCGACAAGTGTTACTTTATTGTACACAGTTTTTGTTTTCGCATTACACAACATTTCGTCTCTTTACGTACCGAAGTACGCGATTTGTGGAAGAAAGAAGTGCAACTGGATTACCTGCAACTTCACGCCATGTCGAATAGCGTAATTCCGTTACGTTGAAATGACTATAGTAGCGACATAGAAGAAAGTTCTCTCAGTGTGTAATGGCAAGACGGACGGTGCTCGCGCGCGTCAGGAAGCCATTACACGAAGGTGCATCCCGCCTGCAGTAGAGAGGGCCCGACCCGCACCCGACCGGCTAGACGTATTACGAGGTCGCTGAGTCCGGGTCCGCAAAGAGGTCAGAGAGACAGGAGAAAGAGAGAAAGGGGGGCGGAAGAGAATCCGGCAGGCGCAGCGCGTTTCGGGATTGCAACCATTCTTCACTCGAACTGCGATAAGGGACAACCGCGAAAACAGCTTGATGCAATGCACCATTCTCTCTTCGTGCCTCGAAAAATCCTCTTCTTTGGGAAACCATTGTAACGCAAAGTTCCGCTCTACGCTTGGCAATCCAAAGAATGTTTTTTCGCACATTCATTCATTTGTACAATCATCGATCAGTGCCATGAGAATCTTAACTTGAAGGAAAATCTCAAAAAGCGCTTCATGCCGCAATCCCGTATCGCGTGATTAACTGAACCTCGTTACTGGCGGAGATCGTAGACGAGGAAATTGTCCATTATTCTGTGCCGTCGTACAGCAAGAGAATTAACCATTGAAAACTTTGCGCTGGTGGCTTCAATGATGTAGCATAATCTGTGAGCTCACGTCCGCACGCGAATTATTACTCGAAACGAATTTCGAAATGGGTTAGTTATTTTGCGTTCCGTTCAAAAGGTCAAAATGGTGACGAGAGGATGAATCCTTACCCTCAATAAATCGCTTTATTCTACGGGGTGAAATATTTTCCATCGACTAACTATTGTTCTACACGGAGAAAAAAAAATGGCAAAATCGATAATTATAGAGGAGCCATTTTTTTGCCATTGAAAAAAAATCAGCGTAGTGCGCGGCTGGCAAAGACTATACCGTGCGTAAGGGGTTAATTGGTTACGTCAACATATTAATTGGTTGGATCAATAAATGTATTTATAAGCCCAACAATCGATTGATTAGGACAACTAGTTAATTGCTTTTGCCAATCAATTAATTGGTTGTCGCCTATTTAATCGTTGCAGTTCGTTGAACGCAACGATTCATTTTATTCTGTGTAAGTGAAACAAGAAATGTTTCGAACTATCTACTCGTCTTGAAACACGAAGCTACGAAGAGGAATTCACAACGACAAAAAGGACTTTGAATGGCGCGCGACGATTTCGATCGATCGCCGATTGGTAAGAACGAATCGGAGCGATTCAGCACTGTTAAACTGGTAACCTACCGCTACCATCGTTTCTTCAATGGCGCAAGAACAATTCAACGAAGACGGAGCACCGGCCCACCGGATACTCCAATTTTCTCTCTGTTTTATAACGCTAAGCACTTTGTCGCTTCGAGTGCTTCGTTCAATCAATCATTCGGCATGGAAACACGACGTGTTTTTAATTGCGTTAATCGAAGTGCCAATTAGGAAACAGTGAGGAAAGGACCAGAATTGTATTTAGGTTATTCATTAACGAGCGGATTTTCAGTGACCCGAGACTTCGAAACCAACAAAATATATAGGATATAAGATCTTTAATTTCCATCAATTATTGCCGGGCGACTTATTCGAATGCCGGGATGACGAAATCTCTTCTGAAATGGCGATTCAGTTGTTACAATAGTTTCGGTTCGTTGAATCCGAAAAAAAATTCGTCAATATCGAGAGGTCACGTCGCCCACTGATTATGGCAATTTTTTGTGCTTTTTTTCGAGATCGTTGAATTCCGATCGATCCATTGCTGGATATCATCGGGTTCTCGACCCTTCGAATTGCAATCTCCCAAACGGCGCAACAGGCCGGAGTACAATCGATCAATAGAAACGAAACGAGAATTGCCTCCTCCACGCACTTCTCCTCGAGTACGATGAAACGAGAGAGTGGAGTTTTAGTTGGGTAATTGAGATAATGGACATTTTAGCAACGTTCACCCACTTCAGTACGTACGGTCTTCGAATGTTTCCCTCATCGTCCAATTATTTTTTTACGGGTTTACCGAATTCTGCTGCTTGCCTCGTTGAGGTTTATGCTTCACTCAACTGTTTCACTTGAACCCATTTTTTTTTTTTTTTTTTTTTTCTTTTTTAATTTCTGTTTCTATCCGACGATTTTTTTCATTATTATCCTCGATTTGTTTTTTTTTTTTCTTTTTTCTTTTTTCTTTTTCAATCAATCTACAACGGGTGTTACAGTTGATGAGTACGAACCATTCGAATATCGAAAGCGCAAAAACACTCTCGGAGTCCCGTAACAACACTCGTACTCCCGATAACAGAAACAGCGGCCGTGTCGAGCATCTCTTTGCGCTCCAACCTCTGCCCTTCTCATTTTACCACTGTTCCGTACGCGTTCGTTGGGACTCCTGGGACTTTCACGGCTTCACTCGTACCATTTTCCATGTTTCCACATCTTGAATTGTGCAGGCAATTAAGTGAACGACGTGTTCTCGGTGTCGTTGCGGTGTCCCTTACGGGAAGCGAAGGGAGGTCGGGGAAGCGGCACGTAGTTATGCGAGAGAGTTTGGCATAACGTGGCTTTCCAGTTAACACAATCGAAAGACAATTATGCGAAATCCTGGAGAACTTACGGAGTCAAAAGTTACAATGGAAAGCGGAATAGTGGTGCAAAGTTAACTGGAGATTTTAGGTTATGTATTTCGGAGTAAATTCGACAATTATTGACGATGTAAGTACATCTCTGTGACATCGCGATCTCGAATTCAACGATAAAAAAAATCCTTATTTCTTCCCCGTAATGCTTAAACATTTAATTTTTCAAGGCAATCAAAAAAGTTTTAGATTCCATTCATTGCTATTTTTGCAATTATTATCCTCGTTTTTTTGCTTTCTCTTTTATTCCATTTTTTATAACCTTATCTTCGATTATACGACTACTTGCCGATTGCGCGCAGTGAGTAAAGCAGTCTACGAAATGACTTACCATAAATGTGCACTCTAATGCCATAAAATGCCACACGCATTGGATGGAATAATCGATTTTTTTTTTTTATTACGCGTATTTCCACTATCCCCGGTTTTCCTTGCTACAAAAGATTATACATGTATCTTAACTGTATGTTTGCGAAAGGGTTTCATTCGTAAATAAACAAATAAATAAATAAATTTTACGGGGTGCGGTACTTCTCGGTATACGAGGCGACAGAAGTAATAACTGTGGACAGTACCCCTTTAAGGGTACCAAACGACTCGATAACCTAAGATCGCAGGTCTCTATAGTTCCGTCCTTATGGTTCCGACATGTTGCAAACGGAAACAGAAACAGCAGTACCAGAACAATCGACAACATCGACGCGCAACGCTGCCTCGTTCTCGGTCCGCTGGATCCTTGTGATCTCTCTGACTTCTCGCTTCTGTTCGCCTGTACGTAACTACTACCGCGAAGCGCGCATTACGAGCCTTGATTATTATCGAATCTTGTACACAGAGAGATGGGGCTGAGTGGGGGAAACTAGTTTCACGTTCGAATTGCCAATTCCACGACAACGGTAATTGGCCTGACAATGGCCGCAACCTGGGCAAACGGTATAACGATCGTAAATGCTACCGCTCTTACCGCTTTCGTCCTCCGTCTGTTCTGAACTCAACTATATCGTACCGAACGACCATTCTCTTTACCGACTATTCTAATAATGAAGTTCAAAGAAAAATAATGCTATATGCGACATTCAGACGGGCGTAGCGCTGTTTCGCTGTAATTTTGTCCCTTTTTACCATTTTTTTTTCTACGTCATGATATTATTGCCGTTCACAAGAGACCGAGGGGTGCAAAACATCGTAAAAAAAAAAAAAAAAAAAAAAAAAATTTCACGGATATTTTTCGGCAAATATATGTCACACCACCAATTTCCACGATCGATACATTAATTATATGAAAATTCTGAAATTAATATATTTCGGCAATTTATATATCAAAGAAACTTCTACGGCAATGATAATGAGGCAACAGCTTGAAAGGATCCGGGAGTAAAATAAAATTTGTTCAGCTAATTCAGCGGGTGTTTATTCTCGTTGTACCAACACGGCTCGAAGAAAAATATGTGCGAAAGGTAAACGACGGTGGGAGGTGTGAACTCGAAGGGAGTTGGGAAGGAAAGCACAGCGAAAGAAAGCGAAGAAGTCGGGGATATAGGGGAAGCGAGGTACGCGATAGGTTGTTCATTAGACGGCTCGCTTAATTGAGTTTGCAGTTTTTAAGCGCTGCAAGAGTAATAGAAGAGAGGGTGGGGAAGGGGCCAAAATGTTCCGTAGTTATAAGTAGAGATCGCGCCAGAAGCGGAAGTACCAGAAGCAGATTCTCGAAGCTTGCGAAAGCCGCGCGCTACTTGCGCTATCGACGTCTGAGATCTAACTGCGTTACTGCACCCCCCCCCCCCCCCCCCTCCCCCCCTTTTCCTCCCCTATTCCTGCAAGAAATTAAGCCGTTATCTCTCTCTCGCTCGCCCCCTGTGCGCAAACGAGGCGTCTTTTGACCCCAAATGCTTCGTCGAGACTGTTCTCTTATCCTCCACTTTGCTTTCCTCTTCGGTATCACGAATGTCCTCGTGTACCATCTGTCGCCTCTCTCCTTTTGGCTCTTGTTCGGCTCTCGTGTACCTGAGACGATTCGGTATAAATCATAAGTAGCACCGGATCTACCGGTTTCGTAAAATATCTTATTATATCAAGAGATTGGACAGTCTTTGCGACGAAATTAAATAAGTTGCGTAAAGATGGAGGACATTCCGTTCCAACGAAATAACTGTCAGGTATTTCTTGTACAACGATAATAACTCGTTTCCACCGTCATAATTTGGATTATTAAAATAATATAATTGTACCGACGCTCGGTAAAGTTTCAAATTCTAATGGAATCTTTGCTTTCGCTGGTAAAGATAAAATGGCGAGGGAGAGGGGTGCCGTTGAATCCCGCGATTCTCCTTCTATTCCGACAACTTCATTCTCGTTAGCAAATATATTTCAACTGCAACACGGACACGAAGTTAATTTTAATTTTATTCGAGAAATCATAATTTCTTCGGTTTTTCCTCTTCGAGTTTTACGCCGTCATCCGTCGTTACGGATTGGCATTGAATTGAAAAACAACGATCATGCGATGATCTATTCTAAACTTCGGAATATGGACGCCCCGTTGCTATCGCTTTGAACTCATTTGACCCGAAAAAAATTCGAAATAATGGCAAAAGCGACGGCGCTGATATTATACATATGACGCGCGGAAAAACATATATCGCTGAGTATTTTTTATGATATATCCAACATATATATTTTTATCGAAAAATTCTATGTTACGGATATATTTCGAAATATATTTCTGCAAATATCTTATATAAAAAAAAACCCGAATTTAATATATTTTTAATAAATTTTCGGCATATATTTAATTTTTCGGTGGGGGAGCAGTGATTCTTCTGTTCAGCTGCGAGTCTGACGATTTTTCTAGACATTGAATTCATCGCAGATTCGCGACGTTATTTCTCATTGTTAAAGTGACGCGAAGTTGTGGAATCGATCGCAATAGTTCGGCAATTCGCGTCATTTGCTTTAGTTGCGATGGAAGCGTTGCCACTCTTCTTATGTCTGCGTATTTTCGATTAAATGGTAAATGCATCGATTCTTACAATGTTACTTTTCTTTTGTACTATATACACGCGTGGAAACGTGTACGGCAAGAGTTTTACGCCCTCTTTTAACCGCCGGGTTAGACGGTTCAGTTTCTCCATTCTCCTTCCTTCGAAATTCTCGAAGCACGCGCGGCGCTACTCCAACGCCGCGAATTTCTCGAATACTTGTCTCAATTTGCTGGATAAATGCTTCACATATCTTGCCACGGTGCGGAAGAGATCTCGAATGAGACAAAGCGAACGGAAGCGAAAGAGAATGGTACGGGAAATCGAGAACGCGCCCTTCTCGAGAGTCGCGGTAGCGCTCCGTTTCACGATGGGAACGTTATGAATAATATGAGTTTTAAGCTCAATTCGGAGCGAATGACGATAAATAGGACGAACTTTCAACGATAGAAGTATCGAAGCGAATAAAGCAATTATTGAATAATAATAATAAAAAAAAAAAAAATCGTACCGAATTTTCTGTTTTATCGATATTATGCACACATTACGTTCGCCTTAATAAGCGGGTTATTCTCTCCGTGTGATAAAAAAAATAAACAAACATTTGGCGCGGTAAACTTGAACATTGACGCGCCGTGTTGTTTGCCTTCGTCGTCGCGGAATAATAGAGTCCAAACGGAGTTAATACGCGATGTGAAAGTATCGATAACGATGAACGTTTCACAGTCGACGGCTCGAGTCAAATACCAATGTATCTGCTTTGGTGTATATTATGACGAAACGTGTAAAAATAATTTTTTTTTTTTTTCAAGACTCATAATGAGGATATCGAATGCTGCAGATACAATGTATATAAATCGCTAATGTTTATTCGAATTTCCAATGTCGCTGCAATTCGTAACATTATTTATTTTTTTCTTACGAAAAAAATTACAAAAATGGTAACTTGGAAAAATTCAGCAAAAAATTAAATACTTTGAAATTTCCTCTTTTAATTATGACGAAGAAAAATGTTTTTTTTTGCAATTATTGATATATTTTTTTTTTCCCTATCGCACATTTCTATAAATAGCAAAACGGGGAGTTATTTTTGCTGAATCGTCGAATCTTTGCATCGAAATAATAATCGATCGATTTCTTATCGCAAATGAGAAAGAAATCCTCGTAATACTATCCCCGGGCGTCAGCTTTCCGATACTCGACTGATCGAGAAGCGTTACATCTTTGTCTCGTCGATAAATGATAGCGTTCGAGTTGACGATCTTTAAGGGTTGAAGAAAACGTCGGGGGCCGGGCGAGTAGAACTCGGAGGGTTGGTAGTGCAAAATGTTACGTACGAAGCCGAAGAAAAGTAACGAGAACTCACCTGATTGATGGCTGAGGACGGCTATCAGGGGCCAAATGGCTCGCAGCCACTTTCTGCGGTTCTCCTTCATGATGCTATTTTTCCTTCTCGGATGCGCCCTCGCGCTTTCGTCACAATTGGCGAAACACACGGACACTTGTACACCCGGTGCGCCCGTCCGCACCCTTTATTATCCCTAATAACGTTACGATACACGATCGGAGGGGTTTAGAGGGATTAATAAGCGGAGGTTATTCTTCGGGACTGCGACGAGCGACACACTTCGGTATCTCTCGTCGTTAGTCACTTATAAACACCCCGGAAATTGAATAATGCATTATCATCGCTGGCGACATCACTCGCATTTTCATTCTCGTCTTTAACCGAATTATTATTATTATTATTATTTTTTTTTTTTTTTTCTTTATTAATCTTTACCACCCCTTTATTATAGCGCCATCTCAATCACCAGCAAAATATGAAATTCTCACGAAACTTATATAATTTTTATATCCTTTTTCAAGTCTTTTTTTTACATCATTTTTTCCACAGCACTCACTCAATTTTTTATACGTTTATTTTTCCTCCCTCGTTCGGTCCGCCACTCTCAGGAATATTGTTTCTCCGTTGGATTATATCCCGCGCTGTGCCCATTAACCACCGCGAAGCTTGCAGCCCCGGAAAAAAAAGCGTTTTAATTTCAAGCTTTCCTTCCGCAGGAGCTTTTCCTCCTTTGCACAGTTTCACCCTCTGGCGCTGAAGTGCCCCGGAGAATGAGTAACGAAGACGACGGGGCAAACTACAGAGTTTCGTGTCCGACGGATAAGTGTTGTACCCCTTAACCGTCGTCTTGCGACGTGCTCTTCTCTCTGCCGAACGGGATAACGTTTTATCCTAAATTCTTCCTTTGATCGCAATTTCGTGCCACGAATTTATTCCGCGTATTCTTTAGTCCACTTTAACGATTCACAAAAGAAATACTCGTAACCACTGTTTCGAAGATTTTGGGGGGAAAAAAAAAAAAAAAACAGACACCCACCACCGCCCACCCGCCCTCTCGTGTAATCCTTCGTTATTTAACGATCTTTCCTCGTTGATTTCTCGCGTTGTAACGAAGATTCACCCGATGTAATAACTAACCACTTTCACTACTCGACGATCGTAATAATGGGGTTATGTCGTTCGTTAATAATTCGCCGTTTACTCGATTGTCACTGCGCCGAGTTAATAAGGACCACTTGATCGATGCAAACACGATGCACGAATACACTTTCGCATCCTCATCCTGTGTCTCGCATTGAAATTCTCCGCGCACCCTCTCGAATCACTGTAATTTGCTTCGACGTCACGTACACAACGCCGTATACTCAGCACTCGCTTCGTATATATATATATATCTATAGATATATATCTTGGCGTTTACCTCATCACACTGAACAACGTCTATTGGGTTTCGACGCGTAATACCCCGTTCTCTCTCTCTCTCTCTCTCTCTCTCTCTCTCTCTCTCCTTGTTTCTCGTTTATACACCGATGTACAATCGCGATACGTATGATTTATTTCCGAGACAGTGCGATCGCTGTTATACGACCCGATCCACTAACGCTGCTTCCACTTATATCAGCGAGAAACGCGCGCGTATCGTTTTACCGTTTTTTTTGTTTTTTTTTTTTTATCTATTTGTTGTTTATTTTGGTGATAAAGAGGTTATCGTTCAGTCGGAGTATCGCAGTCGAACTCCGCCGCAGTTTTTATGTTGGCGTCGACGACGCATTGCCTCGAAATTAATTTTTATTTTTCTTCGATTTTTCTCACACTGAGAAATGTTAACCGGCATTAATCAGTTCGATATTGTTTCGCGCATTATCGATATATTTCGATCGATCGTCTTCCTCTCGATATTTCGTTCAATCCATGTCTCTCGGTGTGTTACCGTTTATTCGGATATCTGCAACAGAAAAAATGAAAAAAAAAAAAAAAAAAAAAACAAATTGTTAGTGACGAGTTTATCGAATTATTCGTTGATTCGCTCGTTACGGAGTGGTGGGGATTCCGTGACAATGAAGTATAAATATTCGCAAATTATATAATTTTTTTTTTTTTTTTTTTTTAAGTTTATGAAAAAAATATTAAAAATATAAGAAGTTTGGCATTTTAATATAATTATTATATTAATATATTAATATATTAATACTATAAATCGTTAAATTTTCGGTTGCATATATTTTCAGAAATATATTCCGAAATATATCATTTTTCGACGAAAATATATTGCATTTATAAGAGATATATTTTTCATATAATTTTTTTTTCTATATCGTCTCTCGTTGCTTCGGCAATAAAGAGACAACGGAGTCTCGGGAGCGGAGCTCGTAGAAGCTCCCCGGTGGTGTTAATTAATCAATGAATCATAATTGATCGGACAGTATCGGTCGGGTACAAGAGACCTCCGGGCGAAGGGTTGTTTACTCCATTAACCTCTCGGACGTGTACTCGGGTATCAGACCCATGGAGAGTGTTGCATATGCCACAGTGTTGTACGCCAACATATATGTTTAATGTCTGTGTAACTGTACCACACGGTTATACTCTGCCCGGCGCGCGATACCTCGCAACATCTTCCATAGAAACGTGTGGTCTGTTGGCCCGTATTGACGAAGTTCCAAGACTTGTCCCTGTAGAATCGGGTATCAGCGTGTGTGTCTATCGTATTGTAAACGTCGCCTGAAACCGAACGAATCCTCATCGTCGGACGGGTCGATAGCCTCTATCGTCGGAGGCGCGCGGAGTCGATGGAAACTCTCGGAACCCGAGACAGAGAAGAAGATTTCGGATCGAACTTCAGCGGACCGAATGCAAGTTCGAGAGAAACGATCGGCCGCCACCCCCTCACCTCCCCTTTCTCTCGAATGAATCAAGAATCTTCGAGACGCGGATCTAGTTTTCGCCTCCCACTCTATCCTTAAAGTTTATCGTTCACAGGATTCATCAAAAATTTCACTAACGCGAATAGCTACGTTCTGTTATTTATGAAAAGAACAAAGCTATACAAAAGTGTATATATCATTTATATCATATATATAGCGTATAATACACGATATATAGTATAATAATAAAAATAGACGATAAGCGCGATGTATATAGCTGCAAATGAAATTTGCACATTGCTTTCTCATTCTTCCCGACTTCCATTCTTTGGGATGGAGTACAATAGGAATAAGAAGTATATATATACATATATATATTTCAAACACTGATAAAGTGTTCATATAAACTCGGATCTTGAGACACTTGCGAGATTCGGCGTTCCGCCGTAGTGTGGAACTACTCTGTTCTTCCGGCACTTGGAGGTCCAGTTCTCGGATAAGTCGCCATAGAAAGCGCTACCAGCGACACCGGTTTCATGCACCGTTCGTCCGTTCACCAGCCCGCGTCGAAAGGGAGAGGACAGACTGCTGAATAGCAAACGGATGTAACTTCGCAACCCGCTGCTTCGCAAGCGCTCGGCATAAGCATACGAGTTGCAATGGGAAGAGCATCAGCATCAAGCGAATTCAGAGTTGGAGGTGTTTTGCCAGAGAGAGCTTCGCTCGCTCTGTCTCTCGCTTTCTCTTTCGTTCTGCCTTTGTGATATGCCACGGCGTGCTGCACCCTATACGAGCCTCGAATTTACCTCGTAGACCCTAACGACTGTCGGGGATTGAGAGTGGAAGTGAGACAACTCCCGCCTCCGAGATTGCGGGACGAGAGAGATAAGGCATCGATAACGATAAAAGGGGTTTATTGCGAAAGTTCAACGGCAAAGTTTTCTACCGATCCGGAATAAAAAAAAAAAAAAAAAAACTTTGTGTACATCCTGTTTAGTCGATGATGAAAATGCGGAAAGACGATGAGGAAAATCGAGAAAATTAGTCTTCCGGCTAAACATCGATAATGATGATTTTTCTTTTTTCTAATATATCTCCGAAAATTAAATTAAATTACGATACGGTAAGTTTAAGATACCGTTTTGCGTGTTATGTATTGATTAACAAGAGTGCAGTATGCGGGTTTTGTAGGGCTGTTATATCGGTACGTTTTCAGCGATGTATAATTTGATAGGTTATGTTACATTCTGGATGCATTAATTACGAATGTTTCTCCGTAACTTACTGTTATCTGGTTTTTGTTACCAGCCAAATATTGCTACGTATTCGTAGAGTAAATAAAACAAAAAATTATATCGCAAAATATATCTGATATATCAAATATATTTTTGCCGAAATATTGGTATATTACCGACTTATTTTCCGAATATATCTGCAAATATATGCCGTAATATATGATATATATTTTTCCAATATATCTGATATCAATCAACACATTACGTAACATAGAGGATTCGAGAAAAAACGAAACTAAGTGAAATCCTAAAAAAAAATGTCTCGATCGACCGAAAAGTATATTTTTCATAGAAACTGCTGTTTTCACGAAAAAAAAAAAAAAAAAAAAAAAAAACGCAAAATGGCACGATTACGAAGGGCAAAAAAAAATTACGGGATACGATCCGCCGCTGCGGAAGACGAGATTGAAGATCGGTTTGGTTCCCTAACAAGGGATCGGTAACTGAGAAACGGCGCTTCCATTAGGGCGCTTATGTGACATCGCGAAAAACTGGGGGTTAAAAAAACATTTCAGCTGAAACCCTTCGTTCTATGAAAACGACGACGTGATTTTTACGTCGACACCCGGGAAATCCAGGCTTCGCGGTTGGCTCTTTGAATGGGGACGTGAAAATCGTGACGGGCATTTTTTTTTATCGTCTGGGGTGCACATGGGTGTATTGAACTTATGGGTTACATTGATTGACAGTTTGAATGACGGCCGACGTTTAAATTCAGATCCTCACCCGCCTTTGATATACAATCCGTGCGCCAATGGAGGGGCGGGATGAGGGTGGGGGTGGGGGTGGGAGGAGGGAGGGGATGAGGGAGAGATTTGCCATCGGTATACTGAAAATTAACGGTCCACCGAGGATATAAATGTCAATTCTTGTATCTCGTTTTGTTCAGTATATTTTGTATGCCGTTCACGTGGCGGCAATAATTTTTGGGGTTATGTTTTATCGCGACTCAAAGTGAATGTGTCATTGGGAGCAATTGTATGAACACCAATGATGTAAATAACATACGAATATCTCGAATATTCAATCCTTGTCATTAAAATTTGTTTCTATTTAACTGGTATGCAATAAAAATTCGATATGGCGATCAGAAAGCGATATATACGGATAGAAATTTAGTACGTGAATGAGTAGTTTCCTCGATAGGTGTACAACCAAAATAACATTTTCGCATGCATCAATGTGTACTATCGTACATATAGTAGTGGGAGTATTGGCAACGAGAGCGAACAGCTCATCCACCTGTGTAACACGATTCTCACGGGCTACCAGACCCCTCTGGGCTTTCCGCGGCTGAGCGAACAACCCGAACACCGGTCACGTTGATGTATAAAGAGTGTCAAGTATTTTCCGCGAGATCACGAACGATGTTTTTTTTCCACGGATGTTTTTTTTTGTTTTCATTTTTTTTTTTTTTTTTTTGTTATTATTCTTTATATTCGCCATAGCTACTTTTATTTTCTCAAAAATATTTCATGCCGTAACACCTTGTCACGTTTGTCAGTGCGGCTGTCTCGATAAAAAATGTATCGTTATGGGGAATTTTAAAACAAATAGATCGTTCGGAAAACAACGGAAACAAACAAAAATTGCAAAAAAAAAAAAAAAAATTCGTTGCGACAATTTATTATCAGTTCTTTAAACTGATCGTTAGTGCTTCCGATTGATCATTTTTTTCAGTGTCAATCATCGAACTGAATATTCTTGGATAATTTTTTCATTCACTGCAAAAATCGCGGATGTAACGCTGATTTTTCGATTGATATTAAAATAATTGAAGATTTTTTTTTTTTTTTTCAAGTTAATAGCGCAAATTGTAGAATATTAAATAACAATAAATATTATTGATAATAATAATATAAATAGTAATATTAAGAAGAATTTTGAATTTTTCTATTATCTTAAAATTGCATTATAATCTTATATTTCGCACACTGTACATTTTTAAATAAAAATCAATACTAATTGTACCTACAGATAGGTGTCTGAGTGACTGCGACGTCCCTTTAAGATGCAAAACGCTTCAACAAGCGATGTACGGAAGCGTTAATGAAGCGTACGAAAGACACTGTTTACTTAGCGACATTAAATCCATAATCGTCATAGCTGAGGTATTTTCGTTGAATTCAGAATAAATGTAATCATAGCATCGCCCGTACAACGTTATCCCGACGGATTAATTAAATGAACCGTCCGAAAAAAAAAAAGAAAAAAAAAAGTTTGACAACTCTACTTTCGTAACTTCGCGAAACGAAGGAGGCAAAGAAGAGCCGTAGATGAAGAATCGCGAGAGAAGAAAAATGTCGCGCTAAAGAAAATAAAAGCTCCGTAAAGCCGGAATTTATTTTTACGTAATACAGAGGAGTGTCGTGTATTTCCGCGTAAACGTAATATCGAAGTGGTGCGTTCCAACGAATTGGAAAGTCGTGTACTGCTGGTAAAAGATGAAACGAAGGGGGTACAGTAGGACTGTCGGTTCGCTGCTTCTGCCGTTCCGGAAAAGCGCCCTCTCCCTCCCCTTTCCCCTTTTCCACCGGCACCCAAACTGACGACGACGATTTCAAAGAGGAACACACACACGCGAACCCTTACACTTTGCTCTGCGGACACAGGAGTTTCGAAGCAAACACCGAGAAAGTGAATGAAAGTAGCGAAACAATTTTTCTCGAGGACTTGGGAGGGGGGGGATGAAGCCGAAACGGCAGTACCTACTCCAGTGAGTGCACGAAATATACAGAAGACTCCACTCGGTAACGATAGAAGCGGCGGAAGAAGCTAACATAGAAAAGATACAAAGTCTATCGAGTGACTATGGAAAAGCAACGATGGGGTTCGATTGGATACAAAGCTTTGTTGTACCCGAGTTAACGACCTGCCGAGGCTAACGGCGTAAGGGATGAAAGGGAAAAAACGTGTGTTACACAGAATTCGCGACAGCCACTTGTAACAATCGACTATTTGCGCCTCTTTGCCGTACCGATTGTTTTGCTCGCGCAATGAAGGACTCGAAGAAAAAAATTGTTATGACACTATCGCGCAAAGCTCTTTGAAGCGTTACCCGGCGGTCACGAAGGAACGGTCGCGGAGAAAGGGGGTCGATTCTCCTCTACCGAAACTTCTGAAAGCCGTCTCTCCGTCTTCTTGCTTCCTCTGGGTCTCTGCACGCCGCTGTGCACACCCAAGAGTTGCTCTCAATCGAGTACAACACTCTGCACTTCGCGCTCAGTTATTTCCGCGATCCAACGAGGATAGGAAAACGCGGGACTTCGCAAACTCGGCTATTGCTCCGCAGTTGTCGACTGCACAATCGGACAACGACTGCACAATCGAAGCTATTGTTCTATTCGAATTTACCATGAAATACGCATTCTTTCATCCGGTTAACAAGGTTTCCAATGTCTTCTCGTCATTAAATTTAATTAATTCGTTGATTTAAAATAATGCGATAATAATCGATGAATTTTAAAAATTTTATAATCGAATTATACGTTTGCTGTGATATCGAATTTTTTTTTTCATTAATTTGCGAAATTCAGTGAAATATCGTAAAAAAATATTGACGAAGTCAAAAATCTAAGATTTTACGGAAAATTTTATTGTCATTTTGCAATTTAATGTACGATAACAGATTAACGAAAAAAAAAAAAAAAAATGACGTCCGATCGAACGTATCGACAAATTGAGTGATAAATTGGCATTCATTTGAATTTGTGATTATTATTTTTTTTTTTTTCGATATGTCGATTATTTCAGCGAAATATTGAATTTGCATCGACACATTTTCCTAATAAAAAGCATCGTCTGTGAAATGGAATTTCGCGATTGCGATATGTTACTCATTCGCGAAATTCATGAAATGTATTCATTTGTGAATTTTATATTCTGCCCTTAAGGGCGCACCGATGATAGGGGTTCACTTTATAACTTTTAATTTAATATATTGGAAAATCCTATATTCAAATGTTTTTTTTATTCAACGACAAAAATGTCGAAAGCTTCCAAATTACGAAACATCGCAGCAGTATTGCTGTTTTTTTTTTTTTTTTTTTTTAATCCAATCGCACGCGAAGTCACAGTTAAATATAACCGATTTAAGGGTAATTCAGCTCCTCGAATTTTTTTTTTAATTTTTTTTTTTAACAAATTATTTTTGATGAAATAATTCTTCGCCGCGGACACGTCGCGGATAACTCGCGTAACTTTTGAACGACAGAAAATAACTTAAGCGTTAGTTTTACCTGTCCGCTCAATCGTGAATCGTATCGTATCACAATAGTTGCATTAAAGCCAATGCGTGAAACAAATTGTCACCGAATGCAATATGCTTTTAACACGATAAACCCGAGTGTCACAGTGGTCTATTACATATTCAGTTGTTACCCATGTTGTAGTTCCGAAAACTATGCCGAGAGTTGTAACTGTCAAGCGAAACAAGTGAAAACTGGGGAGAGATGGAAACAGAGTTAACTAGTTTCGAGCGCATTGCAATTAATTTCGAAGCAACCGACTACGGAGTCGCGAAGGGAAATAGGACAGTTGACACCCACGGGAAAGAAAAAAAAAAAAAAAAAAAATTATAATAATAATAATGGTCACTTTGGAATTGATATTAATTTTAATTAATTACCGGTTTTTTGATTTTTTTCAAAATTATTTGGTAATTCTTAATTACCATTTATAGAAAATATTGAACGTCGATCGTTGTTTCACTGCCTCATGGGTACTCGATTCACGTTCCCTCGTTACGCGCACTTTTATCCACGAATCACGATCAGTGCGAACTATTTAAATTTCTTTTTTTTTTTTGTTTTTTAATTTTTAACACAAGCCAAGTGATAGACTCGCTTGATACCGCCCGCGATATTACGAGTCGCCTGAACCCGCGTGACGGTTTGTCCGCGACTGAGCGCTCGCGGACCAACCCTCGCGAGTTCCCGTTTCCACCGCCAGAGCGTTATCGCATCCCGAGTCGAAGCCATCCCTTCTCCGGCAACCCCCATCCGACAAAAACAAGTCTGCTTTACGCATTCGTACACCTTCTTATGCGCTACTACGCGAAGTGGCCACATCCGTGTCGTACGTTATTATTTGCGCAAAGCGATAAATTAACGCGATGAAAATTTATAAATGTTTACGAAACCAATGAGAAATTATTAATGGATTTTAATGTGAAATAAAAAATCACTAAATACATAAATAAAATGTATACAAAAATAAAAACATTAATGTTTTTATTTTTTTTTTCTTATTTAATTTAAATTTTATAAATATATTTATTTTTAATTAAATAAAAAAAAAATTATTATAGAAGGTGTGACACCGATTAAATTGTAAAAAGGGTCGATTGCCGTCAAAATAAATCAATTGAAAAAAAAAAAATTGAATTTCCAATATTTCGCATATTTGAGACGATAATCACGATTCCGAAATATCTACCAATTTTTATCTTATGAAATAAACGAGAATTCGAGTTCTGCGAAGAACTAAATTAACTCGTTCTACTGGCTTGGTATTTAAATGTTTATAGTGAATTTACAGTGAGTTTTTTAATTATTTATTTCGTACGCATTCCCGAGAGCGTATAGTTTTGCCTTTGGTTTCGGTGATCGGTGTACCGTAGCAAAGAGAACGCCGTAACAAAACCATCGTTCTTTTTGCGACTGGTAACGCCGCAGGTATAAGCTTCGCTCGCGCTTGAACGAGCCAAAGGGCTTTTGCTCGTAGTCACTTCTTGCTTCAACCCCCGGCACGAGCTAATTATTAATTAATTTCTGCTGGATGGTACCTGAACTTACCGCTTGTCATGTACCGATAACCGTATCCCTTGTTACTTAAATTCCCTTCTAACTTGACTTCTGTGCATAAATTTGCTCCACAATGAGTTTTCGACGATTTTATATTAAAAAAGAAAAAAAAAAAAAAAAATCAGACATCGCCGAGGCGAACAAAATGAATGATTCGTATAAATTCGATACGTCAAAATACTTTTTGTTACGAATTAATAATGAAACAAAAAAAAAAAAATAATGGCGGTACAGGAATTCGATAAATCGAAAATTACGATGTTTTTAAAGAGGAAATTGAAAGTATACTATAAAATATCATCATATAAATTGTAATAGTTTCCAATTTCATTAAATTATTTAATAATTAAAAATATATTTTTATTAATTGTTAAATTAATTTTTAACTTTGAAAGAACTCATTGCCGTTGGATATCATAATTTTTAATAATAAAATAATTATTATTTCATAATTTTTAAAAATTCAGTATAATTCGTATATAATTTTGTTGACATATTTTTTATTTTCATAGGGATAAAGTAATGTGATTTTAATGACGATAATTTGTCGGTTACTCAACGTCGTGATAATTACTATGATTAGTAATAACGCCACCTAAAGTATGTTATTTTAATGGTATCCAAAACCACGCTATGGCAGTTGCTCGATATATAAAAGCGAAACGTTTACGGAACTTTGGGTGTCGGTAATCATCGGTTTTCTACGTTAGCTTTGCGGTATCGAAGGATCGCCGTGTCAATGGTCGACGGTAAACATTCGACGACTACAGCCACGTGTATCGTACGACGTACGATACTTAAATACCCAAAACTACGTCGAGTCGCAACATTTTCTCTGTCATCGCGGCGACGGCAACGCATTACGAACCGAAGGAGGGGAGATCCCCTGATGGCGTTGCTTTAACGCCGAGTGACGATTATTTCCTCACGTATATGAAATATATAATTTATATAAAAAAAAAAATTGAGATATATAATCGACATTTAGATTATATGTAACTATATAAATCATTTATTTACGTTTTATGTAAAATTCATAAAATAATATCGTAAAAAAAAAAAAAAAAAAAAAAAAAAAAAATTCATAAATTTTTTTCGCATGGGACAGAACTTTTTTCGTTATATATAAAAATATATCTTTCATATATTTCAACATTTATTCTCCGCGTCTCAATGACAATTATCGAAAAAAAAAAAAAAAAAAAAAAATCGGTAACGGCACGCCGATTATTCTTAAATTAACGATTGGGTCTGTCGGATAAAAAAATTCGCGAGAATTATATTCTCTCTCATGAACTTTATCGTCGCGAACCAATGGTTACAAAAACGTCTCATCTGAATACTCTGTTGTCTATATTTGGACAGAATCCAACCTCGTCCGACATTTTTTTCTTCTTATCAAGTTAAGTTCGTTTCCAATGTAATCATTTATTAAAACGTCGACAACTCTTACGTCCTCCGAGACGGACGATAACCTCCGTATATATAGGTTCCTCGTCACGTTACCGATTCTTAAAATCGTTGAATGAACGAATTCAACGATACGTTGTCCCAAATGATATTTTTGTAACACGAAAAAAAAAAAAAAAAAAAAAAAAAAAAAAAAAAAGTTCTCTAATAACCACCGTACTCTCGTCTCCACTCATCACCGCTTCATTAAAGAATGAAGATTTCAATACATTTCTCATTGTTTATTAACCAACCGCAGAGCATTGACGAAGAACGCGAGCCACAGGAGAGCGATCGCTTTCACAATGCATTCGTCCTATGCGTCCATTCCGATGTCGCGTATAGACGTCCCAATTAACATTTATTTCGAAAAATCCAATGAAAAATACATCGCGAAAGGATTAAAAATTCTTGCCGCAGAGTTTCCTCGACACTTTTCTCATCACCGGTGGATTTGCATAAAGCAGCGTCGGTACCTTCGCGCGGCAACTCGGTTATAAGGACGGCGTAAAATAAATCATGCAACACACTCAGCGTAGCGGGGGAGGGGTGAGGGGGTAGAAACTGAGCGTTAAATCATCGAATGTCCCGTCGTTAAAATGTTCTCTCAATCTTCTCGCGTTGGCACGACACATATATATCCTATATATATATAGTCATCCCGTGGCACGTTCGCTTTTATCATACTAATGACTGTTTACAGCTTCCAACAGTGTCGTAGGGGGTAGTAGTGGACTCGGAAGCCCTATTATCGGTGGGGGTGTGCCTCACGGGAGCGGTGTGTGACAGCTGAGGGAAAAGTAGAGGTCAAAGAGTTTATTTACGCGAATTCGCGGGCCGTCGAATGGTCGTACGTGCCGTTTAGGGGTCGGGTGAGGAGAAGGGGTAGTGGTATGGGGGTTGTAGCGGTTTGAATTGGTGTGGGTGCGGTGAACGCCGCTGAACAACTAATAAATACGTCGGGAATGGGGAAGGCTTGCACCCTGTGGCAGTAATTATTCCATCGGGAGCTTGAAGTCGGGAAGCGTTGCACCGCTGCAATTCCGAGTGCAACTGCAATGGCAGTAGCCGAACGTAGGTACAGCATTTTAGGTGAAAGCTATATAGGAGAGAGGAGGGTGTCTGCTCGTGACTGACTCTACATTCATCCCACATTGGGGTTGTGCTACCGTAGTACATTGTACTATATATACCATACCTACCCTACTATGAAGAGAGAGAGAGAGAGAGGGGAAGGGGGGGGGGGGGGGAGAATACGCATGTTCTATATTGTTATAGCATGAACCATGAAATACACGATCGCTGATAATACGTTGATACTGCGGTGGGCAACTCGGCTTCTCTCGTCCACCGTAACGATATATGTACAGCTGACAGTCGTAAATATGTGGCTTCGTAGCCGGTATACTTACTGGGGGTAGTTGTTCTATATATAGTAGAGCATCGGACCTCGGCGTTCACCTCTCGACTCTCAGCTGAAGCTTATACATGTAGCCGCTTGTACGTCTGGCTTTGACTGGCACGTCTGCCGTGAAATACGCTTCGCGATTGTACCGATAGCGATGACGTTGGAACGCAAGGGTAGGGAAGTGATGGGGGTGAGTCGTAAGGGGTTAGGGGAGAGGGGGAGAGGGGCAATAATGCGAGCAATTTTACAGAAACCGTAAACTGTCCATCAAGAATTGAAGACTCCGTGAATTAGTAGCGATCCATCATTCTTTTTGCTTTAATAATTCTCGAGCATTGAATGGATCTTCCTAATGTATCGGGTGATTATACATAGCATTCATTTGTTTCTTTATCAAACATCGTTTGCCTTCCCGCCAAAGGTTTATACACACAGTGAGCACCGGTTTTTGTATGATAACATGAAAAAATTCAGTGGCTTTCGTGTTATTTATTACGTCGCTGAGATTGAACGATATTTTTACAAACATCGATTGTTATCGTTGTAAAAAAAAAAAAAAAAAAAAAAAATGGTTTAAAATAAAAACTAAAGGGTCGGAAAGATTAGTTACTCGGAATTGTAGTCCGCAATGAAAATTCAGCTCATATAGAAGGAAATCTGAATTACATTTAGTACACAGTGGCAAACGAGAATTTATATATTTCCAATAGCGTGAATCGTGACCAATAGACTGTACCATTATATGGCATTACCTTCCTTGCCTTTCTATACCGGTCAGAACTGTGTAGCGCAGCCAGAGTTGATTACAGAGGCGGCCAGTGGAGGGTACGAGCCGCTCGAAGCGACGACGGCCCGTTGCAAACATCGCGTGCCACCGGTCATTTTTCCCCAGAGGGGTGTAAAGAGTGAACGTGAGTACGGGAAGAGGGATAAAACGAATGAAAGAACGAGAGCACCCGGTAAGAGGGCGAAAGAAATGTTGAAGCACACGTGAAGCCTATGCGATCCAATCACTGCTGAACCACTCGCGTTAAATACCGAAGCTCTTTCGCGAAAGAGTAATAGTCAATGCGGCAACTTGTGGGTTTTTGTTACATCGCTACCCTCCTAACCCCTCTGGGAAAAGACGACGGGAAAAATTATTACGGAGCTTTCGAGCTTAGCTCAGATATCCTCTTCGCTTTCTCGTTACTTTCATCTCTTCCGCTATAATTCCTATGTTCTTCGTGGCGTTCTCATTGCGCGTCTTATTAATTTTTTTTTTTTCATCCCCCTTCAAAAGTTACCGGTTTTCTTCATCTTTTTCGCGTTCTTTGCGTCTTGTTATACGCTTGTAAGAGATGCACCCGACACGTCCCACTGGGAGTCGCGAGTCGCAACTCCCGAGTAAGCAACGAACGAACGAACGAACAAGATCTTCGTCGTGTCCGTCGCCCAGGAGCAACCGCTGAGGAACTCTACCGCTAAATCATAACTACGTATCCGGTTGGAGTAGCGCAAGAAATGAAGACAAATGCTCTCGTAGCCGAGCGCTGCGACGCACACGGGCGATGCCTGAGAGGAGGCGAACGCCGAGTGTTATGAAGAGGAAACGCGATAGCTCCCTGTCTCCGCAGACCGGAAGATGGGACGTGTAGCGTGGAGTAGTTCCGGCGTCGGGACTACGTACCGAATCGTTCGTCCGCTTACCCCTCCGTTCTCTCCGACATCAACGTTGTCCACAATCTGCGTCTTCCATTAAATTCGAAAATTCAACTGCCACGCAAGCGACATGCATATTCAACAATCGCGAATAACAGGTCGCTGAATGCTGAAGGATTGTTATGAAGAAACAAATTTTTTAGTCATTTTTCATTTGATAATATATCTTGTGAAATCTTCCATAGGTACAAAATTTACCGTATCACCGAATTATTCGAGTTTCGTTCGAATTTTCATAAAAAAATACATTGATTGTTTATTTTTTTGAACCTCTGACTGCCTGTTTAGGTAAAAGACGAGAATCATGCGTTAAAAAAAAATTTGAAATTTTTTTTCGACATTTTTTTAAATCTTTATATTATTAAATAAATTTTTATAAATTCTAAAAAAAACACTGCATTTTTTTTTTTTTTTTTTTTTTCGAACGTTAATGACAAGCAATAGAATTGTAATTTTGAAGATTTATAGATTGTAATCGGAGACAATGGAACGGTAGAGTTATCTATAGAGTGCGCCGCACGTCCGGTTCGCCGTAAGGCAAACGAACAGACAATATTGTTACTGTATGTGAGGCACGCGAAAACACATATCCAGAGCTTTCGTACCCTTCGCTCTCATCTTTCCTATTCGCTTTCTCTATTTTGGACACTCGGTGAGACACACCGAAAGAAGCTCTTCAGTTCGGGACGACGCTGTGCAATTCCGTAGATTGGGATTTTCCAATTTACGGTGTTCTCTATCTCGCCATTGAAACTGACTTGGATTCCGAGGTGAGAAGCTTCGTCGGTCAAACCTTCGTATATCCTGGCAAACGTGGAAAATCCACCGACGCACGCACACTGCCACCCGCGCGCACAAAAGTTTCGCCATCTCTCAGAAAATCCGCTTTAAACAGTTGAAAAAACGATGATTTCGTATTTCTCAAATTTTTTCACCAATATTCCGACGTAGAAATCGTGAAATCGAAGTCTCGATAAAAATAATAATAATCGACAATAATCACGCGGAGGCAAAACTCATTGCATGAGATGTAAAAATCGTAAAGATGTTGCGGATTATGATTCCGAATAAATACATCGAAAAAAATATTTTTTCGTTCTTTAATCGTAAAAAAAAATATATATCGGCACATATATATTTACGATATATTTAATATATTTTCATCGAAAAATGGTACATTATGGATATATTTAAAAATATTTCACCGAATATACAAAAAATTATAATCATATAAAAATGACGAATTTCATATATTTCTAATATATCTTTTGCATTTACCGACTTTTTCATATTTCAAATACGGGTTATATGTTAATTAAATCGTCGTTTACGCGATAACAAATGAACGCAAGAAATCTGTAATTCACTTCCATCGTGTGTGGAAAATTGAAAAAGCATGTCGACAGCCGGGACTGTGGAATATCTTCGGAATAACGAGATTTCTCGTGTTGGTCGAGCGCTACCAGCAAACCTTTGCCTCGTACATCATTCTCGGAGGGGGTGCGTGACGTACGTTGGTTATGCTACTGCGGACGGCTAGTAGTTATAGCTACGCTCGAGGGGCGCCGGGTGCGGCGACAAATGTGTCGATGTATTAATTTCCATACTTAGGAAGATGTATGGTACACGAGAAACCGGTGGACCAGTATCGTAGTACGGAACTATATCGTTAAGTAACTTTTGCGTACAGAACATTTCGGTAAAAAAAAAAAAAAAAAAAAAAAAAAATGGAAATAATGCGAACAAATATTACACGTATGTTTATTCTATTCATTGGTCAAAACAAAAGGTAAATCACAATAGGAAGCGAAAGCTCGTTTCGTCGGCGCTTGAATGTTGCGCAATGTAACTACGCATCACAGGTACAAGTAAAATAATATGAAAAAAGAAAAAAAAAAAAAAAACAATGCATATCAGCTATTCCGAGGGTTCCGATTATCCTCTCCCCGAGTTATTATTATTAGCGCCCTATTCCCACCGGCATATGCACGCGCCGATAAACCCCTATAATTCTCTGCCGATCCCGTTCGCGTCTGTTGATTATTATTGCCAGAAAATGCTGCGAAATATAATGGTATCGATTTCTCAAATCCGTATAAATCCGCCGCATAACACATCGTGATACCAATTTACAGAACTTGATTTTTGGGTCATAGCCCACTATTTATCAGATACTGTCAATGGATTCTTCATTGAAGTATACTTAGCGATGGCTACAGTAGCAGCATTTCATCGCTCGATCGCGCAGGTCGTAAATTCTGAAAGGATTAAATATTTCTCGAAATTTCGTAGATGTGCTTTACGAGGTTTGCGTCACAAGTGTTGTCGAGTAAATTGTGAAATTTTTTTATCGCGCAACGATCGGAGCCCGAGATCGGAATTTTATTATAATTCACAGACACGATATTTCAAGTTCTTTCAGAAGAGCTGTAATGCTTTTCAAGGACACTATGCATTTTTTTTTCTCAATTTCAAGAGCCTTAACATGTATATCGAGGTGTCTGGATGCAAAATATCCTCAAACAGCGTTTCGTCGATTCTAGACATCGAAAAAAAAAAAAAAAAAAAAAAAAAAGGCAGTGTCCTCAAAAAGCGTTGCAACCCTTCAGGGAACTAAAAAAAAAAAAAAAACGTTCTCAGAAAGCGTTTCGGCTCTTCGGAGAATTGAATAAAAAAAAAATGCAAAAGATGCCAACTTTGCATTTTTTTCATTAATTACCAAAAGGGCAATAACGTCCGTTGAGGACTCTTTTCATCGCGAAACCTCTCGAAAGATATTTCCGCATGAAAATACGTCATAGATACTGGTATATCTATGACGTATACCGTCTCACTCTCGAACCATAAAAAACGTGTTCCGAATAAAACCCGAACTGGCATTCACACGAAACTGTCGAATAATAAGATATTAAAGAGGCCAATGACCGCTGATCATCTCCGGGCCAACGACTGTATCGGGGAGTTTGGCACGAGCGCTGGAAGAGACTTCCCACGAATCAATGACTGTAGAATCCGCATATATCTGGCGTATACAGAGGATAGTACAGACTTTGCACGTAGAGCTCAGTGCCAGTTGCAGAATATGCTGTATACTAGGTATGCGCGTACAGAGAGACGAGGAGGACGAAAGCGCCGAGTGAAACGGGGCGGCAGTGGTGGTGGCGAGAACGGCGAACGTAAATCCTTCTTGGGGTGATGTATCGGCTACCCGGGGGGTGCGGCATACTTGCATGTAGATACCGACATTCCGGGAATCGCGAAACCGACGTTCCGATTCCTCGTTATCCCTTGGACCATCGGTCTTAGGGGGTGCAGGGGGTGAAGGCCGGGGGTGGGGGATGGGGGTGGAGGTTGTACCACTCGAGAGAGTACGCTTTTGCAACGTAGATACTACCAACGATATTACTTCAACATGATCAACATGATCACGTTGTTACCCGCAATCTACTTCATCAAGCTTTTGGTATTTTTGTTTGATAGCTGCATCGTTCGTACGCTTGACCGCTTGGGAGATCATAATGCAGTAATGGGGTCCATAGGATGGGGGTGGAGGTTGGGATGGGGGTTGTGTCACTCGAAAGAGCACATAGATACCGCCGATTATATGATTTCTACATCATCATGTTATTAGCCGCGAAATCTTCGTCGAACTTTTTTTATTTTTCTTTGATAGCTTCATCATTCGTATGCTTGACCGCTTGGGAGATCATAATGCAGGGGGATGGAGGTGCCGGTTGGTGTGGGGGTTATGCCACTCGAAAGAGCACGTAGATACCACTGATCATATGATTTCTACATGATCATGTTATCTATCATGCTAGCCGCGAAATCCTTGTCGAACTTTTGTTATTTTTGTTTGATAGCTTCATCGTTCTTATGCTTGACCGCTTGTGAAACCATAACGCTATTATGGTCATGAGAGAGTACCGAGAGTTTCTGGAAGCGCCCGTGCAACGTGCTAGAGCTATCGCGATCCTGATGGATAATGCAATTGGCAAACACGCTCCGGGACTGAACTGCTTCATTATTCAAAACGCCTGCATGTATTGACGATGGTTTAGTAGTAATAGTAACCGGCTGGAGATGGCCGTATTTGGAGCGTATACCACACAACCTATATGAACGAGTACGACGAAGAGGCGCATGTTGTTTGGGTGCAGCTGTGGTGCTCCGTGCATGCGAGGCACAGCACCCCTCCACGCGTGTGCATGTCCACGCGGGTGTATCTGCATATAAGGTTTAGAAATTCAAACTGTCCTGGACAATTGTGCGCGGTGGGTTAGCTTCGGACGTTGTTGGTAACTACGCTGGCATGGGATGACAGAAATGTCGGAGGTCGCTGAACTCGACCGTTGTTTTCTAACTCTCACGCGCGGTCGACTTCGGTTGGAAAAGTGTCGAGGGAAACGTGAACGATGAGACAAACACTGCTCTCGTATCATTTATCGATCGGCATAAATTCTACGATATCACGAAAACCAATGGGATTAGAATGAAAAATCAGAATTTATAGTGGATAGAGAATTTCTCTCGACAAAAAAAAAAAAAAAAAGTAATGAAGACATCGAGACAAGGGATGCTGGTGACTTGAAAAATTAATTTTCGAATCTGGTCACTTTGTTCCTTCGACTTGCATATTTAACATTTTTTTTTTTTTTTTACGGAGTCACGTGCTTTCGCTTTTTTTTGGGGGGGGGGAAGAGGAAACTGTTGTGTCGGTGTCACGCTGTTATTTAGTACGAATGATTAACGAGCCGTCTCAGCGACGAGATGGAAATATAGGTACCATGCCAACCGGGGAAAAAAGGGGTGGCGCGCGACAGTGCTGTTATGAAGTCCCTAGAAACGTTGAGGACAGGTTCTCGAGAGATTTTTTTCTTTTTTTTTTACCCCTTTTTACAATTTGAGGAAATTATATTTTCCCAAAGCTGCTGTCAGAAATGTCGCTGCGTCAGCATGAATAATGCAGGGAGAGTGAGTGACACGAATATGGGACGGTAGAGAACGTGAGGCAATTTCATAATGAAAAAAACAAAGTAAAGTGATTCTTCTCGAAAGAGATACAGCGTCGCAATCTCGTTAAAGAATGTGCGTTGAACGATTTTATAACATTTTTACAGAGAACTTGGCAGTGTTTCGAAACATTACCACGCGGTAATCAAATATATTTAAAAAAAATATATTATTAGAAATAAATTATATTTGAAATCTTTATAAAATTATTCTATTACCCATGTAAATTGTTATGCATTTGGTGATTTATGTTTGCAGAAATATATTCGTAATATACAATTTTTCTGCGTAAATGTATCGAATACATGTTAGTATTTTTTTTTTTTTTATTATATTAGGAAAAAAATCCATTGCCACACATTCTCGTGAAAAAATATGTTTTACCCGGTTTTATAATATTTTTACACAAAACTATCGAAGAAAAAAAATAAAAAAATAAAAATCAGTTTTGGTATTAATTTTCAATAAAAATGTCTGAAACCTTCGATAGGCTATAACTTTTTCAGCCAAAAATATATGGGTCGGCTGTCTACGAAAAAAACAGAGTTTTACCGTCGGTCGCCACTCGCTAAATATCAGTATAGTTGTGTCATGAGGTCCTGTAGATATGTAGGTAAAGATTTATTTATATACAAGCGGAGGGATGCAAACGACTCTGAATCGAGTGGTCGTCCGTTCAACGAAAAGTGAAAAGGAGAACTACGAAGTATAATGTCCTTCGAGAGTAGGTAGAGAGGAAAAACTTGGCCCTTCCTTGAAATCTTGAAGAACTCGCAAAACAGACAGAAAGAGAGAGAGAGAGAGAGAGCGAGAGAGAGGGCTTCTCCTCGTTCGCCTACAGAAGGATACTTGAGTTCTTCACAGCGCGGTCGGTTGGTTCGCTCCTTCCTTTCCCATTCCCTCTACTCTTTCGCCGTGTCTCCTTCCATTCTCAGTCTTTGAAAACTTCGCGAAACTTACTCGTTTCAACAATTCTTTAAACAGCAACGACCGTACCTCACTTCGACCGGTTCATCCGCGTTTCATCTTTGCACTTTTGCCGTATCGTTTATCTCGAACTCGGGATCTCTTGATTTACAACGAGAACTGTTACATCGCTCGAATCGCGAATCCGGCCATCGCAAATAAATTCGCGAACGGGAGAAAAAGATTTGTAAAAGCATCTTTTTCCCAATCGCTTCCTCGAAAAGGTGAATAACGTTTCGCGCAAAGATTTAGAACGTCCGACGAATACACGATTATTTTTCGAAATACTATTTTTTTTTCATGACGCCATTTTTTTTTTATCGTCAATTGTCGATTTTTGCTAAGAAAATCAAAAAGAAACCGATCTTCTGAATTATCGTAGGCTTCCGAACCGTAGACTCGTCACTTTGGCTCTCATCTTGAAGATCAAATTTCGCTAACCGTCCGAATTCGGTGTCATTACTGTCCACTTGGCGACCGAACATAGCGATCGGTTGATGCCAAACTGATGCCAAAAGTGCACGTTGATTCGATCGCTTAGGTCTAAGTGCCCATATTCCCTACTTGTTACGACTTTAGATTCAGAGGATTAAAAACCCTCCGAAACCGTCATATTTAATAGACCGAAGAATACACCAAAGTCGTAAATTTCGACAATATCTGTTCAGCACTGCGTCTTATTTCACTTAGCAAGCTTCGCGAGAAAGTACTATACTTTCGCTCGAGGGCGTCCAACATTATTACACGCTTGATTTAATATGAAAAGTTTTAATGGCTCCATGATACTCTGTACTTCGAGGACTCGTTTCGGATGAAAGTCACTGTTGATGTACAGTTGAAGCAGAGCTCCGTAGAGTTGCCATAGAGAAAAATGAAGCATAGCGTTCAATTAATTGACCGGTTGAAAATGCTTCAATCGATCAATTCATTGACTGAATCATTTGATTGGTTACGATTACAAATTAATTTAGTGGTCTAACTAATTAATTAGTTAGCCTCACAAATTCATTTGTCGATTCAGTCAATTCATTCGTTGGCTTTGAAATTAATTTGCCGTTCCAACCAATCAATGCATTGTCCTTACAAATCAATTCATACTTCGAACTCATCAATTCATCGAATCCAAGTTATGGGGATGAAATTTTTTCTGTTATCTTAGAACATGTAACAGCTTCGCAAGTTGCCAAATTTTAAAATGAAAGAATGAAAATCGCGCCCTCCATCAATTATTCGTTCCGCATGTCCTATTTCGATTTTACTGCTTCGCAACACAGTTTGCCTCGTAGCGAACTCGAGGAAAACTTTAAAGGGCTATTGGGCGTACGGTTGAGACAGTTTATTGAAAATAGACCATCGAGAGAGTAAAATAACCGGATGCTAGCATGGGATGTGGAAAGCTAAAAGTTCGTCTGTAGTCTGCGCCCCTAGACGAGTCTCTCCGTAGTTCGATCTCGTATAGCGGAAAGAAGTAAAAATCAAAAAGTTGGACTATTCGAACGGAGTGGCTGCCGTATCATTAAAGTTCATAGTGATGCCGGTCGTATAAGAGCAGAAGCCCTGCGCACACGTTGAACAATCGGGTGCAACTGCCTTAGATAGAGGGGTGGCTGACGCGCTTCGCCCTCAGAGTCCTCATTCTCTTTGGCTGGTTTCGCCGGTAATACGAGCGAAGGATAACCCCCGAGGATGAAGACGCAACGCGAAGTAAAAGCACAAGCGGGAGGAAGAGATGAGAATCCAAAGGAGGAGATGGGCAATCGAATCGTTCGATGACGCTAGCGCACCCTAGAGTTTTAGATCGGATTCGTTCGAGTTAACGGAAAGTAGAGAGTAGGTACGACCGACTGTGGTCAGACGAAGTGGATACGGACCATCACGGAGCGGGTTGTAGGTGGACTTTACCATTACCACCCACCGACTCTCTCCTCTTTCACCCTTTTCTCGCACTGTCGTTTTCTCTACTCCATCGTTGTTACTCGAGAAACCCACCCCTGTCGTTAATCAACCTCAACGCTAACCAATTTTCATTCTTATTAACCGCGTTGTCCGCGCTGTCTGTGACTCAGTGTTTTCTCACCCCTCGTTCGTCGCTCATCTCTCGAAGCTTTTCCTTCCTACGTCTATTTTCCTCTATTCGTTTTACCCATTCGCATGAAAAGTTAGCCGTAGTCTATCTATCTGGGGGTTGGCGTTGGAACAGAAATTTGCGTAGCATTTACACTCTCGAACTGGCGCTCGAACGGAGATTTGAGACAAAGTTGACGGGCTTAACGGAAACAGTTTGTTTTACAATTAGTGACGCTATTTTAGCTGTAGTGAGGGGTGACGTCGAGTATGAACGTATGTTTATGCCACTGGCATAGAGCGAAAGCGGGGAAACAACCCGGCGACGGTTTACAGATCGTTAACAAACTTTTCGAGTGCTACTTCTTGGACCTCGTCATAATTATTCTAATTAAAGGGGAACTCATTTCGACGAGAAATTTCGGCGGGGAGTTCTTCAAGTTTCATGATATACGCTGTCGAGATTCGAGGCGAAAGGAGACTGACGAAATTTTTTTTTTTTTTTTATTTCGCGAAAAGATTTTATTAAAATGTTAATTGTTATATTAGCCATGAAAAACATCTGTCGCTTGGGTGTATTAAGCATTTTGATTGCGAGCTTTCATTTCGTTTGCCTATGAAACATCGGAGTATTTGAATAACGTCTAATATCCGCAAATCTGTAGCAGCATTAGCGCGCTCCGCTCGTCCAATGAATAATTTGAAACTGGTAATGGCACAGAATAGTTTTATGCAACTACTGACGCGTATTTGTGAATCAAATATTGAAATAGGAGAAAATGAGCGACGAATTTGTTATCAGGGAACATAGCAATGGGTCATTACGAATTTAGACAAAGACGCGAATGGTGGAAATTTAGCGTTGCGTATTTTTGGATGCAAATTTCGAAAAATGATTTTTTTTTTAGATTTTCGAAAACTGATTTTTTTTTTTTTAGATTTTCGTAAAGCAATTTTACTTCCCAATGAAATTATTGAAGAAACTCCGGGGTTTGTCACATTTTATGAGGAAAAATACACGCCGATAGGGCGTTGGGCGGAGTTTTAAAACGGTTTTTGTTAGTCGATGAGAAACGAGAAGAAAAGTATGATAAAGTATTTTTTTTCTCGTCGAGTCACAGGGTCCCAATATTTCGTTGTAAAACCCAAGAGAAATATTGATTATAGGAAGAAAAGCTTTTTTTATCATGCGATTGAAATTTCTACACCTGATCAGCATAGGAATCGACAAGATACTTCGATGTATTTTAAAAAGGATTTCAGCCGAAAAAACGTATTTTTATTTTATAGCTAAAAAAAATGAGTATTACTAATCCAATGCGGTTGTTTCTTGGTAATTCCAGAGTAAAAAAAATCTCGAGGTTTAAGCAGTAATTATTGTAGAAAAAATACATTTTTTTTTTTATTATTTCAAAATAAAAGGTAAATCCTTTCATATATTGTAATATTCGGAATAGGGAATTTTTTTATATAATTAGGACACCGTTCCGAACAACAAATTGCATGGAGATTTTTGTTAAAAAAAAAAATTTCGAATATAAAAAAAATAAAACACGAATTTGGCCTGAAATTGACGAAACGCTTCCTTAATAAATAGGAGAAAAAAAATGCCTAATCAGTAACGATAGCTAAACTCTCACACTAAGCGGTAAGCGGTATGCAGACACTATACGATTGATGTTCGAAGAGCTAAAAATGTGCGCTTCACATTGATATTCATGTCTCGTTCGATACGCCGAGTCGTTTGAAAATAATTTCATTAGATTCGTGAAACTACTGCTCTGAATTCCTGTGCAGTTGACACATTGAATTGGATGAGTCGCCAGTCGAGTGTGGCATATACAACGTTCACCCGTTTCACGCTTCGTCGAATAATGTGAACGACGTCCTAAGTAATTGGATGTACACGAGAAAGTTTCAAGCGCAAGCAGATTCTTTGAGTTTCACGAATTCAAGTTATTACGCGATCATTTGACTGCGTGATGGCCGCGCGTTATTCGCGCACCGAAATTAAATTTTCCAGTTAATCCAAGAAGTATCGATGTATTATTAAAGCACTTAGCATTTCGTGGTCCTAAATTACGATTTTAAATAATTTGAAACAAATAAATTCCATTGCTATGCATATGCAAAAATTCATTATCTCTCGATACTTCGATGCCTCAAAAATTTAAGTCCAAGATATTTCAAAACTTAACCTAAAAAAAAAAAAAAAAAAAACATGTCTGCAATTGTAAAAATAAATTTTAACAAACTTGTCGCGAGCGTGAAACCACATCGTTGGCTACACGGACGCGGTTATTTGTCTCCAACGACGCTTTGCTCAACTCATATTTGCATGACTTGAGAGATTTGAATATATCAAGAGGTCTCCGAGCATTACGAACTGCAACCCTCTCCGTACCATCAACCTACCATACCGCCCACGCGCGTGCAATGGTGAAAAAAAAAAAAAAAAAAAAAAAGAAAAACTTCGAGAAAGTTAAGAACTCGAGAATCTTTTCAGCGAAGCGTATTTGATTTAATGGTTTGGCTGTATTAAATCCGACTTCTAAGCAACTAAGATCGACAAGTGTTCGAATTGCGAAGTGAATAAGGCTGCTGGGGTAGTAGGGGAGGGGGTAAAAGTCTACCCGAGGCGAGGAATGGCGAAAGGCAGGTTGGGTTATCGTAAAATACCGACGCGGTTATATCGTACCCTATAATAAGATTAAATAGGAGGCCCTGGGTGCTGTTGCCGTTGGGGGTATACCAACCTTATTGAATATACGCTAAGTACCATCGAGGAACAAGGTCGATGGAGTGGGGTGGATACTCTTCGTTAACAGGACACTTGAAAAAAAAGTGAAGAACCGATAGCGTTTATTCATTCTTCATCCGCCTCGTCTTCTTCTTTTTCATAATCTCCAACGCCCCCCCCCCCTCCCTCCCCCTTATTTATTAATATACGAGAGTGTATATAGTATATACCCACTGTCGATAAGACGATTACTACTTCACGGCGTTCAGTTTAAAAAATAAACAATAAATTCCGAAGAATTGCATTTGTTCTCGTAAAATATTATGCCGTGAAATTCGATTAATTGTGACGTTTATGATCGATTCGCACACTCGTAACTTAGATAGATTTCAATTTATCTGTTAGAGATACAATTTAGAAAGACCTCGGCAACTTTTTTTTTTAATTCTGTTATAAACCTCGTGAAATTGGACGATTGTAGCGAATACGCGATTATACGTTTTTCAGTGAAAAGAAAAAAAAAAAAAAAAAAAATTCGAAAAATTAAAATACTGCTGACTGAAAGTAGAGTTTAATAAAAAAAATTGTATTAAAAAAAAGAGTGAAATATAAAATTATTATTCTCGTATTACAGTCGCGAGATTTATTCGTCACTGAGTGTGAGAATCTCCCGACTGTAATATGTAAATAATTATTTGCTGTTTTACACTATTTGATAATATAATTTTTTTATTATACTCCATTTTCCGTCGGATTTTTATGACATTTTTGTAAAATTTTTTATATTTCATAATTTTTGTTGCAAACATAAATTAAAAATCTTTCGACCATTACAAAAAAAATAATAAATAATTATTCACATATTACGAAAATATCATTGAGGGAAAAATACTTGCGGATCGAAATGCTATCAAAAGATCGAAAAAGACCTGTCGATGCGCGATGGTCCGGACCATCGTCAACCACCCTGAGTTCGTACGCACGATGTTCCCTCAATGGCACCGCAGGGTATCAAGTATGATAGGGACAATGATAAGTTATGCGTCACGAGGGGTAAGACATTGACGAAAAGCAAAGCTCCGAGCAGTGTTGCCGAAATCCGTAGCCATTTTCGGCTGCGATATAGCATAGTAGGCTGGTGGGTAAGAGGTCGAAGCTCTCTCTCCCCGCTGAGGTTTTCTCGCACTCTAGTAACGGTAGGTCACGTCTTAAGTATAAACCCTGCCGATCGATCGATCCGTATCCAGTAGCACGCTGGTATAGTCCACCCACCGAAGTGGAGCCGGTAGAGAGGCCCACACGATGCCCCATTTTCTGCGAACGTGGTCAACCCCGTATATAACACCCCTGCGGCTAAAACTATTTTCCGAACGTGAATCCCTCCCACACTTTCCTCTTTCTTCACCAAACGAAGATTTCTGCCGATTTCTCGGGTTCGCGACACTCGGCTATCGCTTCGCTACGTTTCCAATTTCTTCGATATCACGAAATAGCTCGTTTAATTGCTACCCCCCTCCCTCCCGCCACCCCTTCCGTAGGTTTCTCCCTCCGCGTAGTGTATCATTTTTCCAGGCATCCGACGAACAGAGATATATCATATTCGCGCGTAACAAGAGCGTCTAGAAAACGCGTACGAAAGAGTATCATCAGGAGTTTGTAATAAACACCATCCACGCCGAGACTCGTTTGTAATTCACACTACGAGGAGAGAGACGTTATAAAAAAAAAAAAACAAAAAAAAAAAAAAATAGGTGCTATATTATTTTTTCGCGTTGAGAAAGCTCTTTTATCGCTCGAGTAATATGAGAAAACCGTGAGGGGGGGTTGGGGTGGTAGAGGGATTGTGTAAGAAGTGACGCGTTTGTCGAGAGTGCGAGAAAGAAATATTCAGAAGCATTTCCACACTCCGTCCCCGTGCAACGCTCGAAGCACGCTATACCGCCGTACACTATTACGTAGATGTGCCCCGGCGAAGGTACTTTTAATTCTTCACGTTCACGAAGCGTGAAATAAAATCTCGGAGCGCCCTCCCCGCCGTCACGACGGTTATTTTTCTCGTTGTCGTGACCGGTAGGTCGAGGTAGTTGAGTGCAGTGCAATTCCACGATATCGTGCATCAAGTCGAGGTTCCGAGACCGTGGCAACTGCGAAAGCCCTCACTCCCCGCACCTACCCCCGACACAGCCTAATTTCGTTCGGCGTGAAGTCAGACGTTTGGTGTTGGTATCAGGCGAGAAAACTCGCGAATTAGCAAAAATAAAGGGCGATATGACTGGCCGGTGGAGAAGAGAGAATAACGGAGGGTGAAAAGCCTCCAAGACAAGAGTGAGTGCAGCCCAGGAAATCCAGAGACAGAAAGGGAATGAGAACGCGGGAGCGAGAGAGTGCCGTAGCATTAGTTAATTAGGTTGGGCAGGAGGCGTGACGTCGTAATTATTGCAACGTAGCGCACCGGGGGCTGTACGTAGTCAACCTACCAACATGCCGGCTACCTTGCTTGCCTGCATGCCTGCCTGCCTGCCTGCCTGATGCCGTTCTGTGCCTCGTTCCCTTTCCCTTTCACATCGCAAGCCCCGCAACGCCGCCGGAGCCAAAGCGCGCGGTAGGTATACCCGCCCGTGGTACAGCGCGCCCTGGCTAGCTGACTGCCTGCCTACCTGCCACGACAAAGTTATTAATTGCTTCCTACCATTCCAAAGCAGCGTCGGTCCGTGGGTGAACTAAAACCCTCTCCCTCCGCACCCCCTCCCCTTCTCGGCCTTCACCGTCCGGCGCGTTTCTATCTATCTCCCTGTTCGCCGTTCGGGCGGCTTTCTCCGCCTCTTCCTCATCGCAACTGCCTCGTATACCTCTCCCCTACCTTCTTCGCATACCTCGTCTAATAGCCATCACTATTCATCATTGCATTCTATTAAACCCGAAATATTTCGCTAATGGACATAGCGCCCGCGTTCTATCGCGAGTAAAATCATCAAGGTCTCCCCGACGATATTCCTATGGTACGGACACGCGGAAGCGGACGAGAAGACTTCCCGATACCTGTACGAATTAATAGCTGATCACCCCTTCATTGCTTGATACGCGACCGACAACCCTTCTCCTTTATCCACGTGATAAAAAAAAATGTATATATATGAAATTCGGCGTTTTTATTTAATTAATACGTATTACTCATTTTTTTATTATATACATGCTACTATATATTTTCAGAAATATTTAAAAAAATATATCGATAAAATAATGTTTTTCGTCGAAAATATCTTAGATATATCGCTTTGTCGCCTGAATCTACTTTAATTCTGAGAAAATTTATTGGTCGCACGATCAATAATTGCGTGTCACGCAACTGATCAAAAATGCGAGGATGGCAATAATTTTTTTTTTTTTTTTTTTAATAATGATAATTTTATGAAAAAACGCGGGTGTACGAGTGGGCCGTTGAGATTTCGCGGTGGCGCTATATCTAACACCGATTCCGAGACACCACTTTATTCTATGGGTTTTTCGTCGGATTTCTTCTCCCGACCGTGAAACCATCTCGTCTTCTCGCTCGATCCATAATTCACCGTCATAATTCAAACGATAAAGTATCGATTCGACGCGCTCGAGCGATCGGGCGCCGTCACTGTAAACGGATAATGGTTCCAGGCTTTGCCTCCCCCTGGAATAGGATCTCTCGATACCACAAGCTCTCGATTGCGCGCCATCGAAATTCATCGCCCGATTATTCGGTGTGAAATGCCGCGCCGCGGGGTTTCGGCATAACACACGCGTTACCTCGAAATCGGCCTTGTCGACGAATTCTCGGCTGTGCCTGTGCCATTAACACCGGAAATACAATGCCGGATTGCAGTTTCGTCATTAACGCGAATGCGTGAGATTGACGAGTACGAAAGAGTATCCGCAACGCTTTCTGATTGCAAATGTCGCGTAGGCAGCTGTAACAACCCAAAAATGAAAAAAAAAAAAAAAAAAAATCTTAAGCAGCGTAAAAGCGGATCTCAGTCAATACATTTTTTGCGTAATTTTTTTTTTCGATTCCATTCCATCAGCGCTGCACAGACTCACTTTGTAAGTTCCAATAGCCTGAATCGTTTTATAATAGTTTTTTGCCATTGTGAATATACCTTGAGATGGTAAGTACAACGAATATAGAAGGGCTGGAACGGGAGTGAAAGGGATGGAAAACACGAGGGTGAGTGAAGGTAGACCGAGGAAAACAACCCAACGATAGTCCGACGTGGGTAATTGCAAGCGTCAACGCCAACAGTAGCGCAGCACAACAGCGAGCGTAAGCCAAGACTGAGGTAAACGGGTACGCGCACTTGGTGGCATCACCATTAAAGAGCAATTTTCAGTAGTAGCAGCCGTGTAAAAACACGAAGGCTTTTTGTGACGAGCAGTTAGGTATACGCAGGCACAGGTGACTGTGTAAGGCTACGCAGTATGGTGTGACGTCGAACACGTCGAAGAACAGTGCCAAAGCATCGGTATACCCTGACATAGGCGGAGGGGCGGAGGGGGAGGGGGGAGGGGGTAGTATTGACGTACACACATTACTCACATCGCTCCACCGTAGGGCAGGGTATGTTGTTCCTTCTACGCCCTATTCTGCCCTTTTTTTGCTGTGCTTTTCATAACAGGATTTTTTGCCTGCCTGATGCCGGAGCCGTCTGACATTATACTACCACTACTACTTCGCGATTACTGTTTCGACGTGATTATACGGTGCGAAACGGAGTTCTCCAGGAAGCGGCTAAAGCTTCGATCGAATAGAAGTCGAAGCGGAGCCAGTGGAAGTTATGGTACGTGCCAGCATCACGGAAACTAGAGCTTCGATCGAAGCTGGAAGCCAGAACTCGATGTTTGTATCGCTTCGTGCAGCGAGTGTAAGAAGTGTTTCCTCTCTCAGCTCTTGTTCACACGCCCGTTTCTTTTTTTTTTTCTCTTTCCTCTGTGCATTATCAAGCCACTGTACTCTATGTTTTACTTCGGCTTTGCGAATTCACGAGTTTCGTGCCGTGCGAAATATCCTTCGCAACTTTATTAACCCTTCATACGCCAAGATGTATCAAATATATCCTTAGAATTTTGATGAAGTATTCTCAGGCAATGTTTACGTCGCGGTTCAGGAAAAAAAAAAAAAACGGATGAAAATTCAATTTGCACGTCGCTCGCTCATTTTTTTTTTATCGTCGTTTACAAAGCCCTTCTATGAGAAAGTCAGTTAATCAATGTTTGACTTCCTCATCGTGAAAGCTTTGCGAACGTCAATTTAATTACGCGGAGGCAGCGATTTGCAAATTTAATTTGCGCCAAATAAAAGGCTGTAAACACGAAAAAAAAAAAAAAATGTTATGAACGTGATTTGTGATCAGATCGCAAAATTGCGAAATTGGTAAGATTCAGCGTCGAGAATGGATCAATCGACGCTACGACAATACTAAAAGCAAGCGCTTTACTACGCACCTACGTGCCGAGTGCATGATTCCGAATGAAATATACTTGATGGAATAAGTGGAGGGAGCGATAAAGCGGATAGAGCACTAAAGCGAGCGGTTCTCGTATAACCGAGGGGGAGGGATAAACGGCATCGATGTGACGGAAAACTGGATTTATGTTGCGGAAGCTGTAAACAAACCAGTCGACTACCAAATAAATAGGCAAAATAGCCCGACGCCGGTGTTGTTAGTCGCGCTCGATGTCGGAGGGAACATTGAGGGGTGTTGGGTAGATTAACTATAGTAATATCATCGGCTATTGCATGGTGGTGTGCGGTACAGTTGTGTAGAGTGTAGCAACCGTAGGGACAATGAATCGGGACGCTTTCAATAAATTTCAATTCGGTGAAAGGAAGTCGGTGGTGTGAGTGGGGGGGTGAGCGGCTACGATGTGAGGGCGGGTTACGGTGCTGAAGCACGCTAGAAATGTATGAATCATGATGATTATCGAGGAGGAGAAGGGATAGAAAGTGAGGGACGGAAGGGGGTAGTAGTAGAAGAGAAGGTAGCTACTGTAGAACGGGAAAACAACGATAGAGGAGGCGAGCTTGACAAGAGAGTTACTCCGTTATCTGAACGATCGGCCACGCTAAGACGATTTATATGCCACTATAGAATAGATGCGTTCTGATCGATCGTCGTTGACCCAGACTCGTCTCGAATCAACGATATTGTAGATGTATACGAGGATAAGCTTCTCCGGCGCTGAGTAGCGCGATTTTCTCATTATGATGATAACCGGACGGATGTATTACATGTGTCAACACATCTGGATCGACGTAATCCTATTGTGCAAAGATCAAACAAGCTGACAAAGGAAAGGGAAGGCAATGTATGATAAGAAATGCCGTTACCGACATCAACTTAGTTGGTTTAGCGGTTTCCGATTGAATGGAATGTTCATTGGATCGTTAAGATGACTTTATAGTCATTGCTAGTTTCTGATGGGCTGTAGATACCTGCAATCAGACAAATACGGCCTTCAATCATTGCAGGACTGATATCCAGAGAATGGCCCTAGACATCAGACGCCCTACATTGAGTTTACCGTCTTTCATTGCCTTGCCCTTTGAATTTTATCATAGGATGCCTTGCAAACGGCTCGGGACTACAACCTATTCAAAGGTACTACGTGTTGGGGTGCATAGTGTGCCTATCTTTGGCACTCGACTACTATCCGATCCACTGGAAGGTCGTACGGTAATCGAATCACGAATTTCTCACCGAGTTCTTGACGATCGAGGGAGGAGTCGAACGAATGGTAGAACGGAAACGAGACGAGGAAAAAGCTGTAGAAGTATATCGTATAAGAGAGACTCTCACTCCCTCCAATACCTTGAAAAAGCTTCGAGTGGGTGAGCTGAAACGAGCGTTATGTGGCTGCAGCCAATAGGCTGGCGGCAGCTGTTAGCAATCGTCTCCAGGAATTGGGGTGAAAGCATAGAAGGTAGTTTATATGGTTGGTACTGGTGTTGGTGCGGCTGCTGCCTGCTGCTGCTGTTGCTTTTAGCTAAAGCGAGATTCTCGCGGGTTCAGCATGCGCGATATTCTCCCAGGGGGTCCAACCACCGGCAAAGGATAGAAAGAGGTCCCTCTCGCCCACTCTGGTAACGGCAAGAAGTTGGTACCGATATATGAAATTTGATAAACTCAACTACCGCGAACACCACGTCATAGTTTCGCAGGGTTGCGGGATACCATGTACAGGAAGTATGATGGCGCAGACACTGCATGCCGCGTGTCGCACTCCGTTCCGGATAGAGAGTAAGCATCAGCCTCACGTGGGTCCCAGGATGCACCAAATTTCGTCACCGTGAGCGCACAACACCCGATCTCTGCGTCGGAACATGAGTACCGGTACCAAGCATCGAAATACCGTAGAACTATGGAGCGAAATGTGTATACATCCCCCATAGTACATATATGCATATTATCCGACTTCCGAGGCATGTATGCATAAGCTTATTATAACAGTACGTAGTTTCCCGGACGAAGGAAGCTACACAGCCAACTTTCGTGGACGTGCAGCGAACCATCAGCCAAGTTTAACTTGATCAAGGGATCTACGAGTTATATATATTCACCTTCATGTGTAAAAGCTTATACGTCAGGGTACTGCGACGCGTTGAAAGTGGATTCTGATGAGAATGAAGAAACGGTCCGTTTTTGTTGGTCGCGTAGGAAATTGACGATTATCATCCTCTATCGATTTTCCGATTCTGCCAGATCGTCAGGAATACCAGGGAATAGTCTCGCTGAGGGTACAAGGATATCGCAGGCAATTTTCTTTACATAGTTCATAGAGGGGAGTAAGGGATGAAAATTCCTAGGATACCCAAATGAAACTTAAAATGGGATCCGGACGGAATGGAAAAGCTGAGGAAGAACGAAAGACAAGTCCAAGTATATTCTTACGCCTCGCTTCGCCTTCCGAATCGAATAAGTCGAGGAGGGGAGTGGCTTCTGGTAGGAAGCGGCTCTCACCCCGATCACTCCCTGCGGACCATTCGGTTGGCGAACGTGTAGCCTTCCTCGCCCCTTTCCGCATCAAAGATTGACTCTTCTTTTGTTCACCGAATATCCGGGTTATCTTAACACGATTCACGATGTGAGTAAAACCATGAGATACTTATTAGGACCCCGACAACTTCATCCCTTCTGGATGATTCTTTGGAAAAATATTTTCCCCTCTATTTTCACCTAATCCGATCGATTCTCCTTCTCCAAGTCACTTCTTGTAGCACGAATAATCGATAGTTGAGTTAATTATCCGTTTCCTGTTTCCGAACAGCGACGAGCTTTCACTTTGTTAATGATTAATACGACCACTGCATTGATCTGATTCAGCCAATTCAGCTACTCAGTAGACTGCATAAGCTTTCAATCGTTTCAGCTGTATTCTGTCGACAGTCCATCTTCCCTTAGGCATTTCAATGTCGTCGCATCTGCCAAGATGATGGATTAGACTTTGACAAGGAAAAATCATTAACGGCGTCAGGCTAAGACGTCATCTTCCACAATTATTAGACCTTCTATTGGCAAGTTACTAGGTGATCATATAGCTTATAGCACATCTATATACTGTATACGCTTTAGTGCGGTGATATACCACAGCCACTTGCAGGCAGCAGATTCATATATAATGTAGACAATAGCAGTCTACGCTATATAGGACGCGCATATAGGGCTTACCGTCGACGCACGGTGAAGCTGCCAGCTTAGTGGAATGATTGTAGAATTTATCCCATGAAGCGGGTCAACTTCGTTCCACGAATTCCCGAGTATATACGAAGCAATAATAATCTCTTTGGAGGAATGGCAGGAGTGGCAATAAACCTGCACCTGTTCGACCGCGCGGTGTGCCCCGAGGGAGTGCGAAAACGAACGTAGAGCAAAGCCCCATACCGAAAGCTTCCGCTAGGCGCGGTATAGCTCCGCTTTAGTGGCCTAAGGTCCAGCAAGACGATAGGGAATTGAGGACGCCATACCAAAAAGAGAAAAGAAGACCCCAAGATTGAACGTACGAACGAGAAAAAGAGAAGAATTGGTATAGGAAAGAAAAAGAAAAAAAGAGTACACGAGACGAGGAAGCCGGCATGCATAATATACACCGACGGCCGTTATCCGTGATCCACTGCTTCCTCAACGACGAGATGGTGGCATCGATCCTTCATTCGCTCTTTCTTCTTCGGAACTTCCTATATCTACATCTCATACTCTTTAACTGTTGCCCTGCGCACTCCACTCTCCTAAGAGAATAAGGTGGAGATGCCGGTATCAGAAACTGGCGCGTCCTCGCGGCCCTCCAGGATTACTTCAATCCGAGTTTATTGTAACTGCTGGCGAGACGGGGAAGAAGGACCTTGCTGCCGGCGCTACTAGGTAGTTTCCCTAGCGTCATGAGGGAGAGAATCCCTTTCTCGCAGAACCCTTATCTCTATTCCTCCCTTTCGGCCTGTTCTTCTGTTTCTCTGTTTTTCTTTTACGGTATATTGTCTATTTTACTTTCTCTCCCTGTTAGTATACACACTCAGTGTTTCGGTGAAGTGTCTTGGTCATGGACTTCTCTTTGTCGCTTGTACGAGCCTCGATTTTATCCTGATCTTGTAAATGGCGAGACAGGAAGGAAGCAGGGAAACAGGGGGGTGGATAAGAGAGTGAGATTGAGCAGAAATGGGCTGAGGGATATGCGAGAGATAACAGCTCGGATAGATGGAGCTACTTTTCCAACGAGACTCTGCAGTCCAGTCTCACCCGATCAATTCGAGACTACGAGAGCAAAAGCGGTGGCGATACCCGCGACACTATGAGGGGTGCAGCAAGTCGTGGATGCCGAGTTGACGTCGCGAAACCCAATTTACATTGCTACTTTAATGGGACGGACGGTCGCGCTCTCCTTCCCTCCGGGCGAGGCAACCGGAAGTGCGACGAGAATTCGCTTAAATTTCCCAATTGGAACGAACGAACGGATAAACGAGTCTCAATCCGCCTTTTCAGCTATCCAGAAACCAGCTTCACTCTGCTTCTCCCATTCCGCTTTTTGCTCTTTCTCGATCAACGACCGAACCTTTCTCACTTCTGCCCTCTTGCTGTTTTCACCCCTGCGTTTCCGTTCTCAAATACCATCCCCGCCGTTGAATAATGATTTTTTTTTCTTCTTCACGGCACGATAATGAGCGTTTAATGCGGATAATTAAAATACTGTACACGTGTAGAATTATGTCACGGTGCAATGCACCAATGAAATATCGTTTACGCAGATAAGTGGAACCAGAGGTCGTATGTCCTCGGGTAACGAGACTTATGAACGTTTTAATTGAAATTTCAACATTATATTTGGATACGGAAAACACCCTTACCGGTTAAGGCTCCCGAGGTTTCCACACTTTCAACGCTTCCGGTTAGTACACTCTAATGGCAATATCATGGCAAATACTGTTACCGAACGATCCGCGTACTGAGTAGAGCTAAATGAGAGCACCGGCTGTAACGGATATGTAAATACTATTAATTAAGGAAGCTGCGCAACGATTGCACGTTCATTTCATATAATACAAATGCGTCGCTACTGTAAGAAAGCCTCAGGAAATTTTTAAGGTTCTGAGGCGTCCACCCGTTTTTTTCTATTTCATTTCATAGTTATAGGAACCAAATGATCTGCTTACGATTATAATGAGAATCGCGATAGCCGGCTTTACAGGTGATGAATTTTGAGTTGCGGGTTATTCTAACCTAAAATTCTCTTCATATTTAACAATTGTTATTATTTCAAATTCTCTTAATTAGCCATATCCGTTCAATTTTAAAAATCGCTATCTTGAAAAACCGTTAAAAATGTATTTCGTTATTTTCAAACATCGAGTAAAAAAGGTCCATTTCAGTGCTTCGAAAAAAGTCAATTTGCTCAACCACTTCCGTTCCGCTCTGAAAACCACGAAGTGTTATACTTCTCAAAAACCCTTCCTCCGGAGTGCTTACATCATGAGGTAAACATTCCTGACATTTTAAGTTAGTAGGTTAAAAATGAAAAAAAAAAAAAAAAAGAATTTAATTTACTTTCGCATTCTACATATATGCGCGGAATTAAAAAAAAAGTTGTGTCAGTCCAGCGTTCGAAAGCTGTTTTGCGTATCTACACGCTGCTTATATCGGAGTCACTGTGACTATTGCGGCACAGGCCAACCGACTCGTTCGTTTTTTTTTTTTTTTTTTTTTTTTTTTTTTTTTTTTTTTCGTTTGATTTTTGTTCACAGTATATGGTTCTGGCATACTCTTTTCGATCTCTCCATTCGCAACTGTAACTATCGAAAAAAAATAAATAAAAAAATATCACCCGAACGTATACGCGACGGAGGGGGGGGGGGGTACGAGCGATTTCGTTTGAGTCCACATTCGCTTCGATATAGTATACGAAGTAGATTGGAAAACACCAGTAGAAGAGTGAGAAGAGCGACAGGTGAAGCACTGGCATGTGCGAACCACTCGACGAAATCCATTTCCACAAATTCTCGCTCACTCACGATTTTCTCTTGCCTCTCAATTTGGTTCCCGCATGCTGGTAAAAAAAAAAAAAAAAAAAAAAAATACACCATGAAGCTTCGGTCTGCGCGCTGGTCACGGATTTTCGGAGTGGTAGCCATCCGCTTGGGAACGTCAATACATACGGCTCGACGAAGTGAAACTGACCGACTTACGAACAATCACTGTTATAAAATCCCTAGCATCGGTTGTAGCACACCAACCAGTTTCAGTGCACCGATCGGTTATTGGTCACCTGAGAGAAGTATACAGAATCGACGGTGTTGGCGATGGTGTTGGCGAGAGCGCCAGCATCACCGTACTGTGGACACGGCATATTGCGTTCGTAACCTTGTGTGCCAGCGGCAGGCACGTCAAGGTACAGAAAAAAAAAAAAAAAAAAAAAAAAAAAAAAAACGAGGCTACGGATAGTACACACTCGGGCAACAAAAATTTTACGACAGAAGCCTACGTCCGGAACTCCTCCATAACCATGACCATTCCGAATAGATTTTTTTTTATTAAATATTCCCTTTCCATACCTGGTATGGTACGAAAATAAGTGAAATCCCTCGCATATACATAGCAGTAGGGGCCTCCGTAGAGCACATTGTACCTGGGCATCGCAAAGTAATCGTATTAAAATGAAAAAAAAAAAAAAAAAAAAACCCCCGTAGAAATAAAATGGGTCTCAATTTTTTCTAATTTGTATTCAATTTCCAAATTGATTGCATCCTCAATAACTTTTGGTATTTGCATGAATCGGTAAATTAACGGATGAATAACCGGAAACTAAAATTTCGTTTAAAAAAATTTTTTTGTTCCCTCTTTCTGATACTTTCTGATACACAACGTTGTTTAATTCATGAACTTTGGGCGAAAAAATTTAATAAACAAATATATACGATACTGGATGCAAAGAATCAGTGTGCGAACGAGTCACAGCCTCCGAAAGTGACGCGCAGAAGCATAATTTCGCACGGATGTGAGTAACAGTACAATGCCTGCCGACAAACTCCGCAGTTGCCGCTTAACTCTTTATTCATTGATAACTTCACCCCGTGTAATAATTTCCCCGGCAGTAAACTATATCTCAACCTTCTCGGTCGGTTTATTGCGAGAGCCTTTCAACTATTAAAATACGAGGTTCGGCGAGTTAGTCGACGCACACAATTCAGCGAATGCATATCGCGAAGCTGCCAGGTTATTCGAGACTCTCCCCTGTAAGAGATCTTATGTATATTAACGACTACGCGAATTGTATGCATGTAAAATGCCGTTGGGCGCAATGTACGTCCAGTAACGATATTTACACAGTTTAGTGCGAAGGATCCGTGAGGCGGCGACAGTTCCGAAACGGCGTTAGGAGATAATGGAAAGTGTTATGGGTCCAACAGATGGGTTCCGTCTTCATCCTTCTCATTCTCCGTGTCCTTGTTATCCGCGCTTTATACTCGCGTACTTGAACTCCGCGATGCCCACATACCCGCGCAAACTGTACCCTGCATTAATTATTATACTCTAGAAATACACGCCGTGCGTGTTGTACTTGTGTGCGATTAGACGCTCAAGTTTATCACCTGCGATATGAGCGAACATCGTAGCAAACGGCGGCAAAGATCAACGCTACAGAACCCCCAAAATAGCCAAACTGTGAAACATTTAGCAGCGAAGCGAGCGCAAGTCACTCGAATTATCACGATACTTGGTATGTTAAACGTGCTGAACGGGGTTAACTTGATGCGAACTAACCGAACATTAACTAAATATGAAATGTATCAAGAGACCCGGTAGCGTGTCGACGCCAAATACGTAAAAAAATAAATATTTTTTTTTTACATACCAAATAGTTCCCTTTATTGCCAAAAAAAAAATGAATATTTTTCTGGGGGAAACGAAGAAAATTAATTTCGAAGAATGCTACTTACGTTAAAGGGTTAATAGCTATACCAGTTGTTGTACAACTCGGTGATGCCCTCGGGTTGCCCTGTACAACATCCTTTCGTAAGCTCGCGCCACGCTGCGTTACTTCGAGAATAAGGTGTATCTACGGTCGGAGGTTGGCCTGTGTTATGCCACGAAGCCTTGAGGTAACCCAAGGAAACCCGACGAGAGTAGAGCGTGACGGAAGCGTATAAAGCACATGGCAAAGTGCCAGAGCGTACAACGTTCTCGCGTACCACGAGCGCGAGACTGGAATGTCACATTCGCCGAGGTCGGGAACTTCGTTCCCCTTCCGCGCTCTTCATCTCAACGATTTTCTACCCTCCGTGGTACGACCGGCAAACCTTCCCAAAGCCAGTAGCCTGGAACCGCCTGGAGCTGAGATGTCCAAGGTATTTCGACGAGACGAAGTGAATTTTAAGAAAAGTCGATATTTCTTCGCCGTTGAAAGAGACAACGAAATACAGAGACTACGCGTTCTTTAATTTACAAGAGCCACGAGACTCGTCGTAACATTGTTTCAACAGAATTCTCCAGGATAATTGAATGAAATATTTTTTTTTCATTAAAAAAAAAAAAAAAAAAAAAAAAAAAAAAACAGGCAACTTGAGGAGTTGGAATAATGAGTTTCCTTCCGGAGTTTCACGTCAAAAATTCATCGAGAATGAAAGGTTCTAAGTAAGTTATTGACGAGGGACGGATGCTCTCGTGGGTCCTCTCGTCACTCAATCGAAATTTAATTAGGGGATACTTCGGTTCCCAGAACAATTTCGCTTCTTTTGGCTTCAACCCACCATCGCTACGTCTGAATAACTTCTTTCTGGCAATCCGAAACTCATGAAAATATAATGGGTCACGGGTTTCGGTTCAGTAAAGTTGAAGGGTTAACTGTACGAAGTATTACTCAAGGCACTGAAGCGAAAACTTCAAAGCGATAATGGATTATAAGGTCCGATGTAAAAACAGACCCCTTTTATAGTCCATCGTTAGCACGATGACTTGACATTTTCCGACCTTAAGTCTTAAGACTGTTGTGAAACTACCGAAAAAAAATCGTCATCGACGATTCGTCTCTACGGAGTCTCGTCAATAATTCGGGGATTCCCCGATCGTAAGCAACGAGTCAACGCATTGCGAGAACTTCCCCACTGGGTGAGGTCGTGTCCTCTGTAGTTCCCTCCGCCGCAATCTGACTGCTCTTGTTGCCGCCATTACTGACCATTAGAAACTTTGGCGCGTAAAAATTTTCCGGTCAACGGATAAGCACTTCAACATTTGAGTCCGAGACTTTCACCGTTTCATTAATTTCCACCCATCCGATGTTTAATTACGCTTGTCCTCTTTCCCGCAGCTCCACGGAGCTTTCGGGATCTAAACAGAACGAGATACAGAGGTGCGGTTGGCTGCGATTTCAGTTTTATCCTCTCGTTCTTTCTCCCCTATAACACGTCGGGCACTAAACTCTGATACGTAAAGAGCGAAAGGAGGAAAAAATTACCAAAACACCGTTACCGGAAAGAAGCGATATGCAAAATTCAATTAGGGGTGACCGGGGACAGTTAAAACGCGGGGTAAGTCGGACACACGTAGTAAAATAATCAGAGGTTTCAGGGAATGAGTAAACCCTCCAAGGAATTACCATAGCATGCGCTCTGATTCCACTGAGTGATATAATCGCCGGGAGGAATTTTCGATTTCTTTTTTCTCCTACGTGTGTTTCAACTCGCCCCGGTCATCCGTATCCATGCAAACTTTACAGCCATTGCTACTGTATCGGTTCGAATTGCTCGTGACACACATACCCGACACTTTAGTACAAAATTATATAGAAACCGACTTCCCATTGAAAGCGAAACAAACGATCTTCCTTAAAATCTCTGGCTTGATGAGCTCATCTGATAACAGCAGAATAGGTGCGCCGTGATAAAAGGAACGGTTCTCGGTGGCCTTCCAAAGATTGGCAGTTATCGAAGCATTGGCATACTGGTATTTCAGTCAGTGGTGACTGAAGCCATGTGGTTTATAGATCTCGGAACTATATGGTGGCCAATAGTTGGTTGGTCGCCAAGAATCCGAATGCTTTTATGCTCTCTACGGTTTTGAAACCGCACGTACTAATACTTTCGCGTATACGCTACGAGGGTGGGGGGTGGAATGTGTCACGGATATTCGGATTTTTATATTAGCTCTCGCGATCCTCATTCAGATAGCAGAGTAGTACATCCGCGTTGAATACATAGATATAGAAGGCATATACAGGTTGCAGCGTATAGGGTATATTCAACGGCGCATGGTATAGTGGCGTGAGCGTAGTACACGTCCTCTACGATGCAGCTTACACGAGGGACATTAAACCAAATGGAAATTGTTCTGTACCCTTCTCCTCCCAACTCTCCCGCCCATCTCTCGTCCCTCTACCTCCGTACTATTTCTGTTTAGGAAGGAACGCATGCTGGGAATAATATTCCGTTGCTTTCTCGTTCCACTCGTGTGTCCGATAAAGCGGCGCTAGACACTTTTACTGCATGATTATAAATATTCCAGCCAAATTAAAAGCTGTATTTTAATGTTCCAAAGCAGGCTGTGAATGAGGAAGTTGATGTCTGGAAAGAACAGACCCAGCAACATCATTCAACCGGATTTGTATCGTCGTAAATGGGAAGCACTCGATTCCTGGTATTACTCGATGCCTTATGTAGCTACTGATCATTTTTTTCGTCCTCGATATGTCGTCCTTACTCGATCATCTTCCGTTTTTCGGCTCTTTGTATGCTTGATATCGTTCTCCAACCATTGAAAATCTTACCCAAGACTTCAGTCGACGCAAACAACACCGTCGGAGAGTTTGCTCCGGTTACACCAATTGTTAGCTTTCTAGACAAAGCAAAATGGTATCGCGATGGGTTGCTGGGATGCTTGTCTTTTTGAAAGTTCTGGCGAAATATTGGCAATGGTGGGTAATAAATTGAAGACAGAGCTCTGGACCAAGCGATGAAACCATCGGGGATATTTGAAGATTTTTCCAAAAATGAGTAATGGAGTTGCATCATTTTACGACCGAAATCAATGGTCTGCTTATGTATGGCAATACCGAATGCGAAATGTACGAATTAATCAGTGCTACTTGTTCAGTTGGGCGACTTGCTATCGATTCTTTCAACCTATAATTTTAGTGAATCAATCGATATTCAGTATCAATGCCCCTTTTTAAATACGAAATTGCGATAGTAAAGCCAAGCAAGTCATCACTGTGTTCTCATCCGGGTGTATACAGTCCCAGACGTACAATTAACGCTCTGCTAATTCCCTTGGATACTCGAGTGTGAACAGGTCGCGAGACGTCGACGAAAAGTATAGCGTTTCGTGGAACGTGGCGAGAGAAAAAGTCACCACAGGACAGAAAGGGAAGAGCATAACTCGAGGGAAGGGCACGAAGGAAGCGGAACAGAAACGAAAGGTAAGGACGGGAACGAAAACCTAGTGTGAGTAGAGGACTCTTGGGGGCCGCAACGGCTTGAGGCAAGCGAAATAGCGAGGAAATGTGCGGTAAGGATAATCCTACCGTCTCAAAGCAAGGATACGTAAGTATAGTAAAGTAGAGGAAGTCTCTTTCCTTCTCGCATCCCCCAGAAAATAAATTTTTTAGCTACAACCCGCGAGCGTCATCACCACCGCTGCCGCCGCCACGTCTGTCCGTTCGTTCACCCCGCGACAACCCTCGGCTTCCTTTGCACAACCTAACATCCCCGGCGTCGTACTCGGGGGCTGCAATCTTCCGAGTAGCGTGAGATATATTGCACCCGCTTATGCTGAAAAGGTACAACTAACCGTGCTGCATTTTTCACTTGCTCTCACGATCCTCTCTAGGCGTTTGTTGCCGAGAGGACCGGAGTGTTCGCCGGAGTTCGCGCCCTCTTGGAGAGAGTATCTCCTCCTCCCGTGAATTCTCGGTCAGCTGAAATTCATATTTTCATCGTGATCGAACGTACTTGAGATTAGGTACCGGGAGAACTTTTCGTCCTGCGGAACGACTGGTCTTGAATATTGAAGACCATTTATCAGCTTTCATCTCAATTTATTGTCCGTGGAATATCAATTTCTATGTGACGATGGAGACGATTTCGCGCGTCACCAACCAGTTAGTTAGCTTTTCGTCACAGCCCAGTTTTACCGAAGGAAAATGCTCCTATTACAGTCAAAACGGAGAAAAGTAATTGGTTAGATGAGCTCCAAGTGCCTAAATTTGTTGGATCAACCAATTCATTCGTTAGGTCATTCAATCCGTTGGTTGGGCAAACCAAGTCATTTGTTGGCAACCAACTGAATTGTTGATTCAACCAATTCCATCGCCAGGAACCTATTTAACCTTATAAGTTGGTGAGGTTCATATTTTGCGATCAACAATAGATAATTGAGCACATCGGCGGTTTTTGGGGAACCAATGAATAATTTTGATCGATAGAATATATTCCAACGGATAGAAATATTCATGTTTATGTAAATATGGCTACTAATAGGTACATCGAATGGCCTCTAATGAGGGAACTCTATATCGCTTGTACCACGAATAGCAACAACGTCATACATTAGAACTTTTAATCATATCTTTCAAAGAACGATAAATAATTGATCACATTTGGAGGGTTTTTGGTTATGAAGAACTAAACTTCCCGACGAAATTGATTTCAGTCTTCAGATACCGATAGTTGTATCAATATTTCGAATTGTTTCAGTCAATGCCCTTATACGACCACAAATAGGAGCACCCAGAATGCCCGGGATTACCTTAAGTTGATGCAAGTTTTTTTTCCATTTTTCTTTCAATCAATCATCAAATCATTGCACAACAAATCAACGTCCGACAAAAGCTAAACGGAAATCCATCGGCAATAGGGCGACAGTCTAGATCTGCTTCGAGTATACAAAGTGAAACTCACTGACAGGATTCCCTCTGGTGTTATCCAACAGAAATCTTTGAGTTGCCCGTGCAACTGGCTTGTCGAGGGCCGCTTTCACTGCCCTTTTTCATATCTCCCTTTTTCCGCTCTCAAATAGAGTAGCACGCAGGCTTTTCTATGCGATATCTCCGGACCCTTCTTCGAAAACTTCCGTGAAAAGATCTTGCCACTGGCAGCAGCACGCATTTCAGGTGGAAGAGTTCGTCTCACTTTTTTCCCTTTATGCTGGTTAGAAAAAAAAAAAAAAAGAACGACGTGAACGAAGCGCTGCCAAACTGAGATGACGCATTGAAACGTTATCAATGTGTGATGACGCACGAAGGGCTATTTGGTGAACAACTTTTTTTTTCTACCCTTTTGAAATGGAAAATTCTTGATATAACAACCCTCTCCGTGTGCTTTCATTTCCCGTTTGAATTTAATACATCCCTCGTGCAATTTTAAATATCAGCCGATGTGTTTTTTTCGTCGACGGATGGTAGGTATGATTGAAATGTATAAATTGTCAAACAAAATCGCATGAAAAATGAAAAACCCTTGAAATAAAAAAAATGTTGAATGTTAAAAAAAAAAACGAAATTGATCAGAGTCGGCTTGCAGTCCGTTTATTCAAAAGAACAATATAACAGGGATGGTAATTTTACTTATCATCATTGGTTGGATTTGTTGCTTTAGTTGAAAGACCTACAAAGGAATTCATTCTTCAAAGGAATAATTCCATTATTTTCGATCTTTTCTTAGAAATATAGCCGCAGTTTGAATTCATTGTAATTGTTTGCTTCGGTCGTGTATTCAATTTCTTGTCGTCGTTCATTGCCGAAGCGCCTCAACAAGAAGTTTGAATTCCTCTGGATACATTTTAGTCGGTATATTTTCTGGTGTATCTTGTCGCCGAGGAAATTTACTCTTCAAGATACGTACTGTGGAGTGAACGTTTGATGTACGTTATGAATCTGTCTGTGTGCGCTATACTCATACCGGGTTCTTTAACGAAACTTGAACAAGACGAAGCAAAGCTGTGTACTCGTTTTATGGTACATCTCTCATTCACGTGCTACTTTCAGCGAGCGAATTAAAAATTTACGATGTTCATCAAGCGTCCAAACATACAACATCGCGAGGGATTTCCTAGCCGTCACTCCCAATCATGAAAAACTGGTGAATGCTGAAATGTTTTCTGCTATGTTGATTCGTCAGTAATAAGACTATCTGATACGGAATATGATATATGACGGATTCATAACTTATATACGCACTTGGCGCGGACACTTTACGATCTCCTGATCTCCCTGTACTCCATTTCATTCATGACATGTGACCAGAAGCCAGCGATGGGAATACGAGGCTCGAGGGAATAATGCAAATAGGAAAATTCGATCAATGATCGCAATATCAATTTGCCAACGCAATGGCATGTCTTACATTTAATTAAGTGTCTTTATGGACTTGATCATCCAGTTATGTAACTCCTGACTGGTTGTAAGGCAATAAAACGGAAGTTGTCCATTTTACTGCAATGAAACGGGAATTGTCCGTTTTACTGCGATCAACTGATCCTTGCGTCAGAGAACTTTAAGTTAACTATTACTGAGGATAAGTGGCGCCACAGAACATGTTAAAGACTCGAAATACACAATGCGAATGCGTCTCGCAAAACTACAGTTTCCGCTGTCGAATTTCGAGTATATATTGTACTTAGTCGATTATCTTTGCGGCGTCCTTACTGGTTGCGTAGGAGATGTAAGACGATAGAGTAAAATGTCTCCAACGAAAACATCGCGGGTTGAAACTCTTCGACGTATCTTTCATCCAAAGTTAATACCGGTTTGTGAGCATCATGACGTGGTGCAAAAAGAAGATGGAAGGCTTTGAGAGAAAGGTATATCTTTGATCGAGGATGGAGACGGCGATCAAAGAAACCTCTATGTACGAAGAGGATTGAGTTGCTCGATCGATTCTACACGTGATATCAGAGCAAATGTGATTCAAGAAAAAAGTGATACGATCGGAGATTAAAGTCCAAAGTGGAAATCACTGAAACTGCAATGGAAGATAACGAATGTAAGACTACATTCCGTGAACTAAAGTTGTACGCGTTACGCCCTCTTCATTATTCTCTTGTGACTCGTATTTGCAAGTCGTGAAGTTTCGATTTGGAAAGGAACTGGAAAGGTAGTAAGAAAGACAATCGTCTCGAGTATCTTGAAGTGCAGACATTTATAGATATTTAATATTTGCACGAATGAAATATCAGACAAATTTCACGGATGTAGATGTATGTTTTCGCCGAGTCATATGCGTATTGGAGACCATCTACGGCGAGCATCCCTTGCGAATAATCGTCAACGATTCGCGCATCAAAGAGATTCTGAACGGGTAAGAGATGGAAACCTCACGAAACTTCGAGACAGGAAACTCTCCTCTCTAACGGTGTCAACACTCTGCTTCAAAGTAATCGAAGTGGGTACTGATCGAAAATCAGAGTGGTACCTCAAGCGATATGCTTTCGAGGAAAACTAGAGACATAGATTCATCCCCCCTATTGGCTTCAACGTCAGTCGTGCAAAGTCTCTTACCCCCGCATCCCCTACTCATCCCCCAATTGTCGATATAACGGCGAAAGAGACCACGAGCATTTCTCGAATTGCGAGACAGAACATCGTCAGAAACGCTGGCGAAACGCAGCTGCTGCGGCTTCCGTAATATAAATCGATACCAAATCTTATCAATAATTGTGTTAGCAATCCTATCTATTAGATCGAAGCAATCTACGGCTTGTGCCAAGCAATATCCTTGGCCTCTTTCTTCTTGTTTCTTATATCGTGTCCCAGTCATCCTTGCATTTTTTACTCACATTCGACTTACTCTCGTACCGTCGCTCTGACGATTTTCCGCTGGTACTTCATCCACAGCACTGAATGCGCGTCCATGCATCTCCCATATCGATCAATCTGTTACAGAACTTTTCATTTCTTACTTTCGATAACCACGTTTAACCCTTTTTTTTTTCTTTTATATAGAACACGAGTTAATAATAACTTGAATATCATATCATGTATTTATGTTTTAAATATATCGTTTTTACTATAGAGTGTCGGGCATCTAAAAAAAATAAGTTAATCCTCTAGCGGTTGAATGATTTATTTCTCGACAATTTTTTTTCGTATGTAAAACTCTCAATAAAATTTTTATTTAAAAAAAAAATTATTTCATTACCACCCAAAGATTTTTCAAAAAAAAATAAAAATAAAAAATTTTGTCCCAATTCTCGAACTGTCCGGTAGATTTTCTGGTAACTAGAAAATCTGCTGTTCGATAGCTTCGCGCTTCGGCGTTGTCAAAGCTGCCGTTTCACTGATGATGTTCTCTCCACCCAACTGTGAGAAGATTCACGCGACGTTTCGATCGAACTAATGAAATTTTCGAACGCGGATAAAAATTCGTCAGACCAGTTAATAGTACAGAGGGGACACGAATGCCAAGCATGCACTCGGATATTCTTCTCATGTGTGATTGCATATTGAGAGGATTGTCAGAGAACGAAGGTGAAAATACGCAACAGAGGTTTCGGCGAATACGGTAGAATTTAGCAGCGGGGAAAAGCGCGAGTGTGGGATGGTTTGTCGATCGTAGAGAGTATGTTGTAAGTACTCAGGAGATCACGAGAGCCCGGGAAACGAGCGACGTACTGGAAATATTGAAAAACAAATGTCAACGAATACACACGAAGTACTGCGCGCGCAGCTGGTCGGTGCGCCGAAGGGGTATGATAAATTGACCCGTACCACTGTGCCAACGGGTGAAAACGTCCCGCAGTCTAATTTTTCGTCGTTGTAACAACCGGGAAATCGATGGTTTGCTACGCTGTAACTTTTCGTTGAAAAGCGTTGAACTTTTCGTATAAATGGAGGCTGGGAATCAACTTTACTTTACATTTCTCTGTGTAAATAAACGTTACATCTTCATAGCAAACCGCAATTATGAAGCTGCCACTCACTTTTGCCAATGCTGCTGATTGCCCGAATCGTTGCTGCGATGAGTTTCAACGATCGGCTTCAGCTTTCTCGATTATATTCCGTTGAATGCCCGAAACCCGCCTGCGGGTAATACCAATCTTGGATTCAGAACTCTGCTATGCGAAATTTCTTTCATCTTCGCTCTTTGTTTGTACAAATCGTTGGCGGTCGCAACACGCTCCATAGAACGTATCTGTATACTTTGTATAGATATATATATAAACGTACATATGTATGTTTATATATAGTAAACGGGAATATTGTAGATAAGTAAACATAGAGCTGTAGGTAGGTTCGCAACGATGCCGCGAAGTAATCACGATCCCGGAGTAGGGTACCAGTCAACGTTTTCATCGTTCACAAAGCGAAGCATCTCGTATATCGTCCGGTATTCATATAACAATTTGCTTTGAGACACGAGTTGCGTGTATGGAAGAGCCGGGAAAATTAGTACCTTTTCTTTAAAATGTTGATGCAGCGATCCGAAAAGCTCATAACTGATTAGTCTTTATAGACAGAAATTCGAGGTAAACGGATAGCGAATACGTGTCGTTAATTGAGAAAATTAGGAACTATTAAGCAAAGATATTAAACTTTTATTAAACTATAGAGATATTAAAACTTTTTTGATGATTATAGAAAATACCAATATAAAATTTCTCGCTGTCGGACAAAAAGATGATACAGTTTGCGGAAAACGAATACATCGCATACGCTTATCGTTTTTCGAAATTAATGATTATTTTTTTAATTAATTCGGTACTAACGACTGGATTTTTCTTTAAGGTGAATATTTACCGAACTGCTAAGGAGCAAAAGTAATTTCAAAGACATTTTAATGATTTAAAAATCTTTAAAAAATCAACGATAAGGATGGCGCTGAGATGTGTTACGTAAATTCTAACGAAATTAAGGTCCCCATGAAAAATCTATGCCTCAAGTCTATTATTTATACGAAATATTTATCGTTTCGACAAGGAATGAATAGACACACATAGACTCGCGTAGAGTGCGGTGATACGGTAGAAAAACTGATATTTGAACGAATAGATTTGAACGGAATTCATGTACCGCACATAAAATATTATTTATAAAGCAAAAATCGGGTTATCATTGCAAAAGATTAACTGCTCGTGAATAAGCGATGAATAAAAATTTCTGAATTATCAAAGACTCCGTGTTACAGTACCATACAATATTCAGATTAAAAAAATCCGATATATTGTAATACTAAATGCTTGAAGAGATGTTCGTGTTCGTGTTATTAAATTACATGCGATTTGAATATTCAAAGATTTCATTTTTCAGAATTAAAGTTCAAATTAATCACTCGTGTCAAGTAGTCGATTGTATGTATATGTAATACGCATAAGATGTTTAATCTTCAATATGCTTACCACTGACAATCGAAAATGCAATAAATTATATATTACGACGAATTAAACACGAATATATATGCATATATTGTGCATAGAATTGTATATGACAACGTTGCATGCTGCATCATGTATAATAGAAATTTAAAAAATGGGGTCATTTAAAAATGCACGTGTCGTAACGTATTTCGTATCGTGGCTGTCGGCCGATCGATCGCGGGGGGTGGGAGGGGGTTGTAATGCAGAGGGTAGAAATCGATAACGCATTTTCCATTGGGCATAGATCAATTAGTCGAGCCGTCAGTGCCAGCAAATTAATCTCCGAGCGCGTTGAATTGAGGTACGAGGCGAGCGAGCGAGAGAGAGAGAGAGAGAGGGGGGGGGAGGGGTGTAACACGTCCGAATAGCTGACTACCTCTTTTCCAAAGCGTGTATACCGTATATTAATTAATCATTGCAAAGGGAATACACGAAGGGGGAGGGATACGTGTAGATACTAAAGTTTCCAATTATTTTAACATCATTTACGTCCATACAGAAGCGAATCACAGCTAAACGAAAACATATTGCGTCGTTAATACCGGAAGAGCGACATCATCCTATGCTTAAGGCACATTAAGTGCTCTTCTAATTTTGGCAATAGGATACCTACATGATTGACATATAATGCAATAAAATCAACAAAGCTGATTTGTCGGCGATTATAAAAATCTTGTGATTTTAAAAGTTAAGTGTAGTAAGTGATTGATCGGCTTGAACATCAATCACAGATCGTAATTGACAACTTTTTCGAGATTCCGTGCAGTAGATACTAAAGTTTCCAATCATTTTAACATTATTTACAACCCTATTGGAGCGAATAACAGTTGAATGAAACAATATCGCGTCGCTAATAACCGGAAGAATGTCATCATTTTACGCCGATTGCGCAGTAGATGCGCCATTATAGTTTCGGTAATAGGATAACTATATAATAGGCATATTATCGCAATGAAAACACGCAACGTGATTTGTCGACGAGTGTAAAAAAGCCTTTCTTTCTGATTTTTAAAAGCTAAGTGCGGTAATTGGTTGATCGGTTAATAGAAAGCTAATCACAAATCATTATCGACAACTCATTTTCCAGTTAATCGCTAACGTGTGACTTATGTCTGTAACGTTTATCCTATTATAAATTAATTCCGTAAGTGTAGTTGTCGGAAATACGAGGGGATTTGAATAGAAACGATTTGTTTTATTTATGCAGTCAACGTCGCGGAGCTCAAGTGGCGCGTGTGTATAGCACTCCATCGATTTCCTCGTCTCTACTGTCTGGAAGCCTGTCGAGCGCGTGAAAACTATTGTCCATACATTTGTATCTAACTGTGTTCTAACCGTTGCCCTTTGTTTTATAACTGCGATGCAGGAAAGTAGATAGACACGAGCGTAGATAATCTGCGTACAAATATGACATCAACGAAGGAACAAAACAGGGCATTCTAAGGCCATTTTCACACGCGTTTTACGAGCTTTACGCCTACGTTTTTGCATTTATTTCGCGAATACATCAACAATAGTGTTCCTAAAGCAGGATGGAAAGGACTTTCTCCGCGTGGATGGAAACTACTAAATATGCAAACGTTCTGTTGACTTTCATTTTTCGATTCGCGTTCGTTGCTCGGGAATATTTTGAATAAAAAATGAGAATTTAAACTGCGGGGACTCGGCAGGGGCGCCGCTGCTGCTACTGTCAGTGCATACAACGGAATCGGAAACGAGTTTCGGGGTGTGTCTAATGTCGATTAAATTGACCCCTTCCCCTCGGTACGCGAAAGCTCGCACGGCTTGTACACCTATCTTACGATGATACACGCATACCAAGTGACCTCGTCAATACCAGCAGTAATACGTTAATAATGCTTCTCATGAAAAACAGAATTATTGAAAAATCGACGAGCGTTAATTGATTGATCGATCGAAGCGAAACGTTTTGCTCGATGATTAATTACGTTTTTGGTAAATCGTTTTAATTTTCAAGCATATAGTATACATTACTACTCTGCAAACTCGCAGGCAGCACAAGAAAGAGAGATCGCATTCGGCAGTTTCAAGACTTGATTAATAGGAATTTAGGATAATTGAGGCGGTCGTCGGTGTCCCGAATTTGTCATTGAAAAAAATTAAAAATCATATAAATTTTTGTTGCGTGTTGCATGTGAACACGCAATAGAAAAATTAATATCATTTGTAAAATGCATAGTCTCGAGGTAAAGAGATTTTGGAGTTCCGTTCAAAGATGGCGCGTTCGTTAGGATGAACCGAACAGCCTGAAAGCTTTACGAATACACGAAATTACACGCGCTATTCAAGTAACGGGCCATAATTTGTCTTCGCGCGCGAGCGGACAGATAATCTTCTCCCGCGCGATGTTCACGAGTATATTCGTTCGTTCCTTATGACTTTTTCCCCCGCATACATGTTCGGCTCTGCTTTCGGCTGACGTATACGTAAGTCTTTCCCTTTCGGCAATGGCAAAGAACACCACTGAGAGTGTCAGGGAACTTCTCTCACGTACAATCTTGTCGCGCTACCACTACTACTACAGTCTGAAATTTTCTCCCTTTTCCCTTCTCCTCTTCTTCTCTCTAGCCGTCTTGAAGGGCAAATTGGATGGTCCGTCAGAGGACTACCGGCTCCATCCAATTTGCAATGCACAGAAGCTTCACTCGCGGATGGCATTGCGCGCCCTTCAACCTTCCAGCCGGTACATCTACGAGCTTTCGCAGCTTCGAGCGATTACGGTCTATGTGTAGAAACGAATCTCGGGATATAAAGCAGGGGGAATAAGAACTCGCAGCTTTGTCAGTTTACTGCTACGCGGTCCACGGCGCACGCCGCTTTTCATCATCATTCCGCGATGTATTCTTCACTGATGTTCATTAACAACCGAATGGCCGAGTGGTGGGAGGGGGAGGGGGGGAAGGGGGTGAGGAGTAGCACTTTGAGTTTCACGTAAAGTTATCGATTTTTTGTCTACGTTTTGATATAGTGAAAAAAATAGCTTCTTATGTCCGCATTGGAAGCTATTGCGCATGCGTCGTGTTGGAAATTTCAAACAAATTCTTTAGCGCTTCTCGAAAAAACGAAAAAACAAAACTTTCAATAAGGATATCCTTACCAGAATCGTGAGGGTGGCACGGGAGAGGGGCTATGATATCCTTAAAGAAATACATCTATTGGCGTGCATTTGAGAGGCGATATAGAGAACGATGGATGTGAATGTGCGATTCGTAAATATGGCGACGCAATTGAGTAGAGTTCGCGTATTTATCCGTTCATATAAACTCATCCACGTCTATGCCGTACAAAACCCTCCGTGGAATTTTATACTTTTTCGACGACTAAGCAGATCCGCGCAGCAGAACTTTGGGCTTTTATCCGTATTACTCTTTTGCTTTGCCGCGGTGTCTGCACTACGGGACGCTTTCAAATTCGTTTCTACTCGTTGGCTCTTCGCGCGCGCGCGCGCGCGCGAGAGCGCACGATAAAATGCATTCGACAAGTGTCGCATGCAATTACAGAAGAGAGTGCTAATTCGATGAACACTATGGGACGAGGACACCTACATGGAGGTTACCGCTCCCTATCGGAGATAACCTTTGTAGAGTCCAACGATCCGAAATATAACAGTTCGTTAAATTCATTTTCTCTTGAAAACTAAAGTGATAGTTCGATAAATTTTTCGTATAACTCGGAAGAGAGAGTTGCCGTCGCAGCAGCAGTTGCAATTTGCCGCAATTACGACAGCCGCCGGCTAATATAATTAAGGACTAACGAAAAGAGCCCTTTGATGGGTGTTTAATTGAAACTCTAGTAGCTCAGCACATCTATAATTGCAGACTGCATCTATTCGACAATAATTACTAAATTCACTGTTTTTTTTATTAATATACAATTTCGTTATTACCCTCATTTTTCGTTCGAGAATTTTTTTCAATTTTCGTTTATAAAATTTATGGTAATACTAATACCCCCTCTTTTTCGGACTTACGCGGTCGAGTTTCGCAGTAAAAGTGCCAGAGCTTCGTGGATTTAAGGGTTTGTCTTCCGGGATTAACAGTCGTAGATGCACCTGAGTTTACATGGATGTTCATGCGTTGATGTACATGCCGTCGTACTCTCGCGGAGTAGTACATAGCTAAAATACCAGAGTCTCGGTAGCGGGCGTACGTGCGATATGACGACGACGAGAATGGGCGGGAAATGAGTACATTCTCGCACAGCGTTCAAGCCGCGCGTCCAGGTCATTCTTGTATAACGGGAAGGAAAAAAAAAAAAAAAACAAAAAAAAAAAAACACGAAAAACGACGCAACTCTCGCACTGACCCGCATATGTACGAAATGATGCATCGCGAACGTGTAGCGTATTATGAATTTTTGCCATTATTACGAAACCACCCAGTGTGCACCAACAGAAACACGAGGGGCACGAACAGTGGAAATATCCGGCTAGTGACAGACCAAAGCTGCATACGGGACATGCCGGACCAGTCTGCCGTACGAGAGTCTCTGCTCCATGAGTTCTCTCAAATCCACGTTTCTACCGTGTAAAATCGTTTTGTAACGGGCGTCGCGCACCTACCGCAGCTTTTTAGTATTTAGCCGAGGTCTGTATTTTTCGTTTCCTCTTTCACGTTATCTTGTTCTATTTTATGAATGTGTGTCGTCTGCATGCGTGTGTTGGCGTGTATGTGTTTTATCTCTTCGGGGTACGAGAACACTGGTCGGCTCGGTCACGCGTGTACCTCGAAAAAGGACATTTCGGTGGACGTGATATGACGGAAATTGGATCTGCCGTTGAATGGCATGCCGGTGTGCAATATCCTACACGCGAATATATCCTCGACGCATCCCTCTCATCGACTCTGAACCCAGACGAGACGACTCTACACCCGCAAAGGTATTTAAAGTCTCTTGTTCAATTTGGAAAGATTCAATCTACCATTGTTAACGCGAAGTGAAGTATTTGTACCCTCTACATCGCTCGACCGCTCTGTCCTCTTCCGCTCGTCAACTCGTCAACCCCGCGAAACAATTAATCATCCCCCTCCCACCGTCGCTCTCTCCTCGATGTGTACGAGTGTAATTCATTTGATGGAACGAAATGGTTACAGATTTGTCGTGAAATACCTGAGCGTAACAATATCTCATTCGTCGCACAATGGCGATACTGCTAGTCTCGATATTCCGTCTGTGTGAACGAACGCTGTGCCAAGAAACGGACAATGAATGTCTTTTCCATTTTCTCTCGTCTGCAGAGATAACTAAGGCAAAGGGGAAAAACTCCTTGGGATTTTTTCAAAGGTAGTCTAGTAGAAAATTCTACGAAGCTTCAACTTCATTCTAATTTCTGGGGGAAAAAAAAAAAAAAAAAAAAAAATTCGAAATCCCTCGTTTTTTTCCTCGTTCTCATCCGGCGACGCGGTAAAATAAAGAATAAAAAGAAAAGTGTATAAGCTCGACCGTAGCTCGACACACTGGCGAACAAAGTGAAAATTTCCTCACTCTCGCAAACTAGAAGAGTCGAGGCATTCGGGCGAAAAGAGCTCCGCGGAGCTTTCAACCACTCGGCTCTTATGTTAACCATGTAGCCTTTTCCTTTTCAACACATCCGCAATTTTCCAGTACAACGTACTCCATGGCGCAGTAAACCTGCGTACGTATCGCGCGTCATACCCGGATAGGACCGCGCGACTACCATTATAACCGCAAGCGAGTGAGAGCCGAGCGCGTTAAAATAAACCGGCAATCTTCGCAAGTTTTTTGTTACCGCAGCACCCTTACCAACGGTATGGGAAATTAAGATGCTGCGGCGATAGTCCTGTAATCACGTTACCGACGCCAACAGCTTTTCATATTATCTGCTGCTTCTAACGTTGTATTCTACGGCTCAACAGCGATACTAGCAAAGTTGACTTCGCATTCCGGGGGTTGACGCAAGAGATTCTCTCGGTCCATTGGGACACCGTAACGATCCTCGTTTCCGCTTTCGTTGCTGCATTGTTTCCTTTTATTTTCTCATCCGGTTGCTTTGTAATTTGTGTTAAAAACAAAACGGGGTGAGAACAACCCTCTCGTCGTGGGATCGATACTAGTATCTAAAAAATTATCCCGCGCTCACGTTTTCCAGGTTTGGCGTTCATAGGGTGAATCGTCGATTGATTGGACAACCGCCAATAAATTGACGAAATTGCATTTACCGAAAAATCAGACTTTCGTGTCAATCCAGCATATTCGATTATTCTTTATATCGAAACTCTATTATTCATTTTATAGAAAAAAAATATAATAAACAGCTGATGGCAGCAGTAGTAGGGGTAGTTTTTAATTTTGTTGAATATCGACAAAACTCCTTAATTGATTCATTAGAATTAAAAAAATCGATTAAATTTTGATCATTGTAAATATAAAAAAAGTTTGTTCTTTAAGAGTAACAACCGATACCAAAGCCTTCTAGAGAATCTTAAGTATCATCCACTTAGTTTTAGAAAGAACATCACGTGTTTCATGTTTTCGTACGAATGGTCTATTTTACCGAATCTCATCCCTTACGTGTCCATTCAACGAACGATTCACCCAACAACTTCTACATTTTTACTCTCCAATTCTCGATAACAAGTGCTTCAGAAAATCTCGACGTTGCGCACACCGATGCCCGGTGAAAGCGAGAAAACTTTCCGAAGAAAAAAACTCTCGAAAAAAAAAAAAAAAAAAAGGAGTGATAAAAACCAAGTGACGAGTAACCGTCGGTGGTCCGCATGAAGTATGCATCCACCTTGGGACACCTTTCAAACTCGTACAAGTACGATCCCCCAGCAAGGCATCCACCGTGACTGTACCGCGTGCTCCGCAAAGCTTTCGGCGGGGAGGGGGGAGGGGGGTGGCAACGAGGGTGCGCACCCACCGAGCACTTTAATCCCTCAGTTAAAGCTACTCAGGATCTTGCAACTTGCACGAATCCTCCTACCTCTGGAGCGAGAGTTAGCCGTGTATACGTACGCGTGTGTTGCTGAAAATTCGGTAATGGACGGGGTACCCGGTAATGGTACAAACTTCGTAACGGTAAGACAGGAGAAATGCTTGCGCGAATCGATTTCGAAGATCTATGCTATCTCGCTGATGCCAGTGTCTCCGGAAGGCCTGAACCTCGCGATCGTTACTTTGTCCTCTCTTCCGTAGCAATTCCAGGTCCACCTGCCACAGGCATCAACTCGATCGCTTTTGGTATCTGCCCTCGTCTATTTCGAGATACGCCTGGCAGGTTCTTACTTCGATGTCATGATGACAACCTACATGCCAAACATGTACGAGCAAAACACGCCCATGACACTTGCCAGGGTTAGGAATTCGACTCCTTTCTTCCTTCTGTCTTGAAGACATGCTATGAGAACAGGGAACTATTTCCCCGGTTGATGGCTCTCCGGTGCTCCACACGCAGAACTCCCTGGCAGGTGTACAAGACAGCGAAAGCTGAAGATGCCAGAGGGTGTGACAAAGACTAAAGCGTGGGAGAGCTGCGAGGAGTGAGAAAACGATGGAAGGGAGAGATGGCACGAGGGGAGGGTTGGGAACTACTCTGTTTGCTAATTACTCGGCGTCGGCACATTTGCATCAGCGTTGGGCGTACGTTCGCGCGGGTTTCCTCTCGCACCCTCCGCTGCTCGCCGAGCTCGACACAGGGACCGGGCGACTGGTGCAGGCGTTAACCTTCTCATTAAACGTAATTGTTTGCAATAATTTGATGCCACCTGTCTCTTACTCCCCTCTGGTCGTTTCTCTCACTTCCGAGTGGAACTTCAACCACTGGGAGTCTTCGGTGTTTCCAACCTCATCCGTGGACGGGGTGCTCCGTCTCGTTCTTACACATCCTGCGCTTTATCTCTCGTGGCTTCCTGACTGTTGCACCAACCTCGGCGAACATCCACCGCTAGCCCCTCCTCGCCTCCTCCCCTTCTGTTACAATCCTTGTGGAACTCTTACTCATCGACCTTCCGCTCGTACGTTACCAGTAGGAAGTGAGTAAATGTCGGAACTTTCGCGGTGTGAGAATAAGATCTGTAGAAGTCCTCATCTGGGTTTAGGTGCATCAGATATCTAAGGGTGACTTTCTAGGTACTGCCAGCTATAACGGAGCATTGCCGTTGGTGTTACCGTAGTTGGGTTCTGCTGGTCTCATTGCCGGGACGATAAAGTGAAGGATACTCACTTCAAGCTTCATAATGGTAAGTTAGACATTCAGGGAAGTCGCTCATCTTTATTGAGTGGACAAACCATTATCACCCTCCTCATTTGACGGAATATATAGGTAGCGAGTGGAGTTGCAACGATGGGAATATCCGATTACCAATTCTGTCTCTAAATGGAATCTGGGAACTTCAAGACAGGAACTAAATACCTTGGTGTTCCTTCTTTTGTCGGCTTACAATTCGCAATCTTAACCTCGAATTGTAATAAATTGCTGTAATACCCGAAGTATTGTTAAGGTTTGGTAACACGAGAATAACATTCGTCGTTGCATCGCTCATTATATGCTTTGCTGCGAGATTTTCTTGCAGCTTCAGTTACGTGAATTTCAAAGCAAAGAATCTTCTTTAATTCTGATCCAAAAATTCTAGAAATATTTGACGCATTTTTTAAGGAAATAAATAGCATCTCACAAAATTTTAATGCAAAAAAAATAATAATTTTTTTTTTTTTTTTTTTTTTCGGAAATTAAAAGCCTCGCGACTGTAAGCGAAATGTAATAAAAAAAAATGATATAAACATGAATTTTCGTAAAATAATTTACGTCTCATACTTTTCAAAGTAAAATAGCGAATTACGAAAAAAAAAATGCAAAGTTACAGTACGATTTTCGAAAGTAATACGGTGCGGCGAATTTCGAAAAATGAATTTAATTTCCGGTGTCAAAGGCACTGATTGTCAAACACACTTCTTACTATAATACTTTCTCTTAATCGCGTAATCTGACCTTCGCCAAGCCAAGCAGACTTACAGCCTCTTTGCTCGCTCGACACTATTTTACAGGCCACAAAAATGGGATGAAAACCAGAAGAACGAGAGTGAAACGGAGATAGAGAAAGATCTCTTTACGAGGCGAAAAAGAATGGGTGGAAGTGAGGTAACGCGGCCAAGTTCCGTGAACGCTTGTAAAAGAGAGACGAGAGGATAGCAAGAGAAAGAACGAAGCGACGGGCAATGATCCCGAGTAGGAAAAACGCTTGGCGTTGCACGAGATTGCCAGCAACATTCGTATAAGACCATCCTAAGCAGCTTATCTGTTGATGATGCACTGTATTTTCCGCTGATACTCCGAGACCGCTGCTACACCACGGTGTGCCCAGGGAGACACCCAGGAGTGTTCCCGCTTGATAGCGTGTCGCTTTCTCGCCCTGGGTATATCCCACCCCTTTCCCGTTTCTCCGTCGCCCCTTATCCGCCTGGCCACCGGAATCCATACACTTCGCGTTTCTATCACCCGCGTTTACTTCTCCTCAACCCTGTGGGACGATGAGAGAGGGATGCGCAAACCGTGCTGGTAGATAGACGTTGTTTCTTCTTCCCTTTCCCCGCTCGTTGCTTTTCTTCGTCTCCGTTGCTTCTCACAATCCTGTAGAACCGCAAACATCCCTTCTTTATCGACGTCCCTATATATACCATTGCTTCAACTGCTCTCGGGCCGTATCCTCGCTTCTCCCGTATCACCTCTCGTGTTTTATTTTCCTTTCCATCCCCGATGCAGTATAATGCCCTGTTGGGCGCGATTTACGATCTGCTTATTATGAGCTTTTCACCGGTAATATCGTTCGCTTGTTGTAATGAAAAATCGATGCAACCGAGAAAGATATGCACCGGGGTTGGGAATGGCAATGTGCGAACAGAGTATTATTGCGGCCCATCGGGTTTAATGGAAAACATACTAAACTCCGGATTCGATACTTCAACTAATGGATAGTTAAGCCTCTGAATAACTTTAATAAAAAAACCATCTTTCCCATATGTCTATTCGATTCTTTGACCATTTTTTTCGTGCCTTTTTATCCCATTACCGAAGTGATGAAAACCGTGGAAAAAACGTTATTTTTTGTCAAATCGAAGTGTCCTAAAAAAAATGCCATAATTACCATTGCCATCTACCATAGTTAGAAAAAATGGCCATTATAAAATATCTAGAGATCGCGGATAAAAAAATTGAATAAAAAATTCAGGTGCTACGAATACGGTCGATGGCTCGTTGGCAATGATTACGTCTAAAATGCTAAACTATAATAATATTAATAATAATAACAATAATAATTGCTATTAATATTATTTTATAATATGTCTCCCTATTGCGTATAAACCACCGCCATTACTACTACTGACGCTATAACACCCGAATCTGATATCAAGATAACACGCTATCATTTTCAAGTCGGATACCGGTGAATTGACCGATAAAACATTTTCGTGTATCGCCGTTTACGGTTCTCTCATTCACTACCAACTTTACTCAATGTGGTTCGCGCGGGCCAATTATTGAAACGTTTTAACAAGTAGGTATAGACTCGCCGCGGAGCTCGCGGCTGTGTTCTGCCGGATCTCGATTAGCTTTCAAACCAAATATAGAACTCCGGTATTAGGTTTAATTATTCAACGAGAATCGAGGGTTGGATGATTGCATGGTACGGGAAAGGTTGATGGGTAGGGGTGGGGATGGGGGTGTGTGTGGGGAAAGGTCGCATATTGGTGGTATCACAGAATGAGGTACCGCACGCGCCGCGTAACGTAATGCCAAAATCTAATTTAAATTGACCAGGAGAATACCTATTTATCTGCCTTTAGCGTTAATTACCTATTCGCATCGCGTTCTATTGGATTGACCGTTCTATCCACTGTCGCTTTTCCTCCTATTTCGGTTAACTGTACGTATAATATACGTACAGAATGTCCCGCGCATCAAGCTTCTCTCTCTCTGTGTCTCCACTATATTGCTCCGTGTCGCTATAGTGTCATCAACTCGGCGTGCGGTTCTCTGCGATGTGAATATTCAATTTCTATACAACTCCTCGTATCGAACCAATGATACCGCGCGTAGAGACAGCCACCGATACCATCGCTGGCAATCGCCGGGCAAAAACGAGAAGCGAGAAAACCCCAAAACGTATACGTATAACATCAAAAAATTTACGATTTGCCGAAAGTGCTCGCGCCCCCCGCGTTTGACCATACAATCGCCCCTTCCATATCCTCTATGGAGAATCCATAGATATTTCGCACGATGACAATGCCGCGAGCGGCAAAAGGGCAAAAAAAAAACCACCAAAATGCATCGAATAATACGGTCTCTCGGATGTGTCTATCCGCGGCGTTAGAGTGATGGACCTTTCATCCGAAAATAGAGATGAAATTAAAAAAACGAAGTTGATTCTGTAATTTTGTAGCTTATTTGTCGGGTGGTTTGATGAAACAATTAACGCGCGCAGCTGATATCAAATATCAATTTTATTATTTATACGAGACATGGCGGACAGCGGGGCAAAATGGGCTTTGGGGCGATCTTCTCTACGACCTTTGCATGAACTTTGCATCGCTTTTCCTTCGGTATCTGGCAGCTTTTCTCTTTCGTTCTCAATTTCACTTCATTCCAGCTATCCTCTCGCATACCGTCGCTTCATCTGTATTTCTCGACAGCATACAAAGAGCTCCGACCGCTTTATTGATAGTTCAACGACTCAAAATGCACTCGTGGATAATTTACACTCCTGGAATTCACATACCTCACGGCTCAATGAACTGTGTTGTCGTCCAGCTATATATTGGATAACTAAATTAGTTTCTGATTGTAATTTCTCGCTTCAGTCGTGTATTATAATTTTTTTTTTTTGAGCTCTTCGGCAATGAACGACCACGTGAAAACGCGCTTCCTGGAAACTTAAAGAAAAAACAAAAAAAACACTTAGTCGTTTATTGCCGAAGCGCTCCGAAAAAAAAAAAAAAAAAAAATAGTTTCTGGCAGTGTAATTACACTTAATGGAAATGAATTTCTGAAACGGCTTCACATGACAATAATCCGTTCGATCCGCTATTCATCCGATTCTACGTCGGTAAAAACGAGGCGTTTCTTCATTTTTATTCTCTCAGTGTTATCATCATTTTCTTCACAATTTTTATTATTATTTTTTTTTTATGGCTGTGCGCAGAAAAAAAAATGAATCCCTCCACTATTAATCGTATTTAATGTCATAACTGCAAAAATGAAAATCTCCGCTTGCAGTCGTTAACGGCCGGAAAATTTTTTTTTCACGATTTTTATCCTCAACTGTTCGTAAAAAAAAAAAAAAAAAAAAAAAAAAAAAAAAAAAAAATTGCAGACTTGAATTGAGACTCAGTATCTGTAGTACGATCCTCGTAATAATGGAAGTTGGTAAAAAAAAAAACAATTATCAGTTCGTCGACATACGAATAATACTCGATTAATGCGATATAACAATTGTGGACGCCGGTCAAGTAAAAACGCTGAGGGTACATTGAGGAACAAACATCACGATAATGAGCGAAACATCGGTAGACGACGGTAGCGAAGTAGGAATTATCCATGCGATGCCGCATGAAAGCTGCACTCAATGTAGGCACTCGCTGTCTCGTTCTGTACGTTCGGTATGTTCGAACGGTGTGTAAGTAGAAGCTTCCCGACTATAATCAGACATCGATCGGTGCAATGTCGCGCGACCATTCCGGGTTCAAGTAGGTCACAGTCGAGGATTATACCCACAATTATCAGAATGATCCGATAAGAAACACGATTCTTGTGATAATAAGTGTATGAACATTAGAGTAGTACTACGAGAAGTTGATGCGCGGACGGCGTACATACCAAACGGTCTTTGTACTCGTCGTGGAAGGCATAAAAATAACGAATCGTAAATCAAGTTGTCGTTCTGAATCACCCTATATGCATAGAATATTGCAGTATTAGCGATCGAGCGCTTCACATCTACTCCATTATCTTTTTTTTCTCTTTGATAATTAACTATGTATGTGCATTGTAAAAAATATTGCAAAGTAGAATCCGGCGATATGCCTCCTCATTAGATTCCACTGATCACAAAGATCTATGAAAACACTAAGCTATAGGAAAAAGTGTGATGATGAATTTCGGAACATTGGATAATATTTATATAGAAAATTTAAGCCCGATATTCGCGAAATTTGCAAAAGTTGGAGCGTAAAGAGATAATTTTTAAAAAATTCAAAAAATTTTTTATTTTGAACGCCTCGACGGATTCACGCGAAATTCATTCCGAGATATTGTTTCTGAACAGTGTACCTGTGATTAAAATTCGAACCCGAAATCTCAAAAATAGAGAAAATTAGAACGCGAATAGACATTTTTCGAAAAAGTCAGAATATAACAAATTTCGAACGCTTTTTCGAAATTGCGAATTTTTTTTTTGTTTTTTTTTTTCAGGTACCAGAGATGTCTTTGGGAAAAAATAAAATAATCGCGATAAATCTCGATCACTGATATCCACATAAAAAAAAATCAATCGGAAAAGTATCTTCGTATTCGATATTTCGATATCTCTACATATCGTCGAATTTATCAAAAGGGTAAAAGAAAAAAACATTTTATCTCTAGTCGTGTAAAAGTTGTAATATCCCGAGTATTTTATTTCTCTGATCACGAATCCGCCACTCATTTTACTCGGAGCTCCAATATTCGACGTGAAAATTTGGGTCAGAGAAAGAAAAAAAAAACTTATTTTTCGTAACGACATATAATTTTTTTTTTATCGAGGTTCCTGAATATCCCGTAATATCGAGTTACCGTTTCTTCCAATTCGATGAGTTCAGTTATCGTTTGACTACAGTCAATAAATGAACGTCTGCCTCCGAGTGTATTTCTATTTAGCGTATATATACACCTATAAAAACACCTTTTTAAACAATTTTCACCATAATGATTCGCCCTCTTCGGCTTCTCCCTCAGGCGCGGTAACAGTTTCTTTATCTTGTTTCACTCGACGCTATTTATTCTGGTTGTCTTTCTTTTAATTCCAAACGACACGGACTTGTAAGTGGAGAGCTCTCCGGGTGCAATCGGATATCGATCGGTACGATATGCGTCGCCGCCAACGGCAAGTAGGTCACTCAAGGATTTTATCAACGATTGTCAGAATCGACTTTCAGTAAAAATCGGGAGAAAAATTTAAAAAAAAAAATCACCGATCGAGTATATCCACCATACCTTGAAACAACTTAACCATTAGTTCCCCTATATCCACTCGAAAAATATCGGACGAATCTTAACACGAAAAAAAAAAAAAAAAAAAAAAATTCACATATTATCATATTTCTCGTAACTAAAAATCGACTTTTACTGAAAAGCGAATGAAAAAAAAAAAAAAAAAAAATTCAGATAAAAAAAACAAGAATATCCACCATTACTTTGAAAAATTGATCATTAGCGCCATTATATTCACTTACGCATCCCTCGAGTTTTCAAAAACTCGAAGAAACATCGCGTGAATCTTGACGCGTGAAAATATATATCTTCTTGTATCGAGAGCCAATGCACGCATGAGATTCCGTTGAGAGTTGGAAACGACCATCGATGCAGTTCCGACACTTTTCTCAGTTGTCTGGCTGAGGGAGACATGCCGGGGCTATCGCCCTGTGCAGCGAAGAATACGAAAGTAATGACACCCACGTTCTGCCTTTATCTGTTTCGTATACAATAAATCGTCCGGTGTACGTATGCACAGCATCCGTAGCAGCGCCAGATGTCCAAGTAGGTGTAGGGTTTCCGTATTCGGACAATGCTTCTGACCGATTTCACCCCCGAAAGGAGAGACACACACCGAGTTACAATAGAAATACGATGACGCGAGCGACTGCTGCTACGGTATGAACGAACAAACGAATGAACAAATGGAATGTCCCGTTCTGTCAGCTCTGTTGGAGTTTCCAACGCATACACAGGTAGCCGGACTTCAAACCCGAGTCGCTCTCTCCGATATTATAATGACGGGATCACGTGGCCCTTTTGTAAAATCATTTCCTGTCCGTTCCGTCTGTAGAATCTCATCTCTACAGCACGTGGTTACATACTTCTATTATTATTATTATTATTATTGGTACTATTATTATTATTATTGGTGATACTATTATTATTATTATCATTATTAATTTTTCTTTCTTTCCTCCGTCCTCTTGACTCGATAGCTTGTTAGTTTCATGCAACGAGTCTTGAGGCTCGTTAAGGCGTTCGGTGGAACCGCTTGTAGCGCTGAGATTCTTCGAAATAATTAAACGATGAGTAATGTTAGCTCGGTGAGCACGTCGAATAGATTCTTTTATATGGTTTGCAGGTAGATATCTATATTAATCTTCAAACAGTCTATCTTTGTTCGCTCTCTGCCCGGATTATTTCTTTTGATCTTATAGTTGTGTGGAACCCCCTCGTTGAGCTCTCATGTTCGCCCTTTCCGTATCGCTCAGTTGTCGGTAGCACTCGGGTTTTTTTTTTTTTTTTTTTTTTTTTTTTCGATGTCTGTACGTATGCGTTTGCGTGGACAATAATTTTTTATTTGCCTCAGTTAATTCTTAATTTCATAAAAAAATTATGTTTTTGTGAGGCCATTATTGCCATTATCGGTATGATGGTCGGTATTTTGGGATCATTAAATTTTTTTTATTTATTTATCAGCTCAAAGGTCTTATATGCCGATCCCGCTGAACCGGCGCTGCGCTTTTTGTAAAACAATTTTTTTTTTATTTTTATTATTCATTGTCTCGCGTCCACTTTTCGTAATTTTGTTTTTACATGAAAATCATCGATAATTGTGATATTGAAATGATTATAAAATTGCTGTGATGAAAAAACAATCGCAAAAGACAGACGGTGATTATTGTGCCTCCGACGCAATAATCCATCGACGGCTTTTATTACCCGTAGCCACGTCTGGGTAACACCCACATCCGTCACTTTTCACTTTGCACCGTGTCCGTCGTACGTCTAACCTGCAATTCGGTCGACTGCTTGCAATTTTGCAATTTTCGCGTGAAAATAAGCCCTCCAGTCTCGACGGCTGTTCGCGAACCCCGTCGATGTCAAAGGTCGTTCTTCCGCTTGTGCGCAGCAACGATCGACGGGAGCCGGAAGGTTTCAATGGCTACCATAATAATACCTAATCAACGGTAAATGCACGAACAACATCGCTCCGAAATATCCCCCCGTGTTGGATCGATGCATTTTTTTTCATGAAAAACCTTGAGAAAGCGATCGTTGAAAAATTAAAATTTCAAATCTCTTTTCTCTGGTTCGTCGTTAGCGCGATGAGAAAAGCTCGTGGCGCTCGGCTCTCTCCCCGGTGACGAGAGACGAAGAGAGATCGGGGGTGGAAGTGGGAACGGTCGGGGATCCGCGAACGTTCGATAACGAGATATGCCGGTCGTGGACGATGATGCCACAGGATAGCCCCGCGTATATAAAACCCGAGCGAAGGATAACCGTGGAAAAAAAAAGGCGGAAGGGAGAAAAAGTTCTCGTCGAAAAATATTAGTCAGGCCGATGGCAAAGGTTGAATAAAAAAGCTCGGGCGCTACTGGGTACTCGCACTTGCTTCAGTGGATTTCCGTCTCGCGAACGGCTATGTTGCATGGTGAATAAACTACAATACTCTTTTTCACCCCTATCTATCTCGCGTGGTGGTATATCCCTTAGCCATTCATCTGATATTGGGGGCAGGGCACGTTTTCCAAAAATGCATAATTCATCGACGCATCGATGAGATGCATCGGCGGAAGGGTGGATGCTAAACTTTGCTGTGAGCCTCGCGTACGAAACCCCATCGGTTCGGTTTTCCTGTTGCTTCACGCCGAAATGAGTTTCGTCCGTGATGTGTACTCCGGTGAAAACGGAGGGAGAAAAACAAAATTCTCATTTTCATCGTTCAATTAATGTAGCCGAAGGCTCTTGCAGCAATATTTTTTTTTTTTTTTTTTTTTTTTTTTTTTCATTGAGAAACCATCACGGGAAGGGTGGTTCCTGTTTCTTGGAGATTGACTTTGCGCATGGGTATCGTGATTTGTAAGCCTTGAGTACTGAATGTAATACAATTTGTACCGTTTCCGGTTACCGAAGAAATTTAAATTGCCAAACGAACGCTGAAAGCGCTATACGCTATAGTATATACATTTGAAAATTGAATTTCAGTTTTATTATCGCAATAAAAAGCAATAAATATTATTATTACTTTTTTTTTTATTTAAAAAAATTTTGAACCACAGAAATTTTATTTCCGAGATAATACGTGCATTACATTGCGCGCACAATAATCCCTTAACGCCGTTAATAACCCTTGCGAATTTAATCTCAAGCAGCACTCTTGTCGCATCGGACTGCGAGTATTAAATTTTGTTCCAAACGCTTCGCAGCTAAAGTCCTTACAGCCGGCGAGGAATTAGTGCGTGAATCGGACAAATATATGTTTTTGCCGGTATTATAATCGCAGTAATAGCATAGCGTTATATAAACATTTTTATTAAAAAAAAAAAAAAAAAAAAATCGGTATTTCGAGAAATTTGAATATAAAAACGTCGTTGGTTTTCGTTTTAAATATTACCTCTGGCAGTTTAAATAACCGACTTTTAATTACATAATTCTCATTAATATGCTTAACTGTTATGAAAAAAAAAAAAAAAAAAAAAAATTTCATTTCATTGTAACAACGAAAAAAAAATCGGATAATCGTCAGGTGTCAGTTAGATTCGACATGCTCCCCCGTTACCTCTTCCGATCTTGAGAGTGCGTCAGATATCTCCGACTAAACTTCGTCTCGAGTAACGCGAATCCATTGTAGTTGCTAACGAAGCTCATATTTCGTCAATTATTGGACTTCCGCTATGTCTTCCCAACGAATTTCACGCAGTGTTGGGTGGCCAATGCTGCCGTTTACGGCGAAGCATTTGCAATACAAATGGTGAACACGCACCTGCACTATAGTGTTACATGATGATAGCCTCAAGAGAGGTACTGTGGTAAATCAACACGAAAAACCGATCTGTCCAAAGCTCGAAAATTTCACAGAGAACGAAAGTCCGCAAGGGAGCGCGTATCGTATAGAAAGAGAATCTATTTTCATTATCGGTCGGTCAGCGAGTATTCAATTACCATTACCGACGAATCGGCGTGTATAGAGAATACAAGAAGATCGGCAATCGCCAAGGATCACTGATCGAACGTCCCGACAGCCGTTTTCCGCGTCTGGCAGGAGTTCGATGGGGTGCGGACCCGAGGGTAGGTCCAGCATTGCCGTTGTCGTTGTTAGACGGGCGTAACGATTACGCTCGGTGACGCAGAGATCGAGATATAGAAGGGTGGAGGTTGAGGGAAGGGGAAGGGGGTAAAACGGAGCAAAGCAGTGGAAAAGGAGGGTAGAAATCGTATGCAGGTCGGTAGATCGGCCATTGTCGTTGCAGCACAGTACTCTCACATCCGGGAAAGGCGAGCTTTCCCTTTATACCGTCCGCGGTGCTTTGGAACCTACGGAGGAAGCGTTATACCCATAGAATACATTCCTCTGTCTTTTCCTCTCCTACCCTTCCTTTATTCTCCCTCATGCACACCAGAGAAATAGCACCACCACCAGTCGCGATAACGTCGTGCCTCGTTTCCCTTTTATTTTATCACGGCGAACAGAAACGCAACCACAGAGAGAGAGAGGAGGTGAGCGCCTTATAGTTTTCCATGCCCTGGATCGCGGCCCCCGCGCCGGGCCCCCGGTGTGCTTCATACACCGGGAAGAGAGGTACGATCCAGGGATTACTTATCCCTCTGACATCTTTGTTTTCTCCTTGACTTAAAGCCCGGAGTTGCTCCGGCTGCATCGCTTCGTCTTCATACAGACCGCAAGAGAGACCCGGGCGAATTCGCTTCATACAAAAGGCAAGCCAAAGAAATGCATGCTTCTCGTAAAGAGAAAAAGTATCAAGAGATAAAGACTCGGGGTCGCAAAGAAAAATCTTTTCTACGTTTACACGAGTTCGACGAGTTTCCCATACAGCCTTTGCATCTTTTTTTTTTTTTTTTTTTTTTCGAATATCTTTTCTCGTATACTGCCGTGGGGATTGTGAAACCATTGAGGGGGGGGGGGGGGGGGGGGGGGTGGAGGGAGGGATACAGAAAATATTGCAACTCCGCTTACCGCCGAGCTGCTCACATTGAATACTTTACCAAAGACGCACAGATCCTTGTCATGTTTTCTCCCACCCGCCACGCGGAAAGCAGCCAGAAAAGCAAAGGGGAAAAGAAACCGCGACGCCAGGCGTTCACACGAATTTTTCCCGGGGCCCGAACGAGGGATTCGTTGGAAAAGTGGAAATCAGGTCAGCCCTGTGAAAGCATTGCGAAGCTACCGGAGAAATAAACCGTACCGGGGAGGCTTTGCCGACACGTTGGAAGTAAGTATCGAGAAGCGAAAGGGAGAATCCAGAAAAGTGCGAATGCTACGAAAAAAAAAAAACGCTCAATAAGAAGCTCACGGATGGTATATACTTTTTTTTAGTTACCGCACAAGAACTTTGAATCGAAAATTGGGTTTCACGCGGATTCTGTATCAGGGCTTTCTTTCCAGTATTTTTTTTTTTTTTTCCTTGGAAGATTGAAAGAGAAAAAAAAAAACGGAAAAGAATAATGGAGCGAAACTTGCGGAAAACGATTTCGGAGAGCCTCGAAGTTTGAAGAGATTTCGAATGATTGATGACTCCATATCTGCGCAATTCACAATCTTCTGTTATGGGTATTCATATGATTGTTGGATTTGGATGGAATGCTCGATTGATACAAATTTTTATACATTCAATCATTGATTTCTGATACTCGAAATTCCGGTAGCGACTAAAGCTTTTCCGATACTATAATATTAAAAAAAAAAAAAAAAAAAAAAAAAAAAAAAAACGAATTTAGTGAAAACAGCTGGATGTACGAGAGGAAAAAAAAAAGAGTATTCTCTCGGTTTGGATACGATAAAATAAAAAAACCGTCGGTGACATATGTATTTGTTTAGATGGGTCGGAGGGGAGAGAACTCTACGAGTCGTATACACCTATAGAAGGTAAAGCATTGAGAGATAAAGAGGTAAAGTGAGACAGACGAAAAAAGGTGAAGGAGGAAGGAGGGAGCGAACGACTCGACCGGAGCAATAAAAGGAGCCGGCGCGCCTCTGAGCCATGAAATATTCATCCGGAATCGAGAACCGGGCCACCGGGCGGCGCGTCCAGTACTACTAGCATCGGCGCACTACGTTCTCCTACTACTATCGTAGCTTCTATCGTTGCTGCAGGAGCGCGCGGAGCTGACAAAAAACGAGCCGAGCATCACTTTCACTCCGGGAGAATTTGTAAGCTCAGCCACCCCTTCCTCTCTCTCCTACCCTTGTCTCTGACTACCGCACTTCTTCACTACGGGTCGTCGACTTCGCAAAACGATTTTCTCTACAAGTTTTGACGCTCATCTACGCACAACATGTGCCCTTTAGTGTTATGAACTATATAAAGTCTAAAATTCGCATAGATGCGTAAATAAGGTCGATAAAATAGGGAAGAACGCGGAAAATGGTAAAAAAAAAAAAAGAATTTATTGGATATCAAATTTCGAAAAAATGCAAAAAAAAAAATTTTTTTTTTTTTTTTTTTTCCAAAGTTTATTGACAATTTTTTTTTCATTCTTTCGATTTCTATGCTTCCATTTTGCCCAAATCGCCCCTAAACAGTCGATCGACTGCCAGCAAGAACCTCATTCCCTTGGCAATTAGATCCTTAAAATACAAATTAACGCGCGTAGGTAATTAAATGAAAAAACTGCGCCGAGACACGCTGTTCCCACACTATCCGAATTCCAAGATCTTATCGTCCTTCAACCAGAACTAAAAAGAAGAGTATTAACGATAGTACCGGCGCGGGGCATGAAGATCGGATCGCTTCGGTGAAACACCGCAAAATACGGCGATCGTTATCGCGCACGAAGAAAGATAATCAGTTGCCAGAATAAACAGTTTCGTGCCGTGACTACGAGAAAATCAAAAATGTATTTATACTGTTTGCATGAAGACAATTAAGGGGAGATTCGAGTCATCGCAGAAAATGACATACATCGTTTGGAAGAGTTTAAAAAAAAAAAATACCTCGCGTTTGATCCCAACTTTGTCGACCTCAGCGCCTCCTTTATGGATAACTTATTCAGTGATCCAGACAGTCCCACTGACAATGGATTGTTTGAAAGCTCTGGTGTCGGCTGCTGCACTGTCTATGGTTATCTGGGGTCGTGCGATGCAACATACATCCCTCTCACAGTCGTTGTTTCAAGGCTGTCGGATTGAAAACCCTCGGCGGTCCCGTTGAATCATCATGAACACGCGGGTCGCCGCGTTTGATCTATCAACGATGGGGCGAAATTACCTGTGACTCTTCTCGCGGCCGTCAGGGAAAGGCGCCGGGGGGGTGGCGGGGGTGCGGCGTGAAGGGAGGAGCGTGTGGAATAGATAAACCTTTGGAGCTTTGGAGGGCAAACAGGATGTGACCAGACAGATGAAAGCAATGCTCTCCGCGTACCAAGTCAAACATGGGGTGGTTAATGATAATGCGAATTTACTTTCGCAGCAACGACCCTCTATGCGCACCACCACCACTGTCGTCACTCCCCAACCACAGGAGGTAAAATCCTCGTCAGGGCTGCAAGACGAGGAGAGAACACTGTCGCAGGTCTCTTAACATCGTCGCATCCCTTTGCCTCACGCAAATGCGTACGAAATTCATACGCATCCCTTAGCGGTATTCCAAAATGTCGTATATGATCCGTGAAAAGTCTTGACGGCCATATATTACGAGTGCTTATCGTTCTTACAACATTAATCGTTATGTTTAGACAATGATATTGCATTTTTGGAGTCAGGAAATCGCTTTTTTTCGACTATTTATCATTTTATTTAATTGGACTCTGATGAAAAATCCTACGGCTTCCGATGACATTGAAACGTTTTAATTTTGCATAGAAGTTAATTCATTGAAGACTCGGAATTTGTAGGATCGATCCTCTTATGCTAATGGAGAAATAATAAAATTCTTCTAACACATCTATTAAATACGCAATATATCGATATTATTTGCGGATAATAGACATTGTCAGAAGTGTGAATCGATCTCATAGAGCTTTCAGTTGCATTCATCGTATTTTTGCAGTCTGCCAGTTTCGTTGCATCTATGAGACACTTAGGAGCGTTTTTCAGTGGTTACCGTTCAAGTTTTTCTACGCTGTTATGCGAAGTATTTCAATAATAATACACCTGCGCATCATGTCACGAGATACGTAAAAAAAAAAAAAAAAAAATCGGCCGCTTGAGACAAATTTTATTCATATGCTACAAAAGTTACGCGCTTCACTGTCCGTCGCTTATGGCGGAAACTTTGATTGCTTGCAAGAAACATACTTTCGAGTATTATGAAGAAAAATTGTTCTCAGAGCGGATGTCTGGCATAACATCGCACAACCTGAAGACGTGAAAAACATTTTACCAATAGAAAAAAAAAAAAAAAAAAAAAAAAAATTACTCGTAATATCGCAAAACACTGAAAATCCATGAGTTTTATAATGTAATAAAGTCTCAGCTTTTCGTTTAGGTACCGTGTGCACAGCTTTCAGGATACTTCGTGTGTTGTTCTTTGTGCAATAAATCTTTCGTTGATAGATTGAAAGACGCGAAAAACAATCATTTCGAAATGAGGTGACAAAATGTTGTCACGGTGATAGGAGACGATTGATCGTTCACTCAACAGGAGAGAGTTTTCCGGAACTTTGGTACCCAAACGTTATCCGACTCGGGTTAAGAGTATCTGTACACGAAGGTCGATGCTTCGATCCGTCATGCAGTTGGACACCACTATGCTACCGGTCGAACTCGAGCATCAAATATGGAAGTGGCGTTATACAAATCGGAGCTGCGATTTTATTTTTGGGGCATCGCGTAAGAGGGTTGTAATAGGGTATTAATGTCGAAAATCGTATAATATTTTCCGGTATATAAAAATAACAGAAAACCTTAACTCTTTCCATATGAAACAAAGTATACGTAAAAAAAAAAAAAAAAAAAAAAAAAAAAAAAATATAATAATAATAATAATGATAATATAATATAAAAATAATATATATATTCTGAAATATATCCGTAATATATCATTTTTCGGAAAAAATATATTGAATATATTATAGATATATTTCGCGATATGATTTTTTTTATGTAAGTTTATTACTTATATACGTTTTTGGCGGAGCAAAATTTTTTGCGAATAGCTTACAGTTTTGCCCACTGCGAGATTTTTTTATCAACTGATTTTTTTTTTTTTTTTTTTATGCCGAATTCTCCTTGCCATCGTTGTTCCATCGCGGCAAAGCGTGAATCGTCCGTGAAAATGTCTTACCGCGTCCTTCACCCCCGTCGGAAGGCCCACTAACACGACTACGTTCGCCCTCCGTTCGTCGTCTTTATATTCCCGGAGGGCCGCTTAAGGGATGCGCACCCTTGCCGAACGTCAACCCACCGTAACGGTGTCCTCAAGCTTTTCCATACCATCCAAAACCCCGAGACGACCGAGCAGTCAAGCTGACTCTCCGCACCCCTCAACCCTCCGTACACTTCTTGATTTTCTCCCGCGCTGCTTCATTTTCCTCTTTCTCGACCGGGTTATAATATCTTCATTTTGCCAGTTCCGGGAGAGCACTTTGTCTGCCCCATTACCGCTGACAAATCTTACACGTTGGCGCCACGGTGAGTGAGGAACCGTTGAGAAATTTCTATTCTTTTTATAAAATCGTTCGAGTGGCTTTCCGACCACTTGAGAAGATCGATTTGATATTATCGAATCACCGGTGTTCTCTTATTCCCGTCTTGTTTGGCTCAATAAATTGGCGAAGATATTGAGTAAACGAATAAATTGCAATTATCAAGTCTATCATTTCAACCCTTAATATTATCATTATTATAAAAATCATTATAACGTTGGAATGAATAACAAAAGAGGTTTTTATACTCTCACAGGTCAAAGATTTATAGAATTTGCATTAAGAACTTTTCAACTTTCGTAAAGTAGCCTTTTAACCCTTTTTAGGGCAGAAATAAAACGACGCTTTAAATACGATGAAATTTTAAAGTCTAATTTCTTCGAATGCAAAACGAATATTTTCGACCGCGGAAAGTAAAAAAAATAAAAAAAATCAGAATTGACATTTTCTTAAGCTATTTCTCGAAAGAAATTACACACTAAAAAAAAAAAAAAAAAAAAAATAGGTTAATTTGTGTATTTTGAGAAAAAAATAATAAAAAATTTGAATTATTAAAAATAAAAAAATTTCGTTAAATTGCAGTCAAGCGATCGGAATAAAATGAAAACATTTTGTGTATTCTACGTACTCGTAAAACAATAAAATAAACATTTTTTTTTTTCACACTAAAACTTAAGCGTTTGTGTATAAAATTCTGACTAAAGCGACAGCCGTCGATTTTCACGATGTATCCGCGAGCTTCTCGACTCTTCGCGTCGATGCATAGAGAGATTTGAAGAAATTTGTTTGAGTCTCGAAAGTGCAAAGAACTTTCGAGAGCGGCACTCCGTACCGTAAACGAAAGTGGGAAAAGACGAGTTTCCTCGTCGTAGAAGCCACGTCAGCGTAGCGAAGCGTAAATAGTCGGAATTTTCGCAGTAATAAAGCTGCCGACTGCTGACTTGTCTCGCGTGTGCCGTTAAGGTATCGAAGCAGTGACAAACGAGATACATCCCATCGTCGGGTCTTTCGATATTCTGCAAATCGTGTTTTATTTCCGTGGCAAATATGCGCATCTCGCGACGATGTCGCGCTTCAGACGGCTCTTTCCCCGGAGGATCTTGTTAGTCGTAACAACGGCTAAGACGAGAAGACGAGAAGCGCGATGGCCATTCTTAGGGCGAAGGAAACAACTCAGCGTCAAGCGTGACGAGTCTTTCGCATGCAGTCAGAATCATATACATCACATGCGAATTTCAGCGACCATAATAAATATCGCCCTTGCAAATCGTTCATTCTACGTGTCCATAAAAAACAGGAGTAGCGATCGTATAGCCGGGCGACAAGCGTTTGAACCAAAGTCTTGTGGCATCATGTGCTCCGCTTTGACTTTGGTGTATATTACGTTCGGTTTCGCTCCTCACGCGTTGTATTATCGATAAAATTCAACCACCTCTGGTTGAAATTGTCAAGTACCAAGGGTTGGTGTGCGCAAACAAGTGTAAAAAAAATAACGAGCCAATGTGTAGCTTTGTAGCGTTGGCGAGAATTAACGGTGTACAAGTATACAATGGCGCGCAACTGCAAGGGCCGTTCATTTTACGGTACCCACCAAGGGATCTCGGATAGACGAAAAGGTATAAAGAGGAGAGATCAGAGGCAGCAACCTCTATCCAAACTCGCAGACCAGGCGTCGATAAATCGAGTGGACAAGAGAGCTATACTTCGGCTGTTCGATTGCTCGTAGTTGTCGTTCTTTGAACTTTTCTCCGCGTAAAGTGCACATTATACACCACTACTTTTGCTGTATATATATATACTATATATATATATAGCTGATGTTACTATGTAAAACTTCCCCCAACCAATTTCCTATTCGCTTGTCGTCTATTTTTGAGAGAAAGAGGAAATTAAAAAAAAGAACACATAAGTAGAGCGGACGAAGAAAAAACGCGCGTAACTATAGCGATGTTTTGTTGGGAAATTAAGTCTCTGTTTCGGTAAAATGTTCTGCTGCACGTGAAAATTTGAAGCTATACATTAACGAGGCGAAGAATTAATTCGATGAATTATGATTCTCTGGTATTAGAAAGGAATAAAGTAAATTTTATTAATTTGTTGCGTTAGCCGATTTTGATCACTACGTTGGAACAGAATAATTAAATTCGTAATCGAATCAAAAAGCCTGAGAAATTCTTATTTTCATATCGCTTCCTCATTGTGTTTATTTGCTTACAGAGACTGTTTCGTGTGAAAGCATTTGTTGGCATTTTTTGGGTTCCATAACGAAAATGGCTTCCTAACGAAAACCTTTATTACTTTTCAATCTCTTTACCGATTTACGTCAAATTTGATACCAAATAACCGCGATGGTTGCCCGACTCGTATACGAAGTTTCAGCTTAATGCGTTTAAATGTGCGCCAATGGCAGCGCAAATAGCTTTTTATGAAAATTAAAAAATAAAATGGTCATAACTTTCGAAACACTTTACCAATTTTTACGAAATTCAATACTCAGCACACTTGGTGGTCACTCTATTTTTGTGCCAAATTTCAATTTGCTTGCTGAATATTTGCGATCGCTATCGTGTTAACATCCGTTTTGGCAAACGCCGGATATTTTTTCTGAATATGATTTTTCGATGTTTTGCAACATTCCAAACACGTTGACCTAAAAATCTCGAGAAACAAAAAATTTTACGAGAAAGCAAAGCATTCTTTGGGAAAACGAAAAAAAAATCGTTTATTTCATCTTATCAATTTATATGAATACTTCCGAAGGATGAAAATGCGGTTATTGATATTCAAAAAATTTAAATAAATAATTTAAAAAATGGCCACTAATGCCACATACATCGAGGTATCGAGTACCCTACATCGAGACCCACGCAAGTTAGTATTTTATTGGAAACAAAAAAACAAAAAGAAATAAAAAATAAAACAAACTAACGACTGCGGGGCAACGGCTGTGATTGACGTGTTATGTTGCCGACAATCCTAATTTCTGCTGTCCAACTCTCGAAAAATAATTGTATCAAATTTAATACAAGAAAACAATTTTTTTTTGAATAATAATAATAACACAAAAATCCACGATTACCAATTCACGATTTGTTTTATTGAAAAGAAAAAAAAAAAAAAAAACTGATTTATCATTGATAGTACAAAGGAGATCTTTCGGCAAGTTACCTTCGAGGAGACGAACAGTGTGAGGGAAACGGTCGTTAACTTCATGTAGAAACGAAAGCAAGCGGTATCGAGTCTTGATAGCGTACAATTTTTATTACCTTGGCAATCGTGTCCTGCCGTTCTTTTATTCCGAACGTTATAGCGTGACAGAGATAGAAACGACTGTACTAATACCGTAGCCATTACGAATACAAGTCTACTACTACTGCGATAAAAGGCCCACGAGAGGGGGGGAGGGGGACGGGGTTCGGGGGTAGTAGGGCGTGGGGTTTCGACGTGAAAAGCTGGTCATCGATTAGGGACCCGTTTGCCCAACCGTTTCTCCACCTCTCAAACTTTTCGCATTAAGGTCGAAGAGTCGAATAAGTTTACTTTGTTCTTCCCGCGAGGCATGTGCGTCTCTTTTCTACTTTCTTCCCTTTTACTCCCGATCTGCCCTTTGCGCTTTCGCTCCTTTTACTCCAACGGAATCACCACGAAGGCCTCCCCGCTTTCGACTCGCCGAAATCGAGATGGCTATTATCCCCTCTGACCCTATTGGCCAATGTCGTTACGGAAAACGTCGTAAAGTAAATTCCTTTAGCCCGTGCGAACTTGCGTCTCGCGCCCCCTCGTTTCGCTCCTGTCAAGAGAGACCCCTTTCACCGACCAACATTTCTCTCTCTCTCTCTCTTTCTCTCCTTTTAGCTCTCCTTTTCCTCGGCAAAAATTTCCATAAAAAGCGTTACACGTAAGATCGTTACGTCGAGCGAGCTGAGCTCAGGCTTGTGCTGATACTCTCCTCGCTCCATCACCCTATCTCGAACGAATCGATATCTCTCGCCGACGCGAGAGCGGCCCGCGAGTTTCACTACGCAGCCAGAGGAGAGCGAAACGAGCCTCAAATTTCAAACGATGTGCCGCTTTCAACTTTCTCACCGCGAGCTTAATACAAACCTTAATTCTTCGTAATTGGCGCCCTGTGTAGCATTTTTTTTTTTTTTTTTTTAGTGTTATTACTTTTTGTTCTTTAAACCAGACGCGCACTACGAAAAGTTTTTTCGTCTTTTTTATTTTTTTTTATTTTTTTTTATTTTTTTTTATTACGGTGTCAACTTTATTTCTCTGCTCTGAATTGTTTGAAACCCGAAGAATTGTGACTGGTAAATATGTAATATGGTGATATAACATCCTCTTTGCGGGACAACGCTGGGCATTAGGCCAGGAAACCTCGGGGAAAAAGTAGTATGTTATATGGGATCCGTGTGAAGAGATATGAATCTGCTCGGGAGACGACGCTCGTGACAAATGGCACTCAATCGAAAGTACACAAGATAAAGCGAGCGGCTGAAACGTGGAAAAAAACACGCGGGGATGGAAAGCAAGTGAAACGAAGAAAAAAAAAAAAAGAAAAAAAAGTGGGGCGGGGGTGGGGGGTGAAGGGTTCGCGGGTATGCCGAAGCGGGGTTTAGAACGCACGGCAATCTTTTTTAGGGGTTGAATCACACGACGAATGATATTTCGACGCAAGAAAACCCTGTGATCCGGTGTCTTACACCCCCAATATATGATATCTCTGTCAGTTTCTGTCGGGGATGTTAAATAAAAAGTTTTCGTACGAAGCTACGATAACCAAATGAATTTTATTCGCTTGACGGTGATACCGAATGCCTGCCATTCGTGGAATACGGGTAGTGATATTAATATCGTAAAAAATAAAAATAAAAAAAAAAAAACTAGACACCCTTTGCCGATCTTAACATAGAAAAATGTAAAAACTCAACTTTTAACAAAATTCTGATCGATAATTGAACGAATAATCATTCTTTTGTGTTCTGCGAATTTTTTGCTTTCACATAAAAAAAAAACGAAAAAAAAAACGATTCAAAAAATTTGAAATTTACAAGAAATGCAGAGGAGTCGATACATTTTTTTGCATTTTTTCACAAATGATTAACGCGACAATCCTTACAATTTTTCAAATATCGAACCGAATATTTTTCCGCATAAGAACCATTACTACCCGATGATTAGTATTAATTTTTTTGGTAATATTTGGTATCAGAATCGACAAAAAAAAAATGCTAATCAGATTTGCACATCGTTTCCTCACTTACTTTTTGACGCCATTTGCAAATCTCCTCTATGCGTAAGTTTCTTAACCAATTTTTTGTAAACGTTATTAAAAACAGAATAAGGATAACAACGACGTTGGTTTTCTGCAGTATTCTAAAAATTCAGACACAAAATGGTTGCTTAATGGATAGTCACGCCGGAAGTGAAAATCGGATCATTTGCAATGTATGTACGCGTCGTTGTAGATGAGACTAAAGTTCGCGAAGACGTTTATTATCACGACGCTAATAATTACATTATTACGTGTTAATGGCTGTACATCCTTCGATAATCCTTCGAAAGTGAGAGGGATTTAGGATAATTCCAATACTATAGCGCACAACGATCAGGGCGAAGACAGATAATGGAATTGATAGGCTTATTGGATGATAGGAATTATGTAAGCTCTCTTCGACACAGTAGTGTTTGAAGCTCACAATGGACCGATCGCGCGCGCGCATACACCGTCATACAGAGTACAGTACTTCCAGAGAGAGTATACAAGAAGGTTGAGAGAGACAGGGAGGTTGGAACGGAGGGTGATATAATTCAGGAAGTACTCTTTGCAATGAACCAACAGTTGGATAGTTCTACAAGCCGCAATAATCCTCGTCTTACAGTAGCTAAATCGACCAACAGATTACGGTAGGACAACTGGAGAATATCATGGACGGTCACCCCCGACCACCCCACTTCACCCTTCCATCCCCAACGGAATGATTGCACCGGTCTCTCAGGCTTAAAGCCTCCTACTCATAGCCACTCGTCTGCTGAAACATGCGCCCCAATGGCAAACAGAATTCGCTCTTCCGTTATCTCCTCTTGTACCAATTTCGTTGCCGCACTATACATATTACGTATAACCATGAGAAGGAGACATCGAGGCAAAGGGTTATACCGATAAAGGCACCTTAGAGTGTTATTCTGAAACCGGTTATAACCAATTCTAACAGTCGATCCGGACAAACAAATCCGATGTGAAACTCCTCGAAACTATTTGCATCGTCGTATAATACACGTTCGTAATAATAATAAAATTATTATTTAATATATAATAAAAATAATAAAATTAGAAATAATAATTGGGTAGATGCATTTTTAGTGGCCATTGTGCCGATTGTGGCCATTTTTACTGTAAATTGCTCTCGAATCGTTTTTTGCTCATATTTCGATTTCAATACTTCGAAAATATTGGAATAAATTTATAAAATTATTAACCCGCCATATTTTCAAGTCAAAATTCTTATCTTTTCTATGAATCGTCGGATCGACGATGTTTTTTTTTTTTTTCAGTTTTTTGTGAACATTGTACATCGATCGATTCTTGATCCATGTCATTGATCATCGATCCTTCCAATGCGTTCTTATCATAATCGTTGCATCTTTGTCTCAAACTTTTTTTTTTTTTTTTTTTTTTCGTCACTGAAAACAACCGCTCTGACGTAACATCACCAGAGGCCAGGAGTAACGAGAGTCGTGAAACGCGTTCACCATTGCGTTCACCAGCCACGCTGGTCCACCGAGTAATGTCCATGCGAATTGATTCCTCCCTGCATCCCTTCTGTGTGGGATCTGTGCTTTTTCTCTCGTTTCTATCTTTTCCCGTAACCCCCAACGGGGAAGTTGACGACCGGCGGAACACTCGCACGGATCGTCCTGTATGGCCAAACGATACCTCCGAGAGGACTCTGACAAATACATTTCCGTCGACCGGCCGTTAATCAAGATAAGCGGGTCAAACCAGCAGAATTCCGACGGGTTTTCCGACTGGCAGCAGAGACAGCGATGTCCCCGTGTTCCATGTCTCTCCCTCGCGTACCGGACCTCTCTAATTTTCTCCTTCCCCTATAACCGCCCCAACCCCCGCAAACTCTGCTTCACTGTCTCCCGAAAGCTCTATGCGTTGAGATAGGTATTGTTGCGGTGGTATCGCAAAATTATGAGAGTATACGTCATCCGTCCGTTTATGTACCTGCGTGTCCACAAATATTTGACTCATCCTGCGTAAACGAGTCGTTTACATCCCTTCGTACGACTACGAGAATGCGTAGACTTTGCCTCTACCAGGTGCGCAGACTGTTATTTCCCGCAAATTAGTCTATGGACCACTGCGCGTACGAGACTACATATATGTATAGACCTCATTCACCCCGCATAGTGTGCACTTTGTATGCATTCGTACCTAACCTGCGTATACACGCGAATTGATAACATCCCTCATATAAATTCCAACACAATACATCGCGCAGTTTTGCATCATTGGGTATCAGCGACCGGAACACTGATGTCAATGTTATTTCTGTATCATCATCCAACAAAATGACTAATTTTCACTGAAAACTTTCATTTTGGATATTGTTTGCCATTTTAGCCGTTTTTTGTAGGCATAGAGACGGTAATGGTATTCTACTGTATCGTTATCTTTGATAGTGTTGAGCTGTTTTCACAGTCATTTGGAAACCAATTACGGAATACACAGCAAGAAAATCTGACGGCATAAAACGATCGTGGAAGGGATTTTTTTCTAATAAAGATATTTACGATACTGTAAGTGTTTCGAATGATTATTCGTCGTCTTTATCGCGTAAAAGAGTCGTCTGTGATAATATGGAACTTTCGATAGACCGGTTACTCATAAAGTATGCCGTATGATCCCGAAATCTTTTTCAAGGGATCAACAGTGAATAACAAAAGGTCGTTCCCGTGTCCGGAGAAATGGGTTTGGGATCATTTATTATTTGGCAGTCTGCATGACAGTCACGTTACTTTGAAAACGGCAGTCTAGACAGCCGAAATGCTTGGTGATATCTCAATGAGAATCGAAAAGTAGGGTTGAAATTTTCGGAATTTCAGGAGTAAATGAAATGAATAAGATGAACGATTCGATCGAAGTGAACGAAATTAACGAAATTAATGGAACTTCATCCACGCATACCGATCGTTCTTTACACGAATATCAATGGCATATTTATTAATTTTTTTTTTTTTTTTTTTTTTTTTTTTTTTCCGTCGGCGATCAGAAAGCTTTGTCGCTCTATCTTAGTTACGATGTAAGAACAACGAAAAAATACAGTGCAAACTGCGATTCTAATTTTGTAAATATTTCGCGAGCGAATAATTCAGTATCGTTCTTTGTATTTTTATTCCTCGGAGGGCTTCAAGCCGTTTTAGCACGAGCACCTGTCTCGGTAACGTGTCCCACCCCTGTTTCTCTATCGTTCCAACGAGTGTTCTCTCACAAAGTCATCTAATATCTTTTTACGACGAGACTCGTTACGGCTCGGTTGCCGCGACCTGTGACCCTCGAGATGCGGTATCGAAATTGCGCCCGGAACTTCACAACCTTCGCCTTCGTTCTCTTTGACTCCGTTTTACCCCCCGTTGTCTAGTCGCAAGCGCGTACCCCCCCTCTTAGGTTGCTCCGTGTACTACACTATACGAGTAACATAATAGGAGTTTAACCGCCTCCTCCCTTCCGGCGTCCACGGGAACCAAGAGATTCATGAAGCCCGGCCGACGAAACTTTCGGAACTTTGCTAAGTACCTCGTAGGGGGACCTACTTACCCCAATCCGCCTCCGCTGCCTTCGCTATCCCCCTTCAACCCCCAACCCCCTTCACCTATCCGCGCTGCTCTTTCGACCCGCAACGAGAGCTTTTCCCCGTTCTTTTTTGTTTGCCTCCACGCCACTCGGGAGTTGCGGCGTAAACCGCGTGCACTTTCCCATGCTGCACACCTTTGCGTTACAAGTAGAGTTCATCATACGTGTTGACACAGTCGACTAAATTGCCCGAACATACTGAGTTAACCGAAGACTATCCTGACCTTTTTTTTTTAAGCTTTCGCAACTATCTCACGGTACCATCGTCATTTTTATTATTATAATTGGATTTGAATTCGTAAGCCTTTATTTTTATTCGCTGTGTAATCCTTAAAAAAATATAAAAAAAAAAAAAATTAAAATAATTAAAGGGCTAAAGTTATTTAGTTCAATAAATCTGTTATTTGTTTTTTTTTTTTTATTAATATTATATCAAAATATTCGATGAATTTTTTTTTTTTTTTTTTTTTCGCAAAACTAAAAAAAAATTCCCAAATATGCATTTTCGTTTTGCGGTACTTTGACCCGAACTTGAGATGACTCCGGAGATTTTCGTGGAATATACGACAGAAAGTGCGGGGTAATAACCTGTAAATGTGATATCGAGTAGACGCGACGAGGATTTCTCGGTGTGGAACTGAAGTCAGACTCCGTTTGGTTCCTATCTTCGGGTCGCACCATTGGTCGGCGTAGAGGTGAGAAAAGCGCGCGGTCGTGAGATCGTGGAAATGGAAAGCCGAAACTTATATTTCACGAGAAATTCTGAAATATACCGTAGAGTGCTTCTTTGTGGGCTTTGCATACATATTCGACGCCTCCGCTGTTTAGAAAATGACGAGAAACTTCAAGTTTTGCGAACTTACATTTACCACCCATTTTCCCTCTTTGGCGACTTCGTAAATGTATTTCGTACGATTTTATTTCTGTTTCTTCTTTTTTTTTTTTTATAAATCTTTTTTTAACAATGTTACTTCAGTTCATAAATTTTACATATTTTTTTTTATTATTTTTTATTTCGCAATGTGAATTGTCCCTATGCGCGCGCAGACTGAATTTTCACGCAGAGGTGATACACTGCACACGCATCTACCTACAATATCCAAAATGGACAGTCAATTCCATGCAAAACACACGGCGCGCCAATCGCCTATCGAATTGTATCCGAATCTACGATTACACGCATGTCGCGCACTAAAAGATACACCAATGTACCTCGAGGCTACATAGCGCGCGCGTAGAAAAAGTATAAACGATCGGCGAAATTGAGAATTTATCTAAAAATGCCCCGATGTCGATGGGGGATGACCCGACGCGATATATCCCTCGTTACATCCACTTTTTTTTTTTCTCGATATTTCCATTCCGCTTTATTGGGTTCTCGATGAAATAAAGTGCAACGCGCACAAGTGCGCGAGCGCGGAGCATGAGTTAGAGGAATCGAAGGGCCTCTCCCCGGCCCCGTATGGTGCTCGCCAATGTTTCTGTGATTAATAGATCGGCGCGTCCCTTGCGTCGGATCGACGAAAGTTCCGCAGGACGAGTGCTGCGCAGGCATCGCGGCTCTGCGCAACATCGGCCGTTTCGCATGGTGCCAATAAGCGGCAAACGAGGCCGTAGTCCTCACTCAATCCCCGAGTACCATAACGGTTACTACGTCTGCTACTACTCCTACCACTACTACTGCCACTACTACTCGCCCGTTCACGACTACTACTACCATCTATTACTCAATAGCGAATCGTGAGCATATAGTCTCCGGTTCTCACTGACTTCGCATTCATCACACGCAACATCGGGTAAACGTCGATAGAGCGCGATTGTTATTTACGATCATAATCAACCCGTACCTCGTACGTCATCGCGACCGGCCGGGGTGGAGGGATTCGCTCGCTCGGAACCAATATTTCCGGTGTTAACTATTCTCCGTTCCTCTCCCGTGTCTCATCGCCGCAATTCTGCCTGTGTACACTGCTGACCCAATATTTGCATAGCGCAGAGCTCTTAATTGATGGCCCGTCTTTGCTAAACAATATATACATCAACTCGCGGGGGTGGTTTATAATATCTACGGCATGTCTAATCGCTTTTACGATGCTGCGTTGGTTCTCGTATCACAATTAAAATTCTGGATCGATTAAAAAAAAATCTTGAAAAATACGCGCGTCACAGACTTGGGACCGTTGGGATAGTCGTTACAGTTGGCAATGTCGCGTAGAATAAACGCATTCGGTCGGAATTTTCGTTTTTAACACGGAAAAGGACTGAAAAGGAGGCGGTTTACGCGCGGCGCTGCGGTGTCGCGTTTGACATTGCCGCGAAGTTTATCCTTTTCGTCTCCACCCTTTAGTGCAGTAGAGTGTAAGGAAGATGTATGTTGTAACCACGAAAAAGGCAAAATTTTACAAAAATTGAGATAAAGTTTGAGAAACGATTGAACAAATTTTTTTTTTTTTTTTTTTTTTTTTTCAAACGTCATTAAGTTTTTTTGAAATCGTTAAATTTTATTTGAATTTTTCTTAAAGGTTATGTCAATTTTTTTTTATGCATCCGATACTTCGCTTTTTTTACTCAAATTACTTTTAGCTTCCGTCTCGTAAATTATAATAACGTTTGCATGACAGCGTGATATGGCAAAAATAACGAATGTAAAAGGTCGTCATGCATACTGAATACTTTAAAAATATTCAGAATATAACGAAAATAGCTTTATATGAAAAATGAATGAAGGAAGATACGTTCAACTTGACATAATCTTGAAGACAAAATTCGCTTCCCTACAACGTCTCACAAACGGACGTAATCCGACAAGAATGCGACTATTCTTGATTTTCGAATGCAACGTTTTCGGATCGGGAATCATATATACATGCTATCTTACCTCTCGCAACGGCATATAAAGTTTAAAATTTGCGGCTGCGAAAATTGAAAAAAAAAAAAAAAAAAAAAAAAAAAAAATTCCGTACCTCAACTCGATCCGATTAATGCACTCATTAGCTGCGGACCTCATCACGGTTTAAAAAATTAAATTTTCCTGGACAATTAGCTAATCTCTTTACCTTCGCATCGCGCCCCGTTCCCATCCCAACGACTAAAATATCTCGCCGGATTGGTGAGACAGGAGGAAAATGGATGAACGGATGAGAGAGACGAATGTACGAAAAAAGGAAGAAACTGTGGGGTGGAAGGGGGTGGGAGGGGGGTAAAGCAAGAAAATCAAATAGAAATGTAGTAGGAGGCGCGCACGGTGGTAGGACACGCCGAGAGATCTACCCCCGAATCCTTTACGCATTAGCGAGAGAGTTTCTCCCGCGCGCTAACGAGTGTACTTAATTTCTCCATGGCGTTGCAACGGTAGGTCGGTTTTCTCGTCTACTATATATCGTCTGCTTTCTCCGCTACACGGGGAAAACGAGCTGCTGCCTCTGACACAAGATTATAAAAATGTTTACGCGAATGCGACTCTCTCGTAATTTCCAACGGTTTTGCATATACTTATATTTCGTATGTATATGTAGCATCGCCCAAACGCCGAGTGGAGCTTTTCTCGGTGTAGACATTTTACCCGTAATACGCGCTCGTATAATGTACGGACAGTACAATGATTACATATCTATAGACAAGAACGCGAGAGCTAACACGTGGCTAAAGCGCACCCCCTGCCGCACTTTTGCACTTGCAGTTGCAGCAGCAGCAGCAGCAGCAGCAGCGAAGTGCAACGAAATCTGCAGTAGTTATACTACGTGCAGAGAGAGAGTTCTTCGCAAAAGAGGCGAAAGGACGGAGAAGAGAACTCGCGCACTCACGAGAAGCTCGCGAGTGCGAGAGCGAGCCTCGCGCGGACTCACGCTTCTACGCTTCTAATGCGAATACCATTCTGCGAACAGGCTGCTTATTATTACCGTGTGAGGAAGATAGGGCTATGAAACTTCCATGTTAACTTCGAGGTCGTAAAAAGATTTCAACTATTATTCTAAATGTGCACACTGCCTGGTGCTCTACAGGGGCCGCACGAGTTTCGTCTTTGCGTAACAGTACAAAAGCGCTAAGTTGAACACATTGTATATATATATATATATTGTATATAGTATATTGTATATATACTATATATATATATATACTTCGCACTATTGCTAAATTCAGACTGTTGTTAACTTAGCAATAGCTGTGACGGCGGTGAGGTTTCTTTTATAATACAGACGGATGAAACGCGAGCGCGCGAGCCCTACGGACCCTCGATGTATATATATATGTATACACTACAATAATCGCCGGATTATTGTTATTGGATTTCGAAATGAAATTAAATGTTGAATGAAATTTTTTGAAAACTCATCGACATGTTGGTTATCGCGAAAATAAAAAAAAAATAAAAAATTTACGGTAGAATGGAATGCATATTTTCGAACGAATTTTATTTAATAATTTTTTATTTGATTTTCAGTTATTTTTTTTTTTTTTTTTTTTTTTTTCAGACAATATTGATTATCTAACATATTCACGTATAAAATCTGGTGAATCAGTGATTTCGAGATTTTTGACGGATTACAATATTTATCTGTTCGTAAAAAATTCAAAGGGTTAAGAAAATAAAATAAAATAAAAAACAGGATATACGGGAGACTGATGGAGAGAGAGAGAGAGGCAAATGAGAGCTCTCTATTTTCCGGGACTATTTCAATATTCCTATAAATAAATAAATGCGAACGGTCTCGAATGGGTAGCAGCAATAATAATACGACGATATCGTACAGAAAGGGCTCGAGGCTCTCGTCAATAGTGTGAGTGCTATTCGGCTGGTCGGGAGAACATTTTCGAGTGTAATTAAAAAATCATTAATTCATTAGTGTCTCTCGTTGAGCGAATCCCATTGCGGGCAGTACGAGTGGAAAATATATATAAAACAGTGAAACAGTACCCGCCGCATCACGGATAAATGCGTTTTCCTCAATCCATATAGAGAGCAGCTGCTTGCTGTTCGGTAACATAGTTGGCATTCATGATGATGTGAGTACCAAAATTCACTGCAGTGCGGCCGGCGCGTTCGAGGACAATAATATTACGATATAGTTGGGAGGGAGGGGGGTAGGGGGGTAGGAGGGGGAGAGGGAGAGGACGATGTATAAACACGTACGGCGAAGCACGCGTAACCGTATAAATGTGCATCGAACATTTATGAGCGTTACGTAAATATTCCATTTAATTTCGATTTATCGATATTTGTTATTGCGTGAATATCAAACCATTTAAGCGACGCTTGGCGAACTCGAAATTGCGAGGTGAGAGTAGGAATGTATCGAGGGATACGGGGCAAAACGGAGAATCGGTGTCTGCGGTGGGTGTGAAGAGGAGAGACCTCCCAACGCGTTCGAAATAACATTCAATTCGTTACGAGGTGATTGTGAATTACGATTTGTACGTTGAGAGGGTGGGGGGGGAGGGGGGGGGGAAGCTTGTGCTTATATTTACTTTGCATTACGTGGAATAACTTGATTCTGGGATTTTCGTTAACATCCTCACGAATAATCGCTGAGATTAACGAAAACTCGGTCGATACATGCGACTCTGTGACGCTAAAAAAATTTACGGATGTACGTCTTTATTATTGACATTCCATCATTAAAAATTTTGCTACTTTTTCCCTCATGGAAAAAAAATATCTTTAAAAAATATATTAAGAATATATTGAAAATTCGATGTTTTTACAAGATTAATCAATTATTCATATAATTTCGTATGTATTCGGTGCCGAAATATATTTTTTAATTTATCGGTAATTATCGGTAAATTTTTCGACGAAAAATTGTAGATGCATAATTATTATTATGCATCTATATGTATAAAAAAATATATATATCGCATAATACACGTATAATAATAATAGAATTATATATATAGATGCATAATTATTTTTATTAGATGAATAATTGTTATTATGCATCTATATGTATAATTCTATTATTATTATTATTATTATAGATGTATTATGCGATATATATTTTTTTTTCATGTGGGGGTTGAGTTATAATAACTGCACTTCAAAGTCAAATGCATGACATTTCCTCGATTCAATCGCCTGTTGAAAATAGTCATTGTCGCGAAGCTAGTTAACGAAGTTATTACCGTTATTGGTTATGTCGAATCAATTCTGGAGCTGTATAAAACAGGGGGTTGCCACGTGCTTAATTGAAACCTTCAAATCGTCCATTTGACATTGCGACACGTACGCATCACCCGATTTGTAATGCGCTAAAAAAAATCCCACGTAGGGTACTTATTTCGGGGTGTGGCATCGTTTCTTGTGACTAAATATAATGTAAGACTAATAAGATCGCAAACTAACGACGGGGAAGAGATAAGAAAAAGAGAACGCGAACCCCAATAACGATTCAGTGTACAAACAACGTACAGGCAATCGAAATTGGAAATCACCAATAACCATGAAGTGAGGGCGCCAAACGCCCGAGGTATCGATACATTTGTACCATAAAATATACCTGTAGGCACACCAAATCAAGCAGCGCGTTTGTTAGTCGTTGATTACACGAGGGAACGTCCCAAATATCATACATTTACTTTCATATGTATTGATACATTTTTTATTGCGACACACTTTTTTTTTTTGCCCCTGTCGTACCCCAGTTTAGTGATATTTATTTCGTACTTAACGTTATTCACGAATATCGAGGAATTAACCCCAAAATTTAAAAAAACTGTGAGTGGTTAATCGAAACTGCAGGGGTAGAAAAATAATTGTAATTTAGCGATGGATACATTTATTTTCCATTATATGTGGAAACGTTTCGACTGTAATATGCCTATTATTATTTGTTGTTCCACTCTATTTTGTTGATAAAATTTGTTTTTTATACTCTTTTTTTAGTCGCCATTTTTTAATTAATTTAAAAAAAATGTTATTATATATTTTTACGCGTGATGCCCTTTCGATCAGTCGATCGCAACGGAGTACATAACTCCCCTATTTTTCGCCCTACTGACGTCCAGGAGGTTGAAATCCTACCGATCCTTCGATCTCCAAAGTCTCGAAGCGTATGACTGCGTTAGTGCCGTTCGACGGAACATTTGCACTCCTTCGAGAGACGAGAATTAATCACATCGATAAATAGAGATGCGGCAGCGAAGCTCGTCACTGGTGTTGCGTACAGGAAGGGCTGATGCCGGATAACCTACATTAGCAGCACATATGCAGTATTACAGACAGATTTGTCACGCAGAACGCCGTTAATGACCCATTCGGCGTTGTCAACCAATCGGCTAAATCAGCGTCATCGTAATTTTCCCCGTGTTAGATTATTGTATACCAAAATGATAATTACGATTCATCGCTGTATGTTACAAATCAAATCCCTCCCTCGTCCGGAAAATGTCCGGTTCGGAAAATGTTAACGCTTTTCTCCAAATTATGCGGATACTGATTTTCGTCATCGGTTTTCCACGCAGAATTCAGAATCGAGAACACGTTCGTTATACCCTCAGCATGGGGATTAAACGAGGAATTTTGTGAGGACCCGTGAACTATAAATTTCACTAATTGTTCTATTTTCCACGAAAAAAATTGATAGTTAGCTGAACCATTTTTAAATTAGTTGCGCATTAGTTGAAAGAATCATTACGTTTATTACTATAACCTGTTTGGCTGATTGTTTCGGCAAATTAATATTATTTGGGACAACTAATTGGTTGATTCACACAAAAAATCGGTTACTGCGCACAACTAACCTGTTAGTAGTCGCAATCAATTGTACAGTCGATTGGTTGCACAAACTCATCGATAAGGTGTGTCCTGCTACCATAAATGGTAAACCTTCCATCTGTTCCATCCAACCAACTAACATTTGTTCTCCCAACCGATAGGTATTCCGATTTAGACTGCATACCAAAAATCGGTCATCAACGCTTTGGCAGCATCCCTCCAATTTGTTTTCCGTGTTTGTGTTGTCGGCGTCTACTCGTGCCGATTGCTTAGTCTCATTGTGTGAAAGAAAAGTTCGGACCATTATCGTCTAAGAAACAACGGGACTGCGACGTTCGGTAATCACCATCGCAAAAGTTTCCCGAAACAGGAAAACTGCCGGCCCTTGTGTAACGTCATCATAGTATATCCGATTTCGTTGAGGCGACGCCTCAATGAACTGTACCACAGTACATCATACCATATCGTTGTCATAAATTTCGGAAAAACATGTTTCTCTATCGATTCTTTGATGAAACGATTGGATCGTATGTCGTTTGGTAGGGAAACAAAGTTTGTTGCAAAAACCATATTGGTAGGATTATGCCGGACGATAAGAAGCATCCATCTTGTTATACAGTCGCGATGAACTGCCGATGAATTTCCGACATTCGCCTTAAGAATTCTTTTTTTTTTTTCTTGATCGCTCGACCGATCTTGGAGGCAAATTCCAGACACGAGATAGGAACGATTCATAACACTCGAGGGAAAAGTTTTCGACTGGAGAAGTGCAAGCGAGCGATCATCAGGTTCGATGAGAAGTAGCAAACGGGTAAAGGCGACCCCAGGATCGATCAGGTCCGCTTAGTTTAGCCAACCCTTGCAATTGTCCGCGCGATTAACCACTTCAAACAGTGGAGCCTCCAGACCCGTATTTGCACGTAAACTGCTCATTAACAAGTTTCGGACACGCGTTCTAGCGTTTTGACCGAGTCGCGCGGCTTAATTACAGAGAAAGATATCAGAGTACAAGCGTAATGAACTATTATTACGATTATATGGATGGCAGTTATAGTTTCACAAGTCTCTAAACATTTGCGCTCATGAGACGTCAGATTTATTTCAGATTATAGATGTATAAAGAAGGCTAAGAGTTCTGCAACATATACCTTATAATCTCTGCTATATATGGTAAATATATGTCGAATGTATAAAGAACATTTTTTAATTACATATAAATGACATATCTTGAGTATTACTACAAATAAGATGCTTTAAAGTGTCGATTTCGGGGTGATGGACGACCATATAAAAGCCGATAAGGTAGTTCTTGCCGTACAGCCATGTCAAGCGTTTCAAAAATTGTTTGGATACATTTTAGACGGGAACTTGTGTGAACTAAGGTACATATTGATTCACAAGTGGCTACTTCAAGTTGCAGCACACCGCAAAATGGAGAGTTCTACAGTACTGTACTTTTTTCGCAATCTTTATACCGACAGGTTGGAAGACCGATATAGCAGCCGATCGGGCCATATATAGCACGAGACAGGCGGTCGTGAAAGACCTAATAACGTGCTACAGTGGTGAACCGATGGGTGCATCGGGTGGTGCAGGTCTCGGACGAGCTGCACCAGGAAGAGGTTTAGTCGAGGACGACGGGTGATAGATCAACCTGTGTGCTCCTCCTGCTGTTGCTGCTACCCTCGAGGCCGGTACGACCTTCCGGCCGAGCAACCCGTCCAAACATAGACCTATGCGGGTAACGAGAGAAAGGGAGAGACAAAAGTAACCCTTCCTACTCCCATTCTACAACGGACTACTGCCGACGCAGTGTCAGAGAGACAGAAAACGAACCACCGGTTGAAAAGGACAGAGAAAGGGAACAACATAGAGAGGAGGGGTTAGAAGTATCCTGGAGGTTGGCAACCCCAGTCCCGGCCACGAGGCGCCCATTATTGCCCGCTCGGCGACGCTCGCGAACACCCGCGCTCCCCCGCGCTCCCGCAACCGATGCGATTTATCGCTTGCTTGTTTTATTGGCCCGCCGTTACCAGGGGCTTCCGTCCGATATTCGGGTTATCGCGACCAGATAACAGGAAACGCTCTCTCGCGCGCTTCTGCGGATGGAAAGAACGTAGGAGAGGGATGAAGCGAGTTGATGTTCGAGGGTGTGCGCAGAGCCCGCGCGGTATGGAGCGAAGCAGGAGCGGAGGGCAGGATGGGAAAGAGGAAGAAAATGGAAGGGTGAGAGTCGGTTCAGTGGAGAAAGTACGGAGAAACGCGAACGAGCTACTCCCAACGCCACCACGACCAATGTACGCTCCATCGTTTTCCTTATTACTTCGCGAAAGCTATTACGATCGCCCGTTCCACTGTGAGTCCAATTTTTTGCCGCCCGCCTCTCCGTCGAGCTTTTTCTATCTCGCGCTTTCTCTACGCGACCAGCGTATTCGGATTCGAGTGCACTTGGCGTGAGTGTACCTACCCGAGTTGGCCCTCCGTTAAACTCTCTTCGCTCTCCTGCAAAGGAGGAGAAGGATTTCACCCCCCTCCACCCCTCGCGTGTCACGTTATGACGCTAAATCTACCCTTCGCAAACTTTTGCCAACATTCCATTTTTCCCCATTTCTCGTTTTCGAACGATTCGCTGTGTTTGATATCGTCTTTTTGTTTAATACCGATTTGTCGGACATTAAGTGGATTAAAAGTGGATCGTAGGAAAATATGGAGATGCAGAACACATCGTTCAATACCGTAACGCGTATTGTAATTTATTTATGTATACAACGTTTTTTTAATCAGATGTTGTCGTGACCGGGAAAACATGTAAAATTGGACGATATAATAGTTATTTCGCAAAACTACTGAGTGGCATCAGGATATTTCGCGTCGAATAGGACTAATGATGCTATGCGTAAGTATGGAATTGGAAAGGATAGAACGCTGAATCAAATCAAGTAAAGTTGACGGTGGATTGATCATTCTGTACATTGATATGAATGCTTTCAAAGAATCAACATTGAAATGTGGACCAATAACAATTTGTAGCGAAAATGGCCCCAACCGGGGCATCTACCCAACATTCATCCTAACTGATGCTCTTAAATTCTTTACCAACATGGCGGACTATTCCCGCAATTGAATCGGCAATTGGTTATTCAGCATTTCCACTTTTAGTCGAAACAGGCGCTTACAGAAGCGAAATAGGAACGAGTTATTTCAATCGCCCTGGTGATCAGTTCGTAGATGCGTGCCTACGTGCTTTTACTAAACGCGTGCCGAGGTCTGCCAATTTGGTAGTTATGTACGCGCGTAGATTTAGCCAGAAGCCATCGGGGTCACCACATCAACCCATTAAGCAATGACCAAGCACGTTGTCCTATATTCGAGGACAATTATCGTACATATTAGGCTGCCAATATCATAGGCACTGCGTACATTAATGAGCCATCCTTTCTGTTCCCGGTCGAGAGCTTACACCTCACGGGTCGCCCATAACTCCAAGACTTACGACCGTTTACGCGCGTATTATAGCGGTATTACTATCGTACGACTGCTCACACACACATATGATATATGTTTACCCATACGATATTGATATATGTACATTGCATATATTAATAGCGCCGGATTCTATGCACCGAAGCGATGTAAATTAATTCGGATCAGACAGTTGCCCTGTTTCTGATTCATTCAAAAAAATCGTCTTGGAAATCGGGCTTTCGATCTTATTTTCTCACGCATCTAGATAATCGTTGAAACGTCGAAAAAAATGGTTGAAAAATCGATTTCAATCATTTTCTGAACAGAACTTAACGAACCCTACAAATTTGATTGATGATCTGATTTGATGAAACGACGGCAGTGAAAGATATTACATGTAATATGATTCTGGACCTACATTATCAACAAGTCGATCAACGCGTAATCAGGAATGGCAGTTTTATTGAGGGAGAAATGTAAATGGGATTGGCTGACGGGAATCGGCACATTAGTTGTTCAAATTACATTTCAATCGACATATCCATCGGCTCGTGACAAATCAGTCGCCAGTCGAGTTTCGAGTGGTTAAGTGGTTTTCCGAAAGTCATGTGACTTTACCAATTTAATGAAAGTGTCATAATTAAACGAGTGGCGTCAGTGAGATAACTGCGCTGCGAATGCAGCGAAGCCGTGAGATTCAAAAACTGTAGAAGAAACTCCAATTGGGAAAGCAAAAGAAGCGATGAATCGAATTCCTTTCATCTCAGATTTTCTCTCTGATGTATCGACGAGCCTTCGTGCGAATCTGCAGAGTATCTTTGTAACATTTGCACGCGGCTTCTTTGAAAATGATCGCGTGACCATAAAAACCGGCATTATCCATATCTCGGGCTTCGATTCTCTCAATGTGTCTTTTTTACGACGGAAATATTTGGTATATTGGCTGCGGAGCTTCCCGATGTATTCGACGACAACATCCCCGTCAGGACCATCCAGATATATGCGATTCTGCGTTGGTTTTCCTCTACGAGAGATTTTCTAATATTCCGCAATGCGATAAACCTTGAACTGGAAGCTTTTGAGTTAAACCGCAGATGAGCATACAGGTTCACGCGCATTCGTTCAAAAGTTATCGCTTTTGCACAACTCGTTCTCCGGGGAAATTCTGCAGATCGCAAAGTACATGATGCACAAGCGGAGGGGGGACCCGCGGGAGGGACGAGATGAAAACTAGTATAGTGTTTCCTAATTGCTCGAACATATCTATAGTGACGGGGGAGAGGGAGAGGGGGGGAGAGGGGTGGAGGCACAGCGCCACTGTCTCCACTTACAGAACCGTTCGAATCTAAAATATGACGGAGGTTTCGTGTCCGGAATATTCATAGCGTTATGATCAATCTACAACATAGTCCCTGCGGAGAAGGGAGAAAAGCTTATGTAGATGCAGCCATGTCTGACGGAAAAATTCCAATGATATTACTAGAGCATGTAATACCACCAACCGAAGCAGCAATAACGCGGCGCATATCGAGAAGTGCTTGGAATCGATATTCTCTCGTTTCGCTCTCCCAGTGTCTCATGAAAATTTATCGTCCCAGACGAGCGATCGGTGCCACTGCCTGCTGCCGCGTCTTTCCCGACAGTTTTTCCCTGCTTCTCGAAATTCTCCACGAACGCGAACGCGAACGCAAACGTAATACACGAAATGTACACACAGCTTGAACGTGAAATCTTCGTTGGTTTGCACATAAAGCCGCAGAAACATCCATACATTGGAAAAACGACTGCGGCAATATCTGGAAGCATATCTGTGCTATGTATCGTTTACCGGGGCGATGTGTGGCAACCGCGAAGTGGAACTACAGAGAACAAACGGAAAGCTCGGGGGCTTGCAACGTCGAGCGTTCTGTACAGTCGCCTGTACTCTGCTTATAAATACATATATCCATTCTTCTATACACACGATAATGGGATACTAGGAATTCCTAGTAGGAGCTTCTATAGTATATACACGGATAAATAATACCAGACCTGGATGAGTATAATATAACTCTTCCAGATAGCGGCAACGGGAACGATAACTCCACAATCGTATAACTCAGCTCGTTGCTCTCTTATTCTTTATCCCATCCATTTCTCTACCGCGTTTGTTGGCGAAGGCGAGATCTATCACGTTATATTGCTTTGGAGAGACTGCGTAAAGTCATTTGAGATAAACATTCCGGAACATTGCCAAATTCGGCATCATATCAGCAACGACCACTTTTCCTCACATTTCTACCACCTTTTTCGTCATCAGAACTTTCATTGAATCTCAAAAAATGAATGTCAAAAGTATTGTAAAAAATCAAAACAAAACGATCGAAAAGATCATATGATGCCTATGAAAATGATCATCAATCGAACCAGAAGTCTGGTCATATCCCTCAATCGTAAAGATATATCGCATCATCAGATCAACGATGTAATATCTCGAACGGGATTGCCATATAAGCTGTTCTAAAGCGGTACGATTTATAGAATTTATGTACCTGTAGATGGATAGGATTATTCCTTTTCTTCAATCATGTCTACAGATATGACAGGATAAATAAGAAATCGCTGGCGTCGTAACGATGGCAGACTACGAAACAGAGTTCAAGAGGTGGTCAGTCAGTGTGTAGTAGTAGCGGAAACGTTCCGGCGAACGTCGGAAGACCGACGTTGGCCTAGAATTACGGAGGGAGACAGCAAAGCTCGTCGGCTACGTATCCTATACACGACATAGATTATCCAGTTGGATGCCACGCCTACATAGCAGAATATTATGTACGTCCGTACATATACAAGTAGGTAGGTAGTTAGGTATATCTATACATGCGGATAAACGTATAGCATGCCCTGTATCAGAAGGGCGAGAAGGGGGGACAGGTAGGGAAAGGAAGCAGCAGAGTAGGCAGGTAGATGTGCAAACGTACAACATATAACCTGCCTACAACATCCAGCGCTGCATTAGAGTGAGAAACCGAGAGCTTTGTCACAAACTACCGGCTAACATACTAATCGATAAACTCCGCTCAACCCGTGAAGAGGAGGTATCCATACATTTTTTAAATAGTATATAGAGGCTTAAGTCGGTATTCATGGTATTCACATTTCTGATACTTGGTTTTCATCTTTAAAAAAAAAAAAAAAAAAAAAAAAACGAAACTTTTATCGCACGCGAAGTCTACTCGGATGGAGTATTCTGGAGACCGAAAGTCCGAACAGAAATTTGTCCATTTCATCACTTGAAGAATCATATCTGAGGCATTTTCGTTTATGTATTCTTACGGTAGAATACTTGGTGAAGTAAATTATAAATGTAACGAACAAAATGATAGATTTTTCGTTTAAGGGTTTTGAAATTTTTCAAAAATGATCATTAAAATCGCGGAAAAAATTACGATGATGATAATGAATGATGGCGGAACGATGACGTCGTCGGAATGATGATGTTGCTGCTACGTATGATCGTAAATATGATTGTGAAATATCATAATGACCATATATGGCCATTTATATTGCCATATATGTATTATCCTATGTGAAGCGATTTAACGCTATTGAAGTTTCTTTGTGTATTCATATATGGAATACAAATATCTCACTTTCCACCGGAATCTCTACTGCGGGTTTATATCTCAGAAAACTGCATGAGACTTCATAGAATTCGGTACAATGTGAATCGTTTGAAAATCGTCTTTTCTCTCGTAAATTCTCAAAATCTCGTATAAAAAACTTCAGGAATTTACCTATAAACCGCGTTTTCCGCGGGTCTAAAGACCGAAGCATTCTTGTTGCAGAGGGTGATATCAGTGAAATAAACATTTTTTTTTCAAAAAACAAATCCTAAAAAGTGCGTAATAAAACGAATTGCGAATTGGGATATGCGAATTTTTTTTTTTTCATTATAATTATAATGAAATAATCAAATGTTGGTGAGATTTCGGAATCCATGTTGAAAATGATTGAATTATTTCGGAGAATAGACCAGTATCCCTATATCTGGACCATTGTAAGCTGTACAGTAGAGCTGTATAGCAAAGTTCTGATTCTCTTGTGAACTATGTTTGTATTCATTACATTGGCTCCGTTAAATAACAGAAGGGCGTACCTCACGTCACTTAACGGGCAAAGCGATGTGGACTATACACCCATTTAACATCTAAAGTTATGTGGGTATTTAGCAGTCGACATGATCCACCTACCGGTTGTTATCATTAAGGATTCTTTATGGGCGGTTATTCAAGCGGTTGGGTAAGTGGAAAGTTCATATTACGCGGACAACGACTCGCACGGGCCGTTTTCTCTATTAAACGCAGCAGACACGAGAAAGTCGCAGAATTCATAAATATAGCTGCTTCATTAAGAAGCACCGACTATTGTACGTATCGGGGCTTTTAGTTTTTTCAATCTGTTTTTTTTTTTTTTTTTTTTTTTTTTAGTGCCTATAACGAGGCGTGGGAATGCGCTTGAGAGGGGTATAGTATAGGTATAAGTACACTGCATGCGGCTGGGTGGAGGCGCGGCATACTTTCCAACCCCCGTTGATATAGTCGTTATATTTTTATCTGATCCTATATATAGCTTAAGGGGACTAACAACTCCATGATGTGCATATATACAGTAAAAAAAGTGCAGTGGATATACCTATTCATAGAAATTATCGAAGGGTTAAAAGTATACATATTTAACATACATGCATAATGTGCCGAAGGGGTTGCGAAAAGCTTATGTCTACGGATTCGGATTATACAGCGCGGAATTGTGCATTATACTTCTTTGGTAAGTCGTTTCGATATCAACCTTTCGTTACCGGAAATACCTATTTCACTATCAACATTCACAAGCGCGCGAACCTATCTGACTATCTTTCTCCTCTCTGGTACAGCATCCAACGGGGAGATTTAATTCTCAAGGAAGATCGTTGAAATAGGAGGTTGGCGAGTATACGAATATTCCTCGGTGGAATCGAGTTGACGTTTAATATCTGTGAGTTGCCCGTCGCTGTTTGTACAATATCTCCATCATATTCCTGGATAAGCTACGGAAGGGGGAGAGAGGGTCGGTGAATAGCTTTTATCGACTATATCTTACTCTCTGACGCTCTGTACAACGCCTGTACACACTTCCTACATTTTCATCAGATTTTTATTCATAAAACTTTTCCTACCTCCATTGAAAAATATTCTCGAGTTTGTTGATTTTTTTTTTTTTTTTTTTTTTTCGAAGGACTTTAACGATATTCCCCGAGTGCGCGAGGGGGGTGAGAAAACAATATCCGGATAATCATTTTCACGGCTCGCTTCCTCGTTGCTGCGTTTGTTGGGCTGTATACAGTCGATGTTGTCGCCTGTGGCAGTGATCGTCAGGCATACGGTGAGTGGCCTATGAAACTCCCTCGACAGAAACTGTATTACCGTATTTTTATTGATTGCTTTTACCCCCGAGACCTTTCCGCCGCGGCAATACGAATTCGTTGGTGAAATTATGTTTTTCTTTTTTTTTTTTTTTTTACTTTCACGAAGTCGGTGACTATAATTGGATTGTAAGATTCATAATTTCAAGAATTATAAATGTTAAAATAAATAAAATTAATTTGTTTTTAATTTATAAAATTTTTTTTTTTTTCGATAAAACATACTTTCATTTTTTTTTTTTAATTTTTAAAAATATTATTTAAAAAAAGAATCATTGGGTACAAGAAAATAATTTTATTGATCAATCGTCTGAAATTTGTTGATCTATCAACACCGAATGAAAGATCCTCGTTTCCTCGAGAATTTTTGTTTTTTTTTTTTCTTCTCTTTACGACCTTTTTTTCCCGTTTTTTCACACCGCCTCTTCGTTTTTTATCCACTATGCGAAGAATAGCGTGTGACGCCAGTAACCCCCCTCGTTGGCTTAGCATTCTGATGTATGATTACACGCTGCGAGTCGGTGCCATGTGCGAGCAGCCACGGTTTTCAGTTCTAGACGAGCAACCCCCCCGCGTCTCTATCGGCATCAACGATCAAAACGTGAATTTTTGTTTCCCGTCTCTTTGTGTCGCCACGTCGGTTATTCGAGCGCCTCGCAAATTCGACATCTATATGCGTCATTTACACACTATGCATACTTCTCTTGTACATTATATAAGTATAATACGTATATACGATGAACAGAGTTAAAAGGATTTTTGATTGCGTGTAACTCACGTAACACGCGACGGAATGAAAATCCGGAGAATTTCATTGTTACCAAATTAAAAAATAATAATAATAATAATAATAATAAAACAGAAAAAAAAATAAAAATAAAGGAGCGAAGCGCAACGAGAGGCCTAATGACTCTGCCCTGATTGTACCTGCTATTAAAGGTGCGTGTATCTGTACGAATGTGGTACACGAACGAGCCGTTGAAATGATCGGAAAATAGTCGTGCGTGACAGAGGGACTTACGGTCGTGTGGTATGTACGTGTGTGTGTGCGCGTGAGGGTAAAAGCTATCGCGGTAGCGTTCAGTTCAGCGGTGCGATTCCTAGCAATTAGTTTCGTTTCGTCAAATCGTAATGATCGCACACGGCGTTGTGTGTGTATCGAGCACATAAACCGGTTACAGAGAATCACGTAAAGAAAGAAAAAAAAAAAAAAAAAAAAAAAAAAAAAATTTATCGTATTTGTCCGTCAAGTTTTTTGACTTTGACGAAATATCGGATCTGTAAATGCCAATGAAATATCTTGCGATATCTTTATCGATAACAAAAAAGTGTGTTTCTTGATCCGCGACTGTTGGTAATATAGTTTTGCAACAAAATAAAAACAGGTCTACGTTCACGTAAAATATAAATAAAAATACGCCGCAACTCGGCATAAATCCGTAGAAGAAATTAGTTATTCCAATTTTTCATTCGAAGAGCACGAAACAGTAGGATCCCTCATTACCTTTTAAAAACAAATCTTTCGTGAAGCAATATTTAGCGGCAAGATAACCTGATGATTTAACAAAAGAATAATATGGTTTTCCACCGTAGCGACGTTTGCTCAGCGTGTTTCGTACAGACGAGTCTTTCACATACCCCGTTTCGCAGAGTTCTCAGTTAGTTTCTGCATTGCAAAAGGGATCTTTTGACTTCAGTACTGTTACACGAGTTGTAGGTCAGTTCTAGGGGGTGCATCGGGGGTGAATTAATCATCTCTCGACGCGGTTCAAAGAGACCCCGAGCGACGGAGACGCGAGTGAAACGGATGGGTTGCTGAAATGTCGAGCTACCGGTACAAGAGGTGAGGGAACAGTGGGAGAGGGAGTTAACGTTAATCCCCAGAGATTTGCCGAGGAAAGCGATGGTGGACGTAGTGCTGTTGGATGTTGACGAAATCAAATCCTTGTTTCCATCGTAGAGAGGAGAGCAACAGGAAAGCTTAAAGCAACAGTCTTGAACAGGCGTGAGCGGGTCTCGTGCGCGCCCTCGAATCCCTTGTTGGGGATGTTCCTGTCGCTGTTAGAACTTCCGGCGACTTATGTGTAACCACTCTGGGTATATCTCTCGTATATTATGGTACCTGCAGCGAGCAACGAGCAAGAGAGGGAGGAATGGAGGACGGAAGGGAGGGAGGGAGTAAAGGGGTGGGGGTTGGGTATAAGAGAACGACAATGAAACGTCACTTCTGGTCCGGAATAACGCGAAGCCCTAATGTACACTCGGGAGGAACCAGTAACGTCTCTGCCACGATAATTCCTGTATTCATTAAGTCCCCTTTCAAAACATAGTATACGAAAAGCCTCAGACGTTGTATTGTCTTGTGGGTATAGGTATGAACCGTCTCTCGACGCCGGAAAATACCCCCAGTAAGTTTGCTACCACCGAAAGCGGGAATAAGGCGCAGAAACCGGACGTTACAGAAGAGAGAGTCCTGCAGTCGAGAAAGAAGGAAAGAAACGATGGTACCGGGACAGCAAGGGTAGTGGGTACCCCTCGAAAGGTTCCAAACGGAAGAGGTTATGTGCAGTATTTTTGTTTTTCCTCTTTTCGAACGGTGGTGGAGCCAAAATAAGGGAATTGCAACGCTTTCGAGAGGGTGGAACTGCGATGGGAGTAGAGTAGGCCGGAGTGAGGCATTGTTCTCGGCTATTGTCCCTCTCGCCTCATCCAAGGGGCCTCAGCGGCATGTTGTATTGCTTGCTGTACAGAGCACGGAGAATACCCAAACCACCTACCTATCCCCCACGTCTCCATAACAGCCGCCCTCTACTATCCCACGAGATGGAGAGGCTTCAGCCGAACCACGAACGGTCTTCCGCTCAACAGCACGACGTCCGGATCAAGCAGAGACACCCCCCAACCCCCCCATTGTCGTCGCGTAAACAATTTACTAACGCGCCAAGTCCTTGGCGACTTGGTGACAGTACCTGTTCTCCTCCCCTAACCGCGTCGGTCCCCGGTGAAGACACCTCGATGACACCCTTATGGACATGACGAGCTTTGCATCTTTCGTTTCCTTTTCCTCTTCCTTGTTCACTACCCTGGAGACTGAAATACGGTGGTCTTCGCATCTTTCCCATTTTTTTCTAACTTCGAACAGAGATCGATAAATCTTCCCTAATCTAAAGCAATACGACTGAAGGCGAGAAACATCGAGGCACCGAGTTTTGGGTCGTAGTATTGAAATTCGCTGTAGGGATTTAGGCGGAAAACAATAAATTGTTATGTGGCAAGTAACAGCTGGAGACATCATTGAAGGGTTGTAACTCTTATTGTTTTTGTGACATCAGCTTGTGAATAATGATAAAATCGTCGAGGGAGCCATCGTTTGATTCACCCTCCCTATATATTCACGTTCTCGCAGTGGGGTCCCACTGCTCTCGACTCTTCTTGAGGACCGGTTCCGTACCGAGTCATTCTCACTGAGTCCACAATTGAATTGTTCCAGACATCAAGGTGAACATTACTGTAACAGCCCCGCAGAAAGCTCGGAACATTCACAGTCCCGTCGGACCCTCCGTATGCTTTCGTTAAAATTTCATTTGAATAATTCAGTTAATCAATCTCCGTTTCTCATTCGCGGAACGATCTTTGTTCCCTTCCGGCTTCTCTCCGCGTCAATCTTGGCACCGAAGGGTTGTTTTTTTTTTTTTTACTCTTTTCTCACTTCGGTCCATTTAAGTTTCGATTACCCAAATATTTCATCAAAAACATAAAAATTTCATACTTTTTTTTTTTTTTTTATAAATAGTTTATTATTTTTTTATAATTTTGTTCGAAGAAACTTCCGGCAAAAATATGAAAAGCCCTTTTTTCGCAATAACTCATTGATGAATTTGGGCAATGATTTTGGTAATAGCGATAAGAATATCGGAATCGAAACGTTGGCTCTCGATTCGATTGTATCTATAGTGCAAGGAGAATGGGAACGCGTTGAAAGAAATAGCTTTACGAGGGTCGATGTTACACGCCACAGAGGAACCATACAGCAGCACCGGCGAAGCGAAGAGCCGACGAGATGCGATGGATTTCTCGTATCGTGGAAAATCGACGAAAGCGGCCATCAAAGTCACGCGGAAGACTTACAACTCCCGCTCTCTACGGTTACAGTTACAACTAGTCTCAGTTCTTGGGAACGAGCGAAAGAGGATGAAGTGAAATTGGCAAACGAACGATTTCAGCCTCTTAGAAGTCGTTAATCGTTCCAACGGGTACTCGCGCCCGCGCGCCACGATGCCGCAGTTCGAAAAACTCTTAAGAGCTTTCGAGAGCAGCATTTGCACGAGTCAGACGAAGACACGATGGTGAAACGAAACGGATGAACGCCCGCGCGTCTTTCCCATCCACGGACTTTCACTACTGCTCTTCACTCCTGAAGAAGTAACTCTTTCCAGACTCTCTCTCTCGCTGTCGCGCTCTGACGCCTCTGCCCTACCATCCACGCTGACTTATCTTCGACGCCTTTTCTTCCGTGCCATTGAGGCTTACGATAAGGATATACCGTAACAGTAATCGACACTTTCGGATAGCTTATACGTACTTATCTCATCGATTCAATGTATTTTTTCAATGTGATGCAACAACGCCAATCAGAGTCGAATTGCATGCGAACAGAGAGTTCATTTTCGGCATAATTGATCCATTTTTTTCAATTTAAAGGTTATGTTACTTATAGAAAAAAATAAATGATATATTACATATATTTTATTTTATTTTTAACTGCCCTTCACTATAAGTTTTCGACGCTCCCTCCACCCGCTTCTCCCCATTTGTTAATCATTTTCGGCATAATTGATCCTTTTTTTTTTTTCAATTTAAAGGTTATGTTACTTATAGAAAAAAAAATGATATATTACATATATTTTATTTTATTTTTAAATGCACTTCACTATAAGTTTTCGACGCTCCCTCCACCCGCTTCTCCCCATTTGTTAATCATTTTCGGCATAATTGATCCTTTTTTTTTTCAATTTAAAGGTTATGTTACTCATAGAAAAAAAATGATATATTACATATATTTTATTTAATTTTTAACTGCCCTTCACTATAAGTTTTCGACGCTCCCTCCACCCGCTTCTCGCCCATTTGTTAATCATTTTCGGCATAATTGATCCTTTTTTTTTTTCAATTTAAAGGTTATGTTACTCATAGAAAAAAAATGATATATTACATATATTTTATTTAATTTTTAACTGCCCTTCACTATAAGTTTTCGACGCTCCCTCCACCCGCTTCTCGCCCATTTGTTAATCAGCAACGGACGTGACTCTAACTTAATAGGGGTCACCTGTACGTATGCCATAGTACGCGAGTGGTCTCAAGGGTCGAAACAATTAGAGTTTACAGTATATTCTGTCCGCTTGCCTTTAGTTTTCAGCCGTACTGTGTGCGCTCTCGGTGCGTTCGTTGATACATTCATTGTGCCGGAGATGCAAATAAGTACTTTTTCCAGATGCGAAAAAGTGTATTTCCCAGCGGCAACGGCCCGAGTGGCTCGCGCAAATTTGCACAACCTCTCCTCTGATGCTACTATATTCCATACGGAAGAGAGAGACAAAGCTGTTTTTAAATGCCAATTCACTACGAGATGAAAAGACACGCGTTATTCCACATTTGTGACGGCAGTTCTCACGGTTACGGCGCTTTGCCATTCCGCGAATGAAACTAATAATATGGGAAATTAAGAACTGCGTTCACGAGAGCATTCGATTAGTTACATTGCGGACCATTTTCGAATACATTAGACAAAGATTATCGAACTCACGGATTCGATTTTGGAAACGTATAAATCATCGAAGTACTTCTCAATCGTCTTCGACCATCGCACTCGTTTCTGCTGAAGCATACATGAGCATTTCCTCTTACTTCTCGCGGTCGAACGTACCGAAAATTTACATAGAAACTCCTCGACGATAAGTTCGCACACTCTCTCTTTACCCGCCACCCTTCCTTATTCCTTCGCTCCTCTCCATCTCTCGCCATTCCCCTCCTCTCGTCGACGTTCCTTCTACGAGAAGCGCCCGGTCGGCGCGGCAAGGTAAAGGAGAGACGACCGGCAAGAAATGATCGCCGTCTCTCGTCTCTCCCTCCCGGAAACTTGCACCCGCCAGCACCCTCTTATCCGGCCGTTACTTCCGTATACGTATGCGGAAACACGTTCGCAGAAACTCTATTTCCATAATTATTATGTAAAAGGTAACGGCCACTGCGCCCCGAGACGATGGGTCCGCATATATATACCATATACCCCAACGCTATAACCGGCACCACATCTCCGCATACGGAAACCTGCCTGCGCCGTGTCATTTCAACGGAGTCATTATTTTTACGGGGATTTTTATACGTCTGACCCAAGGGCTACCGGAGTCATAACCCCTTTTACCTATTTCTCCGTTATCCCGCTTTCTTTTATTTTATTTTCATATATTTTTTTTTTTTTTTTTTTTCTTCTTTTCGAAACATCGCGACGAACGGTTTTTTAACTTAAGTTAATATTCCTAAAAGACCATCGACTCTCGAAATGATGATTTATTTTTTTATTTCTGAAGGAACACTAAAAATTATATTTTTTCAAGAATTTTTTTTTTATTTTTTGTCAAAATAAATTTTCGAAAAATGTTCGTAATAAATAATCGTAAATTCAATAATAACTTAATGTCGAGGAAAACCCATACATTTTTTATTTATTTTGCAATGAAATGTATATGTATTTTACAAAAAAATTTGGTCCCTTTAACGTTTTAAAAAAAGTATTTTTCAACGCGCGATGTTAGAAATGAACGAAGATTTGAAATTTTATGAGTTTGAGTAATTTAAAAAAAAAAATTTATTTAATATCGGGAATATTGCATTTTGCTCTTAGATCGAAGTTTTCCGGACGGCGGTACCGGACGATTGTGAGTGAGTTAAGTAAGGAGTACGGAGTGCAGAAAAGGCTTCCCATTATTCTTCGAAAGTCTCTATCACCGTCAATCGAAATCAGTTTGTATCGTGGTTCGCGGAGGGGTTTAAGAGCCACGGAATCCTCTCGAGATTCGTTGCCCCGCTCGCCTTAGGATGACCCCAATCGAATTAAGGTGAAGAGTTTCGAGAGACTCCTCGCTTCGATCTACGCTCGGTTCGTATATAGAACGCCAGAATGCTTGAAAGGGTTTGTACTGTTTCCTCTCGTTCCCTCTGTCGCGCAACTGAATTCAATTCCCATTGGCACAATCGGACTCCACCGGTAACAACGCTTCCGATTGAACCGCACAAATCCGATTAAATTACACACGGAATGCTTTCACCCTCTCCATATACGCTTCTAATCTCCGCATATACCGAACAATAATATTATTGTTATTTCAACTCCCTATTAAATATAGTAGACAATTATTTCATCGATATCTCGAAAACGAATGAGTAAAAAAACAAAAGGAAAATCGACTCGATGATACTATTTGCTAATTTAATAAAATAGTAAATTTCATAGTTTAAACGAACAAAATTACGTCGAAAATCTTCTTAAGTATAAATAATAAAAAATAATAATAAAAAAAAATCCGTTTGGTTTTTTTATAATAATAAAATTTGTAAAATCGTAAAATTTTAAAAACGGAAATAGAACAGATAAATATAGATACCGATTTTAGTACAGTTAACTCGATTTAACTATCTATATCACGAATGAAATTTTCGAATTCGGAATTAATAGATTATCGCATTAGCTGCTCAGTGATCGAGAAAATGTAATTGATTTGTCAAGAGACTGTACTTTATCGGCTACCATTTCGGGATTATTAAGTTGAGCGTTTGACTCATCGATGTTCATGAAATAGTGTAATCATCAAAGTATTCGAAACCTTTGAAATTCGATGATAATTCGCGTGTTTCATTGAGTACAATAATAGATTGGTTCGATGCTTATTCTCATTGAATTTAAGGGTCGAAAGGATGCTATTATTCTGAGTTTCAAACGAACCGATGTTCGACTTGCCGAAGGCTGCGATTGGTTGATCATAGACCGGGTGCTCTTTCATTTAACGTCTATTGCCCTTTCCAACTTAAGTTTTTGCATAACTCGCGCGCTTTTAATCAATGATAGACAATCAAAGAGTATTGTTGCTTTAACTTATTTTTCAAACGGTGGAAACACTTATTCACAGCATACAATCACGCTGACGAAATTGATTTAATTTTTTTTAATTATTTTTTTTTTTATTATCGGTAATTAAGATACTCTATACGCTAAATTTTTGAAAAATTCGAAAAAAAAAAAAAAAGATTATGTCAATAATGACACATTAGTCATTATTTTGCGAAAAGTTGTTTAAAATTCCAACGCACATTTTTTCGAAGTTTGTTACACGATTCATGCATAAAATCTATATATATCGGTATCGTATAGAATCTAAAAAAAAAAATGGATATTCTCGAAAGATAATAGAAAATTATTACATTGAGGTTAAAAGAGTTCGAAACCATTTCATTCAGTGATACTTTTGTATCTCCAACTATATAAATATCTCACACGTGTGAAATAGAGAAGAATATCCAGCATCCAAAGGACCCGGAGCCGTTTTGAACTTCATCCGGATAATGGAAGATTGAACGAGTAAACGAGAGTCCGGAATTTATTGGAATACCAAGAGAGAGAACCTCTCTACTCCGAGAGCGAACTTTTTTCCACAAAATAAACGTTCAAAGATTTATGGACTCCGTTCGCGAGACTGTATACGGTATACAGAACAGGCGCCTCTCGCAGTCTCCTCCTCATCGTCAACCTTCGTCAGCGCTCTTTGGAATTCATCGTCGTCGATATATCTCGCAATGAGAATTGCAACAGCTTTGGATGCAGTGGAGAATTGTATAACTGCGATTCTGTACCTCGGACACTCGGATTTTTACGGAAATAACAAATCCCGACGAATTGCGTGACACTTTATTTTACGAGAAGAGGGTGAAGGCGGGAGGGGTGTTGGTGGATAAAAAAACCATTTCACGTATACGATTACTTTTGCTGTTGCATACTTCTTTGAAACTGAGAATCCACTGCCTAACCACTGTCTACAGTCGGGGCAGTTGCTGATGAGCAACACGTGGTCGTCAGCCAGAGAGATGCTTCCGGTATAACGAGAAGTGCATCTGCGCCCGTGCTGCTCATCGGCGACGACATACACTTACATTTAGATTCGGTTTGCATACGAAGACGTCACTACGGATATACGTTTCAACTCTCGCATTGAATACAAGTCTCGTATTTAAGGGTAATCACTGCAAGATGGGCGGAGGACTTGTATGGTATTGCATTCGCCAATCAATAAAAATCTTTGCTACTACAGCAATCTTTTTTTTTTTTTTTTTAATCGAACTTTTATAGAATTTATAGAATTTTCTTCATTAAAGACCAATTTCATACATTTTTTATTGGCAGAAAGGAAACGGTAGAATTAAATGGACTTATATCGTCCTAAAAATATAATGATAAAAAAAACTTTCACGACATCTTTGAAAGTCCTGACGTAAAAATCTCAATCAAAAATATTTTGGGAAACAAAATGGTAAAAATGGTCCTTTCGTTAGAATTCTATGAAAATATTTCATCGATGGATTATTATTGTCACGATTCTGCTAGTGGGTGTAATTAATTAACTAAAGGGAACGTGTAAAAGTCGCAATTCTGACCGATTCGTCAAACGTATATGAATAAAAATACAACCCGTGCAGTCATCTTTATTGGTACTAAAAACCGAGTAAAAATCATACTTTATGCTTTCGATCAAACGGATCGTGTGTTGGACGATATTTTCATATTTAGCTTACAAAGTAAATTGCTGTCCGGCAGAGAAATGTACACGTATTTTTTTTTTTTTTTTTTTTTTTTTTTTTTTTTTTTTTCGACTCTCGTCGTTTAATGTCGATGCATCCGCGTACCGGACGAGGGAAAATGTACTTTTCCAAACGCCAACGCATTCCTCGAGCTGACAAGCAATATATGATTGATCGTGACTGATCGAACGCATGCAGGGTGCGGATGATCGGAAAATAGGAAATACCGCGCGGTTTATTGACTCTCCGGGATGAGAGTTTTTGAATCGCCTTTAGCGCAGTATCGGCATAAATCCCCCCAACAAGTCCCTCTTCTGTATGCTTCGTTGGGCATTCCGCTATCTTTTTCGGCCGAATATTCTCTTATTTGTAGTCAAATATTCGTGCCGAGCGAAGACGCGTTTGCTCACTATTTTTCCGGGATATTGACCAACGCAGTGATGTTTTTTTCCGACATTTTTTTTTTCCAAAAATTCACAAAAATACCCGATTTTTCAACAAAGATATCTTCGAAGTATTCAATTATTTTTCATTTCTTTATTATTTTTATTTATTTTTTTGCGCAATATATGTATTCAGCAAATCGGAACTCATTAATTACTAGAATTTTCGATAAATTTACCAAATAAACCAAATGATAAATTTATCAAATAACAACATAACCTGCAAATCAAAACTGTTCTAAACTCACTGAATTTACCTTTTTTTTTTTTTTTTTAAGTGCCAATCGCGTCGTTTCCGAATGAGTATAAAAATAATAGCGAACTTCCGATCGCATTGTCGGATCGATATCACGAAAATGGCACAGTAATTTTCATTATTATTCGATAATACGAGGGAGAAAGCGTATATCGAATATTCCATTATCGAGAAAATACTAATTCAACAGTGATGGTCAGTATCAGGAACGCGGCGGAGAGTCGAATTGTTCATCGCAATCCTTACGCTCCAGCAATTGCTTTTGCGCACTGAAGCGCGTATTTATTCGGGTAAAAGAGGCCAAAATTAGTTCGTCCCGGTAGTGGTAGAAGGAAGCGAAGCTTCGCGCCGTAGCGCGCAGAGCAGCAGCGGCCGAAGCTTCTACCCATTAAGATTTTTACAATTAGCGCTTCGCTGTAGCTTCGCCGCGCGCGCGCGCGCGCGCCCCGGTAAGCAAAGAGATTCAACACAATCAGAGCGATAGCCCGAGTTTCCCCGCCTCGGCGGCATGACGGTAGCCGGTTGAATTTATTACACTCCTTTTGCTCTCATTGCAATTAACACCGAACCTCCGCTCTGTGGATATACGATAAATAAAACATTGTTAACTCCATTATATTTCTCTGAGACTTACCATCCCCCTCCCACCCTCGGGGAGCTCCGGCGCCGCGAATCCCCGACGCGTATTACTCTCACAAAAAGACCAAACAAGTTTGGTACGAGAACTCGTTGCAAATTAGTCACTCGACGAATCGTTCGTCGCACAATTTCTCTAACCCTCCCTTTGGCTTTCTCCACCGGCACTCGAATCCAAAAAGGTATTTTTTTTTTTTTTTTTTTTTTCGAATAAATAGTTCGTTTTAACACTTCACTTGACGATACAATGATTTATCCTCGTAAAAGAAATTTTTTTTTTTTTTTAGATCGCGCGTACCAAAGTTTATGGAAGCTTCGGATCGTCAATAATTAATGGTATTTCGGTGAAAACAACGACAACGATGAGAATACATAAGTATCAACTTCGCAACTAGTCTCGGAGTTTACCTCGTGCTGAGCGTTGTACACACTATCCGATCGCTTTGAATTCGTGCAAATACTCCGGTGGTTGACACAGATAAATCTGAGGGTAGGAAGTGTAGATCGTCGGAGGATGGGGTCGCGGTACAAACTCAAAGATGATATATATATCTATTAATCTTAGTCGCGAAATACTCGAAAATCGTAGTTGGCGCTTTTGGTAGTCGCGAATTACGGGGGGAGAGTGCAATATAACACGGTGCGACGAACCCGACTCTCACCCGAGATAAGTGGCTCACGGGCCGCTCTCACTGCTGCTGCCGAATGATTCACGATAAATAATATAATCAGATTGAAAGTGGAGAAAACGCGATGTAGCCGGCACCCGAGGGCAAAGGCAACCCTCGTTGATAGTACGTGAGTGCGGCTGCTTTCGACTGATTCGCGAACGTGAAAGCGCGCAGGTCGGCTACCGCCGCTGCTACCCGCTGCTACTACTGGTGGTGTGTGCACAGCGTCGCACGTCGCCTCCATCGCCACCCTTGTGCTCTCTCCTAGCATCCAACTAGCTATAGAAGCAACCGCTATTGCTGCTTCCGTAGCCACCACTAGGATAATCAAACTCGTGGCGTCTCATGCACGAGAAGACTCCAATGCTACCAAAGGATACGAGGAAAAGATGGTAAATTTGAAGGATGAGGGAACTTCACAGTCTCTTGAACATCGTGAGTGAATGAATCATTTTTTACAGTATGAAAAAAAAAAAAAAAAAAAAAAAAAAAAAAAAAAATTCTTTACTCGATTTTTTTTTTTCTAATTTTTAATTATCGGGAAACGATAATTGAGAGAAGAGTGATATTAAAAATGATATAAGCGTTTAATAGATAGCGTGTCGCCTCCTTAAACTATTTATGTTTCGGTCAATGGGACGGAAAAAAAAAAAAAAAAAAATTCCGATGAAAAGTTTGAATCCCGTATATCAGCGCGAAGCGGACATTTACAATAATTTGATGAATTAGCGGAAGGCTCTGGATGTTATACAGTGTTTGCATATTTGACTTTTCGCAAACTCGTGAAAAAGTTGGTTAACATTAATATTTCATAAAGGCGTGGTGTTGGTACGGGTGGAGTTTGCCTGTACCACTGCGAAGCTTCCAAGCGCGTTGACCTACTTGACCAGTTAAATAAAACAGACACATAGCGTTCCGAATGACCTACTCGTACAAGACGTCATCGCGGTGGTATTTTTATTTTATATAACACCAATTGTTTTCCGCATTTGATATTATAAAATAGTTTTATCATAAGAAATCCGGAGTAACCGGAGTAAAATGGCTCTTGAGATGTCCGCCATTGTCACGATTCTGGAAAGCCGGGTGATCGAAAAAAAAAAAAAAAAAAACTAAATCGATTCTTCAAATACATCGATGAAATTACTGCGCTAAGGATTTTTTTTTTTTTTTTTTTCTACAAAATGGCGGTCGCTGAAACTTACAGTTCGGTTTTTTTTACGTAAATTCTTGCAATTATAGGCGCAGAATGGGACGTCGTCGTCAATAATAAATAGATAGAGGGCGCTGATTAATGTAACAGATATTTTCCATTCACAAGTCGTTTCATAGTTGAGACGCACTCAACGACTCTCGATTGCACAGTCGAGACAACGGCGAGAGTTGAATTAAGGCGAAGTTCGCGTAGCCATACATAATTACTATTTCGGCAACGAATCTCTTTCTCGGCTCGGATCTTCCTCCCTTTCAACGCATCTCGACGCTTCCCGGTACTATTTCCGCTAACCTCGTTCGCTACGTTGCCTTCTCTTTGTGTTCTTTCTATAAAAATTAGATTTGTGGCAACCTACTTCGCGTTTCACTACTTGTCCTTCCCTCCCCCCTCCCCCACCCCTCATCCCTTTACTTTTCTCCCTCTTCAACTGCCGTAAGACTGCCGTATAACTGCCGCGGACCGAGAAATTTTCTTTTATGCCGCTCACCGAAGAGAGATAATATTAGAATTGCTAGGCTCGGGGTCGCGCCCGTGAGAATTAAGATAAAAGAGAAGTAAGTCAGAGTTTTGCATAAGATTAGCATAGTAAAGCATTTTTCGAAATCCTTCTTCAATATATATATATATATATATCATCAACTTTTTTATTTTATAGACACTATATATTCTATATCTTCGCCAATTGGCGTGTTTCGCAAATGAAACTTCGTAAACTACTAAAGTGACGTCGATATCAGTTCACTGAAATATAACGACGAAACTTTCGTCGTGTCGTAAAATTTGATGAATATAATAAAAAAAAAATGTTACCCTAAACTACCAATTTCACGGAGTTAACTCATAATTTTCACTATAGAATTAAATCCGCGACCGACTATTCGACTGGTATTCGCGGTGGAAACGATTCGCGTCATGCAATAGCCAAATGGTTTCGAAAACATTTCGAGTGGTCGAGTGGTCATTAACTTTTCGACAATTATTGTCACAAGTCGGCAAACTTGTAATTATCTCGTGCGTTAAAGATCGGTAATTTTGCCGTTTGCAATCATTAAAACTCAACACACCCGACCGCCCCGACGGTCCAACGATTTTCCTTGTTGCGTGGTAATAATTGAAAACGGAAAGGGGTCGTTATTACGATTTCGCTCGGAGGTACATTGGAGAAGTAGAGGTTATTTTTGCCTCGCAATATCTTACCCTCTACTGGATGCCAAACCAATACGACTATCATAAGGGGAGAGTATTCGCGTGGACTCTTTGACGATTCATCGCGTGCCACGGAACGTAAGTCCGCCAATGATATTCGTTGAGTCACGCATAGGTTACGAATATTCACGATTTTCCACTTTATAATGAAACTTGCATTTGTGAATATTTTTTAAATTCTACTGATACTGTGGACCATCGAATATCGCATTACCGCTTGCGTCGTACAGAACTCATAACCGCAAATTTGCGCGTTTAAGGGGGGAAAATTGCGTTTAATTACATTTAGATTTTAAGAATAGAAGAGTTTAACCGCTGTAATGAACGACTTTTTGGTTTTTGATAACTCCATTTTCAACGTGAACGGGTGGTCCATATTGACACCCAAAATTGTTATAACTCGACTGTGCCTAACAGAAGTAATTTTATAAAAACAATACTCTTTCGAAACGCTGTACAACGAATTCAACCGGTTTTCGTGGTGTAGTGGTTATCACATCCGCCTAACACGCGGAAGGTCCCCGGTTCGATCCCGGGCGAAAACATTTTTTATTTTCGTCATACTAAAAAATGTATGTCTAAACATTGTTAACCTCAAAATAATACGAAACTCGTTGCCTTTTCATAGGAAGTTGAAATATTAATAATTTTAATAATTTAAATAGGATTACAGTTTTTATTACCGACCGTGGTATTACACTTCACACTAAAGCAATTTGCTACCGACTCAGTCGGTAACAAACCGCCTTCCCTATCTTTTCCGAAATGCTCGATGTGGCGACCAAAAAAAAATTAGGTTTTTGTAGTCACCATAAAGGGGTATGAAAACCTAATTTGCCTATTCGCCAATATTAAGTATGAATTCATAAAAATATAAAATTTAAAGACAAAATGATTTTTTTATTAATCTCCATTTTCCATTAAAAATAATCAAATAAAAATAAATTTACAAAAATGCATAAATTCTCGATGGAAAGATTGGTGTAATAAAGTATTGTTATTAACACCAAATAATGAAAGAACAGATTATTATTCGCGTATTATAGTCCGGAGATTTATGCCCCGTTGAGTGTGGGAATCCCAACTGTAACGTCCGAATAATAATAACTCGTTATTTCACTATTTTGTGTTGATAAAATTTGTTTCTTTATACTCCTTGTTGATTCGTGGATTTTTTAATTTACGTCAAATTATTTTTTTCATGCAGAATTGTTTGTTTTCTTTAAAAATAAATATTCCGTTACATCGCTAAAAAAAATACCGGTAAATTTTTTTTAGGTCAAACTTTTTTTTTTGTCGCGTAACCCAATAATTTGATCCTCACGAAGCCGGTTTCATCTCTAATAACTCGTTTGGATGTAACTTCACTGACAATTATTTCGACGCGTAATTCGATTTTGAAAACTGTAATACGATTCAATTCAGTCAATTCGGTCGGCGTAAACAGCACTCTGCAATATGAAAACGGCCCCAATTTCGCCATTCACGCTAACAGGCGATACTTGGTATTTACAGTGACAAAAATTCGGAGAAATTTGCTGAAATCGATATTCGTCAATAGCGTTGCTTTTTAACGATTATCGCGAGAAATGCAATATCGAATCCAAATCTCCTTTATCTGTGATACATCTGCTGTTAGTAGAAATAAATTATTCCTCGGAGACTCGATTGATCAATCCATTTATCTCAAAATACGCGTTGAATCCGTGTTCATTGGATTGTATTAAAAAATCTGTATCGTACTTAAAAATTGAATTCTCATAGAATTAAATTTTTATTAAATACAACATTTAAAAAAAATAGTATAAAAATTTATTTGATATTATGTGACATTTTGCGAGAATGGCGAAATTTTTTTTCGAATAACGCTAAAACAGATGAGGTTTTCGGACGAATGAACGAAAAATTACGGACGAGAATAGACCAAATCTCGCCATACTTCATAGTTGTACATGAAATGAAGTGGGGAAGGGTATGAGGAGAATAGAGCGAACATACACTGTATACATATTTGAAGAAGCATCGAGCGATGTTTATCTCCGGGTTTCCGTAGCTCCTTTAATAATAATTCATCATACTCGAGGGTGACACAGACTGTAGGAACCAAAGAGGATAGTACGCCGAAGATTAAACTGCTTTACGCTCTCCCCAAGCGTTTCACATTGTACCATCGCTACATATACAGTATAAAATCCATATGTGACTACATGCTGAAGCCACTACTTTATTATTCGAAAAAGTTTCGTCGCCCATTCCTGCCGTCCGATCCGACACTGTAGCATATGTTATTGTGTTCGTCGTAAGATAAAAAGAACTTGAGGGGTGGACTCGCATTCCATATAACATAAAACTAACCAAAAACCGAACCGTCGTTTGCTTCACCAAACAACTATAAGCGCCGTTTGCTACTGTACAAAATGGTCGTAAATATAGCAGAATCTTTTTCTCCAAAACGTTGCCAGTTTAGCGTTCCTATTAAAGGTCGAATGTTGGTTGATTTTTCAAATTCGACTATAAACAACGTTTCTTTGGACAGAATGAAAGGTTGGTTTGCGGTTGAATGTTATAAACCAACCGTAATTTTGAGTTACAGCCAAAAACAGCGATGTATAACTTATAGTTGATTTTTCAAATCCAACCGCTAATTGGTTGATTTGCCGGGTTGGTTTATGATCGGTTTCGAAAAATCAACTATCCGTCAGCCATTGCTTATTCTCTATAAAAAAAAAAAAAATTTTAGCGTTAAAAAATATCGAATTGTCGGGTTCTTTGGTCAAATACGCAGGCCATTCGGAAGTTAACACATGCAAACTCGACAAATCGATGTTTTCGATCGTTAGAATTTGTTTGTATTGTTTGATTTCCATTGCATTAGCTTTATATTTAAATCTTCTATTTACCGGAACATTCTTCATTCTACGTTCGTTATCATTATATAAGAATAATAAACAGTACATTACCTTTATATAAAAATCCCTAATGTACCGATAAATCATAGATACAGTTTTTAAATTCTGTTTTGTTTGGATTTGTTTTTAATCGAAGTTACGCTGATCGCATCTCTATTACCGTCATTACTCGACACTACTGATTGTCATTAATATTATTCTTCACTATAAAGAGAGGGCTGCCAGTTGCAAAAACCCTGAAATCCGAAGCGTGGCACGAGTTCACTTCGAAACAATCGCCGCTTGTAGCAGTGGAAAACCGAGACCAACCGATTATATCGAAATACCCGTCTCCCCGCTAAATCCTCTGCGAATTTGATGCTCCTCCACACACATTCGGGTTCATACAACTCGACGTATGTATTACACCTCTTTGTTGTGTAGGAGGCGACACGGTCGCTGCAACGAAAATTGTGTCTAGTCGTACTATAGCAGTCGGGCATTTGCCGCGCTGTATAAAGTTCGTGAGAAAGGCGAAAAAAAAAAGAAAAAAATGAAAAAATCCACCGAATTGTGCACAAGTTAGTAAGAGAAATGTTTACGAAGGATGCCGCATGCACCTTTATAATCGCGGCTTCGTCTGCAAACCATTTCGTCGTTTCTCCCCGCTATTCATATCATATATACATATATATACACCGATTCTTTTTCTGAGCGCTTTGATCTCCGAACAAATCGCGAAACGAATATATTTAACACATGTAACAGGTATCAATTTTAATCGAACTGTCAAAACCAAGCAACGCAAATACATATCATCGCCCGTCACGTACGATATCTCATGCCATTTGCTATTGTTATTCATCAATGGTTCATTAATAGTGACAATGTCGTTTGTATTCGCAATCGATTCTATTCGCATTGCATGGGCTGTAAGACTCGATTGTAAAATAACGGTAACGGGGGTCAATAACGAGCAATGGAAGAAAAAAAAATGTCTTCATCCCCCTCAAGCGTGACACGATAATCACGCACTTTGTGAGCATTGTAGATTACTCGCATGACCGCACCGCCCTTTCTCCGTACGCCAGAAGCGTGCTTGAGTTTCCGGACTTGGCGTGTCCGGGTTCTGTGCGCCCTGTTCCAACAAATTGCTTTTGATATGGTGGAAAAACGACAACAAGATTTTCCTTGGAAATGCAATACGTTTGTATTCGTTTTATCATTTCATTTCGCCTTGTTGTTTTGATTTTTTTTTTTTTTTTTTATCGTTTCCACGAACATCGCCAGGCATGCGAGACGTATACGCGTACGAGGAGGTAATATTTATCCAAGCTTTGAATTTATCATCGAGTAAAACGAATCCATGGTGTATCGAGAACCCCCTATCGAACGATGTTTTATTTATCCCCTATTTTTCTACCTCGTATAGTTGTTACTCATTGGTAGTTGTAATGATGGAAAGAAGAAAACGTGATTGCGGATAAGCGTATTAAAAAAATAAAATAAAAAAAATAGCTTGACCCAGAGGTCAATCTATTTTTACGGTTCCGCAGTAGAGCGGATGGATATAACAAAATTTTACGACCCCTCTGTCTTTATTCCTCGTCGACGTGAACACGAACGAAGGGTACGAAAAGCAAGGTGTTACTTGTGCCCCCGTTCCTCCCTCCCCACCCATAGCGCGTTCGACAGAGCATCGAAAGAGAATCGCACGTTCGCACTTGCCAGGAGTCGCCGTGGAAAACGTGACTCAACGCCTTTGCTCGGAGGCTCGTGCGGTGCCGCACCCACCTTACCTAAACTGCTACGTAATACAGTTTCGCGACCGCATTGCCAGCGGAGACGAAAAATCGGTTTTCCATTCACAATTCAGTTGTTCGTGTAGTCCAAGTCCGGTGTGTGGCCGAGAAACGACATGGGTTCTCGAGATGAAAAGGGGACAGAAAAGCTTTGAACAACCGACAAAGAGTCCGAGTCCAACGTCAGTTGACCACTGTGAAACGATCGTGACTTACGTAGTAACGAGAAATAATTGGACAAGTCCGGGCGCCGCGTTTCATACCGTTGTACCTCGAGCTCGACAACACAATTTAATTATTCTCGCGAAGTGGAGCTGTGGTCGATGAACAACAATTTTCTCGAACGTGATATGACTCAGAAACGAACGGTAGTTTTATGAACTTTTTCCGATATAGCGAAGATGCAAAATTGCCACGTTATTTAATTTCCTACTGCGCTCGACATTCTATCGGAAGGAACATGCCGATATTTGTTGTGTGCAGTGTACATAAAAGTATGTAGATTATGTACCGTGTACCGTGTACCATGTACCATGTACCAGGTACCATGTACCAGGTACCATGTACCAGGTACCAGGTGCCGTGTACCATGTACCGTGTACCATGTACCGTGTAACATGTACCGTGTACCGTGTAACATGTACCGTGTACCATGTACCGTGTACCATGTACCGTGTACCATGTACCGTGCACCATGTACCGTGTACCATGTACCGTGTACCATGTACCGTGTACCATGTACCGTGTACCATGTACCGTGTCCCAGGTACCATGTACCCATGTAACCACGTAACCATGTACCCATGTACCATTCAAGTCCATAAAATGAATGTTCATTATGTCAATCTTTCTTAGTTTTGGGAACGTAAGATAACGAATTCCATACCAACCCCATTATAGCGCATTTGGACGCAGTAATGTCCTAACTATAACACTTACTCGTCGAACTCTCGAGGGGGTTGATACGTAAGACTTTCTTGCATCCGGAGGTTACCGAGAATGTCCTAACACCGTCGACCGTAAGAGTTTTCTCGATGGTAGTATGCTACCTCTACCAAAAAGAATAGTCCTCGCAACAAGGGAAAGAGCGCGAGATACAGTAGTCACAGTATGGCGCGAAGAGTCAGAGCTCAAGTCTTCTTGCACGACTGGCGCTGCTGGTGTGCAGCTGGGGAAGAAAGAGGCGGGCTTCCACTTAAACTGTCGGTGAAATGTTAACGGAAGAAAAACGCAAAGCCCCCTCGGCTCTGTCAAATGTGTTTCCGCATTGGTACCGGTGCTTACTTCCAAGGAGTGAGAGAATAGGAGAGAAAAAACGGAGAAAGAGCTAAATAACGAGAATGAGAAGAATGAGAAAATGTACTTTAGAAAGAGGATGGCGAGATAGAGAGAAGAAGAGAGTGAGGAGGGACTGTAAGGGAAGAGAGGAGTGGCAGGTTCGTGGGTAACTTACTCCCTCAGGAGAACATTGCGCCAGCACTCGTGACGTTACGGTTCGACAACCAGGAGCACCGAGTAGCCTCACGCTCGGCGAACGCTCACTTTCCACATCCTTGAGCTCCCACGAGCTCTGTGCAACTCCTGCGGTAGTCTCACATTCGTATACATATATGGGTTCATATTCCGGCTGGAAGCTCCGAGAGCTTCTGCAAATGCAAATGCTGCCGATGGTGTATCTGTTTCATTCTCACGTCATTGATGCATCTATTTGGTATTACTCGCTATAAAAGCATCCATCCTTAACGACACATTTCTTTTGTGTTCAGAAGCATTCAATTGTAAATTTGAACCAATCTGGAGTCACATTTCAGGTTTCTGGTCTTTGGATTATAGACAAATATGAAATCCTGTTGTTAGTATTCACCATCCAAATTACATAAACGCATTCACATCGAATGAGAACGATAGCTTTGATAGCATCGAATGGCATATGATTCAATCCATTTGTTCTTTATTACTGTTATTCATCGATTCTCAGTCGCGAGAATATCGTTCTGAAACGTCCACATCGGTAGAAAAATGTCGTTGCATCGCGAGAAAACGAGATGTTTGCCGCTTGAAAGGAGAACAATCACCGTATTCACCGTGTCACCAAGATCTCCGATATTCGTAGTCGCGGCCTCGAAACGCTTTTCTAGGAAGACGCGCATGTGTTTCCTTCGCATAGGCAAAGATTCCACGAAGATTGTAGACTTCTCATGACAAAATTTGTTCGTCTCTTCGGCTGTGCAGTCAACGAATCTACTTGTATTCTCATGCCTCATCTTTATGTTCCACTTGTTCGCGTATTCCGAAGAACTCTGGATGGCTGAATAACACCCCCGTTCTCGGGGGCACTGTGCATATTTATTGGAAATATTTATTGGCAACGTATTACCGGACGAAGCCTTCCGCATCTCCGCGCAATTCAAATACGAGAGAAAAATTAAATCTGAAATGTCTTGCATGCAAATCGACGGTATCGGGTTCATCATCGGGAAGCTATACATATATTGATATGACATGCGAATCTTCGGAGCGAAAGATGAATTCAATAAAATTGGTAAACTGAATTTTTCACGAAATGGAGAAGAAAAACCCTCTCTATTGACTTGGAGTTTCTATGCGTTAAAAATGAAATGCGAACAATCAAACCATTCAGATTTCCGTTGCAGTTACATAAGACAAGAGAAATGTGTCTTCCCTTTTGTTGAAAGTAAGAAGAAGACTTTGAAATGTGACACGTAGATTCGAAAAATGGAGGAAAAAACGTATATCAAACTGCATCGTCACTTTTTTTTCTGCGTCTCTCTGTTGGTGTTGATTTTTTTTTTTTTTTTTTTTTTTCGTTTATTGACGTGTCGGCAAAAGTCGTTTCAAGAATCGCGAATTTTATAACACGGTACGTTGCTGCGCGAGTCGCCGACTCGACAACGGCAAATAGGCGTTGAGACACTCAAAGATTTCGCAGACGAATCGTGAAACACACTTTACCGGACCGTCCGACCGGAACGACGGAGCCAAGCGTCGTTCGTAATAGACGATTTTTCTTTTGTGTTATTTTCGTTCAACTTATTTCACTCTTTGCGATTTCTATGGCCATTCAACTCGGAGTCGCTCATCCAAATATCATCTCTCCGGCATCCACTTGTGAATACACTTGGAATGTACAACCTCCCGCTGAATGCTGCTTGATTTAAAAAGGTCTTTGAAGGTCTACGATGCTTCAGAATGTAGAATTGGTAGCGTGGAGCAGCCGGAGTAACTGTTAATAACACTCCAATAATGGACATTTTTTCACGCGAAATGTAAAATATATTGCATTTTTGGGTAATAAATAATATAACCATTTCTTTGACGCGATAATAAAGAGCGAAAAAAGAAACAATGCTTTTTCGTGTTCGTATAGAAGAAAAGGCGAAATTTTATAATTTTTTTGCTCAACCAATAAAAATTAATAAAATAAGAATAATTTTGTAAAAATTTAAAAACTCGCGACAGAAAAGGCAATGCGATAAATCGCTGTAACTTTCATGTATTCGAGCGCTTTTTACAAAAATAAATATAATTTTATTAAAGCAGTTTTATTTTTGAGAAGAAAACATGCAAAGCCACACGGTAAAACGCAAAACTGCTATCTATTGTCATACTATATGAAAAATCACTTGTTTAATATTTTTTCGAACATTTAAGGAAGGCGTTTGTAAAATAACAAACGTAAGTAAAAGATTCGAAAAAATTTAAGTAAGATTTATGATAAACACATTAATGACAACTGAGTACTTCGAAGGGAGGAACATTTGTGGTCGTTGGGTGAGGTGTGTAATGGACTACACGGTACTGTCCTCGGGGCATATGATAGCAGAGCGCGTCGTTATGAGCTCCGAAACATTAATTCAAGTTATCCAAGCATCTCTGCCTCTCCGTACACGTTCCGTGCAATACTCATGGTTACTTATAATCTCGACAGATGAAGCTCATGAATGTACGAGATGATTTGAGGTGTCGCGATGTGCAGTCTCGGCTGCTGACGCCCTACGCAAAGCTGCAAGTGTTTCGTAAACATATACTCCGCGCGGAGCGCAGCACTGCACATCGTCCAAAGCCTTTTTCCTGTTGGAAAAATCATTCGTTCTTCCTACGTGTATATATTATACATACCATATTGTAGAAAATTAGCTTAGCCGGGTGGTTAGACGTACGCGAAAGGGTAGACGCGAGTGCTTTCGTCCGTAAATTGTGTATAATCATTTAATATAAGGTTACGTGGAAACAAAGTTACGTGAATTAATCACCTTACTCGCTGCCTCTCTTGTTGTACAGCAACAGTATTTACTGAGAAAGCCCTTCCGTAATTAATATCGTGGTCGTTTATACTCTCCAACCAACAATTTCATCTCACACCCCGTTTTCCCTATTTTATAATTTTTTCCAATAAGCTGTAAGACGCATTTCTGAACCTCGTAAGGATACTGTAATCAATATAATAATTTTCATACTCGAAGGTATTATAAATTTTTCGTAATAACTCGTCTCTTAGAACAGCGAAAATACGGTAGAAGCCTCCGAAATACTGGGATATGGTACAACTAGGTCTCTTATTTTATAGCATTTATTTTATTTTATTTTTCAAATTTTAATTCAATTTTTCCAAAACTTTTAATTCAGATTTCAAAAAATGAGGGCTAAATTTTTTGTTTTCACATTTGACTAAAAATAAAAAAAATTATTTCTGTTTCTATGGACTCGCGATCTATGGGCGAAATGAACACCTCGAGTGTCCATTTCGCCCCACTCTCCGTGTTTTTGATGGGTTCTCTCGAACAGCCTTATAACTATATTGTTTCATCACGTTATGAACACTTTCAATTACTGTGATACTGAATATTAAATATTTTTCATTTGATGAAAGAAAAGCATCCAAGTGAAGCAAACGATTTATCTTCCGCTGACGGATTAACGTTAAAGTCGAGTTCAACAAAACGTTGAAGCTTTTCATTAATGTGTTAACGCAATTTTCAGTCACTGTCCGGAACTTGGGCAGAAACGCGAGTCTGATGCAATATGCCCCAAACTATATTTCCGACTCTTCTTACTTTCCCGCTTACTCTTTCGTCGCTATCTCACTCCGGGCAAAGCGTGTGCGAGAAAGTCGTAACTTCACGCCCTGTGAATCTCAATTTTATGCAGAAACTTGTACCCCGAGAGTTTCAGACCAGACTTTAAACCCTCTCAAGACCATTGGAGGAGACCCTAAAACATGGCTGTCACGGCGTGACAGAGGAGGAAGCGCTGTTACAGGACCGTAGGGGCTTCGAGCGTCCGCCGCTACCATCACCACCCCTCGCCCCTCATGCCTCGACACACGCTGCAAAGCTACCGTCGAGTGATCCAAATCTTAGCACCTACATGGCCGACTCACTGGTCCCTTAATCGCAGTGATTGCCGCCTAACGACTGTACATGAATGACATGCCTTATAGATCATTCCCTTCATTAAGTAAATCATCAATCAAACAAAACTACGAGATCAAATAATATATCAGTAAACATGATTATCCTGCATTCGATATCCATTCGATTGCATCGAAAGCTCCGTGAAGCTTAATATTTACATCGCGGCGTTCAAATACGATTGTGAAAAGGCGCGAAGGGGTGTTGCAAATTCTATTGATAATACCGCAACCGTAAAGCGGACGAATGTTATTACATTTGCAAATAGCTATTCCATGACTATAGCTATTTTCAGTCGGTAAATAAATAAATACCGAAACAGGCTGCGGGACCTTCCTAATTCATGGTTTTCCATTATTCGTAATACAATGCATGATCTAGCCAACGGGTTTCATTCTCACAGAACTGTAAAACGGTCCAATTCGCCACATTATTATTATTCATCAGCCGGATAGTATTGTCTTGTCGTGGGCAGATTTAATCCGAAGCGTATTCCGATGCTCGGTATACACATAATACCGTACTATGCAATGCGATCATTATTGGTGGCACTGTATACAATCGTAGTACAATACCAACCGAGCTCTCCGATGCTCTTGATCCTATCCCCTTTCCCTCGGCGATCGGATCGCACGGGGGTATACCGAACGATCGCGGCTTGCAGCTGGCTAGCTATCTAGTCGATCCATCGCGTTTTCGGCACAGCCTCACGCTGGCCGCATACACGCAACAAAGAAGGATTTGCTTTATTCAAGAGGGATGGTTTGTTTAAAACAACACGCAATTGGTTCGGAATACCCGGATAGGCCAAGCGGGAACGATGGCGGTGGACGTACGTCGAGATCGCTTGAAAATTCTGCTGATCCTGTGGAAATGAAAATCCACCACAGCCAACCGGGGGAACTGGAGCAGGGTGCAGGGGTAGGAAGCACACTGCGCGGGAGTGCGCCGGGGGTTTACGGGGCTATCGATCCTACGCTGTGCGGTTTCGGCCGAGATTCTGTACCGGTGGCAGCACGGCAACGAGGCAGCAACACCCACGAATTTTCGGTTGTTCCGTATCGAATATGTATATCGAGGTAGAGAAGCAGAGAAGCAGAGAAGCATCGTGAATTTCCCAGAAATCAACCGACCCCATAGCTCAACCGCTTGCCTGTCCGCACAACCATTATAATATAAATTTAAGGTAATCCCGGCATCGAATATCAGATTCTACGTACAAACGTCCCTTTTTCAAGCTTTCTTATGCCCAAATTTAGGTTTAATCCAACCCATAACTGTTCCCGTGTTACTGATATCTTTTAGGACAGATCCACAAGCAGCGCATGCCAGTTAATCAGTTCAGAATTGACGGTTCCAGACCATGATTTCGCCTCGTTGGGGTAGTATTGTCGGATTAATCGCAGGTAGAAATTGCCCAACTTATGCCCTATGGAAAATCTTGATCTGACAGGGACCCATTGGCATGCCTCATTATTTACTTCTCGTGGTATCACGAGAGCGCGATTTTGGACTAAATCTCTGCATATCCTATCTAAGCCCTGACTTTACCTGATTGGTGAAAATCTGCTCATCGGCTGATCATATCGCAGAAATTTGGCGCTTGCCAAGTTTCAATCGGGATCGTGTTTAAGCGCGAGTACCTAACGGTCGAAGGCAAAGTATCAAGCTGGGCGTGCGAAAGTTGCCATGTTTCGGCGCGGCCAGTCAACTGTTACCAGCGTGCTACACCGCAGTAGTCGGACTTTTCTCCCGAAAGAATCACCACAACGGTCATACCAGGGCTGCCCCGGTCCGGAGGCAGACTATAAAGCGACGGGTCTCTCGTAAAACTTAACCCACTTTCGTGATCCACTGCCTGCCGGATGTAGGCACCTACGTAGTTACACCAGCACCCAACAGTAGCACTTTCGTTGAGTGGCGTCTGTTCATTAAAGTATAGGAGTATCAACATGCAGGCATAAAGTTCTATAGGTACTGTTATTTCGGTAGCAGTACACCACTGACAGAACAGCGTTTGTTCGAGTCAAGCTGGTAGATAGTTAATTTATTTTTTTTTTGTTATTTTTCGGTTCTTTACACAGCTTTGACTTATCCAACGCTTACTGGTTCTGAGCAAAGAATCCATCCGGGTACTTAACCTACCCATACCGGTACAAAGCAAACCGCGCGGATAAAAGGATCCGAAAGGCATGTCACGATGTGAAACGGGCGCACGGAAAAGCCGTTCTGCGCATCCCGAATAACGTGAAGCCAAAGCTTGTAGCTCTGTTGCGTGAGACATACCTGCGAAGTTGCATGCGGATGTGTATGAAGCCAGTGGATGCTGTGAAGACCCCGCAGGAGTTCCGGTACCGAGACTCCGGGACCTTTATGCACCGACGAGAAACGAAATTTCCCACATTACCATGAATTAAAACTAGTAATGCCACAAAGAACAAATTACAGACCCCATCCCTCCCTCGCCAGCCCCGCGGTTCCCCGACTTGCCTGCTCTGTCCATATCTCTTCTGTCTACTTCTCTCGCGCTCTTCTCTCACCGACAACTCTAGCATTGTTCCTCCCTTTGTCATTCTCATCTGCCTTTTCTCTACATTTTCTCTCGCGTTCTTCGTCGGGTTCAATCTTCCTTTCTCTCGTTCTCGTGCACTCGCTTGCCGGGCTCTCTCGCCCAGAACGAAGCTTCTTTTTATTTTTCTTCTTTCCTCTTTTTCTTTTTCTTTTTTTTTTTTTTTTTTCTTGTTTGCCGACTAATTAAGAATTTCCTTGTGAAACTCTGCACGACAAAGGCGGACTTTTCTGTGGCATGTTAACAAAAAAACTTTTTCCCCGCCGTACAGCCAACGACCGTTGGCTTCTCTATCGGTCTTTCGCTCTATTTTATCGGTTTTAATGAAAATCACTCGTCAATACCTATACGCGTATATCTGAATGCACCCAATGAATTTCCTCAAAGCTCTCGTCAAAACTGACGAATTTTCGTGTGCAGCAAAAAGAAAAAAAAAATCAAAGAATTGTTGGAATTTCATTCGCTCATTTTGAGTTCTCGGCTTTCGCGTTACACTCGAAATATAATTTTCGTTGTATGAGACTTTCTCGGCTTTGAATATATTTTCTCCGAAAATTTCATCGGTGTCGCGGTACCGGGAGTAATTTCAAAATTTTCCGTTAATATCACGGATTCGGACAACCTTAAGGGGGGGAGGGAGGGGCCTTCTCGACGTTGTAGTCTCGAATAGAAGAGACAAACAAAGTTTATAACGAACACGTTCGCGCGTGGGTCGAGTTCCCTCCGAGATATCCAACTACTTAAGAACCCGAACTACCTCGCCGCTCATAATTTATATTCATTACGAAAAGTTCTCAAGACGCTACAAAATTTACGAAGCCAGAAATTTCGAATGCATTCGTTTATAAATTGTTCTGTAATTTTTCGATTGACAAAGATGGTACAGTGTGATTTTCACGTTTCCCACTTTTTCGTGATCATTCCGAAAAATTGGTTTCAATGAAAAAAAAAAAAAAAAAAAAAAAAAAAAAAAAAAATTCGTCGGTTTTAAACAGTAGATAAACAAAAAACAATTTGGGAATATTAAAAACAGCTGTAAATTTAATACAAACGGAATCCCTGCATTGAGCGAATATCGATGTATGTACTTTGCAATGCAGGTTTCCAAATATTTCATTAAATTAATGTAGCGGACCTCAAAATTACAAAATATTTCCATTAAATTTACAGACACATGTAATATCGATGCTTGTTCAGTGGCGTTAAATCAATACGATAATTCGCAGCTTCAACATGTCTGAAATTTTATGTTCGTTTCATACACGACATTTCGGTTATTAATTTGCTGCACTATGCAGAGTATCGGATGCATTAAGGGCCACGAATTCGTCAAGTGTGTTATTTACAAAAAATAAACAACAACGGAGTGATAAAGAATGTTTACCATATCAATGATACCAATGATATATCTTTACCACCCGTATGAAGCCGATTTGTTCGGTAGCATAAGCAATATAAACGAATCTTTGCTTCCCGAGTGTTTACATGAGTCAAGCAATTCCCCAGCAATGCAAGCTGAACAGGCAAGTCAGAGGATCCGACAGTAATACAGATAACACGTGTCAGACACTCCTATAGTACAGTACGTTGGGCTTTAGGCAGACGTCACAGTGTATGCTGCATGCTGGGGAGTCATCCAGTCGGCCAGTAGTGCGCACGATACTTGTTCGGCGGTCCAGCAGTAGTGCATCAGCCGTGCGTCAGACAGTGGTAAGCCTCAACAGTACAAACGACAGTGGTAATGCATCTCGCGCGCCCTTGCAGATTCCCACAGTATAACAAAGTCTTATCAAACGGCATATGCCAGCGCGGTGTTTATGCTTAATGAATCTTGCATAATGGCACACGCTGATCAGCTACTACGGCACGAAAATTTATACTAAGAAAAAATGTTTTGACGAACAAAAGCGACGCTCTTTCTTATTCCATTAGCATTAGCATTAGCATTAGCATTAGCATTAGCATTAGCATTAGCATTAGCATTAGCATTAGCATTAGCATTAGTTTCATCAATAATTGTTAGCTTCAGATACAAAAAAAGATGTTTTCTGCACCCGAACTCCATGCGTTTCCCTGACTGCATCCACATTTTCCTAATCTGTAGAATGTTTTTCAACTTTTTCCCGATAATAGAAAAAAAAAAAAAAAAAAAATTTTAATAAATTTTGCATTTTTTCTTGTTTGTGTTCGATTCTGCTTAACAAGTACCAAATCGAATGAATTAAGGGATGTGGGGCTCCGGAAAAAATTGCTATTAGGATTTTTGGCATAGCTAACCCCGTGCCGAGATCTATGACAGTACCACAGGGAAATCGGGCTCTCGTCGTTGTCGTCAGCTGCCGCTAGTGGTGCTACTGCTCTGTCGCGCAGTTCGAGATTTAACGTAGTCGACGGGCGTTTGATCGTCGTCATATAGGCTCGTAACTTTCCCTTGGCATGCCGGAGAGCGGCGTAGCACTTGTACCAGCGCAGCGACAGCCCGTTCCAATTTGTCGAATGCCAACGAGCTCCACGGTGCATAGACGTGATGCATTTGGTTCTGGCAGTGGAGCACTCGGTGTGCGGTCGGCCAACCTCGGCTTATGACATGCTCCGCGCCAGCCACACGACAAAAGCCAGTTCAGTGATATCGAGACATAGGCACGTTCGCTGAATTTAACCCCCTAAAACCTTCTGGCGGACCTCGCAATGGTTTCAGTTTCCGCGCAAACATTTGTCGATATCCGCTCGTTAGGCGCTCAACCTAAATGTAACGTCCCTCTCACGCCTTTCATGATTTATCGAGTGTCAGGATCATTCGATAAAACATTTACTCCTTCGTCAATTGCAATTGCTTAATTGCAAGCATGGAATTCGAAACATTCGCTGTACCCGCGTTGTATTACCGGCAAAACTTGGATGCATTCATCGACAAAGTTAAATGCCGCGGTAACGGAGACCGCCGCGATTCGAGTTCACCCCGCGTGTTCGTTCGTATGAAGCGCGAAACGATAATCACGACTGTCAATTGGAATGATTTATTAACGCATTACGATTCGGATTCGCAACAATTATCGGGGGGGTGGCGGGTTGAAGTGATTTCGATTATCGCCTCTGCCGCGGTAGCCGTTCTGTTTCGATGGAAACGCAGTCGTTTTGGATAAGACACCTGGAGTACGTTGAACAGCGGAGCAGTCGAACATGTAGTTTCGGAAACGACGATTGGGAAGCAATTGAAATCGTGTAACATTAACTTCATTTATCCCCGTTGCTCAGCGAATAGGATTAGCATTTCGCGATTGTTATATTTCCCAATTTTTTTTTTTTTTTTTTTTTTTCGAACTCATGTATCGATCTTAAAAAAAACCATACTTTCGCGAACATCGCCATAATTCAGCTGATTCCGTTCCCTTAAGCCATAAAAATAGTTATCTTCGAGGACTGGGAACTGTAAAACCATTGCCGATCGAAACCACAATATTTTTAATATCAAGAAAAGTTTCGTCAGTGTTTTTTCTCAATTCGTATTTGCAACGATATCCAGACGCTCCTATTTCTTCGCGTATAAGAATATAGCCACATGCACGGCTGTGAGAAATAATAATTTTCTCGTGAGAAAGAAAAAGAAAAAAAAAATAAAATAAAATACGGATGTAAGGGGCGTAGATACAGCAATTTGTATAGAGCAAACGGAAAACAAATTCTCGTAAATCATAGCTGAATACAATAACCGAGGCGCGTAGGAAAACCCCTGTACCGACCTTTTCTTTTCTATCTCTCGACCAGCTTTTATCCTTCCACGTGACGGCGCCGCGGCCCTTGGCCTCTCCTCGTCTCAATGTTCCTCCTCATCTTATTCGTTTCTTTCACAAAATCTTCCGAGCGGCCCTACCATTCTTTCACTCGGTTCGCTCGTTTCTTACACCCAGTAGTCATCCCCTTGACGTTTTTCGTCGTCAAACTAAAAGAAGGAAGGAGGTGAAAGGGAGGCTGTGTCTCGGTTCATGGATTCGAGAGGCTCCCATAGAACAGAGACACGTAAACAAGTTTGCGACACGCAACGCCGCCGCGAAACCTGTCCCGGTTGAGAGCTCATTCGCGTAATATGAATGTCGAGTTCACCCGTCTCTCTAACCCTCTCTCCTTCTCCCTTTCGACGCTCGAAAGCGACCTCTCTAATTGCATTCACTTTTCGTTATTACACGACGTCACCGTACATTCCACAGATTTCATTTCAACTCAATTCGTTTAAAGACGCCTCAGTTATCCGAACGGCAACAGTAGTCAACGAGAATCATGAATATTCTTTCAATAGTTTCCGTTGCTTTCTCGATTTTTCCGCTTTGACAATTAATGGCTCAACGCTATAATCTATTACACGAAATATACGCGTTTATGGCTTCGCGCAATGCACACAACGAGAGATACGGCGAAGCATTCCAATCAAATCAGAATAAATATTTCCCGCCTGTTGGTTCGCGTTTCTCGGCTGACTATACTGTTTGGCTACTCTACTTTTCCGAGAACTCGCGATATTTTTTTTCTACGAAACCATCACATCGAATTATTCGTTACGACGTCGTCAACCATGAATTTGGCTCTCTCACTGGCGCCGTATTTTTTTTTTTACAAAAGAAACGAATTGATAAATGCTGGAATTACCGATGGGAAAAATTGTCGATGATCCCAATTTTTTTTTTTTTTTTGCGCGACGCGGAATGTTTGAGCAAAAAATGAGTGATGCACGACGATACCCACGTGTCGTACGATATTTTTTCCGATATTTTCTACTGTGTTGTGGTTTGTATGCACTATCGCTCTTTCAGGCGGAAAACTAAACTAAACTAACTGTTCAAGTCAAACACATAAAAATCCGCTTTCTCCGTCAGTGGTTAATAAAGTAGTGCAAATTTAAAGCCGGGCAACCGTCCAGTTATCTCGGTATCCTGTTCTACAGTATTCGAACTCAACTAAACCATTTCATTTCGCTGGTTCTCCGCTCTTTCACGACTTCCGTAACAGCTGAACAATGCCAGCTGTTGGCTGAGTTGTCTACTCGAAGTGTGGGTAAAGAAAGATGGTGGAAAAAAAAAAGGTATTTGAAAGGGTCCTGAAAGGGTACATCATTTGTAAGGAGCGCGCAAAACAGTGCCGGTTAAGTCACTAAATACGACACGCACGAAAAACCCGGTCGTTCTTCGTCTTGCCGGCGAAGAAGCCGGAGAGTTGCAAACGATGGAGAAGCAACCAGTCCTCCAAGGTTATCGCTGTAAAAGCCCCGTTTCGAAGTTTAATTGCGTCTACTGGACGTGCCCCAGCATCCCTTAGCGCCACGAATTTCTCTCGGGCTATTTGCTCGAGTGTCTTACAGCGTTAGAAAATCGATGTACTTCACTGAATCTCTTCTCCATTCTTATCGTTCGCGCGGAAATGTTGTTACGAATTATCTCATTGTACCGTTCGGATAATCGGATGACGATGACAAATGCAAAGTACACTTGTATAGATACAGATTAATGTGAAACATTTTTTTTTTTATTACGGAAACAAATGGACATGTCGCGAGCAATCATAATCACTCGTCCAATAAACGCCGCTTCACGAGGCTGAAGACAGCCGCGCAAAGCGGGCGTATGCCACAAAATCCCGGTAAAACATCGCTGTATGGAATAACATACACGCGAGAACATTCGATAATGAAACGGACAGTCCACTCTGCGCAGGCTTCGGATCTGTTCTATCTCTCGACGCACGATTACCCACGGCGATTGTCCACGCGTCGGCGAACTCCATTCGCTGATTGAATTCTCTACGAGTATATATTCTATATCTACCGGAAATGTAGAGTAGAATTCCTCATTTGTACACAAAATATTGTTTGATTTTTTTTATTTTATTTTTTTTTTATCAATATCAAACCGTCTGTATTGGTACTTCGGTAAAAAATGACACGTTAGTCATAGACGATATATATTACGCGGATTTTACGTTTAAGCAAATGAGTATTATGAAAAAATCAACAGTGGAGATGATGAAACTTTTTTTGAATATTTATTTCTTTACTTTGCAAAAAAAATTTACAATCCTCAAAAAAAAAAAAAAAAAAAAAATTCTGAATCATTTTCCGCTTTTTGAAGATTTTAAACATCTTAATGTGAAAAATCGGGATAATATTTTTTTTTTTAAACAAACAAAGATTTCCTTTAAAGCGAAAAATAATGCCGTTAATTACAACAAACGCGAGAGGCAACGGTGCGCTTGTGGAACCCGAAAGAGTCAACATTGCAAGTGGAAGAAGAAGAAACATGTAAAGTAGAAGAAGCGTACAGCTTGTGGTAAAATGCACAACATCAGCGAGGGTTGCTTCTGCTGCGCGTAATACCCAGTGCCACCGTGAAAGTACATCGGAACGTCTTCTCGCATATTTACGCGGTGGAAAATATTTGCTCCAGTTCACTACTGCATCCAGTGCCGGGAAGTAGTCGTCGTCGCCGTCGCGGTCGTCGCGGAAGGCTAACTTTCTCCCACGCGAATGCAAGAGACGAGTACAGCGGCTGGCAGAGGGTAGAACGCCGGGGCATCAATGCGGTGTACAGTGTATGTTTGCTGTATCTTTCAAGTTCTGTATATATATACATGTGCACAGTGCGATCTTTTGAAACTTATGGAGTTTCCAAATTTTATAGTAGGGTTCTCGGGAAACTTATAAAACGAGCAAAGTGAGAGATGGTAACTCTCATACATCACTGCCGGCATTGCTACGATCGTCATACGAAATTGTGGAACGGGTAGAACATAAGTTTTGCGCTCGAGAGAGTGGTTGGTCGAGTCTACAAGATATGCGAACTCGCACTGTACACTTTTTGCGACCTCTCACGCTGGAAACCGAGAGCTTAAAGCTACAAATTTGTAGTCGTTTTGCATCTTGTTTACAGGAACATCGCGAGCATCTTAGCAAAGTCCAAGGGTTGATTTTTTTTTTTTTTTTTTTTTTTGGACTATTGAATTATTTAAGAATATTATCACAGCCTCGTTATCCGGGATATCGAGAGCAAAGAAATTGGTACGGTTTGGGATGAGGTCAGGCAATATCGAAGTCCTGGTTAGCCTGTGGGGTTAACTGATTGAGGTATTTTATGCAATTTCTCGAAGGGAAGATTCTTAACTGAAGAAATTTTTGCTTGGCAATCACTTGAATATATAATTATTAATCTATTCGCTCCGAGGAAACTATATCTCGTGTCTAGCAGGTCACTTCCGCCATTTTTAAAAACTATTAAAATTAATGGATTGGACATGGAATAGATTTTTTTTTTTTTTTTTTTTTTTTTTTTTAATCTCGTCTCTGATTACACAGGCAACGTAAAGCGTATAGCAAAGATGGAGGGACAAGAAATAAAAAAAAGTAATGTCAAAGGCATCAACGTTCGTAGCTATATTTGCTCATTTGCTCTCTTTTTCGTTTCCGTCTGAATCCTCTTGACGTTTCTATGTTATTCTTTGCCCTTGTTACGGTGAACCGGGCAACGAGAAAGCACAGTGAAAAGGCGTGCGGCCTTCTCCTCATTCTCGTCCACGTCGATGTCGCTGTGCCAATGACAATTAGCGCGCTTCACAGCGGTCGACTTTTCAGACCGAACATTCCAGTAGTCGTCCGTTTCCGTCGGTGCCATTTAGAGTGGAAATGTACCGGCAGCCATCGGGGGTTGCAACCGTCCCGACCCCTCGCGATATCCAAAGAAACTTTATTCTTTTTCTGCGTCTCTTTGGTTCACTTTTTTTTTTATATCTTATATCGGGAACCGCATAAATTACGATATAAAACAGTTCTGTCGGTAGCAAATAAAGTTTTTTTTTTATATAGGTGTCGTGAGGCAATGAATTTTCATTTTCATTGTTTATGCAATCGATCAGAACAGAGTATCGGGAATTGGTGAAAAATCGAACGATCATTCATTCGTTCGATCATCGCGTTCATAATTTCACATTCTCCAGCGAAGGTATCAGCGGCAAATGACGCGAAATCAAAAATGATGCGGAACAGCTTGCCACGTTGTACTTTTCTCGATAGGCATCCGGTAAAAACAAAACGGCATCGTTTCTCTGCTCGGCTATCGCAAACCTGCAGAAGGCAGCTTGTCGGCTTCGCACGCGCCCTCACGCAACCCATCCTATCTATACCTCCTCTGTTTTACTGGTCCCTCTCTTTCTCTCTCAGATGTTTAATACATCATGTGCCCGACGCTTTGCGGAGCGTTGTTCCTTCTATAATACGAAAGCAATGACCTCGATGCACCAAAGGCGATTCCTCTCGCTGTGTCTCACCCCCCATTGGCGTCTCGTCTTCTTTTCCGCTCTCCAAGCATCCAATGAAAATCCATTTTTTAATATATTTTTTTCCCTCAACACATGCCATTTAAATTGAGTTCTGCTTGTCCTCGATGCCGTCGGGAGGTTTTAGAGAACAACGAGTTGGCATGAACGACCTGCAGTCGAGGTGGAAGGTCCCATTGCCAGCGGGGGACTCGGGGACAGAACATCAACTGGCAAGAAGGGTTCTCTATACGAGTTGAGAACGTGGCAAGGCAAATCCAAGACGGTCCAAGCGAGAATAGAACTTACTACGACCACCAAAGATTACACGTTCCTATAAACTGGCTTTCTCGCTACCTGGGGGCCAACGAACAAGCCACTGCATAGTTCCCTGACTTCGGTGTTTGTCTCGTGCATTTGCCGCGGCGAACGCGGCGCGGTCTCCCATACTCCCGCGTACGGCCACCGCCATTCCGCCAAGAGAACAGAGCTAAGGACGACGTTATTTGCGTTCCTTCGTCAGTCGCTCAAAGTTTCCCGCAACACAACGAGCTCTGTGAGCTGTGCGCTCCCATATGCAAAAAGACTTTTACCCGCCGCCATCTCCAAGTTGCCCGACGCGGTCTGACAGACTCTCGTACGGCAAGTTCCGGTTGTACATAGTTTGAAACAACGGGTGCTCCGTTCCTCGCTGCGATGTGCATTTTTTTTTTTTTTTTTTTTTTTTTTTAAATGCCTCAAATTTGATTTTTATTGACGCAGAAGTAACGTTTTTTTAACTCCCGACCGACAGCCAGAAAATAAACGGATGTTATACGTTTTACCGGAAACATGTGATTTCGCGTGTTTTCATTGTATCCAATATCCTCCGAAATAAATAAAAAAAGGTTTCATAACATTTGGCAATACCGTTTATTTGCACCCCAATGTGTGTTTTTCGATTTTTTTTTTTTTTTTTTTCATACATATCGAACTTTTGTAGATATAAGCCGCCATGTTTTTTTTTTTCTATCATCTGACAAATTTTTATCATCAAAATTTTGTTAATGTAAAAAGGAGTGCATTTACAAATATTTATTATATTATAGACGAGAGATGACAAACTTAATGACAAATAAATCTTTCGATTGTAATATGAAAATCATTATTTGTTGTATCACTTCTTTTTGTTCATAAAATTTCTTTATTATACTCCTATTCCAGTCGGGAATTTTTTATTTTGGTAAAATAATTTTTTTTCGTATGAATATACGTTAGATGAATATAGAATGAAACAGGTGGGTGGCGCAGAGAATTTCGTGTATGGAGAACCGTTTATCATAGACACGGATTGGAATGGTGGACGTAGAGCTGAGCAGCCGGAGGAGGCTATTCCCTACCGCCGGAAGACGATGTATAACCCTCGCCGGTTGTCAGACGGTATACGTTGAGTATATACGCCCGATCGAGCCGTCCGCTATTCGTGTGCCATTGCAGTCCTAAACCTCCTTCTGTTTGTGCGCCTCTTCCTCTTTCTCTCGCTCTCTCCCTCTCTCTCTCTCTCCACGTCTTCCCGATAGCTCGCAGTGTCCTGCTTGGGCTTCTATTTCTCTCAATCGTCCTGCTTCAATGCACATCAGCCAAGTGAGTTCCGAACTTTCCGAAGACAGAGAAACGGGGCAGAGGTATACGAGAACGTAGATTACCATTCTCGCGTGTATGCCCCGTACGCATGGATGACAGAGTTTCCCTCGTTGAGACGACTTAAGGACGTCTAGAAGCAGAGAACGACTGGGAAGGTGGTTCGAGTTGAGACCCAGAGGAGCTCAGCGGAGTGAGGGAGGCGAAGGAAGACAGACTGCCGAGGATGAAGAACCGGGGAAGGGGATGGTGGGTTGGGGGGTGTAGATGTACGAACGGCAACCTAAATGGCCGAGCGATCGAGTCGAGACTCTGCAGGATAATCCACGGGACTCGGTCTCTGCAGATGTAGAAGCGCTTGTAGAAGCGAATCCCGACATTCTGGGGTACCAGAGGTTCGCGTTGGAGTACCGGAGATGGCTCCGGGGGTGTGGGCGATCTGAAGGACGACGGAGACGGAGGGATAGCGGTTCGTTGCCCCCGGGGCTGCATCATTTGATTGTAAGGACCTCGGTGCTTGCAGCTGTCGCCCGGAGTGGCTGCACCGAGAGGTCCCTCCTCCAACCCAACCGACTCGTATCTCGAATGAGCTTTACCCCGATTGCGAGATCATAGCGCGGCGACATGCCTCAGGATAGCTCGGTGTGGTGGCCATCACACGTACTCGCGGGGAAACTCGAAAAGACGATTATTCGAATCGGACTGTGAGGCATTTCTATTACATCGTTCTCTTTCCCAATCCCGTCCAATCTTCAAACGGATAATCCCGCCTGAGTTTAATCTCCATGAGCGTTCATCAACGTTTGCCAATGAATAAATCTACTAAAATTCATCCAGTTGGCATGGAACGTCTCGGAAAGTCTCGTGAGATTTTATTGTTTTAACTGATGCATTCAAAATTACGGTACGACAATCAGTGAATACATAAATGCATTTTCTTGTTATCCTTTAATGCACTTACGCGATTTTTACTTGCGATCGTTGGAACATTCGTCATCATCATTTCATCGCGGCAATGATTGATGACAGATGTAAAAGTCGTTTTCACTCGGAATTCCAGAGTATTCGTCACATCGTCAGAATTTGAATTTCGTCAAAGATGTGGCGTATACATTGAATTTCGTGATTCGACGTTTACGATAGCGATGAACATATTCAAGTATCGAATAGACGGGACTGGTTTCAACCTCCGGTTTTGCCGTACGCGCCTCGAGGTACATCCTCACTCTCAGACAATGAAACCCACTAAGCTGGCGGAAGCCTCTATCAGCTGTCACTGTCGCCTCGGGACAGCAAGAGGACGAGGCACTTGCCTTCGCGTAAGGAAGTTTCGCACACCGCATAACGCAACTGTAGACGATCGTGTGCCGTGGAAAATGCACTATACCATTTGGTACTGAAACTCCTTCGTGTATTATACCAATTGGATGGTTTTGTCATTTCACAACAAGAAAAAATCCTTATCCCTTATTTTTCGTTCAGATATTCGCGAGTCTGTTGAATCTATGAGATTCCATCAGCATATTCGAAAAAATGTACAGGAAGACCCGCGAATCAACGAGACAAAGACGAGCAAAGACTTCGTGATCCTCGATAGTTTCGCCGTTGAATTTCTTACCGCGGCTTCTTTTTTTTTTTTTTTCTTTTTTATTCTTCCCTTCGTCGTTTTCCTTTCGTCGAATTTCCGACCGAAGGAAAACTCCGAGGCTCTCGTGGTACTCGCGCTTTCAAGGATTACGGTCCTACTACCCCCGCCGCCATTGGGTATCCGGAAGCAGAAGCGAGGTGAGCCCTGAACACTGTAGCATCAGTGGAATCGGGGTGTTGGAGCTTTTGGCAAGAAAGTAGGTCGGTGTTGGAGGCGCGGTAACGGTAGCCGCCGTTCACCGAGGTTCGCGGTTGAAGAAAGCCTCTTTACACCCGCCACCGCAGAGCGGCACTCTCGATTCGTTTCGTATAAATTCACGATCTCAGCTCGTGTTCGTACCAAAGATATACCCAAGCGGCTGGTTCGGCCGCAGTCGTCGAAAATTCCAACCGAAAAATAAGGCGAATATATTCAATCGAAGACGATTGGATGTCCGATACTCTTGCAAGCTTGCGACTTCTCTCAATTCTCGTCTGCAATATCCTTTATCGTTATTCTAAGTCGCGAGGTCGACAAAATTATTCTATGAATTCTCGAAAAAAAAAAAAAAAAAAAAAAAAAAAAATTGCAGTGGTGTCCGTAAAAGGAAGCGTTGTATACCGAATAACTTTCGCTAGATATTCACGAGCCGCATAGTTCTGGTTCGTGAAAGAAGTAGCTATAGGCGGACCGTATTATACCCGGTGAAAGTGCCATAACGTTACGACCACCTGCGATGGTAGTAGAAGGAAGAAAGCCCCTGTGGTTCCGCAGTCGGTCGGTCCACCACCACACGGAATTGTTGACTCACTCTTTCCATTTTTTTTTTTTTTTTTTTTTTTTTTTTTTTTTCGTCCTTTTATTTCTTCTTCAACTTTTCACCAGCAGCGAACTCACTTACCGAAAGTTCTCAGGAAGTGGCTAATTAAGCCGTCACACAGAATCCGGAGAGGTACGAAACCACCCCTCGGCGACATTCCACGGGGTAAACAACCCAAATAATAATATACCTCGCGCCAGCGACGAGTGAGAGGTAAAATCCGAAAGAGTGAAGTGGAGTCTTATAATAAGTTCACTGAAAAGCAGGCTTTGCTCGTTGAATAAATGGTCGAAGTACAACGAGAGTCCAAGTAAAAAGGTTGAAACACCGGTTGGCTACGGATTGTATATTACAGATCTGCTTTGGCTTCGGGCTCCCGAATGGTGCAGGTGACAAAGATAGATAATAAGAACAATAAACATTTGAGACAATGAAAAAAAAAAAAAAAAAAAAAAAAAAGTTCCGAATCTCAGAAAATCCCAGAAAAGGCATCTTATCAGTCTTAAACAAACTCGTTATCGTAGATCCCTTGAATATTGTTTTATATCTGAAGAAATTTTCATCTATATAGTTCGAGAATTAAAAAAAAAAAAAAAATGATAACTTCCGGCGTCTAGTTGACGTCGGTATTGGTGTAATAACTACGAGTTGCCATAGACGATCACGCAAGCATTTTGTAAGAAAAACTGCAACAACATTCCCAAGAAATGTGGAGTTTGTTGTTCTCTTCATTAATCCGAAGATCTTAATTTTCTATTACATTTTTGCGATCGCGAAATAAGCAGATGATAAGAATCGATAATCCAAAAACAAGTCATTGAAGACAAGGAAAAGAATCTTAGAATATCTAAGTTCTCTTATCGATCTTTAATTGTAATATCAAACATCCCTTACATACTATTTTATATCGTGAAAAATGTTCGTCTCGATAGCAAAAGAATTGAAAAAAAAAATAGATGCTAAAAGAACTCGTTGATGTTTGATCAACAATTACGCGTCGCATGCGAGGATTTCCTTACAATTACCGCGATGTAATGAAAGCCTGTAAGACTATGCAACAATATTCCCAAGAAATACGTAGCTAATTGCCCGCTTCATTAATCTCAAGATCTTAATTTTCCGAGCACCTCATGCCTTCATCCCGCGATGAGTATCTCCGCGCTCAGTAGACGGCTTCTCAACATCCGGTAAATGCGTGACGGTTTAGCCAAACTAATTAAGCCAATCAGGGGATTGGTGGGTGTATAAGCTAGCAGTGTGGTAAATGTATACTGTAGCAAGTTCGTCGACTTGTTTTAGACGAGTTGCATGATGGTATTGGTACAGGGAGGGTAGGGTTGAGGGGCAGGGGGTTGGGGGTGGTAAGGGGCCTCGGTCTCGTCAGCGTCGATCACCTATGCTTCCGGCTTGTACTACTTGAACAACGGTACGTGTCTAAAGCTGTATCGCTGGTGTGTACAACACCGGTGTGTGAGCTGACAAGCCCTCGAATTTGCAAACGTCGATTGGCTTGCCAGAGGGTGTTTTGCAATAAAACAGTGAGGCGTCGCATCCAACGATCGCGAAACGCTTCGGACGGAGAGACCCGGCACAGGGATCGCGGCAAAATCATTCTCGGCCCGGCTTCGCCGTTCGTTCTCCGGCTCATCCTCATCCCCTGAACCTCTTCACCCTCCGTTCGATCCCTCCACACATGTACATCCTTGCACCTGTCCTTTCCCTGCGGCCTTAACGAACCGAACCATTTAAATTCGAATTGGAACTCGCTATCAGCGAAAGGTGAACGCTTTAACAAAGAGCATCGAAATTGCCTGTCGAACACACGAGCGACGCTTCGAGCATCCATTTCTATATATTGCTACACAGGCATCACTCGCTGGATGGGTGAGATGGTGGACGTATATAGTTGGGTAGGACATCGAGACTTCCCAACTCCCGTTAATTAGCGAGCGCACCCACTCCCGGCCCTTGACGCTTTTGCAACAAGCAATAGAAAGTATCCCAACGAGAACGATCTATCGAGAATGTAGACCATCGAGTGTCTGTCTTCGATTGCGCAACGACGCGGGACGACTATGCGTAGCATGTTTCCAATGATTGGATGTCTTTGGTCCTTTATTTCGATACTTGAGACCCTCACTTCAATTTTTTCGAAAATTATACGTTTTTTTATTGATCGATTTACCATTTTGATTGTTGTTACTATAAAAATGAAATGAGTTTTGTATGTCGAAGAACCGTTGAAAGGGACTGAACGGTAATCAGTTCAGTAGCCATGTTGAATGTTATCATCCAAATCGGAAGGACTGGTGATCAATGGCATGTAATTGATTCTCAATTGAACGTTTTATTTGTTTGTTTCTTACAATTTCGATGCTTTCATAGGTATAACAAGTCTAGAATTCGGAGATACTTTGTGAAATACGGAATCATAACAAGATACAGTCGAACTTCGGTTATTTTCACCACCCGACTGAAAAGCAGGAGTGTTTGTTTGTTTTTATGGTGACATCTTGTCTGTCACATTGCAAAGACAGAAGGTAAATAGCAAAATTGAACTTATGCAACAAAAATGGCCAATTGAAAGCCGTTAAATCAGCAAAAAGTGAAAAGAATTGAAAATTCTAGGAAAAGCTCTCCGACGCAGTCGTCATTTTGCTCTTTTCATCGGCATTTAAAACCCATTCAACTTTACCAATAGACTTCCAGTGAAATACAATTTACGAGAGCGACGATCAATGAACCATTTCCGGGTTTTCTCAGAGTTTTCATTTAGATTGACAGCAATCGGATAAAAATGGCTTCAGCAAGTGCATCGATGATGTTTTCCAATATTATTTGAGAGTCTTGAATTTAGGATGCTGATAGATATTGTACAGTATAAGGTTATATTTTCAAGTATATGTTTCATTGAGGGAACGACTATAGGATGATATAACAGCTATCTCCGTAATTTAATTACATATTATTGGAAACGCGAGATGTGGAACAGTTATTATTTTATGACAATCGAACGTCATAGGTGAGTGGCGGATCCAGAGTACCAATACTTTCCAGGCTGACGTCATCTTCGTATCTTGCAGTTACACTAAAATCCGCTCTTCAACCCCCTACCACCCCCCCCCCCCCCCCTCCCCCCCGACCCGTCGCACATTCATACATTCCTAGCGAAGCACATTCGCACGATTCAACCTGTTCGAAACGTAATCAAAAACTTTTCGAGCAGTACGGCCGTACTTCCGGCTAATATCCGAACGGGCAATGGAGCAGAGATAGTTCTGCGGTGTGACAATTTCCAATCAGAACGCGGAAATGGCACGGCGCTATAATATTTCGCGCGAATCGAGCGGCTGCCAGAGAGGTATATACCCCGTCGGTGCGACGGTAGAAGCAGAATTCAACATATACGTATAGAACAGAATAACATTGCATAGTACCGCAGAGGGTGGCGCAGCGGCTCGGTACCTCGCGACGGTCATGTCTGCCGTTATCGCAGAGCCGTCTCAGACGGATATGAGATTCCTGGGGGCTGCGCCCGCAAAATGGCATCCTCCACACTAAATTATTCTCCTTCGCGGATATTGTAATCTTAATCGTATGTCTGCGTCCGCGGGAAAGCGAGCCCCGCGGGGGCATGCTATGCAAGTGTAAGTAGCGCGGGATATCCACTTGGATGCGACATATACAGAGACATCACAAAGATCTCAACCGGGTAATGCGACATCGTATGGCTGTGGAACGAATCATTTCGGATTCTCTATTCAATAGAAAGAGAACCGTAACTGTTGAAAACTCGGTAATACATTGGACATTTAATGTGTGAATGTTATAAGGGCGGAAATCCTGATCGTTGGGAAAATGGCCTTCTCTCGGAACGATCGCAACGTAAAATTTGTTACGGCTGCTATAATCAGTATCAAACCGAATGGTAGGGTTGATGCACCGGTTGTGACCATTGTAACATGTGTGGCCATTTTGTAGCCAAAAGGGACCAAAAGGGGTCAAAACCGATACTTCTATCCTAATTGATGATTCTCCAGACGAACGACATGGCAAGTTAAATAAAAATGGCGTCGATATTCACGGCACTGTTAGCCAAATCTTGTGTGAAATTCTGTTACAGGACGTGAACAAGATTTTAGTCGATTTTGTGGGGAAAGGGTACCGAACACTTGCCACTGAACGCTTGACAAATTTTCAAAGCTATATGACGTTCGTAACCAACGTGGGAAGGAGGAACGTGGAATCGCGGCGATGAGGGAGCAGGAAATGAGCAACACTGAGGGGTTGGCTGGTTTTAACAGTAGAATGGTATACTACAAGGGGCACAGGAAGTCATAGTGATAGTAGCAGGATGACAACGAACGTGATACCGAGGAGAATTGGAGGGCAAATTCCAAAAGGGTTAAGGAGGTGGAGGAGAGGTGGAATAATTAAACTCGGTAATGTTCAAGCATTAGAGCGGATGATGACGTCATCAAACCCCTGTGCCCCTAGAAATTTCACCCTCCGCATCCTGCGTCACCCACCACCCGTGTCCGCGACGAACCGTTGGCTCTTCTACACCATCGTCAATAGTCAAGCCGTTGGTACTGCTACTCCTACCACTACCCGTATCACCGGCTCTTTGGCTCGTTGACGATATTGCCGTCGTTACTCGCTGCCTGCCTCTCGTCTTCGACGCCTGCCTCGATTTCTCGTCTCTCATTCTCCTTAACCATCTCTCACGTATACTCGAATTAAAAACTACCGGGTCGATCGTAAAGTTGCCAAGTGGTGCGATGCCACCCATCGCTATGGTTCGCACGCGATCGGGAATGAAGGGCGGGGGGAGGGGGTGCATCCGGGGTGAAAAAAGATTATCCAGAAATGTCGCATCAAGATAATCAATAAAAGGCCGACGACTTAAGACAAATTATTCAAAGGCGTTTAAGACTCTGATAATCATTTAAGACTTCTATTAAGATTTCTATTCTTTTACATTTCGGTTTTCTATTGGAATTACGGAGATTCTTTTGATGATTGATTTTTCAGGTTATAGCAGTAGACAATTTAACTTTATACATCGCGCTTGATTTCGCTCCTTATATTCGTCGTCGTCTCTTCTCTGCAACATGATTATTACAAATATTCACCTCCCGTAAACGCGGAGAGAGGATCATTAACGACGAGTCGTTTCTTAATAACGGCAGAGGTTCGCGAGTGTGGAATTTCATTAGAGATCCTTATCACACGCGACAAGCGTTCCAACACCGAAAACGCACGCGTATCTTCTACGGCGCTGAACATTGGTGCGATGCTTTCGAGAAACGCGTTCTGAGACCTTATAGAAACAGCATTGCGCGTGGTTTCCTCGTTATTTCACGATTAATCGCAAATTCCTCAGACACTGTGCTACATAATTATTTTCATAATTATTAACTAAGCGAAGTTTGTTGTTCAATTAAGCAATTTAGCGGAAATATTTGAAAATCGCGACAAATTTAATCGACAAAAAAAAATAAAATAAAAAAAAATTCTTGATAATGGAAATCCGAAAAATCGATGAGTTTTATCGATAATGATTTTCTACGGTTGGATGTACGAGTTAAATTTTATTGAAAAAGTTTTTTTTTTTTTTTTTTTTTTTTTCATTTTTTGTCGATCATCGAAAAACGTTGGCAATTCGAACTCAAGAAACTTTTTTTTTCCTCCGATATACTATAGAATTTTCATGAAAAAAAATTGATTTTTTACTTCGCAGTATCGGAAATGTAAAAAAGGTATTTAATAAATTCTATATCGTTGCTGAATCGTAAATTCCTTCGGCTTTATATAATAATAGAAAATCATACTTTTCCTTTTTCATGAATATTGCAACGATTTCAGTCACTCAACTGAGTTGAAGCGATATAATAAGAAATTTGTAGATTCCTCTATCCTCCACCCCTCTTCCCACCAACCCGACAGAGGTGCATGAAAGCTCCGTATTATTCAATTCATTCCCAACGAAAAAAGTCGAGACTCGAAAACTTTTGCGTCTTTCGTTTCTTTCTCAATGGATTCACCGAATTTGTACAGTTGGATTGCACGAGTTGCTCGCAAGTACCGGCAAGCACCGTCCACTCAAAAGCTGTACCTCCTCGACAGTTCAGCAGCGACTCTCGCCCGGCTCTCTTTTGTGCTTCCTGACTCGATTCTCGACGATGGAAATCGTCGCGAAAATCCCCCTCTATCGCGGATAGACCGAGAGAGAGAGAGAGAGAGAGAGAGAGAGTCTCCTCTCGGTAAAGCACACGAAGTAGAGAATAGTCGCTTATATATACATATATATATATTTGGACGACGAGGAGATTGAGTGCAGAGACCGTGCGGATTTTCCGTAGACGAGCTGCTCTTAGCGTATTCGTCGTGAATTGAAACATTATGCGATCTCTCGCACATGTACACACTAAACTCGTCCTGTATGTTCGAAACCAGAACTACCCGAAATTTTCGACAGTCATGCGAAGAACCACTTCAAGTCGCATTTCATCGGTACTCGTCACCACTCACTGCGAGGCTTTCGCCAGAAATTTCCACGAGGAAATTCGAGGATTCTTCCGAAAGTGAAGGCTATTTTCTCAACGTCTTTAACATTTACGTTATGAATTTCAGGTTAAGATTTACGCGGAAATATCTGGTAGTAAAAATTTTGGGAAAAATTAATATTTTACGCTGTTAAATTATCGCATTTTTAACTCATTCTTCTTGAAGATAATAGGAGAGAATTTTGTATCATTTTTAATACGATACAAATCGGAAAAAAATCGATCGTATAGAAGGATATTTACGGTGTATAATAATAATGACGAGGAGTTATTAGTAAAATCGAAAAAATTAATATTGTTTAAAGAATCGTCCGGCAAACCAATTATTTTATCAAAAATTGATTCGTTGATTTTTTTTAATACGTAAACATTTTTCTTTTTTAATTCACATGTATTAAAATAACGAAATTAATGAAACAACTTTTGCAAAAAAAAAAAGTTCGGTTGCCGAAACAGTTTTTTTTTTTTTCCCCAATTCGTCAATCATTTTTTGAAATTATTATTATGGAAAATTAATGTTCTTAACGCCTTTTATGTAGTTAACAAAAAGAAAATATCTCAATGACGGAATTTTGCAATTTGATTTCACGATTTTGAAAAAAAAAAAAAAAAAAAAACGAAAAATCTGAAAGTTGAATATTAAATTTGTTTCACCAAAAGTCTTAGCTAATTATCGGTTTTTTCGAAATTTCGGATGACTCGTAATTGAAAAATGTAAAGTAATTTCGCTAAAACGACGAAACCTATTCGTTTGTGAATGTATCGTAAGGTCGAGATTCTCGTGTATGCGGTATGTAAATAGAATGAAAATCTCGTAGAGGAATGTATTTTTATTTTTATGAAAACCGAGTCTCCCGTATGAAGAATCCAAAGAAAGCCCGAGAGGCCGGGTGAGTCGAGAGATGCGCTAAAACGGCTGTAATTAGAACGAAAGTCGTAAAACTCAGCGGTATGTAGTGGAAATAGCTGCTAGTAGGGCGGACGTTTGCAACAGCAAAAAATCCGATAGCTCATTAGGACAACGTTTCGCATAGCGGTGCTAGTAGTCGTAGTGGTATTTTTACATCTATAGTCCAAACCTATAATTAGCCTTCGCAATTCATTGCCGAGAACTTTTTTTTTTTATCTTCTCATTCAGATGTGTCTGACTACTGTGACAGTGGTGATCGATACTACTCTTGTATAACAATGAAAAGCTTACCGATCGTCAAGGCTCTGCACTCTCCTTCCTCTTCCACTGTATATACTGTCGTCTTCTTCCTGTGTAATAGTTACAACAAATCAATGGCGTCAGTGATTAACCAACGAAAAAAAGTAAACCATTGAAAATAAAAAAATACGAATGCGTAAATAGAATTGAAGCCGTTTCTGCCTCTTTGAGGGCAAATCGCGAGCATCGAGCGACAAGTTTATTGAGACGTCTTCAATTTTTTTAATCAATAAATACGATCCCAAAAAAATTAAAATTTTTGCAGTGTATCCGGTCAACTCGATAAAATAAGAAAATAAAAAATAATCACATTTTTTATTATTACTTGAGTTATATTTGTTAATTTTATTTATATAGCGACGAATGTGATGAGACAATCGACCGTGTAGCCCTCTGGTGGGAGATAAATGAAAAAAAAAAAAAAAAAAAAAAAAAAAAAACAGCGACACATATCGACGAAATTTTGATAAATGTTCGATAAAATTATAATTTTTTTACATTTTCTAATTATAACAAATGTTGTTAAAGTATTTTTTAATCATTTCGGAGAACATTGGATACCGAAAAACCGCGAAAAGTCACATACTCACGATGAAACGCAAAATTCTCGTCTTTTCTTCGGCGGTTAGTCGGGCGTTGAAAACGGGTCGCGCCGTTCGAGTGAACAGCGGTATCGTTCGATTCGCATATTTTCTCGCACGAACCCCGTGTAATTTTATGGCCGAACGTCGAGATATCGACGGAGGGTAGAAAAAGCTTTCTATTCGTATTCGAAAAATATCAGCCTATAGACAGACCCGATATACGATACTTCTTATTATAACAAGAAACAGCAAGAAACAGAAGAGCAAGTAGCAACGTACGAGAACAAGTAGAAGATGAAGAAAGAAAGCAAAGAGGGCAAACGAGCGTAAAGAAAATGATGAAAAAAACTGAAAAGAAATGGATAAAGAAGGTTCGGCGATAGTGAGAAAGAAGGAGCGAACGAAAGAGGGAGAAAATAAGAAAAAGTCAGAAGAAGAGTGAGTGGATATTACGGTGGTAGGTCGTGAGAAGCAGAGCATATACACACGCTACAGAGTCGATAGTGTATCGACGTAAGTGCATGTGGCTGGCAATAACGCGCGCAGCACCAGCGTGAGGCTACAAAGTAAGCTTTTTACGACAAAAGAGTGAAGGAAAGAAGCGAGAGGAAGTTGAGAAAGTGAAAGAGCACACGTGACCACGTCATACGTTGAACCTCTTCGATTTTCCCACATTGAGAGTGCGGCGGTTGGGCGTGTAGTAGGGTACCACAACGATAGTACGATGCCGCAGTACAGTACGGATACACAAGGAACTTTATACTATATCAGACTTTTAGAAGGAATAACAAGAATACGCTATGTATACGGATAATCCAAGCGAAATACGTGAATTCACGGATGTAGAAATGAATAAAAAAAAAAACCAATGGAAATAGTTGCGCCAGAAATTAATAAAGGTTTTTGGATCATCAATATTGGATTTGCATTCAATCCGCTTTAAAGATCGTCGTCCTTAAGACAATAATTTCGCTGCTTCAATTTTTTTCAACGTACCAAATAAACTGAGCAATCAAATCAACAAAAACAGCGCAGCATTCCAGCTGTTTACTTATGGAATTGTGATCCGTATGAATGGCGAACTGTTCTCACGATCTGTTGTAATTAGTGTTGTAACACCGTTTCGGACAATAATTAAACTGTTCACTTTAATAATTCGTAATGCTGGACAGGTATATGAATTATCGGAGTTGAATTCTGCCATTAGGCAGAAACGGAAACGGATTTCCGTCTTTGGCATTATCCGCTCTTATCAGAGCGGATTTACTCGTTATACGAAAAAAATCACTACGCATCTAGTTGTGCGATGTTTCGTATTGACCCGCTGTTCATTTTTACGCCATCCTCTCCCTCCGTTCGCGCGACAAAAGAGAAATGAAATATCTTAAGTGCGTTCGACGATAGTGAAGCTATATAAGTGAAAATCTCGAAAAAGAGAAAATTCCGAAAGTACGAAAGCGCAAGAAAGATTTGCGATAAAAGAAGATCGCTGAGTAAACTACAAGTCAATACAGTATACGGAGAGACGATGTTAGGCAAATAGAATGATAGATCTCGATTCGAGGACGGATAGGGATACGTGGAAGTGGAGTACGTTGAAAATCCAAGCGGGAAGGATACATACACCGTCGAAGACGTGGACAAGTACTGCGAGACACGTGCTCCCCCACAAAACCGAAACTCGCTTCACACCGACGTCGAGGAAAAAAAAAAAAAAAAAAAAAAAAAAAAAAAAACCCGTATAGTTCAGAGAAAAATGGGATGTATGGGAAAGCGACTAGGAGAGACGGGAGCAAACTGCGAGAAGGGAAAAGACCGACAGAGATGTTGAATGAAGACTCCTTCAAAGGGGCCGAACGATGCGCGTTGCCGGAGCACCAGGAACGAGGAACGACGAAGAAAATTTATTCCAAGCGTGCGAAGCTTGGCAAATCGTACAGCTCGTTTCTCAAATATCGTGGCGGTGTATGGGGCGGTTTAGCGCGAGTAAGACTCCGCTTCGGCTTATCCGAAAGACGAAAAACCGTGTGGTACAGAGGAGAGAGAGAGAGAAAGAGAGAGAGAGTGTTTTAACATGTAGGAAGGTAATTTCTACGCGATGTAAAATGGACTGACGTCAATTAGCATAAAATGACTCAATTTATATGCTCATTTCTCACTTCAATACCGCGAGAATTTGGCATAATTGGTTTATGGAATATGGTTAATACGAATGGGGAGAGCGATAGGAAAGCGAGCAAAGTTCGCTAATACTAACTTGGAAGGCGTGATATCGGTCGGTTGTTAGCTTGTAGCCACGAATCGACTTTTCATACCATTTCTAGAATGATGCTGTTGGTAGACAAGCGGGCAGTCCAGTTTCCTAGTGTTTGCCAGAAGCTCTCTCTCTGTGCTTCTACTACCCCTTTATATACATAGAGTGCTGGTTTCCGAGGTACCGAGGTGGCTGCTACCCCGTTGCTGGTTTTGTTACCGCTACACTGCCAACTATCACGCGAACTAAACTACTCGTTCGACGTCTTCGTGGCGCGCGCACAACGTTTCTCGTTGTTCTGCATGTACTACTGGCAACACCGGCAATTCGCAGTTCTACCTGTTTTACTGGGTAATCATTTTTGATGCCAATTGGTAGCCTTCTATACATCGTCATTCGGAACCCATTTTTGAGCCCCAAAACCATTAAAAGTATTTAATACATTTCTGTCTGTTTGTCTGTTCACATATCCCAAATTCCACCCTTGTAAAAGCGTTTTCCGGATTATTAGGATCTCCAATTTTCAGTGTTACCACCTATCGGAGATCTTTGATTGTCTTTGATGACTTTAAGTCCGTTTGGAGGAAAGATCTTCTGCAAATTCGAGGCAAATTGCCAGCAACAACAACCTGTTTATTTGCTCAATCTCTACATCCTATCCGATTTTAATCAGATAATTATATAGATATAGTATATCTCTGCGTCTATGTATCAACGGGATAAGTGTATCGAAGCTTCACATGAGTACCTATTGGTCGTATGAATAATATGTCCAACATGCGTTTCTCTTTATACGCGTCGTTCTCGTTAAATGCGTGGGATGCCGATCAACCCTCGATGAGCGAATGGCGCACGAGTGTACTGCCGTTTCGAACGAAAGGGGAGGCATTAATGTGATTATCATTATCGCGTATCAGAATCACGCATGCCGTGCTACGTATCCACGGTACTCGATGAGGGACTCTCACGCAATCTACGAGACTCCGATTTCGACTTTGGTTCACACTTTCCTTTACTTTTGACGATCAACGAGTTGAAAGAATACCGCGAATCGTTGACTAACTCAACTTTTTCGGAATGATTTAACTTAAATCTTTGGATATTCAAGGGAATGAGGCAGCTACTCATGAATATAGGTACTCGTGGGAAGGGTTCAGATAAGCCGATCGAATGCCGGTGTGAAGCTTCGTCCGGTAAGCAACATTACACGGTCTATTATCGAGACCGAGCGTTTTATATTAACTAAGAGAGTTCCCGTGTGAGCGACGAAAGAGAGGATTCCCAAGGGTGCGAGAATGCGAGTAAGCGAACGAGCGACCTCTCGCATCGTCTACACTTCACGCCATGTTCACCGAGCAGCCAGTAGCACCGGTGAAGCGTAGGGCCGACGATAAATTGGCGGTTCCAGAGTGCCCCGGGGAATGAACTGACGAAAATATAGCGGCGGGCCGCAAACTAGGAATTGTTAGTTACTGCCTACCAGCGTGAAATATATGAGTTCGGCGCGTCGGTGAGTATGGGAAACGGGCTGAGGGAGGGAGGGAGGGGGTGAGGGCTTTCGGAGCCGAGGGGAAGTTACCCATAGCCTCGCGAACCTATCCTCAAGTGGCGCGCCAGCTTCGCTATCTCCTATCTCGCGGAACCCTAGAAAATTCGCTCGCCGACCGCGAATGACATAAATAGCCAAACCACATCGCACCACCAAGAAGCGAACATACCACAACGGCATCCATAACGATTTCAACGCCACTTGGAATATTTGTATGGGTCTCGAATGGTACGAGCGAAGATGCGGAGAGGAATGAGAAAGTTCTGTGAACCATCGGGCGCTGCTGTATGTTCCATACAAACGAAATTCTCTCGCATCGTCGACTCTGTAAGTTCCGTAATGCGAACGGTAACCATCCCATTTTGCATTCGTTGATCAACATCGCGAAAACGATATTGAATATCAATAAGATTTACCGCAAGAGAGGAGAAGCCATTTTTTATCGTCACTCTAATACCCCACCATGATATGCATTCTTATTCTGCAAAGTGCCATTCGTTAAATCTCCGATTTTTTCACAACTTGATGCAGACTTGCATCGTGTTTCAAGTCGCCCCGGTTGGCCCTCTAAACACGATTTAATTTTTTCCATGTCGATATATATCGAAATTTTCCGAAAAATCGGTATTATCCGATGAATATTGATCGACGTACCCTGAGAAAAATTATTAGTTTGATACTATAAAAAATCTGTTTCGTCATTAATATCGCGAGAATTTCGTAAAAAATGGTACCGAAAGCTATTTATTAAGATATTCGGGTTTATGCATCGCGAGTGCTTACGAATAGAGGTAATTGCAGTTAAACATAATGAGCGCAAATATTACGACAGACCCGAGAGGATGATACCGATAATCAGAATTCCGAAAACGTACCCTTAGGTAAATTGTAAAACATCGAGATCGCAGCGAATGCGCGATAGGGGTGTACGGTGTGTATATCCGAACGGACGCACGAGAGTAGGCGTAAAGTGGCAACGTGTGCAAAATCGCGTAGTAGGCAAGCCACGTTCGTGTGTATTCTCGCCGGGGAGCCTCGACCCAACCGGGAGAAATAGATTCAGCGGTCTCATCGTTGTCTATGAGCTGTTGCTTAAGTCGTTGATAGTTGATCCGGATAAACGTTTTGCGATTGCGCTCACGCTTCCTTCAATTTATTCCCACGAAGTGTTTCGTATTACGTTATTTATTAATGCAACGGTAGCCAATCGCGACAATTATCGCCATACGTCACCCGGACGTCAATGGCACAATAAAAAATAGGGGTGGTTTTTTTTTTTTTTTTTTTTTTTTTTTTTCAGGGTAAAATAATAAATAATTATTACTTCGATTCCATCGTCCATCAATTTCTAACAACCCTTATCAAAAATTTGCCGGTTTAATTTCGCACGAGGAAATTCGAGAAGTTCGAGAATTTCGAGAATTATTCGCGCGTACATTAATCTGGCTTGGCAACTTCATTTGTTTGTATCTAAAGCCGGAGAGTTGACGACAGACCTGAATGAGGGTGGGAGAGGAACGGCGGAAATCATTGCCAATTGCAAAATCGTCGGACTCACCACTCTGGTAGGGTTGTGGTGCGCGTCCCCGACAGCTCCGTGTTCGTACCACCGCGTACTACCGGGTTGTGCCGCGTCCAGAGGCTAACTCGCACCCTGTGCAATTCACCTCTCCGCACGCATTTTTTTTCCACCCTCTTTCTCTCTCTCCTCGAGTTGTTTTCGCTGAATGGAGCATTTCGCCCCGTCGACACAACGACCGTGCGGAACGCTCAGTCAGGACGCAAAAAGGGCGGGTAGTGTTATATACAATGTCTATTTATTTGCGGACAAATTCAATGGCGAGAGAGAGAAGAGGGGTGGCGTGTGGCGTCGCCCAACGCGGACCGAGTCCGCGGTGTGAGAATGGACCGCAGAACGACAACGACGCTGCTGAGCTGGACGCGGAAACGATGCGGACGCAGACGACGGAGTCGACGAAATACGTGGATGGAATTTAGCCCCGACGGCCTGCGGCTGACCGGAGCTACCGGCTGCCTCTGCGCTACCCTTATATATGATCCTCCCAGAGAAATCCTCCAACACACAGCTACCGTATACAAAGTCAGAGGGTGTGGGGAAACTGCTGGCCAAACTTGTACATAGGCAAAAACACCTTGAACCCTCGACATGGAAACCCTGATCGCAGATAAGCTATACGGTCAAATTTCAACGCTGTAGTCATAGTTCCGTATGAAGTTCCGAATCATTGACGTGTTATATTAGCGTCATGGGAGTTTCTGTTTTCATACCATACCAACCCCCGGTGATAAATACGAATGTGAAATACATATTTGGAGAGAAGTTAAATAAGTGGCGAATTCGTAACCGAAGGGGAAAAAATTCGACATGTATCAGCGACTTTTTGCAACTTTTTGATGACATTTTTGCGACGGGACATTGGTGATCCAAAAATATGATTGACGTTGAGGGAATTTTTTTTTTTATTTTTTTTATCGAAGTCGATAATATTGGTATGGAAATTTCGAGGCTACTGGGGAGATACTATAATTTCAAAAATGGTGGGAAACCATTTTTTTTTTTTTTCGCGGAAAAAATTGCGATTTTTCGTGTATTTCAACCAAAATATCTTCGATTTCCGTCGAATCGTCGGAAAATCCAAGAAATCTATCATTTTTCACGGAAAAAAAATGCAGAAGATACTTGAAGATGGAGCAGAAGCGTTTTTTTCGCGCCCTTGGATGATGCGTTTCGTCAGGATTTCGGGCTGTAAGATTAGGTATATTCATAGAACGGGTTGCAACAGTCGCGGCGAATCGATAACAGTGTCACTGATGTTGTCGCGATTAGACCGCGGCAAAGCGCGGACGAGTGTAGAAAGAGGGTTGCCTTCCGTGATTTTCCAGAGCGTTACAGGATGAGACTTTGCGACATAGAGGGATATACCACCGTTGGATATTTCTCAACGGTACGGTAGAAATAAGTATCCTGAAGCGCGTTCCTATATACCATACTGAGGCAAGTGGCAACGGAGCGAAAACACGAACTCCCGAGAAGAAAATCCCTCCCGATAGCAGTCCCGAGAAGCATATAACGTATCAGCGTTATGGAATCTCGACATGCGGTGAAAATAGAGTGTCACCTGGGTAACCCGTATGACCGCCGGTCTTAAATCGACTTTCCACAAATTTTCCACTTTCCACTGTATTTCTTATGACGCTACTGCGTTTATTTGTATTTTTCGTGCGGAGGGGTGAGAAGGGGGGGGGGATAGAGAATTCTGATATACAATCACTACAAATCATGACAACGACTGCGGCTTCCGTATAACCGCATAAAAAAAGTTTACCGCACAGTTCGATGCACTTTCTCTATATTCCAAACCTCCGCAGATACTTTTCGACTTTTCGACTTTCGAATTGTACAGCCCATCGACTTTGCCGAAACTTTGCGTGAAAACTTATCGGCAACTGGTTATAAAATCTTTTGGAAACTTTCCGATGCTTTGGTAAATCTTTTGGTTAAATAATTTGTGTAAAAGTATTCCGGGAGTTAATGGCAGATTACGAAGTAGAGATGAAGAAGAAATAAAGGAATGTGAAAGATAAGTACGAACTTCACGAGTATTATAATGAAAAGTTAAATGCAATGGGAAGCTATTGGAATATCAATGAAAATCAGGGTATCCGCTGATTTTTAATGTAACTACACATCACCGTATCCCATAAAAAAATATCTCTGGCGAGCATCGAGCGATGGAACATCGATTGCCCTTATTTTCTCGCATCCCGAAGTCCTCACTGGTGTACAAACTTTTTATTAACTCAGTGGCGGTCGTTCGATGTCCCGAACGCACGTACCCGCGATGTATTCAACTTCTTTTTTTGAATTTCTTTTGTCGTTCTCTTGTTCTCTTTGCCTCCGATCGTCGAGAAATCGGTTTATCGTACAAATTACGTTTATCTTCGTTTTCTTCGCGGTGAGAAGTTTTACGAACGAACGTGTGATTTTATTACCACACACTGAGTAACAAAGTTATCGACGCTACGGTCGTCTATGTATATTACGAAGAGTGGGTTTTACACAACACGGATACGAAGCATCGATAACCCATTTACATCGATCAATATCGTGAACCCTCTTCTTCCCAATACTCGGGTTGTTGCTTTTTACGTGTCAATCCTCTAATAACAAAACCTTTTTCATCCTAATTGGATTTAAGGGTATATGGAGCCAACGGTACAATTAATTGAAGATTCGGGATTAATGGGATAATAAAATAATATCAAAATCCGAAGGTAACTCGTCGATATATGGATTCGCGCGTAGAATAAATTTCAAACTGTATTCCTGCAAAATGAGTCCTCTGATGGCCGGTCGATTGCTATTGCCCCCTTCCTCTACTACCCCCCCCCCCCCTTCTGTTCTCCTTGTCCTCGTAAAGCTTAAATATATTATCGCGGTATAACGATTTCGGAAAAATGCGACGACGATATATCTCGACTTTAACTGGGAGATCTCTCTTCGCCTCCACTCTCGCCGTTTCCTTCCCCGGGGTTTCTTCATCCCTTTCTTCATCTTCCTCCATATCGCGCTTCGCCACAATTCTCCTTGGAGGGACGAAGCGATTTGCTCAATCTTTCTTACTTGCGCCGCCAGCTCCTCTCTTCGCTCTCTCCCTCTCCGTCGTCTAACCCCAGTAGAATTTTGGCGCTGTTCTCATCTCCGAAAATTCTTACGACTCGAGAGAGAATAGCCGTGGAGGACAGATAGAACGAGTTTGGAGAGATAACGCGACGAGGTACGAGGAGTAGGGAGAAATTTATGCTTCCGCATTGTTCCCGTGCATTATGTGCGCCGCCGGCTACCCCCTGGAATTGTTCCGGTACGACATCGTTATTTCAAAAGGGTCTCTCCTCTTTCCCATCTCTCGTTGGTCCTCGTTTCACCTCTTATTCACCATCATCACGTCCTCTGGACTTTTGTCGGATAGACATACCGCCATTGATATTGCATCGAATAAATTGCTTTTCACCATATTATAAAAGAAAGAATTTCCCGATTATACCGAAGGAAAATCATGTTTAGCATACATATATACATACTGTTCGAAGTATTCGAAAATTGAATAGCTTTCATTGATGTGATCAATTATGAGAAAGTATCGTAGGCCCGGCTTTCGATAAAAACGATTTAAAATCGCATAGCGCCTACTTGAAACTGATCGCTACCCCTATAATCGAACTCCTTATAACTTACAACCCATTCTTGAGCTTTTACTCTGAGACATTTTTAGCTCTTTCCACCGCTTTCTCTAGTTTATCTCGATAAAGAATAAGGATTCCGCGGTTGGCGCTTTCCGTTCCTTACGGTTCGTCTTCCTTCGGGTTATTTATGTCGACGACGATTAGATCTTCAAACGGTAACTCACGTGATGGGTATTGTCAGACGTAGTTAGAGTACCGCGGTATGTCATGTTTGCGTTACCGGAGAAACGTGATTGGCAGTGAGTACCTTCAGCCATCACATCCGAGTACCGTGATAACCAACGCGAAGCGAATGATTCATTTGATGACCGAAGAACTCCAAATGTGGATTAACGTACGTCTCGTATCAGAAGAGTTTCATTACTAACACATCGATTTTCCAACTCCACATGACAGACCTTATTCGACTACGTAGACTATACAGTCAATTTCTGGTCCCAATAGTTTTCACTAAATTCCCTTTACGCCGTTTCAGTTTCAGCGCTGCTTATCTCAATTTGAGAGCATGTCGACGGCTTGTCGATCGTCTCATCCCTGTTTACCGTCGTTCACGTTCTCTCCCATTGCCTAATCCTTCCTATATCCTTCTCCCTATCAGTGTATAAACGCAACTGGAAACTTGGGCAGATGGATGGGTTCCATGCATCGATACCTAAATTACGTTCCTGGATACCGCGCATACGTAGTGTCGGTACAGTGCGGATATGTCTAATCCATACAATTACCTATCACTGGTCTCCTTGCTCCTTCGCGTTCTCATAGTCTCCCCCCCCCCCACCCCTCCCCCACCCATCATTGACGACCGGTAAATCCATTGAAACGTCACGGGTCCAGCAATACGATATTTCACATATCCCGAGACTCTCGGGTGGAAACGGGTGGGGAAAGCCCCGGAGACATCGGTCCAACCGGACCGGCATAAACACTATAATCAGCACCGCATAGAGTACACAGTCTCTACCAATCAACAGTTTATCGTCGAGGAAACCCGTCACGAGGATTTACCCGGTACAATACCTAATCAACTATGTTACCCATTGTGTTTCGCATTCCTCCCCTATCATTGTCCGTTTCCAGTCCTCGTTAACTTGCTTCGTCGCTTCGTCTCGGATTCTCCAGATCCACTCGCGCTATTTGATGCGTAATATGCTGGGACAACGACCTCGCAATCCGTCTATCTTGTTCAAGGTATACTATGCCTCATGTCGAAAGGGTTTGAACGTTCTACAGTAAATGAGATCGTAATCCATCAAAAGGATCTCTGTGCCGCAAGCTCCTTTCCGAATGGCAAATCAGGGATCAGGCATATCATAAACGTCATTGAAGGTTTCAATAATAGAAGCCTCGACTACTTTGCACTGCCCGTTTTCCGTCAGCTTTGGAATTGCGCGCCTGAGCACTCCATGAATGAATTTGTTCTTCAGCGATAATACAACATTTTTTAGCCAAACAACATCACGCATAGGTCCGGTTAAACTGAGCTGTTTAAGGAAGAAGTCCAGATTAGGCATAGGGGAGGATTTTTCGAAAGTGCATCAACATCATCAACAATTTTGGGTTCTATGATAACAAAATTGAAATGCTGGGATGGCTTTTGATCTTTCAGATCTATACGTGGTGTCAATGTGGTCCGAAAATAGGCATAAATTAGAACCGGAAATCAGAATCAGAAACGGTGTTCTAGGGATAGATTAGAACTTTCTTCCGATAATATTCCTGTTCGGGAGTTTGTCAGTCATAGGATACAGAAAACAGGTTGACTGACCCAACTTTCGATGTTGATCCTTCTTGGACTTTTCCTTCCCAGGGCTGTACAATTGTTTAAAGGACGGTCGATCTGTCTTGAGCAGATCATGCATCTGGGGACTGAGGGGTCAGTGACGAGAAACGATACGAGTCGCGGGTAAAAAAAACGTACGTCCGGTTGTCCGGGTGCAAAAAACAGTTTTCCCCCTTCGCGGACGGCGCGCGATCTCTCTCATACGTAAAGTATTATGTAGGATAAGAAGGTCTTGGCAAGGGGCCACAATCGATGGGGATGCAGTGTCTGGAAAGTTTATCCGGACCAAAGAGCTTAGTCGTGGCCGTCGTACCCTCTTCCCGCGCACTTTCGACCGACCTGCGCGACGTTGCTGTTATACCTCTTTCTACTTGGTTTATACCGGCTGCCCTTACACTAATACTGTACGTACAGTACAGTCCACTGTTGTCCGATGTACTAGCAAAAGCATACACGGCTAAACACGGAACTTCTGGCTTTATAAATAAACTTTGTCACGAGCCCCATTTCCACGTGTCCGGCTTAGACGTCTAATCCCATAGGACATCATTCGCATTTGCGTCAAATTTGCGAATGTAATATGCATGCCGTCCTACAATTACAAAGACCCTGAAGGCATGAGTAGGAAAATGTCATACCTTCTCTTTTATGGTGCGAATGGCTTCATCTATTAAGGTACTTTGCACAAATTCCAATTGCAGTTCATTTCGTGTAATGATGGAATGGTAACTTTGCCGGTTACCATTTTATTTTCTGTCATACGGTGATTAAAGACAAATAAATATGGGGATATGTTGGTAACGTTAAGTTGAGTGTTACAAGACAGGCCTGAGGATGAAAGAGAACCCTATTTACGCAGCGTTACTTTTTCTCGATGTTACGGCTGCTGCTACTGCCTCCTTGGCGAAGATTGATGAACGTTTTCATAGATAAAAACCGCAAGGATCTCGTCACACGTCCTTTTTGTCCGATTTAATAAACCTCTAATAACCTGCTACGGCGCTCACGACGCCAAGAGCCTTCTCGTGCCATTTCTCGTTTACTCCCTTTCGTGATAATACGGCAACTTCTGCGCCACCACGTCGAGCGACATTCATGAGAGAGCACTTTGCTCATACTATGGGAATCCCTGAGGACAAGACTGCGCTTGAGAGTTTAAAAAAGCTCCTCACTAAGCCCCCTGTGCGCTTGAGACGACGGTATATGGCGCTAGTTTACTCGAGATACGTCGATCTTCTCTTCGATTTTCGTCTCAATCGTTTCATCATTGCTAATGCAGCAATTTAACTCGACAAGTGCAATTGCATTTTTATCAAAATTCGAATTTTTGAGAAGACTGAAATTTATTAAAAACGTTTCTATACGAAATGATCAAAAATTGAAATACCATTGTGATAACTAATTATGCGGAAAATATAAATAAAAAAAAGGCAATATTTCTAAGATAAATTCAATTTGAATGAGCCTTGGAGACTTTAGATATGATCGAGCGATCGTTGGAAACAAGTATTCGCACGATCCGTGAAAAGGAAAAGAATCACATCAAAAGTACGAAGAGCAATTTTACCTTCCAGAACTTTCATAACGCTGTATAGCGATACTCTATGCGCTCGAGGGCGGGCAATCTTTCGCTAAACTTTTTGTGTGTTGTTTGGAAGATTTGTTCAGCAAAGTTACCGCTTCTCCTTCACTGCGAGTGCCGCGTAAACATCCGTCTTTACCGTGAACGTTAGACGGCAACAGTAACTTGAGGGTATGGTAGTGGGTATGTAAAGAGGATGAATGTGCCTCACAATCCTCCTTTTCGTAATAATTGAAATTATGAACATGTAAAAATGATGTCGAATAAAAAGTCATGAAAAATTATGTAGAATTTTACGTCAGACATGAATAATAATATTATTTTTTCACTAACGATTTCGCGAAATATTTCCATAAAATATCATTTATGTGTGTTTCCAATATTTTTCTAAATGATAAATAATTTTTTTTTATTGAACTTATTATTTAAAAAAAAAAAGAAAAATTTTGCAAAAAAATGATTCATCATTTTAAAAATCATCGAAAAATAGAGGCTTTCAATGTCATTATGCACTCATATTTTACGTCATATCAGTCAGCCCCATTTATTAAATATTTTTCTAGATGATGAATCTTTTTTTTTTTCCTAAAAATGATTGTTTTTGTTTTGAAGTTTTCTAGTACTTGAAAATGCGGACCGTGTGTACGTAGAAAGTTGAAGCGTTTTGTGTCGATAGATTATTATTCGCATTCGCAGATCCTACAGACGCCTTTTATTCGCTGCTGCAGTTACGCACTGAAGCTTCACCAACGCGATGAGTTCCGAAAAACAGAAAACCAACGAAGCAGTCGAAAATCCGGTGGACTTACCGCACGTAGCTTCCCGTAACTATTCTTTCTTCGAGGCAAATGCTGAAACCGTGGAAGTCGAGAGCGGTGAAGTGAATCACTGTAAGATAGTCCCGACATCTCGGGTTTTTCGTGAAAAATTGCTCACTCATAATTCTTTTGCGCGTCGCTTAGTTATTATAATAAAAATTATCCCGAACTCTACTCTATACGTGTATTTTTTATCTTTTGCCAGTATTGTAGCCCCAAAGGTTTGTGGAGCAGTGTGAGGGCCCCAACGCGTTATTCTTAAATGTCCAATTTTTCGCCAGAAAACTCACGATACCACGACTCATTTTACGCGACGGTGAAAATTAATCTCTTTTTCACGGTACGTTTTGCCGCTAATTAGGGTAGAATCGAGTATAACGTGGGCTCAGACCATGATAGACACCCAGTCGGTATCCTCATGTCCCATTGGCGACTTAGGATATACTCCCGGAGATGTAACGATCTCTCAGTGCTAACAGCTTAAGCCCCACTACAGCCCGCTCCTGAGAGAGGGTGAAAATGCTGGCAAGGGTCATCCACGTATAAGAGGATTAACTCATTAACTATCGTTAGGATAGGCCTTGGGTTGTGTGCGGTGAGCCTGCTGGATATCAACGATATCTCTCCACCGGCCTCCGTCTCACTTTTCGAATCTTTTCAAGGATCAGAATTAATAACCAGGTCAATCATCGACCACATCCATACAGATAACTATCCCCTACATAGAATGTTATAGGCATGGAATGGCATGGAATGGCATTCCATGCCATTCCATGCCATGCCATGCCGCCATTTCATGCCATGCCGCCATTTCATGCCATTCCACGCCATGCCATGGTGCCATGGAAGTCATGGCATGTTATGTCCTGTTGCACCATGTATGTTACATGTCCATTATTGGTTATTTTGGTGAACAAATTAATGAATTTATCATAATTGTTCATAAAAAAAGAGAAATTCAATTATTCCAAACAATCAGCGAAAAGTAATTACGCCGAGCAAAGATCCATTTACACTCGTTACAAGTAGGTAGATACTGCAATGCCATAGTTCACCGCATAACCCATTGAGATCCAATCTCGAACCATTACAACTTCGGAAATGTTCTATCCATGCCTCAGGTGGTGGAACCACAATTGCCACTGAATTTTCTCGTCGGCTTCGAGGACAAGGACACTTGGAAAATTCCATATTTCTTCGCATTGTCGTTCCACATTGTAAGCACCCACCTTCCATACACCAGTCGGCCTCTGCGCCCGACTTCGAAGCTCGGAAAGCATAACCACGTGACTAATTTCTCCCAGCAGAGTTCTAAATTTTATTCAACACGCTATACTCTGTTTAACTTCGGCAGCCGATGTTGCCTCGGCAGTCGTACCTGTAATGATGCCGGTTCCCAGCAATTATTGAGATTTACCGATCTTAATCGCTGGCAAAATTACAATTTCGTGATTTCGGAAAGTTCCCTTCCCTCTCGCCTACCCACTGCTCATTCCCTTCCTGATTCTGGGGGATTAGAGTCCTCCGAGCGAATCTATGTTGACTTAGTTGAATCAGGTTGACCAAAACTAAGTTACCAACCGCTTATCACTTGTTGGTATCTCCATCAGAACGTTATTCAAAGACAGCGTGAACCTAAGTAAACCCTAAGTGTTACGACCTTTTGCAGGCGTCATTCACAGATGTAATTCTAGAATTTTCTTCTACCACAGCCTTTAAAGCGACCCAATTTCGACGAGAGTTGGAATTCATGAACATGAACCGTTTTTCCAAATTCTTACCTACTTGAACCACTAAACATATACAAAATAAATGTCTTCCTGCGACGCAATTGAAGTATCCACGTTGTTTGCTCAATTTTTTATCCTCCCGCTTGTAAATAAGCGTCTTGCGAGAGAAGGAAAAAAGATTAAGAAACTTTATTTCACAGTAACTTTGCGAACGAAGATACAGAATTATGAAGCAATGTGGAAACTTCATTAGCAGCTATTTCACAACAATTTCGCGTCCAGCAATTTATTTAACTTTGGAAGAGCTTATTTTTTATGAAACTACAAGAATTCGCCGTTAGGTAATCGCCTTTACCGCCATTTCTGCAACAGTGGGTAAAGAGGTTGGGTCCCGGTGCTCCAACTGCTCACTGCCCGGTTCCATGGTTACGTGAACAGCCTTCTACTATAGTTCCAACACAATTCGCCGGATTGAGAAGGAGGATGAGGAGGTAGGGGTGTAAGACCGAAAGTTTCGCGTCTCCGAGGCTTTCGATTGGAATTGAGGACATCGGAACGGGCGATAGAGAAAACTAGCGATCCCCGGGAGAAAGGGAGACCGAAGGTAGAACGAAGTGGAACCCGGTGAAACTTGGAAAGCATGGCTCGGGCATACGACAGAGGTGTGCCCAAAGGCGGCTGCTTCCTTCCCGCGAACGCCAAGTTTCCTTGAAGGAGTGCCCGCACGCCGAACGAAGGAATCGATATATGACTCCGAGTATACGTAAGACAAACGCGAGCCTCGCTCGCTTCTCTTTGCAACGGATATCGGAAGGAAGGAGCCTTACAGGAGTGCGCCAACTGCCTTGGTTCTGGGTGCCCAGCGATTAATCGCCCTAACGCCGGGGCTCATATAATTAAATTAAACTTCACAAGAATTTCACTTAGCCGCACGAGGACAAGGGTCCAATGTGTTATCAATTATGGGTAACGGTCGGAGGGGGGGTGGTAAGGCGGACGGACGAAAATGCTCCGCTCGGCCCCCAGAACTTGGGACGTACATCAGGGTCTTCGTGCGCTGGGGATTCTATAGTGCTTTTCCTGCTTCTCGTTTTACTGGAATACCAACACTGGCGAAGAAGAAGAAGAAGAAGAAGGAAGAGGAGAGGAACCCAAGCAAGTGGCCGTGCATGTGTCCCGTTTGAGCGTATATAGGGAAAAACCTGGGAAGGGGAAGCTACAGAAGGAAGCTTCCTTAGCTGATACCCTCATTCTAAAGAAAACGGTACCACGGAGGAAGGTTTAGCGGAGCGGAACGTCTCCAGCGCGTGTTTAATAGGAATATTTATGAACTTGTAATAAAATACCTAACCATGCACCCGTGGGCGTTGTCGAGGAGGCCCTCCTCTGTTGTAATAAAGCGTCGTGTTCAACCCGACGAATATAACTGAACACTAAATTATAAATGTGGCGAGTTGTGGTTGCCTGGTGAGGTCGAGGAACCGCCCCGTGACTAGCACGTTAAATCCCCTTCCGTGCATGTGACTCCTCGTCGTTGATGCTAACTCAACGTGAATTGAGAGTAACATAGAGATATTACACCTGTGGCCCGCAATGCCTTTTGCTACTCTTAGCCCTGTCGCGACTCTACGGAACTAAACTTTTTTTTTTTCTTTTTTTTTTTTTTTACTCCCAAATAAAGACGAAAAGTAAGTATAAAGTACATAAATAAGTAGTATGCATTTTATTAAACTTTAATATAAAAATAATACGATAAAAAAATTATACAAATATTAAAAAAACTTCAGGTTGATAAATTAGTAATATAAATATTTTTAAAAAAATGTGAATTAGCAACTTATTATTCACATATTATAGTCGAAAGATTTCCGCGCAAAATGACGAATAAATCTCCCGAATACAATGGCTTATGGCACCCTTTTCTTTTTTTTTTATAAAATTTGTGTATTATACTAATTTTTCATTTGGGAGTTTTTAAAATTTTTTTCAATTATTTTTTATTTGCTTCCTCATTACGTTTACGTGACTAAAGGCCTCACAAACTGAATACTCGACGCAGGGGGCGCGATATCCAACATCGCTAATTCCAACCAACCCTCGTCTACCGCGGCGCAACGCAACGCTTTCAGCGCACGACTCGTAAAGTTTGCTGAGTAATATCGAGTTATCGTGCAATCGTAATTGTTATCTTGGCAGAAGCGTCGACGAATTACGTATAGTTGCGGTAATGAATATACAACTGGATGTATATGTATCGATGGTTTTGGTGGCCAGCGGTTGAGTCCCGAGGCCATCAAGTGGACGCGCTTTCGTTCGGTCAACAGTCACGGAGAATACACGGATTCGCTATAGATAGCGATATCAATGTGAACGCCCCTCTATCCGCCTCACACTATCTCTTCACCCACATTCGAACATCGCGCTCTCGCACAGTGTTTGCCTCACTTCACGGTGTACCCTCTTCTCGGACGAATTTCCCTCATAATTCGTTCGTTTGGCTTGGCAAGTGGCATCGATCGAGTAAACAAAAATACACACGTATCTCTCCACCGTTCGCCACACATACAACCGGCAAAACTGAACGGACGCCAGTCGATAATTCCGCGGGCGATGCGTATACACACTTTAATCTCGACTGATGGATACCGGAACAATGATACGCGTACAAAGCGTGATGGAAAATCACGCGGACCATTGAAATGGCACTGGGCGTTAGCGTTGTGTTAATTACAGTCACGCGAAACTGAAACAATGTGTCCTATTCACGTTCGCTTTTTAATTTTCTCGATCGTCAAACTCTATCGCTCTCTCATCATTCGCACAGTTAACCTCATCTGGATTGCTAACCTTTCACTCTTTTTTTTTTTTTTTGTAATCGAGGAATTCTCGGAGTCCAAAAAATGGTAACGAAATTGGATACAGAATGGAACGTTGCCACGTATAATTCTCGCGGCAGTTATAATAGCACTTGGGAAATCTAATCTTATCGTTTAACCCTCTGCAGGGCTTAGGGAATAGGATTAGCTAATCAGTTATAAATAGTCATTCATTAAAAGTCATTAATAATTTAACCTCAGGTCAGGTCTGAGAGTAAATGTTGTCACGCGACATAAATAGAAGCGAACTGCGCGAAGGCAGCTCTTCATCTAATTTTGTAAAATTGTGGCAAAACCTATAATAGTTAGGTACTTTAGCCATTTTTTTTACCATTTTTTTCGAGTTCCTGTCTTTGCTGATCTTTCTTTTGCGATAGTTTTGCAATTTGATACACAATTGACTTCTAACATACCGAATTTATTAAAATTTCAAATGGTCCGTCAAATGGTCCGTTTAACTAAAAAAACGTCGTGGAAAAATTTTGAAAAAAATTGTAGAGTACTCTGGAAGCGTCGGCACTTTGATAACTGAAAGGGACTTTTTTGAATGCATTTTTGTACAGTTATTATGCGCGAACTAAATGCGTGTCAACCAAGTTATTCCGTCCGGATAAAAATATGAATATCCTATTTAAAAATTACTTTTTTTTTTTTTTTTTTTTTTTTTTTTTTTTTTTTTTTTTTTTTTTCGGAAAATAACTCAAAAACATTATAATTTTATTTTTTTAATTAATGTTGAAAATAGCTGTATCTGGAATATTAATTTTCCATTACCAGCAAGTAGCTTGTGAAGTTTCATCAAATTTTAAGCGTCCTTTGGATTTTGCCTTTAAGAGTTGAAGTGTTTCCCTTTTGAAGCTTAACCAATTGTTCGCAACGAGAAGCAAAGTCGCTGGGCACAAGTTTTCGAAGCGTCGACAAGTTTGCGAAAAGCATTTGGCGCGCGTGGCACCGAATATTTCGATATCCCTGAAATTCTCGGTCAATTACATTTCGAAACGAACGATATTTTTTGGCTGATAATAAATTCAGCTCTTTCCCTCGACGCTGGAAATATCCTTCGATATGAGAAAAATAAAAAAAAATGTCCCCATATCCTGTTTTCCCCTTAAATTGTACGCGGCGATAGGATTTTGGTTGCATGATTCTAAATATATTTTCGCAATAAGGATGAGATCGTGTTTTTCCGGGGATAAAAAAATGTGTTTTTTTTTTTTTTTTTTTTTTTTTTTTTTTTTCGTGGAAATTCAAACGAATTCTCTGAAGCCGATACGTCATTTCTGATGAAGGCATCCCGGAGTCTCGAAGATGACGGGCGAGAGAGCTTCGAGATTTTAAATATATTCCACGTCGCTATTGCCGAGCGAGGATCGTAATTGGAAACGACCGTCGGCAGTGGCGTCGCGGAAAAGAGAGGGTATGCGGAACATTGAGCGGCTCGCGATGAAACGGAGGGAACGAAGAAGAAAGAACAGAAAAGAAAGAAAAAAAAAAAAAAAAAAAAAAAAAAAAAACACCGAGAACCCCTCAAAAGATGAGACGTGGACAACGATCAGAAAGGATCGGAGAGTCAGCTGGTGGGTTTAAAAAAAATTACCATAAAATTGTAACGTTCTCACTACTGCCGACATCCCTACTTTCTCGCGCGGGGCAATGAAGAAGGATGAGACAGAGGATTTGTCGTGAACCCAAAATGGTTTTTTGTTTTTTTTTTTTTTGTTGTTTTTCTTAAGAATTTAATATTTCACGTAACATTATACTTTTAAATAAGAATGGAAAGACCGAGACAGGTGGTTCGAGAGGTCGGCAAGAAGAATGAAGCGGTATGAGTGGCGTTCTAGAATTAGGTTTGGAAATTAGTTTTAAGTGATACCTACTTGCTGTCGTGCGATTAATGCTAATTTAACGGGGTTACCTATCCCATGCATGTGTGTCTTTCCCATCATTATTATGTCAATTGCGCTACGATTGATGATTTTTGGTGGAAAGTGGGGTAAAATGAACCACTTCAGCAATTCAGGAACTTTTCTCGATACACACGACACTTTTCCACCACTTTTGGACCAAAAAATAGATTCGTCAAACCCCTTTAGAATATTTAGCTAAAAAAAAAAAAAATGGGGCAAAATGGACCGTAACACAATTACATCAAAAAAATGAATAATTAAATTTTTTTTCTATCAGCCCATATTAGCGCAGACAATAAATGTTCCGTATAAAATGTCACTCAATGTCCTTTCCGATCTTTTCATTGATAAAAAGTGATCTGCAGCGGAAATAATGGTCATGAAACTTGATAATCGAATTTTTTTATTTCATGAATTTTTACGGATGGTCCATTTTGCCCCAAAATTCGAATTTTCACGACTGTCCTATTTTACCCCAGTTTTCCGTATATATTATACATATATGATATATTATAGATACGAGAATAACTATTTTCATTCGGAGTCATCCGCTCCCATCAGATAAATGTCGTAGTTATAGTTAATGGAGATCGAAGCGATGGCACAGGTATTAATTAACGAAGTATCTCGGGTACAGCTTCGTGAGCGATAGAAGAAAAAGAAAGTTAGACGTGTATGTAACGTATCACTCACACCTGCCTATCATTCTCTTGCCTATTGGTACCCATTGCCGGGATGATATTGCACGTTTACTCGAATATAATGGGGCCGCTGTACCGAAGGATTAATTACCCTTCTCCTCGGATGAGAAACACACTCACGAAGAGGGTTGTCTCGGTCCACTAAATAGTTGCGTCTCATGAAGAGTATCACCTCTCTCCCCTTCCCCCCGCACTTTCCTGTTGACAAGACGTTCTGAGTGATGGCTTCACTCCCCCCCGTTGGAGATTAATAGCTTCGAGGGATGAATGATTGTGTTATATATAAAAATGATAATTTGATATGCCGCAAGGAAAAAAAAGATACGCCAATTTTCCATCAACAGTGTGGTTAATTCTGTTGAAGTATCGGATAATAAAAAAAAGTTGAAAAAAGTCAACGAAAAAGTGAGATAACACTTAAATGTGTGTAGTTAATCTAAACACGCGAGATAATGGCCTCAAGGAAAATAACTCCTGACACCGATAATATACGAAGTATGCACTTCGGCGAATATTTTTTGTAAAAGTTAGATTGCCTCGTAGGGCAACACGAAATAGAGAAAACGAAAAACATACAAACGGAGTGAAGAGGGAATGAGTGTGAGAGCAATGGAAAAGTTTTTAACGAAGAAAAATGGCGATGGAGCTCTTCACTGCATTGCTGGCTACTGAACTAAACTACATGCTGGACTCTGCTGTAACGTCGCGCGGAACGCGATCAATTATTTTGTATTTCAACCAATAACTTTTAAATTCAAATAAATGCCAACATGTTCGCGAATTTAAACAAATTTTTTTTTATCTTCTGTGGTATTAAAAAAAAAAAAAAAAAAAAAAATCGGCTATTACGACTATAGAAATTTCTGCAATTTATAAGCGATATAAATTAATCGCCAGAGGTAGAAAAATCGAAGAGGAAACTTCGTTACGAATGAAAAAAAAAAAAAAAAAAAAAAAAAATGGGGAAGTAATGTGAAAATTGTATTTGCAACTATTAACTAATGTAAGTGAGTAAAATTGATGGCGAAAATGATAAAAAAGATTTAAGCAAATGAGTAATAATTAGAATAATTAAAAATCGAAGCTATCTGCATCGTTCGAGAGTCATACTGGACTATTATCGAACGATTTTTTTTTTTTTTTTTTTTTTTTTTCGAAAAAATTCTCGGAAAAAGTAATTATTGGACACGAAGAAATAGCTCATTCTCCGGTGTCTCGGGGGGCATGTCTCTCTCATAAAATTTCAATGATTAATGCGTCGCGTTATCCGCTGCATTAGCCGTGCGCCGGTCGTATATTAACGCAAACGGTTTCACGCTATATCATTTTATTTTACCTTACTCATCGATACGGCGGAATATGAACTACCAGCAATCCAGAAACCTCGGCGAGAAGAGGCCACGTACCCATTTTTTTTTTTTTTTTTTTTTTTTTCACTTTTTTTTTTTTTTTACATAAAATGAAGCCATAGTAAAGTAAATTGTGAAACAATTTATCTTTCGTTTTTATCCCCATAAGTGATTTTTCTATGGTATAACGACGATATTTTTTTCAGCAAAGATATACACCATTAGTGGATATCGTTTAAAAGAAAAGTTTTGCGTCGTCTCTCTTTTACGCTATCGGGTGAATTTTTTTTTTTTTTTTTTTTTTTTTTTTCATACTCTACGATCGTTCCTGTGCAATGAATAAACACAGACAGAGAGCGTTGGACCAGTAGCACTCGTTATCGAGAAGCGTGCGGCCCATGGAAGACTCGTTGAATCGTAAATTTTCAACCTATCGCGGCTCTACCAACTACGTACTTTTCAACGGTGCCTTCCTGTCATTAGTGAAACGAATGAATTGCACTGACATCGGTTTATCAAGCACAGGATAAAAAAAAAAAAAAAGGAAACAACCTACAGATACGTACGAGGGAGTCGAGTGCACGTTGTGTACGTCGGGAAACACACGCGTTCGGCTTCGCGATCTCGCGATCCGTGATTTCGCGGTTTTCGACGATGAATATTCATTCCCATTCTAAATACAGCTGTACAGAGCTACCGGCCAACCGATATTGCCTCGCTGTCGGCTATACCACGTTTTAACTATAAATACACCCCTCTTGGATACTTTGAATCACTTAGGATGATATACGATTCGCGTGCGATGCTTCCCGTCCGAACGCTGCTATCATCTTGATGGGCCATCGCGTTTCTTACGAACGTTCGCCACATTTTTCGACAACCCTTGTTTAGACATTTTTATTTTATTTTATTTTTATGCGCACTTTCAGTTCATCGACAAATGTCTGATATCAATAAAATATAGACGAAGAATTATTTCATACCATCGACCGATTTTCAATCGATTTTTATCGGTAAAGCGATAAGACCCATCGAGCCGTTTTTTTTTTTTTCTGAAATTTTCCAATGCCCCGTTTATGATAAATTTTTAATAAAATTTATCATCTATTTATTAATTAATGATTTAAAAAAAAAAAATTTTTTTTTTTTAATTTTAATTAAAAATTTTTGTTGATCGATGTAATACGGTACTATATATGATTTAAATTTTTAAAAATCAATACGAATTTTCTAAACATTCTCAGGGATCTCATCAGCGCATTAATCTCGTATTTTCCAGTATGTATCGGCAGTTTAAAATCATATAGACGTACGTAATAGCATGCGCTTGGAAGGATACGCTTCCGGGTTATTCGTAGTGCGTGACTCAGCAATTACTATACTATTAGCCGCTTCCTTACGGATTTTTAACGGTTCACATCCCTGGAAGCGAAATCGTTTGTTTCAACCCTCCCGACGGTACTCCTCGTTTCCTTGCAGAGTGCACTCCCACGTTGTTACGATATTAGATATACACAGTTTAAAAACACGCGAGGATGTAAAATTTATGCGAATTAAGAAGGCAAATAAGATAGTACAGCGCTCGCACACCCCCGCGATGAGTTCGGCGCGTTGATGCACACGGAGTTCTCGGAATGAAGTCCGGAGTTAATGGGCTCGACGAGAGTCGTGGAAGAATAACGTACTGCGTATACCTGACCAACGGTGCAAGTATTCGCGCGCCCATCGCCGTAAGTTTTACTTCGTCTTCGCCAAAACGTAGCGCGCCATGCGCCGCGGCGGCGGCGGCGGCGGCGGCGGCGGCGGCGAGTAAAAAGATTTACGAACTTGAAATTAGCTGTTTGCCAAAGGATATATGGGCCGTGAGAGGGCAAACGCTCGCGCATCCAAAAGCCCATTCAGCCCATCTTTCTTCCCCGTCGTCCCTTCGCGCCCCATCGCCGCACAATTTTTTTTTTTTTTTTTTTTTTTTTTTTTTCTTATGTTTCTTCTTTGCCACAGAGAGCGTTTGCAACACTCAGCGTTGCATAAAAGCGTACCAAACGTCCGTTTAGAGACTCACGGAAAACCTTAACTTTATACCGCGCCTTGTAGTCTTTATACTGCACTCTTTCAAGATATACGAAAATCGGCATTTACTTTGCCGGGTAATAAGGGTTGTAAAAAATAAAAATACACACACTTCTTTATTTCGAGAGTAATTTCATAGGGGAAGTTGTTGTTGTTTTTTTTTTTTTTTTTTTTTTTTAGTGGAAACGATTCGAAGTTGAAATTGCCGGAGTGAGTTTTTGATGATCCACTCGTTCGTTACTACTTTCGGGATCAATTAGTAACGACGGGTGTTTACTGCCACCTGTATAAACTCTGCAGGGATGGTTCGCACGAGGTTCGTTCTATCTATAATTGAATGAGCACCAGAGCAGCTCCTGATGGGATCGTTCGGAATGGGGGCGGTTCGTGTGCCATCAGAAGGCAGAACGCAGGTGGCAAGCAAAGCATAAAACGGCGAGGGAGATGAGAGGAGCGGAACAAGGACGATCCAGGATGCAATATACTATAACGATCACACGGATTTTCGGAAAACAGTTTTTGCCCGACTGCACAAACGTTTGGAAAGCTGAACTGCCACCGATAAAGCTACATAGTTCGTTTACTCCCGCGCCACCAGCCAACAGCCCCCAATGACGCCAACCAGCGAAAATTCTCCCGCGAAATATACACGTCGAGGTATCTCTCCACCATTCTATATACTGTCATACCGGCTTCCCGCTCTCTGTCGCTATCGAGAACATCGCGATTGATTCTCCAACCCCTGCATCCGTAGCCTCGGCACGAATTTTTATTTCTCGATTGCATGATTCACGGAATACCGATCGATCGGGAATTTTCAAATTATTATTACTCCGATCGAATTTAATCTTCGAAATATTATTTTTTAGATATAAGTTGGAAAATTTTTCGAAAAGTTTCGTTACCATTAAATTGAGAGAATTACAATAAATTTATTAAAATTCGAGCGGAAATTACTTTTTGTTTTATTCCACGTGGAAGAAAATTTGAAAAAATTTAAAAATGGCCGACGATCGAAATTTTTTGATTTTATCGTATCGCCGTTATTTTTTTCGGGTCCATTTTGCCCCCGTCGCCCCGCAATAAAAAAATAAATTCCAGTCGATGCAATACCATCGAAATTCGCCACACTACAGAAAAGTCACCCGTAAACGTTATAATGAAAGAGATATTTCACTTAATCAACGAAAAATGATCGGAACATTAAAAGTAAAATGCGCGCGATATTCCATTACGTCGTTTATTGCGTATATCGAAATTATTGAACTCAATAAAATGCGACATTATTATACGAATCAAGTGGCAGTTTATTGCTGGAAATTTTCATCGATGTGCAATAAAAACGACGTTAATACACGTATTTTTCGTACAAATATAACTCGACGTATTTCGAAATTATAAACCGTCATCGTTCGTCAATGAAAAACAAAAACTGGACGATGAGTAATGTGCTGCATGCAGAGGAGAGCGGAGTTAATCATAAAGTCGGTGCAATATTAATGTTGTCGATTCGTACCGAAATGAACGGCGAATGAATGCCCGGCATATTTTCGTGATAACACTCGCGCTTGATGACCTGTACTTGGCTGTGCAAGCGACCGACAAACCTCTGTTCGTATCAAGCAATAATTTTAAATATATATATATATACATATATATATATATACATCACAGTGTGATATACATACAATAGGTATACTATATACAGTGGTGTACTCCACGGTACAACGGGGGAGAGGCGCGCGCGCGCGCCCGCGCGAGTGCAGTATTGTGAAAATTGTCGAAATTCAAATCCATCGTACATTGTTAATGCTTCCTGTGATAATAAAGTCCATTTACACATTCATATACGTGTTTCTGTACCGGCGTGGCGTGCGCGCTGTGTTTCAGGAATGGGGGGGAGGGGGAGGGGGAGGGGGCGCGATGTTGTTACGCAATCTCACCCGATGCCGGCTCTGTTCGGGGGGCGGGGGGGTCGGCATGAGCCGCTGTGACAACACGCAAGAGGTGCGATACCGCGCGGTTCGGGACGCTTTTTGTTGGCCCGTTTCGCCTGTCGTAATCAGCACGCTTGTAATTGGAAACCAGCCAAATGAACCGTAACGGGTGATCGAGCTTTACGCGGCTATAATTATACTTTCTCCCTCTCCCTCCCCATTCTCTTCTACACCCCACGGGGCTGCCGTGGCTTACTCTTTCGTAACGCACAGTTAATGTTCTTCAGTATGGAAAATCGTGTGATATCAATAGAATCAATAATCAGAAACGACGACGTGAAACAAGTTTATTTTAATAAATTTTATTATTGATTATTTATCAATTATTTATTACTTATTATTTATCAATTATTTATTACTTATTATTTATAAATTATTTTTTATTTTTTATTTATAAATTATTTTTTATTGCAGATACTTTTTCGACAGCGTAAATATTAATTTAAAAAAATGAGAATAATTGATAGAATCGTATGAATTGGATGAAGAGATAACTTTTTTTTTTTTTTCGATTAATGATCGTGGAAATTTCAACTAAGAAAGAATTCACGACTAATTAATTATTAATTATCAATTAATTAGTGAAAATTTCGATTAATTATCGATCATTTATCAAATTAAGATTAATTATTTATTCATCGCAATTTTGATTGATTTCTAATAATCACATAACCTAAAAAATGCCCATTGACCAGTATTACCCATCTATGGTAAATCCCCGGAAACCGCTGCTATTGGAATTTTAGACTTTTCCGAAGGTATCCAAAGCGACGTATGCGAAAGTTCTCTCATTTCGTAACCGCGGACGATAGGTGAGAAAGCTCGGTGTTTCGAAGCATCATAACTGCCCGATTGTTGTCAAGTCCACCATCCCCCTTCAGGATATTGAATAACATCGGCAATCTCTCCGATTGAATATCCAACAAGCGTGGCTCGTCGAATCAATGGCGCTTGCGCGGGCGTGCTGCCGAGCGCAAGTGCGATCAAAAGCGTTGCGCTCGCGCGCGCGCGCTCATGCACACGGGATCCTCGGTGCAGGATAACGGCATTAATTGAATCGCTATCGGACGTGCCGTGGTGCCGCGTTATTCTATTACCGAAGCACAGCCATTGTCTTCCGTGGTTTATAGTCTGACTACCGGGGTACCCGCCCTCCCCTTCCACCCTTCGATCGACGCCGGTCGTTCGCGTTCCTCCCTCTCATGCAACGGCATCTGCTCGTCCTTCACTTACCCCGTCTCTTCCAACGATCCGCGCAGAGAACGAGAGACCGAGTGAGAGAGGGCCATCGTATACCGCCCCAAAACTCACCGCTCATTGCCTCTGCGAACCCCCCCCGGAAAATCCTCGGGCTTCTCTCGTAGCCTGTCGCTCGATTGCCAAAATCGCACACGTGGCGAGAGCGGCATAGTTGAATTTTCAACCAGCCGAGTGGCAACGAAGCCTCGACAATTTTGCGGTAGATCGATCGATCGCGGCCGCGACTGACCGACGCCGGACGCCTCGACATCGCTCTGTTGCGAAAGGGATCCATTCGACGTACCGCGTTATAAATTTAATAAACTATGGTTTGCAACACCTCCCCCAATGGACGATCCTACCGCGGACTTCGCATGTTCGCGATCTATTCGATGGAAACTAAATTTACCCCAAACCCACTATCGCATCAATTCTTTCTATGTAAGAAAAGTTTGTAACATAATTTACTCAGAATTTGCGCATTTTTTACTCCGACAAGTTTACACCACTACCCCCCTCGCGATTTCCTATTTGCCGCGGTGATCAATATCATCGCTAAGGGATGATTCTCTCTGTAGAAATGTGTTTCGGACCAATAATTCTAATGTTTCAATGAATTACAGGAATTGGTATCCTGGAAATATTGATGTTATTCCAATATATTTAAGAATCAAACCTATTGATGTATTTTACCGGCATTAGTGGCCGCAAACGCTGAAATTGATCGACTATCGCCACCTTATTGTACGAATGGTTTGCCTGCCGATGTACTCTCGACGAGTAACGGAGAATGATGTGGTATCTAAACGGAGCTTGTTAAATGCTGTACTCGAACCCGATACACAGAGAGAGAGAGATGAAGGGGCCACAAATTGAATAGGTAGAGGGCGCGCAGGGGGGAGAGGAGGGAGCTGAGTGAGTAGAGCGAAACCGCAGTGTTAACGAATGTGGACCAACAGCGAGATTCCGTGCGTGTGCGGCGACGTATGTAGCCGCTTAACCTTTGACCTGTCAGACATTAGCATTGGCATGCCGCGCCCTTCTATACATGCTGCACGTCTCTGACGGTGGTACACATGTACAAACGGTACACAGATGGGAAGGTACTACTATAACAGTATCGATTCGATCTCCACGAATAGACTATGGGACATGTATTGAGGTACTGGGTATATCCCCAAGATACCTTACCACTGACGCGACAGGTAGCGTCCTAATTGCGCTGCAATTTGCAATTGCCTCCCCCCCCCCCCCGCCCTCCCCCTATTGCCTTGTCGTTACTGGCATTTGTCTCGGGAAACCTCGAACCTCCTGTGAGTTTGGCTTTACCAATAACGGCGCACAAGATCAATAACATTGGTAGTTAGTTAGGTAAATTGTAAAATTCCGGAAGTAATTGATTGTAGAATGAGTCAGCGCACACTTTGCGACCTTCCGGTAATCGTTGATTAGGACGGGAAATTCAAAATCGCTTTAGGATATTTGTCACCGACCGGTGAGTCATTGTAGAACTCAACTTGTCATATTGGCAAATTGCATTAAACTTTTAACTTAAATCATCGTTGTACAGTGGAATAGTCATCGAAACGAATTGAATCGAATATTGGTTGTCGATTTGGTGTTCGAATCGAATATTCGGTTTTTTTGGATATTTCATTGTTTTCGAATGTTCGGTTTTTTTTTATATTTAATTTTTTTCGGAAATTTGATTTTTTTTTCGAAAATTTGATTTTTTTTTCGAAAATTTGATTTTTTTTCGAAAATTTGTTTTTTTTTTTCGAAAATTTGATTTTTTTCTAATATTACATACACTTTACATTGAAGTTTATGGAATATCGCTTGGGATTGATTTCAAACCTTTTTCGAGTAATTTTTCGTGAATCGACATATCTGTGCCAAATACACAGCTCGACGCGAGCACGTCGATTCACTCGCTTGACCGAGGATGTCCTGAGAACCGCGCGGTTCACGGCCAGCCGTACGCCTAACGAATGCCATTTTGCGAAAAAAAAAAAAAAAAAAAAAAAACCCGCTACAAAGCCTCCCTTTTACAATAGCGCCGAAAAACATTGCATCAAAAATACATTTTTCAAAAAACAAAAAGCACAAAAAATGCCGCTACAACTTTTATTCGTATTCGCCGATACGTTAGAATGACGAAACCCATTAGAAAAATTAACCATCGCGCAAGGTAATCATCGCGGTTCAAGGCGGATCGTCCGATCGTTAAGGTTTTTCATGGTACAGCGATCGAGACGGGAATAGAGACCAGAGATACGAACCAAAGCGCGGAGTATGAACTCGAGACTGCGGTAGAACAGGGTTAGTAGTCGGTTGTACCGTTTGTTTATGGACCGTCGGTATTAATATTACGTTTATGGTCGCGAAGGTGGCAAAGTGTTGCGAAAGGGAGCGGAGAAGGGGTAGGAGGGGGTTAGAGGAAGAGAGAAGGGTTATGGGAAGACGTAGGACGGAGGACACCGAAAGGAAAGGGTGCGCGAGAGATCGCGACCAAGTGAGAGGGGTACGACCACGTGCCGATGCTTGTCAACAGCGAGAGGAGTGGTTATTGCTGAGGTTAATGGTGTCCCGCAATCCTCTTAGCGGCTCGAAACCGCCCTTACCACAAAATGTCACCATTCGATGACCACGCCGCGAGCCAAACACAGCGAGCGAAGCTGTATTCGTAGTTACCGGCCAGCGCTTTAGCAGTTTATAGTTTACAGTCAAGAATTTATAACAGTATTGACTATTATCACGTTACGGGAAAGAGGTCTGCACACAGCTGTACCCGCAACTCCCACCAATAATTTCTATCCGCTCGAAAATTCTCAGTCTCAACGGTCAGTGTGAATTAATTCTTTATCCCAAACAATATCGACTATGTATTCTAATTTCTCGAAGCTGTTTCCTCCGTTTATGTTAGTATCGCGATAATCTTAAGCTAAAGTATTATCGCGCGCAGATCTCTCGAAGATCGATTATTTCATCGGAACGATATACAACGAATTATAGTTAAAAAAAAATAAATAAAAAAATAAAAAATCGATTTATTTTCGTATTAAATGCAATTTCGGCGCTACGATTATCGACGATACAATTAAATCGTAGGTTACGTGTAAATAATACCGATTTTTAGTCACAATATTTCGGCTTCGGGACGATAAAACGAATTGAAATTTCACAGATTCGCAAATGGTATATAAAATGATTTGTACCTGAAATTTGCCCGACGATTTAAAAAAACAAACCTTAAAGATTGTATAGTATAGTAGCGCGTGAATTCATTCGTTTTAGTTATTCTATAGTACACCGCAACGCTTGAGAAAAAATTACCATCGAAATTACCATTCGAATTAAAACGCAGTTATCATTCAGGAATAATTTAACTCAGTAACGCATAAAGCGATTTCACGAGGCTGATGATTATCTTTGTTTCGATAGAACAAATTTCACGAATTTCTATGCAATGCGCCCGTAAATAGTATAGTATTGAAAAAATATCGTCGACTGAAATGAAAAAAAAAAAAAAAAAAAAAAAACATTGTCGCTTCATTTTTAACTGTCCTTTATCCCTCTGTACCACGAGAAAGCTCTTCGCTATTGAACGTTAAAGCGAAAAACTGTGAGGACCTCAATAAGGTCTCAAATAGATTTACGCTGAATCGAAAGGCTGAGAGTAAAATGTATAGAACGGAAGGACTATATATCACACTGGCAGTAGCAAAAAGCAAAATAGAGCGATTCACCGGGAGAGCTTTAAACGACCATCATCGGATTTTTCGAAAATTCACTATCGTTCCACTAGTGATGAAATGACAACTCTGCTTCTATTTTTTTTTTTTTTTTTTTTTTTTTTTTTTTTTTTCTATTGTGTTATAAATATCAACGTGTACGTGGCTTTATACGTATGTACCTTCGGTCAATAGGGAACAATGGGGGATGTTCTGGACGTTATGAAATCGAATATCGGAACCGCCCAGTGCCCGGCAAGCGCGGCAATACTAATACAGCTGACAAAACAATGCAGCGGCATGCGGCGCGAATAGAGTAACAGAGAATAACCTGTACAACCCCCGAATGACTGTCCACCCTGTGCTCCACTTGAGTCACGCGATAAAATGCACGGAATTAAAAAAAAAAAAAAAAAAAAAAAAAAAAAAAAAATAAGAAAGGGATACCAGGGGAGGGGATTGAAATACGACGAGATATAATGGCTCGAGATCTCTCGCTTTTCTAAAGATCAGCGCAGTACCGCGTCTCGAGTAGAGAACGTTTTATGTAAGCAGAGAATCGAGAAAAATCCGACACCGTCTCGTATTCCGAGTTTCGCTTCGTTCGGCAGCGCGCTGATCTCAATCGTTGAAAGCATTGATATGGCGCGGAACTATATCGACAATGATAAAAAAACGAAAAACAAAATCGCCCGAGCCACAGCGATGCAAAGAGAGAGAGAGAGAAAAAAAAAAGGGATAAAAAAAACATTCGATCGTTGAAGAGAAAAACGAAAATCTGTTTCCGATACGCAGTTCGCATTTGGTTTGCATTATAAAATCTGATTGCCACGATTTCTCCGCGCGCTATACCCCAACGAACGATGCGCCGCGACTCGAGATTTTTTTGCGTATCTTCTCGTGCTGCTGGTGCTGCTAATGTTTTACCGAGTCGGCGTACTCGATAAAAAAATTTCATCGGATAAACATTATTTCGTCATTATATCGCGAATAACAATATTATTTCTTTTGAAAATTCAAAATTTTCGTATTTATTAATATTACACGATATTACATCGATGACCGTTCACGCGAAAAAAAAATATATATATCGAAAATATATTTACGATATAATACAATAAATTTTTGTCGAAAAATCGTATTTTATCGATGTATATATGAATTTTTGCAATATTTTTTCATTTTTGCGGAATAGTCTCTCATATCGGAAGAAATAAATAATCGGGTCTCTCGGGTCCGGTCTTCGATAAGCCGTTAACGAGGGCTATTCCTACCTGTATAACGAATGATTTCGGCAATTCCAGGGCTCCGTTTGCCAGAGCTGCAAATTAAAGGCGCGATATCTGCGAACTTCTATCCGAATAGAAATCGTGACGAAAGAGCGCCGAGGTAAGGAAAATTACGAGTCCAAAGAACGCCCGACGACTGCGGTCGTCGAGAAAACAAAGTTCGGCAAAAATTCATAGGGACGAAGTCTTTTCCCACATTGAAGATGCATCGAAAAAACAATGCTTCGAATCCCGAATTCTCGACCCGCGGCGGGTTTTATTCCTTCGCTGGATACGGAGTCTCGCGTGTGCGCGCATGGATATTGAGTTGCTCGGTGCACGAGAATGCACGCTCGCGATTTAACTTTTAAATCTTTATAAAGCGTTACTCGCTGAAACGTGGAAAGCGAAAGGCCGATGAAAAAGGTGGAAAACGGTAGGAGGGCCGGGCGAAAGGCGAGTTTCCAAGCTAAAAGTTTGTCAGATTCTTCGTCGGCTTTTCGCATTGCCTCCCACCGTCGTCGTTGCGTTTGAAAACGACGAACGGGAGAAAAATTCGCGGCGAGCCGACGCGGCGAAAAAGAGAGCGAGAAAACATCAAGAACCGCGAAGGAGAACGGAAGAGAGGAGAGTGCGATAGTCGAAGAACGCAAGCTGGCAACGCTTTATCCCTGTCCACGTTTCTCCTCGGTCTACTCTTGCAATCGAGAGAAAAAAAACTTTTTTATCCTCGCCACGGTACAGAGCTTCTTCACTGGAGGGCTAATGCTATACTAACGGTTGAAAAGGCAAGTTTTTTCTTCTTCTTCTCCCTCTCCGTCCTCGACGGAGGGGTGGTGGTGGGGAGGGGGGGGGGGGAGCAAAAGAAAAAAAAAGAAGTTTCGAATGAATGGAAAACGAATGGATTCCCTTTCAGCTATAAAATATTCGGCTATATTTATATCCCCCGAAGGGAGCGGAAAGATAGCGAAGCACACCAGACAGACGGACAGACAGACAGATCAGTGACGGCAGCTGTGTTTCGCAGCATCAGAGAAACAGAAGAGCGAACTTGCGACAAGTTTTTTTCCCCCTCTCTTCGTCCCTCTCGGTTTCTCGTCTTAACCCATTATTTACAATGATAGCCACAGATTTAGATCCTCGCAATTTATCAGAAATGCGACGGAAAAATCTTCTCCGCCGAAACAGATCGAATTTTTTCTCGAGTTTCGAAGAACCGTGTCGCTGTCGTGTCACAGACGATATTATTACGGCGACAACTGGAATAACTCGTTTTAGTAGTTGACGAACGAATTTATGAGGTAAAAGGGTTTATAGGGTGAATATGGATCATCCCGATTGACAGTGTAAGTATACAAGAGATATTGTATCATTTATCAACTTATGGATCTGAGATGCATACGAAACGTATATATATTATATGGTAGCGAGCGACATACATTCGTATCCGTCGAGACGCGAACTTCTCTTGAAATTATTGGATTCGGAAAACCCGACAAGGTGTACAGACAGAGGCCCCGCGGAATTCGCCGTTGGGAATCAGCGGGAGTGCAGCGACGTACGAAAGCTGCGCGACGTTTAATCGTCGAAACGCCCGGCTTAACCGCAGTTACACTGAGTCCCGAACGTATCAACTTCGTCGTAAGATAGCAAACGAGCGTTGGACAGACTCCGGGACATCCGGGAAATCTTCGAAATGCTTTTTAATCTGTCTTCCAGACTGCTGTGTGACCAACGTCCTCGAAACGTCCAGCAGCCTGGAAAAGCTTCGTTTCATCGACAGTTTCTAAGTACTGCTGCTGTGGATCCTTTTCCCGGGTATATGACACCTCGGCAAGGTACACTTCTCATTCGTATTTTACAGTGTACAGTAGACGATCGGATAAGTTTATGTCTCGAGAATCGCTACGGCGTACAGTAGACGACCAGTTAAGTTTGTGTCTCGAGAATCGCTACGGCGTACAGTAGACGACCAGTTAAGTTTGTGTCTCCAGAATCGCTACGGTGTACAGTAGACGATCGGTTAAGTTTGTGTCTCGAGAATCGCTACGGCGTACAGTAGACGATCGGATAAGTTTATGTCTCGAGAATCGCTACGGCGTACAGTAGACGACCGGTTAAGTTTGTGTCTCGAGAATCGCTACGGTGTACAGTAGACGACCGGTTAAATTTGTGTCTCGAGAATCATTACGGTGTACAGTAGAGGACCGGTTAAATTTTTATCTCGAGAATCGAACAAATCAGCTTTACTTTAGGTTTTACCGGCTGAAATACCAATTGACTTTTTTTTTTTTTTTTCTTTTTTCTTTTCGATGCATCACCGTGCCAAACCCTTATTGCCAAAGGCGTTACGTAAATCAGGTGATAGTGGGATAAAAACGAGAAGTACAGCGAAAGCGAAAGCCTTTTCAAGTATACTATCTCCATGCCTCACGAGCCGCAGCTTCCGCTAGGAGAGGGAGAGGGTCGGCGTGGAGGGAGGGGGGAGGCAGCATGGACGCCATAAACTCTGCTACGGGTTTGCGATCGCGAATGCTCGCAGTGTCCAGTGCATGGAGCACAGAGTGAGCTGAACTGAGAGATACTACAGTTACCTACGTATAGTATAGTGCAATATACTTGACTGTATTCTATAGTATACTATAGTCAACTACTATATACCACCTACCTACCCTTTGCGTACTCTCGCGTATCGAACGGGCTACGGCTCTCAGGGCTTAACGTTCGCTCTTTACGTTCTCATTTCGCCGAAATGGTTACTCGTTTGAACTCACGACCTCATTGTTAAGGACCGCTTTAGCGCGACCGCTTCAGGTCGACCCGGAGCTACGGCAGTGCCGTTGGTGTAGTAACGGTAGGACGGTCAGCGGACCAACCTGAGCGAACCAACACGTCAAGGATCGCGCTAAGCACGGGACGGAAGATCCTCGTCTGCCTCAACGTTGAAAAATAAGAACTTGCACCCCGACTATACCGACCCTGTTACTTCTCGTACTCTCGATATAAACCGTAAGCGCGAAGGCTTCTTTTACCACCCCTACGTAACGACGACTGCGCAATTCCGCTCATCTACCCATTTTACTTTGTGTGACCTTCTGAAGTATTTATCACTGAAATCTCGGACTACAAAAGAAGACGAAGAATGGATATTTGAAACGTATTCAAGCACTGGCCTCGGGGTTTAAGAGCTTTTCAGTCGAACGCATTAAGTGAAAGATGACTTATTAATCACTGAGATAACTGGTGCGATTTAAGACTTACTTTGTCTTTCTTTACTGCAATAAGCCACAGCTGTCGATTATTATTATTCATTTCGAGTATAAAGAAAAAGAGATTCATGAGATAACAGGCAGAAGAATGTGAACAATTGATTATTTAGGTTAACGGACGAGCTGCTCCTTCATCGCACCCTTTTCTGCATAAAGGTTTCTGTACTTTATCTCTTGTACTCCTAACACACTATCTTTTTTCTGAGTTTATAGACCGCGAGGAAAAAGGAGTGTTTAACGAAAATTCTTGAAGTTTCTGCGTTTGTGAATTTTAAGGGAATTTCGGTGGTTAATATTACTGAAATGTATTTGCGTATAAATAAACAGTACGAAATCAAACAATCAAAGAAAATATTTACGAAAAATTGAAAAAAAAAAAAATTTCTAACATTTTATATACGAAGTATTGATTATATATTTAAGTAAATATATTATTGTCGAAAAACGCAGTTATGTTCTATTTTCATATTCCATTTATTTAAAATAACGTTAAAAACAATAAAAAAAAAAACATCGCGTGAAATTGAAATATCGTGAAAAAAATCTGAAAAAATAGTAGTGTAGTCTTGAAGAGTCATTTCCTTGATGGCAGCGTTTACGCAATTTCGCGTTATCGTTATGAGGAAAGAAAACTACCGTACGCGGCCGGTTAAGAGTCTTCCGTTCGCGAGGGGTTAATTGAATTTAGTCAATTGCCCAATATTTATACTATAAAAAAAGCTGAAATGATTTTATAGAGATGAAAAAGACGACCTCCTGTGAACCTCGACGCCATTTTGCGTCCCACAAGACATCAACGATCTACGGTAACCAAAATGGCGCGCAGTTTCTAATGTATCTCCGCTACGACTCCGCAACGGCAGTAAAACTGCATCAGTATGGCGGCTCTTCTATTTTCCCCTACAATCGATATTTTAAGTAGTCCAAAGGATTCGAAAGTGCGAACTATGTTTTCGTGATAAATGAAAGCGCAATTGGTTCATACATTACTGAGTTATGACATCGCGCGGAAATCCGAAGTAACCGACAAACGGGGGAACGGAACTCAGGACATTCATTTAAAAGATAGGAAAAATGTTTTGTAAGGCAATTTAAATAAACGCTTTATTCGAAAGACTGACTTCATGAAAATACCTCGGCGTATTTTCCCTGAATACAGATTCGTGTTCGTTACCCTAAAATTGTTAGATACACTAAAACTTCGATTAACCAAAGCGATTTAACGGAACAGCGGATTAACTGTACCAAAATGTATTTACCTCTGTCTTCCGGGATCAGCAAGTACGCTGATAAGAATTTTACGTTTATTCGACCGATAAAATTATCGAAAATCGATTTAAATCCTAATAATCGATGTTTTACTGTACAGTTTGTTTCCGATTGCATCTTTATGGCGTTCGTTGCAAAAATTAAAAAAAAAAACACAACTCAACATTTCAATAGACGTCAATAGACAAGAGAATAGGATAATCGGTACACCAGTACGATTGTAATGCAAAAGCTACATCTTCAGAACGAGAAACGTATCTCGTACTGAAACTTATTAACATCGTTAAAATCGAGACATTGTTCAATACTTACGCCGGCGATGCCTCCTCGAGACTGTAATACTGTTTTGTAGTTGAAAATATAGTATATAATATATCATATTTAGTATCCTATGCCGGAAGTACATAGGTGAAAGCTGTACAGAGACGGAAGTGGGTACGCTGAACAGCTCCACCAGAGTCAGAGTTTTCGTGAGCTTCAGCTTCGGCAACAACTGGCACACTTCACTTACGTATTACCACGTATGTTCATACCTACCTAACCGGGGGTCGGTAGTTGAGTGAACGAGAGCTTTGTACAGGAACACCGCTGGTTTTGTGCGAAAGCTTTAGATTTACAAATGGAAATACGGGAAAGTTGTTAGCCTCTACTAGCGGTTGCTTCGACTAGTAAAGGCCGAGTTGAAAGCCCGAAAAGGGCCTTCCCGATACCGCCCGCCCAGCACTTAACAGCTTTTACGAGTGGGCGTTCGTTTCATGAAATAGTAATTATTTTCATTCAGAATGTACTCAGCGAACCAGATTGACTCGTCGACAGCGTAAAAGCCTCTTCCTTCCATTCGCAAAAGATTTCGCATTCTCGACGTTCCACTCGTTTATTAAATATTAAACTGTTTCATCTTGTTATGCTATTGCGTTTTATCGAGAAACCGTTTTGCCACGTTTCTTCGTGTGATTTCAAGGATTCCCAACACGGGGACCAAATGCCGATCATTTAGAAACGAGACATTTGACTCTCTTAAGACGCGATCTTTTTTTGGCGGCGTAAAAATCTAAAAAAATTCTTTCATGCCGGAGAATGTTTGAAGAATTTATCTGGCGGTTGAAAAAAGCATTTTTTCAACCGGTTTGCTCGGAAAATAGATTTAGGTGTTTCCACTTCCGATTTTTTCCAAATTTTGTGTCGACCGAAAGAAGACCATACTTTAGCGAACTTCGCTATAATTTAGCTGATTCGACCCCTTTTAAGGCTTTTATCATTCAAGAAATGTGTGATAAAAGCCACGTGTGTCATATTCGCCGGGAAGGACCGTTAGCTGCGCTACCGATAGAAACTTTATCGCTGACGTTGCCGGAAGGGAGCGTTACTTTCAGCCTCACGGTATCTGTCGCGTCTCGTCACAAAAAAATAACAAAAAAACCAACTATAGAGCCATGCAGAGTAGTCAGAAGTGGCACTCAACAAGTTGGTGGACCCGGTTGACGTAGGTATTTACGAAGGCGAACTGTAAGAGGTCCAAAGCGGGCGGAAGTCGACGAGCTCCGCGTGATACTTTATCAAGACTGCAGTGGTTATTTCCGGAAAAAGTGTCGACATTATTTTGTTACGCGTCGATATTTTACGTCGGAAGGGAAAGTCCCTCTTATATCTATGTATAAAGCTCGCGGGCCGAGCCTCACGGCATGACATCTGCACCGGCAGGCGAACTCGAGTTCCTTTTCCGGCGTGAAAAGATCGCGGTGTATACCTTCGGACAGCAACCGACACCGAGTTTTGATTTTATTTTCTCCGCCCGACACGGCATGACTGCCGAACCGGAGATTGCAACTGGTAACGCTCTTGGCATCAAATATATATACGAGAGATCGCAAAACGAAATGAGGGAAAGTGAGAAAATATTTAGCTCACGAAACGAGACGATACGGAACGTATAAAAACGTGAAAACGACGAAGTTACACGCGATACCTAAAAAAAAAAAAAAAAAAAAAAAATATCGACATGATGAAATCATCCGCCGGCGGACACATGAGAGCGCATGACTTGTTGTACACACATCTATGAAAGGCATATGCTACGTGAATAAAAAAAATACTTTTACGACATTTTTTAAATTTCCCACAGAAAAATAATGTAACGAAAAAATGGTTAAAAAAAAGAGTGAAATTACAAATAATAATAATTATTATTATTCATATATAACGTGTAAAAATAATTTCTAAATTTTCGGTTTTCGTTTGACACGAATATACCGTAAGATCTTTAATAAAATCGATGCACCATGATGCGTCTAATGCCGTATTTACTAATTGATGTTCCACAAGTAAAAGGAAAAGTCTGAGAATTGTCCGAATTCAAATGCAATAATGAATTGGGGAGGTTAAGCGTACAGCGAAGATGCAACTATTTATACCGGAGATCCCGAAGCGCAGTATTCAGATACACCACAAGGAAACTCCTGTTATTTCTCTATTCTTCCGTCTCTGGTTTGCTTTGCGTTTCTTTTTTCGTTCTTTTTTTTTTTTTTTTATTCTTTTCACCCTCCGCCAGCTTCGGGACACCCATCAACGCGATAATCCGTGTGGCTTAACTATCGGCGAGTAGCGAGCAGCTTCCTTTCCCTGCATGACGCTCTTCACAGACGGAGGAAACTATCGGGATCGATGCGAATTAAAAACAAGCTTCGTCGCTTGGGCTAATCCCCGAGAGGACTCCATGTTTGGCTTTCCGTACAGTCGTCTTCTTTTGTTTTTTCCTCGACTTCTCAATAGAATGTCTCGCCAACTTTTCCCGTACGCTACTGCAATGCTTTTATTTTCATCTTTTCACGATTACCCCAATTATTCGATTAAAAAATTTATAAAAAATATATTAGAGATATTAGGAATGCTAATAATATAATATTGTTACATTTTTTATTTATAATTTTATTATATTTTTAATCAAAGAAATAGAAATAATTTAAAAAAACGTATTATAAACCAATTAGAAATTTATGAAATTCGGGGTTTTCATGTAATTAATGTATTAAATCATTAATTCGATATATATTTGGGGACATATATTTGAATACAGAAATGTATTCAAAATTATATTATATACTTTAAAAAACAATAATTTCTTAAAAATTCGAATTTTTTTTATTTAATAAATTTGATGCAATTTAAATGATATCTATAATATAATAATTTCGTGGAAAATGGAAATATTATGGATATATATTTTTTTCACGTGGGGAATCCCAATGGTATATAATTACGAACATTTTTGTGATCCAACTGATGATATGCAATTTCAATGCAATAATCCGAATAGTTAAAATAAATGAGCGATTAATGGTAACCAGAAATCACATTCCCCAGTGTATTCGATTGATCAGTTTGGCGATTTACCAGAATTCCTATCACCGCAACCCTCCCGTGGAAAACATAACCGACAATTCAGTTTCTATGAATTGATAGTAAAATTATTTTCTCTTTGATAATCGTTTCGTTATATTTGTAAATTCTGATAAAAACTCCTCCCCCCTCTCATGGAAATCGGTTGCAGGGGCAGTTCGCCTTCATCATAACCAAATGGCTTTTACAGCTTTTATGCATCATTCCCGGAAGCTTCTCATCCCCGCTGCCATATAGGGGTGCAATGTAAAAGTCGATTTTCCGATAAGTATACCAACGAGAATCTCGGATTTTCGCGAAAAGCTCGGCAAACTGTATATCTGTGATGTACATCATTGCACTCGTTTGCGTAGACTGGAATAGGACTTTCTGTCGGTACTCTTTCCGTTTCCGCGCCGCGTTCGATTAATACGAATTCCATGAAAAACGGGAATTGTCGCTAATTCCATACGACCCTTACGTGGTATTTTCCGATCGCATTATATCTATTAGGCTTCCATTTCCACCGAACAAACGATAAAAATGAGTCGATGAAAAAATGTAACACGACGACGATAATCAGCGATTCTCGTTAACCGTAAAATATTTCATAAATCAGTATCTTCGCGAGTAATACGCGTCGGTGATATACTCGTAGCTACTCGTTATAGTACTTGATACGAGACTCTGTCGGTGCTTCGTCGTTCGTCGGCACTACGTCGGTCGGATAGCGCGCCGAGTCCTCCTGATTAACAACTCGAGAGGACTCCTCTGGAATATCGTGTGCCTCTCGTCTCTTGCGTTAATAGCTACAGCATCGTCATCGTCGTTGGAAACTCTCGCGCGACGAACTCATGAATACCGTGAGTGAGAGCCAAAGCAACGAAAGAGACCGGGGGGGGGGGGGGGAGGGAGGGGGTTGAGACTGAAACGTCGCCGGAATGACGTCGGATCCGTCCGGGATTTTCAACGAGACGACACTCGCGTGCTCTCTCGTAATTAATTATTTATTCCGGTCGAAAACTTTGACGAAAATTTCTGCGCTTAATTCCGCGTGATACTAATGAAAAGTTGGAAAGGTTTTCAACGTCGGAGGGGTGAGAGAGGGAGGAAGAGAAGTGTATATATACTTTGTAACGGGACTGAGGAAGAGGCAAAAGTAATAATGCGGGAGAACGACAGGACGAGAGTACGAGAGACTGAGATGGAAGGAGTAGAGAGTGATGGAGGAAGTGAAGGAAGAGGATGAAACAATGTAACCGTAATAACATGCAGAGAGTTTAGTCAAATAACATAGAATTCTGCTGCTCCGTTTCCTGAACAATATTAACCATAATATTCGCAAACACGAGAGAGCGCCGCCGCTGCAGTCCCGTTGTGAAATTCCGCTTCCGCGTACAAAAATGAAAATTACTATTGAGTTTGCGAATCGTTTTTCATCGATCGGAAAATATGTTTTGTGAGATAATAGGTATCGCGCAATTATTAAATACTCGTTGAGGATACCGCGAGCACTTAAAACAACATTTTTATTCGTTACTTCAATACCGATAAATCGAATGGGAAACGCGAAAGTTTGAAAATAATGAGAATTTTCTGTACGCGTCAACATCAGCCGTTTTCTTTTCGTCGAGAAATCTGTTTTCCGGAAATTCTCTAATTCGAGTTTATAATTTTATGATCGATTCATCGTATAACGAGAAACTCGAAGTATCAAGCGCCGTTGCCGGATGTTCGATTTTTCTAAAATATTTTTCCGACAAAACGAAATTTGATCCGATTATAGAGAAATAAACGTTTTAACATTCAATTAGAGAAAAAAAAATTAATTATATTTCATTAATTTCATTCATATAATTAATTTCCTAAAAATATGACAAACATCAAAAAAGTCAACTATTCAAAAATATGTATTTAAAGTTCGTAAAAAAAAAAAAAAAAAAAAAAAAAACCGGAAATTTACTTCTGAGAGGCTGAACACCCGGAAGTGTAGGAAGACGCGCCGGAAATAAAATTAGTGTAACGAAGGGATTTACGAAAATAAGATTAATGTTAAGGTAAATGATGACAATCGCGAAGAGATAAGAAAATGATGAAGGTACATAGAAATATAGAAGGTGTAACGATAATAGGGTGAGGCGCCCTGTGCTCTTAATCGAAGCAGATCCGGCTTTTAATTTGTATCAGCCTCAGGCTAAAATGGGGTCTCTCAGTCGTGCTGCTGCTGCTGCTGCTACCGGGGGATGTATAGCAAGAGCGTCTTTTCTGTTCTTCCGTCTCGACACTTATTTTTCCGCCTATCTCCCTCGTTTCCACTCTCTTTCGCTCTCGAGGTACGTCGTAGCTCTCCGCCACTTTCCCCCATCTACCCTGAGCTCCTTCACATTTTTCTTCGTCGTTGTAGCTTCGTGGGATGTTCATCTTCAACCTCCTCTTTCTCCCTTTCCCTGCTTTATCCCTCTCGCTTGCCGCCGTTAAAAGTTTCCGCGTTCGTACTCTCATTTCTGTTGCTTCTAAAACTGCTGTAGCACGACAGGGTCGGCTGCCAAACACCATTCGCATCCCCTATTTCCCATTATTGAAACAATATATGTTACACAGTCCTGAAATTCTTGCTACGCTGCATCAAGATAAAAACTAATCCTACAAAGATTCCGCGATCTTTCGAAGTACCAAACATGCAAACACAAAGTATGGGATAAAAAATGGTTTCGTAAACCCAAAGTTTCCCATTTAACGAAGAAAAACAATTGATGTATCGATTAAAAGAATTCTGAGAGTCTGTTATCAACATCAACGCTTCGCGCGGCTCTTAGATATCACTGCTTTCTGCTCGATGTTATCATGAGGACGTTATCGATCGTTGGATTTGAGTTGCAGGTCTCGTCGATAAAAATGCTCAGCCATAAGTCCGAACACAATAAAGAAAATGCAATAACGTGTCCCTTCGTGGAGAAGGACACACACCGTCTAAAATATTCATACCGGAACGGTTCAATTTCCTGAAGGCTGAGTTGATCCTCGAAAATACGGATACTCGTTGAGTTATGAAACAGTTCACCGGCGCACAGATATACGTCCATGTAGATGTCAGTATCGTGCTTTTCCCAGCGTTGTGTACAACCCGAAGCCTAACCGCCCGGTATATGACGTGACGTTTGCATGCCGTGGCAAAATCGTTTACGCTCTCTGTGTCCAGGCGCTACGCGTATATACGGATAATAGGCACTCAGTCCGGTAACTACACACGCGCATGAATCACAATATGCGTTCGTACATAATAGGCGAAAAAAAAAAAAAAAAAAAAATCATCCACAAAAGCACGAAAAAATCTCTCTCTCTTTCGAAAATTGTTCAACGAAACGCGGCATTTACCGACCATTCTCTCGCGCAGTGAAAAAGAAAAAAAAAATACAACACGTCCGTTCAATGCCCGCGCTGCAGTTGAACAAATTTCATCGATTTTCTAGAAAAAGCATCGCCATAAAAAAAAAAGAAATAAAAAAAAAAATTCGAAAAACAACGAAACAAAGAAGTTTCGTATAACAATATATTATACGGATATTCCCTACCGGTTTTCACAAAAATGCTTCCTCCGCAGGATGGGTGAGAAAAAAAGAAAATAAACTCGTTAAATTAACATTCGAATGATGCCACATTGAATATTTTTTTAACGACCGCCCTCGTCCTTCCCTAAACGCCCGTACGATTTGGTGCCTCTTTTAACCCCGAAAATATCAGTTGTCCATGTTTAGCCGGTGGATACAATGAATTATGGAAAGTGTTACGAGGTTCGGAAACCGTTAAGGTTGATGGTTCATCGTAGGATATATATTTGTAGCCGGTATACATATGACGCCTTGTGTGTAGGTGTATATTCCTTTATCGTGTCGGCTACGGCATCGGAGAGCCCTGAATATCTCGGTAAAGGAATGGTTTCTGCTTCGGAAAAGCGGTTATCGCTAAGGGGGGCGCCCGCGAGTACCAAACGGTACCAAATACTGTATCGATACATTTCCCTATAGGTAAAATCTACAAATACGAACATCCATGGTATATCCTCACAGCGTGAATTTCGCCGTCCCTATCAAATCTATACAGTACATGTAGGCAGGTGAAACTTGGGCGTAAGCGGCTTCAGTGGAATACGGATAGACACCCTTCCCTCCCTCTCTCCGCGGCCCTCTTTCCTCCTCCACATCTATATATTCAGTTGAGGATAGTGTAGTATGCACACAGAGGCATAGACATCGATGCATGCAAAGCTGTAGCACAGCCACGAACGTTGGGCGCTACGTGCTCATAGATATGCAAATGTCTACATACCCGCGCGCCATACCCACCTTTCCCTCTCGTCGCCGCGGAGTAGTAATGCCCGGCGCTAGTCTGCCCGCGTCTCGGGAAGCACCACCACCATCACCCCTTTCGGTCCCTCTCTCCTCCTACCCCCCCTTCAGCGAAGATTGCAAATATTTGTTGCATTATGGCCGCTATAAATTCTGAAAATCAATAGCGGCCTGCCTGGCCTCGCTGGCCTCGCTGGCCCATTCTGTTCCGGTCGAACGAGACCAACACGGGGCTTATACCAGCCAGCATCTCATCCAACGCTACTCCACCACCACCACGCCTATTGTCCATTTTGCTACTAGAAACCGTTTCTCACTTCCTTGCTTACCCTCGTCTTTTCCACCCCCTGGATTTACGAATTTCACTGTCCAACTGTGTACACAGAGCTCCTCGCGGAGTAGACCAATACACCCCCTTTCCTCGAGTTCCAAGCCGGTATTGGACAACGCAAGCGATGCCGGCATCACACAACGACAAATGCCTTATCTCGATTGCGCAGAGATAACAATTGTAATGCAGCAGTAAGTCTTGGAATGAGAAATGTTTACTGTGCGGGTGTAATATGAATCGTTTCTGGCAATAACGATCTGTTGGATTGAAAACCATAGTTTAATGCGCTGAGCATGGGCTTAGGAAAAATTTTCGCTGATATTCATCGATATAGCTTAAGGCTTCGGATGTGATGTGGGGGCGTAATGTATTCAAACCCTCACCCCTTATAATGCTAGTTTCACCCCGTGAAAGCCTCCAGTTAGCTTACTTTTCAATTTTATCAATTTTTCATCTTATTAACGCGGGCAAACACCTGCCTCCTTAGAGGTATTCTATTTTTACGCAACGCGTCGACACTGATAGAGCCCCCGTGGTCTCTCTACGATACTCATCCCTCGAACATCTCTCAGTCACTTCCACTTGGCTCGATGCTTACCCCTCCACCCCGCAACTCCACTCACACCTCAACCGATGCTTCGGTAATTCTAGAATGCCGCTGAAACCATCCAACAATGCCGGCGTAATGCGAACGTCAACTACTTGATTGCGTATTGTTGTTTGCATTGTACTATCAGCAGAGGCCGTCCGTCGTGCCACCCACCCACTTTCATAGAACATTGCTCCCTCTTTCGGGCGTGCAAAATCCCCTTGTCCGCTTATACCCGACACACCATCGACCCGTCTCTACCGCACTATCAGTATTCGAACTTTTGTTGGGTCTCGTGGTTCGTTGTACAGCGTGTACAGCTTTTGCTACAATATGTATCAACGAAATATGATTTGCTACCAAACATTTACTATGGAGTGGAGCTATGAAGAAAATCAAGAATTTTCATCCCTTAATGATCATTTTGCGAAAATTGAAATTCAAAGAGATTCGAAGAGAATTTCGAATACTTCTCGAAGTTATAAAAATCTGAAAAAAATCGGGCATACGGAAGGCACTGATAAGGTCATTTTCGCATAACAATAATACCAAAATATTATAAACAAATTGATGAAAAAAAATAAAATTGATAAATTTTCTCACACGCATTATACGTACGATGGAAAATGAAGATACAAACGAATTTTTTATATAAATTCTTTACGAGTTAAAATACTGCAATAAATCCCGGTTCTCTCTTAGCAATTTCCCGTATCACGTGCTGCCACAGCCATCCATCGGCTTCGCAATATCCCTCCTATAATAACCTCGCTACGCAGAGATTGCACGGAACCTCCCGGTTTCCGTCGTCGGAGAATAGTCAAAGAGCACCGGGTTCACCGTTGTCTGCTTATAATGAATTGCATTGTCATTAAAAAGTACAAGTGCCTGATGCACACAGAGTGGGAGACATTGCTTCATAGTGGAAAAAAAGAGAATTCAGATAGACAGACGAGGAATGAAGCCAAACGCGCTTTGCAAATACATCACGTCGTCGTCCAATTAATTGCGTTATGATACCTTCGAGAGCGTAACTTTGTAGTCTGCTCGCTCGGCATAATGCGGAGGATTCTTATACCCTTATGACTTCGCTCTCTCGTTCTTTTATTCTCATACCTTCCACTTCATACCCTCCCGTTCGCTCACTATACCCTCTATTTCCTAGTTTGCTACTTCCTCTTCTACCGATACCTCGTCCACCAGGAAAAGAACTTTGATTTGATTATTTTTTTCGGTATATCTCAGTCACGGATCGAACGCATGAGGCCGGGAAATTAAAAAAAAACCGACAGCAGAGACACCTGACGGAGAGACACTCCTCTGCGTACTCAGTGGATCTTCTTTTGTCGCTTCTACGTCTTCATTGCGTGTACCGGAGAAGATTGGCACGGCACTTCAGGGATTAAGCTACGAGACCGACGACGATGACGACAACGAGGAAGAACCGGATATCTTCAGACATCAAAGAAAAAAGATCGAGTCGTATGGCTCCTGCGTTGGCGCAACGTCTGGCAATTGGATGCAATACACGAGAGGACGACAGAGTTCTAACGTCGTCCGGAAGAGGAAAAGATGGGTCAATTCTAGCGAAAGTTACCACCCCGACCTTCACGTAACTACTTTTTTTGGTTCATTGTAAAAATAGCTATTTATGAAGTTAAAAATCCGTAAAAATCGCAATCTTCCGAGTCTCGGAATAATTAGAAAATCAGCAACCCTTTACGAATGACAAAATAGGCAGTCATCCGGACTTTTTTAATATCCGCAACACGTCCTAAAGTCGTACGTAAACATTGGTTATTGTCAAGTTGTAGTCAAATACCGTGTTTAATCGATTTTTCGCCATTGATTTAGTTCGGTTTGCGTTGCACTAACGCCGCTATCCATTGTCTAACGCGTTGGGTATATAGATATAACTTAGAATATGTTTGGTATTTAGACCAAAAGGGACGAGTAAATCGTATGTGCGTTCATGCGGATATACCGGGTAGTTTTTCATTTGGAATGTGTACGATGTAACACGGTCGGGAGTGACAGCTGCGAAGTATTGTCGTGAGTGGAACAAGGAAGATAGCCAACGAGGGATTAGCGTTACAGTGGAACAGCGAATGAACAGAGCCGCGACCGGGCGGAGCTGCATGTGCACAACGGCGGTGTGTACTTTATGAAAAACGAAAACGAAAAAAAAAAAAAAAAAAAAAAACATCGACGTAGAAGAGAAAGAGCGCCGAACCCGAGTCGACAATGCAAATCCGATATCGTTTTCCAGCACGTATCGACATTTAGTACTTTCTGCGCTTTTTGCCTCTGTATACCTCTCTCGCGTTTCGACAAAGTTTTGGCCGTATAGCGTCGCGTATGTCTATAGGTACACCGTGTGTCGAGAACGACCTCGCCGAGCGATGCATCTTCCCCACTGCAATGCAATATTTATCATTCCAGGTAAACTGGATAGTCCTGTACCGGAGGGAGTTGGCTTCATCGAAGCATAGAGGAGGTTTCGTTTTCTATTATTCTCCATTTTGCCCATACATCGATTCTCGGGGTCTCCTCGTTAAAAAAAAAAAAAAAAAAAAAAAAAAAAAAAGTAAAAGTAAACTAGTCGCTTGTCGGCAATGCAGCGAATGGGGGAACAAAACGGAAATGAAAATAATAGTAAAACGAAGTTGAAGTCGTCAATGGAAGATTAAAAAAACCCTCTGTGATTATCCGCATTATGGTGTCATTATTTATATCAAATTTTCAGTTCGATGAAAATCGACTTGAAAAGTAAAGCAAACTGCAAAGAAATTGTCACCAACATTTATAACGAAGAATAAAACTTAACGGAAAAACCATAAAGTGGGGTTAGTCATGCGTTGATCCAATTGCGTATCGATGCAGATACCGTGAGACAAAAAAAACAATCCTAACTGCGCCAAGAAAAGCCGTTCGGCGACTATCAACGAGTTGCCAACGAGTCCCGACTTTCCCGGACTTTCTTGCGTGCAAACAGGGGGTTGTAATCAATGCGTAAAACAGGGAAAAGATGAAAAAAAAGAGCTCCGAAATCATCGGAACTAATGTAGGTTCCGCTTTCGCGATATCGCGCGCCGTCCAAATTCGTCGAGTGTTAAGTCACGAGAGGGTGGATGAGAAGGTGGATGAGAAGGTGTGTGAACTGCGATGTAGACGCCGAGGTACCAAAGTTTCTGATTTAAGGCGTGACCGTGGAGAAGGTAAGCCAGAGTAAGAGAGAAAGTCAAGAGAGAGGAAAGCTTAGTCGTCCCCGGAAGACGAAATCGTCGGGGCGCAGATATTTAAGTTAAAGTTGTCACCGGAGTTGTCTATAACCTTTAGGGTAGGTGAACTGGACGATGAGAGCAAAGAAGAGGTGGGAGAAGGACGACGACGACGACGGAAGCTCCGACAATAGTGGAAGTGTGGTAAAGCAGGAGGAGGACAGAGACCAGCAAGAGAACTGCAGCAGGCGATGGGGGAAGAGACTGACTTTTGCACGGGGTCGCAGGACTGGTGGCTATGAGTTTGCAGGACAAAGGAAACTTGCCTCGTACGTTAGGTAGCAGACGTGCCATGACACATGCACAGAAATACACACGAAAGCTGCTGCTGCTGCTGCTAGAAGTGGCTTCGTCTCAACGGGTGCAAACTCTCAGAAAGCTCGTCCGCTTCCTGCATGTATTCGGGGTGTCGCAGTAGGGATGCGCATAGGCTAAATGGCACAGTCGTTGGATGTCCGAAGTCGTCTAATCACTGATACCTACTTCTGTACCTTGATATCCAATGTGTTTCAACAAGACCAATCATCATTAAGGCAATTGCCGTTATTGATAGATGGACAACACCCAATCGGTTGTTCTACGTTGGCTCATCATGCGGAAGCCATATATGCAGATATGGAAGAGTCTTCTGCCAGGAAATGATCGGTCTTTCCAAGACGGACACGCGATTACGCAGATCGGACGTATTATGATGTATATGCGTTGCGGATGTATGTAAATTCTCCTTTCATCTTTGTTTGCTTACGATACATTCATGCGGAGTAAGAAAGACAGAACTAAGGTACGATTTGGGATTCGTGGCGAATGCCACAGAAACTACCCTAACACACAAGGCTATGCGGACTAGCGAGCCGCGCCACCGGGATTTCATTGTCTGCAAATATTAATCGCCGCCTCAAGTTCGGAGAAGGGGCTTGGCGTCGCTTTTCGGTTACCCGCCGGTGCGCCCCCATGTAGAGGACGCCGCGGCCTGAGTGAGAATCTTGATGCAGAGACAAACCGCACACCGGTACCATATTCCTTATAACCTCGTAGCTCTTCTCTATTTTCTCATTCTACCATTCTCCGTTGCGCGTTCAAGCTTCGCTGATATTAGAATACTTTGAGGTGTATGGCCGCCCCCCCCCCCCCCCCCCCGAGCTGCTTCCCAAAGCTGCACATCTCAGAATCCGCTCGGTCTTCGCTCGGCGAGTCTTGGTCGTCTATCTGAGATTCTATTCTCCGTTTCTCTTCCGCTACGTTCATCTGTATACGTATATTCGCGAACGAGCCGGATGTTCTAAAATTGTCTCGAACTTCCCGGTTCCTACACCAATGTCGCTGCTACCATTGCCTACCACGTTCCCCAGACATATCGGACGAGAAATACTTATACCCCCCCCAACCCTGTCACTGGTATCTCGATGAAGGAGGTCCCCTTCCGTATAACGTCGCAATAAAAAGGTGCGCACTTATGTGCACTGGAATACCAAGAATGCATATTTTTACGCTCAACTGCACCCGCTTTTGTGACTACTCTGCTGTTGTACTCTTTATGGAGAAATTCCGGATCCGGCAAAAAAGTTAGCTGCCTATAGGCATATGTCCTCAACACTGAACATACACGGAAAAGCATGCATTGCACACCTAAATGCACAAAATGGTGATTGCAAAGTACGCGCATATTGAGTTGATGGAAGACATATTTCATTCTCACTATCCAACTATCGCAAAGAATCCAACGTCTGACTAAGCATGCCTGAGGGATGTATTAATGAATGGACTTGAAGAAAAGGGAACTCCGCGCTTCTACAGCTGCAATAATTTTTGTAAATACATACTGCGGTAACCCTTGAGATTTGAGTAACGTACATTATGTATAACATACATTTGAGTAGTGAAAAGTTCTTAATAGTGTCATCAAGTTTGAAGACATCCATTCTGAATATCTGCATAAGAATGACGTAAACTTTTCGCATCTGATGCGAAGTTTACGGATAAGTAGTAACAGCCCGAGAAGGACAGACCAAATATAGAGTTGATACCCTTTGGATACATTCAAGCGATAACGAGGTCTACTTACCGTAGTCGTTTCGCCAGTCGAATCGTCGCCCGAGACAATTGTTGGTTGTTGCTGGTATGCAGAACGACGCTACATCGCGGAACTTGGAATATGACTATATCCTTCGGAGCCCCTCGCGATTTCAGCCCCTCGTCGCTGCTATATCTGCAATACGTGTACAATGAGCTGTTGTTCTACCGTTCGCTTGCTGGTGTGATCGCGCGCGTTACCGCCAAGTCGAGATATCAATCCTAAACAACTTCATTCGACGCCCCAGCGAGCACTGATAATAATAAGCCATTACGCGCACGTTTCACGTGTTATACATAGAGGGAGGGTGGGGAGGGGCAGGGATAGTTGTAGTGTATAGCGCAGATGGATGTTAACACGCCAAGAGCTTGCCGCACTCAAACGAGAGTGCGAGGAATGAAAATTCCACTCTCCACGGCAATAATAATAACAGGCACCTCTGCAGGTCTAACCAGCGCACGTATAGGTACATTACGTACGTATACAGTTGTTATTAAAGGGTCCGCTTCGTTGCATATTCCTACCTTTCTACCCTTTCCCCCTGACGTGCGCTATTTCCGAGGCGTTTCGTGCGAAAGTGTGATTCGCAACGAGAACTCGCATTATAAGCAGGTGCAGCAATATTCGCTATTTCGCTCGGTCAACGATTACCAACGGCTGTGCTATAAGCTACAACAGTGAAGAGTGCAAAGCTTTGCACGTAGGATGCGCATACATCCTTTGTACCTCACCCCACCCCTCTTCATTCTTACTATTCGTCTTTTATCAATAGTGAGAGATAATTAAATAGTACATGTCGATGAACTAATGCTAAAGGGGCGTAAACGCTATACCTAGCGCTTGTTTACTTGGAAAGTACTGTAGCGCTGTACTGTATTGCAATTATTAGGACATGTCGAAGAAATTATTGACGTAATTTAACAAAAATTGAAGACACGAGTTATATTTGCTTCTTCTTGGTTTCCTTAAGTAGCATGAATATAATATTGAGACATATGCCATTTTCTGTTTTTAGTTGATACAGTAGGGGATTACATATTTCCAACTCAGATAATTCCAACCATCAGGAAAGTTGAAGAAAATACCATCGAGTAAGTTGAATTCCGACCCTTCGCCGGGTCTGTCTACCTGCTCGGCGAGGCAACGGCGCGCTCCTTCCCTTTTCATACCGACCAATAGAATCGTTGCTGCAATTTGTGTGACAGAGAGGGAACGCGGCGGAAACGGACATTTTTCTGGCGGAAGGGACAGTGGGCAGGTACTCCAGCAGGTATTAGGATATTCAACTTATCTGATGGTGTCTAATTGGCGGGTTTCCCGAATCTTCAACTTATCTGATCGCCTACTGTATATTAATCTCTCGCCCTTCCCTTACGATGTCAGTTCTCATCTTCGGATATTAATACGGTTAACTATATATGATATCTTATATGAATCGAATGGCCGACTTCGATGCCAATCGAAAAAGTAGTACCATTTTGAGTCGAGCAATGCGGCCAAAAGCATTTGGAACAATTCGATTCGAAACGTCTACTCTCTATTTCTTCTCGCTATCGTGTATCGATATCTAAAACGTTTCGCGAAACGATCATAGAAAATCGTTTCGCCAACGAAAAATATCTGCCGTCGCATATCGCAATACGATAACGAAAAGTGTATTTCGTCCAAAAATGGCCATTTAATAGTTGTTTCATTCGCTCGACTATGGGATTCAATTCCGGCAATTCAATGGGAACACATTGGAGAAGTGATCCAATAGTATTCATAAAGTTCGTCAATTAGTACCGATTATGATGCCACTGATAAATGTTAAGGTGCATCTGTAACGAAATGTTTCTCTGTTTTCGTAACCCGGTTAACAGAACAACACTTTCAATCACTATTACGTCATACATTTACAAAAATGATGAATTGGAACAATTAATTGTTAGTTGCGGGAACTGTTTTTAAAAAGAAAACACCGCCCCCCCTCAACTTTTACTCTCGCAACGATTTGCTCATTCATGCAATGGTTTATTTTAATTTTTCGATATACAGGAATATCGAAAAATACCACGAACCCATCAAGCCATCAATACATTATCAATGCGTCCATCACGAAACGATAATTTCTTGTGCATAAACGATAGTACACCATGGAGTAAAATAAATTATTATTCCGTCAGAACTCTCGGAATTGAATATTCGCGCACATGCGGATTCAACATTTTTCCGCATCGCGGTACAAACAAATCCCTCGTCAATATTCGCGCAGAGTTTTTCCCTCGATTTACAAAATTATCCGCGATTTTCTCACTGAGAGAGAAATTGAATATTTCGTTTGTATAGAAAAAATTTCTGAAAAAAAAAAAAGAAAAAAAAAAAAAAAACACAGAAGTGAAATAAAAATGTGAAACGTTGAAAAAACTGATGTATAATTCAAGGAGAGTAGGCGCGAGGTGAAAGTGGATCGCCGGTTTGTCTGCCTCGTGGCGAGTGTAATAATCGTTTACATAAATGCACGGACGCTGGGGATGTGGGCGTAAGTGAGGGCAGTTTAGAGACCGGCAGAGAAAGCTCTTGCCAGGGCCCGGTGTCATGCATGGATCTCCTTTCGGTACTATAATATAATGTTGTACGTGGTACGAAAAAAGAATTCACGCACAGGGCGTTACGGATCATAAAGGAGAATCTCCTATTTGGGGAAAAAAAATATGCAGCTGCAGAAGTCTATATTTCTCTATTTATGGATAACAAAGAATTATTATCATTTTTCCATGAATTGTCCGCGAAAAAAAAAATTCTTTCCAATGACCCGCTTTTTAGACACTCAAAAAGTGCCTTTTAAAATGGTACTCTCTGTCTATGTGCCTAAAAAACATGTGGTACAATGATAAACTTTCTTTACTTTGTACTCTTACAGTTGTACTTTTTTCGATTGTTTTCACCGTTCAATATAAAAATAACCCCCAAAAAACTGCATGTCTTCAGACAATTTGAAAATTATACATTTTGGATGTTCAATTTTATTTTCCTTTTTATATTGATGCGACTACTAACCTCAGCCATGTTTAACCTGATCTTCCTGATCTTCATTTGCACAAACATCCAAAATAACCGATTAGATTTCATCTCAATTTAATGTTTATCAACGCTAAATATTTATTCTTATTTATTGTCAAAAACAGGAAAAAGCTTCAATTTTTATGTGAATGAATACACACCTACACTTTCGATGGTCTAAATTTAGTCATTTCCTAACCAATGCATTAGTCTAAAGATCTTCAACAACCGTTTCTATTGTACTCCTCCAACCCCACTTTCTCCTTCGTCTTCTTATGCTCTGACTCTCGCTGATCTCTCGAAGCTTTGCCTTCATACTTGAGTCGAAATTAATGTAGTCTGAGTACACAAGGAAAGCAGTCGAGCATTTAGTCGGGAATTCGACGTGCTCCGAGTTTCCTGCAACGAGACGCGAAACGAGATGACGGTGCATTTGAGGTACCCGTGTATATAGCATTAGTGTAGGCGTACGTTTATACAGGTACCAGTGACGCGATACTGCTTCAATAGATGTGCGCTCGATTGTGGCAGACGACGCTACTGTGATGTTGTATCGAGACAGTGGTACATTGAATTGACTGCAGTAAGAGGCAGAAGCAGTCGTTGAGACTAGCAGTCGTTGAACTTCGATGGCAAAGGAACTACTCGAAAGTACAGTAGAGTTTGTTACATTACCTTCTATGTCTGCCATCGTGTTCGTTGGTAAAATCAACAAAGATGTCTGTATAAGTATTCAGACATCCGGATGATATAGAAAAGAAACACTGATGCAATTCAATCGGCAAGCTTCAGATCATCGATTTCTCTTTCATGCCAAGCTTCAGACCACTTGATTTCCCTTTCATAGCCAACTTCAATCCATATAAGTATTCAGATATATCCGGATGATATACAAAAAGAACACTGATACAATTCGACCGGCCAACTCTGATCATCGATTTCCCTTTCATGCCAAACTTCAGACCGTTGAAATCCGCTTCCCCGGTCAAAATGCTCAACTTCCAAGACTTGATCATTCGAAGTCCCCTACAAACCCCTTATCTCAAGTTTAATTATTCAACATTCTACAGACCCTGCCTAGGAAACCCCCATAGTAAGAATCTCCGGATCATTTTTATCCTAATATCATATACCTTCTACGTTTATCCTCGTACCGTACCATATTCCCCAATATGATGAAAAAAAAAAAAACGGTCGTTGGTTCGGAGTGAGTAGTTGATGGGAGATTTTTGAAGACGGAACACGACCAAGTTGAAGACGACGACCGCAGGGTGCGGTCTAAGAGTGGCTGGGCGGAGATTTTTTCTTTTATAAATCTCCATCTTCCTATGGAAAGAGTGGGCAAAACGTAAGTTCGCACCCAGTGGCTCTCTCTTTCTCTCGCTATTTCCATTTTCTCTAAGCTTCGCGACGGAATCACGGCAGACCCTGCGGGTCTTTCACCATCCCATCTACAGACCGCACACATCGCGCCGGCATACTACCCCTCACGTTTAGTGAAACGAGAGTAAAGGCCGACGGACGAAAGTCGAGGAGATAAAAGAAGAAGCAAAAAAAAACAAAGAACCTCGCGGAGCCACCAGGACGAGAAAGAGTATATACGATGACGAGGGGTTGTGGTTGTGCGGTGAGCGCTGTGGCGGCTGGCATAATGGAGGGTAGGTGTCCCGGGCAGCTCCGACGCACTCCTAACTCGCCTCAGGGATGAAGGAGCATAGGCTGCTTCGATATAGCGAGGTCCGTGTACAAGGTACTCAGGAAGCCTTCGGGGGTGGAAGACCTTAAGTATGCTACGAAAAAGTGAACGAAGGAAAGACAAAACTGTGATGACAGTGAAGAGTGTAAGAGAGATAGACGAGAGGTGCCACAGAAGAACGGTTGACGCTATGGTACCGTGTGTCCCTTGGCTATCCTTTTCTCCTTCGTTGTACCCCCCTCTTTCCAACCTTATAGCATTCCCCGGCTGGTGCTTCTGGCTCTTCTTGCCTGGAGACTGTATAAGTGGTTGATGCGGAATCTATTACGCCTCACCGTTGGGACGTTCAGGTCATTCATCATGCAGTTACCGAACTACCAGGACATGGAGCATCCAAGTACAGGACGGGCATTCCAAAACACACCAAGGGTCTCGGGTATGCAAACCACCATGCGATATATCCTCAACGGTCATTGGCAGATTCTACGGTCAATTGTATCGAATCGAAAGTGACCAATGACTGGACCACTTCACTTTAAGCGTATATGCTACGTGAGTCGCATCGACAGTTAGTTGGACAGTTTGCTCATTGAAATTCTCGTGACAAATTGCAACTCTACCTTGAAGAGTTCCACGTATATAGCGCGATACGATCCGTGAGAATGCAGAATCATAATAAAAAGAGCTTTGCGACAGTCGTGAATAACGATTGAATTTACATGACAAACTATGAGAAACAATCAAACGGGAATCAAGCTGAAATATTGCGAATCGATGAGACTAAAAGGGAAATGAAAGAAGAAAAGGGGGCGAAAAAGGAAACAATAGCGAGAGGGGGAGCTAACGAAAGCGACGAGGTGACGGACTTTCCGGCTGGGGATGTGTATCGAAAGCTTAGACGAAAACTTGCGACCGGGACAGGACGAGAACGACAAACAGTTTGACTTTCAAATCGCTCCGTTCACGCTGAGAATATAAAGCAGTGCTTTTTTCGATTAGGCAAGTGCGGCGATGCCGGCACTGGTGGGATAGTATGAGACTGAGCGGTTGGCGGAGGCACCCGTTCCTCCAAACCCAATGAATATTTCATGCGAGACTCGCACACGTCTCTGTCTGCTCGTTTATCTATGTATCGTGAGCGAGCGAGCGAACGACGATCGACCGATCGACCGACCATGCGAACAACCAAAGGACCCGAACGAAACTGCTTGCCATGGTTCGGATTTTTCAAACTTCACATTATGTGTCTGACTTGGGTTTCTCGGCAACGTTGTCTCCATCATTATCCCATAATAAACGTCATCAATATGTAAACGACAAACAAGAACTCGTTGATACTGCGATCTCTACGAATTTGACTCAATCTCGTCGTGAGAACATTTAGCATTGAAAGCGCGCGTTTTAGTCGTTGAAAGCGATTTTTTTGGATTTAGACGCCAAGAAAACCGAAAAAAATACAGAAAAAAGCCATTTTTTTTTGTCAACGGTGATAGTCCTATGATAATCCTGCGTTGAAAGAGAATACTTTTCATTTTCCGACAATTCAGGATTCACTTGGCAAATGATGTTAAAAGCGATGAAATACAGGAACAAAGTTTCAACAGCTCAGCGTGATGATTGTGTTTCTTAACGTGCGATCCGCGTATCACATGTGATTTGTTTTTTTATTCATTTATATGATTTTTTTTTTGTTTATACAATCACTCTATCGAACTTGTGTTGAGTTTTCCCGTGTTAAATTTTCCTGTGCTGAGTTTTTTGTGTTGAGTTTTCCTGTGTTGAGTTTTGCTGTGTTGAGTTTTCCTGTGTTGAGTTTTTTTGTGTTGAGTTTTTTTGTGTTGAGTTTTTTTGTGTTGAGTTTTTTTGTGATGAGTTTTCCTGTGTTGAATTTTTTTGTGTTGAGTTTTCTTGTGTTGAGTTTTCCTGTGTTGAATTTTCCTGTGTTGAGTTTTGCTCTGTTGAGTTTTTTTGTGTTGAGTTTTCCTGTGTTGAGTTTTCCTGTATTGAGTTTTCCTGTGTTGAGTTTTCCTGTGTTGAGTTTTTTTGTGTTGAATTTTCCTGTGTTGAGTTTTTTTGTGTTGAGCATTTGCTGTGTTGAATTTTCCTGTGTTGAGTTTTTTTGTGTTGAGCATTTGCTGTGTTGAGTTTTGGTGTTGATATGGTAAATGTCATCATTTACCAGTGTTATTTAGACGTGTCACCAAAATCTTTACGGTAAACTGGAAAGAGGGTCGAGAGATGTTTCTGTCTGATCTTTATACGGTGCAATTTTACTGGCGACTCGATACGAAAAAAAATAAATAAAATTAAAAAAAAAAAAGCACTCTATCAGATCATTAAAATCATTTTCATTTTATTTTATTTTTAGTAATAAAAATAATAAAGTATAGAGAAACGCATTTCCGTCTTTTTCTGAGATGCCGTTGGGAGTAAACGATATCCTATATCCCTTTGACTGCGTATATTTTTCTTTACCTATCCATCCTCCCTTTAGCTCCCATAATACATAAATACGGATTTACAGCACAGATATGATTCCACTTTCCCTCTTCAACTTGATGTCCGGAACATCTCTAAGAACGACTCGATGACCATTTTACATTTGCTTATATCTCGTTACCAAGAAACTCGCGCGAACGGAGCGACCAAATTCAAAAGGACGTACATACCGACAATGATCATGGATGACAAATACGCCCTTTTGATTATTCCAACCCGATATATATCTCTGTGGATGCTGAGCAACCAAAAGGCAAGCAAACGCCCGTACCATCCGCGTTCCCGCGTCTCACCTCTCGTCCGCGTGAGATTTCCAATCAACCACCGGAAATAGAGTCTGAGTCGGAGATGAGATTTTCCAGAAACCGAGTCTGACTGCGAATCAGCGCAGTCTTTAAATTATTCCTCGGATTCCTCGGAGGGACGAATACCTACCGCACTGGAAGAACGTGAACGTTCGCCCTTTCACGGCAACGTTCTCACCCTCATCCCGATGTGCATCAGAAGCCATCAGCTTTTTTTTCTCGATAGGCAAGCGCCATTAACGTATTCACGTTAACCTGCTGCGCACTTCTTTTTCACTTCTTTTTTTTTTTCGTTGCTACTGTGCGTCACGATTCGGTACGGTCTCAAGAGTCAATTAGAGGAAATGCGAATCTTTCGTGAATCGTGACTTCCTCGCAGATAGATGAACATCGCAAAGGCAAAGCTCATCCTTTTCCTCCTCATGGTTCCGCAACGATCTTTAGCCATCTTGACTTTAAGTCATAAACGCAACGCAACACGAATTTACTTCGTACAAACTCTTTCCTCGTTATCTCGTTGAATTTATCTTTCAGTTGAAACTTTATTTTGCATAGCGCTCACTCACGATGAAGGAGGAAAAGGGTAGAGAGGGGATTACGTTGCAGAGAGGATTTGCGCGACTCTTGACAAGCAGCGGTTTTGATTTTATGAAGAGAACGGGATAGCAACTCGACTATCGATTTGTAGCTAACAATAGAGGGAGTAATATGAGAATATTGTTACTCTGTGTACGTGTAATGTTACCAATATTACATTTCATCCAATTTAAGTCCATTTTTGGCAATGTAAAAAAAATTATTGTTGTAATCGATTCCGCCATTTTTTTTTTTTTTTTTTTTTTTTTTCGACAACTTTTTTAAGACATATCAAGAATTTTCGGAAAAAATGCATAACATTGAAAATCGGAAAAAACACGCGACCCCAATGAAACATATAACTCCTATCGTCCTATTGGGTTTTTCAGAGCTATAAATGCGATTTTGGCAGACGACAAACCATGATTTTTGGATCAGTGACTGTTTTTGGTGCCTAAAGGGTCAATGTACTGCATATAGCGTTATATTTTGACTCCGAAATATGTTATATTTGAAGAGGTCGGACTTTCAAATATGCGACCCCTGGATATCGGAGCCGTGCAAACCACATATGTTTTGGGTACAACAACCTTTTTTTTTTTCATACTCGCGGATCGCCATGTATCCTGATCGTTGAATGAGATAACCGAGAAGGAAACTGGAACGAGTCCGAGATTCTCGACTCGGCTTCCTCTCTCGTAGCCACTCGTATTTGCTGCGTGAAAAATCGTTATACGCTCGCGTGACATGGCAACCGGAACCTATTCCCCCGAGCGCTTTACATTTCCAGACTTTTCCATACATCCCGAAGTATGTACTGTGCGCCACCGCATTTCTCGCACACTCAACGACTTTAGACTTTTCGCATGCAAAAGTCTTGCGCGTGTGCACACCAACGAAAAATGCCTTCAAAGCTGTACAAACAGCCCGGAGAAAGAAACCGAATCTCGACTCCGTAGCTCGGCAAATAGTAACAGTGATGGCTAAAACCCGCACCCACCCTCCACCCCCTCCCCCTCCTCTTTCTCACGTCCCATGCATCTTTCTCCTATACGAAGTAAGCGTTTTTCGACGCAGATAAAGTTGTCACTCAAGTGAACCAAGAAATCATTGTGGTCTTGTTGTGCTCCGAACCTTAAATAAATTAATCGACGATGCGAACAAATTTTCCAAAACGAAGACTCAAAAAATTTTTGTTTTTTACTCCAAAACGAACGGAATACGAAATAAAGGGTCATTTTCGTTGCGGTTTATGCTCTCGAAAATGACAAAAAATTAAGGGGCGAATTTTTTTTTTTTTCCAAAATAACTAAGTTTCAGTATAAATTCATAAAAAAAAATACAATTTTTACAAAATAAAAAATTAAGGGGTGATTTTTTTTTTTTTTTTCAAAAATAACTAAGTTTCAGTATAAGTTCATTAAAAAAATACAATTTTTACAAAACACCTTAAAGATCTCCCGGTAAAAAAGAAATATAACAAATTATGCTGAAAATAGGGAGGAAAATATAAAATTATTATTCGCATCGTATTAATCGGGAGATTTATTCGTTATTGCGTGAAAAAAAAAAAATCTTTCGATGACCACTAACCGTGTCTCGTAATAATCGAGTTAATCGTTAAGGGGGTTAAATTGAAACGCAAATATTCATAACTTTTTAGACATTTTACCGATTTCGGCAAAATTTTAACCCTCCGAGTGTAAAACCGACGTTTGGTAAGTAACGTCAAAAAATTGAGTCCAAAACAGGATATGTATATCTGTAGATCGTTAATATGCATGAAAAGTTTATCTTGAACAACGAACGGCCGCAATTGTCCGAAATTCTAACAACTGCACTCGCCGTCGTGCAGAGTAAAAAATCTAATTATATCCAATGCAGATCCGTGAACCTCTATATCCAAGTATACGACGTGTTTATATTAGAAAAAAAAAAAAAAAAAAATTGACGACGAGTGGACCGATGGAAGCGGAGAGTGGAGGACCGGTTCGTCGAGCCGTGGAACTCCAACTTGGCAGGGAACGTCGAGGAAAGGGGTTATATTATGTGCGAGTATAAGGAGTGAGTGTCCTCATTATGCCGAGTACTCGCTGTCATTTACGCCGAGTTACCAAGAATTCTCAAGGATCCTTCAAAGCTTCTCGCTACCTATACTCAAGTCTCAACCGACTACTTACCTCTGCTTCTATACACCGCTCCCCATTTCTATACTGCATATACACTCTCTTTGCTTTACTCCCGGTAACGCCATTGAGATCCATTTCTGTCGCGTATTACGTTACATCTCGTATTTTTATAATGATCGCGTAATATGAAATGGTAAAAGAAAAATGAAAATAAAAATATGAAAACGTAAAATTTCATTTTTTTTTTTTTTTTTTTTTTTTTTTAAGTCGCGTATCACGTTGCATCTCGTATTTTTATGGTGATCATGTAATATGAAATGGTAAAATAAAAATGAAAATAAAAATATGAAAATGTAAAATTTCATTTTTTTTTTTTTTTTTTTTTTTTTTTTTAGTCGCGTATTACGTTGCATCTCGTATTTTTATGGTGATCACGTGATATGAAATCGTAAACAAAAATTTTAAAACGTGAAATTTCATTTTTTTTTTTTTTTTTTTTTTTTTTCAATTGCGTATTCAGAATAAAATTGAAATTTGTTCATCGCCGGTTTTTCACATTAGTACGCGAAGAACAGATATTTTTCGAAACAAATGGAAATGGGTGAAGTTTTTTGAATTCGTTATCAACTCGTTTTAAAATTCATCCGCGCGCATTGCCCGTTTATATATATTTGTTTCGATAATGCGCACGTAGCTGCGCCGAGACGAAGGAAGATGAAGAAGGATATCTCGTGGAAGTCTGGCAAACGCGACAAGTGCAGCGCGCGTCGGTGAACCCGTGATTTCCCTGGGAAACTTCAACAACTCGCGACACCCCTTGCATACGAAAGCACCGTTGGGGATTTGGATTTGGGATGAGTATCCCTGACGCCCGAATATCTCTTCCCACCGCCCCAATACTCATGGCGTTACGTGCGGCGCGTTATTCGCTTTCGCATTGATATCGCGCGATATCCGCAGTCGAAACAGAGCGCCCGACGCGTACTGCTATCCTTTCCTTCATATTGGCATCCGCTTCTACGTGATAGTTGACCGACAAAGAATTCCAAAGATCGCGGCATTGCGTTAGTTTCAGAATTTACGCGAATCCCGAAACATGTGACAAAAAGAACAACACGATTGCTGCCGAAAATTTTGAGCGAAGTGTGCGGTACGCAAATCGCGTTACCGCCGGCGTTGTTCGGCATTGAAATCGGCAAAGGGATTCGAATTTTATGAAATTTTCGTATTTTTTCTCGTACAACACGATAGGCACATCGTTTTTATCGTTATTCCATCGCGAAACAAAGATATCGCGATTTTTCCGAAGGGTACTTTCGAAAAATTGAAAAAATATGAAAATTTTAAGTTTTCCCGTTTATCAAAGAACTGTTAAGGCGCTCTGCCATTTGCGCATATTTCGACCAATCGAACTGAAATTTTTTACACGACTGCAGTGAACACTAATGGTATTAGTTTTAAAATTTCACAGAAATCGGTTAAGTTATTGAAAAGTTATGAACGTTTTCGCTCTTAATATCGATGAATTTTTCTATTGATTTTTCATATCGCGTTGCTAAATGAAAAGATCGCGATGGTTGATGACAACTTTATCTGATATTTTCAGTATACAATTTTTCCGATAGAAACGAACCTTCCAAAAGCCGAAAAGAAAGCCAAAAGATCACCAAAGATGCTGCTGATAGCAGAAGCAAATGCATTGCGTAAATAGCGTTTGTAAATTTCTTAAATTCGTATCCGGCGACTATGCATCGTATACTATAAAGTCTGAGCTATAAAATTTCCCGTATATTTGCAGTACGCATTAACTGCCAGCGGTACATGGTATCGTAACTCGGAATTGTGCATAAGCTGAATAGGAAAGAACTCTTAAGACTGTCCGAAGGGCCATTGAATATAAAAAGACGCGGAAGGTGGTAGCGACGGGGATAATTTTTATCGCGAGTTCTCATTCACTCTTTGAATACAGTACACCGTGAGATAGAGTATCAAACGCAGAAAAAAAAAAGTTTTAACGCCATGTGTACATCCGAATGGGAGTCAAACGCGGAGCTCCAACTATTTTTTTTTTTTTTTCATTTTTTTTTTTTTTTTTTTTTTTTTTTTTAAGCCTCCAAAGCGAGAAATCTTGAGTAGCGCCGTACCGTATATCTTTCATAAAGTCAAGAGATTTATATATAATTTATAAAAAGTGAGAATGAGGCTAACGAACGTACGGATTCGTTAATAACTTGTGGAACTTTCGGAATATCGATCCGCAGACGCGGAAACCTAAACACCGCATCTCTTATCGACTGCTTTACTGCTCCGTATTTTTATCAGGAAAAACGAAAAAAAAAAAAAAAAAAAAAAAAAAAAAAAAAATTCAATGAAACGAAACGTTTCTTCATCAGGAAACAAAAGCGCGACGACTTTTTGTCGCCGAAAATGATAAATAAATTGGAAATTTCGGAGAGTCTTATCGTGAATTTTGTATCGTCTATTATCGCGAAAGAGAGTTGAATTATCGCGATATAAATGATCAAACGAATGTCAAACGAAGGGAATAAAAGGGGTGAAAGTGACTTTGGCACTTTCGGTACGAAGCGAACGCGAAGCGAGGCAAGTGGCATTGTTGAATCGCGAAAGCACTCGCGGCAATGTGCCGGTCGATAAGCGAGCTTAACCCCGACTCCGTACGGGTTTTACCCAGTGGCCTTGTGGACCTAATATACCGGACAGTCGTATAGAGCCGTTGGAACCTCTCGTACAGGAAGCAGAAGCACCAGCAGCACTGGCGCTGATTTCTCGAGGGATGGAGGCAACTTGGACCGTACGTAATGTCAATCGAATTCACATACCTCTAATGCCAACTACCCTTCCGCCTCTCTCTCTCTATCTCTCTCTCTCTCTCTCTCTCTCTCTCTCTCCTCTCTCGCTACTGTGCGCTCCGGTAGTACAACGTGCTATCGCCCTTAACGTTGCCAGGACAGCCGCAGCAGGCTGTGCGAACGGTACCGTTTGAGAACAGACGCCGCTGCCTACGACGGGCGATGCCAACGAAGAGTCCGCGGAATGCATTCGCCATATTCGGCGGATACGCGAAGATATTCGGGTCAATGACCGAATACGACGATTGCATCTGTTCGCAGGGGACTCTTACGTAACTGTTTTTATATCATCGATATTAAACAATATCGTTATTCTACAACGGGGAACAGTTATTTATCGTCCCATTCGAATTATCGGCGATAATTCAATTTTTGCGTTTCCCGCCGCGATGTATTACACTTCGCTATGGTATTGCGGTTCGAAAATATGATGAAATTTTTTTATTTTTTACTTTTCAAAAAACGATAGGAGAAAGTTATACGATGTTTTTGGTGGTCGATAATCGGTTTTTTTTTATCGATCTTTGTTTTTTTTATTAATTACGTACTGATAACGACTTTTTCGCACGGATTTCTAATGTTCTACTTATATTGCTGAAATTTTCTTAAAAAAAAAAAAATAGTTGAAATAATCGAGTTATACTATCGGCAGCCAATTTGTTTCTTTTTTTTTTCCAAATTTTTTAAATATTTTCGTACTTCACGAAGTTTTTCGTGAAAAAAAATGATTTTATTACCCCTGTAGTTTTTGAGAAAAAATTAAACAAAAAAAGTTTAACTTTGCACGAAATTTTTGTATTTTGGTGTTTTTGCTGTTTTTTTTTAATACCGAACGACAAATTATGACGAAATATCTATTTTACGATATGTCGACGATGAACGATGGAAATAATATTTTCCCACGTGATATATCACTTTTCACGGTGAATAGACGACTAACGCGTGTAATATACCGCATAAATATATTTTACGCCCGAATTGTCGGGAATGAATACATCGCATAAATGACACAAAGATGCTTTCGCGGAGAGTAAGAGACGTCGGCGTAACACGCGAACGTATGTCTCCTTTCCGAGCAATTTGTTTCCCGTGATGCGAGAGTCCCGCATTCATTTCCCGGCGCTGCAGGGAAATTATGCAAGGCGCACTTAGTACCATAATACATACGCGTTACCGTTTCCTACTACACGCGTCTTATACATAGATGTATGAAACGAGAATAGGAGGTAAAGCTACACGAGCGTAACGTTGCAGAATGCAGATCAAGTGTTACCCACTGGTTACATACCCTCATCCACTAGCGGTATATATATCCGGTAAAACGAGATCACAGCAGCCGCTGGTGCTGCAGCAGCAGCAGCAGCGACTCGCAGCAATTACACGATAAATTAGTTGCTGCGTTTACCCTACGCGCGGACGAGTCACTGTCGCGTACCAACCGCCCCCACCGCCCTTCTACCATTTCTAATATTTGCATACGTTCGCGTATATAAAATATCTAACATTCCACCGCTGTGGGCTTCGCAACAATTCGACCGAATTCGGGAATTCGTATCTGAATCGCCCTCTCGACTTTACTTCGTCAACTAAACACGAGGCGCGCGCGCGTGCGGTGCGACACGCGTTCACAAAATATTCGAATCGACATTCCTTTCGATAAACATTTGAGGAATTTCAATCGTAATAGCCGTGTACTCACTTTGATGTTTTCTTCGTGAATAAAAAACGTCCGTTGGCCGTTCCGATCGCCCGGCGAAATAAATTCGATGTGCTCGATATCTCGATGTCCGTTTTCCCGAACTGCTAATCTTCGAGAGAATAATCCGCGGCCCGTTGATTGTTTACTTTTTTCACTCGAAAATGCATTTGTCACTCGCGAACACAATAAAAATCCTACTTCACTGGTTTAAACTTTTACAAAAAATAAATAAAAACTCGCGGATTACTCGCTCTCGTGTCGTGCTCGTCGTGTACTACGAGTCTTGTCACATTCCTTTGACGATTCTATTTCACTTGTTAATACTTCTATCGAAATGAAACATTTTTATTTACTCCGTTCGATCTTTTCGGACCGACATTTTTGGGGCCTTGTGGTCGACAAGATAATTCACGGCATTTTGACATTCACTTCAATGGATTGATTGGATTTCCAACGGTCACTACAATAATCCGCGGCATGTCAATTTTTCTCGAACTTTTCTTCGATAATCGAATTACACGCGTATAACCTCCAATGATAAAAAAACGAATAAATAACTATCTCTCTGCCCCCGGGGGTCCTTTATGTACTATTATTCAATGAATTATCACTGCGCGGGGCGCGATGTCGATAGATATTCGACGATTTAGCGGAGTCGCGATCGAAACGTTGCTCGCTGTACCCTGCCATGGCGGACAATCGATGGCACGCGATGGATGCGCGCGCAGGTAGACGGGGGCACGCGGTCGCGTTGTACGTTATACATCTATTGCGTATCGTTTTTCTTTTCTACATTCACGAGAAATTTCGCGACGCATATACGACAAAACATCGCGAAATCGAAGATTAATCGTCTGACTGTTTCTCGAAGGTTATCCATTGCGTAAATATTTAGCCTTAAATAAGAAGTTTCTTTAGACCGAATGGAAAGAAAGCAATTTCTTTTCTGTCGCTCGCATAACCCGACACCGCGAAAGCATTGCTATCGATGTGTTCCCCTGTGTTCGATCAAAGGACTCTTTTCATATTTCGCTATACCGCAATCGCGCTGAAACACAGTTGAGCTCCGGGGTGTATCTTGCCAAACGAAAGCGTACGGAGCGTGTTATATAAATACGGAGCGATACTACTGTACACAGAGTTTTCCCAACGGGTCGCATCAGCCGAGAAATTGGGAGGTAGCAGGTGACCACAAAAAAAAACAAACTGTTCAGTCACCGTGAACCTCGCGCATCGTGTATCGTAAATTTTCGTAATACGGAGCGACGTCGGCATTGGTAGGTAAAGCCGTAAGATAGACGCGGGCAACAAAACAATTTTGACAAAAGCGAACAAGCAATAGCGGTTATTTCATTTTCGTGAATGTTGGATGGATAAAGAAAAAAAATAGTATATTTCTCTCGCCTGTTGGGGAAAAAGCCTCTCGACGGTAATATGTTTATGGTAGATGTGTTTTTCGAGGGATTGCATAAGAAATTTACATCGCAACTAGACGAAAGTTTCGTGCGCGCGCTCTCGCTGTCTGGTAACTTATTCTTCCTCTTTTGCCCGGTGTACACCTTCCTCGACGACCCGCGACGGAATAACTCGAGCGAACGTCGCCTCGGTTCACACGCGGTCTATGTCTATGCGTATGCAACACTCGGAACGAATCGGAAAACTCGCCAATTTCTCGGTGAATTCTCGAAAGAAACTTGTTACTCTCTGTCTTATTCATCTATACATGTATAGAGATGTATACATACATATCTATTCGTCTATATAAGTACACAAAACCTCAACCTCTTTAATTTCTATGCGACCTTTTGTTCTTTTTTTTTGCGATCGAAAAGATCAGCGATAAAACTTTGAAAAAAAATTGAAAAAAAAATTTCAAAAAAATTACGATGAAATTTATTCAAAATTGATTAAAAAATTTTGAAAATCGGTAATTCAATTTGTGATATGTACATTTTTAATTTTTTTTTTTGTCAAAATTGACGTGAGATAAAAAAAAAAAAATTCGCAATATTTTAGGTTTATCCCATTTTGTCTGTACGTATTTCGAACTTCCCGCGCTGTTAATTAACACGATCAACAACAATGAACACCGTTCTCGCTGATAGATAAATGTATCAACTCTCCCGACAGTCGTTAATCGCTGTCGCGAAATCTGCGGTCGGTTTTGCGTTACGATACAATCTACAAACTGTTTCAATGCGGCCGGTAAATAAACATGGATGACAGATGAGAAACGGTATCCCCGACTGAAATTTTGATCCGCGCGTTATCCCGCCTGTGCAACATTTTCACCGTAAAGTCGTACAGCGTGTCGCTTATAATTTATTACAAGTGCTTTCGCATCGGTAGATCGTCGGACCGAAATCTCGGAAATTTTCTCCAACCTGTCGTTCGTACAGTGGGAACCCGCGGGGGGGCGCGGCGGGGTTAACGAACGGTCCAACTTTGCGAACCCGAATCATGCGTACATCCAGTTGTACAACACATGGCATTGCTGATACCGCAATGTCCGCTCGAAACTCTCGAGTTGCGTCGATCAATCACCTCTCCGGCGATGTTTCGCATGTGTGATTAATACTCGCGAGTCACTCTCTAATTATACAAATGCCCCGAGGCGCACCACCACCGCGCGATCGGCTTCGTAGCGTGTCGTCGTCGTCGTCTACGACGACGGCGCGCTACGTATGCACATCGTCGATGTGTTCCGATGTGGATTCGCGTGTAGAACAATTATTGGAAAAGTTGTCCAATCTTATCGGCTAATATCAGTGATCCCCGAGGGATCAGTTGTAACAGAGGCTAACAAAAGCCAATCCTTGTATGACGTGTCTTTATATACATCGTTGTGAATAATTACAAGTATTTGCTAAACGATGATAAAAATAAATAAATAAATCCTAAGATCGACGAATTATGTGAACGAAGAAAAAATAGGGAAATAATCGATATGCTTCTGTGGCGATTTAAGGGAGTCGACGCAGCTGCATTATAGCGATGTTCGGCAAAGTAACGTTTTTCCTTTTTTATCGACACGAAAATAAAAAAAAATTTTATCGTGTTAAAAAATTTTTGAAAATTTTTTTCTGGCGATCGAAAAATAAATTTTGTCGATCGATTTACGTGAAAACCAAAATTTAGGTGTTTCCACTTCCGCGCAATCGCGAGAACTGTTTGCGAGACATTTTATTCGCGTCGACATCAAAAATCAATCGGAAATGTTTCGATCGATTTTCGAAAAAAAAAAATTTTGCTGATTTCGTTTTTTGTGGGGATATGAAACATCGAGTATTTTGCATATTTTTCAAAAACATTTTTTTAAACTCTTCAATAGAGTGTAAGAAAATTGCGAGTCATAAAAAAATTGCATCTTCCTGTGTGGTGCTTTTTCGGGTTTTTCAACGCTCCGCAACGGCTCGAGAAAACGCTTCTACAACTTCTCCAAGCATTCTATCTTTTTATTTATTTATTTTTCATGGTATCCTATCTTCGTGGCGCTTTTTCCGCATTTTTCATCTCTCTGTAACGCCTCGCAAAATACATTTATACAACCCCTCCGCGTATCCTATCTTTTTATTTTTTTTATTTTTTTATTTGTCGAGCTTCTCATTTTTATTTATCTTTTCCCGTAGAACACGATAAATACCTCGGTTTCCTCGACATTCTGGCTGTAAGAAAATATGTAAAATGCCCTCTGAAGAAAACCAAGAAATTTCCAGTATTTCAAAATTAAACATTTTCTACCGAAAATAAAAGAAATTATTTTAATACGCCGTTTCAAAATTTTTTTCACAATTTTTTTTTTTTATTATAAATAAACTACTAATTTTATTTCACACTCAACATTTCATATCGAAATTTGCGTTTGTATTTTTTTTTTTTTTTTTACCGTATCTACAACGATCTTTAATGCGCTTACTGCGAATGCACTGCTAGATTTTTATTTCAAACCACATATTTATAAAAAAAAAAATGAGATCTCTACAATGTATCTTTCTGGATACTGTAGAGACTGATGTAACCGACAGATTTTTTTTTTTTTTTCGATCTTTGATTCGTCGGTCTTCCGCAACGTAGAACGGAAAATCGCTTTTAATATTTCATAAATATTGGCGCATAAAGTTGCATTTTATTTAATATCTCCGTAAACATCGAATAAACAGGAAGTATACGCCGATGAAAAGAGTCCATTGTACGCATAGAGAGCTCTCCGTTTCAATATAAGCAGAGTAAACACCGCGCCAGTTTTGTTTCGGAACCTTTTCATAATTGTCCACTTAATCTAACGCTGAATAAGTTACCGTCGACTCGAGACTCTCTCGCGATGAGACCGAACGACGACGGGGAACCTTATCGTTAAAAGACTCGACGGAGTTGCGCGGAGTGTACCGGAGCAAAAGAGGAGAAAGAAATTTCGTCGTGGAGCATAAAGTTTATAGGAGATCCTCGGGGTGTACACTCGGAAGACTGACGCGAACTTATCTCTAAAGTACAATCAGCGACTAGGGCTTTGTAGTTGCATATTCCAAGAACGGAGACTCGCTAAATTATAATTAATGGTATTTTCGTTGTTGCGAAGATTCGCGGTACACAGGAGGATCGAGTAGAGGGGGGGAAAGAGAGGAACGAGAAAACTTCGTGAAACTGTGCAAATAGCATTCAAATCCGATTGATATTATTATTGCTGTCAGATGTTGAGAAAACTTTTGTAACAACAAAGAGATATATATATATATATATATATATATATATTTTTTTTTCGTGACTTCTGTATCGGCGTTTTCTATAAAATTGTAAGTCTCTCGTTACTCGACAAGAATAAAAAAAAAAGTTCTCATTAAAATTAACCTGTAAGTCTTTCACGTTAATAAGACAGTGGGGGTCTGCTATACCCCAATGGATATTCGCGCAATTCTTCAAACTCGAAGTTTTTTTTTTTTTCCATATTTAAAGATTCTTCCCTGAGAAGAATGAAGAGATACTGTAATTTTAACAAATCCGCCATTTTTTATCGTATTTTTTTTTTATTACGATAAATATTTCGAATAATTTCATATATTTTGATTATTTAACGAAAATCGACTGTTATTCGTAAAAAAAATACTTTTCTATACTCATTTCGCTAATTTTTCATTAAAACTTGACGATTTTTCATTCGCTAAAAGTTCGTTTATTAAATAACATCGAAATTCGTCGAATTAATTTTCTGTTCCCAAGCAGCGCGCTTTGATATTATCGTAATTAAGTATTCCCAGCGCCAATAACTCACAAGCTTTTTCAACAATCTTGGAAAAAAAAAAAAAAAAAAAAAAAAAAAAAAAAAAAACATATTTCGACTCTTTCCGAAAACAAACGAACTCCCCACGCCTTCTACCCTCCGAAATTGCGAACTTCGTAAATGATAAAATAAACGTTTCAACGCCGTGGCACGCTGCGCCGTACGGTTGATCAAACTATGTTTTCAGGCGTTTAGGTAGTAAAAACGAGGCCGGTGGGCCCCGGTTCGGTGTGGAATGGTGAGTATCTCGACTAACGAGCTCGTAAACATCCTTTCATCGTTTAATTTCTCGAGAGGTAATGAAAGTTTGTTCGTCGACGACTGGCGAGAAGCGATGCCCCCGGCCCCCCAAGACGCTGCGATATATCGCAGAGACGCATATAGCAACGATAATACTGTACAAACGAGTCTAATTAGTTAAACTTAATCATGAGTTTCATAAATTAATAAGCAATAAGTTCCTCGTTTCTCACGGCGCGGCGCGGCGCAACGCGGTGCGGCGTATGTTCGGCGTTTCGGGTTCGAATCCCCGCGATGTTTTTTTTTTTTTTTTTTTTTTTTTTTTTTTTTTTTTAACGATACACAGACACTGTAGGAAGTAGTTATACATGTATAGGAAACCGCATAGGAGTGGAGTTGGGAACAAGTGTCGCATAATGCTCCCGAAATGAGAGCTTTCATAGCGCGAGGGGGTTGTTTGCGGTACGGGTTTCCTTGTATGCTACCGATCGTTACAGTGTTTGTCTTGATGATACAATTGTGTACACGGGGTGCAGAACGACGAGGGATAGAAGCGCAAGGGAGTAAGGCAGACGGATAGATAGAAAGGATTGAGCAGATGAGACGAAACAGAGATGGTCGATGGCGGTGCATCCCGAGGGTTGTCGTTCTGTACGTTGCGTCCGAATACCCCAACAAGATGGTGTGTTGGATGACGTCGGATATATATACATCGCCGAGCTTCTGGTACTACTTGCCGCGGTTCCCCGTATAGTAAACCGCTTGATACCAGTGTTCCCCGAGACACGAAGGATATCTATGTTTGCCCACCGAGGATCGTCGAGCTTATAGTACGGCCCCTTGACGCAACACCTACCAATGCCGACGACGACGACGACGGACAACGAGCAACGGCAACGAGCTATTCTCCTAACCCTTTGAAATTACGTTACACATATACGTCGCAAACGCTCCTTAAGGGTGATTAACAACAATTCGATTGAGGATCCAAGCTAAGACAACATCCCGAATGCTCTTGAGCTCTGGAAACCCTATCGAGGACTCTCTGGACTCTGGTCAAAGCTCGTGAAGGGTTGTTGCGACACGTGTACCCACCCCGGTGTCCCGTGACTCTTGCGAGACTCTCGAGTATCGTTGCGGTCGTGTTTTACGTCGACGTTTGCTCTTTCGCTTTCGAGGGGAAAAGTGGTTTCTTTAGAAAATAACGAAAATTTGATACATCGTCAGAATTTCACTTTTTTTTTTTTTTTTTTTTTTTCAATTTTTGTAAAGTTATTTTTATTTTAGGATTTTTGGGGTAAAAAAAGCAGAAGAAAAGTTATTATTATAGATAAATAAATTTTAATAAATAATCAACACTATAGTTCGCGTATCCTATTCGTTTATTTAGACGAAAAGTATGAAGTGCAATCCGAAGCGATTTACAGACTATAACTTGAAAAAATGGCGGTGACAATTCGATATATATCTGAAGAAAAGTTTTGTGTCGTTTCTTCAAAGTTCTTTACGGTCAATTAAATGACGAAAATCCGTGGATAAACGAGTATCTGTTCAATTAGCGTAGGGGTCGTAAAGTGAAGAAAATACGGTAACCATAGAACTCTTTGCAAATCGCAAAGCCGCTTATAGGAGACAGAAGAGCCCTCATTGCGATATAAGAATGGAAGAATCGATGTACTACGTTACGGCTTATATTATATCAGAGTTTTATAGAAATAACGAAAGGGGCAATAAAATACAAGAGGTTTGGCGAATTTACGATGTATTCCCAATATCGCACGGAGACCATCTCCCTCTCGAGGTCGGGCCGCAACGCGCGAGGAGAAAACTACCCCCGAACTTTTCTCGAAACAAGAGCCGTCTTCACCACCGAAGAAAAAAAAAAAAAAAAAAAAAAAAAAAGCCTTATAGGGCCAACAGCCAATGGAAAAGGGGGCTATTAATCTCAGGTATAAAGTAAGATAAGTGACCCGTACCGAGCGGTGGCTGAAGCAGAAGCTGAAGCACTGGCGCTTGCAGCTACCGGGCGCTACCGGAATTCTGGGGGGTCGAAGAAAAGGCCGAATCTCTCGATATAGCTTGGGATATCTTCGGGGTCTCGAAAACTAATTTCAGCTTCTAATGGTTCTGCCAATAGCAATTTCTGTAAGACTGAATAGTGATTTCCAGATCTCGGGGCTCTTCTCTCTTTCCTCTTTTTGTCCTTCTCTTTCGTCTCTCATACTCCCTCCACCCCCTCACCCCCCTTCTTCTTCTTCTACGGTTGAAAAACTTTTCCCTCCGTCCGGTACACTATATCCGCTTCTACAGGCAACGAGGAGTTTTCTACAATACTGCGCAATTTCCTCTCGTTCTTCCTACTGGATTTCGCCAATTCTCTTGTTCTTCTACGAGGAAAAGTCGTTCGCAATCGTCGTCTCACCTTCCCGATTTCCCGCCCTCCGCAACGACACGGACAAAAATAACGGATGAGGTCTCTGCCACATATCGATAAAACGCACACCAATAGGATAAGAATGAACCGGAAACTGCACAGACCTAACATTAAATTGACATCGCAAATCCAGTAGTGTCGCTTCATTTCCTGGTAGGCGCCGCAGCCGAAACGAGACGATTGATTCAATTCAATTAAAGCAAATCATCGTGAATTAATGAACAATCGATTCATCGAACATTTCGCGATCGATCAACGACTATTTTATACCTATATTCGTTTAAATTTCACTATATTTGTTCTTACAAAGCTTCGTAAGATGGATACATCGATAAACAAGTATTCAAGAAAATTCAAACGTCCGCATCGCTGCTGCGATCGCAAGGGATGAAAGATACGTTCGCGAAATAACTTTATTCACGACGAAAAGTTGCCAAAGTTTGTTGTATGAACGTTTTAACCCTTAAAATTGTTACAGTATCTGTGAAATATCGCGAAAAAAATCTAATTAAATCGCAGAGTCATTGACTGATTCATCGATCGACGCACCGAGTATAAACGTTCTATCGGTAAAAACGATCGCGCGAACCGATTGAGCTATTCGATTAAAAGAAATGTCATTGATGAAAGATTACATCATTAATTCTGTGACGTTCCGCCGTCAAATGATGAAAATTCGTATTACGTTTACACTTTTTCAACAGTCGTATTGACAAATTCATTTAATTCGTTTTCTTATCACATCGATGCACCCGTTGTAAACGGGTTACAGCGAAAAATTGAAAATCCGGATTTATTCTACAAATCACTTCTGCATCGAATAAATCACTCCTAATATTCGGGCGGTTGGATGGTAGATAATATATTTTCAACGCGTTGTACTGATTCATGATCCTCGCCGCGCCATATTCGCCAGTTTTATCCTATTTGTCGGACATCAATCTCCATATATGTCGAACGGTAATTATGACTTACAACGCTCCCTATATAACCCGTCGAGTTTCCGCTAAATTTACGCGAAGTTTTTTCCCTTTGATTCGAAAATTAGTCAAATTGTTACAATGGTAATATGGCGGCGATAACAAATCCAATGATATGTAACACGTGACTAATTGTAAATCGCGATGTATGGTGACATTTTGGTGACATTTTGGTGACATTTTGGTGACAATACGCCAAGTGATCGATGATGGCAATTGGTGACAATTAGTGACAATTGATAACGATTACCGCAATCTCTCCTTAATACACGAAGAGAAGGGATTTGATACAATTTACCAAATATCTAGTAAAAAATATGGTAAATTTCTGGTAGTGCGAAGTCAATGACGCCACCTGTTGAGAATTACGAGAACTATACGAATTTTTACCATAAAATATGGTGAAAATCCCCATAAATATGGTAAAAATTCTTATAATATCGAGTATTTTCGTCATAGATGGCGCCACCGTCGAATTTTACCAGACGACATAGTAATTTCTAGTAGATTCTTCTCTCCGCGTATTTCTTGCAGCATTTATATGAATTCCGATCGCAACTGTTTGCCAATAACGATACTTCGCTACGGATCACCACGAAGTTTCGGAAAACGCGAAAATGTGATCATCCGACATCAATGAGTCGTCGAAAGTGTTTCAAGCGCAACATTTGGCTTTGATCGGAGTCAAGAAAGCAAAGGACAAACCCTGTGGAGACTACGAAAACGATTGTCACGAATGCGAAGACTGCAAAGAGCGACGAGACTGACCCCCTCGAGGTGGTCATCGCCATGTAGAGCTTTTATCGTTAAAGCGGGAAGCGGCGCTTTTACTCAAACCGCTTTGGTAACGAGGCTTTGACGTTCGTGAGAATGAGTTCCTAGCGGAGGACAGAAAACAACCGCATAATGCCGCAGGATATAGCGAACACGTAAACGAAAAGTGCGCTAACGGCGATGCGAGAGTATTTGCCAACGTCCGCGCGAAACATCTCTTCAGCGAGGAAGCAGCAAGAGAAAGATGCGACTACTCGTTGTACGTACAAAGTGAACTTTACTCGAGAAAATGCGAGGTCTACCGTCCGTAACGGTTGACTGTGATAATACCCGCTATTATCACAGTCACCTCAGTCACATCGGTTGACCAACGAGGGATCGTAATTACGGAAGCGATGCGCGCGATTCAACGTCGTCGCTCCGTATTTAATCCCACAACAACTATTTCTCGACATCGAAATCATTGGGAATATAAACAATGAATTATCATCAACAAATCTAATAATCGGAAATCATAAAAAAACCCGAATTTCCACAATGTCGCCTAAAATTCTGAAATTAAACTGAATCTCCAAATTAAAAAATTAAAAATCTCCAAATTTTTAAATTTCAATTTACGCCATTTTATTTTTATCGATATTTTTTTTACCCATTATTTTCATCTATTTTCAAAAATCATTTTTTTCGCTCATCTATCGTGTAAATTTGAGAAAAAAATAATAATCGAAGCATTACAGATACTTGGGACGGAATACTTCGGAAAAAATTGAGGAAACGGCGAAAAATTTTTTTTGAGAAAAATTAACAAGTTTAAGATTATAATTATGAGGAATCATTGATGTAACACTCGATCACGAGATCGAAGCGAGACATCTGGTGGTAAGACGCGATATTATATTCTCCAGGAAAATTAATTGCTTAATTAATTAATTAATAAGCCCTCAAGGCGAAGGCGGTGGGAGGCAATCTTGAAGGTAACCGTATCGCGCGACTGGTACAATATAATTATCAGCGTCCAACCGATGACGGTACGTACAACCGCAGGGCGCAGGGCCTTCGTCTTGGCGATGCGATCGACCGCGAAGGTTTACCTCCAAAGGAGATCCGGCGAACCTCCGCTGAAGCCGACCGACAATATTGAAGCGAACTAAGGGATGCCTGAGGTGATGTCTGTGGTATATATCAAAAAGATCGATGAATTTCAACCGTTTCGTATACCAATCGAATGATATAAAAATACCAGCGACACGGTAGGAGCGAACAACCAAAAACACCCCAATGCCATTTTTTTGTCGTAAATATACGCGAGAAATACGTTGTAAATACATCGCGGACTTTTTTTTACATCAGTTCTATAATAAATCTCTGAAAAAATGTCTGATACCAACTTTTTTATCATTTACGATGATAACCCGAAATTCGCGATTTAAGTAGATACAACAGGTGACTACAGTAGCGACAGACGTACCTAATGTGTATCGTATTCATTTTTTATCGTGTCAAAGGTCAGATGTCGTGTCTAAACTTGGGGAAAGTTTTTGCGCCGAGAAGTCGACTCGACGAGGGGAATACACGCAAAGATGGTCGGCCAGTAGTTGATGGTTATAACCACTATTACCGGATGCCGAAGCACCAAGTTCCGGTGAGCCACTTGCCGGAAAACACCCCGTCCCATCCCATTCCCACGTCAACGAAACTACTCTGCTTTCTCGCGGGAGTTTACGCGCCAACAACGTATATACAATGTGCGGTTTCTCACAAAACTGCTTCGAAGTCACGTGACCGCGAAGTTTCCGAATTTCGATTTTTCGCGATTAAAGACAATAATTGCGTAAATAGAAGATTCGGCGGCTGCATGTACCGACGGAGCGAAGGGAATAATCGCGTATCCGATATATGTAGCATTGCGTAAAAGCGAAAAAAGATCGAAATAGAAGATTCGGCGGCTGTAGGTACCGACGGAGCGAAGAGAATAATTGCGTATCCGATTTATGTAGCATTGCGTAAAAGGGAAAAAAGATCGAAATAGAAGATTCGGCGGTTGTAGGTACCGACGGAGCGGCTAATACTGTGTTACCATCGTTTTTATTCTTCTGTTTTCGATCGATTTTGAACGAATTAGCGATCTTTGCTTGGAATTTACACGCACAACGAATTCGATACGTTGCACCCTTACAGCGCGAACTATCGACGAGTAGATACAGCGAATGAAGCGAGTAGCGACTGTATCTACTGCCTCTCCGATACATCTAATCAACAAGGAAATACACCAATGCGCACTGGTCGCTACGTAGTACAATAGGAGTCCTTTGATGCTTCTACATTAGACGTACATCGCTCGATGCGTAAACTTACACCACGCTAGTGGGCTAACGAGGAATAGGTACGCCGCGGTCCTACCATTTGCTGTTACCGCTACAACTCCGTCTACTCCCCCACTGTCCGCTCAAGTAACAGAGACCACTAGTCCGCTAGTTGTTTGTGGATCGGTCAAGCAGACCGGACCGCCTGTACCGGACGTTTCGCTCAAACAACAATAATATTCATGTCGACAGAGTCATCTCTTCTCTATCTATTACCTAAATCACTATTAATAACGACTCTAAATGTAAATTAATCTAAAATTTCGATTTTTTTTAATGCAAATAATAATAATTATTCAAGAAATAAAAGAAATTAAGTAGGTTAAGATTACCAATTTTTATTTTTTTTGCGGATATTCAATCGGTAAATATCGGGATCGATATTTTATCGGTAAATATCGGGATCGATATTTTATCGGTAAATATCGAGATCGATATTTCATCGGTAAATATCGGGATCGATATTTTATCGGTAAATATCGGTATCGATATTTTATCGGTAAATATCGGGATCGATATTTCATCGGTAAATATCGGGATCGATATTTTATCGGTAAATATCGGGACCAATATTTCATCGGTAAATATCGGGATCGATATTTTATCGGTAAATATCGGAATCGATATTTCATCGGTAAATATCGGACACTTTATCGGGCTGATATTTTATTATTTTTCAAAAATTAATTTCAACCTATTAATCCAAATTTTTTGATACACTCTACACATCTCTTAGTTTAACTTGCAATTATAAAATAGTCGTAAAAAAAAAATTCTTTTAAATCGTTATTTTCGATGTATTGTAGAAAAATGAGTAAAATAAGTCGTCAACGAAACTTTATATTTTGCCTTCGCGAAGAACTTGTAGTCCCACTGCCTGTTCGGTATTCAGCAGAGCAAAGCAAAGCAAAGTTGGCAAAGCTAATTAAATTCTCTCCTGTAGTATTAACCAATCGCGTAAGTGAGTGAATCCGCTTCCAACCAAATACGCTGATACCAATACGCTTTCCATTGCTCACTATTACTAACGTCTTCACTTTCCTCAAAAATCACTATTCGCAGATAGAAATTCGAGAAAACAACTTATTAAAATCACAGCGGCAATTTGTTTAAAATTTACCACGCGGTTTCGCGGTTCTCGACTGTGAATCATATCGTCGATCTGCTTGAATAACGCGTAACTATAAAGTTTCGTTTATTATTATTTTTATTATTATTATTATTTTTTTTTTTTTTTATAATAAAATGTTTTCGAAACAATAATTCGCGTTTCGTTAATTGGCACGTTGACCCTACGATCATAAAACAACTTTCATACGATAAATCGCAAAGCACGAAGATAGGTGGGCTGTAGGGTTCATCCATTCGTACAAAAGCCAATGCTATAGCCGCCAAGGTATATACAACGTTTGCCCCCGCGTTGTACCAAAGCGGCCGTTTGCGGTGAGCTCTGTTGGAGCAGTGCAACGGGGGCGCCGAACCGGTGAAAAACGCTCACCAACGAAAATCACCACAGACGATACGGGGCGGTGGGGTAGAGGACGAGGCACCGGCGTGTTTGGAGACCGTAAGAAATGATAATACACCCCCGTTGCTCCTGTGGCTTTCACCTATGTAGATACGTGTATATGTATCCCACGTTACGTTCGAACGCATATCGCGCGAACTATACCTACATACGGCTCTTCGGCTCTCGGATGTTCGCGCGATGTATGCGGCGAGGGGATATTTATGCTCGCCGTAGCGTGAGCACAAAGCATACCTGCGCCGTTGCTATACCCAAGTTGCACCCTCGCTACGGTTATAGAGAAGGGGGGACGAGGAGAGAGGGGGGGGGGAGGTGGTAGGTATACCCCCCGAGCTATTGCTCTGTACGTGTTATGCTGTATAACTGGAAGAAACATCAACGGCGGCAAGCAACAACGCACGAGTCCCTCGGAAAAGTGTCGGACACACGATGAAACTGACCGGCGTCATCTAACCTCTAAATTCTACGGGTTTTCGAAGTAAAAATCATTTTTTGCGACATTGCGAAAGAATTATTAAAATTTTCCGCCATTTTCGCGTATGTCAATTCGATTTGTTGGTTATGTATTTCGGAATATACTTCATTTTCATGGAGGGCTTCAAATTTCTCGGTGAATAACTGTGGAAACATCGCAATTCGGGTTCATGAGAACACCGAAGTTTTTTGGGACATAAGAAGTTTAGTAATACGACGATAATCGGCGGGGATATCGACGCGCGCAATCAGCTTCACCGTTGATGCACTCAATCGCATTATCGCATTATACTTAAAGTTCATCACGATTTCCCAGATAATTCTCGCGATCGCCGGTGAAAATGCTTACGGTAATAAACCGTCGCCGCCATTATTATTATTACGTATAGTTTTTTATGTCGCGATTTCAACGTTTGACGATCGTAATGATAATCGGATTGAGTAATTTCACCGGCAATTTTCAAGGCGCATTATTACGACTGCGTGATCGTGTAACGTAACGTCGCCGAGTGGAAATGAGCGTTGCAATGAAAAATTAGGTCGTTCGAACCTCGAAATGATGTTTCGTAATGTCTTTTGGATTACAACGTCTTTTTTTGAATTTTTTTTTTTTATTTCTTCGTCTCTTCTCGATGGACTCGCAATTGAATCGGAATCGCGTATCGCACTTCTTCCAATGGTATAAATTCAAATTTTTTTTTTGTTCCATTGGCGGCAATCGATTCGCGAATTCGATAGAGTTAATTTATTCGTGAATTCGCGGAGCTGCGATGAGAACGTAAAAGACACTAAACAACGTTACGGAATTACGCGAGACGATTGATATCTAATTTATCAATCGCTGGACCATCGATGCATCTTTAATGATTTTATCGCTCACATATCGCAAAAATGCATCTATGCCATTGTTTTTAATGCCAACGTCCCCTCAATCGCGTATTATTGCTCACGGTGGCTCTTCGGGAAAAAAACGCTCATAACGCTTCTCGTGTGTGAGAAATACGAAGTTACGCCCTTCTGATTTTGGTCATTCGAATACACTTCGTCGCGTCCCTACTTTCGTCGGCAGTCGCGTCGGATCTCGTCGGGGAACGAGTACACGAGATACGACACGGGGGCGCGACGGAAAAGTAGACTGCAACGATTAAAACGGAAGTGGCGGGATGCATTTCCTACTCTTTCCCATGGAAAATGATAGCTCGTGTACCGTAAGCTCGTGACTGAGTTTAAAGAGATGAAAAAAAAAAAAATCCAAACACGAAGATGGATGAAGAGTGTTACGAAGCTCGTCGAATGTAAAACGCCCCCTCCTCTCCGAGACACGAACTTTATACCCCGGCGCGCAATCCCGATAAGGAAAACGAAAGAGAAACAGAGAGGGCGGGAAAAAAGGTTATACCCGCGATGAGCATATCGGTATGGATTCGCGTGATTTTTTTTTTTTTTTTAATACACACGTTACCGTACTTATAATTTTCAAAAGCGTATGCATCCGCACATCGTGAAACTTTGCGAGTGCTTATGACCGAGAATTTCACATAGGCGGTATAACTACAATATCCAACTAGCCGTTTGCACTATATCTGTAACATTATGGTCACGTGCACGTGTCAAAAGCAGCGCGAGTATATACTACGCGCTTTGTTTCTATGATTAAATTCGCAGCGTCGAGTACGAATGTGACATGTATTATCAAAGATAGACATGTATGTAGATTTCTGGAATATTTATATATATCTACGATATATGTACATATACGAGGGTTACGAAGAGCGCGGGAAATTTCCATCGGAATGATATTGTTTATTCGCGCGATACACGAATACATTTTGATGAAATAACTGATAACCGAATCTCTATGAAATAATCGATTAAATTATTCAATAAAAATCATCGAATGCGATACGCCGTTTCTTTTCTCAATATTATTATTGATTAAAAGTGGTTACACCGATCGAGTTAGAGACTCTGAGATCGATGGCGAGAATTTTCATGCATTTTGTAGGTTATGAATTATGTCATTCGACATTTTATCGGTATAGTCACGCAAATTTTACTTTTTTTTCTTTTTAACTTTGATTCTATCTTAACAACGGCCGACGAGCGCTCAACACTGCTGTTTTCCAGTTGAAGATTGAAAAAAAAAAAAAAAAACATAAAGTATCTCGGGCTTTTGTATTTATTGCTATATTATGTCGACAGCCCCGTGAAATCTTTTATCGCGTCGAATCGATGACAGGCTCTTCCCCTTCCCACAGGACTATAAATATACGTGTAAACAGAGGGACGGTAACTCTCGAGAGAATGAAAAGCCCTCGGAGTCGCGACGGTGAGATAGGAAAGCGGTTGGGGGGGATTTCTGTATAACGGTGGTACGGGATAAATTTAGTTACAGGACAAGTTTCGCCGAAAACTGAGCGTTCAACTAACGCGATTATCCTTAATCCCAATTTGTCAACGAGTAACCTGTGGCTGCGAGTTTAACTATCTTCGCGGGTTTAAAATGCAAAATCGGAGGGGATGCTTACCGAACGACGAAAGTAGGTCAACCGAGAGACGACGTCGTCTCTCAGTGTCGTTGCAGCAGCAGCAGTCTTCCTTCGAGTTCTACGAGACACCGGCCTCTCATCGCATTGTTATCAATATCTGAATAGCCGACGAATTACAATGGGCATTACCCCACCACCACCCCCCCCCCTCCCCCTTCCTTTTCGTCAACAACGCACTCGTATTTTCAACTGTATAAGACGCTTGCGATCTTCGCACGCCTCCTAATTACGACGTTCCCATTAATAAATATATCGCATAGAGTTTTATGAAACTCCGTCGAAAAAATAACTATACAATTTCGCTGAAATAATGACGATACTGTAATTCATAAATTGCTACACGATACAAACCTCTCATTCGCGACAGTTAATTGGCTGTATGATTCATATCGCGATCCTTGCGAAAGAAAAAATAATAATTCGAGAATATTCTCTTCGATAATTGTTTTCCCGAAACGACACATTATTTTTACTACGAAAAATAATAAATATTTTCTTATTGACCGCTTTCTACGGTTACCGTTGTTGGAAACACAAAAATTTTGCCAATGTACCCGGAAGTTGTTGTGTTTTGCGGAGAGTGAGAATCGTCCATCCCAACATCCGGTACGGAAGATCCGATCTTTCACGGGGGTTGATACCATTCCGACGGAGATAATGTCCCCATTTTTTGGAAACGAAAATTATTTCACGATATACGATAAGACAATTTAATTTCATCGGCTACCCGCTAACTTCCCCTTCCGCCAAAATATCCCTCTGCGACGTTAAAAAAATATCAGTTGAGAGAATATTCGTTCTTCCGGCTAATAATTTTTTTCAGCGTCGAAACTTCCGTATTGAAGAAGAGAATTAATTTAATCAGCAAAAATGTTGCTGTGTATAGAAAAAAAAAAAAAAAAAAATTTGCTTTTACACCGAAATTCTTATTACCAAATTGAATAATTTTTCGAAATTCAGATTTTACTTTTCAGCTTCAGTCATAATTTTCAAAACGTAATTCAATATTTGAATACCAAACGCGCGTTTTCGTAGCTATAGAATATCCGTAAAAATACCGCTACGAAAAATACACATTTTGTGTTAATAATTATTATAATATTTATAATAACAGCAAAAAATATGAAAATATTTCTAAACGAAATTACCGATCTTCTAAAAAAAAATAAAAATACTATCGGTTTTTAATAATAAAAAAAATGTCTTTATTAACAGTTTGACAAGTTACACATTTCAACTTATGCCACTTATTAGAATTTCGGATTCGATAAATTTAATTATCGAATATATATATATATATATATTATATTTATCAATATATTTATAATTCGTTATTAGACCCGATAAATTGTATCACCGACCCAAAAAAAAAAAACAAAAACAAATGCGATAGAATCGTTAAAAAAGAAAAGCTTTAGAGTAAAATTTGCAAAAAAAAATCTGCGCGTCAAAAAAAATTAAATAAAAATTACTAAAAGAGATTAAAATAATTTTTCAGCGCGAAACAACGCAAAAATGATTTTTCGAAAAATTTTACGCTGAAATACGTTTCGGTGTGAAACTTATCGAAAAAACGATATTTAATGACTCTACAAAATTTTCCGAGTAATTTACGCTTTTCCTTTAGATTTTTTTTTTCTTGCCGCATGTTAAACAAAAATAATTGATTTTTCGGCAGAAATCGCCTCGGAAGTGATGTTAAAATTATCGAAAAAGATAGCGATTTTCTATATATATATATATATATCTTTTTATATATTCGCTGTAACAGCGAAATAATCTCTATTATTAATTTCTCCACTCGCTGTTCACTTGGATTCGATTCGATTTTTTTAAATCTCGTAATTTGAAATCCGTGAAAGAAGTATAGAAAATGAAAGCGATAGAGAGAGAGAGAGAGAGAGAGAGAAAAATTAGAGAATTTAGGTAACGTCGGTGCGTTGCATGTGACGAGAATGTTGTCTCGACGTGTCGTGATATACCATACCGGCGCGCAACATTTCTCCGTGTCGAAAAACGTCGTGAGGCAACGATAGAGACGGCAAAGACGGCAAATTTGGTAGCAAACAACTCGGCATACCGGCGTTCGCATCGGAAGATGGATATAATCCACTATTCGATACTCCGGATATCGTTGGTCCACAGGAACTCGACGGAGGCATTCCGGATATCGCGTGGACAACCGAATCCTGTCCACCGAGCATCGGATTCCCTGAAAAATCATCGTCGATCGATAACACGAATCGAAAGCGAAATTATACATTTTTTATAATTTTTTTTTAATTTCGAAAAAAATTACAAAAAAAATAAAACAAAATTCAAAAATCAATCAAAACAACAAAAAAATCAATCAATTCAATTCAAAATTTAGTATCGGTATGTTAAATTCAAAATAAAAAAAAAATAAAAAAAAGAATTTCTATCGCTTTTTTTTTCTCGTAAAATATATATAAAAAAAAAAATGGCACTGTTTTCACATAAAATCGAGTATCGATTTTATATCTCACCGGGAAGACTGAGATTAGAAGCTCCCGAACTGAGTGCCGATGCGAGGGACAGAGGCGCCGGTGTTGAAAAGTCCGAATTCTCCGACGTTCTCGTGTGAAGCGGATGTCGAAGATCGATCCTAAGGCCGTGAGGAGAGCGTCCGGTGCTTAACGAGCGACGATGATACTCCGCCGATCCGTCGGTCTTCCGACGACGAACTCGTACCCCCGACTTGCCGCTGTTTCCGACGCCAAAATGCAAAAGTTCCAAATGTCTACGAAGATTTCGCGATTGTCGCAAAATCGCTCCGCACAGTGGACAAGTCGTCGGTTGATCGGATATACTTCGTCCCTTCGATCCGTCACCTACAAATAAAACATCAACTTAGTCACGAAATTCCCAAAAAAAAAAAAAATTGAAAAAAAAAAAAAATTTCTTATCACCCGAATGGATACAATTTTTCTCTTCGTTCGAAAAATCGCATTAAACCGGCGAATTTCTATACGCGATTTCGCACAATGAATGCCAATCGATGAAGTTTCAATGATTTTTTCCACTAACGCGAGTGATTATTTTTCGATTTAAATTATTTGGAGTTTTAACGTTAAAAACGAATCCGTTTTACCGACTGCGGAATATTTGTAACAATTTTTTTTTTTCTATTTTAAAAAAAGATACAGATAAGCGTATAAACTGTTATTGCGATCGGAATAATTGTGAGAAAAAAAAAAAAAAAAATTACGTTAAAATGTTAGTATTTTTTTTTTTATAATTAGAATTTTTTTGAAATAATCGCTGTAAAGTTTGCGATGGTAAATTGCGCTTTCGAAAACCCAAATATAGCGTTATAGTACACGTATTTTATTTACATATGCGGAAGGATGAGAGTTACAATGTACATGAAGTTAATTCTTATATATATATAAATCCCGACGTCGTCACATCGTTACAAGCAATTTGGAGTTATTACACAGACAATTGGATACCTCGAGTCGTAAATCTCTTATGTACACATTTCGTTAAGTTTTTCTGTGAATTCATTGATAAACTTTGCGTTTATTATTCCGTGTGCTGTTTGGCAATTGGTCACTCGTCACGGTGTCCGGGAAGCTAATCGTGTGGACAATCCCTTCGACGCTAAATGTTGAATTTCTTCCATTTTCACCGAAAATATCGGTAAATGTAAACAAAAAATAAATAAATAAATGAAAAAAAAAAAAAAAAAAAAAAAATGCTATCAAAACGAATTCATTCGTTCGTCGCTTGGCGTACCGACCGGCAAATTATACAATATTGCGATTGCCCCCTGAAAACTATTTCCACAAAATCGAAGCTTTTTTTTTTTCCCTTAAATCTCCGATTTTTCACAGAAAATTCGCTACTGTTCCGGAAAATATTACCAAAAAAAAAAAAAAAAACAAAAAAAACCCGAATCGATACGTATAAAAAAAATTATTATAAAAAAAGAAAATACATCGCGAGAATTTCACACGAATATGAAAAAAAAATTTCGAAGCACCAATCTCCATAGTCTCTCTTCCGTGTTAACTATCGCGCGCAGTAATTTCTCTTCCGCTTACACGATAATACAATTGGTAGTGTTTTTGTTTTTTTTTTTTTTCTTTTTTCGTTTCTTTTCTATCAAACTTAACGGACTATAAGTACTCGGAGGAGAAAATTGATGAAAAAAAAAAAAAAAAAACATTGTTTACAATAATACGTAATGTACATAAATCTATTTATAACTGTTGTGCGAATAAATCGTCATCGACGGAAGTCCAAAAAAAAAATTAAAGAAAAAAAGATAACGCGCACATTTACTCCACAAAATTCACTTGCATTTTATGCAGAAATTTTCGTTCGCTTCCGCGCCTCGCGGAGACTTTGTCCGTTCGTTGATTAATTAATTTTTCGTTTGTTCGTTATTTCGACATCAACTTTCAATCGTTTTCATCTGGCGATCGTCGGCGAGGGAACGTTGCTGTGAGGCGAAACAACGTTAGATCCGTGAGGCGAAGGCGACGGTAGAGGACTCGGTTTGCAGATAATACGCTCGCAACTGTTGCTACCACCGCTGTCGGTTCCGTAGTTCAACGAGTGTCCAGTGTAACCGGCTATTTCTACTTCCGGTTTTATCTCTATCGTCATCGTTTCCGAAGTCGACGCTTGACTCGGATGACTATTGAAACGATATTTGCAAGAAGACAATAAATGCCTTCGTAAATTTCTCGCTTGTCGGAGAGTCGCACCGCATAGGGGACAAACACCCGGACAGTCGGAAGCGCCGCGAATTTTTGAAGTACCGCCGCCGCCGCCGCCCCCAACGACGCCACCGGTACCACTACTTCCCCCGACTATTGCCGCGGAGGTTGACGCCGATATTGCCGTCTGCAGTATCGGAACTCCCGGCGGATAGCCGACGTTCAACGAACCCGGAAACGACGGTATATGTAACGGCGAATACTGTTGCATCGGCATCAACGTGTGAAGATGCGGCTTATTCTCCGCCATCGGATCCTGTTGCAGTATTTGATGCGCGTGATGCGTATTATCCGCGTTGATCATCAGCGGCTGTTGCGAAGACAGCCAATTCGTTCCTCGATGATTGACATATTCCGAAGGCGACGGCACACCCGCTGCCAACAGACACAAACACAATGTTACCATGCGGGCTGAACTGAACCTTATTCTCGTGTTCTTTCTCCTTCTATACCTTCGATTTCCCGCTTTTATTTATTTCTGGAAATTTCCATATTCGAGTTCCATAGTTGGGAAACGATTTTTTTTTTTTTTTTTTTTTTTTTTTTTTTTTCGGCTCGTCGAGACCATAATGACGCAGCATTTTATACATTATACAATTCGAAATTGCAGTTCAACCCTTACGATCGTTGTGCTTGTGTCCGTTTTTTTTTTTTTTTTTTTTTTTAAGTTACATCGGCGATTTTTTTTTTTTTCTTTTTTGTTTTTTTTTTTTTGCGTTAGCGGCGAGCGATGAATTTGTTAGGCACTTATTAATTGCGGACACAAAACACAATTTGGGCTTTTTATTTATTTTTTATGGATTTTTGTTACGCGCGAATCTCTTTGAGATGAGATTTTTGCAATGATTTTTTTTTTTTTTTTTTTTTTTTTTTTTTCGGAATACTGTTTTGTTGAAGTTTTTTTTTTTTTTTTTTTTGATCGGTGATTGTGGCGATTATCGCGAAACTTACCCATGTCTTCGTGGGAAACGCTTTCGTTGTCTTTGTTACGATCGAAATCGCTGGTTCTCTCGGCACCGTGATGAGCGTCGTGGGCCCCCCGTTCGTCGTTATCGACGTGTTCGACACGCGGCCATTTACCCGACGACGAGGACGACTTCCTTCTCTTCTTTCTTCTCTGCATCGGGATACAAGAATTCATCGCTTCGCGACTCAGTGGCTCCGTGTTCGCTGGTATCGCTGACGCCGGAATTTCTTCGCCGTTCTGTGAAATTTTGAAAAATAGAAGATTTTTTTATTTTACATTGTCGGGTTTCCGGCGATTTTTCGAAAGTGTGAACTTCCGGTTGATTCGGCGATTGATAATAATTACGAATTGGTAAATGAAAGTTTGAAATTTGCTGAAATTAAGAAATCTTTCAGCGGCAATGCGATACGTCGAAAAATCCTTCGACAACTAAAAAAAAAAAAATACAAAAGTAAACAGTAATCAACACGCGCAAAGTTACCTCCGTAAGTATCGTTGGCGGCGTAAGTCCGTGAATACTGAGACAATGAGCGGCTTGTAGTAGAGACGGTAGCTGCGACGGTTCTACGCTAACTTCGCCTCTGTAAACAAATTCCAGCAAAGATTCGAGATCATCGGCGCCGATGCCGGCGAGCATAACCACTGGATGTTGACACGGCGTACTCTGAAATCACATCCCCGACAAAGTTGCGGCAAAGTTGAAATAAACAAAAAAAAATCACCAATAAATTAGCGGAACGGAAGATTTTTTTTTTTTTTTTTTTTTTTTTTTTTTTTTTTCAAAAAAAAAAAAACGGTTTTCGCGCAAAGCGCTCGTACGCGTATATAATGTATATTAGTGATTAAGACCTTAAGTAAATCCAAGAGAAAGGGACTCGCAGCGCTCAGAACAATCTTGTGAGCGGGAAAACTTCGTCCGCCCGCGGCTAACGTAACATCTACGAGATCTCCCTGACCCCTGAGCGATTGAACGGCAGTCGCCAGCGAGGATCCAAACTCACCCCAAGAGAGGCTGTACAGTTGCCGACTACTGCTACCCATTCTGCGAAAGATAAAAACAAAAATGGTAGACGGCGGTTACACCGACACTGCAAACACGATAAAAAATGTTGATAATTGTTTTTTTTTTTTTTTTTTCGTGTTTCTTTTTTCTTTCTTATTTTGAAGCATCGTGTCCGAGAGTATTTAATAGCGATATGATAAAAAATGTTTAACGTTCGTACAAACAACACCGATGCGATCCCGTTATCCAGCCTCGGGAGTCCGAAATAACGAGTCGCGCGAGAGGCAGAGGCAAACGAGCGAAGCGCGTAACGTTCGGTTCGGAGCGTTCGAGCACGTTAATCCCCCGCGACCGAGAGGCCCGAGCCCTCGTTCCCTCGTTCGATTCCTTCCTCTCTGGCTGGCGGACGAGAGGAAAGTTTCTCCCACCCCGATAGCGCGAGAGCGAATTCTTAATTATTATACCCCCACCCCCGCCGCGTACACGGTTTCGTTCACGGCGTCCTCTTTGACCGAACCTAACCCAAAATTTCGTCTCGCGAACGAATTAAAAAAACAACAACAAGAAAAAAATACGAGAAAGGTTGAACCCGAATTTTTTCCTCGACGAAACTCGTTGCGACGAGAAAAATGAAATAAAATAATTGTCGGGACGTCTTCTTACCTGCGGCCAAAATGACGATATCGAGGACTCGGTGAAAGTCTCGAAACGAGGTAAACCGAAAGTCAGACCAGGTTAAAATGCATCATCTCCGCGGACTCGTTTATTTTTCACGCTCCAACACCGCGAGCCCGACACTCCGATTCTTGTTTCGTTGATATTTAACGGCACATCGATCGTCCGATACGCGACCCGTGACACGTATTGTTTTTTTCTTATGTTCGACGAACGTTCGACGCTAAATATCGTGGTTTCAAACGCTGTCAGAAAATTCTCCGCTAACGTCACATTTCACGAAACTGTGCTGCCACGGTTCGACCGGCAGCGCGACGCGAAAGCTACACGCTTCGTCCACCGTGCCGACGTTTCACAAATTCTATGCGGGAAAGGTTCTCCGCTGTCTCCGCTATGGATATACGGTATACGTATACGCGCGTATATATGTATATAAATGTAATGTTGTTTATAGTATATCTATACTATGTTGCCGCGTGAGACACGGCGGCACATTCGACCCGTTATTCGCTCGCTACCGACCGTACACCGTGGTTTTCAAGTTCACGAAATAATCGAACTTGACACTGCGATTATTATTCGATAAACGATATACGTTCCGAATAATGAAATTCGAAGTGTCGATGCTCGCGAAGGACAAAATAGTTTTACCTTCGACGTTTCGACGATTATTCATTATATTCGACGAGCGTATCGTGTGTATTTATTATTTAGGTCTCGCGACGCCGAGCTCTCTACGCTATACGTTGTGCCTCCTCTTCCCCCCTCGTGTAACGGTTGCTCCGTGACCCGAATAATCGGCATTCCTCAACGAAGATGTAAATAAACAAGTTCGGATTGATAGAGTATTCGAAATTTGACTGCGCAACGCTAAATTTTATTCTATCGTTGAAAATATCGAGACATCATCGAGGAGTCGAGTACCGCGCGTTATAGATTTTTGTTATAATTTTGCGGGCGGAAAATCCGGGATATCGAAAAGAAATAATACGATTTCGTGTATTTATACGTAAGGTAAACCGATATACATTGTTTCGAATTAAGAAATGTCGAGTTCGGAGAAGAACGACGACGACACGGAGGCTGATCCCGTAGAATCGGAGACAAAATTTATTCGGAAAGAAGGTAAGCAGTTATTTCGTCGTCGCGACTGTCAATGATATCGGAATATCGTGAACGCGTTTCTCAAAGAACGCTACTAAAATTTGTCGAGCGCTATATTCGTAATATCATAATTTTAACTACGGTAGACTACAGACTCGACACCGTTAACGGTTACGGCGACAATTTGTTACATCTAAGCGCAGCGAATAATTGTCACGATGTCATCGAAGAGATATTTAATATACACGGATGTAAGGACATTATTAATTCGAAAAACGATTGCGGATGGACGCCGCTTATGCAGGCCATTCGCAACGGCAATATCGAGACTGTTAAATTTTTATTGGCAAATGGATGCAGACCCGCCGTTTCGTCGTCGAAAATGGAAGGTACATACATATATCGCGATCTTTTTTGCAAAATTATTTTATTATTATTTACGCGACACAAGTGCGTACCAACGTACAGCGAGAAAAAAAAATGAAAAAAATATTGTTTTCTCGATAATAAAAATGCGTATCGACGAACATTAGACGTTTCCGCTATTGGATTAGCAGCCGCGATGGGTTTCGCGATGTTCGAAGTTGTATACAACGCGTGTCCCTCCGCGCTTGAGGACGCGAAGCACGACAGCATCGGTCCACTGTGCGTCGCGGCTATGAAAGGGGATAAGGAATTGTTTTTCGGACTTCTGGAATTGGGTCTCAAAGTTTCGGAAGTCAGTGCGTATTATTATTTTCTCGAACATATTGTCTCGTCGTACATTTTCATTTACCTTTCGATCTCCGAATATCGAGAATCCAAAAAAAACTCGTAATAATAACGATGAGTAACATTACTATTATTATTAATAACGTAAAATTAAAAACAAAAAAAAACTTTCGACATTATTATTATTAACGTTCGTATCGTTTGCGCCGATCGCGCAGACGAATATACACGCGCGATGATGAGACAATCGCGGATACCGGAAATCGCAAAACTCGCCGATATTCGTAACGACTTCGAAGACATCTGGAATAACGAGTCGATGGAAGATTTTGATTTTCCGGACGACGAGTTCGAAACTCCGCGGATGTCCTCGACGTTGGATAACATCGATAACTCGCTGTCCGCCGATTTATCGAACGAAAGTTCGAAAAATTTCTCGTCAAATTCGGAAGTTCCGAGTATAAGAATTATTCCACCGGCCGATGAAGCGACTCTTTTTACGAGAAGAAATACGAAGAAACCGCGAGTCGTTGATTTGTTACCGCGTATCGATGAGCTTTCATCGCGCGGCTCCGTTTCCCCCGCATTGCCCTTCACTCGTCGACAAAATTTTCCGATCTCACCGGGTGCGCGACTCACGAGAAGAAAGGAAAACGACGACGACAGCGGCACATCTCCGATCCAACATAATATTGATAATGACAAACGCACGATGCACAAGTACGTTCGATACTCGAAACCTTTTTTCTCAACGGCAATAAAAAAAAAAAAATTCTTTCATTTGCCTGTAATTACCGAGTCTGCGGATAAAAATGCTTTTCTTCAAAAGAATGTTAACGTGAACATCGCACATATGATTTTCGCTCTCTTAAAAAAAAAAAAAAAAAAAAAAAAACTGAAAAAAATTTTCGAATTTTTTTTTCGAAGATATTTTTATTTTCATTTTTTTAAATTTTTTCTTTTATATGATTTAATTTTGTTGAAATCAGCCCCTGTCGTCCGTCTTGTAGTTTTTGGCTGAAATATTATTATTATAAAAAAAAAAAAAAAAAAAATTTGCTACTCGCTACTAATAACGATTATTCGATCGAAGGTATAAATTGAATCGACCACCGGACTTGGAAATATTCGAGGACAATGTCAGGGGGTCGGAATACTTTTTGGAAGAACTCAACGATGTCGATCGCGGCTGCAAAACGCCGATAGGGCCTCCGTACGCGACACCACCCCCCGGAATGATTCTGGACGCCGATCAGACGAAAATCGCTCTTCTGCTGAAGCGCTTCGGACTGACGCACATGATTAATATTTTTCTCGAACAAGAGGCGAGTCGCCTTGACTTTCTTATGAAAAAAAAAAAAAAAAAAAAACAAAAAAAAAATTGAAAAAAAAGATCGAAAAAAATCGAAAAAAAAAAATTGCGATCTCCGCGAGATTTTTTTTTTTATTAAAAAGATGAGTTTTGAATTCTTTATATTCCGTTTGCAGGTGGATTTGGATTTGTTTCTCACGCTGAGCGATCGGGATTTACAAGAAATCGGTATCGAGAAAAAATCCGATCGGCACGTATTGCTATCGGTAATCGCCGAATGCAACAGATACAGAATGTAATTATTTTATTTAAAGAAAATTATACACCGGTATTGATAATTCCGTAATTACGATCGTTTCAACATTTTCGTTATCGCAACTGTATAACGTAACTTTGTTTTCTTTCGATTATTCACTGTTTGAATTTTTTTATTTTTTATTTTTTTTTATCGTCGTTTCTATATCTATTATATTTTGCACACGAGTGCCAACTTTGCCGATAACGCCGGATGTTTTTTTTTTTTTCTCGCTTTGTCCACAAAATTTTTTCCGAATAAAAATTTATAAATTAATTAAAAAATTTTTACGATTTCTCCGATCGTTTCGGTGTGTCGTCCGTAGTCGCGACTATTCGCGACTCATCTGGAAAAAAAGTTTAATGTATCGTTATAAATATTGTTAATTAAAAGTCGATAATACTTTGTCGGAAAAATAATAATTTTAGTTTTTTTTTTTTTTTTTTTCGAAATGATCGGTAATTTTTTAGGGTCGTTTCACACTCGAGGATCGCGCGATCCTATAATATAATATATCGTACATCACTCCGTCTATTCGTTTGCCAACATAAATCACCTTAATTCTCGTCGTACCTCATCGTGTTCCTCAGTAATTTTTCTCGTAGCGTAGCTTTGCCGGAATTTTGGGAGATCTGCAATTAAAAAAAAAAAAAAAAAAAAAAAAAAAAAAAAAATAGAAATTTCCGATCGGTCGATAAATCGCGTATATCTCTTATCTCATATTGAAAAATCAACGAAACTCACATTTGGATCCGATTTTTCATTCGATTTTTCCGAGTCGTCAAAATATTTCGACACAATTTCCGAATTTTTAATAATTATCTTAGTCTCAGCGTTGTTATGCGATCCGAGAGTCGCTTTCTTCTCGCACCGCGAAGTACTCGTATCGATATCCATCGGTACAGTTTTTCCGCCCGTTTTACCGATATTGGGACATCGATTTTGCGTTTCCGCCGAATTGTCCGATTTTATTCGCGAAAAACCGGTCGATAACGTTGACTCGCGAAATTTCGCGATCGTCGTCGGGATTCCGCGCGATTTTTCGCTTCGCGTTTCGTCTTTTCCGAGAGTACCACGCAAACTCGGCGTCGGAGACATCAGAGTACTCAACGCTCTGCTGAGCCGACAATTCTGCGGAGTCGCCGGAAACAGCGAGAGACGCGTCGTCGACGGTGCATCGGTAACCGTTTCGTTTCTCATCGTTTCCGGAACTTTTCTCGACTTCTCGTCTTCGATTTCTCCGTTTTTTGTATCGAAACGACGCGATTCCGCGACGAAAGACGAATTGCCGATTTTTTCTTCTTCCGCAACGAATCTCAACGATTCGCCGCATATGATCGGCAATGTCTCGTCGATGTCGCGAATAAAATTTTTAACGAAGAGTTCGCGATTTCCGAAATACGGAGATTCTTCGATTTGATATCTGAGGCAAATATTCGGATAGAGAAAATGATCGTTTATCGTCATCGGAAAATAGACGACGTAGTAAAACAGCCCGTTGTCGGTCTCTGGCAAACGATAGCCGTACTGCGAAACGAAAAATCAAAAAATTTCATTTTAAAAAAATATACATATTTTTGTTGTTTATAATGATTTTTTTTTCTTTTTATTTTATCATTCATCGGATAAACTTAATTTTGTCGCAAATTTGTTTACCATATTTTTCCAATGTCTTCGGAGTTCTTCATAATTTTTAAAGCTACTCGATGCCGGCATTTTTCGCAGTACCGCGAGCAATTTTCCTCTCTTGAGACTTTCGAACAAAAAATTAATTTAAATTATAAGAATTAAAAGGAAAAAAAATTTAAAAAATTGAAGAATTTAATAAAATATACGATAACTGAAAAAAAAAAAATTATAATCAAATCGAACGAAATTTTTGGTAAAAAAAATGATATTTTTTAAAAATAATATTAAAAAATATTGAATAAATTAATTAATTTAAAAATCGTAAAAAATTCGTGAAATTTTTCGACTCGAAAAAATTATTTGTCCGTCGATCGGTGGATTTTTATTTAATTTTTGCATTTTTCGCTTTTAATGTAACGGTCGCCCGTTACCTCGGCAAGACGGTGACTCGACGATTGCCGAAGTACTCGATATCGATAAATCCATTGGGATCCGCCATGAAGCGAGCGATGATTTCCTCCGGCAAATCCAGCCGTTCCAACGTCAGATCGGTCAATTTCATCTCAAGTGGCTGAAGCCTCAGACGCGCTTCGAAATCTACGAAAAAAAATTTCGTAAAATTTTGAAAAAAAAAAAAAAAAAATTTGTCGTAATCGGTTTTACTTTTGTCGCGTCTCGACTCGAAATTGAGATCGAATCTCATCGCCGTATTCTTCGGGATCGTAAGAAATTCTCTATCGCGGACGAGAAATTCTCCCACTCTGTTCCATCGCGGCGCCAAGACGAAGAGAATAGAGTATCGAAGGCAATTGACATAGATATCCCGCGTTACCGGTCGCGGCATCGAACGCTAAAATTATATTTTTTTTTTTTTTCACAATTATCTCGAAAGTTTACCCCGAAAGTTAATAATTATAACAATTACAATACTTTGAAATGAAAATGGATAAAAAACTGAAAACAGAAAGAATAAATTACAAGTACCGTCATGTTTATCTCTTTCAAACAATTCTGCAGGACTCCGGTTTTGAAAAATTCAACACCGACAATCACATAAACCGAACCGTCATTCGCGGATCCCGGGTACGCGATAACCGCGTCTTTCATCGTATTAATTATCAGCCTACAAGGGAACAACAATGGAAGCAGATAAATTAACGCTCCGAGATGCAAAATAAACATCGAAAATTTCTTCGTTATTTTCGCGAAATGGTCGATTATTCGGACAGAGAGTTTTGCGTAGGTATATAACGGAATGCCGCGGGTTGTGATAATTTCCTCGGAATGTCGACCAACAATAATGAATTATTGAAAACGAAAAAAATAAATAACCGCCATGGAAATATAAAAAAATGTTTTTTCTGTACCTGCACTTCATAGTTTTCCAGTGGAAATCCGATTTAGCCGATGAATCTTGAACCTCCGTCGTATCGATTTTAGCGACGATGCAGCATAAAGCCGCGGTGTTTGGTACACTCGCGTAGTACCGTACCGTTCCTGCCATTGTTTGCTCTACCGATGCGTTAATATTTGTTTTGTTGACGGAAAGGAATAGATAAATAAATAAAAACACTCGCACGACGCGCACTCGTGAATTTTTGTTCGGAGCAACGAGGTCGACTGCGTCCTGTATTCAAAAAATGTTCCCCGCGGTATGATTGGCCGTTACGATCGAAGCGATGCATCTTGGGAAATCCAGCATTTCGTGATAATAACGCCCGCGACATCGAGCGCTTTCACAACTAGGCGCATGCGCCCGACGCTAAGCGCAGCCCCCCGACGCTTCGTCCAGTTTCGGCCGACTGACAGTTAGCTTGTTTCCTTCGTTGGACAAAGGACCCCGATAGATTCGTAGCCAAAGCTTCGTCTTGTTTTCTTCGACAGTATCGTTTTCGTTGCTAATCCGAACAATTCCAAATCGCTTGATTTAATCTGGTAAGTACGCTTTGATCATTGTGTCCATTACGAATTAATAAAAATAATCGATCGTTTGGCGTCCTGTCGTTTTTTTTTACGTTTTTCACCGTTCAACAAACTTTCTTTGTTCGATATCTCCATTTTGCGCATCGCCATCGTGCTCTACGGCTCGATCAATAATTTCAAGTATTATTCGCACCCCTTCGTTCCCTTCGGTAGATGTAGAATCTACAAATTTATTATCTCTTAATTTGGTTAGTTTGTCGTTTCGTATCGATTCGCGACGTTCAACATTCACGGTAAATATTATTTTTCGTTCGCATCGGCCGATCGCGTTCCTTTCTTTTGCGTCGAGGCGCGACGACGCCATTCGAGAATATTCCTGCGGGCGAACGTTACCATAATAATTTCTTGTTTTTTCCTCGAGTATCGAAAAATTTTCTACTTTCAGTTGAATTTTATCGGTAAATGGTGAATATAATTTCTCGTCTAAAATACGCGTTTTCGATGTTTTTCTTCGAACGAAAATACGGTTATTTTTTTTGTTTCCATGGAAGACTCCATTTTGTAAATTTTCCGTGTACATCCGTCTCAACGAGTTTATACGAGTTGAATTCCTTCGAGGTTTGGCATTGCGTGCAATCTCGCGGCTTGTTTTTCCATTGTAAATAGATTACGCGATAACGTCGATCATTCCGGAATATTCGTTTTCGGAATAACTCGCATTTCCGTTTCTCGATCTTTCCTTCTCGTTTGAGCGACAAATATTTTTGTCGATGTGAACGATGTTAACGAATGTTAATTGCCGCGAATAAATAAAAAATGTCATTAAACTGTCGATAATCATTAAAAAAAACGACATTAAACCGTCGATAATACATTTTTTTCAAGTTTCATGCGACAAAAGAAATTTTCAAATATTCAAATACAAATTCATTTATTTATTTACGCATTATGTATTATATCAAAGTTGTTAATATTAATTGAAGCCGTTGCGGCTTGCAGCTGCGTAATTCGCATTACAGAATTTCAACTTTCGGCTGATTTTCATTATCGCAATATTTTTATATTCAGCTTACGTTTCTGTGTATAGAGTGAATGCCGTCTGATAAAATTATTTTTCGGTCGTAGAAACCTATGAAATAGTTTTTTTTACAAATTCTATGGACGCCGTTTTTTTTTTTTTTTTTTTTTTTTTTTTTCGATTAAAATTATTGATATTATTTTTTCCGTTTACCGTCGATTCGTCTTAATTTTCGTCTTACATTCCATTACAGATCCCAAAATGCAGATTTTCGTTAAAACTCTCACCGGAAAGACCATCACTCTGGAGGTGGAGGCTTCCGATACCATTGAAAATGTGAAGGCAAAGATTCAAGACAAAGAAGGAATTCCTCCGGATCAGCAGCGTCTGATTTTCGCCGGAAAACAACTGGAAGACGGAAGAACTCTTTCCGATTACAACATCCAAAAGGAGTCGACTCTCCACTTAGTTTTGCGTCTCAGAGGCGGAATGCAGATTTTCGTTAAAACTCTCACCGGAAAAACGATAACTTTGGAAGTCGAAGCGTCCGATACGATCGAAAATGTAAAAGCGAAAATTCAGGATAAAGAAGGAATTCCTCCGGATCAGCAGCGTCTGATTTTCGCCGGAAAACAACTGGAAGACGGAAGAACGCTTTCCGATTATAACATCCAAAAGGAGTCGACTCTCCACTTAGTTTTGCGTCTCAGAGGCGGAATGCAGATTTTCGTTAAAACTCTCACCGGAAAAACAATAACTTTGGAAGTCGAAGCGTCCGATACGATCGAAAATGTAAAAGCGAAAATTCAGGACAAAGAAGGAATTCCTCCGGATCAGCAGCGTCTGATTTTCGCCGGAAAACAACTGGAAGACGGAAGAACTCTTTCCGATTATAACATCCAAAAGGAGTCGACTCTCCACTTAGTTTTGCGTCTCAGAGGCGGAATGCAGATTTTCGTTAAAACTCTCACCGGAAAAACGATAACTTTGGAAGTCGAAGCGTCCGATACGATCGAAAATGTAAAAGCGAAAATTCAGGATAAAGAAGGAATTCCTCCGGATCAGCAGCGTCTGATTTTCGCCGGAAAACAACTGGAAGACGGAAGAACTCTTTCCGATTATAACATCCAAAAGGAGTCGACTCTCCACTTAGTTTTGCGTCTCAGAGGCGGAATGCAGATTTTCGTTAAAACTCTCACCGGAAAAACGATAACTTTGGAAGTCGAAGCGTCCGATACGATCGAAAATGTAAAAGCGAAAATTCAGGATAAAGAAGGAATTCCTCCGGATCAGCAGCGTCTGATTTTCGCCGGAAAACAACTGGAAGACGGAAGAACGCTTTCCGATTACAACATTCAAAAGGAATCGACTCTTCATTTGGTTCTTCGTCTCCGTGGGGGTCAATAAAATATATTTCGTCAACTAGTAACTTCTCGAAAGTCGAACTGCCGTAAATATTCAATCTTTAGAAAGCTAATAAAGAAATAATCGCACGCGAGGAAACAAAAAAAAAAAAAAACAAAAAAAAATATTGAAGTTTTAAGAACGATGAGAAAAATAACTTTGTCTCTAACAGAATCGCGTCATTGCTTTTAATCGATGTAGCAGAGCGATCGTCAAAGCGATCGAAATCGAAAAAAAAAAAAAAGAAAAAAAAAATAGAAAAACCCTTCGCATAGTCCCGCGATAAATCGTCAAAACTCTGAAACGCGGTAGAAATTATCGATAGTCTCGTTAAAAAAAAAAAAAATCTTTAATATTTAAATTTGTCACCTCGACTCGATTGCTTCTACGTGATTATTTAGCGAATTTTAAGAACAATGCGAACGAAAAAAAAAAAAAAAAAAAAAAAAAAAATTGAAAATCGGCAGTTGTGAAAAAACGACGCGGTATTGTAAACCAAAGTTTCATTAAAAAAAAAAACATTATCGAGCGCATAAAAACAATGCAATTAATTATTTCGAAAAACCTTTCGTCCCTCTCGTTCCACAAGTAAAAATGATTATTTTCAGGAAAAAGAAATTTTTTATTCGAAAATTTATATCGATCTATAAAATGTTTAACTCGCAATCGCCATATTACATTTTTGTCCATTCGTCATCGACGTTTCCGTAGTTTTGGCGTTCAATGGACCTGCGAAATAAACAAATCAAAATTTGGAGAACAAAAAAAACAAAAAAAAAAATTTTTTTTTTTACCGATCGTCCAAATTTTTTCGATAAAAAAAGAAATTCCGAAGTTCGTTCGCTTACCGATAAAACTCAGCAAAACGGGCAAAAATATCAATCCGTGAGAAGCGCCCGCCAACAGGATAAACAGATACATGCGAAAGTAGAAAATTTGGAATATTTTTGTTTTCGCGAACGCCAATACGATTATACCGACTAATTTCGTCAAAGTAATTCCCACGAAGACCTTTCAACGATAAAATTTAATTAATCATTAAAAATATACGATAATTTTTTTTTTTTTTTTTTTTCAATTATATCGAAATATCATTTGAAAAACAATTTTTTGCGTCATCAGCCGATTAATATTGAATGATATATTACTCACAGTACTTCCCATAATGGATAGTGTTTCCGATGATTTTTTGATTCTCGAATCGGCGGTCGAACGCAAGTAATAGTGAACGATGTGACTACAGAATTCGACGGATATTCCGACGGCCTGAAAAAAAAAAAAAAAAAAAAAAAAAAAAAAAAAAATTGAAAAACAGAGAAATCGAATTTTCGGAATTTCCGGAAGTTGTAAAAAATTAATATTTTTTAGTGAATTTTTTAATCGGACGCTTACCATTACTAAATTAACGAGAGAAATGGCATTCAGCGTTACGTTGAACCAATACATCAATCCCATGATATTGATGATTATCATCGTTACGGTCAGTAAAACTATAACGGCTGAGAATAGCGATCGTCCGGTCAGTATGTACGTTGCAACGAATACGACGAATAGAGACAAACCAACCGAACCCCACGTTTCCCACCAAATCGACAGATATTGTTCGTAGAATACGTAGAATACGCTAAAAGAAAAAAAAAAAAAAAAAAAAAAAAAAAGAAGAAAATAATATCAATTCGGAACCTTTTGATTAGCAATCGTTGATTACAGTTTCATTTGACCGCTCGAAGTCGTCGAAGTATTCATCGATCGATTTTAACATTAATTAAAAATCGGCTCCATAAATATTTCAAAAAATTAATTATTTACTAATTATTATTATTATTAATAAATAATAATTATTATAATTATTAAAATTTTTTTTTGTTTGTTATTAATTATGATTAATAACCATAAATATGAAAATCCCGAACGAAATTTTTTTATTTTATTTTCAATATCATTATTTATTATTTTATTATTGATATTCAATAAATCAATAATATTGATAAACTATAATTTTTTTCGGGATTTTTTTCAGTGGTTTTGCGGGAATTGAATGAATATTAAAAAAAAAATGTCCAATTTCTCACCTGTAAGGAAAAACTTCAATTTTTACATCCGTTAGGTTCGCTGTGTTTATCATTATCGTGATATTCGCCGCAACAACCCTCGCGGCTTCCAGAGCGCCGTACCAATCGCTCGCTTTCCTCAACGGTGTGTGATAACTCATGAAATACGTATCTCCCACGTCCGTCGCACCGTTCTTGTCGTAGAAATACGACATTGCCTGACAATCGAAAGAAAAACAAATTATTAAAATATTTTTTTTTACAATATCTCTAACCATTTGATTTTGCAATGTTACTAAATGTAAATTTACGTCAAAATAAGCCGGTCGTCCAGCTTTCGCGCAGTTTTCGTCGGGGATATCGGTGACGAAATGAGCGATGAAACGACGAAAACTCTCCGCATCGGGTCGCGATTCGATATCGTTTTTCGTAATGTTGCAATTTGGACACGAAACTGAAATTAAAATTAATAAAATTAATAAAATTAATAAAATTAATAAAATTAATAAAATTAATAAAATTAATAAAATTAATAAAATTAATAAAATTAATAAAATTAATAAAATTAATAAAATTAATAAAATTAATAAAATTAATAAAATTAATAAAATTAATAAAATTAATAAAATTAATAAAATTAATAAAATTAATAAAATTAATAAAATTAATAAAATTAATAAAATTAATAAAATTAATCGAATTAATCGAATTAATCGAATTAATCGAATTAATCAAATTAATCAAATTAATCAAATTAATCAAATTAATCAAATTAATCAAATTAATCAAATTAATCAAATTAATCAAATTAATCAAATTAATCAAATTAATCAAATTAATCAAATTAATCAAATTAATCAAATTAATCAAATTAATCAAATTAATCAAATTAATCAAATTCATCAAATTCATCAAATTCATCAAATTCATCAAATTCATCAAATTCATCAAATTCATCAAATTAATAGGCCTTACGATCGGTATGCGGGCAGAATGATCCATTATTCGGAAAACTTCGACAGCACCCCGCGATAACGGACCAATCGAAATAATCGTCGATCCACGAAGACGCCGGTTTAGCCAAATAAGATCTGCGATCGATAAAAAAACATCCTATATAAATATCAAACCGAAGTCCATATAGTTTCGTTAAATTTCTATATTATACTATATAATACTCACACCGAGGATTGTCTCGCAGCGGTAAATATCTGCGTATACAACGAATCCGTGTTGCATCGCTGACCTCCGCAAATTGCGTTCTGAACTTCGGTTTTGCTGTAATCCAATCCTTCCGTTACCACGAAGTAAACCGGCGGTCCCATCGAAAGCAACTCATCCATATACTGCCAAAGATAAAAAAATTAATGAAATTTAATTAGAAAATTATGAAAGCGAAATTTATCTATGTGACGGTAAAATTTTTTTTTTTTTTTTTTTTAAACATCGCGACGCGAAGTATTTGAAAAAAAAAAAAAAAAATTAAGTGGGCCGATGCCGCCGTGTATCACATACGGCAATATACCGGAAGTGAAAAAAAACTTTTTAAAATTATTTACCGCTGTTTTTTTTTTTTTTTTTTTTTTTTTTTTAAATGCTTTAAATTTATAATTTACCTCGAAATATTTTAAAACGTAAGAATCGTCCGGCATAGCGAGCTTCTGGTCGAGTCCTATGGCGATATTCGTCGAAGCGACGGTGTTAACGGTTACGGCAGTGAGAAACACTATTAAAACTATCAATCGAACCGATTTTCTCATCAGAAACGGTGTATATATCTTTTCGAAAAATTTTTCGATCGATCCTTTCTCAGCGGTGATGCGCATTCGCGAGTCCAGACTCAGGCAGCAAAGTATATCGAAGTGACCACCCTGCAGAGACGAACAACGATAATCCGTTATATATTTAACCCTTTCGTCAACTTTTATCAAAAAACTAAACAAAATTCATTATAACTTTGTAGAATCTTCGTGATTATCCGTAAAAAAAAAAAAAAAAAAAAATTTTTCCCAAAATCGTCGGGAAAATTTTTCAATAACAAAAAAAAAAAAAAAAACGAAGAATTTTTCGCATACCTCGAATCTTCGTGTATCCAAAGCCAAAAGACTGACGAATGCCGTTATTTGGAGAAGAAAATTTATGATAATCGAAACGAAAGCGAACATAGCAAATGTATTTACCGCCGGCATGGAAGACAGTGTTCCTATAATTCATCAAAATTTTTATTTTTATTCGTTCGTAATACGGTGGGTTATCGAAAAAAAAAAAAAAAAAAAAAGAAAAAAAAAAAAAAGTTTCGATAGAAAATCGTCAATTTGCGATCAAATGATCGAGAAAAATGCGACATCGCGGATAATCACAGCGAAACGATTTTTCGATTTATAATAAAAAAATAATTGATTCGCCCGCCGACGAGCCGAATTTCGTTTATTTTTCTCAAACGTACCGATCGCGAAGCACAAGCACTCGGATACGCTGGTGAGGAGCAACGATGGGCCGACCATTCCTAAAATTTCTCCTATGTGATCGGGAATCGTTTGTCCCGCTTTCCGCGGGTGTCTTTGATGCGTTTGAACCATAATAAATATGTTGTCGACACCGACTGCCAGAACAAGAAAAGGTATCACCTAAAAAAAAGAATTTCGGAACGTTTTTTTAAATAGTCGCACAACTTTCTCCATTTCAGAAAATTCTTTCGTAATTCTTCGATTTTTCGAATTATTGCGATTTTTATTCAACGCAATACTATTTTTTTTTTTTCGGTTTTCCGATTTTTTTTCCTTTTTGTTGAAGCAATTCGAATTTTTGCAATTTTTAAAATTATTTCGTATTTTTTCGATTTTTTCAAATTATCTCGTATTTTTTCGTAATGAAATAAACATAAAAAACTTGCATTACCTCGATAGTGAGCAGAGTCGTGGGTACTCCGATATAACTGAAAATACCCAAAGAACATCCGACCGACGTGAGAACCATAATAATTCCACCGATACTTAAGACGAATCTGCTGACGACCTTTGTACAAAGGACAAAAGGGATATTACCACTTTGGAGTCTTATTAATTGTCATTGCGAGTATTATCTTCTATGCGTATTTGTGTTTTTTTTTACTCACAAAACACTCGGAAGATTTCTCGAATCTGCTCAATGCAAGAGCAATGTAAATGAACATGACGACGTAACTGATGACCATAGTTTTGATTTCGCCCCTCGAAGTCCTCTCCAATTCGTCTTCGATCGATCTTTCCGCGCTGTACGCTATTTCCATGTATTCCGGTTTTTCGTTTTCGTTCCAATTCTTCAGCAAATCCAGGAATCTGAAAGCCCCGAATGCCAACGCGACCCGATAGAAATAATTTTTATCCAGTACTTTGCTTTTGCTGTATTTATATCGAAATCATAATAATATAGGGCTAACGTTATATCGATCAGAATTATCGAATATATAGTAGCGCATTCGCGCAGATCTCGGTTGTTCGAGACATCGTGTGTGTGTGTGGGGGGGGGGGGGGGGGGAATTTATTTTCACGGTATGCCGAGTTCGCGTTCGCGTTCCTTGTAGACGCGCGTTTCTCTTATTCGCGAGTATAAATCACAATGTTTATTTCCAAAACAAAAAAACTCGACGCGCTGTCACTTACGACAATCATACAACGATGGGCCTTCGCCCCGTCGAACTGTGTATTCGGTTAACGCGGACTTGCAGACCCAAAGGACGAGCCGCGGAGGCCTTACCCATGTCGCTGCGCGCGCATGCCGGCCGATCGGGCGGTTAGTGGCACTCCGACGTCAAGAGTGGCATGACGTTTCCACGCTGCCGCGCGACTTTTCGTCGACGTTTCTTTGCGAAAAAAACGAATGTGCCTCTATTTGTACTTGTTTCGCCTTTTAGTATCGTTAAAAGAGTCAATAACGACTCTGTCTATTTTGAAAGTTGTCGGTTTTTCGTTATTATTCGGTTTTATTACGAAGAAAAAAAAAGCGCGCGGATAATCATTCCCCGTGCGCCATGCGTGCCCCCGTGGGTTCGCGTTAAAAACATTTGTTTGAAAAGACCGGTGAAAGTTCAGTGAGGTGATGAATTGGATTGCTTCTTCGAGAACATGAAAAAAGTAAGTTTATTCGTAAGTTTAAGCGGAAAAACAATCATTATGAGAAAACCCACGCAAGGCAAGTTTAGCCCCTCGCGTTTGTGTGTTTTCCTGTCAACAGCGCGCAACGCTAACTGTTGTCCACGTGATAAAACGTAATACGAAAGCGCATAATTCATTTTTGTTCGACTGATCGTAAAAAAAAAGTAGTGCAATGAACCGTTACCTTTGTTCCCACTTACGCGCCGGTTCGAGTTCACTTTCGTTCACCGAATTTTTCACCAAAAACGAGAGAATTAATCCGGTAGCTTTGATATAATCGGAGGGATCGGGAGTGTATTGCCCATCTTCCAAATATCCACCGATAGCGATGTCCGGAAAAACGGGACCTTTGTACAGTGCCAAGCAATCTGGATTGTAGGGGTTTCTAAAAAATTCAAAAAAAAAAAAAATTAGGAATTTGCAAATTCATAAAAAAAAAAACGTTATTTCGGGTTTCGAAACACAGGAACAACGCGCGCAACTCACTGGGCGCATAGGTACAAGTGATCGAGATAATTTTGCTCGAAACCCGTCTCGTTTTTCGTCTTGTTGAATTTTCCGAGATCGTTTTGAAAGTAACCCCACACGCTTTGCACGGTGCACAGGGAAAGAGTCATCGGACCTGTGAATTCGCTCTGAACCGGAGCGTAGCATATTTTCTCCAATCCCTCATCTGTATCTTGTCCGAGCTGAAAGTTAACCTCTCGTCATAATCGGTCAAACTTTTTTTTTTTTCTTCGTAATTCGATATATTTCGCGATCAAAAATGCAAAAAAACGATCGCAGCGTTCGCATCAACGTCTACGATCGATCGACATTATCGTTATCGTTATCTTCATCAAAATTCTCAATGAGATCGAAAATCTTGGAGAATGCAGTTTATATTAGAAAATTTCGCTGCTCGCCTGTAAAATTTGTTCCTGAAGATCGTAAACTTTGAGCAAAAAATCTTTTTGAAAAACCGGACCAAACTCGAGGATCCCATTGGCTGTTTCGTGAAGTATCTGAAAGGAGTGTTATAACGGTAAGTTAAATTCGACAAATTATTAATTTCTGAATAAAATGAAAAAAAAAAAAAAAAAAAAAAAAAAAAATGAATTTATTAATTATTACGATACCGTATCGAGACCGATAGATTTAATGTAAATTTGTTCCGGTCTGTAAAATGGCTGAAAGTGGGTATCGAAGTAATTTTTTTCAATTCTCGACCGACTGGTCGGAGAAGCCCATATTTCGATCGGATTGACGGTGACCTTGAGATACATTGTACCAATATTCAACGCGAGAACGACGTACGATAGCGAGAAAAGAGTTATTATCGGTCGTTTTGCGAAAGCTGTAAGAAAAAAGAACATTTATCGATCGATTTTATTAATAAGTCATCTTAATCGTTGAATTATTATATTTACCGCGTCCCCACGCGACGAAAAATCTTTCGCTCCACGATTCGAAGTTTTTGCTCGATCCCCCGCAACATTTCTTTTCGGATTGCGCAGTTCGATTGGTTCCTTAATTAAATAAAATTAAACAACGAATCAAATAAATTCGACGTTTTGATTGTTATACCTGTGAAAATTTTTTTTTTTTTTTTTACTCACGAGCGGCTCGTTTTCGCAAACAAACGATAATTACACTGACGAATGAAGTTAATAAAACGATAAGAATTGCTGCGATAACTCCGTATCCGTTTGTATCGAAAATCGTGAAATTCGGAGTGTTGATTTTCCATTCCACGAATGGACAGACATCCGGACAATCGACGCAACTGCAGACCGCCGATGAATTCTGGAAAATTTATTCGTAATTTAAAAAAAAAAAACGTGTTCTTCATTTTCTTATAAAGATTTGATTTTTTTTTTTTTTTTTTTTTTTACGATTACTTACATCGTACGCTTCTGTACACAATTTTGTCGAAGGATTTAGCGGCGGACCCGGTGCAATCGATGCGTTTTCGTCGTAAACGTATTCAATTTCGAACGGTACAAAGTTATTCGCTATGGGATCTCCCAAAAATGTGAACCATCTGAGTATAAAAAGAAAAAATAATAAACGATCTCACGATCGAGCAGTTTTTTTTATTTTTCTATACATTTTTATTAATAACCGGAATTTCCGTTCTCTATGATTTTATTGATGACTTTGGTATTATTTTTATTATTATTTTTTTAACTATCATTCAATTTTTTAATTTTACTAATTAGAAATAATAATACTATTATTTGTAATTATTAAAATATTCAAAATATTTTTCGATCGTTTCGGAAATCCGACTAACGACACGAAAAATGTCTATTAATTTCGTAACCGTAATCGTCACTAAAAACTTCGAATTTATTGGATTTTAAATTTCAAAATTCAATAATCATTTCATTTTTTGTTTGTTTTTTATTCTGCGATTTTTTAATAAATTTTCGAAATCTTACCGTTTGGCGGTGCATTTGCTTCCGGTGTTACCACCGCACGCCATGTCGAGTCCGAGAGTTCCGGTCGCCGGATTAACAACTCCTTTGCAGGACTCGTGCGTAGCATTCGTATATATTTCGGAAATGAAAATCTAATCGATAAGATTATGGAAAATTATTTCGAAATCGATCGAACGTGAAATTTTCGTAATCTTCCGAACGCTCCTCACCTGAACACCGGCTATGTATTCCCTTTTAGTTTTTTCGTCCAATTGGATATCTGTTGCATTCATGTAACGGCTGTGATCCGGAGAACAAGTGAAATCACAGATACTGCGAAACAGATTTCTTATACAACTTTTACATCTGCCGAATATACCTTCAGCCATTTTCATGCTGCCGTCCATCGTACGTATCTGATCGCCATCGCAGCACGTTTTTGGTGATTCTATACGATATGTTTTTTAAATCATTCAATGGGCAAAAGAGACATTTTAATTAAAAAAAAAAAAAAAAAAAAAAAAATTTGTTTATTTTCAAAATGATTTTTTTCTCCATTTTATTTAATCTCGAATTTGAAATTTAATAAGTTTTCATTATTTGCATTAAATTTTAATACATTTATTTATGAAAAATTTTGAAAAAAAAAAAAAAAAAAAAAAAAAAATCGAATTCAATTTATCGAATTTAAAGTTTCTTATAGATCGCGATATATATTTTTATAAATCACTTACCTGTGTCCTCGTAAAAATATGGACATCTTTTGTATAATAGTTCTTCCGCATCAGCATCGTTGATCGGTCGAGCAGTTTCTGTCGTCGGACAATTTTGCGCCATTCCATTGACGCTCCCGCACTCACCGTACCACACGCATGAATTTTCCTTAGCCGGCGTCGGCAATGCGCGCCAACAAATTATAAGAAAAAATGTCGCAAATTTTTTCATTCTAAAAACAATAAATACAATAAAATAAATAAATTAAAAACAGAATATCGAGTCCCCAAAAAACATCGTCTCAACTCCGAAAAAAAAAAAAAAAAAAAAAAAAAAAAAAAAAAAATCATCCAAAGTGCACGATACCGAACCGACAAAGAAAAACAACTCCGCTCACTTGTTATATTTCTAGTTGCACAGCCTAATCGATAGATAATACGCGATTTTTATAATTTCGAAAATTCAAAATAATTCTTTTTTTTTCGCGTACATTTTTGAAAATAAATGAAATAACGCGATTTCGACACACGTGTTAAAATAAATCGCGTATTTCGATGCGTCCGCGCGCTCGACGACGTCTTACAAGTCGCGATGTGGAATTCAAAGTCCGGTCAATCCGGCAAATACATTGTAGTGCTTATCGCATTGCGTGAAACGCGTTTATTTATCTCGCAGGTGAACCGTCCGAATGAATAGATTGTGTGTATAGAGTTGTGTCCAACGATAATCATCGAAACGTTTCGTCATTGCGACACACTTCATCTCGCGCAGGTGCGCGCCGAAGCTTTCGATTACTACGGAAGAATAAAAACATAACACCGGTTAATCTCTTTTTTTTTTTTTTTTTTTTTTTTTCGACGAGTAAAGAGCAAAGAAAAACGACGAGACGAGTATCGTTGACTTTTCTCTATCGCTCAGTCATACATCGAACGTCGTAATATCGCACACGTGCGGTTTATCCTCTCCGACGCAGGTGTCGGGAAATTTCATTTTTTTTCTCACGATAAAAATCTCGCCGGGTGCACGAAGAAATAATAATTCAAGTGAGGAGTTCGGATAATTAAAAAAAAATTGATTTGTGTCCGCAAATCGCAAATTGCGAATTGAAAATTGCAGGTGTCGCATATCGTGCGAAATTCAATTGGTTTCGATATTATTAATTTCTTGGAATTTTTTTAAATTTTATACGGATAAAAAAAAATAACATATTCGAAGTATGCGGATTGGGTAAATGACGAAAAAAATAAAATAACATCGATACATTTTTTTTTTTTTTTTTTTTCATAATGAATAATCATATTTTAATGACGCAATGATTGTACAAATGGATCTTTTCGTAAATCGTCTTCACGTGCGTGGAAACCGAGGAACAATATAACAATGATTATACAGATTAATAATATAGTAATCGCCAATAATATACCTATATCTCGCAATAAATATATCATTCGTTTGCTATACATATAAAGGTGAAGAAACGCAAACGACAAATTCATCTTGTTAGTTTGTTGTTCTTGTTTTTCGTGTTTTTTTCTTTATTTTTTATTCATTTCATTTTTTTTTTTTTTTTTTTTTTCATTTTCTTGTTGTTTATTATTATGATACACACTTTTGGCTCACCACTTAACGATTACGCCAAAACGAAAGGAAGATCATTTATTCGAAAAGATTTTTTGTCGTGTTTTTTTTTTTTTTTTAATTACTTTTTAATATTTTCGTAATTTTTTTTTTTTTTTTTTTTTTTTTTTTCAATCAGCGATCAATCCTTTCCTTTGTCGTTCTTCATTCGCACGCATTTCGCGCGTAATTTTGTGTGCGCGTGTGTATGTCTTTTACCCTCTCTAATCCAATCTATTATAATCCTATGTATACGACTCAACCGTAATCGCCCCGAATCGGCGCTCAGGGAACACTTTTCAAATTGTTTATTTTTTTTTTTTTTTTTTTTTTTTTTTTCACACCTTTCCACACTATTCCAAACCATTCTGCATTTCTTGCGCGCGATTTACACGCTCGCCGGGATTAAACACATATAGTACAATACATAATTACACCGTGTGTCCTTTTATCCGCGGTTTGCTTTTGGTTTTTTTTTTTTTTTTTTCCTTTCTTTCTCTTATTCTCAATTACATTTTCAACGGTAGCGATAAAGTTCATATATATCAATAAAATTTTTTTTCATGAAGTTATAATATCTCAATAATAGACGATAATTCAATAATCCGTGGCAACCGGGGCGAAAACATGATACTCGCTACTATAGGCCAACTATTGGGACGCCTCGAATCGAGAGGGATTTTTTTTTTTTTTTTTCGCAATTCTCGATTTTGCGTCAACTCTCTTCCTCCCAGACGCGATTTACTAGACTCGAATAGAGACTCTAGTGGACAAGAGCATTTTAACTTTAACGTCGAACCAGCGATGCAGTCCGCTGAAACGTGAGATTAAAAGATTAAAAATCTGAAAAAAAAATGAAACATATTTAAGATGTTGAAAAGATTGATTTTCCATAATAACAATACCAAAATTTAATTAACAAAAAATTTATTAAAATCTGACAACTTAACTTTTTTTTTTTTAATGAAAACGATTCATTAACTTTTTCGAATTTTTTTCAAAATTTTGCTTTTTTTTTCAAAATTGCGTTTTCATTCGTTAATTTTGTCGAAAAAAGCGCAATTTTTGAAAAAGTAAACATAATTCTGAAAAAAAAATCGGAAAAAGTAACGAATCATTTTGATTAAAAAAAATTAGGTTGTTAGATTTAAAATTTTTTTTTTTTGGATTTTTGTTAATAATATTTTGGTATTATTATTATGAAAAATCACTCCTTTCAGCACCTTGTATACGTCCAATTTTTTTCACGCTTTGAATCTCATTTTTCATCGGACTATAGCGCTGATACTACTTTAATACCGGACAGAGTAGATATGTGAATAGCAACTTTCTTTAACCCTTTAACGATCATTCTTTCGTCGACAATATCATTTTTCATTCAAACAAAAAATAATATATAATAAAATATGATAATAATACATTAATATTTTATTATTATATATTTTAATAAATATAATGTAATATAAATATATAATAACATAATTCTTTCCATCAATGGGAGTAGAAGCCGAATATCTTGAAAAAACGAAAAAAAAATCCGAGTCATTCTTGAAGGTCATCGGTGCCGCAAAAATCATAAAATTTCTCACCTCAATTGAGAGTTCAATAATCTCGGAGAATTTTTTTTTTTTTTTTTTATTAAACTTTCGAGAAATAGACATTATCTTATCCGAATGACGTAACGCCTTTCTCTTTTGAAACCGGATAACGGCTCTCGAAAAGCATTGTGTTGAAATATGCGAAATTTTTTTTTTCTATCCTTTCTCATCGAAATAGGGGAACCCTCGTGGGAAATTGGGAACTCGGTATTTTTTTTATTTTTTTTTTTATTAATAGACACCGATACATCGATCTCGAAGGTCACAAATTCCGAGATAAATGTATCAAAGATATCGAACTCGTGAGGCTACAACCACTTTTAATCTCATTGACCAACATGAGTCGCGAGTTTTTTTGGAATCATTGCACATATATACGCCCCTCTCATTTTTTTTTTTTTTTTTTTCCGAGAATAATGCCTCATTTTTGTCGTTATCTCGCAGCTGATAGGTAAAATTCTCTTGAAACGATCGAAATATATTTTTTTTTAATTTAAAAAAAATCCGAACGATAGACTGAAAAAATGTATTAGTTGCAAAAATTAATAATTAGGTAAATTACTTTTTAAGAAAAAAATAGTTTTGCCAATAATTTTTTTTTTTTTATCATTTTAAAATTTTTTAAATATTCGATACACGAATCTCACTGCTCATCAAAGGGTTAATTATAGTTACGATATAAAAGGAAGTTATCGAAGAAACTTCAATGCAGATATAGAATCGTGTAAAGCTTTGGTAATTGGTAAGGAACGCGACTGCCGAAGCTGTTAATTAATATGAGACATTAATAAAATACCAATAACGACGATAGGAAACAAAAATTAATGAATTAAAAGTGAAAACCCCGAGTAAACGGAGGAAGATGAGTTACAGTTTGAGATTCAATGGTTTTTAATTGCAAAGATTAAAAATCTGTGCAGTCATTCGCTACTGTGAAACTTTAGGCGCTCAAGAATTCTGCAATTTCAATACTTTAAAGGCGAATAAAGTATTAAAATTGTAGACTAATCTAATTAACAACTAAACTAATAAAAATATAATACAATAAATAACATAATTTGCATTGATAATATTTATATAATAATTATAAATATATAAATACAATAATAATTAAAATTTATTTATACTATAAAATATTATAATTAACTATTAAAAAAAAAAAAAAAAAAAAAAATTAACTTACGCTGCGAAGAATTTCACAGCAGCGAACAGAGATCGTGAGTTTATTATTTTATCCGCGCAAAGACCCAAATTTTCGAGATTCTTCATGTCGACGAGTGATATTTGTTGTAAATGTTTCGATGAAAAAAGAATATATCTTTCGTCATCCATTTCCGCGCACCGTGTTTATTTATTAAATAATAATACTCACGTTTATCGATAATCATCGATTGTAAAACTCACTCTCGATCGGAGGACGTGCACCTCGACAAAATTTATACAATAAAATTTATATAGTTGATAATACAATAATTCGAGCAACAGAAGGTCCTCCGTAAAACTTATGTGCGTCACCCGCCTATATATTAGTAAATAGGTATCTTATTTTTTTTTTTTTTTTTTTTTTTTTTTTTTTTTTTTTTTTTCGCTGTCAGATCTTAACCGATGCCTTAATTAGATATACTTTGCTTAATATTGAATGGGTTTTTTTTTGTTTTCTTTTTTTATTCATCATCGTCTGTCTCGTTCGCGCGCGGACGATCTTCGAGCTCCGAGTTTATACCGATTTTTTTTTTATGTTTCTGAATGATTTTTTTAAAAAATCGTAAATTATAATGTGCCAAAGGATCTCTGGAATCCCTCTCTCTTTCTCTCGCTTCCGTTTATTTTCTTTTCCCATCCAATTTTTTTTTTTAGGAATCATTCGATTTTCATTTTGCGACTATACGATTTTGCAACATTTCCGACGATTTCCACGATTTCATTGTTCTTTCGATCTCTCAATGACGTCATTTTCGCACGAAAAAAAAAAAAAAAAAAAAAAAAAAAAATATTCGGTGAAAATTTCCCGCGCGACTCTATTATCTTCCAAGGCACCACCTGCATCAATAGCGATAATTCCGATACGATGGAGTCTCTCATCTTTCGTCGTATTATTATCACCGATTATTGTGATAACAACCGAATGATTGCAATGGAGTTATTCGGAGACTCGAGTGTAAGCGAGTAGCGTGCGTCATGATAAAAAAAAAAGGATCGAGTAACGTCGCCTCTGCCGCGTGTTAATTGCGACGAGGGATGATTATCGTTATTTTTAAAAAAACATGCAATTGTCGTTTTTTTTTTTTTTTTTTGGGAAATTTCGCGACAAGTCACGTTGGATAGTTTCGGTTAACTTTGATGATATTTAAGGAGGAATTTTATACTTGGAAATATTTTTGTTTATTTGCAGTTCGTTAAAGAATTTGGAAAAATTTATTCGTCGATCTTTTGGTGTCGGATAACGTATCCGAGCGATCGATCATTCGATCGATAGAATTTTTGAAAAATCCTTTGCTTTGGTGAAAAAAAATGTCACGTTACCTCATCCCGAAGAAAAAGTCAAATTTCAATATATATTTGTTTCAGAATTGAAAATAAAAAAAAAACCAATTTGGAATTTTTTTTTTTTTTTTATCTTTTCGTAATTGTATTTAATTTCGGGAAAAAAAAAATTCTACGATTCGGATATATTTTCTAACACCAATAAGCAAATATACGAATATTTTTCCATCTTTAAAACGCCAACATTTTTTTAATTAATTTAAATTATTAAATTAAATAGTTTTTCCAAGAGATAAATTTCCCCTTAACTTCCGCCTGAAATTGTTTCTTACCGTTTTTTACGACAATGTAATTCGCTGTCTTCCCACCTCTTCCGTATTAATCGCTCTTTCCGGATTCAAATATAAGCAAAAAATGTCACGTGTGGTGGAAAATAGTATTGAAGCCCTTCGAGGTTAATGACCTTTTATAAACAATTTTTATCAAATAATTATTGTTATTAATTATTAATAATTAGTTATAATTGTTATTATTCTATTGACACCGAACGGTCGAATAACCCATATGAATAAATTTGGATTATCCAACTACTCGTCGCAATCGCAATTTCGCCATTAAAACTATTGTGCAACAATACATTTTCCATCCTCCGCGCATTTGGTACATTTTCAATTCGCAAAAGACTCCGTTCGTTATACACGAAACTCGATAAAAAAACTAAATCGTAAACCCTGTACCGTTTTTTTTTTTTTTTTTTTTTTTTTTTTTTTTTTTAATTATTATTACGGTTAATTGCATTAGTGACGATAACTACATGTATGCATTTTGTGAGAATAATACTGACGACGTTAGTGTCAAACGCGATCGATAACATTGCAGTTTGTCATTTTGTTTTTTTTTTTTTTTTTTTTTTTTTTCGTTAAAATCGACGCTTTTTACGATGAATCGTCATATTTTTGCAACTGTACGATTTAATGACTATTGCAATGAACGCAAAACAACGAATGACCGTAGAGAATGTTGATGGATGCGATTTTCTCTTAATTACGATTATCTTTTATCCCTTTTTTTTTTCTTCCGCTAATAAAAAGACGCCGATCATTCGGATGCTCGTTACGAACGAAAATATACTGGGATGACGGTGATAACGATAATTTCGAGGATTTCGACGATTTTTTTTTTTTTTGTAAAACGTTAAGAACTCTTCATCGATCGAAATAAAAAAAAAAAAATAAAAAAAAATGAGTGTTAAAAACTTGAAGAGTTCGGCGCTTACGCACATGCAAAAAACATCGAAAAACGCTTCAATTAATTAACATGCATTTTTTTTTTTTTTTTTTTTTTTTTTACTTACGTAGTCTGAAAAAATTGCATTCCACACAGTCGAATCCCGATGGACAGGTTAAAAACCTCAAACCGGTAAGTCGAAAAAAAAATAAAAAAAATTCTATTCGGAGCGCAGCTTCGATTTATCGTAAAATAGTAAAAATAGCAATGATTGTGTTGCAACTATAGAAATTATTCACACAAGCAATCGTAACCCGTTCGTTGTCTGAAAGTGAAAAAAAATGCTTGAATGCGATGAGCGCGTGTCGATGGAATATGATTTTTTTTTTTTTTTTTTTTTTTTTTTTTTTTTTCGTATTATGTTGAAAAGTCGGCGCTTAAGTCTGTTCGCGTCGCACAATAAAACGCTTAGGCCTCCATAGAAATACCTATACGATGTTCAATCGTATCTCCGACGGGATTAAGCTGCCAATCTATAAATGCCAAAATGCTCGATGCCTTTTAATCGTTATCTCAACACAGCCGAGAATGACGGAAAGACAGAAAGACAGAACGAGAGAAAGAGGGGGTTGAGGGAGAAATGCGAAACAGAAAAAAAATAAAAAAATAGTTGAATGACAATGAGAATCGATGCAATAACGTCGAATAGATAAAAACTTAATGTGTCAATTGACGGTTATCAAATTTTTAAAAAACCCCATTGTCATCTCCCTTCGGATTTAATTATTATCGCAGGTATATAAAACGCTCGAAATAAATAAAGACGCGTATCAATTTTTTTTTTTTTTTTTTTTTTTTTTTTTCGTCGCTTCTTACAATATGCCTTTGAGATTTGTCGAGAGAAAAAAAAAAAAAAAATGATAATTTATTTTAAGGGGAGACACAATTTTCACGTAGTCTCGATGTAGATAGAGATTTGGTTTTTTTTTTTTTTTTTTTTTCGTTTTTTTTTTTCGGTTTTTAACGAATACTCGATACCTCGAGCCACAAAGAGTGCCACGCGCGCCGAGCTAATTAACATCGTTCGTTACTTTGAGTATACGTATAATATAGTATCTTTATATTTTTATATATATATGTATTTTTTTTTTCTTTTTGGTGGTAGGTATTCATCTATATGGATACTTTCTGTTGTCTCTTCTAATTTACACGAATTAATCCCTCGATATCGTTTAATATACCAATTATAACAGTGTTACACATCGGATAAGTTGTTTTTTCTTTATGTTTATTATTTTTCTTTTTTATTTCATGTGACTGTTTTTTTTTTTATGTGTTTTTAGTTTTTTTTTTTTTTGTTTTGTTGTTTTTGTAAAGTTTTCTTCGGTTGTATTAGCTACACGCGAGTCCAATTGTCCCCGTATCTCGCAAATAGATTTCGTTTCACTTTTATTTATTCTTTCCTTCTTTCTTCCTTCCTTTGGTTCTTTAGCTGTGTTTTTTCCACTCTTCGATCTTTCGACGCCATTTTTTTTTTTTTTTTTTTTTTTTTTTTTTTTACGATGTTACGCCTTTGATAATCGTTTTCACAGCCGAACCTTCCGACTATCGTATATCTTAAGTAATGTTAAAAATAAATTAGCTATCCCTTCGGAAAGGTTCGGACGTGCGGCGATTATTAACGCGCAGAATTCAAAATACCAACGACGGCGTCATTTTACGATTAACCCTTTCAATTTTTTTTACCGATTAATAAATTTTTTTTTCTCAGGTGTGTACGCGTGAAAGTATTTTTTTGCAGTGTATCTCGCGTGTATACTATACTATAGTATATATAACAATGCATGTATATGCAAGTGCCGCGCGCGCAATTTCATATATATTCAAATTTATATATATATATATATCTGTGTGTATGTATATATTTATATATATACGATTTTTTGTTGTTGCAATGAATTTCATGTCACTAAATGTACTCATTTATTTATTTATTTCATTTTTTTTTTTTTTTTTTTTTTTATGACGATTCTGTGACCTTTAATTTTTTTTCCACCAATGTCTTTAATCTCGTCGCTATCTCGATCTCGAATATGACTTTTTTTTCGGCAGATATTACATTATATACAGAGTTGATTATTTCTCATTGCTGTCCACGCTGAAGAACCCGAGTTCCCCCCCTCTTCGAGTTTTTCGTTTGGTTTGTTTTTTTTTTTTTTTCTTTTCCATTACTTTTTTTCCCCGTTGCGCTTGATATTTGGTAAATTTCGAAGCATCGGACGCATCGATAATTTTTTTTTCAATTATTAATCATTTCGAAAATAATTTTTTTTTTTTTTTTCTTCGATCTTTTAAAATGATTTTCGTGACAAAAATTTGCCTCCGTAATGACGATTTTTTTTCAATTTCGCGATACCGTTGCGATACTTTGAAATTTTACTACTTCGGCAATTCACCGTTTACGGACAATTTTTTATTGGCACCAAAAGAAAAATTTGCGAAGAATTAAAGAAAAGAGAATTTTTTTTCTGAAAATTTTTCTATAATACTTTGGCACCGTTTAAATCCTTCAATTCGAACGATAATTTGAAACTGTATCAGTCGAATCGAATAAATTATCGGGTTAAAAAAAAATATATACATATGTTTCTTCGGCATAAGAAAAAAAAAGAAAAAAAAAATTACGCGATCGCGTGAAGGATAATCTAAAAAAGTTTTTTGAAAAAATTCTACTTTATCTATCTCTCGTTTGCTCGCTACGTATCGTGCGTCACAACAATAGAAAAATCTGAGTAAAAAAACTTGTTCTCCTTTTTTTCTTTTTTTTTTTTTTTCACCCCCCTTTACGTTCGCGATGTGTAAGAAAAATTAGGACTTTCCGTGAAATTCGGAATTGATTACGATTTCAGTCTCTGCGTATACACTGCACCATATATAACTACGAAGTACATACATGTCGGTTCTTTCGAATTTATTTTAAATTTTTTTTTCGCTTTCTCGTTGATTCGATATATCGTTTTTTTTTTGTCCGGTGTATTTGCGTTTTCGTGTTTTTTTCGCTCGTAATAAGTGTAACAAATTTTCGTAAATTTTTTTTTCGTCTTCCTTCCTTTTTTTTTTTTTAAATTATTTCTTCCGAGTCGAGAAAACGCGCGATCTATTAGCCAGAGGAAGGAAGGAAGGATCGAGAGAAGAAACAAAAGAGATAGGGAAGAAAAATGGATTCTTGGGGGATCGTTGGGAGGGCGAAGAAGAGAAACTCTCTTCCGTACAGCCGGGACAGCAATCCCATTATAGATATTAATATCGTTACACAATAGTATATCGAATATAGCAATGTTATTACTACCTCGGTGTTGAAACTTTTTCATTTTTCATTATAATTTATCCATATCCAATCCTTTTTTTTTTTTTTTTTTTTTTTTTTTTTTTTTCATTCCTCATCTTTTCCATTTTATTTAATACTGTTTTTCTTTTTTCTTCGTTTCTCGTTCTTTCACTTCCGTCATCCTACATCGACTCTCGGATTTTTCGAGAGTATTATGTTTTTTTTTTTTTTTTTTTTTTTTTAAATTTTTAATTTTTTTCTTTTTTTAATTTTTTAATTACGATAAAAATTAAACTTAAACGTGATTATTAAAGTTAGATTGTTGAGCACAATTATTGATTTCTATGAGAGACTTTCGGGAGGCGCTGTGAGCCGAGGAAATATCCGCAAATTCGCCGGCGGACTTACCCTTACGCGGCAATGTGGTGGCCTCCCCGAGCGAAGGTAGCTCCCGCGGCTTCCAAATCGGCGAACCTGATTGAAAACACGCAAATATTTTTCTTCGATGAGGAACTTTATCATTCGGGGGCCGAATTATACCATTAATTTAAGACAGATAATTAACAATCAATGATTCGAATCGACGAACGGTTCACGCGCGTCGTTTGCGAACAGTGAGAAATGTAAAAAAAAAAAAAAAAAAAAAAAAAAAAAAAATCGTGAATCGAGTTGAAAAAAACATCGAAAATAATAATTTTCTATAATTAAATGTATGGGGGAGAAAGAGGAAGAAGATAACTGAAGCTTTGTTGCTTTTTCGTTTTCTTTGCTTCTTGCCTCGAGACATAGGCGCCGACTTTTCGAAAATTTCAAACGCCGCAAAGACGGTGCAATATGTGTTTTTTTTTTTTTTTTTTTTTTTTTTTTTACACGCAACACTCACACACAGCCCACTATGCACGCACACAGTGTGTATTGGTTTTTCCTGGTTTTTTTTTTTTTTTTTTTTTTTATGAATCGTATGAGACGAGAGATGACAATGAAACGATCGTTTCATTCGCAACCACTCGGTGCTGATCCTGGAAAATTTGTCAACTGTTGCGTTGACTCTTGTTGTATTGTTTTACAAAATGTTTACGATGAAAAAAAAATTTATTTTATATATATATATATATTTTTTTTTTTTTTACGATTTCGTTGATTATTATTTTTAATTGTACGGAGTCGTCGATACTCCGAGAGATTAATGACGATGACGACGATGATGAGACGACGAGGATTGTGAGAAAAAAAAAAAATTAGCAAGGCACAAATAATACTTATGACGTAACATTAGTGATTGTAGAGTATTTCATGATTTTTTGAAATTTTTTTTTTTCGAAAGGGACGTGCCGAACAGCGTGCAATAATTGTAGTTTTTTTTTTTTTTTTTTTTTTAATAATCTGCGAGCACCCGAGAAGTCGACGCCTATTTTAGTCGGGAATGCATGCAACGTTTAAACGCTATAGTAATATCATTAGTTTTTTTTATTTTTTTTATATCAATTATCATAATTATGCATATTGTATTGGGGTTCTATGTGTCCGTTTTTTTTCCTTGAGAAAAAAAAAAAAAAAAAAAAAAAATTACCGCCCAACGATGTTTTCACCGATGCAGACTTCGTCAAATCAGCGGCGCCTTCGATCGTTAAGAAATTGGTGTTGCAATATTTTACGAAAAAAAAAAAAATTATTGATACGGCTGCATTACATTTTTTTTTTATACGAATTTTTTCTCAATGAGTAAAAATTGAAATTTTTTTTTTTTTTATTTTCGTAATTTTTAAAAATAATTACATTGCTACCACTACGTGTTTCGTTAAAGATTTTTTCGATTTTTATGGATCCCGAATCGTCGAAGAATTCCCGATTAAATCATCTTGTCGAATTTCTCTTTTGATCCGATCGTCGTTCGATAGAAAAATATAATATTTTCCGATTCTCGGATCGATGTATCGATAATTTAATCGATCGTTCTTTCAACGATAAAAATACACCGTTATCCATAAAAATCGGATAGAATTCAATTAATTAATATGTATTTTTTAAAATGAATTTAAAAAAAAAATGCATTCTTCCAAATTCAGCAATGTCATCGTAAACATTTTCTCGTAAAATCTTGTAATACGAAATTTCAAATTTCTCCAGTCCGCCTTTTTCAATGATCATTAACCGGACCTATCTTAATCTTCGACGTAAAAAAAAAAAAAAAGTCAAATGCAAAATTGATAGTAAAATCCTGAAAAAAAAAAAAAAAAAAAAAAAAAAAAAAAAAAAAAAAGTTGCTATATCCACCTACGAAAATCCTATCGAAAAAATATTTTTCAATTTAGCAACAATTGCAATTAAATTGTACACTTTCCGGTAAAGATTCATATATATATATATATATTTTTTTTTTTTTTTGAGAAATTTCAGTGCAATCAACAAATGTACGGTGTGTGCGCGTCATATACTCGAACTCAATAGACTACCCTACGTACTACTATCGACGATAATAACAATAATAATAATTATTAACTAATTGAAAAGTTTGATGTTTTCTATAGGCCAACAAAATAAGCGTACAATTGTAATAACAATAACTTTTGAACTTTCAACGACGAAAAAAAAAAAAAAAAAAAAAAAAAAAAAAAAAATTTCGTAATAATAATAATAATAATATTTATGGAATTTATGGCTGGGAAATGATTAGACGTTTTTTGGGGAATCTCATACGCCTCTTACCCAACTCCTTGACAACGATCGGTTGGTAATTCTCCGGTTGATGGGATGACTGTATCAGTCGCGCCTGACTACCGGTACTACCAGCCGAAATCGTCGATGTCGTGCTAAGAGTAAGATGATTCGGTGTTCGTCCCAAATTCGTCTTTTTCTCGCCTAAAAAAGCCTGCGAGTCCTCCTCACCCTCCGACTTGGTTCCCGAATCCATTTCGACTTTCACTTCTCCTGAACACAACGATCGATCTATACTATATTAACCAATATTACTTACTATCGTAACACACGAGTCGTAATTACTCGAGGAATAACATACGCTTGAAGCGCCAGAAGCGACCAATTCCAATATTTCGATCGACGAGCGTTCATTCGCAACATACTGAATAGTTGTTGAAATAAATCGTACCGTATTCATTCGTTCGGACGAGTGAGAGCACAGATAGTTGAAAATTCGCTTTTTTTTTCGTACGACGAATAAAAATTGAAAAAAAAAAAAAAAAAAAAAAAAAAAAAATTTCGTGTGAATTTTGATTTTTTTTTTTTTTTTTTTTTTTTTTTTTTTTTTTTTTTTTTTTTTTTTTTTTTTTCGAACCAACGGTGGGCCATACGTCGGAGAGTTTTTTTCGTCACTGAAATATGTTAGCTATGAAATTAAAATGAAAGAAAAAAAAAATAAAAAATAAAAAAAGCTTCCTTATTGTTTTTCCTCTTTCTAAGTATTTTTGCTTATTTTTTTGGTTTTTTTTTTTTCTTTTTTTTTTTTCGAAGCCCTTTCGCTCGAGATGCTCGATTTTTCGTAAATGACGATGGATTTTATACGGTATTTATAAATATATATCGTATAAAATAATCAGAAATGGAGCTGATTTGTGATTTACTCTTTAAATGGTAATTTTCGGCTGATTTTTGGGGGGTAAAAATAAAGAAAAGTTGATGTGTTTTTTTTTTGGCTTAAAAAAAGAAAGATGACGTTTGCCTACCAGAAGTATCGCTTATGGTTTTGCTTCTTGAGCGAAATGTTGTCTGGTGTGTTATTTGCGGCTCCTCGGCGTCCTTATCCTCGGAACTCTCGTGATCCACTGCCGGTTTCGAATGGCTGTACTTCCGTTTTGAATTGAGATTATTCGCCAAAAGTTGCTGCTGCTTTGCAGCTTTTTTGGACAATGTACCGCTCGTCGATTGGCCGTTTCCATTCTGTGTTTGAATCGGACAAATCGGCGGTTTTTCGAACTTCTCGACGTGTCCCGTCGACATACGCGCCGACATCGTCATCGGCGGTTGACTCATGTTTTGCTTCGTCGACGGGATACTCATGTTTCGAACGGATTCTCTTATAATCTGACGGATCGTCTTCAAAAATGCGTTCCTGAAGTCCGTCGTACTGGAGAGACACATTTTTATTACCTTTAATTTTACCATTTTATTCAATACGAATACATCGCAATAGGATATAAAATCTGCGAAAAATCAACGATGTGTAAGGCGCTGAGGAGGCATTGATTAAGCGTAAAAATAATACTGAAACTATTTTTTTTTTTTTTAGCAGAAATCGATTCGTTAATAATTAATAACAATTATTTATATTAATACGGTGTTTCGAATTTTTTTTTTTTTAACTAATTTTTTAAATTCTTTTTGGAATTATTATCATGGAAAATCAATGTTCTTAGCACCTTTTGTATGGTTGATTTTTTTTGGATTTTTATCCCATTGGGAAGTATGCAAAATTATCTCTGAATCCCCACTATTCGCTGAGAATCTAACGATATATTTCTCCTTCAGCGGTTCTAATTTTTTTCTTATCAGTGGAAATAAATGTTATCAAAAATCCCGTGAAATCGATCATTCGCAATGGCATTCCGATCTAATGAAAAAAAAAATCGCAGATCCGAATTTTTTCAGCACTTTAATTTTTTTATTTTATCTCATTTTCGACATTTTTCTTTTTTAATAAAAAAAATAATTTCTCCTACAATTTTAGATGTTTGTATCTGAAATTTTTTTTCCATCATCGAAAAACTATTACTGACAAACAAAACCCATGGGACTGACGATACGATTTTTAATTTACTCCGAAAAAAAAAAAAAAAAAAAAAAAAAAAAAAAAACGACTGGAATGAGTGATACAATTTTAAATTCATTCCGAAAAAAAAAAAAAAAAAAAAAAACGAGACTCGTCCCGTGATGACGAGAGCGTCGGGTTGCCTCTTACCTGTTCGACAGAACGTAAACTTTTTCCGAGCGCCTCTGCAGCTGACTTCGCAAATGAATCAATTCCCACAGGAAGTGCGACTCCATGTCTTTCGCGCAACTCGCGCGCACCTGTACCTCGGTAACCGGTATGAGGACTTGATAACGAATTATCTCGACTTCGCTTGAATTAGTTTTCGTCGAAACTCCCTATTTTCGCAACGAAAAAAAAAAAAACACAAATTTTTTTTTTTTCTTTATCTCAAATTATTTTATCGTAATACTGACCATTAGCTTCTTTTTCTGTCTCAGTCTTTCCTTGCAGAGGAACACTACGGCTGATTTAAAAACGAAACACATCGCGTGAAGTTCGAGACCCTTTTTGATTTTACCGAGAAAATCGGAGATGTTTAACCACTCGACGCCACCGTAGTATAATAAATCCCCGGGACTCAGATCAATGGGCTGAAAAAAAAAAAAAAAAAAAAAAATTATTATTAATCCAACGATTTGATTCAAATTAAATCAATAAAAAAAAACGATATTTAGTTCAGTAGTGCGATGAAAATGGCACACGTGATTAATCCAATAAATCGGATAAATGACGTCAATAGCATATTTGATGATTTAAATTTGATTTTCAATTTTTCGTATTTCATATGAAATTGTCGACAATATCGACGCGTTTACAGCATTTCATCGTATTGTTTTTAAAAAAATTTCAAATTTTTCAATAATTTAATTTGTACAATAATTTTAAATCGTAAGAATTGGAAAAAAAAATTGAAATCATAAAATATGCCGTTGATACCGTTTATTTTGCCGTTTTATCGAATTTGTGATTTTTTTTTTGCCATTTTTGCGTTTTGCTAATATCGACTAATATCGATTCTGTTTCAATGCGTAGATTGGTAAATTACTTGTTTGCACGATTTCTGATGCTGTCGGAACAAATGATCGAAAATCGCTCCGTACTCCTCGTGAATTCTTTGCATCTCGTTTATGTGTTCCGCAACTTTCTCCATACCCTTGAGGGCCTCTGCAATTTAATTTTTCGAATTAATTAAAATATTTTGTTGCAAATTAATTTCGATCGTGCAAAACGTGGGTTAAGCGGAGATTCCAAAAATTTTTGTGAAAAAACGCATTTTGATTTTTTTTTATCGGTAAGAAAGAAATTTATAAAAAAATTCGATGCGTAAAAATTCCATCGTAACGGTGTCCCGATCGGGAAAAAAAAATTCCAGTTTCCAATACAACATTCTGGATAAAGTTCCATTTTATTAATTTTTTTTTTTTCATTTTTTTTTTTTTTTTTTTTTTTAATATTTAGAACTCCAAATTTTTTTTACACGATCGAAACACTATTGCGAGCCATCGATCGCATGGAATTCTCGATACCTTAATTTTTCATAAATAAAAAAAAAAAGGCAAATTTTCCGGAAATCGGCAAAATTTCCCCTTAAGAAAATCGTTTGAAAAACTTACCGATCAAATGCTGATGCTCCTCGCTGCGTTCGTCCGTGAGATTCTTCAATTGTTGTAACAACAACGGATACTTTAGTATCCTCTGAATTGGTTTTATCAGATAAGATTCCAACGTCGACGAATGTTGCTGTCGCGGATTTCTCGCTTGCAGGAATTCTTGTAAGGCTTGATTTCCTTCGTCTATGAAAATATCATTTTTTTTTTAGAAAAAAAAAAAAAAAAAAGATTTTTGAAATTTGTCGCAAAAGAAATGGATTTTTGAAATTCGTCGAAAAAAAAAAAAAAAAAAAAAAATGGATTTTTGAAATTTGTCGTAAAAAAAAATGGATTTTTGAAATTCGTCGTAAAAAAAAGTCAATTAACCAATTAAAATTTCTACTTACTCGGGTGTAGAACCTTTTGGGCCTTCGAGTGACTCGCACAGAACGAGCTGTACAACTTGAAGTGATTCACGTAATATAAGAAGGCACTTCCAATGGAAAACAGGACACCCTGTCGAAAAAAAAAAAAAAAAACAAATATATTGTTGTAAAAATTCCATAAAAAAAAAAAAAAAAAAAAAAAAAATGTTCACCTTAAATTGACTCGGATGGTCAAAGTTGTTAAAATCTGCTTCCATCTCAATGGCGTGATCGAGATTTTGCAAAAATTGCCGTTGAAACGTAACGATCTCTTGTATATTGCCGAACAGAGCGTTAATTTCGGCGTTCGAGAGGAATGTCTCGCGTTTCAGCGGTTCCAGATAATTCTCCAGTAAATTATTTAAATTCTGCAGACGAGATATCGATTAATAATAATAATAATAGAGTTTCAGTGAAACGAAAAAAAAAAAGAGAAAAAAAAAATAAAAAATCGTTGACTCGTTACCTTGACGTATGTTCGTTCAGTTTCGATCAATTCGGAAATGACTTTCTTGAGCTTTTCGGCATCGCTGAGTTGCCGACTCGGGGTGAGCGCTTGCGAATGCGAACTGACGACACTTCCGGTAGGACTCGATTTTCTCGTCTCACCGGGTGATCGGCAAATACCGGTAACCTGTTCAGCGGTTTTTAACAAATTCTCGATTTCGAAAGAATTCGTACGCGACGTCTGTTTGCCGTTTTCCAAATGCGAACCCGGCGAACATTCCTGCATCATGCCGTCTTTGCCTGTCGTAAAAAAAAAATGCGTTACGCACATTTAATTTGACAAAATAATTTTTATTTTTTATTTTTATTCCGATTTTAACTATTAATAGACATCGAAAATATAAAAAATCGGTATCGCGTGAAAAATTAACGATATCGATTTATCGCGAGAATTACAAAACGAAAAACTCACTCCATCCGGGCGCCGGAACGATGAGACCGGTAATCATTTCTTCGCTGATTACCGGTGGATCGGTGGGAGGCGGTGGACAAACGAGACTCTCGATAATATCATCGGTAACCCTCATAATTCCCGAAAGATCAGGCGGTTCGGTTCTCGATGATCGCATCATCATGCAAAGCGCTAATTCCTCCTGAAGGACGCTTTCCAGATACATCATATCCAGATCGCTGACAATTGCTCCATTTATCACCATTATCTCGTCGCTCTTGATAATTCCTGGCGAATCAACCGATTTTTCTTTTATCAAACGTCGAAAAAAAAAAAAAAAAAAAAAAAAAAAAAAAAAAAATCGGGGAATATACATCTTTAATCGCTAATTGCCGAAGAAATTTTTTTTTTTTCTCTCGACCTTCAAATTTGTATTTTTCTTGGATTTTTGTCGTCCGTAAAATCGGCATTGCGCGTTAAAAACGGAATGAACGAAATGAGAAAAAAAAAAATGAGTTCTTCGATCCAATGATACACAGTAAGGTATATAATTATTATTCTATTAACGCGCAAAGAACGTGGGGGCTGAACTTTTTTTTTTTTTTTTTTTTTTTTTTTTTTTTTTTTTTTTTTTCTACCCTCGAAGAATCCGTGCATCACGAGAATTCCCTCGAGCTGATGTACCCAATACGTATGTATAGACGTCGCGCGGCAGTTATAGCGAATGCGGACGCGTTAGGCACAGTTCATCGAAGCGCGATCCTCGGAGCCCGCGAGCTTTGCTCGCGAGCAGCGAGCGGTGAGTGACGAAAAATCGATGATACCGAACAGTCCAACATGCGCATCCAGCGTCGATGCGATGGACGATTTATTTTTACGTTCGTATTACGATCGCGCGATACACACGCAACAATATTAAAAAAATCGTCTGCGTACGCGAAGCAAAAAAATGCATTTTAATCGAAATTCTAATAATTTTTTTCAAATTTAATTTTACTTCGAATAAAAATTGTTGATAATTATAAATTATCACGAAATATTGAAATTGCGTCAATTGAATAAATAACCCGACGAGATATTGGCAAAGTATAGTATAGTGGTATATATAGTTTCTCGAAACTGTTGTTTAATTATTTACCGTTATGCATCGCCACACTTTTGTCCTCAACTCTGCTGACGTAACAGCACAGCTCGTCCTGTCGATCCGAATTCTCAATGAGTTCCGCCTCAACGGAAAAGCCCCACATCTGGTCGAGGGTCGTACGCTGCAGTTCTACTTGATAGAGGATCTTTGCGCAAACCTCGACGATCTCGTGGGTGTGCAACTGCCATCGATAACATTCATACGCGTTACATAAACTTCGAAAGACATTTTCAATGAATGTACGTCGAAATTCGACGTTTCGTAAATTTAAAAAAAAATTTTTTGTGAAATCATAATTTTTTTTTTTTTTTCGAAGATGTAAAAAAAATTTTTTTTTTTTCGAAGTTATTTGTTATTCAGATTTTTTTTTCCAAATTATCGTTTTATCGCGTCTTGTAGTCGAATTTTTCAAGAATTCAACATCAATCAGCACATTCCTTAATTTCGCATAATTTCGACCAAAAATGATAATATGAAAAAAAAAAAAAAAAAAAAAAAAAAAAAAAGTTTTGGATTCGGTCGAAAAATTAATTTACTCCAAAAAGCTTTTTTTTTTATAAATAAATAAACAGAACGATTGACTTACGTAGGTATCAATCCCGTCGGTTCTGTGCGGTACGAAGTAATTGTGATCCTCCATGTCGCGACGTTTCTTAACTCTGACAAAGTGTTCCATGGGATTGAGACCCTTTCGGCTGCAAGCGCTCGCGAGAAATTCCTCGACTGTCATAGCGTCCCGCAGGAAGACCGACACGAACTGTGTAATTAAAACGATTCATTATCGGTGAGATAGAAGAGATAGAAACGCGAGTCGTGAGCGCGAGGCATTCCGGATGATACATCGATTAATGAGACGACGAAAACGCGTGGCGGGGAGACAACTACTCGAATAAATCTCAAATGGCAATTAATGTCCATGTAATTCGCCGATCGAACTTAATTAACGCCACGGTAACGCGTGGTGTACCGTTGCATCGTATACTGCGCGTTGAGGTTAACGCGTAAGGGTGCCGAACGCGTATTATTTGGAACACGAGCCTCGATAATTGAGCTCCTCGCATCGCTTCATATGTACACAAATTTCATATACGCCACTCTCTGTATCGTCGATTTTGACCCCCAAACACGACACATGATATGTCGGACGCGATTCATGAAAATCTTTGATTTTTAAAGATTTCTGATTTTTTACGAATATTTTTTAGATAAATTAAATTTTTTTTTTTTTTTTTTTTTTTTTTTTAGATTGTAAATTGTATAATGTTTACTATATCGATATAGCGGCCCCGATAAGCCGCTTCCATACCGCCCAGAATTTTCAACTCACTATAATTAACCTTAAAAATATTGATTTTTGGAAACATTTTTTTTTTTCGATTTTTTTTTTTTTTTTTTCAAAGTTTCGAAATTTTTTTTTTTTTTTTTTTTTTTACGATCGAATATATTTGAAAATAACGGCTGAACGTTTTTCGAATAATGAAAGAGACTTAAATAGAATAAAAAAGGGTTAAAATCGATATGAGAAGGTATTTCGTTAATCTCACCTGATTTTCCGGTACGGAAACTTTGACGGTCTTTTCCTCGTCCCTCGACGATATTTGGAGCGATCTTCGGCTCGAGCCGCTGTTGGATCGGGACAACAGAGGTGGCCGTCTCTTCGTCGCTCCACGACCGGCCAACAAATTGTTTAGCAATGACGGACTCCGGGCGCAAATGAAAGCGTGGAACGACGAAACGGTGAATACACCGAGTTTGTTCAGCGTTTGCTTCGTCGCTCGCGAGACGTGAGTCAACAGACTCTGCAACATTACCGATTTATTAACGAAAAAAAAAAAAAAAAAAAAAAAAAAAAACATCGAAAAAATGAAAGATTGCGGTTTCTTACCTTTGGATTTGGCAATTCTCCGCTCTGAAGACTCGCCATATAACACCTCAGACGAAATTGTTCGCAGTGAAGCCTTTCCAAATTTTCCTCCCACTGTACGATCTGATTGTTGATCTGTTGCTTCGTCTCGGCGTCGGAAACGACGGATTGCTGAAGATCGGCCATGTGTTTCAGCTTATGGTCCTACGAGACCATCAAAAAATCATCGATTCGCAAATTTTTCCTACTCGGATCGTTCATTTCGAGAATTTTCGATAACGAAAAAAAAAAAAAAAAAAAAAAAAAATTGATAAATAGTAATAAAAAAATATGCCGATATCGGTATTTCCGAAATTTTCGTTCGATCAATTTTTTTTATATTGAGAATTTTTGATAACGAAAAAAATATTGATAATTAATAATAATAAAAAAAATCGCGATATTGTCGAAATTTTCGTTCGATCAATTTTTTTTACCGATCAATTTTTTCAACGCGAACGATCCGACTCAGCTTCGTCAATCGACTCACCGATTCTATAGCCTTCTCCAAACGGAATATCTCCTCCTGGAGAAGATGAAGAGTACCGGTTTTGCCGCGATGACGCGCGAACGCCGCCGCACAAGCCGAATGAATACTGTTTACCCAATTCTCGAGTTCCACTTGACACGGCGCCTGTAATCGTCGATATTATTTCGTATTATCGAATGATTTTCGATCATTCGATTAGCATAGATTTTCGTTACGTTTATAATATTTGGGACGTTGGCAATGAGAAGAAAAAAAAAAACAAAATAAACGCAGAAGAAAAAAAAAAAAATTTTAGTACGCGAAAAAGCTGTTTTGACTGTTTAGTTCAACAGCATTAATGATATTATAAAGTTTGCAATAATTGTCAATTATAATCGATAATAATAATAATCATTATTATTAATTATCGTATAATTAAAAATTATTAGCAGAATAATCATTTTTCGTCTTAATTTCAGTATTCAGAAAATCATATAAAAATAATAATTATTATTGCAATACTATAATTTTAATAAATTTTTTTAAAAATTCTCCAATTCGGTATTTTTTTTTCTTCAGGGTAACTAACATCGTAACGCCGACGCGTTATGTGAAATTGTTACGATTTTTTTTTTTTTCTTATACTACATCGGTAGAACGATTTTTTTTTGGAATCGGTAATTTTTAAATGGATTAATTACCTGGAAGAGATAAGCATCGCCGAACGCGGTGCTCAGACAAAATATGTAATCCCTCTTTGGATGCTCCGGTATCGGTTGCATTATCGCACCGTCGACGATAATGAGATGCTTCGGCGCCGTCTCGACCGCTCGGCTCTCGTGCGAATCGCAAGGATAGAAAAGTAGCGTTGTGCCCTTAAGACATACCCAGTAACCCTTCCAACCTCTTTTCCTCGCCAATTCGATCTGATGCTTCTTTCGCAACAGCCATTTCTTTACGCTGAGGAATCTGAGGATCGAATAACACGAACGCGCGTGTTACGATCGAAAAATCGAATACCGATTTCCTTCGAATTTCATCAACGATTATGCGTTGTAAAAAAAAAAAAAAAAAATCCGGGAAAAAAAAAGGGATCAATTTTGAGAATAAGCCGCAGAACTTACCCCGCTTTACGCACAGCACCGGTACAATTGAACGAAGCAGCGGCTGTTCCCGTCTGCTTGCCGCGATACGGCGAGTTTATGACGCTCTCGCCGTCGTCGTCGTCGCTCACCGCAGTTGTCAGTGACATTCTGTCGTCGTCCGACATCTGAAATGAGAAATTGTACGATTCCCGTTATACGGCGAACTTGCATTTTTCATTTCTTCGTGTATTTTTTTTTTTTTTTTTTTTTTTTTTTTCTCTACAACGATGCAGTAACCTTTACTCTGCGTTTTTACGCGCTCGCTGAAGAATTTGTAATTAGTACGGAATTATATACGCGGTATAAAAAAAGGGGTTAAATAGATTAGCGAACACGGGGACTGTATTCATTTTTATTATACGCTGAGAGTTTTATTTTATTACTGAGTTAATCATAAGACAAGTCGGAGTCAAATTGGATATCTGATAAAAGTGGTCAACAGAACGGGAAGCGTCGTGTGAAAAATATGAAAACGGTGTTTTTTTTTAAAGCATCTCTAGGCGCGCAGTCGCGGAAATGAAATTTCGGTGGGCGAAAAAAAGAGAAAGAAAAATTGAATGGGTCGATTGAAAAAATATAATATATTATAATAAATGTAATATATAAAAAAAATATATGACTATATATATTTTTTTTAATTTGTTAATTGAAAAATAAAAAAAAAACTAATCGATAGTATCGTCTTTTTTTTTTTTTTTTTTTTTTTCTTTCAAAAAACAACAGTCTCCCGAAAAATAATCCGCGTTTCGATATAAATTTATTAAAAAAAAAAAAAATGTAATATCTATCGATTCATCGAAACTTACGACTCTCCTGAGAAAATCGGCATTGCAATCATCCGCAGTTACGTGCGGATGATAATGACAGTAACAGCTTTCCTTAAGTAGCTTCATATTTTTCTTCGCGGATCCGTTTATCTTAAACATGATTTCCTTTCTCGCGTGACTCAAGCCGTCAATGTAACGCTGCGCCCAAGTGCTCAATGCGCCGTTAATTATCTTCAATAATTTGCAATAGTATCCCTCGCCGAATCCCTGATTAACCTTCTCCTCGACGCTCTTGCAATTAAACCAATACAATTTCTTCGTCTCATTAATGCATATGACACTTATCTCGTGACGTTTGCATAGACAAAAGTATTTTTTACACTGCTTCTTGTGCAGTGTCTTCAGATCCGTGTAACCGCTACCACTCGGATTTTCATCGAACAGTTCGGAATAACTAGACGCACAACCCAACGACGACCATCCCTTATCTACCATCATTCGTTTATCGGATCACAGGATTTCTTAATTTTCTTCACAATTATTATTAGTTTAATATTATTGTTATTATTATTTTTTTAATCAATTTTTACACAATTTCAAGCGTCCAATGCTTCATCGCTCGACATCGTATCTCACTGTATCTCGTTGTAATAACATCGCTCTTCTTCAACTTTCCCATTTTTTTTTTTTTTTTTTTTTTTTTTTTTTTTTTTTTCGATATATTTATCCGATACTATTTTTTATTTTTTTTTCAATTGACAAACTAATATTCACATTATTTTCTTCTGTTTATCTCGTAAATCTCAATAATCGATTAATACGATATATCGGAAGATCGTTCACTTTTTTGTTTACTGTAAATCTTCTCGATTTCTTTCATTACCAATTTCAATCCGAAAAGGATTAGCGTGTATGTCACGTAAAGCACAAAAATCTTGACAACCCCACGCATTTGACATCTTTTAGATATTCTTTACGTGGGCCCTTAAGCGTCGGGGGGACACACGGTTACGTTTATCGACTTTTTTCACCGGTACGAGTATATAAAAAATTCAGGGGCACGTAACTCGACGTTTATTTTTTATGATTTTTTACTCTTTTTTAAACTCACCGCACCCTCTATCCGTCCGTCGAACGTATCAGACACGAGGTTTTTATCATTTTCGCGCGATAACTTTTGTCGTCATCAACCCCCCCACCCTTCCCCCTCTCCCCCCCGATGTCTCAAGACCGTAGACCTCGGGGATCAATGTATACATAGAATTATTCTTTTAAATACTCGTCGAAACGGACCCTCTATATAAAAATAAATTATCCATATCTCTTTTATCTTCTTTTTATACTTTTGCACGCCCGCGACTTATACATAAATTTACGCGGACAAATTTTTTTTTTTTTTTTTTGTTTTTTTTTTTTTACATTAAAATTTCGAGAAAACTTTTAATCTCCGTCGTCTCGTTTCGTGATGAAAGTATTTCAAGTTAAACTCGAGATATTTTTCTCCCCTTCAGCTCCCCCTTCTTTTCCAGTTATCCAGGTACCTGGTCAGTGTTTCGCGCGATTTTTTTTTTTTGGAGTAATCCAATTAAAATGAACAAAAAAACATTTTCTTCGATAACTCCGTCACCTCGACGACATTTTTTTCTTTTGTTTTATATATTTTAATTTTTAGATTGCTTTTTTACGAGTTTCGGTTGAAAATTGATAAAATGAAAATATCGCGTGAAACCGGTTGATTAATTTTTTTTTCTTTTTTTTTTTTCTCTTTCTTTTCTTCACAGCATATGCAGAGTCTCGATAAGAAATCGGTGTGCAATATTACATTATCACAGTAACGTCGAAAGGGTTCGAAAAATCTATTATCTATAACTTCTAACGAACTATTAATTTAAACTCTTTCCACTTTTTATATTTATTTATTTATTTATTCAATCGATGCACGCGACTCCTCGTCGTTGTCAATACCATCATCTCTCTGTTGTTGTGATTTCTCGTGTGTATCTATTATATTTTTCTTTCTCTTTTCTTTATAAATAAATATCCTCGTGCACTCGAGATGCGGATTAATAATATCGTCGAGGCCTCCAGAGCCAATGCAGCGGGTTCTCTTCTCGATCGAAGAGATAATTTCCTCGCTATTTATAGCGCGATAGCCATTATTCCCCGGGTGTCTCCGCGTTGACGAGTATCTCTCTATATCTCACGTCGTTTATTTCTTCTTCGACAGCATCGATCTCGCGCCCCTCATTATCTCGTCGAAAAAAAAAAAAAAAACACCCCTTCGAGAATCTTGAACCGCGAAAAAAAAAAAAAAAAAAAAAAATTCTATTGTATCGTCGAGAAAACGTAAAAAAAAAAAAAAAAAAAATTCATATATCTTCGAACAGTTCAACGTAACCTCTTCCCTCGATGTATCACTTGTTCGCGAATTTTCGTCACCGTATTATCCCGTATTTGCCAATCTCTTGATTCTCCTTTATCGCAAATGCAATGACTCGCAAAGTACATTTTTCCGCACTGTAACATTCGCGCCTATTTTTTTATTCATAAATCTTCGGGTTAACGACTCTTATCGTCGTTTATCAACGTCGTCTATCGTTGCAACTTTTTCGAAATTCGTAATAAAAATCCTCGGGGATGCATAGCCGTGAGGGAGGAAAGCACCAGGGCGCGCGGATCTTGTCGAGACGATATTTTTCTTCTGAATTAAAAAAAGAAAACTCTTGTTTACTCTCTCTCTCTCCGTCGTCGTCAAACTTTATCACACATTTCTCATAAATTATATCTTATTTTCCTCTCTTTTCTTCAAAATTTTAATTATTTAACAAACGTTTTTTTCGTTTGTTTGTTATTATTTACGAAGGAAAAACCGATGCTGCGGGGCGAAAAAGCTTCGCTCCGACGTTATATTTTCGTCTATCCACGGTGGGGATTTTTCTTCTTATCCTCGCGAGAGCTTTCGCTGAGCGGGAGATAGAGCGGGTGAGGGCTTAGCGTAGATAGTGAGTTACACACACATATACGCGCAACACACACCGCCTAAACGCGGAGAACACAGACGCAAAGCCTCGACGAAGTTTCCGAGAGAGTATAGAGATGGGTAAAGGGGTAGTGAGAGAGTGAGTCGAGGCGAGAAAACCCGAGAGCGCCTGCTCGCGAGACAGTGGAACTCGAGCCTCGAACGTGCTTTTCTCCAGACTGGTGTGCGCTGGTATACGGCACGGCGGCGGTGGTGGTGCTGCTTGCTGCTGGAGAACACGAAAAGAAGAAGCCTTATGCTTCTCTATCCATCTCGCCCTCTGTGCTACTGCGACGGGAATCAATACCGAGGGTTGAAGGTGGGAGTTATAACAGTGGTGGTGGTGGTGGTGGTGGTGGTGGAGGTGGTGGTAGGTGGTGGTGCTGCTGCCGCTGGGTACGCACCGGAGAGGGTCGAGGATGCGGGGGTTGCTTCACCTTCGTCCGCTTCCCTCTGACCGCCGGTTCGATCCCCACCCCTAGCGGAGCTGCGTCCACCACCGCAACCCTCCGCAACCTCTCTCCCGAAGCAGCGATGACTGGGGGAAGACTTCGGGTACATTGAGAGGGAAGGGGATGGATGGGGAAATGTATATATATATGCTGGAAATTGCGCACGTCGTGGAGAAACGAAGCCGGGAGCGGCAAGAAAGAAACGCTGCGGAATACTTGTACTCTCGCCAAGTTGGTAGTGGTTCTCTTGGTCGAGGTATACGTGTATGGGTGGGAAAATGCGACGACGATCGAGTCTACCCCGTTGATGCAAGGGCAATGTAGCAATGTATATGTAAATAGATGGCGTAGAGTTGCGTATAGACAGCGGTACCGCCGAGCGCAGGGTCGGAAGCGTTTACAGGGACTCGCTTTCCAGGCCTCCGAGAAACGCTGCTCCGGGAACGCCGCTGTGTGACGATTTTTTTTTTTTTTTTTTTTACACGTACGAGCTAATTGTTGGGATTCATTTTTTTTTAGTCTTTCAACGATTCTGAGATTTGCCTTTTTGTTCGCGAAGAAATTTTTGAAAATCAATTTTAATTTTTGAATTAATGATTTTTTTTTTATTTTTTGAATGAATTTTATGATCGATCTTGAATTTTTTTTTTTTTTTTTTTCGATCTTTTTGGAGTTTCTATTGGGTCATAAAAAAAATGATTTTGATTAAATTTCGGCGCCTTATGCCTGAAGGAGTGCTTATTCGTTCCTATGTGCCGTTTTTTTTTTTTTTTTTTTTTTTTTAATTGTCTCAAAACGTCCTGTGGGGCTTCTGTTTTTTTTTTTTTTTAATCGCATATATGTTACGCTATTACGAAATATACGACGTAGCAGTGTACTCGAAGCAACGAAATGGAGAAATGAAAGAAATAAATAAAATAAATAGGAAAGAAAAAAAAAAAAAAGAAGGTTGCGCCTCATGCATATGAGTCCGTCAAAGGGTTTGGCACGGGATACGGACACCGGTGCGACCGGCGAAGAAGCCGATGGCTACAAACGAATTGCGAAAGCGCGGCAGGGTCAGTAGGTTATCGATGTTCGCGAACGGACGCGAGGGCGGCCTTCTCACCGCGTTAGCCACTGTAAAAATAGATTCGAGCTTAAGCTCCTCTCTGTACGTAAACACATACATATATGTATATATATATGTATATACGCGATGTGAAAAGTTTTTGCAAGTATGAGTAATAAGATAGACGCACGGGTGCGCCCTTAGTCTGGGAAAGATATATCGGGGGACAAATTCGCTATTTCCGATCTCCGACAATACGACTGAAGGCCGCACTATTATTTTCTACATTGCGATACACGGGAAAATTCTTCAACTACCAGTTCAACTTATCTTTAATAAATTGTTGCTCCACATTTTTTTTTTTTTTTTTTTTTTTTTTTTTATATTTCGATAAATCCGATTCTCTCTCAATTCGTAATTTTTTTAAAATGCATTTTCGATCTAAAAATTTCAGAAAAAAAAATTACATTTCACAATAATACTAATTATTATTATGTGACGTAATTTTTTTATTACCGATCGCAAGAATACGGAATGAACTATAATTTTGATCGTTGAGTATTCACGATAAAAATCATTGTCATTCGTCGTGAAAAAAATATATATACATATATATATATATTTTTTTTTTTTTCACAGAAAATCGATAGAGGATAAGTTGGCGCGATGCGCACGCGTGCATTCATGTTTTTTCAGTTAAAGAAAATTTGAGATGCAAGAATATGGATTTTTCGATGTATTTTGCGATCGATTTCGGATTATCGATAGTTTAAAGTCATCCATGGGTACAGCAGTCACAATTGTTCGAAATAATCGAAGTTATACTGTACGGTATAACGGAGCAAAATCGGTATGCGGACTTTTCGAAAAAAAAAAAAAAAAAATTCAAATTTATGAAAATTTTATACAAATTTAAAAGATATTACGATGAAAAGCGGTGGCAAAATATTAAAAAAAAAAAAAGTAAATAAAAAATTCAACTAACACCACGATAACTACAATACGATAAAATTCTCGTCAAGAATGAAAAAATATATTTTTCCCATTTCGCAAAGGTCCATAGTATGTCGCCGGTTATTATGTCGCGCGTGGATATGCCGCTCGCGCGTAGTGCTACTCGCCAGTTGGTCGTACGCTTTAGATCTCAAATGGATATTCAAAAAGTAGATGTAAAAGAAATCCCTTCAAAGCGGCGGTACACGACGCGAGTGTAAAATGTTGCCGAGCGCTTTGACTGCGCTGCTCGTCGGATTCGCGGTCCATGCAGTGCTATAGGTTGGAGCACTTAAAAAAAAGAATTAACAAAAAAAAAAAAGAAGCTTCGGTAGTCTGTCGTTCGCTCTCAGTATTTCTCGAAGCATATCGCGCTCCCGGGATCCATAAGTTTTTCACCTCAATTGCGACGATGCAGTTGCCGTTACGGTGTTAAATTAAACGACTTTCATTGCATCATCGGGTGAATACATCGAGGGAATCGTTACAGCAGTCATAAACAGAAAATAGTCAACGCGCGCTAACCAAGCGCCGTCTCTTATTTTTATTTATTCAATTTTTTTCTCGCAATCGCGAAAATTTAAAAATTTCAAAAATCGGTATGTAACATCATTTGCTAAATATCCGAAATTTGTAACTACGATGCAAATCGTTTTATACGGTTACTTTGGTTTGTTGAATATTTCAAATCGGTCGATCGCTGACAAAATAAAAATCGTCGAATGATCGATATTTTTTCGATTTATCAATTCTGAAAAAATACTATTTTACGAATGTCTACCCATAGAAAAAAGTATATGTTAAAATATATGGAATATATAGGGGAAAATGGAGTCAAAATGACGCACAGTCGTGTAACTCAAATTTTGGGGCAAAATGGACCAACGCTAAAATTCATGAAATTAAAAAAAAGTTCAATTTTCATGGCTATTATTTATGCTGCAGATCATTACTTACATAAAAAAAAAATTGGAAACGTCGTTTAATGAAAATTAGAAAAGCAGACAAATAAAACAGAAATTTGTAATTATCTTTAAAAAAAAATTCCATTATTTTTAATATAGAAAAATTAGTATTGTCCAACATGAATAATTGACATTAAAATTCAAATTTTTCATTTTTTTTTAAATTCAATGTAATCATCGTCCATTTTGCCCCATTTTAATTTTCGTCTCAAATACTCCAACAAATCAATTTTTTTTGTTCAAAAGCATTACAAAAATATTATTTATATCGACAACACTACCTGAATTACGAAAGCGGTTCATTTTGCCCCACAAATTCTATATCTCATGGTAATAATAATAAATAAAAAAAAATAAAAGCGGAACGAAACGAAATAAATAATTTCTGTTTTTCGTCTCGTAAAAATGCTCGCAGCTCTTAAATCCGATAAGAAGGGAGGGGATTAGTAACTCGACTGAAATAAATGTTTTTACGAAGACGAGAGAAAAAATCGTGTGAAAGAGTGTGAAAACGAAGCGAGGAAAGAGGCAAAGAATTTAGTCTAAGCCCTCCTTCGTCTTCCAGTCAAAGTCAAGGGATTGCCGGGGTTGTGGGGACGTTGCTCAATGGGATCTTGATATTCAAGTGATAAGGTCAACGGGCACTCGAGAGTACCTACACTCACCTCGGATGATGTCAAGTAGCAGAGCCTCGAGTCTGTGCTCTCCAGCGATGCTTGTTGCACGATTCCGTATCTGCCGTCTCTGTCGGACATGTAGTCCGATCTCACGCTGTCCTGTCTGTCAAAGGTGCCTCTGAAACAGCCAAACAGACAGACGGCAGTGAGAACTCTCGTAGCGTTTTAAATGTTCAAGTATCTCGCTGGTTAAAACACTTTTCAATCGGCACAAGATCGCCAAAGGATCGAATAAAGAACGAATCGCGAGCGATTTTAACGATGATAAACACGCATTTCGTGACCATTTTTAATGAACCCATTTCGACCTTTTTTTCTGATATATATATATATATCGATATATCGATGTATCGATGTATCGATATATCGATATATCGATATACCGGATATCGACGAACCGATGATGAATCGAACCAAATCGATGACGAATGTCTGATATCAGAATATTGACAAAGAACACTGCGCTCCTCTTTTGGAAATGTTAGAAAGTATGGATTTCCGTAATCGTGTCAAGTATTAAAGGGCAACAGCAGTGGATAGTGATTTTGCGAGTCTTGTCATTGCACAGTTATAAATTCACCACGAAATTCCTCGATAAATAAGCCGATGCGGAAAAAACAAAAAGATTTTTAAACCGTTCAGTTGTAATTTCGTAAAAATGTTCGTAATTTTTATATTGCGTACTGCGTGTCCCTCAACCATATGATTTGAAATATTTTATCCAAATTTCCAACAACGGAGACTCTTTAAATTTCAGGAAATTTCAGGTGTTTTTAGGCACAAAATGGTAACTGCTTCGTAATTCTTATTTAAAGTTCATGACGACAATTTTCCGCCGACAAAATTTTAATAAATGGATCTCATGATGGTTTTTAAACCCCTTAAACCTCCTTGTGATTCGGTGGTTTATGTCTGAAGAGTATTCAACTATCAATCGATGCCTCAAAAATTTTTGAAGACTTGCAAAACTGCAATCGATTATTGTTATTACATAATTGCATATTTTTAAGAGACAAATTTTTCGTCCCTTAAATTTTTTAAAATATTTAACTTACAAGCAAACTAATGCCTAATTTCGGCGTTCAGATATTTTAGGCTATTCTTTCAATTTTACGATATTTTTTTGATTTTATGATTTTTGTTTTTAATGATTTTTTGATTTTTTTTTTCTTGATTTTTTGATTTTTTTTTTTTTCTTGATTTTTTATGATTTTTCGTCATGTCGCGTTTAATTTTCGGAGATTTAAAAACTTCAATGATTTTTCAGGTCGTTGGTCCGATTTTTTTTCTCTGAATGCATAAAACGATAGAATTTTTATCTCAAATGCCGTAATATCGTCGATAATACAAATTGCAAAATGCACATTTACTCGAGGAATTGTGTCATTTCGCCTCAAACAAGAATTTTATAGACGGTACGAGAAAAAAAAAAAAATATATATATATATATACTTTATGTCAGGAATTCGAAGAGTTACTCTAATGGCCTTTTCTACTGTTGCATCGTAAGAGTGCTTTTCATACAAACGCAAGCGGAAGGTATAAAAAGAGAGCGGATGGTAGACTCAGCTTGCAATTTTGCATTTTAAAATATACCGGACGCGATGCAACCAGTAGAAAATGATGAAAGATATGCAAATATACGGGTCACAGTTTTTTTAGATCGCGACTATTGAATTTTGCATTCAAATTATTGTTTATTTCGATAAATAAATAATTTCTTCCATATGTTTAAAAAAAAAATACGAAAACGCTACACAAATTTATTTCGCCAAATTTTTTTTCCGAAATTCGCATTTTTACTAAAAAAAAAAAAAAAAAAAAATTATTAGTTCGGAGAACTAAAAATCAGTTGAAAAATCAACAGTTAGTTGGTACAACAAATTTTTCTTCGTATAAACGCATTGTCTTCATTACTTCTGTTAATTTTAACTATTCGTTCTTTCAATTAACTATTAATTCTTACAACTTACTATTAGTTCTTCTGACTAATCATTTTTTTCAGTGAATGCATTCGCGTTCGCCTGACGAAGTATAAGGAACTAACGTTTCCAACGGTACGTTATACAGTCCGTTGAAAAATATGGTGGAAAGTGAAGAACCGGTACTATGCAAAGAATAGAGCGACGAGAAAGCGCGCTAAAGAAAGGGTTGGAATAGGGTGGTAGTAAGACAATGAAGACAATATGACGAGGTTGCCGCTGAGACCAAAAGTCGAGAATACTGTATAGCATAGCATAGCATAGCATAGCAGTTCGCTTCTACCCGGCGACACGACGAGCGACCATCCGAATACCCGAGTTACAAGTACGCATTGTTGGTGGTAAGAGCCGAATATATATAAATATATTCGCCACTCTTTCATCGTAATACTGAGATTTGTTCGCTGTGTTAAACCCGTAATGAATTTCTTGTTTGACGATTTTAATAATCCGCAGAAAAGAAAAAAATAAACGGAAAAACGGTTTCTTCGTAATATTTCATCCCTTCAGATCTTTAATAACAGAATTTTACATCCTAAATCAGCAAAAAAAAAAAAAAAAATATGCCGAAAAAAATAATTTTGTCGGACGTATTATAGAAATTTTTCGGACACGAAAGGGTTAACGCCTTTTCATCGCGTAATCAGCTTCGACTGGAGAAATTGTCTCGCAGGATAATAAAATATGTGCCGTAAATTATTTAAAATATTATATTTTATTGATAAATATATATTAATGTATAGAATGAAAATTTAAATAATAGACTATTCAAGAAACAAATTATTTAAAAAAATTATATAAATTTTTATTTTTTCTTTATTTTTCGTTGAAAAATATTGCGGATCTTGTTTTTCGAAAGCCAAAAAAAAATATCTCGTGCCGTTAGATTTTTTTTTCGCCGTAAACTTGTTGTCAAAAGGATACGTCTCTTCGTGGGGAAAAAAAATTGGACGACTTGGACTTTTACAAAATTTCAAAAAAATATGTAAAAAGATACATATATATGTATGTGTACTCAACATATTCACATAATTAGTCAAAAGGAAGGTATTCCTTTGACTAATAATGCGAATACGCTGAGTACATACATACATTTTGCTTTTTAACTCTCGAAAGAAACACCGATTTTTTTTTTTTTTTTTTTTTTTTTTTTTCATTTTTGAAAATTTATTTCATAGGAATGTTCATTGCATATTGCCGAAAAGCCATATGGAATTTTTTTTCAATTTTAAAGAATTTCTGAGTGATACCCCGAAGCTAATTAATTAATGTGCAACCCGCCAACTTTCCGCGGGATGTCGACTAATCCGAAGAAACCATATACGCGGCCCACGTCGACCCTATCGGTTAAAGGGTAAGTACTGCGGTCAGCTTAAGTCGCGCGGTGAGCCGAGGGTTGTAAAAATTAAAGGGATTTTCGACGGGGTCGACGGATCCCCATTCTACTGATTTTTTTTTTTTTTTTTTTTTTTTTTTTTTTCGAAGTGTTTCGCGTAGAGGCCGCTAGTGAAGCAACAAGACTATCCGAGTATCAAATTCTTACCGCTGTTCCATAGAATCCGTCCTATTGGATTTGTATCCGCTGTCGTTGAGGCTTCCCTCGTGACGAAGCGAGGGAAGTGAGTCCCACGGGGATTCGCTTATGAGTCCGCCGTATCGAGGATTCACGGAATTCGATGCACCCGAACCGAGAGTCGAGCTTCCCGATTGCCATCCGTCCGAGTGACGGAACCACTGAGCCCTCGCCGATTCTCCGATGCAACTTGCGCATCTTTCGTAATTTTATAGAAAACAAAAAAATATAAAAAATTATTTTTCTCGAAAAATCAATGAAACAACTTATTTCCTGATTTTCAAAAAAAAAATTTGCCGATTTTTTTAAACATTTTCGATATTAATTTGTTAAACATGTGACTTAAGGAGTATTGATTTTCTTGATACTGACAACGCGAAAAAGTACGAGAAATGTCTCGAATACAATAAAATACACTGTATATGATGCAAACTGATTAGAAACGATTTTATCCGATTTTTTTTAAATATAAAAAATGTTATTAATATCCAATAATTAATAAAAAAACAAAAAACTTCTACTCAGAAAATTCGAGTGAAATTTCTTTCAACTGATCGGCAAGTAACAGAAAAAAATTCCCAATAATTTAATCAGTTGCCAATAATTAAATGAAATTTTAATATCCGAGAAATTGGAGTAAAAGAATTTTTTAACGATTCATACGTATATATATATATATATTTTTCGCTTCTTACCTCGAGTTGTAGTCGCTGAGATATCCGCGTTCGCGTTCCGCATCGCGTTCTCTCTTTTCCCTTATTATTTCGTTTCTATCACTGTAGTAACCACTGTATTCCCGATCTTTGCTGTTTTGTCGTTCGTTGCAGTAACGATAGGAAAGCGGTAGAGTCGACGATTTGTTAGAACTCGAACCTGCGGCATTTTTTAAAATTATTATTATTATCGATAATCGTCGATTATCATCGTCAATTATCGTCGATAATTGTAAAAAAAAAAAAAAAAAAAAAAAAAAAAATCAAATTTTCACAGTAACAGGATAATTAAAAAAAATAATGAAAGAACGAAGGATAGAATATGTAAGAATCGCCCCTCGGGTGTGTCTCCGTTGCAGAATAATCGAACCATCTGAGAACTTTATCCCCTTATTCTCTATGCACGACAATGACAAAGAGAGGGGATACGATAGGTAGGAGAGAAGGAAAAGCCAATTAACTATACGCGCGTCCTATTATTCACCGTTGGATAAAATAATGTAAAAAATAACGTAGGGGTTGGTCGGTAGGTTGGAACTTACGCCTGCGCGAAGCGTGGGGTGTGCGTTGTACGTTCATCGGAATATTTTCCGCGAATTCTGAAATCATTTTACAACAAATAAAAACATTTTTTTTTTAAATCTCCGACTCGTGTTAAATTCTCGTTTAATAATCGATTTACGAAATATTTTTCCAAAATAAATAATTATTAACTTTTTTTTTTTTTAATCAAATATATGACGAAATATATATTACAATAGTTGTAATATATATATATATATATTTAATATTAATATTAATAATTAATAATATATATTATATTATTATTATTATTTATATTATAATTATATATATATATATTAATCAATTATTACATATTAACTATATAATATCGCGAACAGCGATGATTGACACTAAAGTGATGAAATCGCGTCTTTCGAGAGATCGGTAAATCGGTAACATTGAACAATTTTTTTATTACATATTTACCCAAATTTTCCATACTTTGCGTCAGGAGAGCTTCGAAAGTATGCAAACTGTAACTTTCAGCGTCCATTCCCTTTGCGAGAGTATTTCGCAGATGCATTTCGTATTCAAGTAACAAACGACTCGTTGGACTTCCCGGCGTCGAAACCGATTGCATGTTTTGCTGTTGATATGTTGGACCACCGCCCCCGCCGCCACCACCGCCGTTGCAACGACGCGAATTACAATGATTAGGCTGTTCCATGTCAGAATTTCCGTTCGACGAACTCGGCGTCGTCGCGTAGCACTGATTGTCGAATATAACGTTGTCCGACGGTGGGGACATATCACCTGTGCACCGATTACGTTCCAAATCTAAGTACATCCTGCCTCTGCCGCCTAAGACAGAGCAGACAATGCTTCGTGCAGGCATTATGGAAGTGGTGCGAATAATCAATGATGGAAGGCTATTTATACTCCTATTTTTATCGCAACTACCTTTATCGAACGATCAACTAATCTTAAGGAGATTCGATGCATAACGCAAGTAATTCTTCAATTAAAATTTCTTTTTTCGATGTATTATATATTTTTAGAATGCAACACGAAAAAAATCGTCTTACTTTTTTTCTTATCAATCGATTGACATCGAAATTTGTTGCTTTTACGCGGACATTGGGTGAAAAAAAAAAAAAAAAAATTTACTTTCTTCGGTTAAAATTTCTTTTTTCGATGTATTATATATTTTTAGAATGCAACACGAAAAAAATTGTATTACTTTTTTTTTTTATCAATCGATTGACATCGAAATTTGTTGCTTTTACGCGAACATTGGGTGAAAAAAAAAAAAAAAAAAAAATTACTTTCGTCTCATTTTTTTTTTTTTTTTTTACATAATTTGCAATGAAGGAATTTCGATTTTGCCAAATCTTTTTTTTAACATTTTAAAATATAGGCGAATCGATGGTTTTTCGAATTGCATGGAAATTTAACGTTTTTCATTGACGAAACGCCGATTCTGTGCGTTTTTTTTTTTTTTTTTTTTTTACAAGGAACGCGAGAGGCTGGAAAACGTATAATTTGCTGTTTGATGGTAAAGAAACGCTCGTTTTTTGCTCAAACATCGATTCCACGAAAATGTTTAAAGACGCGGGGAAGAAGGGCGTTAAAATTTGCCGGTTATCGAATCTCCTTAATAAATAATTTTTTTATCGAGTGAGCAATGAAAATATGCGATGAATGTATAAACCCTTTCGCTCGTGTTGAAAAAAAGATATTTCAAAATGTTGTTATTGTCGTTTTTTTTTAATTCTAAATGAACGTTTAACATAATCAATTTAAAAGCGATTTTTTTTCTTTAAATGTTTCGTTACGAGCGGAAGGGTTAACAATCGACTATTTCAGTTCTTTTTTTCTTTTTTTTTCGCTACGTTTACTATTTCGTTGTAAAAAAAAATCGATTATAATTACCACTAAAAACAAAGAAAAATGATATAAATTACGAAAAAAAAAAAAAAAAATTGAATTTCAAAAAATTAATTTGATAACTTCTCTCGTGCAGTGTGCAACGAAGTACGATGACGTATCGATTAAATATTTGATGATTAGCATTGGAGTTGAAGCTTTCTACAAATATTTTCATATCCAACATGAAGATTAATCGCTAATTTATCCATCGAGTTCTATGACTCGTTTTCTCTAACGAAATTCTACCGATCGAAAAAAATGATTAAAAAAAAAATTTAATATTCGACTGTTCTTTCTTCACCGGAATTTAACGAGACTTTATTTTAGTATAAATCTCAAAAGTCTTCGATGAAAAAAAATATTTCGTCGAATGAAAAAAAAAAAAAAAAAAAAAAAAAAAATTGATGAAAAAATAGTGTTTTTTTCGTAAAAAAGTTGAATAATTAAGAATTTTTTAAAAAGATCGTAACCCTTTGTACCGGTGTGCTGGCGCGCCATCTCGTGAACGCTTCTCGATCCTTGAAACTTGTTGTTGTACGGACTTCTGTACGGATGTGCGTAATTCTCGTTGTCTGTCTCTGTGGCAATGTACTTCTGATTGTTGTTATTGGGATGATAATGATAGCTGTGATGGCTGTGACGTTTTCTGGTCATTTCCGGGGAAGTAACAGGACTGTCGATACTCGACATTGGTTTAAGCATTCGCTTTAGCGTATTGGGGTCGAGACTTATGCCGCCATTTTGTCCATTCGAAATTCTCATGTCGTCGGTACTCTTACTTTTCGATTTTCTACCGCTGTGATTGTTGTTAACGATATTAAATATATTCCCGTTCTGCATCTCGAGTTCCGTGTAATCGGCCGATTTCGTGTGATGCAATTGTTCTTTTCTCATCGATTTATTCTGCAACGTACCACCGGCTTGTGTACCTTCCGATTTAAGACTCTCGCGTTCACCACCGCCATTTTGTTGGCTTCCGCTTTCCTGATGCTTCATACCCTTCTTTGGCGAAATCGTCGTTCCCTTCTCCTCGGGACTGTCGATCTTTTCGTAAAAACAATAAACAATCGTCGCTCATCGCATTAGTCCACATTACGAAAGTAATTCTTAAAATACTATTTCACATCTATCGGACGACTCGACATACGATTAATCCGCGGAAACGTCGCGGTGCACACTGTCCAATAGACAAATCGATAAAAAATTAATTTTTCAAAAAACTAATCGGTTTATTTCAGTTAATAACAATGACGATCGCTGACGATCGCTCATTGTTTTTTTTTTTTTTTTTTACGAAATTATTACATTTTTTTTTTTAAATTCGTAATTATTAAAAATTGAAGATTCGTTTAAAAAAAATGTTATCAAACAACTCGTCATTGTAATTAACTTGAATAACCCGTTTTGTTTCTTTTATTTTGAATACATCGCTTCCACTGGAAAGTGTTCACCTCCGAATTTTTTTTTTTTTTTTTTCATATCCATTGAACATTTTTTTTTTTTTGCAAAACTCTCAATATATGTAACTTTTGGTTGAAAAAAATTATTTTACTACCCACATTTTGAATTTTTGAATTTTGTTTTGTACTCAGCAACGAATTGAACAAATTTTTTTTTTTTTTTGCGTTCGTTAAAAAAAATTAAATTTAGAAGACGCGCTGCCGAACATTTTTCACATTCGCTTGTGTTTCGAAAAACATCGGCGACAAATTTTTTATTTTTTTTTATTTATTTTTTTTTTACCTGTGATCCAACGGTAGCGGTACCAGTAGAAACATTCGCCGTTTTCGGTGTTGTCTGACAAGTTTCGTTCTGTTGCTGTTGCTGTTGTTGTTGCTGCTGCTGCTGCTGTTGCTGTTGCTGTTGCTGCTGCTGCTGCTGTTGTTGTTGTTGTTTCTCCTTGTGTTTGCAAGATTCGCCAGACTTGGAGCTTTTTCCCGGTGTGTCGTTCGCGTTGTTGACATTGTCGTACAGCGATGCACTCGATGTTGCTGCGGTTATTTTATCTCGACTCGGTGTCATTTCCACGTCCGACGAGCGGTTCATTGTTCTCGGTAACGTTGATGCGCCTATAAAAAAAATATGAAAAAAACATAAGAATCATTTTCATTACAGTAAAACATAACATAAGAACTATTAAGTTGCCAATAAATCGAATGAATCGACGAGAAATTGATTTGGACAAAAAGTTCCGATTAAAAATCGTGTCTATTTTTTTCTTATCGGTAAAGAAGATCTTATAAAAAATCCCATGCGTATGATTATCCGTACCGATGTCTCGATGATGATAAAAAAAAATATATTTTTTAGATTTTAACGGGAGACTATTACTGGCAAACAATTGCTTGGAGTTTTTTTCCCAAAAAAAAAAAAATTACTTTTTAGAATTTAACGAGAGACGGTTTACCGGCAAACAATCGCATGAAATTTTTTTTTTTTTTTTTTTCTTTTTCGAAAAAAAAAAAGCATTTTTTCTGAAATCGAGAAATACAGTCTCCTTAAGGTATGAATTTTCGTTTGAAACGACAGATTTTTAAAAAATGAGAAAATGAGTGTTCGACGTTATCCTACCGCAAGTACCTGGTCGGAATCTTGGATCCTGACTCCGAAGTCTTGCCAGTTGTTCGGGTGGCATACACGTGCACTGGGGCGTCGCCTTCGATCTGCTCGGCGATGCCGGTGTCGACAGCGGCTTTATTCGCGGCTTGACTTTCTGCTTGTTTCCTTGTTCGCTCTTGAAAGAGTACAAAGACGCCGCTTTTCTCGGTGTCTTTGTCGATGGTGTCTGCAATCGTTCAAAGTATGAGTTCATTTATAATGCGAAAGGAAAATAATTAATAAATTCTCCGTGAAAAAAATTCGAATCAAGAAGCAACGCGAATGTCGCGAAATCTTCAATGTAAAAAATCGCGATGTTTTTTTTTTTTTTTTTTTTTTTTATTTCAGGTATATAACATTTTTTTAACGAACCTAAGAGACCAGAAAACTTTGAAATGCATTTTTTTCGATATCGGTAATTTTTTTGAACCAATTTTTTTTTTTTTTTTTTTTTTTTTTTTTAACAAAAATAAAACTTTTTTTAATTGCATAAAATAAAAAAAAATTTAAGCGGATATAAGGCGAAGATCGGCCGATCTATACTCACACAACAGTCCTTGAATTGTTTCGCGTCGATCGGCGATGTAAAATTGAGTCCCCACGTGTCGTTGGTCATCGTGTCCTTCCAATAGATGAAGCATTCGGACGCTTGACCGATGCGCGTACCTTGAAAACGCGAATATCGAGACAATTGAGCAAAACGAAGATATTAAATTTTTTAATTTTTTTATTTGAATAAAAAATTTTTTTTTTAATTTAAATTCCGTGGAAAAATAGCAAAAGCGCTCCTCTCACCTGGTTGGACCAGTCGCACATCCAGGATCTTGTCTACCTGACTGTTGTAGGCGGTGATATGGAAGACCAATTCAGGTGTATCCTGGAGGCAGCGAATGTTGACAGGAACGAGATCTTCGGATACTTGTTGCCACTTAACGGTACCGGCGCCGCTGGCGCTCACGTGAAATACTTCGGCCCATAGCCTGCGAGTACTCGATTAATTAAACAACGATAAATCCCCGAAACAACATAAAAAATAAATTAATACGCAACATGAAAAAAACAACGAAAGATAAGTAGGAAAGTAGAGAAAACAGCGGAGCGAAAAATCGTCGAAAATCGAGTGCAAAATTAATTTACGGATAAATGAATTCGTCAACAGATTAATGGATTTACGGATTCGTCAATTAAAAAATGTCAGATAAATGGAATTATTAATTTTTTTTTTTTTTTTTTTTTTTTTTTTTTTTTTTTTTTAATAGTGAAGATACGAATGACAAACGAAACAATATCTTTGATGAGTGAGCAATTGACGTGTCAACTTAATAAAAAAAAAAAAAAGGAAACAGAATTGTGGATATAATAACATTCTAACGATCGTGCAAAGCGTTATGGATACATATACCCCGATACCATTTTGTTGCCGAAAACCCGACAATATTTCGTTAAAGTTAAACAATTTATTCTATAAGTAGCGAACGAAAATGCGTCCACATTTGTTGGTAAATTCGCGTCAACGATATTCCAGTAACGTAATCAACAATTTTTCGATCGAAATACTGCAAAATTTAGGATACATTTTTTTTTTTTTTTTTTCAAGGAAAGAACAGAGAGTTCGACTCGGAATAATAAGTAATCATCGCAAATATGAATCGCGTGGAATTTATAGAAATTTAATAAAAGAAACAATCGATTATTGAATTATTTCACTATTTTTTTTAATTAAACAGTCGTAATAGTGAATTTATCGACGATAAATGCCGTAAAATTTTTTTTTTTTATGAATTCATTTTTCAACGATTTTTAAATTCATTTGTTCATATTTTTCCAATTTTTTAAATTTTATTTTTATTTTTAATTTTATTTTTCCACTAATGCGGACGCAATTTAATCCAATAATTATTATTTTCTCAACTAATTATTATTTCTCCCAAAAAATAATTTTTTTTTGTGATTTCAATCGGCAACGTCGTGATATCGCGTACATTGTATAGATACGTAGAAATAAGAGAGAAGATCGTGCGCCCGGTATGTAGTGATCACAAAACTATTAATGAGAGGAAAAGTGTGTGTTTTCGGAAGTAAACAACGGTAACAACAACAACAACGAAAGAGGAATGAGGCAAGTGCTGTGAATCGTCAGGAAAATAAATTGTTATCGGGAAGCCATTGTGTTATCTCCCAAAATTTTATAAAAATTCGCGACGTCATAGTAATTAATTAATATCGATATAAACAAATTTTAAATCGCACTGAGGGGAAAAAAATAGTTTCGATCGAAAATCAGCGTTCGTTTCGGCGGTCAAAAAAATTTTTCGTTGCAACGCAAATTTTCGTTGCCGCAAAAGTATTTTTGGCAACAAATGCTAAATATCGTTAATTCAATTTATTTAATTTATCTGCAAAATTTTTTTTATATAATTTAAATTATTGAGACTAATAATTTTGTTGTATTAACGAAAAAATTCGTTTGATTGAGAGAAAACGGTGATTTAGATGATACAAACATTTTTTTTTTCTCAGCGCACCAAATTTTAGTATCGCGGAAAAAAATGGTTTACCTGTTATTCATGTATAGCTTTGGTCTCTGTTATTGCATGATAATCTCCTCAAACGGGAAGTTTCGTAAACTCAGACAAAAAAACTGATAAGTATCAGCGATACACAAGTTTCATCGCCGTTCATTTATTTTTTTTTTTACAAATAATATTTATAACATTTTTAAAAAATTAAAATAAAATGAAATTTTTCTTTTTTTACAAAAAAAAAAAATAATGTTAAACTTAAATAAAATACATTTACAAAAACTAAATTAAACTATACGAAATAAATTTTTATTTAAATTTTTAACGTATCGAAATGTTTATTTTTTATAAAAAAAAATTTTTTATAAATAATATCTATTAAAAAAAAAAAAATTTCGCATCACCACCACCATCGCTTCGGGAGACCAATTCCACACGTGAAAAACCGATTTTTTAAAAAAATCTTCGTGCCTAATATATGGCACTTTTAGTATATACTATACGATCGATATATATGATTATTTATATATATGTTTAGAGAGAAAAAAAATGGTAAAAAGAGAGAAGGTAAAATGGTCAAATGGAATGGTTGAATGGTATGGTATGCGCACCTCTTCTTCTCTATTACGCTTCCGCACCTGATCAAGTGGCCAGTGTCACCCCTGTGGGCGCCGCTTGCACTCATCGCGGATCGCGCCCCGGTTTGCCAAGGGGAATCTTCGTCTCGATACCCCCTTTTCGACAGGGGTGCACAGCTGCATGACAGCTTATTGCCCATTTTATAATATCCCTTTCGTACTTAACTCTCTCTCTCTCTCTCTCCCGCTTCCCTCACACCCTCTCTCTCTCGCACCCTTTCTGCTTACGCTTCGATCTTTTTTTTTTTTTTTTTTTCCAAGATGTTACGAAGATTTGTTCAGTCCCCTCGTCAAATTTGCATTAAATTACCACCCAACTCCTCAAATTCCCCCGATCAGTCTCTCATCGTTTCGCGAGGTTCTTAATGGTTTTTTTTTTTTTTTTTTTTTTTTTTTCGTTTTTCGTTTTTTTTTTTTTTTTTTTTGATCCGATTTTATCTCTATCTTTGACACTGAAATTTTTGGCCTTCTTGATTATAATGTTTTTAGTTTAATTTCTTTGTCTATTTGTTTGGCTGCTTTTGGTTCTTCTTAGTTGGTTTTGTTGTTGTTGTTGTTGTTGTTGTTGTTTTTGTTGTTGTCGCTTGTATGTTCCTTGTAGTTGGCACCGATTTAGTTTAATCACCGAAACTGCCGAGTCGTTTCGTTTTTTTTATGGGAAGCACTGAATATAACAGGCGATCGGAAGTGATTCTCCGATCGGAGAACAAAAGGAGGTATTTTTATTGTCACATCATTGCCGGCGGCTGAAACTATCAGCTTCTCCGTGGCATGATTGCTGCAACAAGAAAGAGAATAGGTCACGTTACTTCAATATATATACTTAAAGACAATTAATTAAATTTTTTTTTATTATTGATATATTCATTATGGAATTTTTGCGCAAAATCAGCGCGAGTTGTTAAAAAAAAATCATGAAATTAGTGAAATAAACAATTTTTTAAATAATTATTTAACGAACGAATGATAATAAAATGACAAAAAATCATTCGGTTAATCGTGTCGTTGGCAATTAATTTTTATAAATTTATCATTTTTATTAACTTTATATCGATTTTTTTAATGAAAACTAAAGTATTTTCGTTAATTTATAAATTAAATCATTTTTAACATTTTCCATTTTTTTTTCCAATATTTTTTTATCCTTTCAACATTTTTTTTTTTTTTTTTCACAGATCCTTCAGTAGAAAAATTAATTGAATCAAAAGAAATTGTATTTTATTTCTTTAAATTAACAGAAATACACTAACGTTAATAAAAATTCATTAAATTCGCATAAAACAAAACATTTGTTACATAGAAATCAATACAATATATCAATACATGAGTCGCTGTACCGATAGTTCTTTCTATCGATCTCAGCGATCTAATAACAACAATTCGGCATCATTCGCGAAATATCGTTACAGAACAGCAAAATGCAAAAAGAAGAGAAAAAAAAAATCGTAACAAGTATACATTCGATAATCGATACAGAGAGCTAAAGAGGCAAATGCCGACTGTTTTGAGGCCGAAGCTGCGCCACTGTATCTGTAGTTGAAAGTGGCTGATATTGTCTCGTGTACCGAGGGTAGTTATTCAAGCAACGCGCCTATATTACTGGTCTACGGACAGTGCAGTTATTATCATATCCTATGCATTTTTTTTTTTTTTTTTTTTTTTTTTTTTTTTTTTTTTACGTTTGCATCTATATTTTTTCTGCACCAAGAACAATCGCAGAAAGAGTAAATTACGATAGATTTTCGTTCGAGAAAACCATTCCTATTCATTATCACCGTTAGCCTCCAAAATGCGTCCGTAAAGCTCAACCGAGAAACCGATAGACAGGAAAAGAGATTGGATCGAGCGAAGGGTAGAAGGGTGGAGAACATTTTCACAGTGGTTCGTTGAAGCTTTCCAAAAGCTTAATGCGCCGTAGGTTAATTGGAAACACGTCCGAATCGCGGAGAGACAGTTATTCGCATCCACAATGAATTCCGGGTTCGGTGCTTCGGGAATTCAGTCGTTGAACGCTGCAACACACGAAGCCCGGGTGCTCGCTATCCGCGAATCGATTAGAAATTCGAATTCAATTAAGCCTAATTGATTTTCCGTATTTCACTGGGGGGCCCGAGCAACGAATGTAAAAGTTACCCGCCGAGTCGAGATACCGGAGCAAGCGGAAGGGGGGAGGGGGTGGTTTGCAGCAGTCGCGAGGCAAAGCTTATACTCAAACGTTCGAGGGGTCGATGCACGCAACGCTCGAGCCTCCCGCGAAAAAAAAAAAAAAAAAAAAAAAAAACCTCCCCACCGGTTTATTCAAGGGAATGGACTCTTTAATTTTGAAAAATCACAAATAGCCAATTTCGTACGTATAAATGAAATATGAAGTAATTAACTGTGTTTAAGAGTTCGTAACGCAATGCGAGTTAATCTGAAGGGAAAACAAATGCGGCAATATATTTTTTTTTTCGTCGATTAGAAATTGAAAAAAAAAAAACGTTTAAATGTCTAAAAAAAGAAAATAAAAATATTTCGTTCTATCGTATTTCAATGAGTTTTCGGAAACTCGAAATGATCGAGGAACGCTACAATGCAAACCTCCCCTGTCTCAACGTGCCCTCGACTTTTAATCCCCTTGGACGAGGGTTGGGCGACACCTGAGTATGGCGCCCGCGAGAAAGGGTGGCGCCGGTCATCCCTCTTACCCACCCGCACCCTCTTCCTCCTTCTCCCCCGCGCGTTAGTAACGGGGAGTGGCGAAAAACAGATAGATAGATAAAACAACAAAAAAAACACTCGAAACACACTGTAACTGTACTGTGTACCATCCAATCAAGAAAGAGCAACTAAAACAGATTGAAACTTCATTTATCAGTGTCAATTTTTTTTTTTTTTTTCTCCAACAGGAGTATTTAATTATTTACTCGATTTTCCATTTTCATTTTTGCACATCTTTTTCTAAAGCAGAATTGTCGATGTATTTTGTTGATTTCTAATTTTTTTTTTTTTTTTGACTAAATCTTTTTGGTATTTTTTTTAAATTTCCGATAATGAAAGATAATTAAACTTTTACAAAATTACTGCCGGTCTCATAATTTGGTTTCGCGTAATACGATACTATGAAAACTAAAAATTGTCTATTCACATACGGGGATTCCCCGGATAACGAGAATCCAAAGTACGCCAAGCGACTCAAATGATAAATAATTGTGACGAATGAAATATTTGGTCAAAATTCATCGAATTATTAGAATTTTTTTTAGTTTCCTCGTTGCAGGATTTTTAAAAAATGTCCGATGGATGCTAAAACAACGATGTATCGTAAATATCGTTTTTGTAGGACTTCGCGAGCGATCGAATCTTTTGTGGTCGTACAGTATTTTTCGTAATATTAAAGGATAAAAAAAAATCAGAAAAATAGAAAAATACGAATTTTAGAACAACTAACGAAATATCGAAGACTGAAGGGGATGAAAAAGTATTACGTTGTTCCGGGGTGAGCCGTTGCGTAGCCCGCGAAGTCACAGCTCACCCGGACCACCCGCAATGAAATATGCGAGATACGACAACTCCGAAAACAAAGACGACCCAATTCGAGAATCGAGCGGCGAGGGTCCCTCGCAGAAATGGGGGGGAGGGGCGGGGCGGTGATAGAGACGGAAGCGAGATGAACGAAAGACTCATATCAACCGATAGATACGCGACGAACCTTCGGAGTCTCATGCCAAACCCTACTTTACAAAAAAAAAAAAAAACAGACAGAAAAAAAAAAAAATTGCTGAAATGACCAAACGACGAAGAGCCGAATGGAAACTTGAATTTCTGATTTTTCTTCGATTAAAATCGTCGATAAGAAAGTTAAATTATTGAGAACGATGAAAAGTTGCGGGTTTCGACGATTTACTGCTACTGACGACGATGACGACGAGACGAAGCGCAGAAACGAGGCACGAAGCCAAACGCTTCGGCCAATGAGAAGTGAAAGGGGTGAGTTTCGCTCCCTCGAGAAAGACGGATAGACGGAAAGACTGGGAATGATATAGAGAGACAGGGAAGAGGATCAGCGATAGAGGAATGCGAGAAAGGGAAGCATTACCGGCGAGTTATCACGATGAATGTCGCGACCCCAACCCCGTGGGGTGTAAAGCGCACGAGTGCAACTGGAAATCGTCGTAAACTCTGAGAATATAGATGTCGATTTCGCGGTAATGAAGACTCGCGCTATCCGCGCTTTTCCTTCGAATTTTACAAGTTTAAATAATGATGATGATGATGAAAAAATAGATGTTTAATTATCATAAAGGCTGTTGTTTGCCGAAAAATATCGATATACGAGATTTTTACGTTGAGAAGAAAAATGCAGTGCCGTATTATATGCAAGTGAGCAAAAGCGTGTATTTTAAAAAGATTTAAAAAAAAGTTTTTTTTAAATGATTTAAAAAAAATTTTGAAAAAAAATAAAATTTAAGTACATGTAATTTTTTTTTTTTAAAGCTCTACTTTGCCGGATTTTTGTTTCACGCGCACGCACACTCCCTTACGCTGACGCTTCAATGTTTGCGTGAATTTTTCGAGATTTTAGAAGTTTCCGATAATTTTTATAATTACTCCAGAAGTCCCCATCGACATTTCTATAGGTCTTTCAGCTATCGAACACAACAAATTTTTTTTAAATACCTAACGATAAATAAAAGATGAAAATTTCCCCTTTTTAAATCGTCTATAAGGTTTGATAGCTACGAATCTCTCGAAAATCTGAACGAATAATGACAAAATTAATATAAAATATTTTACGAAATCGTCAAAGATGCTGAAGCAACTAAAATTATTTTTTTCACCTTCCTCGCGTATTTTATTTATTTTTTTCTTCATCTCAACAATATTAAAAAAAAACTATCAATTTTTTTCTTTACTTCGAAATATATTAATATTCAGAAGCGATAAGATACACTCGAAGCAATCACTCCGTGGAAATTTAACAGTGCCATGTGTTCGATGTTTTGTTTTTTTAAACGAACCTCAGTCGCGATTGTTTTTTTTTTTTTTTTTTTTTTTTTTTTTTTAATTTTGATGGAATGGCACTGCACCCCCGATGGTGCATAAAACTGACCGAGAGAGACACACACCCCGCGCGATCGGGCGTCGAGGCATCGACGGTTCGTTGACTCGCGAGGTCACGATACGGTGTCACTACAGATATACACTTCTCTATACAACCCTATGAACCACTACGATAACCAACGGATAAAATATACAAGCGAACCCCAGATGACATATATATATCCATATATATATCCCGCGCTATTTATCTTTCGTCTATGTACGTGATGTCGTGGATTAAATGCGATATCGCGCTGTGGGTGCATCGTTACGAAGGGCTTTAGCCCGGCGAGAATGGGCGTGGAATTTGCGCGGGATCGTTGCCATTATCGTTCAACTGCACACGAATCCCGGGCCCGGAGCGATAAGGCTCGTTCGCACGTTCAACTCACGCCAACTACTCCGATCGCACTCAACCCTCGACAGTTTTATCATAATTGATTATTAATTACACCGGCCGAAAAAAAAAAAAAAAAAAAAAAAAAAAAAAAAAAAAAAAAAAAAAATCAAAAATATCAACACGTTATTCGAGGGACAAATTCAAATTTTACCGAATCTCGTATTATTGAAATTCTCGCGAATTATTAATTTTCAATCTTCGAGTATTTCGAATTTTTTTTTTTTATTTATTTTTTTTATTTAAAGATAAATCAAAATATATCGAAGATCGATCAATTTTTTTACTTCTTTTACACCCTCTGTCCGAAAATAATTTTTTTTACTCTCTTTCGTCTCTATTTGGGCGAATAAAATCGAATTGTTCATAGAAAAAAAAAGAAAAAAAAATGATTTTTTTTTAATATCAACACCGAAAAAAAAAAAGGGCGGATTTGTCGTACGCGATCGATCTAAGATTGTGCGAGAAACGTTGAAAAGCCGAATGGAATTTGCCGAGAAATCCGCACCCGGAAATCGCAGCCCCGGGTACACCCCGCGGCGACACAACCCGTTCGTACTTATAGCGCGCACCACACACAACCACAGGGAGAGAAGGACACGAGTGAACGAGGAGGGGCTCGTCGGGTGGCAAAGGACGAAGAAGGAGGAGCAGCGAGGAGAAGGACGACGTGGAAATGTCAACGGTCGCGATCACTGACACCACAGGCGAGGAAGCGAAAGAGGTGGAGCAGCGGTGCACCGCTGCATCGCGGATTTGCAGTCTCCGGGCGGGGATTACCGCCGAACCGGGGTGATAAAAAGATCGTAAAAAAAACGAAGACGCAGCAGAAGAAGAAAAATGAACCAGAGATTCTCTTCGCGCACCGATAAAAAAAAAAAAAAAAAAAAAAAAAAACTACTAAAGCGCCGCGTTCCGAACTCGAAATTAGCGTCTTCGTATTTTAATTTTACACTCGAATAATGAAAGACTAATTAATTTTCACACGAAAGATTCCATGAACTATGTTTTTATAATGATAAATAAATAAAATAGACAAATTTCTAGGGATGAAAAAAAAAATAAAAAAATTTCACCCCATTGCCAACTAAACACTTTATTTTGGTACGGAAATCAATTATACCGTAAAAAGAAAAAAAAAAAAAAATACTGCTAGCGACTCGATCAACTAAATACTTCGCTGGGGAGTTTATCGGAAATTTTGCTCCATTAGTGATTTTTTTTTCTCTATTCTTCAACCCCCTTTAACTCGTCGCACCAGTGGCCGCTCCACCCTTAACTCTTCGCCGCTCGGAAACACGAGCGGCACACACGGATCTATCCACGGGAGATACTTTCACAACACAGATTCCTCCATTCGCGTCATTACCACGACAAACTTTCTCGTCACAAGATTATTATTATTTTTTTCTTCTTATTATTATTATTAATATAATAAATAATAAACAAACGCTGAACTATATCGGCACAATTTTTTTTTCCCGAGTATCGTATATATAAAAAAAAAAAAGTAAAACACCCCGTGAGAAGAATCGAACGACGAAGAGGATGACTTACGGTCGACGACATCATCCTCAACGAGTTGGGTGCGTCGTCGTGAAAGCTCAACCGCCGCGACACATCGCCATATCGGTGTGGGGATGCGATGGACAATAACACCGAAAGGAAGGGTATTCTATGCGGCGAAGGTGTGTTTCAGCGGTATATAAGTGAAGATAGACATATATATATAGTCATGAAAAATCGGGATAGCGGCGGGGTGAGGCGGGGTTGGGGGAGGGGTAGGGGATATTAGCCGATGTGCAGGTCGTAGGGGTGTAACACCGACACAGAGGGGGTGGAAACGATAAAGATAGCGAAATACAGAGGGATATAGAGCGACCGAGAAGTGGATGAAACGAGAACTGCGAGGATCTTGAAGAACGATATCCGCACCCCTTTTTTTTTCACCCCAAAACTAAAAAAATCACACCGCGTGTTTTTCACCAAAAAAAAAAATAAAAAATGAAAACAAAACAACGAAAAAATAAAAACACTTAAAACCCACCCCGTTAGCCGAGACCCTTTATATCTTGGTATATATTCTTCTTCTCGTCTTCTCGTCCGCTTATCGCCCGTATTACGTTTTTCCTTTTTTTTTTTTTTTTTTTTTTATCGCCAGATTATTTTTCTCGCGTATCACCGCGTCGTCGACGTCGACGACGAGACGCCGCACCCCGTACTGCGGCCCTTTTTACACACACATCTCCCCCCCTCGCCCCCTTTTTCTTTCCACTACCACCCTCTTTCAAGATACCGAAATTCCCGAGAGAAAACTATAAGAAGATGGCCACTGCCGCGACGCACCCCCGACACGTCGCACCCACCACTAACACTATTTTTTTATCACTGTACATATGTTATATATATATGACCATTTTTACGATGTAATCGTAACAATTTTTTTGAAGTGTTAATTTTTTTTATTATCAATATTATTATTATTATTATTATTATTATTATTTTATCTGTAGTACCGTATGCCATGCGTGCCACACTCGTTGGTTATTGTACGTCTTTATTTTCATGGAACGACGAATTTTGTCCGAAAAGTAGCCATGGATACTGGGTGGGCAAGACGACGAGGAATATATCTCGGGCGGCCACGGGAAGGCAAGCCTGGTCCACGAATGCGCCCCTAGCCGAAAATGTCAATATCCCCGCTGCGCCCGCGATGCGCCCGCGACGTGCGACGCGTTTCCTTTCCTCTCTCTCTCTCCCGCTCTCTCTCTCACTCTCTCTCTCTCCCCCCCCTCTTTTCCACCTCCTGTATTCTATCCCCTTTTCTTACTATTCTACTACTCCATCTTTACGCGTTGCACTCGAGTTTTCACCCACTACGCGTATTATTGTTGCCGATCGGGTTGTTGAGATTATTATTGTTATTATTATTTTAAAAGATCGAGAAATTTTTTTTTTTTTTTTTTTTTTTTCGTAATGCTTCGACTACATGTTTTTTTTCTGTTCTGTACGCACTGAATCAACGATCACGTGTTACGTGTCTACGGGATGATTTTTTTTCGTAACCGTTGCTTCTTGCCGGTCGTCTGTTCTTTTTTTTGTTATTATTATTTTTTTTTTTCTCTTTTTTTTCATTAAAAATTTGGTTTTTTCATGGAAATCGTGAAAATGAAGGAAAACGCGAATAGATGTTTTTTTTTTTTTTTCGTTTGTGGGGTTGAATTCGCGGCGACGGCGTTGTATATGGTCCGAGAACACGGGGGGGTTGATCTCTCGGGTTCGCGCGCGCTGAACACCGGTGGGCACACACGCTGGTAACCCTCGCGCCGCACAGTCGCCGTCCTGACCCTCTCTCTCTCCTCTATCTTCAGCTTCACCACCTATCTTTTCAGCTTTAGAACCATTATACTACTCTCTCTCCCCGACGACGTTTTCCTACGGCGTACACGAGATACGCAGATGCGGCTGTGTGCCTCTCATCCCCCTCCCGAATCACCATACGTGCGCGTGTGCGAAAATCCTCCTGTATACGTATGATTCTCGGGTAACACACGCGCACAAGGATGATACGGTTGAGGGAGGGATTGCGCGGCGAAATTTCGACGTTGCGGACTTCACCCCCAGGCGCAGAGGATGCCCCAGTGGTAGTGCTCGCAAAACGTCTTCGTGTAAAGGCGTAACCATGACGATACCCGATCGATCTGGAGCCTGCGCGCCTCTCCCACGAATCTCTACATGTATACCTCACTACATCGTGTATTTTATACATATATGTATGTATATACATATGTATCTATGTAGCTATCGGTGGATATAGATACACCTATCCGTATATGTGTCGGTATATACCATAGACTCCTATATATATATATATACATAGCAAGAATCATCGCCCCGAGTGAAATCGGGGATACAGTGATCGGCACTCGATCTTCTCGTCTTCTAAGGGGAGGTTTCGTGCCGTTTGCTAAACGGGCCAATCACTGCGCAGACTTATAGATCGAGCGATCAAAATCAGACGGGCGTATCTCTCGTCTAGCAGAACGAGAAGATACGATCTTTTGATTTTTCGACGTTTCGATACATAATGCGTGCAGGGTAAATGCTTGGATTTCTGACCATGTAGGTCAGAGGAAACGAGACATTTTTCGTGCTGCAATTGCAGGGAAATAATATAGGATGGAAAGAATTTATGTAATATCGGATATTTTATGGAGAGAAAAATATTCGATGATTTTTTTTTTTTTTTTTTTTTTTTTTTTTCGGATTTAGAAAAGACGAAATGTTTTTTTTTTTTTTAGCGAATTTTAGATGAAGATGGATATTTGATAAAGTTGTATCTTAGTTGGGTGAGAATTCGATACTTTTTGGAAAAAAATCGATTTTTTTTTTTATCGTGAGGGATATTTTGTCAACGAAATATGTCATTTTTTTTTTTTTTTTTTTTTTTTTTTTTTCGGATGGAGTTTAGGTTTTTTTTAGTAGAATAAACGGTTATTATAGATATATATTAGGTGATTCGGTCCGATCATCGACAGAGGTGCGCACCCGTTTGCCGGCCGTTCGATCGAACGTGTTAACGTGTTGATCTGATAATTATGACGCAATTAACGGTGAAAAATTAATATAAAAATTAATACTCTGCTGTAGTTTTAGTTTTTTTTGTCACTTTCAAGTCGTTTTTCATTCATATTTTTCATATTTATAATTTTTTTTAAGTACGATAAATGTCTGTTAAGGCGCACTATCGATATATTAAAAATGATACGAGAGTTATACGTTTAAAAAAAAAAAATTTGAATCGACAAATTTTTCGCGAAATCGTTCGGATTTTTCAGACCCATTTGTAGAGATTCGAGAATTAAAAAATCATTGATCCATTGCCGTTTGAAAAATCGCATATTTTCATTCGGCACACGCGATCACCGGCGATCTGTGTCTCAGAAGGTACACTTGGCGATATCTTTCGGCAATAAAAATCCTAATTTCTGGATTTTCTACTGTAACCCGGCTGTAGGCAAATTATCGATTCGGCGATATTACCGAAAATTGATAACAGGAAGGTGAAAAAAATTAATTCAGCCGTTGGTTTTATAGGAACCGACAAAACGTACCGATAAATTTCAAAGATTTCGATCTGTTGGTAGCTCACCGCTCTTCGCAAAAAGTGGAAGCAGATGCGATCCCTTCCAACCGCACTGTAACGCACCCTTTATATTCGCGAGAAACATTATTCGGAAAAAAAAAAAAAAAAAAAAATTAACGCAAAAATTCTAAAATTTGCGAAAAAAAATTTTAATAACGATTTATTTCGAAAGACATTAATTTTTTCAATATTTGCATTAAATTAATTGAAGAAAAAAATGCCTCAGCACGTGCTTTGCCAAGATATGACTTTGCTTTCTCAATAATAAAAAAAAATGTTTAATTTTCATCTGAATTTAATTATTTTTTTGTTATAATTGCTCAATAGCGATACATTGATAAACTGCGTGTATTTACTGATTTTAACGAGTTTCGTATAGAGTCGTAAATCAACGATAAAACGACAATCTTTCCCCTTTATATTGCTTCGCATCGTCGCGCAAAATTTCGAGAAGGAAAATAGTCCCATTTTCTACCGGAAGAGGCACTCGATTTTTTTTTTTTTTTTGTTTTTTTTTTTTTTCAATTAGAAAATCGGCATTTGAAATTTTTCAAAATGGCGCTGGTGCGCGCGGGATAAATTATTCAAATTGTCTCGCCGAAGCAAGAAATACGAGAAAACAGCAGCGATTGACGAACTTTTAATCGGTCAAATAAAAAACTCGCTCGATCATGGTAGCGCGTTAGTAGTTAAATGAAGAAGTTTATATAACGAGCAAAGGTCCGCGCTTATCGAAACGGGATTGTGTGGGTATCACATCGGACAACGTGACCTCCGACTCTTTCCCCGCCGATTAAATGTATAAAACGTTTAAACGCCATCGACATGCATCTCGTCGTGTCGGTTGTTCGGCAGAGCGATTTCAGTGGATCGCAGTGTACGTACAGTACGTACATTAAGTAAATCAAAGTGAATTAGCAGTTCGATGCGTCAACGCGGGACCGGTATCTTGTTATGAACGATTGAACAAATCATTTGGTAATTATAATAATTTTAACAAAGTGTTTTTCAAAAGATAGGACGCCGCATACTTCGCGTATGTTATCGTTATCAATAAAAAAAAAATATATATACTTTTGAATGGAAAAAAATCGTTTCGATGTTTTGCCGATTTTTTTTTTTTTTTTACGCGTTTTTTTTAATCAATTTTTACTTCGGCTTAATTATGAAAATCGGTTCGACGTAATTTCGTGAAACATTGGATCGGTATTTTGACGTATGTAAACTCGTTTGCAAACTGGTTTATCAACTCGTTTGTCGCCATGACAGCAGAAAAATTAAATTTGTATCGTGTCTTCTGTATTTGCTTCGAGTCTTCTGTTCTACAGATTAGTCTACCGATTATCGATCGATGATCGGTATTGAATTTGGCGAAAATCGGTTGTGCCGTTTAAATTTTGCGGTTTTGAAATTTTTTTTGAAATTCGTTTTAAAAGATATTGTGCGCAATTTTTTAGCAAACGGATTAAAAAGGTGAACAGAAATAAACTATTGTTGAACAGTTATCCCGATCCAATTTCACGAAAATCGGTCATAACCATTGAAATCGTTTGCGATTTAAAATTATTTTCGTTTTATGGAAAATTATTTTAAATTTGCTGAGACGATAGAATTAAACATTTTTTGTTTATATTATTTAAACAATTATTTAAAAAAAAAATTTTTTTTTTTTTTTATAATCGACTAAGTGCGACTAATGCGTATGTAGGCGCATCAGATTGAAAAAAAAAAAAAAAAAAAAAAAAAAAAAAAAAAAAAAAAAAAAAAACGGAGCAACCGGATTGCGAATTTTATTTGCATCTATTTTTTTTCAAATAGCTTCGACACTCTACGCTGAAGTTTAACGCGCATAAAATGACAAAGCAGGAGAGTTCAATACCAGGACTTGCGTATTTTCCTAGTCGTGAACTCAGATTACCTTCCGCTCACGATTTTTTGACTGGAAGACAGCGCGTCGATGGCGCGGAGGGTCTTTGGCGCATTGGAAACAATCTTTACGATCTTACAAGTTGGATTCATTCGCATCCCGGTGGGAGTGAATGGCTTCAGCTGACGAAAGGCACTGATATCACCGAGGCTTTCGAGGTAAAATTCGTCGAAAGGTTCGAACTTTTTGTCAAACCGAAAGGTCGATATGAAATTCGTATTTTTTTTTTTTTTTTTTTTTTTTTTTTTTTTTTTATTTTTTTTTACGTAACGAATCATTAAATTTTTTCGCAATTACGAAAGGAACTAAAATAAAATTCAACACCTGAATATTTTTTAATTAGTTAATTTAATTGACCAATATTAATAAAAATAAAAAAAATAATAAATTAACGATTTTATTTTTTTTCGAAATCTTTTTTACTTTTATTAAATTTTTTTTTTTTTTTTTAAGGCTTTTAGAACTTACGGTTTCTTTATTTATTTATTTTTTCAAGTCACATCACATTGGGGACAGAGCCGAGCGAATGTTACCGAAATTTTTTGTAAGAGAAGCCAAAACGACTAGAAGCGTTCCGCTGACCTTTAAGGCAGAGGATTTCTACAAAAAATTTAAGCGGCGCGCATTGGCGGCTTTGAAAAGTGTAAACTATCACAAACCCTCGAGGAAATCGAATATTATTGCCGATTTCTTGGCAACGACAACATTTTTCTCGTGTCTCGTGGCCGCGAAGACACAATCATGGAGTTCGATAGCCGTCGCTGGTATGTCTTTCGTTTTCATTTTTTCAAAAATTTTCAAAAAATTCGAACCAAAGGATTTTTTCACATTAGTCAAAAAAAAACTACTAACAAACTATCGCACGATCGACAAGCGTATCGCTAATCTATCTATCGATTAGCGATACGATGGCTTATCGCTGAGTGTATCATTTCGAATTATCGATTAGGGATAACGACGATTTTTAAATTAAAAAAAAAAAAATTATTAACGCGCAGACTATTGAGTAGAATACGTTATATAGACTTTTTCGTAAGTATCGACCATATAGACCACCGTTTGTACGGTGAATTTTGGGCCCAAAATGACCGGTCGTTTTTTTCGATCGTTTTACGGTTTTCGAAAATACTACGAAGATATTTTGACGCCTCGTTTTCGCGTGATTTCTCCATCGAAAAATCGATAATTCAGTGACATAATTCTCGTTATCTCGAACAACCGTAGTGATCCACGAAGTTTTCGTGGAATCGAATGTATGTTATTGTTTATCCGATCAGAAGCGTCCGAGTGATGCGATGTTTAAACAGAATTGAAAAAAAAAAAAAAAAAAAAAAAAAAAAAAAAAAAAAAAAACATTGAATTGACGATGACTATTGAAATCATTCGATATCAACGTGAATGAGCGAAATTTGCCAACACTTTCGCTCGTCATTATCCCCGCGGGTGACCTGCGATAATCTTTTCGGGTTTCAGCGCAACAAAAATGATTTTCTTTTATTTAATCGGCAAACAACGATATTTATTGGGTCATTACCACGCGCAATTTTTTCATAACATACGTTTTATCGTTTTTTCCGTTCGTCGGTAACAAATCACACGATGTATCGAATTACGCGATCTAAAAAAAAAAATGTCGTCCTTTCGATTCCCCGCAAAAAAAAAACCTCATATCGCTCGTTAAAATCACTAAAAATCACAATCATTCGCAAAATTACCCGCGAAAATAAAATTTTATCTTTGAAAACTCCGATCGATCGATGTTTTCCCGATAATTTTATCATCGAATTAACCAATTTATTTAGCGACTTTCTTACCGACGGATCTTTGATTACCTTATTTTTCTATATTACAGCGACATTTTTCGCGTGGACCACAATATCGGGTCACAATTACTTTCACATGCGCGACAATTTTCGAATGTATTATTTCGATATTAGTCTCATGTCGTCAAAGGAGTGGCGAATAAGTCACGTGATGAGTCATCACATGTATCCAAATACTCTTTGGGATCACGAAATTTACGTTTATGAACCGTTTCTTCAGTACCTACCGAGTAAAAATAAATCGTTTATTCCACGATTTTTCGGCTGTTTGTACAGCCCGATTGCGTGGTTCGTGACGTTCTATGCTCAGGGAATCAAAAGGTAAAACGCGCGCCTATCGACCATTTTTAACGTTTAAACGAAAAATCGACTTTTCTCGACATTTTTTTCGATACTTTTATTCGATAATTGAAAATAGTTACTCCGATATTATTTTAGATATCATGACGCAATATTTATCTGGAAAAAAATCGAAATGAGAGACTTAGTGCCTCTCGTTATTCCATCTTCGATGTGTCTGGTAGCGCCGACGGTGTCGCAAGCTATGGGCGCGTGGCTCGTGATCGTCGGTATCGGGAGTACGATATTCAGCTTCATCGGCTTAAACGCGGCGCATCATCATCCCGATATCTTTCACGATGGCGATAAATATCGGTAATTATTATTATTATTATTATTATTTTTTTTTTTTTTTTATTGTTTCCGAACAATCGAAAACATGATATTCGGTCGTAACGCGTCTCTAAAATGAATTAAATTTGTGACTATCGACGCGCGTAATTACCGGTTAATGAGATATATATTTTTATTAAATTTTTTTTTTTTTTTTTTTTTTTTTTTTTTTTTTTTTTTTTTTTTTTTTTTTCGTTGTAACTTATCGACAAAATGATTTTTCCATCAGCGAAAGTCTCGATTGGGGACTTTTAGAATTGGACGCCGTTCGCGATCGAAGGATAGTCGACGACAACGCATTTCTCGTATTGACGAATTTCGGAGCTCACAGTTTGCATCATCTTTTGCCAACTGTCGATCACTCGTATTTGCCACTTTGTCAATCAGCATTGGACGAAACTTGCAATGAATTTGGTATAGGAAACGAAAAATTCACACAGTTGGAACTCATCAAAGGACAATTCGCTCAACTTTCGCGAAACGAACCGAAGAAAAATTTACGATGAATATTCGTTATTTCGCATATTCATGACGACGAGAATGTTAAACGGTAATTCGACAATTCAAATTTTTTTTTTTTTTTGCTATTTGCGAAGCGTTATAATTCTTCGCGTTACAACACATCGATAACGTGTTATCGTTATTATTATTTTTATCAATGTGACTTGTAATACGCAAATTTGTCGAATCATTCGAAAGTATCGATAAGAAAATAAAAGAGATAATTAATTGTATGGCACATGACATATTTTTCCCAATTTTTTTTGTTGTTTTTTAAAGAATTTTTCGGAATTCCAGAAAAATCACAAAATTTCCCAATTTTTTCAGTTTTTGCGATATATCTTGAAATTTTTCTAAATTTTATTACATTTATCGATTAAATATCATTTTTTTTTCACTCATTGCCGTCTGATTAAATGAAATATTTTGAAAACCGTAAACTTTTTGCAAAAGCAATATATTTGCCGAAAAAAAAAAAAAAAAAAATCATTAAAACGCGAAATTAATTATTCACACATTCACAACATTTTTTAAATTTTTTGCGAAACGAAAAAAAAAAAAACATTCGATTTCCTTCGATCCGTTGATCGTTATTTCCTCTTAATTAATGTTTTGACGCTATAAATCGGGAAGAATCGCACATTACTTACTAAAGTACCGTTAAAAAATCATCGATTGGGACTCTAAGATGTTTAATAGCGGAGGAAATGAAATATTTTGAAAACCGTAAACTTTTTACAAAAGCAATATATTTGCCGAAAAAAAAAAAAAAAAATCATTAAAACGCGAAATTAATTATTCACACATTCATTAAATTTTTTGCGAAACGAAAAAAAAAAAAAAAAAATCATTCGAAGATTTCGTTCGATCCGTTGATCGTTATTTCCTCTTAAGTAATATTTTGACGCTATAAATCGGGAAGAATCGCACATTACTTACTAAAAAAAGTACCGTTAAAAAAATCATCGATTGGGACTCTAAGATGTTTAATAGCGGAGTGCTTTCTTTATTGACAGCCATATACAAGTTTTCCTTCTGTGATAACTGATTTAAAATATTCTAGGAATGCATCGTGTTACTTCCGAATGAGTCAAATCCGATGGACACGCTGTAGCATTATGAAAAAGTCTTAAAAACGTTTTCGAACAAACGGTCAATGATGATGGAGGAGGAAAAGGGATGACGGAGGGGGTTGGGGGAGGCGGAAGGAAGGGTTGGGAAAGAGATTTTACAAAAAATAATCAGCTTGCGGCTTTTTACTCGGTATCCCTCTGCTTTCCTGTGGCGCCGCTTCGAAAATTGTAAAATCCCTTTGCAGATGTTCGTTGAGTTCTAAAATCGCAGCGACATTGCCGCATCTAAAGAAAAAAAAAAAAAAAAAAAAATTTTTTATGGTAATTAAAACTTTTAAATTGAATGACAAATTTTTTTTTAATCGATATGACGAGAAATGAGAAATGGAAAAATTGTTATTAATACTCAATGTTACGGGAAACGTACCTATAGCAGTAGTTGGGAGCCGACCATACGGTTAAAACGGTTTCGTTGAAATGCCATTTATATCCCTCCATTACCAGTTGATGCGCTCGACATATCATGTCGATATCATTAGCGGAATTAAACTGCGCGACGACGTCGCTACCGAAAAGATATCCCGCGCCTCGCGGCGATACTCCCCATCCCTGCGTATCCTCGGGATCCGACCACAAGAGATCACACATTGGACCGTCGTGCGGTACCTAAACGACACAATTTTAATTGAAAATTCATTTGGATATACGGAAACTTAAGAAAAATCGATGAAAACGAAATTTCGGCAAAAAACGCCAAATTTTTTTTTTTTTTTTTTTTTCGTACGCATTGAAAATTGGAGTCGATAACGAAAATCTAAATTTTTTTGTCGCTTTACACCGGAAGTTTACGAAAAGCTATAAAAAAATGTAAAAATCATTTACCATTTATTTTTAAAAATGATATTTTGAGAATTTACCGCACAAATAGTTTTCGGTAAAAGTTTATTTTCTCTTTAATGAAGAAAAATAATGAATACGACAACATTTTTCTTTGGTTTGATTTGCCGCTTTTTCTCGATGAAATAATCGATTTTTCGCGAAGAGATTCGTGTAAATGATTTTTTGGTGAAATTTTCGCGGTACGGAAATTATAGCCGAATAGAGACGGATGTTGGGGTTAAAAAGTATTAACTTACTTCCTGTTTTCTGTCTATCGTGCGGATCTGGTCGAGTGTTTGAATACTCGGCGATAGGCCGCCGTGAACGCAAAATATCTTTCCGTCGATAATAGCGGAAAGTGACAAATAGTCAAAGATTTCCGTACAGTATCGCCAGACTGTGATACTTCCGTATTTACGTAGACACTCGTCGTAGAAGCCGTAGACTTGAGTTATTTGTCTCGATTCGTGATTACCGCGTATTAACGTGATGCGATCCGGATAGCGAACCTTTATTGCGAATTAATGTATATATATATTTATTTAAACTCTTATATATCGATAATAATGGAACAACGGCTTCGATAGATGTTTACCTTCAATGCTAAAAGTAGAAGAAAAGTTTCGACACTGTAGAATCCCCGATCGACGAAATCTCCCATAAAAAGGTAATTTGTTTCGGGAACATCGCCGCCGACTTTGAATAATTCCTTCAGATCGTAGAACTGACCGTGAATATCGCCGCAAACCTGAAAAATCATTGAAAAGTTCGAATTATAAATTGTTTTTTGCTTAATTGTTCCAAAATTTCCATATCATTTTTTTTTACTTGATTTTTATAAAATACATTTTTATTCAAAAATAACTCTATTCTCGCGTGAGACAAATTTTTTAAAATAATTATCCGATTATTAATTCCCGTGAAAAAAAAAATATTTAGATTGATAAATTGGCGAATAGAATTTTTTTTTTTCTTTTCCGCGCATCTAAAATTTTTCGCAGCTTTCACAACTTTGAAAAAATATCAAACCGATCGATTGTCAGGAAAAAAAAAATGAGTCTTTAATTTTTCATTCAAATTTCAGAGTCGCTGCAAATGAAAGAGTTTCAGTTTATTTTACAAAAAATTGTTAATTTTTTTTTTTTTTTTTTTACATTTTTAACATTTAATATAATTTAATATAAATTTGTAACGTTGGAAGACAAATTTACTCACTGTAACGGGAGAATCTATGCGTTGAACGTTACTTTCTTCTATGAGGATTTCTCGCGCTTTGGCGCAAAGCGCTTTTACCTCCGCTTCTTTTATTATTTCACATTTCTTCAGTTGTTCAATTTGCCGATCCAAATCGCTGGAATCCGTCATTGTATCCAATCCTCCTGTATATCGATAATACATTTTTAAGGGATTTTTTTTTTTACAAAATTTATGAAAGATATTGGTTATGCATTACTATTTGATTCGGTGGTACAATTGGGATAACGCAGACTTATATACTGTGGATATTATTTAAAAACCTTTTATCAACGATATATTACACCCCGAAATTTTTCTACCGTCATTACCCCCCGAATTTCGGCGATTCAAAGATTCGTCCGCGTTGACGAAAACATCGAAACGAATTTGGCTAACAAAGAATTCTTGCTTTCATTCGTTCACACGAATGTACGGAAATTGCGTAAAAAAACGTTGCAAATTTGTCTAAAGTAGTAATGCCGCAAAGGTACATCGGTATAAAATCAATTTACTTAACGCACCGAGGATTTTCTCGTCCTGTGCGACCGTCTTTCGTTGACGAAAATCCTTGAGATTTCTACGACTTTGCAGGTTAGGTTTATAGCCTCAAAGTAAAACTCGATGTTGACCGTTCAAGGAATAAAATGAGGATAAAACTTGATAATAATTATGAATCAAAGATTTTCTACGAAATTGTCTATATCATTTGGTGTTTATGTATTACGGAATAGAAAACAAACAAAAAAATCATCGAGTACTAAGAATTAACGCGGTATTCAGTTTTAGGGGAAATTTATGCGATTGAAAATAATGATTGACAGAGCATACCTGTAATACGTGCGCCGTTCGAAATTAATTCGATCGAACGATACTATTCACTTCGATCGGTTCCGACACTTTTATTTTGTAGTTAAAAGTTGTTGGTTGACATATACATAGAGGATCGAGACAGGGAGAAATCACGAAATCAGAGAACCAGAGAACGGCGTAGCGCGTAGACTCGTCCCCCCGGGGATGTTTTCGCGCATGGAAGTAATCCGCGGCAACCAATTACGCAGCGGTATTACTCACGAGCGTCGTCACCGCTCATGAGAAAGCACCTCGAGACACCCGCACTTGCATTCGTAACAATGCAAAAAAAACCGTAATTTTAATCGTATCGTCACCGAGTTTTGTGAACGAGGATGATTATCGTTCGATCGACGATTATCCATTTGTCGTTAACTATCGTATTTAAAAAAAACTTTGTTACCGTCGCTTGTATGAAAACCGAAGGTAAGACGAACTCGGCTCGTGATTGGCTGAACTTCGAGACATATCGAAGCCGATGTACCAATCAGCTTTTCAGGCGGTAACTTGCTACCGGCCGCAGTGGTTTGACGTACCTATTTCGTGAATCTCGTCGTTAGGAAAAAAAAAAAACTCAGTGACGAAATACTCGTCCGGGAATGAGTCATTCCTCTCTCTCACAGCCGAGTCCCATGCGACGCTCGATCATGTGTCTCGGTTGGTTTCAAACTGTCGACGGGAGAAGATCACTCCACACCCGTCTTCGACCACGCGACCACCCTGATACTTGAAATTATCACCGTGCTGTATCATCGTCTCCGGTGAGACCTGTCGCTTAAATTCAGCCAATACCCGTTGCCTCATCGTCACGCACGTCGCTCGTCGAACTCTGTTGCCGCAGCGAAATGTGAGTAAAAATAAAATAAATCGCTCCATTTCATAAATCGCTGAGAAATTCGTTTTTATGTGTGAAACCACTGGTGAAAACTCGGGCGATAAATTCTACTGACCATATTGATTAAAACAATACGTATCGGAAATTCATTCGGTCGGCAACTCAAGAATGTAACTGCGAATACTTCTGTTGGCAACGATAATCAATAAATGACTATATTTTCGTTAATAATAAACACTATCGTTGGCTTTTATCATCAATATAATTCAAAGCGCACAGTTTGTTTGTTGCATGCATTTGACAAACGTGGCACTCGGCCAGCGTTGCGCAAAGTACGTCACAAATTACCTGTCTTGCGGCATACGCGTTGTTTAAAATACTTAATATATATAAAAGATGACGCAAACGATGAAATTCTTTCGAATATGTTAGTTTTTTTTATTGTTAATTGCAGCATTGTTATTTTCGAGCTTTCGATTGATTGGGTGAATACGCGTTGCGTCATTTTTATCCCCTTTGTGTCTGTCATTCTATTTTAACCGTTCGAAGTAAAGTAGCGTATCTCTATTATCTCGTTGAAGTACTTGATGCCGCTTAAGCGGCGGATATAAAAGTCATTAAGAAAGTTGTATGTCATTGTCAGACCATAAACATCGTGATTACAGGTTTATTTTTTCAAAATCCTTTACGACTTTTCGAGATAATACTTTTTTTAAAAGATCTTTAATCGATCGTGCGACGAACAATATGCGTTAACGCGTTCAGCGGTCGCGTCGATGTTTTTCGCCGAAAAACTAATTATTGGAAATATAAAAAATACGAAAGATATATTACGAATTTAAAAATCATTGATTCAGTGTTATCGAAGACTCTGAACTATTTTTAACGTTGTGACAAATTTGAGCATTACGAGCGGAATTATTGTTTTTATTGCTCCATCGCTCGATCGACGAAATTACGAAATTACAGCAAAAATTGTGACAATAAAATACGATAAAACAAAATGGTTCCGATCGCGAATGCATTTTCGGATTTTACAGTTATTTTTCGTGTAGTTTTTTTTGCGAGAACACGTTTGGAAAAAAAAAGTTTAATTTGAGTCTTTGCACACGTGCGAGACGCGGCGAGGCGGCCCCGCGGCCTTGGTGGGTACACACAACCTACCAATCTCTCTTCGCACGTCTATCAATCTCGTTCCCTACTACCGGCTGGCACTCCAAATTAGATAAATATCATATGTTTCTTGGATAAGGGGATTGCGTTGGATCATCCGAGTTCGATTACCTTTTGAATCTCGTCAACCGCGTGATTATTTTTATGGTAAAGTTGGTTAAAAAAAAAAAAAACATCGATTCTTTCGAATTTTTTTTTCGGTCAATTTGATTCGCGATCTTTTGAGAATATTTTTTTAGTGTCCCGAAATATTGCCCATTCATATTTTTCTAGTCGATTTCTCGCTCCATCTTCGAATAATCTGTTTTTTTTCTTTCAAAATACCTATTTGATTGATTTACGATCGATAAATTCTGAAGTGATTCGTAAAGTAACCTTGAAATGCAATTTCTTGATGACTCGAAAAAAAAAAAAAAAAAATCCGTGTTAATGCTATATTTTTCGATATTCGATTTCGATATATATTTTTTTTTTCGATTTCGCATTATTTAAAAAATGAGTATACAACCGTTTTTTTACGAAGAGAAAAAATGAAAAATATGAAAAAAAAATGTTTTTCATCCGAAATAATAGTTTCCGTGTAATGATTCATTGTAAAATGCTGTTTTCGCGAAAAGTATATTTTTTTTTCTTCTTTTCACGAGATAACGACCTGATAAACATGTCCCGTGGTAATTGTGTTTTATAAATAAGCCGTTTGTAACATATGGCGATCAGAGATAACAGCAATACTTGTTGTTACGACAACGATAACTTATTAGCGACAAGTCGTGAACCACGAGATGATAGCATTGTAAGCCGATACTTTTCTCGTTATCCGAAGAGATGCAAAACACCGCGCGTTCGTTTTTTTTGCTCTCAAAACCCCTTTACTCGCTAAATACGAGTGTTAGAAAAACGGATAATGTTCACTTTTCATTCGTTATTCGATAATCTTTCATTTTCTTCGAAGAGTTCATCATGCCGACTAATACGCAAGAAGGTTTCGCCACAAAAGCTATACACGCGGGACAAGACGCCCTGCAATGGAGTCATTGTGCGGTTGTACCCCCTTTGGTAATGTCGACTACCTTTCGGCAGGACGCGCCAGCGCGGCACAGAGTAAGAAGCATTCATTTTATATCGAATATAATAACGAAAAAAAAAAAAAAAAAAATCATCCTTCCAATCGTAATTAAGTAAATAAATTAATCATTGAAAATTTATAATCCGAATAAATTTCGATGTTTTTTGGAATTTTTTGGAGTAGAATTGCATAAAAACAAAAAAAAAAAAAAGATGTAAATTACATTTGACCGTCGCTTCCGCATTTTTTAAATCGACGTTTTCGAAACCCTTTCACGAGAAAGTTAATAAATCAATTTCTGATTTTCGCATAGAGAAACTTTTGTGAAAATCAAAAAAAAAAAAAAAAAAACGAAACTAAAGTAAAACCGAATAAAAAATTAACTGTTTTCATTAAAACGAAAAAAAAAAAAAAAAATGTTTGTCAAAAGCTTCCTTCGTGAAAAACGAAATTTGACGAAATCGATAATTCGGCATTTCTTTTTTTTTTTGGTCCAAAATCCGTACAATTTTAAATGCGAAGCAAAACATAATAGGAATATTGTAGCAATTGGATGTTTCCTGCCCCCGCGAATCGACATCAATCATAGCGAGTTAAATTGTCTCAATGGAGCGACAAACTCGTGCGCTACTCTGTCTTAAAGAGAATATAATCGAAAGAAACGCTGAAACGGGAATTAATCTGATTTTTTTTTTTTTTTTTTTTTTTTTTTTTTTTTTTTTAAGGGTTTCGAATACGGACGCAGCGGGAATCCGACGAGAAACGTTCTGGAGGCGTGTTTAGCGGCTCTGGATAACGGCAAACATGGATTTGTTTTCTCCTCCGGATTGGGAGTAACGACCGCATTGACATCGCTACTAACCGCCGGGGATCATATTATTTGCGGCGACGATATTTACGGCGGAACGAATCGTTTCTTCAGACGATGCGCCAGTAAATACGGCATCACTGCTACATTTGTCGATGCAACGAATGTGAATAACATCGTCAAAGCTGTCGCTGCGAATACAAAGGTACAAAGTATATACCATTTCGATACGAAACTTATAAGAATATCTTATCCGCTCGATTCCCGGTTAACTAAAGCAAAATCTTTCCGTTTAAAAAAAGCGGCATAATGATATTAAAAAAAAAAAAAAAAAAATTTTTTTTTTTTTATTACTTAAAAAATAAAATGAAAAATTAAACTTTTTTTTTTTTATTGAAAAAATTTAATTGTTTTTTTTTTATTTAAAAAATGTAAATTAAAAATTTAATTTACATTTTTTAATTTTATTTAAAAAATTTAAATGAAAAATCGTTTCAGATGGTGTGGTTGGAGACCCCGACGAATCCTATGCTGAAACTCGTCGATATAAAAGCCGCTGTCGAGGCTATCAAAGCGAAACGTTCCGATATCATTGTCGTCGTGGATAACACTTTTTTGACCTGTTATTTCCAGGTATGTGACACGGAAACTCCGTTAAATCGATTTTTCCCGATATTCCGATATTTGTCTCGCGATTTATCGGAATTATTTAAAATTGCAAAAAAAAAATATATATTTGCTTCGAAAAAATTTGTCGAATTAACTTAATTTATTTCGCGTCCAATAGCGTCCGTTGGAACTCGGAGCCGACATCGTTATGTACTCGTTGACGAAATATATGAATGGACATTCCGACGTAATAATGGGCGCTGCGGTTATCCGAGACGACGAACTCGCCGAACGATTGCGTTTTCTTCAAAACGGTAAATTCGCTTTTCCCGAAATTTTTTTTTTTTTTTTTTTTTTTTTTTTCTATACCTTTAAGTTAATTTTTAACAAAATGCTTTACAAATCTCTACTTCAGCGTTGGGTATCGTGCCGTCGCCCTTCGATTGCGCGCAAGTCAATCGCAGTTTGAAGACATTGGAAGTCCGTATGAAACAACACATGAAAAACGGTCTCGCGGTAGCAAAATTTTTGGAAACGCATCCCCTGGTCGACAAAGTCATTCATCCGCGTAAGAAAATAAATATAATCGTCGAAACGAGAAAAAAAAAATTCTCATCCTTTACGAAGTATGGAAAAAGAGAAAGTATCGTAATCGCGAGAAAAAAAAAAAAAAAATGTTTTCACTTTGTCTTTTTTGTGATATTTGCGAGTCAATCTATCGATTTCCATGGTACGAATAATTTATTTTATTATTATTATTTTCATTTTTTTAATTTTATTATATATTTTTTTTATTTTATTTTAATTATTTTTTTATTTTTTTGCAAAAGTATTTCAAGAAAGTGATTTTGCAATCATATCTGTCTGTACGTATCAAATTTTCTGGCGAAAACATAAGAAATTCCACAGACATTTTTAATCGCTGCGCAACTTTGTTTCGTGTCTTCTACACGTAACAAGTGAATTTCGTATTGAATTTCAGATTTTTTTATCCACATTATTTTCTTGTTTAGTTCTCCCATCGCATCCCCAACACGATCTCGCGATCAAACAAACGACCGGACACAGCGGAATGGTTTCCTTTAGTCATAAAGGCGATTCCTTCAAATTCTTCGAGGCGCTTAAACTCTTTACGCTCGCGGAGTCTCTCGGAGGATACGAGTCTCTCGCGGAATTGCCGTACGTTTCTTCCCGTTAACGTTATATCCTTATATATGCAAAGTTTTTTCTCTTCCTGTATATCATTTTTTTTTTTTTTTTTTTTTTTTTTTTTTTCGTCACAAAAATTTGTAATATTGAATTTTTTTTTTTACAGATCGGTTATGACACACGCCTCGGTACCAGCAGAGGACAGGAAAGAGTTGGGAATCAGTGACCAACTTATACGGTTGTCGGTTGGATTAGAGTCCGAAAAAGATATAATCGCGGATCTCGATTCGGCGCTGAAAGCGGCTAATCTATGAAAACTATCAATTATATCATCGATTTATCATTGAAATTTCAATATTTTTTTTAAATCAAAAAGAAACTCTTCCGACTATTCCACCGACAAGAGTATCAATTAGTTTCCAACATATCGATTTATTCGATTGTCTTTACGACGATAATTTACAACATCACGACGTTTCTTTAAATTTCCTACGCAATTTCTTTATATTCGCCGCAATAATCTTATATTATACAAGAATATAAAAATACATTAGTTTGAAAAAAAAAAAAAAAAAAAAAAAAAATGAAAGAAAAAAAAAAAACAAAAGGCGGTAATATTTTTTTTGTACAGAATAAATTATATATATATATATTTTTTTTTGTTCAACGGCTTCGGATTTCGTAATCTGTACTTTGTACGTAACGCAAAGTTTGTAAGTCGATTAATTGCCGACTCGATTATTACAATCGTCGAGATTCCTTTGAAATTTTTTTTTTTTTTTTTTTCAACGATTATAATATTTGTCGCGACGCCCCGAAAAAGGATTAGCGATTGCCATCGGCGCGTTAAATATCACCATCTAAAAATAATAATCTGTCGCGTTAAGATTAATTCGCGTTAACGAAATTAATGGAATGATAAAATCGTTATTACGCCGATCGACAACGATTTCTGTTGTATATACGATTAAAAAAAAATATTTCACGATCATCGAAGATTTAATTTAGAGTTACACTTCGTTCGTAACAATTTCGCTTTGTCGTATTCTTGCGCTCTGTTGTACAATAGCACACCGGCGATTACGAAACACGTCCCGAGGGCCGATAATCCGGTAACTCGATTGTCGAAAAGTAATACCGACAACCAGATGAGAAAAGCTCTTTTCGCCGTATTTGCGACACTGAAATCAACGATAATAACAACAACGTTATCGCATAACATTATCGGAAAACTTGAATTACGATTTTAATATAATTATTGCATTTTTTTTTTTGCACCTTTATAATTATTAATTTTGATGAAAATTCATATTTTTGTATACCTATGAGTGACCGGACTGATGTAATCCATAAGTACATAAGCTGTGATGCTTTGGAAATGGAAGAAAACTCCGTTGAGAAGAAAAACCGACAGAAGATTAAAACTGAACGATTCCCGAAGAGTCGGGAGATCGACTAACAGTATCGATACCGGTATCTGCACCACCACCGACGCTAAACTCGTATAAAATTGAAGTTCCGCGGGTCTGGAAAAACATCGTTTATCAAAAATTGTATTTATCGTATTTTTTTTTTTTTTTTTTTTTTTTCGGGAATCGTAACTCTCAGGGATCGGAATATTGATCGACGAGTTCGTTAACCGTATTAATCGATTTTCGTAATAAAATAACGAAAATACTTATTTTTCCAATTTATTGAATATTTTTCATTAAAATTCGCGTCTAAAGCGTTTTTCTCTATGAACTCGTCGATTCGACTAAAAATACGATTAAACACCCGAAATCCAATTGGAGTTATTATTACGATAAATATTGGAGAAAATAAACGAGATATTTACGTGTATTTAAAATTGTCACCGCTGATCAACATTTTGGAGTAAACGTTCTGCATGCACTCCGTAACGTTAGTCGCCATCGCCGCTACGAATCCGCGAAAATCAAAACTCAATTCGTTCGCCGAACAGAGAGCCAAACCTCCCATCACAGGAATGAGCGATAAATTTACATACAGACCTGTGTATTCGCCTGCAATGATTCGTGAAAATAATTAAACATCGGCGATGAAAAAAAAAATTTCCAAATGGGAAAAATTGCGGAGCGACTTTTTTGCAGTGAATAACTAAAAAAATCAAAATTTTTTTTTTCTGCAGTGAAAAACAAAAAAAAAAAATTTCTCACCTAATAAATATCTGCTGATGAGAACGGTGAACAGAGGAGCGCTACTTTTTATCGTCTCCGTAAAACTAACGGCAACGTAATTCAATGCTACTAATCCCAGTACTACGGTAGCGAATCTCGTGCACCCGACGAGAGTCATATGCTTGTAGAAACCTGGCGGCCTTATTAATCTGGTTCTAGCTTTGTACATGCCGCAGGGAAAGTACATTTGCGCAAATCCGCACACCGCCGTCATCGACATTTGACACGCGCCTGAAAAAAACATTTTTTTCGTTTTTTTTTTTTTACGAAAATTTGAGGTTAATGCATTTTTTTACCGAGTATCGTCGGATCTCCTTCCATGTAGGAGAGAATGTACTTGTTGAGAAACAACGTACAACCGCTGAACAAGTACCATAGCGTCAAAAATAACAGAGCTCTTGGATTTAACAAGCCGTCCTTTTTGTCGGACGTCAACGGAACCTCTTCTCGTATCGAAGACGCGTGATGTTTGACGCGATTGTCGTACGCGAACGGCGTTGACGCGTCAGGTGGTTCCGCATAATTCACGATCATAGGATTATTATTATCCATGGCCCATAAATATAAACGATTTATAAAAATTAAAAGATCGCGAATAAATAACACTTCCTAACCGTAATCACATGTCATTTCGGCGCGATTTTTACATTGGCGCAACGACGCGACAGATTTTTTTCGGTTTTTTTTTGTTTTTTTGTTTTAATTAGACAATTATTTACGGAACGAATGTACGACGCGAATTGTTCGATGAAACATTCGGTTGATTTTTTACGAAAGGGGTTCGCACAGCGTTTAACACGCTATCGCGTTCGTTAGAAATTCCCGTTGCCGAATAAAATATTTAATCCGTTACCCGAGATCGTAACCTTTAAACGAAAACTCCGACTGTTTTACGAGGTTTTTTCACCACTTTGGTTACCGAGAATGTTGAATTTTTATCATTTCACGAGATTTTTATACGTTTACGAGAATTTTGTGATAATTGACAATGATGTCGTTTGTGAGGCCCGGTTTTCGGTGGTACTTTTGTGCTCTCGACGATATCACCAGGGAGATATCAAAACTGTTTCTCTTCTCGGCTCGTCTCTCGACGCACACGCACATTCGTTTCCCGTCGCGTTTTCCGGGAATCTGACATTGCAAACATTAACTCGGTCGATCTCGTAGGAATTTTTTTAAAATTCAGTATGGAAAAAAAGACGAACGATGACCAGCTAATTGACAATCATTATGTTTTTTTGTTTTTCGAAATAAAAAACGGTATTTGCGATCGATCGATATCGGATATTTATTCTCATAGACTTCTCGCGATACTTTTTCGTCTTCTAACAAAACTTTTTTTTATCCGCGGACGATACCCCGTCTCTCGATATAAAAAATCAATGCCAATAACTAAACATTTTTTCGGTACATCTCGTGCCAAATGCAATTATTCACTAATACGCGCAGCTGCTATATCACGATTGAGGAATTACTCTCCGTTTGAATAGCTCTTTCCGAATTTTTCCGCGCAAAGAGAAAGTCCGCCGGAAAACGTAGAACCGGTTTGATATCGTTAGCATAGCATGCCGACTATTTCCATTTTTAGAGATGGAAAATAAAAATATTATAAAATAAAATGAAGAGAAAATACAAAATAATAATAATTCATTGATTACCAGTATTATGGGGAATATTATTCATTATAAAATCGAAAATAAATATTCCACATTATTTCAAACTTTTATATTATTATTATTATTTATATCTTTCGGTTGTCTCTGTTATGTAAGAATAATAAATCAATATACGATAATAAATATATTTATTTTCTCAGAACTACAAGTTTTTTTTTTTTTTTTTTTTCGACGATTTATACAGGAAATATATTGAAAAATTGGACAGTATTAAGTATTATTAATTTAAGGAATACGAAATAAAAACAAAAATCGGCAATGTTTTTTTTTTTTTTTTTTTTTTTTATAAACAGTACAACCGAATATCCTGGACAACGTTACCCATATATTTTGGTCCGTTAAATTCGAACGAATCGCGAAAATTTCGAAAAATGCAGCATACGTAGCATTTTTTTTTTTTTTCTTTTCAGTTTTACAAAATTAGAGACGAGTTGCTGACGCGACTTTCGTTCCGTAACGAAATTATATCCGATTTCTAACAGAAAATAGAAAAAAAAAAAAGTTCTTATCGCATTTCGAGTGAATAATTTACGATGAATGTATCGACAATTTTGTTCCTCGCGAAATCGAACGATAAATGAAACAATAAAAAACACTTTCGTTTCATCTCACTGACGTTGAATTTGACTGCAATACTAACGCATTAAACATTTGTAACCATCGAATGTAACGACAGTAATATCGCAAATTTGTATAATTCCCGTTTTCCACGGTAATCGACGCGACGCGAATATATATTTCACCGATCGTACGTTCGTATAATTTAATACGATTTATCGTGAAAAATTATTTTCACCGGATGGACAATCAAATTTTTTAATTTTTAAAATTTTTTTTTTTTTTTTTTTTTTTCATCAATATATGAAAATTCGTGAAAAATAATCATTTTGGTCGTTTTACATCGAAGAATTTTTGGCGTTAATTTCCTCACCGAAATTTGCGGCGGAAATTTTATATGAAACGCAGAAGAAAAAAGGAAATAGCGACGGTGACGAGATGAACTCCGATTATCGTCGACGAACCGGTCGCATCGCCGGCTCTGCCGACCGACGCTTCGGCTCGCGCTTTGGACAAAAGATTTTCGCACGGCGTAACCTTTTTTATAAAGTTGAATAACGAATCAACGATGTTTCCGGGAGTCGGATCGCTGCACTTCTCCAACTCGTGGACGACGCACCGCTGAAGATTCTCGATATCGCTGCGCGGATACGTTAAAGTTAATCATTTATTTTTATTCGATCGAAGAAAATAACATCGATGACAAAGCCGATTACTAAACTCACGTGCATTCCTTCGTATCGAGCAAAAGTAACGGAATATTCGGTGACGTCGGATTGAAACCTTCGGCCGGAACGTGACTACCGAAGGTGCTGTTTAGACAATCCTGAATAACCTGTTGTTTCGATGTGAAACATTCGGGACCACCGGCGGCGATGAAAACTAAAATTAACAATAACAAAATAAATTTAATATACAAACCGCAAAAAAAAAAACCACAAATCCAATTAAATCGAATAATTAACTCAAATTTCACGATAAAAAAAAATATATTAATATTTCATCGCGAATTTTTCATCACAACGTACATTTTTTTTATTTAAATAAAAAATTCGAAAAATCGAATTTTAATTTCGATTTCAAATTTTTTTTTTTTTTTTTTCGATAATTTTTCGTCATTTGGCAAAAAAAAAAAAAATTAAATATAAAAAAAAGTACTCCGTCGTCGAAATTCCGCGTTATAACGAAATAGCAAATTATAAGTCGTTTCGAATAAAATAAGGAAAGTAATTTTTTTTTTATTACGAAAATCGTTTACTAACGAGCAATGCGATCGCCTTCTTTGAAGCAAACGAATTGCAGAAGCGAATCAGTGATGTTTTGTATCAATCGGATGTTTTGTCGTTCTCGGGGCTCGAAACACGCCTCGACGGTAGTCGTGAAATTTCGTACGCAGCCCTTCAATGTCGGACTCTTGTTGCAGTATCTTCGGAAAACCGTATCGAGATCTCCCGTCGGTTTCGCGAGTTCAATCTCCTCGTTTAGTTGCGTAACGTTAACGAGACCTCTTATACAGACTTCCATTTCCTTCGCGGCGTTTTCGGATCTGTTATATGCCAATGGACCGCCGTTAGCTTCGCATTTATTTTTTATCGCGCTTTTCGCTTCTTCGATCGGCAACGCGGAGGCATTGAGACCCGGAATATTTCCGACTTCCGATACTTTTCCAAGAATTTCATCCGCAGACGGCATATCCTGTCCGAGCGATCCGCTCAGCAACGCTGAAAAATAAAAATAAAATAAAATTCATTTTTTTCGTTATTAGTTATCGAATTCCTCTTCTCGTCGCTTTGTTCGATTCGGTTTATTCATTGCTAATAAATCTGCAATAATAAGATAACAAATTTTATTAAATTCTATCGAAAATTTGGTAAAAATGAAAAAAAAAAAAAAAAAAAAAAACAAAGATCGAAAAAATCCCATCAAAATTTTTGCGAAACAAATAGTTTCGCATTACGAAAAGAATTTATTAATAAATGAAAAATAAAGAAAAAAATAACGTGGATAGGTTTGGAAATCGCGAAATATGTGTTTTATTATTATTATTATTATTTAATATTATTATTTTCGCAATAATTTTGATGGATTTTGGATTTGGATTTTTTACTGCATGAATTATTATTATTATTATTATTTCCTTATCAATTGGTAAAAAAAATGGAATTTCATAGGTGAAATTACGCGAAAACACGCATTCGAATGATGAAATAATAAAGTTATTTAAAATATCCTTCCAATCCGTTTGTTTTTCTTCGCTACATGATTTCGTGAAATTTTTTTGTGTATCCAATCGAAGCGAATGAATAGTTCGCTAAACGCCGACACAAGAGAGTCGACGGTGTTAATTTCCGTTTGAAAATAATGGTTACGCGATCGGTGTGTACGACTCGTACGTAAATCGCAAACGATCGGCGTTCGGCGTTCGTAAAACGTTTAGTATCAACAGAATTCGAGAAATCGGAACGTTTGTACATAAAAAATCGCTACAAGGCATTCGTGTTCGCGAGCAATAGCCATACATTCTTGTAAATGAATGGAACGCATTGAGGAAATGTGAGTCACGGGGATAAACGCGACTCATTGTCATCGGGGAGCAAAAAGAATAAAAATACATTACGTATATAATATCTCTCTATATATATAAAGTTACCGCCGCTGTCGCCGCCGCCGCCGCCGCCGCCGCCGCCGCCGCCGCCGCCGCCGTGTCAGGAATCGATACCTACTTATGAGACACCCGGTATATGAGGCCCCTTCGAAAATATTCTAAGTCCCCCTTAGAGGGACTTAGAATATTTTTCGGGGGCAGGGGGGGGGGGGGGAAGAAAAATATTCTAAGTCCCTCTAAGGGGGACTTAGAATATTTTTGGTCGATGGGGTGCCGAAGGGGGAATCCCCTTAGAGGGACTTAGAATATTTTTTTTTTCGGGGGGAGGGGGGGAGGGGAGAGAAAAATATTCTAAGTCCCCCTTAGGGGGACTTAGAATATTTTTGGTCGATGGCGTGCCCAAGGGGGAATCCCCTTAGAGGGACTTAGAATATTTTTCGGGGGTGAGGGGGGGGGAGAGAAAAATATTCCGTCCCTCTAAGGGGGACTTAGAATTCCTCTTAGAGGGACTGAGGATATTTTTCGGGGGGGAGGGGCGTGGGAGGGGAAGGCCAAAAAAAATTCTAAGTACCTTTAGAGGGGACTGTCTAAGTAAAAATACAAAAAAAAGCGGCGGCGGCGCCGGTTGGTGAAAAGCTGCGGCGGTGATGAGACATTTTTATAATGTTGATAAAAGGAATGCGAGCGCGCGAAGCGCGCGAGCCCGGGGAACCTCTAGTATATATATATACATATAAATCCAGTTTTGCGCGATGTATACGCATCAAATTACTTGGGGAACATTTTCGCGGCGAAAGATGCGATGTCATGAAAAAATCGCGACTGTTAAAAAAAAAAAAAAAAATTATTTACTGCAGCGAAGAATCGATCCGCTGGACGGCAATGAAATTTATACGCAGAAATTTATTCGTCCAAAGTTTTTCAAGGTTATGTTATTCTGGAAAAATTTCGTTGGAAGACTACTGTTGGACAGTTTACGGACTCGAGATAGCGAGCGGCAAACTCGGAGACCGTATCAAAGTTCACCGAAACCCGAAAGACCACATCGGTCTGTTACGGTGACGTAGTTTCGGTGACGAGTCGCTAGCGGCTAAGTGCCGTCGACCATCGCATTCATCGAGAGATATCCTCCGACACATTTTTTTTATCATCTCGGGAATAAGCCAACGAAATTATCGCGAGGTATTGTCTTATGAGTTATCTTCCGAGCAGTTAGTTTGATTCGTAATGGAAAAAAATCATTGCAACTGATATACTGGTTAATCGTTTCATCGTTGGTGTTTTTTTACTCGCGAAGATAGTTTGGGGATAAATTCGTTTCTAAAACGTCGAATAAAATTTTCCGAATTTGGTACGAGTCGTGAAAAATCGACTTTTTATAAAAATCTATGCATTTTCTAAAATAATAACGTTTTTTTTTAGTTTTTCGATGTTTTTAATTTTTTTTTTTTTTTTTCGTAGATAAAACAAAATGTAACGTATCGATATTGATAAAACTACAATGTCGTTCTCAAGGCATCCGAACACCGGGTATCATTGAGAAGCCTTTTGATAAGCAACTTGTACTTAAACACTACTTCGGCTTCGGGAAATATCCATGCAATGGACAGAAGCGAAATTTAATAATAGCTCTCTACTTTTTAATAAGCCTCTCGCAACGATTGCAACTTCACCCGTTACGATCTTTTTTTTAACAGAAATTCGATAATATTTTTCCCAAGAATTCCGTATTTAGAAAATGTTAGGAAAAATGTTTTCGAGAAAAACAATGTATTAGTCGCATATTAATCATTGACATTGTAATATTTTCATTATCGTCAAATTGATGCATTTATAAATTTGTCGGTTTACGATGTATTACTTATCAACGGGAAGCGTTGAGGTTCAGTAACTTCCGCTTGTGATCGTCAAAATATGTAGATATATCTCGAACTATGTACAGCCGAAAATAACCGAACGCGAACAAACCATCACGAATTATCTCGATGTATTTTATTAAATCCGAAAAAAAAAAAAAAAAAAAATAAACACAAAAACTTATGACTGAATAAAAATTTGCATCCTCGCGTGTGTCGTACGAGACGGCATTTTTTTTCGTTTAACGATTTAACAAAAAAAAAAACATGATTAACGAGTCGCGGGGACTCGGCGAAAGACTTTTTGTCTCGTCGGTTCGACGTGATTGTATACCGTCTACGATATCATAATAAACTTTGGACTTACCGAGATTGATCGCGACGAAAATGGCGGTCGAGTACATCATTATTCCGCGTCAATGGATAACGCAAATGTCGATATTATTTCCCAAATTTGTATCCCCTCTCTCCGCTCTTATAACCTACGAAGACCGTAATAGAAAAAAAAATGATTCGATGCGTTAGAATCTTCGTCGACGGGGAAACACCGCGATATACTGTTATTTGTTTCGTCGTTTATTTATTTTATTTTTTTCGTAACGCGGTCAAATAATAATATTTTTCGGTCGTGCGTGTCACACAAGTCCACGGAAATTGATTGAACGCAGCAACAAACACTCTCGTGTGCCGTGGTATGTATTTAATGAAAGAATGTCGCCTTCAGTCGCCTTGACAGTCGACCCTGTGCCACCTGTCCCCGGGGCCACTAACGCACAAACTACTGTCTTTGATGCACGCGAGTTCAGCGCTTCCTGATCACCACGAGCGAATCAAACAATTCCCGTTGACTTTGTGTTTATTTCGTTTGATTAATTTTTATAAATGAGAAACATACCGTCCGTGCGTAACGCTAACCACGCGAAGACTGACTTTAGCCGCAGCGTCTCTGTATCGTTTATATGCTGTATAACCTCAATATTCCCACCACCACCGCCACGCCAATCCCCGCCCCGTAAGCGTTGTGTTCATACTTCAAAGATCGAATAAAAATTAGAGTTTATCGATGGGGAGTGCCTTTGGCTGTTCAGAATAACTTCCAAACTCTTACGATTATTTTTTTTTTTTGGTACTCATTAATGCAACGATAATCGCGATATTCAAAATAATTCGTATTTAACGTGTTGTACTTTCCGTCAATTTTCTACACGTATGAAAATGCGATATTTTTTTACGCTTTTGTGTTTGTGCATTCATTTATCTGCGTCGGCTAGCGGATTGCCTTGAATGTTGGAGGACTAGTTTTTCACAACTAAGACTATAGTACGCGTTACATATATATTTGTTTGAAAAAAACTGCGAACGCGATTTGTTTTTGTTCATAAATTGATACATTATTTTTTTATTTCTTTTTTTTTCGTTGATATATCGAGGTATTTTTGCATTAAAAAAAAAAACTATTGGGGCCATGGAAATTAATAGATCGAGTCACAAATATCAAGACGAAAATGAAAAATAATTTTTTTTCATTCTATGATGTTGAAAAGAGTTATTTAGTCCATAAATTTGGCGTTTTTTTCTCGTAATTACAAAGTAGCGTCACACCACGTAAATAAAAAACCGACGTAGAATAATACGATATATAAATTCGTGAAAAACGAAAGATAATAGCGGAGGGTCCGACCGCGCGGAGGACAAGAGTTCGATGGGGTATTGCAGACGTTTTTTTTTGCAATTAATGTGTGTAAAATGTCTCAATAACTACAAGAGTATCGGTGGTTCAGTGTCTTTTTAATAATTTGTAGTTCCCGCGCTAACATCGCTCATACGAGCCTTTTATAGCGTATTTACAACATCGGTCTCTATGCATCGTTGGTTCCGTGATAGAATGATCGCCTGTACTTATGTATATTTCTATCGAATATGTATGATTGTTAAAACGGAAAGAAATAAACGTTTCATAAAAAAAAAAAAAAAAAAAAATAGAATGCTCGCCTGCCACGCGGGCGGCCCGGGTTCGATTCCCGACCGATGCAATGTTTTTTTTTTTTTTTTTTTTCAATTCATTTTTTTACACGCGCATTTATCGAAGACGTGACGCGAATGTCAAGTCGTCGCTCGCTGTGCGCGAAAAATATTTTGACGAGTTTTGCACTTCGACATGCTTTGTTATTCACGAGTCGTACATATTTTTATCATCGTAATGCACGATGAATTCATATAATACGGATACTGACATCGAAATTTTAAAAGGACAAATGACAAAAAGTGAAAAAAAAAAAAAACATAAAAATGAAAAAAAAAAAAAAAAAAAAAAAAAAACATAAAAATGAAAAAGAAAAAAAAAACAAAAATAAAAAAAAAAAAAAAAATGCAAAAAAAAAAAAAACCAACAACAACCCATGTGGATGCGGAGCAAACAGAATTAAACTTTTATTGTATCAACATGTTATACAATTTCACTCAACATTTATAAAATACAAAGATAGTCACGTATTCGGTGAACATTCGAGAATCTATCGATTATCGATTACGAAAGAACTGTGGGGTCGTGAAACATTCGGAAGATTAATCAGTAATAATATAGAGACTCTGGTAGCACAGCCTCCTTTCGCCTCTCGATGGACCAGCCGGGCGCAGTACCTTAATACGAATCGATATAACGATTGGAGTCGATAAAACAGTTTTTCGAAGTTTTTGCTAATCGTTCCAAAATTAATCGACGCTCCGTTTACTCTATAAATTACTTAAATATGAATTTGAAAAAACTTCGATAAATTTTTTTTTTTTTTTATATTTCGTTATAATAAAACGCATGATATATCTTTTTTTTTTTTTTTTAACGATATCGTAGTAATTATTACGCAAGAACTCCGAACAGTTTTTCGAAAACCTTCGTAACAAAGATATCGCTGTGATTATGGATATCGGATTTTTTTTTTTTTTTTTTTTTTTTTTTTTTTTTTTTTTTTTTCTGGACTATTATCCTGTTATACGCGGCTAAAGACGCGTATTCACAGCCGATGTACCCCTGTGGCGTTACGGTATCGATATCTCGTTTTTTTTTTTTTTTTTTTTTTTTTTTATACCGTTTTTATTTTGGGTCCCTAACGTTTCAGAATTGGTCCCCAAATATTTTAAAGGGTAAATTGACGTTGAAATTCGGATCGTTCAGCATTAGCTAATTAACTTCAATAAGTCCGTAATTCACACACTTAGCGATTAAGTTGAAAGCAATTATAAAAGTGCCGATCGGTCACTCGATTTTTCGAAATATGAATGAAAATGTTAAAAAAAAAATCACTAATCACACCATTCGTTCCAAAAGTATCCGATAATTAATAACATATCGTTCCGCTACTGAAAGAAATTTCGTTTCAATCGATTCGACTATTGAAATGCAATTATTTTTTTTAAACTTTCAATCTTCGTCCGGAAACTCGAGTTTTCTCGCGTTTATAAATGATTGCATATAAAATCATTTAACAAAGTCTGTGAGAAAAATTTTTCGTGAATTTTTTGTATCGCGGAAGTCAATTTTGAAAAAAAAAAAAAAAATCGAATGCTAATAAAAATTGAAGAAATAAAAAAATCGGTCTATTATTTTGTTTCTAAGGATCGAACAAGTCAATGAATTTTTTAATTTTTTCAATTTTTAGAATATTTTTTAGATTTAAGAATTTGCGATACGAAAATTTCATAAAAAATTTCTTCGCACAACTTCCGGATACATTAACTATTTTTTGCAGAAAAAAAAATGAAAAAACTCACAGTTCGGGGATTTTATTACGAAAAATTGAATTCGTAGAGTCGAAGTTGATATGTTATTTTCACCATTCGATGTCCTCGTGCGCGCGGCAGTCGGTTTTATCGGAGATTCCGTTCTTATCGCTCGTCTAGTTGCGTATTTCCACAATTTTCACTCCGTGATTCATGTTAAAAGGTTAACGAAGTCAATCGTGACGAAGAATCAAAGTAATATCTCTTCTCGGAACAAATGTGTGCGTCTAATAAGTATATTATTGTAATTATTAGAGATCCACCCGCGTGCGTTGGACGTTATGAATTTAATTTTCGTAAATTTATAAGACGAATTTTGCAAAGCATTGCGCTGAAACGTAAAAAAAAAAAAAAGAAAGGAATAAACATCACGCGGAAGTGAAATTATCCGATTCAACTTCGACGGCTCATGAGAAGTGCAGAGATTTTACAGCTTATATGCGTTTCGAATCATAAGGTCGAAATAGGCGTCGTGATCGATACTCGCGCTTATAGCGCTATAGTAATTCAAGAACTCTTCTTCGGTAACCTGGAAAAAAATAATTAAAGTGTCACAATTTTATCATCGTTTCCATAATAATTGCTTATTATCTGTTATCTATTATCTATTCGCAGTTTTCCATGGATTACAAGATTTTTCAGTTTTTATTTCAATAATTTTCAGATTTTTATTAAATCGATTTAAGTAATGTTAAAAAAAAAAAAATCCTTATTAAAAAAAAAGTATTCCCCGATAAAAAATTATGAAAAAATCGGATATTATTCGCAAAATTAATCCATTGTGAAATTTTTTTTATCGAAAATTTATGGATGAAATATAACGTAAGAATGAAAGAAAACGCCATAAAAGAAAGAAAAAAAAAAATTCGGTAATGAAAAATATTTTGAAAATCTGAAATTATCCTCAAAACTTGATTTCCCGCGAAATTTTTTTTTTTTTTTTTAATTTATGCATGAAATATAATATAAGATTTTCAAAAAACGACATAAACAAAAAAAAATTCGACAATGAAAAATATTTTGAAAATTTCGAAATTATAAAAAAAATTTGATTTTTCGTGAAATTTTCTTTATCGAAATTTTGTGTTATAAATATATTCGTCATTCATTTTTCGCGGATTGGAATACATTTGAGATCTATACATCGCGGTTATTTATATATATATATATAAAATAGAGAAAAAAATGTCAACTAACGATTCCATCCTTCGTACTCTCCTGTTCGAAATTTCCCAGAAACTTCTTCATTATGCTTTCTTCGCTCTCTTCGCCGCTGATGTAACGTGGATGACACTTAACGTTGTAAACACCTCGAAGATCGGCGACAGTGATTTCTCCGTCGCCGGTTTTGTCGAGTTTTTGAAACGCCTGCAGAACGACTTTTTTTCGACTTTCCGACATCGGAGGCTTTAAAAAAAAATTTATAATACAATTAAATAAATAAAAAATATATAATAAATAAAAATTAAAACCAACAATCGTAATCCCCAATTTCATGTTTAAATTTCTTTTTTTTTTTAACGAAATTTTAGGAAATTCCAAAACCAATTTAAAAAATAAAATTCAAAAAAAAAAAAAAAAATTTTGAAATAAATTTTTTTTTAATAAATAAATAAAAATTTTAGTATAAAAATGCATCGACAATGTTTTAAACATTTTTGATAACAATAATCGCCTTATCGGCAACGGTTTTCCCGCGTATTAGATATTTCCGAATTTACTCACTCGGATAGCAGTTATGAATTCGGTAAGATCGATGCCGCCGCTGCCGTCTGCGTCCAGTTTGGTGAAAATCTCGGCGATCTCATCCTCGCTGAGATCGAAATTCGATTCGCGCAAACCATCGATGAGTTCTTGTTGACTCAATTGTTTGTTTCCATCGTCATCGATGCGACGAAAAACTCTGCCAAAAAAAAAAAAAAGACGATATACCATACGCGCGTAGAAATTCAAAAAATCTCAAAAAATCAACGCCGTCGAGGTATTTCTATAAATCGTGTAGCAGCAACGCCTTTTTTCAAGAATATGACAAACGCCAAGTTCACAGCAGGTGAATCATATGCGGAAAAAAAAAATATATCGATCGACGCGAATATCGTTCGGAATTATTGAAAATTATTGACGCGCGAAATTATTGATGAATCCATAATCCTCGATATTATTTTCGTACATCAATAATGATTTTTTTAATAATCAATGAATAAATGAATATAAATAATTATTATATTAATAATAATCAATGGTAATAGTATTTTTCGTAATTTTTTTCGTTTACCAAATTTTTTTTTTTTTTTTTCGAAATTTTTCGTAATAATTAATGAATGTTCGCAAATCATTATTATTTGCATAAAAAATTAACGAAAAGTTAATTTAATTTGCAAACGGAGACGAATCGAGTTTCACAAAAATAATTTGAAAACAACATTGCGATGTATAATGTTTCGCGAAGTGATTATTCCCGAAAATGATACGCAGTTCCTTAAAATGGAAGACACAGTGTTTGATGACATTGAGATAAAATTAATTGGCAAAATATTACTATATATAATGTATAGACTCACCTCGCCAGACCGAGAACTCCGTTGCAACCTCTGGCCAAACAGAGCAATCGTAGTTTATCCATAACGTCCGTTGTGCCGTGTATAGCCCGTTGGGCCTTATTGATCATCTCCGACTCTTGCCTCGTCGTCGCACTCTGCGGTCTGTTGAACATTGTATCTGGGAGAAGGATAATTCCCGTCTTATGTAACCGCTATAGCCTTGATGACTCATAATTCGCGTCGACAATGCACTCTACAGGCTGAATCATCTACCGGATCGGCGCCCAAGAGATCGCGTTCTGCTCCAAATATCGGAGGAGTTCGTAACGCGGGACGACAATTTTTTTAATTTTCTTCCGTTCGAAAAAATCATTTCCGAGAAGACTTTTGCAACTCTCAAAATTTTTATTTAAAAAATTGTATGAAAAAAAAAAAAAAAAATTAAAAATTTTGTTTTAAAAAAAAAAATACATCGCGAAACGACATTTATATAGGTGAAAAACGATTTTTTTTAATACAGTAATTTGCATTTAAGAAAATCGTTGCATTAAAAAAATGAGAGGATCGAATTTAACATCGAAATTTGCGAAATTTTTTTTTTATCATTATCGATTTATATTAGTCACACTTTAGGAAAAAAAATTCTAAAAATAAAAAAAATGGATGTCAAAGCACTTTATTATTCGGTGAAAAATGCGTGGGAGTGCGGAACACTTGGAAGAGTAGTCATGTGTGGATGAGAAATTGTCGCAAACTTTTGGGGGTCTCGCAGCGGTAATGGCCGCTCGCGTGGCATTGCCGACTCATACTTTCGCACACCGCTACTTCTATACAACTCCATAACCCAATGCGACGAATATCTCAAGGATATTCCTTGCCACGCCACTGACTATTCGGCTAACGAAGTCTCTGACAAAACTCGCGGCGTTAATATATTTTTTAATTTAATTAAAAATGCTGATCGCCCGAATGATCATTAAGACATTTTGATCGGTGAAAGCTGAATGCTTCATTACCGTCATAAATTATTATTATTATTAAATTTTGGTTTACAGTTCTCGATAAAAGTTTTTCAAAGCAGTGAGCATTTTTTTTTATCCATAAATACTTAGAAAATTTGATTTTTAATTAAATTAAATTAATTAAAAAATTAAACAAGACGATAGTAGAATAGAGTGCTTTTCGATCGATCGATCCTATCTCTTCCTTTCCACGATGTACGATATAGAGAAATGAAAATGTGTTGCGGTATATTTTATTACAAATTATTATTGCATTTTTTTTTTTTTTTTTTTTTTTTTTTAGTCGCGTCACCTTTGGTACGATCCCTGTTATCACCTATTTTTTCTGTGGTCCTCGATACTTCTATTGTCCGACTATTTAGTCTCATTGTTTACGCCAACGCGCGATCTATTTTTAAGAATTAATTACACATTGTCGTGTTGGTGGAGTTGCGCCTAAAAGACCTGTTGCTCCTGGCGTAGTAATAAATCATTTATACGTATCTACTTATCTACCCCTCTTACAACTTTTTTCCCCAGTGGCAAAGTGGTGATAGTTGCAAGGGATTAATTCAGAAAGCACTTCAATTACGAAGGGAACGCAACCCTAAAGTATTTATATGTTTGGATTCGAAATGACGGTGTGTTTAAGCTTTACGTCGATCAAATAACGCTTTGGAAATTTGGAATTGGAAATATTCGTTATTTTTTTGTTTTTTTTTTACGTATATTCAATTTATCGCGAGTGAATTTATCTTATCGTTTGTTTACTTTATTTATCTTATCTTTTACGGCACCAAAGAAAAAAATGACATTTTTTTGTAAATAAAAATATTCGTCATTTTCGGAAATGCATCCGATACATTGAACTTTCAACTTAAGGGCGGTGTACCGTTAAATTTACAGCGATATAATAAAGATATTTCAAAAGAAATTTAAACACTTCCCAACGGAATAAAAATCTGACAAATTTTATGATCGATAAAAAAAATCGATTTTTTTTTTTTACTACAAATCGATTCGTTACTTTTTCTCAATGCGTATAAATGTTTTAGAATTTTTTTTTAATTTTTGAAATGATTTTTTTTTTAATGGCTGAAAAATTACGAATTATGATTGCGTTTTCGTAAAAAAAATTCTGTATTACACTCAAGAAGTTTCCGGGTAATTAATCGAACAAATTCGTCAATAGCGATTAAACATTTTTCGAAAATTCGAAAAGAACGTATCGAAAAATAATTTTTATGGAAAATCAATGTTTTTATATAGTCGAATATTACCTTTTTTTATCGCATTCGTAATCATTTAAAATTTTTGGTTGAATCTAACGATAGAATCGTCTTAAACTATCGACTTAATAGATCGGAGTAAATGATCGGTACCCACGACGATGTTAACGGTGAACAATATAATTCAACGGGGACTATTATCGCTTATTTACTTTGTCATTGAAAGGGCTCCCGCATGTGTCTCGAAGGTCTATACCTTTTTCATAAATGATAAAGTACCGATCATCGATCCGGTAATAGGTCTCGACGTCACATGCCTCGTATAGACTTTTATACGCCGTGGAATGGGCTTTTGCCTTTCTATTACACAACAATTACATCGCGAAAAAATTCACCTAAACTCTCGATGTTACATCGATGTCTATAACCCAACGAAATCATCGTTATTTTCACGTTTTTTTAACGAAAATAAATATTATTAAATAGCACTGCACCTTTTTTTGCTTTCGTGCGGACATAGGTGCGGCTGATTATAGAACGAGTCGCCATAGACGAGCTACAAGAGTTCTCTCACAAGAATAATAATATACATGGAACAAACTTAATCCACAGTTCTATAATAAAATTAATCGAAGTTTTCATGTTTGAAAAATTTTTTAAAAATGTAAAAAAATTGAAAAAGCATAGAAAAAATTTTTTTATATTTTTTTCCTGCCGAATGAAAAAAAAATGCTAAATATTCGAAACATCGAGTAAAATGCAATAAAAATATATCGATAAATAGTAAATTACTTAACAATTTTTTTTTTTCAATAATTAAAAAAAAAAAAAAATGTAAGATATAAAACATATAAAAGAAAATAAAAAGTTTTAAATATTCGAAATATCAGGTAAAATGCGGTAAAAATGTGTCGATAGATCGTTAAGTGTTCGTAATTTTTTTCAGACGAACGAAAAAATTAAATAATTAAATCGAAAAAAAATCTGCGTAATTTCAAAGTAAAATAAAAGGAATAAAAATATTTCGATGAATCGGTAAGTACTCACCAAAATCTTCGAAATAATTCGTGACGATCGAGACGCAGCAGTGGTTCGATAAACTTTGCGATAGTTTGACGAGTTCGGAATAAATTTAACTCACAAGGAATTAAATCGTTTATGGTACGCTGCCGGTGAAGAACTGGCGACAACTGACAATGTGGGTGGGTTACTGGGTTCGGTAAAATAATATACTATAGCAAAATGTCGCGACTATAGCGGTTTTTTTTTTCTATACGCCCGGATATATAGACATGTGTAATACGTGTAAAATAGTGCATCCGATAAATTCCGTTCGCGGACGTTTATACTGGTCGACTATAACACGAAGTTCGAACCGCTATGTTAAAGCTGCGTGTGAGACAGGTACATTCGTACGTGTTATCGGCTTCCATAATGAAAAAAAAATAAACCACATAGAGTCCGAGGCGCACATCGGCCAACTGGCGATTGTACAATACGTATCCATAACGACCTCAGTGTCACAACACTGGACTCTCGATTTCTTTACTACAAATAATCACGTTAATTTGCAACGTTTATTAATATTCAAAGTATATTCCCTTCGAAACATCGTCGAGTCTATAAAAGATTTGAATTTTCAGTAAGAAACTCATCGCGTATTGATTGCGCGTCTTTCTCCGCAGCAGGGATTAAGTATACGACGATTTAATGGCGTATCAAAATATTGTGATTTTTTTTCGCGATGTATAGAATGGATTTCGACTTAAAACGAAAAATTTGATGGGACACATGTTTTTTAAGCGTTTTATAATATGCTATAGAAGAATATTAAATATTGCGTGATTCCGAGATTTTCAAATAACATCGCGCGCGCATGCGCGCATTTGTGACCGCGAAGGAGAGGCGTTAGAGTACAGATCTATAAACGACGCGCGTTCTACATGAGCTTTTAGCTGCAAAATTTTTGACGTGATGTTTTAACTATATTTCTCGTATTTATTATCCTCAGTCGGTAAAGAAACCTGTAATATGTTATTTTCGAGTTTTTTTATTGACAAAAATGCTTACATATGCGTACATAACCTAATTTCGACTTTTTCTCGTCTTCGAGAGACACGATGCACATTAAAATTTTCCCGCCGAATTATTCGTATTTGTTGCAAAAAAGTGCCGTCGTCCGTTTGATCCAATGTTCGGGCGGTATATCGTGGCTATCTAGTGGTACAGTTGCGATATGATCGATGGTAAGTGAACCAAAAAAATTCAAATTCGCATTAGTCTCGATCGATCTTTTTACGGGACACAAATATCGCGAACCATGAGATCGCGTCGGCAAATTTTCATTTTTCGTTATGCCGGTGTTTTCCGTTCGAAATCGCGGAATCAATCGAATTGTCGGCATTCGATCCCAATGAACTTTTGACAAACTTTCCGCGAGTGTCGATCTTTCGTTGTCCCATCGCGCACCCGAAAGATACAATCCATGGATATGCAGAGCCGCACTGCCCCCCGATTCATCCGATTCGCGGGAAGATAAATCTTTGTGATTTCGATCGAAATCGTTATCGGCGTCCCATGGCAAGATTTTCGCGATCTTCGGTATCTCGTAGTCGATATCGAGACGAGAAAGTTCTATGCCGGTTTTTCTCGAAAGCGTCAATCGACAGACCGAAAAAAATTTTTTGCAACGCACCAATCCACCGATCCAAAAATTCGCGCGATCGTGTCCCGTTTTCATCCAGTAGCATAAAAAATCTCGTCGTCTCGGCAAAGAATCAACGAAACCGGACAAAGATTGTTCCTCGCAAAGGCAACGTCGGTGTTCATTCTCATTGGTAACGCGAATCCACTCGACAGGGACTCTGTTTTCGATTAAATTATCGACCAACCGATCTATCATTTCGAACGTTAAAATCAACGGCTCAAGACCCTCGTCGTAAGTTCTTTCAACATCGACGATCGACACGCTAATCAGATTAACGATATTGTTGTATAATTCGATTTCTTCGATCAGCAGAGCGTTCAGAGGTTCCGCGTGACTTATGGGATATTTCGCTTTCGCTTCAATAATATCGGGATAACGAGATTTATGATCGGTTAGCAATTTTTCACGAATATCTCGAAGTACCGTGCGCCGCCGTTCCTCTATGGAAGAACAATCGTAACTCTCATTTGTCGGACTGTCGTCCATAAACAGCATTGACAGAGATCGCAGAAAATCGGTTGCCTTTCGTTCGTCTCTTACGGTGGCCGCGTTTTCGTCCAAAGAAAATATCTCTGCCGGCGAATCACCGTAAGGCATTGATGTTTCAATGTGCTTAACGAAGTCGTGATATTCCGATCTGTTCGGTACAGTGTAACGCCGATCGTTGCGATCGGTTGCAAGTACGTAATTGGAAGTCGAGCGAATCAGCTCGTCGTTACAGCAATCAATTAATAACGCATTGACGAGTCTGCGATCGAGAGGATCCAAAATTTTACCACCGTAATAACATTCACCAACGAGATACACGAGAGCATCCAAATTTTTTGGAATATAGTCGATAGTCTCGTTGAGAAAAATCTGCAGCTGTCCTATCGTACTCTTCAAGTCTAATTCGGTGAATTCGTAATACGACGTGTTCCATCCGCGTTTGACAAATTTTTCTCTTCCCCTGACGACGGTGTGAAAGAAACACATAGCATAAACGAGTTTCGCAAAGAGTTTGTCTTTTCCTGGACAGCTGTTGTAGAAACTCGTTGAATCGAGTGGTTCAGATCGGTAATAACGTAGAAAGCTCTCTTTGATACCGTCGCTAGGGATTTCCCAATGAATTTTTATGCTATTGTGCGCAACGCTTATGGGAAATCTTTCGCTTGGATAACACGTTAACCAAAGACGAAAGGTCAGCGCGGTGTTTCCGGGATCGAGAGTCTCGCAAATTTTTTCGAGGTCCCCGAGTGACTGATCGGTGGCTAAATGACAATTTTCAAGAATTATCCACCCGCCGTGACGCCGCGCATGCGCAATGGCGTGCGCAACTTTTAAGCGGGATGCCTCGTCGCGACAAGCGCCCATCGAGAATTTCGTAACTCGCGATGAGTAACCGATTTTTTTCGCCCATTTGCCGATCACCCGATATACATCGAGATAACTCGGTAAAATGAATAACAGCGGAATTAAGCAACTCGACTCGTCATATGAATGTGCGATGCTATAACGCGTCAACGAGTGCAGATTCGTTTCTAAACTCTTCTCGACGATACTGATTATCATTGAGACGGTTATCTCGGGTTTTACAACGCTCGCGAGAATCAAACGTTGAAATTCGGTGAGTTTGTCGTTCCAGGGAGCGGGCATATCGGTACGTTTATAATCAACGCGATAGTTGCGCCAAGCCGCGGCTTCGTTGCGCAGACTATCCGGTAAGCGTTGAAAAACATTTGGCAATTTTTCACTCAGTTTCTCGCCGATCGCGACGATATCGCCCTCTTCCTCGCAACGGCGCATGCGCGTGGGCGCCGATTCGCTCCGCGCTACGCTCTCGCGCATGCGCATCGAGCCGGTTTCGCGCAGCGTTGCGATCTCTTCGCGCGTTATTTTCTTCGAATCGAGAAGCGTCTTAAGGGACAAGAGAAACGAATAAACGAGTTTGTGCTCATCGAGGAGAGCGGTTCTGACGCTCGAGTGCAAAGTCTCGGTGAACGATGCTTTAAGATAATTCAAACGTTTGTCAAGTACTACGCTTTTCATCGATTTATCGATAGATCGAACGTACAAACGGGTGAACCAATCCAACGAGAATCTGTACATGTGATTTAGACAAGTAAGACTCGCGAGTGTGTCGTAGAGGGCGGCACAGTAGTTCGTAAGGGGACGATAATTATCGCGAAAATCGTTCATCTCACGGGACGTTGATTTCGCTAATTTTTCTTTTTTCATTATTTCGAGGGATAAATTTCTCGAATAATCGAGAGTCTCAATGGCTCTCTCGTCCTCTACGATATTCACACTCGAGGACGATAATATCGAGAGAATTTTGTCCTCCTCTTCGCGCAATACTCTCTTATTGGTTGCACTTTCGGCGCTTAATCTTTCATATTTGTCCTGCAAATCGGGCCTCTCGCGCGATACGACGATCTCGAGAAGCCGATTCTCGAGAGCCTCGTCGGCAAGAGTAAAATTAATTACGCTCGTTAGTTTGTAAAGGTGCGATTCGAACGACGCCTCCTGCAGAGACACGCGACTCGTCATGTAAAGACGAAAATTCGATCGGATTCCCGTTGCAGTACCATCAACGGAATTGTTGCGTTCGTCGATAATATGATTGTCTCGTCGACAGAGATGCAACAGCAGATAGTCGATCGCCGTTGTTTCGAGATATTTCGATTGTTCGAGATTCTCGATCAGCACCGGCGCATCGTTATCGAGACACGTCTCGATCTCCCCGAGCCATCGCTCATTCGTCGCTTTTATTATATGCAATTTATTCGATTTTTCCATTTTTCTTATCCAAAGATTCGCTTGATTCTGAGGATCGAGAAACAACGGCCACAGTAGAGAATTTTTCGCTATAACGGCGTTGCCGTCCGATAGTTTATTATTCGTCAATCCGCAAGTGTGCCAATCGTTCAATCGCCATTCCATTTCCAAGGAACTCGCGAAATCGTACATATCGCCAGAATTACCGATCTCCAGATCTTTGAGACGATTTTTCCAATCAGCGAGACGTGCATCTCGATCGTTGGCGTTCGTTACACCGAGAAACGCCACGAGACCGCAAGACATAAGAAGATCGCCGGCTAAACAGTCGTACGAGTGTTGCAAATTCGCCGCCGTCTCAAGCCATTTGGATTTTTCACCGCCAAGACTCCTTATCAGACCCTCAGCTTTGATTAACTTATTTGTACAGTTTGCTACTTGATTCTCCAGCTGTAATTTCTTTGCCAGAGTCGCTTCGAGGGTTACGTTTAGATCGGCCAACCGATCGTTCAACGCCGCGAGACTGTTGCGTTTCTCGTTTAGATACTCGATACTGGCGTTACACTCCTTTTCTGCGGTTGCTAATTTTTCTTTCTTCGGCGCTACGACCTTCGCGATCTCGTCGTACGACACCATAGCTCTTACCCATTTGCACAAACCCTCCGCAGCGCTTGACGCTTTTGCGACGATGTGCGGACGAAAATTTTCATCGCTCATATAAGTTTTGTTCACAACCGACATTATCGACGGAGGTATGTTGTCCTTGTCGTAGTCTTTGAGATTTTGCAAAAAATTCATATCGCCGAGTATACGTTTGCTCGGTGCCCAATAATCGATCGATTTTTTTCCCGTTACCGGATCGACCGATCGATCGGGAGCGACGTTGAGCATTACGCACACAGCCGCCATAACTAGTTTCACCGTATCCGGTGGATTTTTCATTGCTTTTACTAATGTTATATCTGTAGGTTTGAGGGTATTAAGGGCCGCAACGGCGTCCTCGAGAATCGGTATGGCAACTGCGAGATCGGCTTCGCATTCTTCTTTCAGTATACCCGCCACTTCCGCTATGCGATTTGCAACCTGTTCCTCCCGTATTACCTGCACCGTTGCGTTCTCAACGCCGGTATTCTCCATCTCGATTTTCTTCATCATATCGCTCGCCTCCTTTGCCGATTGTTCCAATTGCGGTTTGAGACTTGTAAGCGTTGCCTGCATTTGTCTCACCTGATCACCGGCCAATTCTAATTTTTCTAAACCGGTCAGATATCGCTTTCTCTCGGCTCTTATCTCATTCTGCCTCTTGCGCATCGTTGCGCCGTACAACTTTACCATGTGAACGTACGCCACTGCGGGCAATCGGTTCGGCGTTCGACAATTTTTCCGCGTTGCACCCCAATCGTTGTCGACGCTGTCGTAAAAATATTTGCTCGCTACTATCGCCCGCGATTTCGTCTCTCGATCGATGTCGATGGTAGTCATGAATGTTTCGGCTATTTCGGCGAACGCCTCGTCGGGCCAACATTCGTAACACTCGACGTTACAATGGCTGACGATATCGTTTAGTATCGTCGTTATTCTCGCATCGTCATCGCCACTGATTCCGCGAGGGAAAAATGTATTTCTCATTTTACCACCGTGTTTCGCTGATTCGCGATTGAGACGCAAAACGAAGTGAAGTTTCTCTCTGCACTTGTCGTGAAAATAATCGATTACCGATTGGCTGCTTATCTCGAGATTGCGATCGCCGTTTTGCGCGAGTAAACGACTGCGATCGACAATCGTTTCGCGATCCGCGTCGTCGAAGAGATCGGTTAATTGGCCGGTTTTCATTATGTTCAGAATATCAGCGATTATGTTCGTCGCGCTCGAGCCAAAGATCTCGCGATCGGTAATGAAGAACGTGCAATCGCTTAGTACGCTTGATCCCCCGCTACCACCGGCAATACAACTCATACATGCGTCTCTAACGTCCGATCGCCAAGAATCGGTTAACATACCCGACGATAATCGATAACTCAATTCACGAAATCGTTGACTGCGCACATGCGCCGCTAGCGCCGTGAGAGAACGACTTCCGGTACCGCCAAAGCATATCATCAATAAATTACCGCCGGGCATACCGATAACTCGCGAAATTCTCAAAAGATGTTCCAACAGTCCTGTGATGATCAGTATATCGAGTTTCTTGTCGCGTTTGTCGTTGTAACTTTTTAAATAACCGATCGCCCGATTTTTCAGAGCTTCCGGCGAACAAGCGACTTCCTCGTAGCGTTTTTTACCGGCGCTATTAACAAATTGCGCTCCCTGAGCCTCGCAATCGCTCGCATCGCCTTGCATAAAGTCCGAAAATATAAGATGCCGGAAGCTATCGATCGTCAATTCGTCATTATTGTTCTTCGGCAGATTGTCGAATATCGATTCGAATGCGTCTTTGAAGTGCGTTTTCACGGATTCGCGAATTGCGTTGAATAAAAAATCGGCATCGTTCCTTTCGACGATGCGATCGGCAAAGACGCGCAGAGTTTCGTGTACCCATAATTTGATGAGCGTTATTTTCGTCTCCGCGGAATCTTTGTGAATGAGACTGCAACCGTCGATAACGCGCGCGACGTCGCGCAGGCAGAAACGATACTGAAATTTGCTCGGTATCGGTGTCAATTTTTCTCGCGCGGAAGTGTAAACGTCGATCGTCGCGTTGACGATACTGTTCACGCTGCCGGATACGTCCGCGTTGAACATATTCATTCGCATATTCGCCAGAAGTATGTTCGTGTAAATTCTGAATACCGATTCTCTCGTCGGCACCTCGAGACGGCAAATATCGAAGTGACGAAAAAATCGCGGCTCGCGCCAAATTTTCGAATTTCTCCACTCGTTACCGCGATCTTGACTTAGCGCGGCGAGAAACATAACGTTGGATAGACGCATCTCGTCACCCGTGTCGATCTCGCACCACGCGCGCCCGTCGTGATACTGTCTTATCAATTCGAGGGCCGCTTCGTCCGCGCTGTGCGACAAATTCGTCAAACTTAAATCGTCGACGAAGTTCACGGCGAGTCGCGACTCGGTCGGTCCGTAAACGCCGATTCGTAGTTTCGTCAATTTCTCGAGAAACATCCGTTGCGCCTGTTGGCCGCGACGATCGGTATTACCGATCGCGCCGAGAGTCATGAAATTTGCGTGACACGCGGTTTGGCAGATTTTTCTCTTGAGAAGATATCTAACGCACGAAGTCTTACCGATCGCCGTTTCGCCGATAACGATGAAGGGTTTTCGATACTTCACATGAATCTCAAGGATATTCAGACACGCGAGACTCTCGAAAATTGGCACGTGATCGATCCTACCAGCGATTAATTCCGTCATCCATTTACCGATATCCTTCTTCATCACGTCTGACCAATGTCTCCAGTTTCCAGTACCGCTATAAACGTACACGTGATCGTGAATGTGACCCTCGTGCGGCATCGCCAATTCATATCGCTTCATTGCTTCCGGACGCGGAAATCGGCATGCAGTTGCGTCGCTTCCACGCCACAGAGACGCAATAAATTCATCGAAAATGAGGCGCGATTGACGATTTAACGGGCCACCAATACCCCAAACTATCGACATAATTAGCGCCGCTTGCGACCACGTGTACAACTGCGCGATGTTCCATCGCGCGCGTTCGTAAGAACTTCCGGCGATTCCGGAACGCACTGCGCTTTCGCCGTCGCCGAGGGCATCGCGCAAAAATATCTCGAACATTCGCAGCGTCGACACAGTCATGTGATTCTTACTCGTCATGCACGACAATTGTTCGATTGATGAACGTAAATTTTCGTAAACAAAGGTTACGGAAGCTTCCAACGACCACGCGAGGAGAGATTCCAAAAACGATCGGTAACCGATCGCCTCGTCATCGCGATCATTTTCGTACGGAAATAACTCGGTATTTTCAGCGATCCAGCGCTTCGATCGATCTCTCACGCTGATCGTGTCCTCGTCAACGTAAATCGTTCCGCAGCGCGATATAGTTGCCGGTGATGAATCATCGATACTCATCGTTTCAACGACGATCGACGTCGAATCGGTCATTTTTATCCTTTCACCGGATGCGAGGCATAGCGTACGATCGTCGTCGTCGAGAAGCGCGTTTAGCTTATCTAGAAAAAGCGCATCCATCGGTCCATCGAGGACGAGCCATTGCCAGTAGCGTCTCTTTCGCGGATAACGATTTTCGCCAAATGACCGAAGCTTTCGCGTCAATACGCCGTCCCTCCAGTAAGCTCTCCCGCTGCTATTAGTCTCGTATCTTCCCAACAACTCTTCGGTGGACAATGCGAGATGATGAATTCTCGCAGTTTCCACCGTTGGCAAGCGTCGGCAATGGGACTCTGAGGTATCCTCGTATCGACGATTTTTCTCCGGACTATCGATGTTCCACGCCTCATCGAGAAACGACAGGCACGCAGCTAAATGATCGATTATACTAGTTTTTCCCGCGATCGACGGACCGACGACGATAACCGTGTGTCTCGCAAGAATCGTCTCAAACATCTGTATTATCTTAACGATGTAAAATCGACCCGTCGAACTATCGAACGAACGTACTTTCTCCAGAGCCGACAATAGTTGCGCGTAGTTCGGTGGCGCAAGCGCAACATTGGGAAACAAATCGTTAATCATATCGCGAAATACGATCACATCGGAACGCTTAAGTTTCGGCAAATTAACGTCGAGAATCGCTCGAACAACGAGAGACTCTTCGGCTTCATCGGGATACCGATTTTTTAAAGCGCAAGCCGTTTTCGTTACGCGAACGATCGTTCTCACGGAAAAATCGTACGTGGCGAATTGTTCGATCGAATGCCTTGCGAGAAGATGAATTTTCTTGGCGATCGTCGCGGCTTCGACGAAACCTTCGGCGAACAACCTTATCTCGGCGATTCTACGCTCGTCGATGATCGTCATTGATACCGGTCGGAAAAGCGACTTGAGACTGTCGGTCAAGTGCCGCGATCTCGACGAGCCGATCGTTGTGTTCGGATAGATCGAAGACGCGGTAGCGCTCACGTAACAACCATCCGATATCGAAGTCTGGATGATGCGTTGCGCAAGTAACGATTGCACTTCGATCGTCAGCAGATCGAGATTCTCGAAACACAGCCAACACGGCGAACAACCGATCAGACCGTTGAAATAATTCTCGATATGAAGACGATCTGCGATTTCCTCGTGACAATTCAAAATCCGTATGGCAACGCCGAGAACCCGGGTGATGCTCTTTACGCATTGCGTTTTCGACGAGGCCGCGGGACCGAAGAGTACACCGTGGAGGCGATTGCGTTGCGCCTCCATTAGGCTGCGGTAACATCGGTCGGTCAACGGCGTCACGATCATTGGCTCGTCGCAAACCGCGTACTCATATCCGTACGTCGATACCGTGTCAAGTATCTCAACTATTACGTCATCATCGCGCCAATAATGACGAAATTGGGCTTTCCAATTAAAATCCCCGCGAGAAGGCGCGATATTACCGATCGATAGGAGTCTCGTCACGTCGCGATGTTGTCGCGTCTGAATAATCAATGCCACCAAGAATTTCCGACGCTTTCGCGGCAATTTGCTTCGCAATTTACCGACCATCTCGTCCAACAACAATGATTGTTGACGCAAATGGGACAACAATTCAGCCAATGGATTGCGACTGAGAAAAGCTCTTTCCGTTTCGCCGGTCCAATTTACGCACATTCCGCAAATCGCCGCGATCGGTATCGCGGCCAACGATGGGTGCCAAATTTCTTCGTTTAGCAAGCGCAATGATTCGAAGATCGAGACGCGCACAGCGCGCGTAATCGCATCCTCGACGGCGACAAACAACGACAATGTCGCATCCTCGATGCGTCGCGGCGAGCCGATTTTCCGCGTCGCCGGTTTTCTCAACAGCGACAATGTTTCGTCATTCCTGTCGATTATCGATACGACGTCTGCGCTATCAGGAGACTCGCCGAAACGCGCGCTTTTTATATCCGTGAAACAATTGTTCATAAGCATTACAATCCGTCGCGCGTATAACGGTTCGAAAACGATTCGCGTCACTTGAGCGTCGGATAAAAAATAAAATCTCGGATAATCGTTTCTCGCGCGTCTCAAATAATTTCTCACCGTTTTCTTGACGATCTCAAATTTAACAGCGGCGTTGCGCAATATATCCAAAAAATTCGTCGATTCTCCGGCGATAGTGGAAAATTTCGGAAAATCGTTAATACGATATTTCACGGTATCGATCGTTTCGTAAACCCGACGAAACGTTTCGTCGGAATCGCGCAGTTCCGCGCGAGCATTGCTCAGCCTCGTCGATCGAAAAACCGGTTCGAAGTCGAACCATTCGTTTTGCAGACTCGACCATCGCGCTATCGTGTCGCTAACGGCAACGAGAGATCGTGAAAAATTCTCGAGCGTCGTTGCGATCGGTTTAACGAAATACGAAACTTTCATCTCACGTATAGCGACGAAATGTTCTTCCATAAGAATGTAAATTTCGTCAAGACAACGAAAATTCGAAGGAACACGCAATCGCGGAGTTTCATCGTCGGTCGATGATAAAGAAGCGCACGCATCGGTATCGACGATTTCGAAATCGACGGCCTCCCATTGGACGATCATACTGTCGAGTCGCCGCGAGAGGGCCAATTCTTTGTTCGCGCCGACGCTTATAACTCGATACTTCTCGATGTTATCGTTGAGATCGAGAGCTATCAACTTTCTCAGCGTCGTACCGGCGTTCGGCGTTATTAAATTGTCAACCGATTTTTCGGCCGATTTTTCCGCCATTTTTTCTTTCCCGCTGTTGTAAATCGCTGACATCTCGACCCAGTGGCGCTCGCGAAGCGCGGGATTACACATGCAACCGATCAGTTCGAGATAAACCTTAAATTTGTCAACGTCCCGAATAACTTGCCAACACAGTTTCAACGGTGCGGGCTGTTGCATGGGATCGGGATCGTCAACAACCCCCGAAAATTTAAACGGTTTATTCGCCGACGATGTTTGCATCTCGAGTTTTATTTTCGTCTTGAGACTCGTATTCAGTCGATTAAATTCGTCGCTATAATTGATCGTTTTCTCGCGAACACGATCGGCATCGATGTATTCGAAGGGACCGTCGAGCCAAACAGCGTTATCGCGACGCCACTCGCACATGAGACCGTTTAGAGTGTTGATCGGTATCAAAATCTCCCGTATCTCCTCGACGCTCGCAAACGTTGTTTCCGGAAATTTGAATAGTCTCTCTTCGAAATTAATTCGCTCGATTCGGCGATCGAGATCGTTAAGATTATCGACGAGAGCGTCGAGATGCTCGGAATACTCGTTAACTCTCGTCGCGTCGTCCATGTCGTCGAGTATACGAAATTTCGGCACCACACTCTCGATCTCTGTATTTAATTTGTTTATTTCTCTCTGTAATTCATCTTCAAGTTCGCTTTTCATCGCTTCGCACAGTGTGTTACTTTTAACGAAAATCGGTTGGATATCGGTAAGCCAATTTATCGTTCGGGTGTTTAATTTCAAGTGATCGTCGCTCATTTCGCTAGTTATCGCGATCAACGAACTCAGCATATCGATAGATTTTTTCACTCGACTCTCGAGTTCGTCGACTAAAACTCTCGAAGCGCAAGAAATCGTTTCGCTCAATTGAAACAACGCCTGTGCCTCTTTCGGTATGTCAAGCATACGATCGCGAAGATTTTCGAATTCTTTGCATATATCCATATTGTACTCGCAATGATTTTTCAACAATTTTTCAACGAGAATATTTCTCATACCGATTATGTGATCCTTCAGTCGTATCTTCGCTTCGCTTTGACTCAACGTACCGATTTCGTAGTCCAAACTATCAACGATTTCGTTCGATTTTTCGTAATGTTTATTTAATTTTTTTACATTCATACAATAAACATCCATGTTACGACGCTTGGCTATCAGATTTGTTATATTTTCACGCATCTCGTCGGATGTTACGGCGCCAAATTGCTTAACGATCGTTTCGTAGTGACGCTCCAGTGGACCGATTACGACGCTCATTATTTCGTCGATTCTCTTGTGACTGTTTCTCACGTACCATTCTGGCAATGATATTTTTATGGATTCGTTCGCCGCCTCCGTCGATAATATCGCGTCTTGGAATATCGGCAAGCGATTTGCTATATTTTCTATACCGTCGATCAGGCTGTGCCACATCGTGTATACCTAGAGATGTAATAGTATCGATGTTTTTTTTTTTTTTGTAAAATTACCGTTAAAATACCGTATTTTTACCGTATGTAGACGCAATTTTTTTTTTTTTTCATCATTTCGTGATGTGGAAATACTGATCGCGATGTTTTTTTTTCGTAAATATGCCGTCAAATAGGTTATTTACGGATGCCGTCAAACATGTACTTTTTTTGTTGAATTTACCGTCATAAATGCACAAAAATACCGATACGATAATAATATGGTAAAATTAGCGGTCATATCTATCGCTTACATCTGTTTGTATACCTGTTCTATCGGCGGTTCGATCATAACACGATCCTCGCCCCACACGAGCTTGAAACTCAGCCGCGGACACGAATGTCGACGATAATCGGTTAATTGCTCGATCAATTCGTCGATTGTGTTCATCATAACCTTCACGATCTGTTGACCGAACAAATTCGTCGCGCAATTCAACAATCTGACGAATTTTTCCCGCCTAAAACCTCTCACCGATCTCGCATTGTTCGCTATCGATCGCACTATTTCCCCGTAATAATCGTTCGCGATTGCTGCACCGCAACGTTTTACACTGCGCGTTAACGATTCCGTTAATTCCGACATTTCGAACAAATCGATTTTTCGATAGTCACGAAGATCGACGATAACACGCGGAAGTACGGAATTCGCTGTTGAAATAATGTGTTTCATAATTCCGTGAGAGAGAAAATATTTGTTCGCGAATAACGCGCGTCGCCTCGTCATATCGTACGATATCTCCATCTGAGAAGCAACAAAATGTTCTTTGGTGGAAATTCGTTGCTGTCGCTCCACGGCATCGTCGAACGTCGATTCGTCCACCGGAACGATCGAAGATATGGCAAAATTTCGCATATCGCTCTCGTAAATGTCTCTGATCTCGCGGAGCGTCAATTCGACTCTTCGCGGATGTCGTTTCAACAGTTCGCGCGGTACCAGATCGAGAATATTTTTCTCCCATTCACGCGACAGTTTTATCAGGGGAATTTGTCGAGACCACTCTTTGAGTCGCAGCGAGTAAAACGATTCGCGGGATGGTTTCGCTTCCCGCGTTTTTTCGTCTCCGAGCATTTTGTTTTTATTGTTTACGGCGAAATTATTTTCTTGTTTTACCGAATTCTCAATGTTACGAATTAATTTTGCGACTTTTCTATCTATGGGTTTTCTATACTCATTCACGTATGTGAATGAGACACAATCACTTCTTTTATGTTCGATTTATTACGTTTACACATTGTATTAAAACACTTCGCGACTAATATTATAACAATACGGACACATTGGTTATACAGGGTTCACTGTATTTTATTTTATCGATACCATGACAATGCCCCGTACTTATTATCGCGATCACATTGTTTTCTCGCGTTGCTATGTAACCTCAATATCCTCGTATTATTACATATATATGATATTGCATCCCGATGCAAATGGTAAAAAAGACAACATCGGTATTGTTACGTATTTAATCAAATTTTAACAAAATTTCATAGTAAAAATTCATTGATATACGAAATGTAAAATTAATCAGACATACTTATGTGCTTTTCGGAACTTCATCCCCGCTGTTGTATTTTCGGCCTTTGAAGATTTTCCCGTCGACATATAATCGAAATACGACTCGTGCGTTTCCGAATAATAAATATGTGAATGAATAAACATAATCCCGTTCATTTTCGAAAGAAGTCGAACACAACACTGGTAAGTGAAACAACTGGTAGCGCCGGGTAGACCGTGCGTATTGAGAAAACAGCTGATCGTGACAACCGACGCGACACACAAATTCAGCGCAGTGCGCCGGTCGACTCGTCTGAGCGCGAGAAGGGAAAACAATAGAGTGCATCCGAAAAAAACATAAATAAAATTGTACAAATCAAAGTCACCGATACGCCGAGTCAAACATGAGTAACATTTATATTCAAGAACCACCGACCTCGGGAAAGGTAAGTCAAATAAACACACCAACGCAATTCATTGAACATCGCAAAGAGTTCGTAGAGTATCGAGAATTAACCTCAAAAAAAAAAAACAACACGAAAGAAAACATCGTTTTTATTATTACTATCAATATTATTGTCATTCTTATTTATCGATTTATTTAATTAACCGAATATCCCTTTTACATTTATTATAGTGTTTTGTTTACAGTCTCTTTTTCGACACTTATAAAATTTTCTGCGCTGTAAACAATCTCTATGTAATACATATTTCTTTCTTTATTTTCATTATTAATCAAAAATTTTTAGAAATTAATAATTTTTTGTGCATTAAAAAAAAAACAGGTGGTAATGAAAACATCGGTGGGCGATATAGAGTTGGAATTATGGACAAAGGAAGCGCCGAGAGCTTCCAGAAACTTCATACAATTATGCATGGAGAGTTACTACGACGACACCATATTTCACAGAGTCGTAAAAGGCTTCATAGTTCAGGGCGGCGATCCCACAGGCAGCGGAGAGGGCGGTCAAAGCATTTATGGAAATACATTCAAGGTACGCAACGTTCAAAGTCGATATTTTCTATTATCGGAGCCAAAATTTTTATTTCGATTTCAATAAAAACTAATTATTAAGTTTTTATTATTCAGATAATTATAAAAAAAATTTATTTTTATTCTGATTTTAATAAAAATTAGAAAATTTTATTCTGATTTTAATAAAAATTAGAAAATTTTATTCTGATTTTAATAAAAATTCAAAAATTTTATTCTGTTTTTAATAAAAATTAGAAAATTTTATTCTGATTTTAATAATATTTCGAAATTTTTATTTCGATTTTAATAAAAGTTCGACATTTTTTTTTTATTTTAATAAAAGTTCGAAATTTTTATTTTGATTTTCATAAAAGTTCGAAATTTTAATATCGTTTGCTTTTTTTCGTGTTTTTTAGGATGAATTTCACACGAGACTTCGTTTTTGTCGACGCGGTTTGCTCGCCATGGCTAACGCCGGCAAAGACGACAACGGATCGCAATTTTTTTTTACGCTCGGCGCGACTCCTGAATTGCAGAACAAACACACGATATTCGGTAAAGTTACCGGCGAAACTATCTACAATATGCTGAAATTGGAAGACGCTTTGGTCGACGAGGTTTGTCTACTATCGTTGTATCCGGAAACGCGGAAAAACTTTAGTTTCTGCATCGACCATTAGCTAATATTATTTTACATCGACAGAACGACAGACCTCGCTATCCGCAGAAAATTCTCAAAACTGAGGTAATTACGAATCCTTTTCAAGACATCGAGCCGCGAACGACCGGAAAAACTTCCATTGATGAGAAAGCAAAGGACAACAAAATTAAGAAAACGGGTGTCAAGTAAGCAAACAGAGTTTCGCGGTTCTCAGTTACAATACATAATTAAATATCAAAACACATTCTCTGCGAAATTTAGAAATTTTTGAAATATTGATTTTAGTAAATTTGTTAAAATTTATAAAAAAAAATGATTGTTCATAAATTATGGAATTTTTTTTTTTTTTTGTTTTTTCCACAAAATCAATGTTTTGTTTGATTGTACGTCAAAATGACTAAAAAAGCATTCAATTCGTATTCAATCCGAAAATTTGCATAAAAATATGAGAAAATTAAATTTTTTCGATTTTTTTTGGAAATATTAAAAATGTTGAAAAAATTATTGCTAAGGGGGGGGACCCTTGCAATTTCCGACATAAAAAAAAAAATTGTACATATTTTTTCATCGTTTCCTCATAATTTTTTTACTCGCAAAACCTCTACAATGGGAAATCATTTTTTTTTTTATATATCAAATTTCAGTTCTATCGCTAAAAATTGACGGCATCCATCGGATTTATGTAATTTTTGATACAAATTTAATTTGCATTTTTTTGTGTTTTTCCTCTAAATTGTCAACAGAAACTTCAAATTACTGTCGTTTGGCGAAGAGGCAGAGGAAGATGAAGAGGAGGCCGTTGTTTTGAATAAGAAATACAGCGGCAAAAGTAAATCGGCACACGACAATTTAGCGGATCCAAAATTAAGTTCGGTCGTCGCTCTCGAACCGTCCGATCGGCCGTCGAAAAGAAAACATGACGATGACGACGACTCGTCGAGCGAAGATATAGACGAGAGAAACCAATCGGCCGACGTCTCTGTTGCGGCGGAAAATGATTCTCGGTAACTATAATTTATTTATTTTATTAATTTTACTATATAATTACACAGCATCCGGCGGCATTCAGGTGAATTTTAATTTGAATCCTTTTTTTTAGACTCCGCAGTACGTACCGATTCCATTATATTGTTTGTTTCGTAATTCGAAAAAAAAAAAAAAAAAAAAAAAAAAAAATTTATTATTAATTCATAATTTTTTTTTTACATTACATAACTCTGAAAAAGTAAATTTTTTATTTAAAAAATATCAATCTTATCAATTGCGATTTATCGATAATTTATCGTCGTTCTGTTTTTTTTTTTTTTTTTTTTTTTTTTTAACGAACCGTTATACATATCTATACGCCTAATATTTCTACGATTGTCGTTGATGTGTTCGCAGACGAATGAGAGAAGCAATAAAAACTAAATTAAGTGGCAACAAATCGAAGACGAATAATGCTATCAGCGAGGAAACGATGATTCCAGCGAAATCCGACGATGAGGAGGAAGAAGAAGAATATTATTTGGGCAAAGATCGCATCGATGAGCGAAAGAAACGCGCGTAAGTAAATTTTCATTAACGATACAACAATATCTATGTGTTCTCTTCGATATATAAAAAGAATATTAAAAAAAAAAAAGATAACGATAACATTACAGAGAAGCGATACGAAAGGAAATAAGAGAATTGAAACGCGGCGTGCAGAATGAAAAAAATGCGAAGATAGCCATTGTGAAGGAACAGATAGAGACGGAGGAGAAGAAAGAAGCTAAAGGCGAACTCGTCAAAGAGTACATAGAAACTCAAGTCAAGTATAAGGAAGCGACGGCGAAAATGCCGAAAAAAGGTATTTATACGTATGTCGCTTATCGCCTCTTCGCTTTTTTTTTTTATGAAATTTGTGTATTTTTTTTTTTTTTTTTTTTTTCTCGTGTTTTTCAAAATTTCTTCATTGTGATCGTACGATATCTTCGCCCGACAATTTATAATTTTCTTTAAATTTATAATTAAAATTCTACAAACAAAAAATGTCTCTTTTTTTTTTTTTTTTTTTCAGGAAAATCGAGAGAAGACTTTTCTCTCGAATTCATGAAGAAATTTCAAAAGAAACTTCAAAGCGCGAAAGAAGCCGCAACGTCGGACGACGGCGAGACGCGCGAAGAGGAAAAAGAAGTGATCGACGACGTCGACGATGGAAATATCGGCGATTCATGGATGACTCGTCCATTGCGTTGCGAGGAGAGCGCCGCGGTACTGGCGAAAGACGCGAGTACCAAAAACGACGATTGGTTCGAAATTTACGATCCGAGAAATCCGTTAAACAAAAGACGAAGAGGCGAAAAGCAAACAAATCGATCGCGAAATAAATAATCAATCAAATTTCCGTTTCTCTGTTAGTTTATTAAATTATTCTACGGAATAGAAAAAAAAAATAAAAAAAAAAAAAACATTACGATAATTATCACGAGAACGTTGCGTTTTCGCTTCTTCATTGTTTCATTGTTACTCTCGAAACTTTCCATTGATCGAAACTTCAATGACGGAGGTTTGTCTTGAGTCAGTGACGGCAAATAGATACCCGTATCGCTTGTAATCGCATCGGTAGCTACGAAGCGACAAAGTTCCCTATGTATCTATCACTACATTTTCTCAGTGCGAACAGAAATCGTTGAAAGAGAAGGGGAAGGGAATGTCCCGAGTAAAGTGGCCAACAAAAATATCTTTACAATATATTACGCGTAGTTTGGCCGCTGCGGACGCTGCGGACTGTCGTTCATTGGAAGCCGATGATCACAGTGAAGAGAAATATTGATAAACGATCGGAATAATAGGCTTTCACGATGGGAAAAGTTCTTACGTGCGATGTGAACGCTGCGAAACAGTTGATCTGTTGACAGTGAGCTGTGCGCATCAATTGCACTCCGTAAAAAAAAAAAAAAAAAAAAAAAAAAAAAAAAAAATGTTATCAGTCGTCGTAAACCTTCGCGCATTTCGCAATGGATAATTATATCGAATAGCGCACGCTGCAGGGATTACCTGCGTATTAATTCACTTGTATCTTAAGTGCGACGGATTTTAAGAAGCGACGCCGCGACACTTTATCTCATTGTACTCCAACGACCGCCGATATTCGAGTGGAAATCTCGACGAAAACACTCGCGGAATTTTTTGTGATCAATTTTTTTCGGAGTTGAAATTTTTTTTTTTTTTTTTTTTTCACGATGCGTCGCGTTAAAAAAATCAACGAAAATACGCACTTTTTTTTTGTTTTTTATTTTTTATTAACTGTTTGTGTGTATTAATCGTTATAATAGAGCCGTAGCGGAGGGCTTATCTGTTCATCGGCTCTTCCGTCGCGACGGAGCGAAACTCGGACGGGGGATAGCAGCTGACAATTGTGTTGAGGCGATCATGTCAGCGACACCGCTGAGACTCGATGTACTCGGTATGTTTTTTCTTATCGCTAACATTCTATACGAAATTATTATTATTGTTTTCTTTTTTTTTTTTTTTTTTTTTTTTTTTTTGTCTCTCAACTTTGATAACGATGTCTCGGTGTTCTTGAATTCGAAGCGATTTGCTGCTCGAGTGCCTTATCGCTCGCGCGGGTTAAACACTAAAAAAAAAAAAAAAAAAAAAAAAAAGTTTCATTGCTGAATTAAGCGATAGATGTTGAATGGTAACGGAGACTGAAAAATTACGAAATTACTCGACGGGAATGCGTTCTGAACGTTTTTTTTTTGGCAAAAACTGAGAGTTCGAAGAATTTTGTCGAAAGTAAATTTCGTCGATATGGAAGACAAGACGGGTGCAGCCGCGCAAAAGAGAATTTAAAAAACATTATCGACTGTTTGCTCGGTACTCGTAACCAGCGGCGGTTGTTTGATTGATCGAAAAATCGTTAGCCACTTAGTTTATCGGCGGGCAAACAATATATCTAATGTAATAATATCATTCAGCGGAGTGGATAGCCGCGCGTGGAGCGTCGTGCATAGTATACCCCCACCAATCGTATTTGATAAGCTTTACCTATAAATAGTATATCTATAGTCGAGTAACTCGGCTACGAAACTTCGAATCTTAAAATAAAAAAATTAAAAAATTTCTATAGGAATGAAATATCGAAGGTTAATAGCCGAAGTCTGTTGCGCAAGAAAATGAAAAACAGCCGCTGGTTTCGTTTTTGGTGGGAAAACAATACATCGAAATAGTCGTAAACGTTCATTCGATAAAATAAAAATTTGGAATATTTTCTTCATTTTTTCGAATGAACGAAATTGCATTTTTTTTTAATTTAAATAAATCGCAAACGAAAGAAACGTAAATCTGTGGATTTCATTCCATAGAAAAAAAAAAAAAAAAAATTGGTGATAGTGGTTTCCGGGAAATCGTAGTAAAAAAACAGCTGCAAAGACACATAATAATCACGAAACATTTTTTTTTTTTTTTTTTTAATAACAATCAATTGCAAAATTTTATCAACAAAAAAATAAAAAGTACAAAAATATTCATAACTTTTGAATCACTTAATCGATGCGGACGAAATTTGGAATCGAACATCCTTAATGGTCACTCAACTCGTGTGCAAAGTTTCAGTTTAATTGCTTAAAATCTGCGCAAACGGCAAAGCAGCCAAACAGTTTTTTGAAAAATATGCAAAATTGAAATATTCACAACTTTCGAATTTCTTCAGCGATTTCGATCAAATTTAATACCAAACAAAGTTGTTATTAACTTTGTACCAAATTTCAATTCGATATCTCAAAATTATCGACAGTTATCGTATTAATGTCTTTTTTGTTGTAAACACCGGAAATTTTCTCCAAATGTGATTTTTCGATGTTTTGGAAAATTTTGAAGTTCAAAAAAAAAAAATTCGAGATTTTCACGAAAACAAAGCAAAAATAATAGAATAGAAAAAAAAAAACATTATTTTTAAATACGCGAAGCTTTTTGCGGCTAATAGTGTAGAAAAAAAAATAAAAAATCTCTGCATAAGATACTTAGAGAGGAAATGATTGCGCAGATGAAAAACATGCATCTCGCGTACGGAATATAATGCGTATATTAAACAGCAATCGTCCGCGTTGTCTGGTATCGGCACAGCAAGTGTCGAATAAATCGAATAAATGAATAGTAAAGGAGAATTGCCGGTTTAGTGGATTTATACGCGGAATAGATTTGCGTGGCGCATCTCGTTAAGTCATAAGTCCGATTGATATCCTTCTCCGCGGAGATTGGAATTCGTTGAATTTCAATAACGAAGAGATTAGTCTCCGTTTCTCGTCCCAACGATATATATAACGTGAAACGCATATATATACACTTTATATACAATACATATTATTATAATGTATTGTATATCCATTAAAAAAAATTGTTTTCTCAGATGACATTGATTTACGACCGCGTGATTGGCAGCCGAGAAAAACGAGTTACAAAGGACCACTGAGACTCATCAGGTTATGCGTTCTCGGAGCCTTTCTTCCGGCCGCTTTGGTTGCGGGACCCATATATTTGCGTTACCGTGTTTATTCGGAACAACTATATCCACTCGCTGCTTCCGATCAGCGATTGATCGATAGAAAAGTTTCGACTACCTGGTGTCAGGTATTGTAAAAAAAAAAACAGACGTTTCGAATTCGATAAACCGTCCGATGGTACACTATAGACACGCGAATAAATAATAAACAATTCGAATTTAATAATTTTCGAAAGAATTTAAAAAAAAAATTTTTTTTTTTTTTTATAATATACGATAATATAATAAATATTTTGGAGAAAGCGATTTTGAAAATCACAGATAAAAATCCTGTTGACGATTTTTATTTTCGATTTAATTTTAAAATCTTTAAAAAAAAAAAAATAAAAAATTTCGAAATTCAAAAAATATGAAAATTTTGTTAAAATATTTATTCGATGATCGAATGTTCGCCCCATTGGGCCTTAATACGGACAATCCATAGGCTCCATACGACTTCTCTCCCGTGTATCGCGATCGGGAAAATTTTTCACGATTGTTCAAATCCCGCAGCGTCAAGTCGTAAAGGTTAACGCTACGTTCAACGCGTACCTGTTGAAAGAAGCACCGCGAATAGAGCCGAAAACTGTGCCAATATCAATGACGAGGCATCTCGTACTCGAGGACGACATGAAAGAATATTGGGGCTTTTATTTACTTCGCGGGAGCAGCGTCACCGTCTCGACCTGTGTAAGGTAGACTTTGTCAAAATTGCGTTCTTTCATTGTCATTAACTGTAATGACATAAAAAAAAAAGTTTTTGGGAAAAAAAAAAATTTCGAAAAAAAAAATTTTTGAAAAAAAAAAATTTCGAAAAAAAAAAATTTCGAAAAAAAAAATTTCGAAAAAAAAAATTTCGAAAAAAAAAAATTTCGAAAAAAAAAATTTCGAAAAAAAAAATTTCGAAAAAAAAAATTTCGAAAAAAAAAAATTTCGAAAAAAAAAAAAAAATCGCTCATCACTCGTCCGCGTTCGATTCAGGTGGCCCGGTGCATCGCTGACGATAATACGGGGACACAAACATTTGCACGAATGTGCATTTATCGGTGACGACAGTAGCGAAGAACTCGAAGAACTCGTGCAAATTGCCGGTGAACAAGGATTGCTAAACGGTACCGCTGACAATTTTCAACTTCGCATTTCGAAGGTCGGTATCTCAAAAAGCGCGTAAAATTAAAAAATGTTTACATTGCTTCCTCATTGAGTTCCTCCCCTCGCAAAGCTTCCACTACGAGACAAAAATCGTCTGTAATTCGTTGGTTTCCAAAAAGAGAAATTTTCGTGATTATACATGAAATTAATGAGAAAGCAACGTGAAGATTATCAATTTTCATGGTGTTTTTTTTTTTTTTAAATACATAAATCGTAAAAATTAAAAAATCCAACCAAATTGATCGATCATCGATTTTTTTTATTTTTCAACGTTTCATTTGCACGCAGCTTGAGGCATCAGATTTTATGTCGGTATGTAGACACATTCACTGAAGTTAAAGATGTTTCGGAGATTTTCGAGTGGTTTACAAAATTTATAAATTTCAACCAATATATCGATTACTGCCACAAGAAACTCCCGTCGCGAAAAATCTAATCCTCTACGACCTGAGAACGTTTACAGCTATGAAGCTGTACTTTGTAACGTGTCGTGTAATTTGTTTGTCAAATTCGTAATCCAACAATTCGTTAATTCACTTTCTTATAGCGGATTCACATATAAACGGCAATTAAAAAAAATGAGGAAGCGATGTGCAAAAAGAATGCGCAATTTTTAAATTTTTCTCTAATGCTTCGTCTATAAAAAAGCAAAATACCGAAAAAAAAAAGAAAATTGTAACTCTCGTCGAAATAACGCTGTAAAGGAGTTTTTTTTTTTTTTTTTTGAGGAAAAAAAATGAGGAAGCGATGTGCAAAAATAGTGCGCAATTTTTTTCTTTTTCTTTAATGCTTCGTCTATAAAAAAGCAAAATACCGAAAAAAAAAAAGAAAATTCTAAGTCTCGTCGACATAACGCCGTAAAGGTGTTTTTTTTTTTTTTTTTTCTTTTATTTATTGAAAAATTCTATAGGACAGTGGGCCAAGTAATATACCGGAAATGATGAAGCGCGCGCGACAGGAAGTCCGCTTTCACGAGAAAAGCAACGCGCCGCGACATCCGAACGGAACACTGTCGTCGTCCGGTTCGACGTCTTTTAATTACGGTAGTCACGAGCTCGACGCGCATCAGATGCGACAGATTTTAACGAGTTTATTCTCAAAGACGATCGATACGAAAAAAAAGCAAAAGGAAAATCCTCATCACCATTACGAAGGGGTATTCAAGGAACGCGGAAATATCGTTCCACCGCCGAACGTAGTGATATCCGAATCGAGTGAATTTTCGCGACGAATCATTGACGACACCGTTCCGATCGCAACAGTTTCCACGTTGAAAATAACCGATTCGACGATCGGTATTAACGATAAAAAATCGATGTTAACGAAGAAGCCGATCGCCGAAGATATCGTCACAACTGCGGTGCCAACGTCGGCGGAAGTGTTTAAAGATGTTTTGCAAAAATTGAAATCTCTCGGCGCACGAGGAAAAGACGTATTGGAAAAGATCGTCAACGAGATCGATCGAAAGGATGCGACGGCGGAGCATTTGAAATTAATGCTAAACAACGTGATGACGAATGACGGTCTTTCGGCCAAAGATAAAAAACGACTTAGGAGACAATTGGTCATTGGTTCGCCGCTTCATCGATCGCTTGTCGATGATACGGCGGAAGAAGACGATGTTGCCGTCGAAGAGGTTCGTTCGATTTTTATTATTATATACGTGTAAATAGCTACTATTTTTAAAGGCAAAGCTGCGGTTTTGCCGGTCATCATTGACGCTTTCGGCAAAAGATCGCCGATCGTCAATGATTTTGGCAAAAGATCGACGATCGTCAATGATTTCGGCAAAAGATTGGCGATCGTCGATGATTTCGGCAAAAGATCGGCGATCGTCGATGATTTCGGCAAAAGATCGGCGATCGTCGATGATTTCGGCAAAAGATCGACGATCGTCGATGATTTCGGCAAAAGATCGGCGATCGTCGATGATTTCGGCAAAAGATCGGCGATCGTCGATGATTTCGGCAAAAAATCGGCGATCGTCGATGATTTCGGCAAAAGATCGACGATCGTCGACGATTTCGGCAAAAGATCGACGATCGTCGATGATTTCGGCAAAAGATCGGCGATCGTCGATGATTTCGGCAAAAGATCGGCGATCGTCGATGATTTCGGCAAAAGATCGACGATCGTCGATGATTTCGTCAAAAGAACTAAACAACGACGCGATTGATAATTCACCTTTGAAGGAGGATTTGTATCCCGATGGCATCGCGGACGATCGAGGAACGGTAAACGAAACAACTCTAAACGATCGAAGTAATTCGGAATTTTGGAGCTCTTTCAGCAGTTCCGAGGAGCGTCTGTTGGAGTGCAAAGGGCTCATTTTAAATTTGCCACTGACGCCGCATCGTCGTTGTTCACCAAAATTCGAAAAAGATCACGCGAGCGCTTCGGTAGCGAATACCGTAACGTACAGGTAAGTCGTTGATTTTTATTTTTTTTATTCGTTAATTTTTTAAATGTAAAAACATCTTTAGCGAGACTTTTAAATGCCAATGTCCTCAAAAAAAGTTATTTCCTCCTTCCGAAAAAAAAAAAAATGTCTGAAAAGCGTTTCGTTTCCTCCCTTCTGAAGCAAAATCCCGATTCCTGAAGCTAAAACTACCGAAGATGTTTTCACATACAATTTCCGTGATTATAATTCCCAATAAATTCGTACAGAGAAAATGACGTGTTAGAATAAAAAAATTTCACAGGGTACCAACCGACGGTTACTATTTCTTCGTTTTCAATTCGGAGAATGAGATACAACCAAATTACGTTAGGATACAATTCGATTTAATGAAAACTGTTTACGACACATCGGATCCCGTACACGCGTGTAAAAACAGTACGCAAGAGTGCGCGCTACCGTTCAATTTCTTCAGTGAAGAGAGAACCGTATTGGAATTACCGGTAAATGGAAATGATTCGCAGTGGAACGAGGAGTACGTCGTTGTTTCGACGTGCGAGCCGAGGACATCGATCTATTTGATTTGCGTTATTACTGTACCTCTCCTCATATTACTCTTTGCGTTTCATTAAAATTACAAAAAAATCCCGAAATTCCTTATCCATTTTTCGTCAATATACAACATTAGCAGATCGCTAGTAATCGTGTTACGTATCTATGCAGCGCGTGTTTTTTGCGCGATCGGTAAGAAAATTCGCCTTCAGGTGTTTGCAGACGATAGTCTCTAAAAACGGACTTAAGATCATCAAAAACCTCCGATAATCGGGAATTTTGATAATTCGTCTGTTATTCTGCTCCGTAATCGGAACAAAACAGACAGACAGACAGACGAAAAACTTTCCAAAATATATATAAGAAGATACATATCAAACTTTCGATGATTTCATTCGTCATTATCATCGGAAGAAACACATAATTGATAGACTAAGAGTTTTTATAGGTTAAAAAAAAAAGTATTTTAGTTATCCACTGCCTATGCGCGTCTCGTAATAATGTTACTGTCTTTCGTAATAAAAGCTCCGTAAAGATAAGAAGCAACTCTTGGAAAAATTAATCCGCCAACCTGCGTCGATTTGTCCTTTTTAATCCGTAATATTAAATCTTGTCGGCCCCCGTGAACCGTGGACCGTTGCCAAGGGAGGTGGAAACGTTTCGCGAGTTACTACGCTATCCGCCGACAAGTGACCTCCGCGATAGGCCAACGAGGGGGTTGAACGACGCCGACGGGGTTCGTAGGCGGAGCTTCGCTCTTATCAGCACTGAACACTCGCTCTTCCGTAGAACCCCTCTTGTTCCGTAATATTAAACGCAATGTGTACTATTATCAGTGGGCACGAGGGATCCGTTAGGGCAACTAATACGCATGCGCGGGGTCTCCATTTTTCTATTTTTTTTTCCTCGAAAATTATTTAAAAGATCGCAATATTTGAAAGTCTCGATCGGCTATCGTTGATTTTCGATATCCATCGTTCTTTCGAATGCCGATTCGGAAAATTTCAATAATTTCGAACATTGACAATTTAAAAAAAAAAATTAAAAACATCGAAGATATTTAACTGTATCGTGAAAATCGACAAAATTTTTGTGCAATTAACGATTTTTTTTTTATTATTAAAAAAATTTCACTGATCCGTAACCTACGCGAACACGTATATCCAATTGTTATCGCCAAATGTGAATTTTTGACTATCGAAATATTTTAAAAACATTGACACAAAAATCCCAAAAAAAAATAAATTTGTTTACGAAAACAAAGCAAACATATCGAAAAAAAAAAAAAAAACGGTCGATGTACAACATATATTATATCCTGAAATTCTTGTAGCGAGTGCCATGGCGCCCCGTTGCTGGTTACTCGCGATAAGGGAAATTGATTTCAGCTCAGCCGCTGACAGTTGGAACGATGTTGGTTTCATACCACCGATACCTACCACAACGAAGCGGAGTGTAGTGTGAACGCCGAGCATTGCCCGGGATATTGCCGCACAGACACTCGATATCGTTTCGACGAGATTTTCTTTTGTCGTGAATTATACATCGCGCGACTTTTCATGTTTTCTCTTATCTCAATTACATTTTTGTTTTCTTTCGATTGATTCCGCAACGTCTACCGAAATTTTAGAATAATTTTTATTTGAATTTTGCATCGACTACGCGAGAGCTCTATTTTCTATTCATCGTCACGAACGGCGCTCCCTCCCGGTGGACCGTGTGGTTTGTATCGTCATATTGTGTGGGAAACCGCTATAAATATAACAATCAACATTTGGTGGGGTTGGGGAGAAAAAAAAAACTAATGCAGACTACACTGAAAAAGCTGTCGTTTCGATAAACCGCTATAAGGGGCGTTGGGGCAAAATGGAACATCGCAATTCGGCTTTTGGAGAAAAAATAGAAAAACTTTAAAAATCATTAAAATATTTTAAAGAATGATTTTTAAGACATTTAATGAAATCGTACGATACATTTATTGCGGGGGTCAAAATGGACCGACACGAATAATAGTAATTTAAATAAATAAAACAATAATTTGATAAGTGTTTTTTATAAAGTTTTTTTTTTTTTTTAGAAATCGCATTTATTATAATAATTATCTGCATCAACATCCGCACACAGGTTGTTAATGCAATCTATTCATGGTCCATTTTTCCCCATTTTTTTTTTTTTTTTTCCTTAATACTCTACCGGGATTTTTAGATTCAAAATTGCAGAAAAGTGTCATGTATATCGACAAAACTTACTGAATTTCTTAAGCTGTCCATATTGCCCCACTTTCCGTTACAGCAGTTATTTCACTATCGGTCATTTTTTTTATTGTATCCCGATATTACATCGTTTAATATTGCGTAATAGATCGATCTTTCACTCGTGTGCTTTGCGCCGATTGTATGGACTCTTTTTAGTAAACGATAAAACGTAAAAAAAGAAAAGTCACCCCGCTAATATTTCAATAATAGGGTTTAAACTCAAAACTGCACCGAGGGTCGGAACAACCGTTGTGCCAAAGGGGCAGTCCTCGATTTCTTTACTGCCAACAGCTTAGATGGGGGATGCAGTTTTCATTCGTCGCCGGGGCCTCGACACGTTACCGACCTTTCGTCCGTACAAATTACCGAGTTATTAAGGTCGCAATGCAAAAATGTCAAATTTACAGGACTTTTAATTTCTAATTAAAAATCGAAAATTCGAATAAAAAAAAAAAATTAAATAAATAAATAAATGAATTGTGTTCGGCATTTGATGAAATTTTTTTTGCGTCCATTGAAGTTTCGATCTTTTGTAGAATATCGTAGAGTATTTCTATAATTCTTGTCTATTATACAAATAAACACGATGTGGTTATCCGAGACTCGAAATTGTAATCATTTTCTTAGTCGATATACATCGCATATCGGATAGACGTCATCAAACTCTCACGCAGATTGGACGGTAATTGCGCTCCAATGAACATCGTCAGTTCGGTAGATATACGTGACCGATTAGAACAGATTCGAAGTGTCACAATAACTGGGAGGGGGTGAGATTCGTATAACAGCGGCACGCGACTGTAGGGTGAGAAGAAATAACGCTCGACAGCGCGCGGCGCTAATACATACCTATCATCTAAAAACTAACGTCAAACAGTGGCCACTTGACAACGGGGGGTATCTATCACGCATTCATACTCTCTCTCTCTCTCTCTCTGACTCCCGGATGCGGTTGCAATATTCTATTACCACCCTTCATCCGATTTTCTACCCTAATGCATATTTCGCCTGTGCGACGTCAAGCGCCTCCCTACTCGCCGTTGCCTTTTTAATCTTTTTTTTTTCCCTTCCCGATCCATTGTAACTTCGCTCGGGGGATGCTTCGCGAACTAATTCGAATTTTATCACCTCACAGAATCCTACTATCGATTCGAAGTCCTCCGCGGGAACCAGCAAAATTCATACTTTCCTTTTTATTTTTTTTTTCTTCCCCTCTTCGCGATAATTAAAAAAAAAAACATTAAATTAATCATGAAATTAAATGGTTATCTTGAAAATTAAATTTATTCGAATTTTTGAATTTGTCAATTTTTTTTTTTTTTTTTTTCGATTAAATTTGTCATCTTTAATAATATATAATAATAATTATTAGGTATTATAATTTTTTCCAAAATGGTCCATTTTCCCTCACCGTCTCATATACGTGTAAATACGAATATAGTAAATAAAAGTAAATAAAAAAATGATTTAAGTACTGATTTACCACACAACTGATACAATAAGTATGACGAGAAAACTATATATATAGCGAATACAGCCGGAGAGTGTGGGATCGAGACGACGTAAGGGAGAACGCGAGGAGAAGGGGGAAACGGTACGCGGGTGCAGATTGGGAGCAAACCAGCCAGCAGGACCTCACCAGGGCCCTCACGAAGCTCCACCCACGATTCCGTACTCCGCTCCGCCTAGTTGTGCTTCGGCAAAATTCATTTATCCGGGATTTTTCTACGAGTTCGCGACTACGCTTCCTGACGCACTATTTCGCTCCGACATACGTACGAGAGAATTCGGCCCGCGAAAAGGTTTCTCTTACTTTTTTCCCCGAGTGATCATCGAAAATGAACAGTTGACAACATTTTTCGCCGAAACGAGTGACCGAGTGGATTAAAAAAAAAAAAAAAAATCTCGTTGCCGCGGAGTTTTTAAATTTAATCGCGTAATCGTCGAACGAAATTCGAAGGACAAGATATTTTGTTTGCTGCGAAAAAAAAAAATGGTAAGATTTTTTTTAACGCTTCGCTTTGTAATTACGAGTAAAAAAAAAAAGTTCAGTTGCGATAAATAATAAAGAAAAAAAATTAATTGAATCAATGAATAAGTAAATATTTTTAAACTCATTAGCGACTCGAAGTATTTCACAATAAAAGAGCAGATAAGTGGCGTATACGATATCTAACGCGACGAATGTCACGGACACTGTGGCTCCAGTCTCGAGACCTAAATAACAATTATCGTGTCTATTATACGTACGCATACATTTATATATAGAAACATTGTTATAATATACGCGATACGATGTGTACTTCCTTTTGAGATAATAGCAAACAACAGAAAAATATACGAAAGCGCGTTGCATACTTCTTTTTTTATTTTTTTATTTTTTTAATGATCCATCATTTTTTTTTATCTGTGTCATATCATCGTTATCCTCGTGCAGCCGATGCTGACGTACACGAGTAGTCAGAACAATGCGAGGGATGGATTAATGGTAAACGGTAACGCGACTGCACCGGCGTCCGAAGCCGAAGATCTTTCACCGGCCGAATCTCTCATATCCGACGGCGCCGATATCGGTGAAGATCCCGGCGATTCGCCGGAAACTACGCGCGATACGGAAGAAGATGCCGGAATATTTTCGGACGAATTTTATTCTCATGACACCGACGACGAGACGGAGATCGATAATCATCACGAAAGTGGATCGCTGTCGTACAAACAGAGAAGACGAGATCGCGGCGCACTGGTAACGTGTATTTTTTTAAGTCTTCGCGTCTGTCCTCTCGATATCCCTTTCAATTTTTTTTTAAATATCCAGATATTTAAAAGGATTTATCTGGATATTTGAAGATCCATATATTTAAAAAAAGAGATCGTAAAAAAAATAAATGCCAATCAAATCCGCACATTGCTTCGCTATTTTTTTTTTTTTTTTTCGTAAGCGGCTTCGATATAAATGTTTCTTTTTTCATTATAACGAAGTTGGAAGAGGTTTCGCAATCAACGATCGATCGATTGGGTTCACCATCATCCGGTTCGCAGATCGGCTCGAATCTCGGTGTTCGAAAGCTCTTCACCAACAGTCGCGAGCGATGGAGACAGCAAAATGTTAGCGGCGCTTTCGCTGAACTCCGAAAACTCGTGCCGACGCATCCGCCCGACAAGAAATTATCGAAAAATGAAATCCTACGAATAGCCATCAGGTGCGTAAATGAATAATCAGTTATTTTTCTTTGCCAAAAATAACGTTGATACCGGAAATGCGGACAATACTTCGACTATTCTATTTGAATTTTCAAGTACTTTTGATCGACTTTATATCTTGAAAAAAAATGTATTTCTTTTTTATTTATTAAAAAAAAAAAGTTTTTAATTCTTTACTATATCTCGTATAGATACATAAGACTGCTAAGCAACGTTCTCGACTGGCAAAAATCTCAAGACGCCAATAGTCAGCAGCAACAGATTCGTATAAAGTCGGAACCGCGTACGACGATGGATTCCGGTGTAATAACATCCCACGATAAGATATCGTGCGCCCAATCGCGAAGATTGTTTAAACAGGAATTGGAAAAATCGAATAACACTGCCGTAAGTGTAAAATCGGTAGTAACGCCGCCGGAAGCCAATCAACGAAGAAATTTTGGATTAAATTTTGCCGATCGTCGTTATCAGCAGTCGGTAAACGGACCTCAACAATCGCTAACGCACAATTGTTCGTTGTCGCAGGTTGCGATCTCTTGCGACAAAAATGGTAACGATTTATTGATGATCGCTCCGCTTTTGCGATCAAACGGATGCCATCCGGTTGCTAATAAGATTTCCGCGCATTGTACAAATAATTTTGCATCGATTAGTACACCGAACGGCGCCGTAGTATCGGAAAGTAGCAGTAGTCGCGGTGCCGCTACAAAATCGGCTGAAAGATCGGCGTTTACGATCGGTAATCGTTACGCGATTAGTGAACATTCGCGTAGCGCTTCGAGCGAAAAGACTTTTCGCGGTAACGCGCCGATCGAATGTGCCGAACCGCGAATTTTTAAACTCGAAAAACTTCGAGACGAAGAGAAAGATATTGAAATCCCGACTAACGCAATGGCGGAGTGTAAGAATACCGTTTCTGTTAATGGAATCGGTAATTCCAGGAGAAGAATTCGTTTATCATATGGAAAAGAATCGGTCGTTTCGACAAAGCGATGTCGAAACGATACGAGTCGTTCGGACTCTTCGTAGCTTCGTTATCAATTCGTTCGTTACTCAGTTATTTCTCAATTAGTTGAATTTTTTTAAACTGTTATATCGTTGTATCTTTTTATTATACGATTTTTTTTTTTTTCCGAGACGATGTATACCAACGTAAAAAATAATTTCTTCCCAATTACCGACGTTTCTCGATGTCGCGATTTTCATCCTCCGCGCAATCGGTAACTCTGAGAGTAATTCGCAAAAAAACGCTTTTCGTTTAATTTGCCGATCGCGATCGGTACTCCAGTGTAATTCTCGAAGATAAAAAAGTGCTAAAGACTTCAGTGTGATTCTTCCAGAGGCTAAAAAGTGTAAAAAAACCTCCAGTGTGACCCTAAAAAATGCGAAATTTAAATATCCTAATGGGAAAAGTGAATATCCAAAAAACTGTATTGAATAACATGATAAACTCTACGATACTTTATTGCTATTAGGAATACAATATTATATATTCTCTGTAGATAATAACAAACCCCACATAATTATCTGTCGTTTATTTTCCATTTATCTAATCAATTTTCCGAGGAAACGGCGGAGAAGTGCGCGCGCGCGCGGGAAGGTTTCGCTCGATAAACATAAATACATTTGTTACATTAAACGAGACAACGAATTTCATTGGTTTTTCAATTCTTACCGATAACAGTAATTTCAACAACAATATATCGAATATTTGACGATTTCGTTACGATTTTTGTTGTTTTTTTTTTTTTTTTTTTTTTAGTACCGCCGATACACCCGGAAACGCCTACGCGACGAACTCACGTGAGATAAACTTTGTATCTCGTGCTGTTTCTCTTTTTACGATCGACGATCGATTTAACATTTGTGAAATTATCACCAATCGCGAGAGTCGTCGACGGAAATGTCTCTTCTTCGGCTTTATTCGCGCCGCGGCGTTCCATCTCAACGTGTCTCGTGGCATTAGCATTCGTGTCGATACCGATTCCTCGTACGGGACATTCAATACTCGCGTAACTCGCTTCGCTGGTCCGCGAATTTCTCTTTAATTTCGGTAATACAGTTTCGTCGATTTCCGCGTAACTCGATCGCGGAGTCGTACCGATCGCCGAAGCGTCGGTTACGATCCGTTCGATTTCCGGATTCCTCGTGTATTCGGCGGATATCTTTCGACCGGCAATGCTACAGACTCTCGCCGTCGCTTCCCTACCGTCGTAATCGTCCGAATGCGCGCGTCGCCGACGAGCGATCGTATTCGATGAATTTTCCGTCCGATCTTCATACGATCTCATCGATCGCGGAGTTACGCGTTCGTTTTTAAACGAATCGCTCGCTTCCTGCCGCCAACTCTGTCCCCAGAATTTTCTCTCACGTTTTTCCCTCCGCGGCGTTTCTCTTTGACTCCCCGCGATTACCGATCGCCCGCCGATTTCGTCATTTTCGCTGTCGTTACCGATCGCCCGTTTTACCAATGCGCTTTCGCAATGGCGATCCGACTGTTTGTCAACTTCGTTCGTCCATTGGCCGCTGAATTGCAGGCATTTCGGCAGATTCGGCTGTTCCGGCCAATCGTGATCGGTATTAAAATCGTATAATTCACGCATTCGTTGACTGAGACGTTGCGATCGAAGGTTCGACGATCCCGCGGCGATCGTCGGTGCGGTTGTTTTGTTGAAAAATATATTTTCCCTGTGATCCTTGTCGATCCGACGAATCGGCGATTTTTTTAACTTCGGATCGGCGTCGTACCGATCAACGTCGTTTCTTCTCTCCGTTCGCATCGATGTCAATTTCATTTCACCGAAACTCGGTACTCGGGAACTTCTCCTTTCCGAACTATTTCTTCGCGTCGGAAGTCCCGACGATGAATTATTGGCAAATGGCGTCCATCTCGCGGCTTCGGATGCGAAAGATACCGATCCGTCGCTCATTGCCTCCGAACGTCTACGACTTCCCGATGGAAACGTACTGCCGCGACGTGAATGAAGCTTTTTGCTCGGAGATATCACGATCGGCGACGGTGGCGGTCCGGTTATCTTAACGAAACCGGCCGATCCGGCGCTCGCATCGGTATGTCTTCTTTCCTCTATTCGCCTCTCCGTGTATTTTTTTAAACGATCGACATCGGCACTTCGACTCCTCTGACAGCGTGGAGAACGCGAAGCTCGGCGTTGAGCAATGCCCCCCAATGGGCAAAACCTATCCTACAATAAACCGCTTGAAATTATTTCGTTCGATCTAAAATCTGATTTTTTCATCGCCGATTTTTCAGCGATCGGTATTAAATCTTTGAATTTTTACTTTTTTCATAATTTTTTTTTTCCAATGGTTTTATTTTTGTAAAAAAAAAATGTTTTCCGATCGTTTTCGCCAAAAATTTTTTCGATTTTTCGGGATGACATTTTGATTTTTTAATTTTTTTTTTTTTTTTTTTTTTTTTTAATTAACGATACCTAAGGGAGAAGATGAAGTCTGGCGTAGTCGGCTATGTGGAGAAGTCCGTGTTCCGGCGATGCGACGTGCAAATTCCGACCGCCATTTCGCGGATTTATACACGGATTGTGGAGTTCCGCAATCTGTGTACTGCAAGCCGCCGCGGGATCTCCGCTCGATGACAAATATCCGCACCAATATTCGTTGCCTTTTATTGGCAAATATTTCAGAGTATTACTTCGTTGTTAATACGAAATTATTAAGCGTTTGTCGTTCGCATCCTATGGATTACTTTCACTTACCGGGATATGAATTACTGTCCCACGCGTAGGTGACGACCAACAATTTATCGGAGTCGGCGGCTCTCGAGAGTCTACTGTGCGGTTCTCTTAAGGCAAAGTGTATTCTGATATCTAAAATGAATATCGATATGCAGATTGAGTTGTTAATATAGAAAAGAAAAAAAAAGGAAAAATAAAAAAAAAAATTTTTTTTTTTTTTTTTTGTAAACAATAATAATAATATTTACTATTTTATTATTGTTATTATTATTATTGTTGTTGTTGTTGATTATTTTTCTTTGCGGTATGTATTTTGGACAACAAATGTATACAAACCTCCGAGATAATCGCCGTTTCCTGCGCCGCCGCACTTATCCTTACGAAAGTAAGCGAACATAATATCCGAAACGTATCTTAACTTTCTGTTCATCTTTCTCAGCGCAATTTCGAATGTCTTTAAAAAATATATTTCCTGATCCTGAATTATTTTCCATGCGCCTGAAAAGTACTTTATCTTTAATTTCCATCGATTTTTTTTATTATTTCGCCGATAGTCAATGTCGAAAAATAACTTTGAAAAAATTTTGAATAAAAATAAATAAAAATTAACTGATTTAATTTGAATAATTTTTTTTTTTTTTTTTTTAATAAAATTTTCATTTTTTTCAAAAAAAATGGGTAAAAATTTTTTTTATTGAAAATAAAGAATTAATAACAGAAATAAATAATTTTTTTTTTTTTTTTAATTTCTGATTTGAATTCTTTTCGATTTTAATCCGTTTACCTAAACCAAATCCAATAACGTGTAAGAAAGCGGTGGTGTTTTGTTTCTCGGCGCGGGTATTAGCCTCCAGAAGTATTATCTCGACGGACAGTAATGTGCGTTTCATGTAATTCTCGATGTCGAAGATAGTTTGACTGGTTAGCGGTAAGTATCGTCGGTTCTCTTTTGATCGGACTCTCCGCACCGCCTCTTCGTACAACGGATGATAATCCTCACCGTAAAATTTCGCCCAAATCACTCGTAATCCCCGTTTATCTTCCTCCGACGCTACGGTACCGCTGTCCTCGACTACCGGACCGTAACTGCAATGAATTAATTAACCATTTCGCGAACAATAGTATTTATCTAATTGTCTCGTTGCGTTAAAAGTCTTTAAAGCGTCCGCTTTATCGCCGACGTGACCCTCTCGTTACCCTCGTAAAAACGTCTTTAATAAAAATTTTTTAAATTCATTAATTTTTTAATTTTTTATCATTAGATTCTCAGCTAAAGAGACAAGAATTTCAAAGACTTTTCAACGGCACGGAAATCTAAAAAAAAAATTTTTTTGATTTTTATATCGAAAAAAAAATTTAGTTTTTTATTCTATTGCGAAGTTTTCGAAATTCTCTCTGAATCCCACTTTTCGCTGAAAATGTAACGACACATCCTCCTTAAATGTCCTCACGCAGCATCCCTCCGAAAATCGAATAAAAATCCTAAAAATTGTGAATTTTTACATTGCTTTCTCAGTCATTTATTTTTCTCACGCCCGGCGAGTAAAAAAAATTAATAAGGAAGTAATGTAAAAATTTACAATTTTTCGAGTTTTTATTAAATTTCTATGATGAATTACCATATTTTATAGTTTTTTGCGAGGAAAAAAAAATTAATAAACAAGCGATGTGAAAATTAAGAAATTTTCGGATTTTTTTTTTTTTTTTTTAATCCGTTATAATTGTTTTATCGCTCACCCATTATCCATGTTGTTTTGTAGAGGTGTTATGAGAATATCTTGATACTCCATTAATCGCGCGCGTTCGAACCTACGCTTCAATAAATCGGTGAAATAAAATCACTTATATTCGTCGTATCGCATGCGAAAATTACACTTTTTTTTTTTTTTTTTTTTTTTTTCGTTATACTCGCCTCGTTCCGACGATTCCCATTACAACGCCTCTCGGTTGAACGGAAGAGGGATCTGTGCTAACGACACCGCGATTATCCCGCGATCCGTCGTTTATGAATTCCGTATGCGAAGAAACGACCATCATAGACGATAATTTCATCTCATCGTAAGACAAACATTTCGCGAGAACGAGAGGTTCCTTTTCGCGATCGGTACCGACGCTCTCCCACCCTTCGCTACCGCTTTTTTTGTCGATAAGCTTATAACGATCGTCCGAACCGAAAAAATATATTGCCCTCTTATCGACGAGCCTTTGAATAAAATTTACGAGACTCATGTTGGCGTAAACCGCTTTCTCGGCATTACTTCCGTAATGACGTTTGTATTTTAGCCACGCGGCGATCAGCGGCAGCATCGCTTCGTGAATCAATGGATAAGTCGAGTTTACGTTGAACTGTATACGCAAAAAAAAAAAAAAAAGGATAATTTCGTAAAAATTATGCAACATTTTTCAAACATTCAGCGATGTAAAAAAAATTTAATTTTTTTTTTTTTTTCGAAATTTTGTTCGCATATTACCGATCGAAAAAATAAAAATTCGGATACAATAGCCTTCATGAAGACGAAGTATATACTGCGATATATACACGATATATCATTTTTTGCCGTTTTATATAAAGATAAATCGTCAATAAATTTTTATGGGGAAAGGGACTAATATTTATTGAAAAAAAATTTAATTTCGTATATATCAACGGACTGTTATTGAAATTACTGTCAACGAAATATTATCCGAGTCAAGAATAGCGAGTAAATAAAAAAGGAGAAAAAAAAAAGGCGGAGCAAACCTCGAGCGTATCTTGGGAAACGCCTCTCTCCCTGAGAGTGGCACATCTCGCTGTATTGACCGGAAACGGTATTGGAAAATTGTCGCTTCGTTTTATCACTTCAGTAAGCGTACTTGGCGGTGGTATCGCTGTTTCGATACAATCTTTCAAAAGTTCCTTCGTATCGTCGTCGAACGGCACACCACCGGGTGCTCCCAATGTGTTTTCCCACGAGATTTCCGGCGGTTCTGCCATAAATGCTTGTGAACGTGACTCTTGTATCTGTCGTCGATTCTACAACAGATTATGTCTAAATCTATTTTTCTTATTGTTTCTCGACTCGACGAACTTATTTTACGGGTTAATAGCAGATTTCCATTGAACGTTCTATTAGGTAATTTCTCGCTATCAGATCGATAAAAAAATTGATAAAACTGAAAAAAAAAAAAAAAAACGATTTTTTTTTTCTTTTTTTGTCAAATTAGAAAAAAATTTTAAAAAATTCACAATTCAAAAAAATTATCGAATAAATTTCGGATAAAGAAAAAGTTCGATTACCGGACAATTCGTTAAACAATGATTTTTTTCACTAATTTGTTAATAACTTTTTGAAGTTATTATTATGAAAAATTAATCATCTTAACACCTTTTGTATGGTTGATTTTTTTCAGATTTTTATTCCATTGGAAAGTTGTAGAAATTTGTCAATACGCAACGATGCACCGTCCTTAACACGATAATTTTTATAAACGATCGAAATTTCGTTTTATTGAGGTTAAAATTTGTATCAGTTGCAGCATTAATAAATCCGATGATACAAGAGGTAAATCGAGAGGATAGAGGGGAATGTGAGAAGAGACAGTAGATGAGATATGGAGGGTATATGGAACTCTTCTATTAATATACCGACCGACGTCGTTACGCTCGTTGCCGTATCGCTTCCGATCGTAACGGAACAGCAAGGACGTTGGTCCGGCCCTTTGATAATTGAGCATGAAATCGGCTCTAAACAGCGGAAAATGTGCGCTACACACCGAGAGTTCACTGGAAAATCCCCTATCGTGGGGTGTTATTAGCCGGGATAGCGGAACCCGCAACTTGAACTTAAACTCCCGTTTGCCGCGGCACTGCGCTCGTCCCACACACACAAGTATATATATATATATATATATATATATAGCAGCAGAGAGAAAATTTCATTTTCGTCTTAACCGATATTCCACACATGATCGGTAGGGGTGGCAATTCACGGCTCCGTTCTAATTGCGGGGAGAACCTTGTATGCGCGAAGTTTTTACGTATCGTTACAGATATATATATATATATATATAGCCGGTAGATTGACCAGAAACCCCGATCGCTGCGTTGGCGTTGTACTTTTTTTTTAAATCCTTTTTTATGCAAAACTGTGCGCGGATATTCAATGAACAGCGAAGCAGTGACCTTGAGAAACGAGGGAAGCGAAGTCGATACACTTTACTTCGATTAATTTATTATGTATTTCTGCAATACGCGCGGATCGTGATTATTTTTAGAAAATCGCAAATATTGGCGAATATTAAATGATTCCGTGATTTTTGAGAGAAAACGGTCATTTACCGGTGAAGGGTTTAGGGATCCGGACTCACGAACATTCCGCCGTCAAGTGACGATTCGATTACTTTCGTCGTACATTTCCGTATATTTTTTTTTTCTCGATAACCGACAAGTTTATTTATTCGTAATTTCGCATTTGTCATCACGAAAAAATGACGAACAATTATAAATCTTCGGGAATTAAAAAAAAATGATTAGATTACCATATAAAAAGAAATATCTAATAAAAAATAAAAAAATTAAATAAAAAATTAAATGATGATGATGATGACTTAAGGATCGATGATGCAATTATTTATTCATTTATTTATTTATTTATTTAAATTATGAAAAAAATAAAATCATAATGAAAGGGGGTAGCGGGACGGCTTATCACTTCCCTTTATATATATGTATTTCATTTAATTTCTTTTTAATCGATTTGCATAATTATCTTATATTTTTTAAACGAAATTTTACGGATCTGTAAACCGTCCAATTATTCATTATCGGCACTTTCAAAGCAATTTGAAAGACTTAAAAGGCATTTGCAGGGTAATTATCGCGGATCTTTATCGTTCGGTAAGCAATTGTCATTATCCCGCGATGACGAGACAATATTTTCGTCGACGCAGTTATATGCGCAAAAAAAAAATTCTAACATCGGGATAATTTAGTTTCGACTTACCCGCCGAACGCAGCAAGCGAATAGAGACATCCCTAATTGTGCGCCAGTAGCAGCAAAATTTATCTCGCTTTAGAAAAAAAAAAAAAAAAAAAAAAACGAAAAAAAATACAAATATGTGTCGTGCGGATACGTGCGATTGACCAACGAATACAAGTTCCGTGCTATTGATGCATTATTGATTGTTCAACGTTTCGAAAAACAAAAATGCATTGCCGCTTTTAATTAATAAAAACATAAAAAGTTTTCCGAAAGAAATAATACGGATAAGTTTCCGGTGCACGACGAGCCAAAAATAAATAGCCGAAAAATTATCGTCGATCTTTCGGTGAACGTGTCTAATGCAATGTACTGTTTTTCTTGCCACATGAAAATCAACTGCCGCGATCTTTCAAGCTGTTATTGTGACTGAAACGCAAACTCTGTGGATTCTTCGGAAATCACGTTGCACATGCGTCATTCGTGTTTTAATAACAACGAACGCGCGCAGCGACGACTTTCTTCTTACCTTCCTGGTAAACCGTAATTGCCGATGAACAATTATTTTCGATGTGTTTGCGTTACTCATAAACCGGCGGTTGGCGTTGAATCAATTACGACGATACGACTGAAATTTCGGTTACCGACTGTCGGTATGTCAGCGATCAAGCGATCGCTGTAAATTTTCGGTTACTGCAATACCGACAGACGATAAATTAGCGGATTTTGAAAACGCGTTGTGAAATTACTGTTATCGACATCCCGTTTTTGTGTGCCAAAGTTCTCGTGTGCAATGGGAATTTTAAAAATCGTATAAAATACCACTGTGCCACATGCCTTTTAGATTAACATGAAACCGAATTTCGATATAGTCGTATGGAAATCAAAGCTGTAAAGGTTATCCTATGCGTAAACACACATTCGGTAACACAACTTGAAACGTAAAACCGATTAACGGCGGTATGCGAATAATTCCGTTTCAGTTACGAGACCGACATTGCGCCGCATTCGAAAACTTCGTCACGTTTGTTTCTCCACTCTCTCTACTACTGTTGCACGGAGGAAGGCTCTCGCGGTCAATCAGGGCTGTCGGTGGAAACTCGAGATCCCCAACTCTCTCGCATTAATATTTCGTTACCTCAACCGAAATTTCTAATAATTTTCGAGTCCATTTTTCGCGCGACGCGACATAACCGTTAACCGATTACGTGACCACTTATCGTGACCACTTTGCATATCGATATATGCAAATAAAAAAAAAATGTTTACAGGTCACAACTCGACAATTCATTTAAATTGAACCTCCGCTCTGATAATTCAATTGATAGTTTTCGATGCTTAAAAAAAATCAACGTGAAAAAAAAAAATATTACGCTAATAATTTTTTATTCGATTTCTTGAATCATTCAGGTCAATTATTCAACGCAAATTACATTATTATGATTATCATTCATTAATTCATTATTATCTTTTATTCAATATTTTCAATTATGCAATTCGTTTATTTAACAGTATAATTACATTATTATTATTATTATTTAATTTATTTTGTATTAATTATCTTTTTCGTAATTAGCAAAATGTTCGATGTTTTTTTTTTTTTTTTTTCGAGTTGAATTCGATTCAGTAAATTCTTTCATATTTTGCAATATTGCGCATTCTCCGATAGTCGTGATTAAATTAAATTTCAAACGATGCTAAGTGACGGTAACAACGAGTGAGGAGTGGGGAGTTAAGGATAAAATACGGTCCCGAAGAGTCTCGAAGTTCTCGCGTGTGCGCCAATAGCGTTCGCTATAGAAAGAGAGGGAAATACGCTTGTAAATAAGTGGGAATCAGGCCTCCTTTCTACCGTTGACATCCCTGAGCTGCTCTCACGGACGAGGGCCTTTCAACTCGAAGAAGTGTTCCTTCCTATACCCGTCCGGCATTCAGCAGTCTCTGTCAAGGTGTGGTTCCCCGACATCCTTTCCTCTCACTTAAAACTCCGCCGACAATATTTTATAACCAATACACTTCACTTAACGGCCTTTCGCGTAATTTTTCACAATTTATTTTCACTCGCGCATCGACTCGCGTCGATAACTCGAAATTTTCGGATTTTTTGTTTATTTATTTATTTCCGCGATGTTTTCGCCCCGATGTGTTTAGTTCATCTACCTGCCAAGCGTCCGTTCGAACTATCTGCAACCAAACTATCTGCCGTGTCTTACGCGAGTCCTCGACGCCGTGAAATACCGACGTTTCGCGAGTTATTAAAAGTTTAACGGGAACGTTATATCGCGTGTTTCGTGTCTCTTTAACGTGGAATACTTTGGTGACGAATATATTTCGATACGAAAACCCGAGAAGTTTTTTGAGACGAGAGAAATGCTGCAGTTTAACACGCGTGTTGGTTGACCGATGTACGCGTATACATATATAGTGTTGTGACCCATTGACGAGAGGATCGCGATGGAAGTCTTCGTGTGATACGTCATCGCTCGCCTACCACGCGTTCTTTACAGACAAAACAAAAAAACCCAACATATTCGTATTACTCACCGTACTTCTGCCGCCGACTTTATCAACACCATCATGACGAACGGTCAGTTATTTGTCTTTTATTCTTTTACTTTATTCGGAAATTTGTCGATTTAATTAGTCAATTTGTTATTGGAACGTCACACGTGGTCTGACATTTTGTTTCGCGATTAATTATCACTCGTCGAGAATTCATTTAGAAATAAAAAAATTGCGCGTAATTTTTTTTTCTTTATTGTCAAATTTCTTATTTACCGTAATTAATCGTCCGCATTACGATATGCCGGAGGCGCAAGAGTCACAAAGAATCCATCAAAGTTCAATGGACTACTTACTGCTGGCAATGCGCGCCACTCGGATATGGAACGGGAGGGGGGGAGTTCGCAAGGAATGCGTGTCTAGGAATTCAATGTATCCACTTCTATACTAAAATTCACTGCAAATCGCAACGAATCGAAAGTTTGTGTTTATTATACGAGAAATCTTGAAGGATTTTTTTTCCTTATTCAATTCTCAATGAAAAATAGCTACAAACATCAACTAATCATAAGTTTGTGTTCGTCATACACGAAATTGTAAAAAAATGTTTTTTTTTTTTCATTTTTCAATTTTGAAACAAAATTCGCCACAAATAGCGACTAATCATAAATATTTGTATTTACCATACGAAAAATCTTAATTAGCAAAATCTTCAACGAATTAGTTAGAAAAAAAAAAGTTTAACGAATCATCAGACAACCAAACATTTTTTTTAGCAGAAGTTGATTCGTCAATTTTTCGAAATTTTTTTAACTTATTTTTTTTTTTTTTATTTTTGTTAATAACTTTTTGGTATTATTATTATTATGCAAAATCAATATTCTCAGCATCTTTTACGACGTATGATTGTTTTTTTATTTCGATTTTTATCTCATTGCGAAGTATTAAAAATGATCGCTAAAAATTACTTTTGGCTGATAATGTAACGATATACACCATTCGATAATTCGGTGACTTACCGTACGCATATGGCGCGTAAGAAGTTGAAACTATGTGGAGCAACGGCGAAGGTCAGAATTGCTTCAAGGATTATGAGAATAGTGCGACAGTCTACTTAGTTGCGTGTAGTAAATATCGACGTGAGATCGCGCGAACGATAGAGAGAAGCAGTTCGGGTTCTTGGGACATTTCACTCGCTCTCGAGAACCGTTTAGCCTTGTCGATTGCGGAGAGAACAGAACTGAGAGTAAAAAAAAAACGATCACTTTGGTATAGTCGCCGGGCGTTACTGTGGTGACTAAGGGGACAAACATATCCGCTCACCGCATATACTATTTACAATATATATAGCTACACCAGCATAGTTCTGTAGATCGAGCAGTAGCCTTGAACGCGTTTTCCCTGTAAGCAATGAATGCGCAAAACTATCCTGCAACTTGTACACATATTCCTCATACCGCGCGGCACGACAAACGATTTATAGAGATTTCTTTTGCGAATGACCCGACGACGCAAACCTTGAATGGGGCATTTCGCAGGAATAATTTCGTAACTTTTTATTTTATAATATACGATTACGTTTTTCACGAGTAAAATAGTCCTCGCAGCACCGGCGAGGTTCATAAAAAAAATTTTTAATTAATGACAAATTTTTCATACTTCGAAATTTTTTGTACGCGTTTCGTAAGAATTTTTTTTTTTTGTGTCGCCTACGCATAGTTTTACGGAATTTTTATCAAAATAAATTAAAAAAAAAAAAAAAATTTATATATTTTGAAAATTTTTTATTAATTTTTTTTATTCTCGAAATTTTGAATTCTCAATCGGAAAAAAAGTTTAATTTTCGTTGTAAATCTCTTTTTAAACGAATTATACATCTGTCACTTACAATACACGTTTATTATTATTATTATTATTTTTTACACAACTTCCGCTCACATTCACGCGCTCACGTCATTCGTCTGCATCTCCCAGAGTTTGACATGGATACGCAAGCAAATTTTCCACGCTTCAAGGTTTCCATACCATAGGTGACATTGTTTCCTAAACTTCTCTGTGAATTAACTCTGAGAATGAAGTAAAGAAATACGAAGAATCGTCACCGACAAGACACGCAATGAGCGTAACAATCTCTCATTTCTACATCTACATCTCCCCATCGCTTTTATGAATGACAACGTTTAATAAAACGTTGAATAATCCTGAGATTTTATGAGACATTAGACAAAACACTCGACCTGTAGAGTCAACAGGTGCATAACATGTTTCGCGACGTCTGCGATACCGGTTACACGAGGAAAATAAATTCGCGTCGAATTTTTTTTTTTTTTTTTTTTTTTTTTTTTTTTTGAATGATTCGCTATACTATAAATATAAGACGATATACCGCTTAGAAAATGATCTTATCTCACATTTTTCGAAAAAAAAAAAAAAAAAAAGAAAATTGTGCGAATTGTACTCCGTTATTACGATACGAAGAAACGTTCGATTGATCGATCGATCGATCGATCGAACGTTCGTTCCATTCGTTCTTATTGTACGATAAAATCGCGTCATAAATTTTAGGCAAAATGAAAATAACGCGGATGCTTCTGATGTTGAGCTCATCGTTCGCGATAATAAGTTTGGTCAGTGGATTACCGGACGGTGCGCCGGAAAGCGCATGCGCGACTCTAACGCCGATTCACAGAAACGGAAAGGGAATACAACGCTCTTATCCGCCGTATCAAGTTTTGGCTGCTGCTGGACAGGGAAGAGTACGTCTGACACTCGGTAGTCCTCAGGGTCTTGCGTACGAGGGTTTCATGATAGTAGCATTAGACGTCGAGACCGGAGGATACGTTGGAGAATTCGACAATTTGCCACAATCGACGCGATTTCTCGAGTGCACACCGGGATTGAAGGTAAATTTATTTTCACTTTGCAATCATAATTTTCTCATAATATTATAATTTTACGTTATATTTTTTTGATACGTTATCAATTTTTCATCGATATTTTGAGTTCGCAACGGATTTTTCGCGAAATTTTGAATTTCGAGATATTAATAAAAAATACTTGAATTTGATACTGAAAAATTGCCTGAAAATTCAATTACTTAAAGTTGTTGTAAAGTACTCTGTACTTTAAGTACCTTTCAAGTCTCCGGTACTTGAAACTGTTTAGCAATTACGCAAATGTAAGTTTGGCGAACTATACATTTTTGAAAATAATATTAAATTTTTTTTTATAAATCGAAACTGTATTCGCGCCTCACGATTATTATTAAATTATAAACCTAACATATCATGAATACAAAATTTATGGGATCAATGATATTTACGATCGTTTAACGATTTTTAATTATTAATTAAAAAAAAAAAAATTAATAAATTTTTTTTTTTTTTTTTTTTTTTTTCGATAAAAAGAACGCGGTGACTCACACCAATACGGATAAGAAGCACAATTTGGAATTCGAATGGATAGCACCCAGCAATTTCGAGGGAACTATTATATTCAAGTGAGCAAAAAATTCAATAAATCCGTCAGTTTTTTTTTTTTTTTTCTATGAATTTTTGGATGAAATTATCATTACTGTTTCGTGTACTTGCAGCTCAACTTTTGCTCAGGATTACGAGACTTATTGGGTCGGTGTCGAGTCCCCGAGAATAAGTCTTCTCGAAGGATCCATCGATGTGCCGACTGTCGCAACAAGCGGCTCCTTCGCTCCCGAACGGAGACCGTCCACAACACCCCCTTATTACGAACAGCCGACCAACAGTCTTGCGGTAACCGATTATAAATAAAAAAAAAAAAAATTTAATTTGAAAATTAATTTAAAAAAAAATGTAACAATTTTTTAATTTTTTAATAGCAATATTTCATATGAAATCGAAAGATAGCAAAAAAAAAAAAAAAATAGTTGAAAACTGTTTAGCATAACATCTTATAGTAATTCAATCGTTGTTACGCACGATTTTCTTTTAGGATTCCGAAAAAAGCGTCGACGATTCATTTTACGAGGATTGCGGAAAAACGAAAAATTGCTTCGGTTCTCCACCCGGTTGTCTATCAGGTAAATCCTGCACGGCAGCTGTTTCTGTATTGGTTCAGGGAGAACTCTATTATATCTTCGAGTTGATTGGACGAAAAGGAAAGTACGTTGCCGTTGGACTTTCCAGCGATGTTAAGATGGTAAGTAAATTCTTAACTAATTGATTTTTTCTTTCATAAAGTAAATTTTTTGTCAATACAACGATAATAATATAATCGGTACGTTAACAACCATCGAAAAGGGTGGAGACAGCGTCGTCGAATGCACAAACGAAGGTAGTGTCGTCGGACTACACATGTCGTGGAACGAGGGACAGAAAAATCAAAGAATTATGGCGGTAAGTATCGTTTTTCTATTGTAAAGTCCAATCTCCGTATTCTTAACTCCCCTTAACTTAACCGATCCTTTATTTTAACTCGTTACCATGACAACGATTTCCCTTAACTGTATTTCCCCTGAGTCCGTTTATCCGACTCCAAGCGGAACCGATTTCGTAAAATGTAAACTGCGCATGCGCAGCAGTTACAAAGTGGCTTCGTACCTACGGACGCGTATAGCCCTCGTTACCCGTATTCGCAGCAACAGACCGGGAGTAGGGACGATAGGGGAAATACAGAAAAGGGAATGGGTCCGGTGCCGTCGAGTTGAGAATACGGAGCTTATACTGTATTTCGTAAAATGTAAACTGCGCATGCGCAGCAGTTACAAACTGGCTTCGTACCTACGGACGCGTATAGCCCTCGTTACCGGTATTCGCAGCAACTGACCGGCAGTAGGGACTATAGGGGAAATACAGAAAAGGGAACGGGTCCGGTCCCGTCGAGTTGAGAATACGGAGCTTATACTGTATTTCGTAAAATGTAAACTGCGCATGCGCAGCAGTTACAAAGTGGCTTCGTAACTACGGACGCGTATAGCCTTCGTTACCCGTATTCGCAGCAACTGACCGGGAGTAGGGACGATAGGGGAAATACAGAAAAGGGAACGGGTCCGGTCCCGTCGAGTTAAGAATACGGAGCTTATACTGTATTTCGTAAAATGTAAACTGCGCACGCGCAGCAGTTACAAGGTGGCTTCGTACCTACGGACGCGTATGCGCCTCGTTACCCGTATTCGCAGCAACTGACCGGGAGTAGGAACTATAGGGGAAATACAGAAAAGGGAATGGGTCCGGTCCCGTCGAGTTGAGAATACGGAGCTTAGACTGTATTTCGTAAAATGTAAACTGCGCATGCGCAGCAGTTATAAAGTGGCTTCGTACCTACGGACGCGTATAGCCCTCGTTACCCGTATTCGCAGCAACTAACCGGGAGTAGGGACTATAGGGGAAATATAGAAAAGGGAACGGGTCCGGTCCCGTCGAGTTAAGAATACGGAGCTTAGACTGTACATCATATGACCTTAATAATCGATTATTACCGTTACAACCCCCTGTACTTCTCGTCGTCAGCGATGTAATGCGACTCGATTTTGATTTCATATGTCTTTGTAGCCGGGCGGAACGGTTCAGATGCTCGAGAGTTCAATTCGCGACGACGTTCTGAGATGTAAATTTATGAGACCTCGAGAAACTCTCGTCATGAATCACACGTTTAATCTCGGGACGACTCCGTACGTTTTACTATTAGCTGCGGGTTCGAGTATCAATGGTGAGTCCAACTTACGGCAATATATCCGCAGTCGTAACTTGAGATCGTAACAATACAATTTAAATAATTCAACAGCACAAGGTATCGTGTATCACGATATTCTTCGGGACGCATCTAGTGAGCCTAAGTTTCTCGCTGATGTTGGCGAAATAAAAACTGCGAGCGAACTTCTGATTCGTCTTCATGGCGCTCTTATGCTCGCATCTTGGATCGGCACAGCATCCGTTGGTATGCTTCTCGCAAGATATTACAAGCAAACGTGGGTCAACTCTCAGCTCTGCGGAAAGGACCAATGGTTTGCCGTGAGTATCTTTATTAATCACTAATCACTAGCAGGTTGTCGTGGTTCGGGTGTTTCGCTTCTTGGAGGTGTGGCGAGATTTTTGTCTCCAATTTGCAGAAAATGTTCCCTTAAAACGGACTTACAATCAAGAAATCCCGATAACAGGGGATGTTAACATTTAGGGGAGGAAATCGGCGTGAAACAGACAAACAGCTTTCCAAAATATATATAAGATACATAAATATAATGTATATCACGACGGCACGTCCTTATCCCCGGCGAAGTTACGCCGCTTCGCCGTCAGATGGCGGCGGACTGGTAGAGAGTTTCTCGAATGTGAAACGCGCTGCCCGAACAGTCATATAAGGTCTTTAGCCGTCCTATCCTCGGGGTTTCGCATCTAATCTGCCGATTCCGCACAAACCTCGCAAATTTCTGATCAGCAATTGCAAGCTATTGACTTATTAATTTGGTTTTGATCATCGAGTAGATGGCTACGTCCGCAAATTGCAAAACTTAAGATATCTTTTAAGAAAACGCCTTTTACGCGGTTTCTTTCGTGTCGTTTTGAATGTAAACTATTTGAGGATCGTATTTTTTTCCTTCAGTGGCACAGATTCTTCATGGTGCTAACGTGGGCGATGACGATTGCCGCGTTTGTCATAATATTCGTCGAAATCGGTGAATGGAGTAAGTCAACAATCCACGCATCGTTCGGTGTGGCAACGACTATTCTATGTTTCATTCAACCGTTTATGGCGGCTGTAAGGCCCAATCCTGGAACGCCGAAAAGAGCGCTTTTCAACTGGGCGCACTGGTTCGTCGGCAACGCCGCTCACATCTGCGCAAGTCAGTCATCTTCTCAAAACGATCATTTCATCGATAATAATTAATAAATATTATTATTAATAATATAATATACAATATGTTATTTATTATTATTATGTATTATTATTTATTAATAATTAATACATTTATATCGATTTTTTTTTGCAGTAATCGCGATTTTTTTCGCTGTTCGACTGACGAAAGCAAAACTACCCCTGTGGTACGACTGGATTCTGGTTGCCTATGTTGCCTTTTATGTTCTGACGCATTTGGTTCTCTCGGTAAAACATCTCGTAATCCATAATCGATCGATGGTAAGTAAAACAATCGAATATTAATTTACTAATTTTTGTTTTTTTTTTGGTTCAAGTTTTGGGGATGTGCTTCGGATATGCAGGATGGTCAGAGAATCAATGCTTTTCCCATGAAAGACATGCATCCCAGAGGTTCAATGGGCCATCCGGATGCGAGGCAAGATGCCCCGGTAAGTCATGAAAACATTACATCAAATTTTTCCATTTTTTAAATTATTTCTTGTTAAATAACAAATATGTAATCTTTATCTTCAACAGCGATCGGGTCTTAGGCAGAGCGTTTTTGGAATTTATTTAGTTGGTATCGTGGCGCTGTCAGTCGCTCTCATCGTCATTGTAGTATTGTCGCCCATTGAAAAAACTTGGGACGACATCACCGAGACGATTAAGAATTATTAAGGTCTTCATAACGATAAAACAGAAATTTGTTTCGATGCCGCGTACTTAATAGTGTGCGAATGAAAAAAAAAAAAGCATTTGAATTCGTATCGCATAACAACAGTAACGACCCAATCGGGTGTAAAGTTAATGCATTATCGTTATTTCGTAAGTTACATTATGTAAATACACAATTTTTGAAGATATATCTCTCTATATATATAAAGTTACCGCCGCTGTCGCCGCCGCCGCCGCCGTGTCAGGAATCGAGAGGAGGGCAAAAATATTCTAAGTCCCTCTAAGGGGATTCCCCCTTGGGCAGCCCATCGAGCAAAAATATTCTAAGTCCCCCTTTGAGGGACTTAGAATATTTTCTGTCGAAGGAGGGGGGGGGGGGGGGGGAGAGAAAAATATTCTAAGTCCCCCTTAGAGGGACTTGGAATATTTTCGGTCGAAGGGGGGAGGGGGGGAGGGGGATGGAGAGGAGCGTGGGAGAGGAAGGCTAAAATATTCTAAGTTCCTCTAAGGGGATTTCGAAGGAGGCAGCCGCGGTAGTCGGCGGCGGAGAAAGACGCAAAAATATTCCTCAAATGGGTCTTAACTCAAAATAGTTTACAACTGACGAGCGAGCGCGCGTAGCGCGCGAACCCGGGGAAACGCTAGTATATATATATATATATAAATATTAAGTTTATGTAGAGATCGCGTGTTACCCGCCCGCGTATCCGTCGAACTAAACCGCGGAAAAAGTACCGCTCTGTCTTTTTATATCTATAGAGAGATTCTATTTGATACATAACGTGATTTGTCAGTATCTATATATAGTATTCCTACTAATATATTATTAATTATTAATTCATAAGGCATGTTAAAGTTTTACTCGTCGATTTGCGTTTATCTCACCCAACATGCCTATCGGATGCCTCAACTTTTCTGCTGTTGGTTAACGAGGAAAAAAAAAAAAAATCGTAAACAATGTTACGGTAACTTTTCTTTATTTGACTCATCTACGATCGACGAGATCCGAACTTTAATCGATTGAGCAAAGAAATTCGGATCAGACAAAGCGATGTAATCGAAAAAAAAAAAAAAAAAAAAAAAAGATCGTTTTCATCTATTAACGATATTGCCATTTTATATCTACGCGCATCGCGCAGTATATACAACGAGGAAACGACTATAGGTACCGCGGTATACATAAACGCCACGAATTTGGCATTTTGTTTTTACAATATAAGTTATAACATTATTTCATAAAATTTCAGTATTAAAGAATGATCGATGCGTTATGTGTTTTACAAAGTTGGAAAAAGTACATTTTTAAGTACCATTTACAAAGTACTTGAAGTACCGAGTAACGAGGGCGACGAGTACTTTTACTCGATATTTCACGTATTTTTTCACGAATTTTTAATGAATCTCTTTTTGTTTTGTATGCTGATTTGCAAAGTGAAATTTAACGGCAAATAAAAAATTTCGTCGAAAATTCAAAATTTGAATCAAAATCGGCAAAATTTTCGATCAAATTACATTTTTGGATGAAATTCAATGTTAAATTTATTGTAATTTTAAAAAATTTCCATTACAAAATGAACATAAAAATAGTGATAAAATTTCACTTGAAAATGTTATCCTTGTAATATTAGCATAAATTTGGACTTTATAATTAAATTAAAACTCAACTTTTGAGTTTTTTATAAAAATTTTAAATTTCCAAAAAAAAAAGCGAAGAAATGTTTTAAACGATGAATTCCCGAGGAATTTTAAGCTCACATTTCGAGATCTTAATCAACAGTACGCGAAAATTGAAGTACAGCGCTTGCAATACTTATAAAGTACTTTGCGCTCAAAGTGCCTCTACACTACGCGGTACGTGAAGTACTCTCCGATTCTGGTATTTTATGCCGAAACAGCGACTTGGTAATGTCTAAAATACGAAGAAAAAAATGTCTCTAATGTTAATAAACATTGTTATTAAGCAAAACAAATAGCAACTTCATTTCTTCGATAAAAAGAATTCGATGAGAAGAAAGAAGAAATTTCAAGATTTCAGCGTCGTTGCGACTCATCCTTCAAATTCGCATAAATTTATGACGACGTTGCTGCCAATGACCCGTGTTACGTTAGGTCCCGGTATTCCCCCACTGTTCTCCGATTGTGCGTACGATTATTGTTTCCTCGTTGTTTTCCTTTATCCTCCTTCTCCATCCTCCGCGCGGAAGCAATGAGAACGAAAATTTCCAATTCTTTGCACGACTTCTTCGGAAGTTTCTAAGCGCATGCCTACCGCGCGTAATTCTACACGGTCGTCGGTCGTTCGGCACCCAGGTTGGCAGAAGATCGACAAAAAAAAAAAAAAAAAAAGATCTACCAGAACCGAAAGTCGTCCGGGCAGCTGGAATCCAACGGGACTCGTTTCAGCGTACCGCGAAGTAGTAATCAATTCAGTACCCTTGTGAATGCTGATCAGCGAGTTTCGCGTTTGCCTTCATTCTTGTTCTTTCCTCAAGTGAATCGTTTTATTCTCTTTGTTGAATCTCATTTGATCGTTGAAATTTAAGAGTTAAACAAATATATTAGCATTTTCCGACAGATTTCAAGAATGTTTCCCGCTTTTCTGTAAGTCCCGAAATTCTATTGCATTTTTAACTACGCAATGCAAAATACCTGCCATTCAGCATCGCGTCAGTTGTACGACTATTTCAGGGGACTAATCTTAAAAAAAAAAAAAAAAATCGGGAATACCTACGATATGTTCGTCAGAATGGTTATTAATGTTAAAATGCTAATTGTGATACATAATTATTTGTATATTTTCAGAAGCATAGCTCTTGCTTCGTTCACTTTAATGTCGGTATCAACTCCGATGAATGATTATGAAACGCATAATAAGAAATTACGTTATGATATTTTTCATCGGGAATCTCCTCGTAATGTTAGAGAAACGACAGGAATTCAATCGCTAAATTACACTGTAAATTCGATAAGTCGTATTGATATTCAAGCGCATCGAAATCGGCCTAAAAAATACAGGAAAAGTCGGCTGCTCTCGCATCGCATTCAAGTAAGTGAACGACTCGTTATTAAAGAGTGTAAGTTACATTCACAGGCAAAAGTGTAATTCAAAAACAATTGCAAATACTTCGCAATACGATAAAAATCGGAATAATTTCAACGATACAAAATTTGCCGAAAATATTGATTTTTCAAAATATGATTTTTAAATATCATAATTCCAAAAAATGATTGAAAAGCTATTAAAAAATAAATTGTTTAACGAATAACGGATTTTCAAAGCAATTAATCGAACGGAGCGGTTTGCTTCGAATTTTTATCAATCGAAACATCTGAACTATCGAATCCATAAGAATTACGTAAAATCGAAAATCGAATGAATATTTTTATACGTTGCAGACAAGTGCGGAGATCGTTAATGAGAGTATTTCGGACTCATGGTTACTAACGAAAGATGAAGATCGTGAAAACATAGCTGCAACGTTATTTCGAAAAGGTATAAAAACGTTATGTATCATTTTATCATGAAACTCACGAAGCTGAATACAATAGACGAATGCTATGCATGCATCGTATCTATAGACATTATGGACATTCGATGATCACCTCTCTTTCCATGTCAACAACTACTTCGGGATATTGTTTTGTTTTACTCAGTTGCACACTATTTTACGAGTTTTTCCAATAAAAACAAAATCATTTATTCCGGGAAAACTTTAGACGCAAAACTCTTATCTGCTTACGTATCCCAGCAAACCGCGCAACTTTAATGCACAACCATAAAAACAACCGGTCGTTTTGAGCCAAAAATGCGTCGTATTTGACTACAAAACAACGACCAATAGCCGAATAGCCGACAGAATAGCCGTTTTTTCGATAAACGACGGAACAACGCCTGAAAAACGGCTATCAATAGGCGACGATATGGTCGTTTTTTCTTCCGAGAAACGACCGAAAAACGACCACATTTTAGCTCTCGTGTGGTCGTTATGCAGATATTTGTACGGTGAATTTCTGGCGCAACATGACTCGTCGTTTTTTTGGGTCATCTTACGGTCATCAGAAATGGAAGAATAGATGCGTCGCTGATATCAATATATTATTCGAATTCTCTGGCATTTACGATAAGAATGGCCTACAGGTTTATTTTTGGAATCGGACCACCCGGCGCGATATGTTGCTGCATTCAATAAACAGTCCGAAGAAGCGAAGTACTTAGCCACTTTCGCTTACGCGGCATTAAAAGGTTCAACAATGTTGCATCGAAAGTAAGTTTAATATTTATTACTATCATTACCTCAGTTGCCTCGGCGAAAAAAATCTCAAAATTTCCCGAATGTAAGGCAAAATGATGGGATTTCAGGTATCCCAATATGTCAATTGAAATGTCAATGAGCAGAGGCCACGTGCAAACAACCCTCCGTCAGCAGTGCCCGCGCAGGGGAACTCCACGGTGTCCCCCGGCAAGTTTACGATACAGAACTGCCGACGGAAGTTGTAACAATCTTCGCGAACTCTGGTGGGGCTCCGCAATGTCTACTATGACAAGGTATAGAGATCATTTCCGTTAAAAAAGCTGCGGCCGATTTTTTACGCCGACAATCGGACACTCGGCGATTTTTTTTTTTTCGTCTCAATCCTCTAACGAAGTGTTCCCAATCTATTTTTATGTTCAAAAGTAGAGGAAAAGTGTTATGTATATCAAAAAAAGTTCCTCAATCCCTTAAACGGTCCATTCTCTTTACCACATTCCTTTAATAGTATTTTCCCGAGCAATACATAGGCAAACGGTCGCGGCGACCGGCGCCCAACATCTTCAAAGTTATCCAATTCTCGTTTCATATTTCATTATAATGTATCATATGTCACGTATGTCATGTATAAATCTTTAGATTGTTGCCCCCGGTCTATGACGATGGAATACAAGAGATAAGGAGGTCCATTCGTGGTCATCCCTTGCCAAGTCCTCGAGAAATTTCAAATTCCATTCACGAGGATAGAGATGTACCACTTGCTACGGTAACACATATGCTGATGCAATGGGGTCAATTTGTTGATCATGACATTGTGGGTAGGTGAACGGAATAATAGATATCAGTTTTTAATATGAAAGTTACGGTGCATTATTTCTGTAAACATTTTTAGCTACTGGCCAAAGTAGAGGCTTTAACGGGTCATTTCCACAGTGCTGTCTTCACAATGGAGCAGATTTTCAACCTTCCGAACTCATGGTAATTTCTTGAAATTAATATATACAACATTAGGAAATTGCTTACGCAACTTCTTGCAAAGTGAGGAAAATGACACCAAATGATTGCGAATCACCAAATGATATTGCGGGTCTCTTTTATGCTTCCAGCACCCGGATTGCTTGCCAATCCTGGTGCCGGAAGACGATAGCTTCCTCGGGCCACTTGGGGTTCGATGTTTAGAATTTGTACGAAGTGGTCCTGCGCCGAGGGAAAACTGCGAATTTGGTCCGAGGGAACAGCTATCGCAAGTTACCAGTTTTTTGGATGCGTCGATGGTATACAGTAGCAGCGCTGAGCACAGCGATAGCCTTCGGTTGTTTCGGAAAGGTGCCTATAGCATGTCATACATGCAGAATGTTATACATGAAGTGTAAACCTATTTCTTTCAGGTTTACTTCACTATGGAAGAGCGCAATCGCGTAAGCATTTCTTACCCCGCGGTGAAACTGACTCTCGATGTCACAGTGGTTTCGTGACGACGGAATGTTTCAATGCTGGAGACGGTCGCCTCAGTGAACAACCTGCACTCGTATCAATGCACATTATATTTCTACGATTGCACAATGATATTGCAGCTAAATTAGCATCAATAAATCCTCAATGGAGCGATGAAAGACTTTATCAAGAGGCGAGACGCATAGTCGGCGCTCTAATGCAGCTGATTACATATCGCGAATACCTCCCAATAGTGTTAGGTACGGACTTTTGGGCAAAAATGGTCTTAGGGACTTCATTCGGCAATGTCAGCCAAATTGATACAAAACGTTCATATAACTGAACAATACATTCCTTTACTATTTTTTTTGCGTTTTACAATGAAACAAAGAAACTATCATTGCAGGACACGAAGTGATGAACATTTTTGATCTCGAATTGGCGAAAGATGGTTATTACGAAGGTTACAACGAGACCGTTGATCCAAATGTAATTAACGCTTTTTCGACTGCTGCTTATCGTTTCGGACATTCCTTGGTGCAGCGCAGCTTTATTAGGTTCGACACGCAGCACAGATCAGTTTTTAAAAGTGAGTTTAAGAGCACAAAGACATCGTAGGTGAAAAAAATTTCCGGTTTTAGGCGATAATTCATCAATTAAAGTTCTTTGCAGATGTTTCGATTCATGAGGAATTCAATAATCGTGAAAATTTACATACGCCGGGTTCTCTCGATCGGCTTTTACTGGGTCTTGTTAATCAACCCGCCCAACGACGAGATGAATTCATAACGGCTGAGTTAACGAATCATCTTTTTCAGACGCCTAATTTTAAGTTTGGAATGGATTTAGCGTCTATAAACATTCAACGTGGAAGGGATCACGGACTTCCGCCTTACGTTTCTTGGCGTTTAACCTGCGGACTTTCGCGAATTAACAGTTGGAAAGATTTTGAAAGAGTTACGTCGTCATCCGCAGCCGAGAAATTTCGTCGGATCTATTCAGCTTTGGAAGACATCGACTTATTTTCGGCGGGATTGGCGGAAAAACCCGTACGCGGAGGCCTAATTGGCCCAACATTCGCATGTATAATAGCACAACAATTTAGCAATCTTCGTAGAGGCGATCGATTTTGGTTCGAAAATCCGAACGGGGAGAACAGCTTTACACCTCCGCAGTTACGGCAGATTAAAAAAATTACTTTGGCGCGAATACTTTGCGACGCTATGGAAAACATCGAAACAATACAGCCATTTGTATTTCTCGTACCGGATACTCTGAGAAATAAGAGAATTTCATGTGATAATGAAATTATCGGTCATTTAGATTTTCACGAGTGGGCAGAGAGCGACCACCACGATCGACTAATAAAACGAAAGATCCACCGGTTCATCGATTAAAAATAAATTTTTCTGAGTGATTGGAATGTCGGAGATTGGGTAATGAAATAAATGTAAAAACGACAAAGGTAAATGCCGGCAACAATCGACTTGTTAAATGAAATAGATAAATAAAAAAAATAAAAACCAAACAAACGCCACGATTTTTTAACACCCGTTAACTTTTTTTTTAATAATTTTTTTTTTTTTTATTAGATCGATCAATGGATCGATATAACAATTTTTTTTATCTATTCAGTTATTTAACTGTTGTTATTTCCTAAAGCTGCTGAACGACGGTAATTACGGACAATTGCTTCATATTAATAAAAAATCGATGATTCATTAGAATTTACTTATCGTAATTTGATTTAAACGAATTTCAAAAATGGATTTTTCATCCCGGAATCAAGTGACTTTAATATTTCAAGTGCGACAGTCTATTCCAATGATATTCATTAAATCTCAGGGAGAATCCCAGGCAACCACGTCGACAGACAGCCGCGTCAGAGAGAATGTCGTCTCTGCATCCTGTATAAGTTGATAAGTCGACGAGGAGGAAATTCCGAGTAGCAGCCTCTGCACGCCGATTACTCGCTCGCGATTATTGTTTCGATAAACATAACGATCGTAACGTTTAGAGTTCCCTTTACAAGAATCAGTTTCTCTTAGCCACTGCGCGTTTGTCGTTCACCGCGTCGCGCGTCGAGTTGATCGATTTAATAACTTCTCGTACGACATACAACAAAGTTTATTCGTTAAAACTAACAGTGCAAACAGAAATAAGTTGAATCGAAATATATAAGATTTTTTTTATAAAAGCATCGATGACGACTAATTTCGCAATGCACGGCGCCCTTCTAATCGTTTCGATACTTCTAATTTCAAAAAGTGAATCCGGTGTTTTCGATATAATTTCGAACAATACGAACGACAAATCGATTTGCAAACAATACCACAGGTAATTGTGACGGATTACGCCAATTTTTCGTAGATTTTCGAAAAATTCGAATATAAATCCACACCCCCAGCCCCACCCCCACCCCCTGCTTATGGATTTTTTTTCGGTTTTTTTTTGTAGGTATTCGGTATAAAATCCAAAATATTGTTATCCGCCTCGAGTTTCTGAATCAATTTTGAATTTATTAGGGTTCCCTTTACGAGGCTCGTGAGTTACAGGGAAACATACGCGGCATACGAGGACTACGATTATCCGAATATAGAACATACGAGACTAAATTTTCGCATAGAGGTAAAACCCCAAAAAAGAGAAGAAAATAAATAAATATGACGCGAAATCGAAGATTGAAAACGTCTTATTGCAGAATGTCACTAAATGGGAAGCGATAGAGATGTGCTGCGAGGGCTACGAACCCCATCTGCTAGCTGCGGATGCTGAGAAATGCGTTCCAATTTGTCGCAGCGATTGTCTCAACGGCATGTGTCTGCGGCCCAATGAATGCGCATGCAACGATGGTTACGTTATGAAGATAAACAAATTAACCGAATACAGCGAATGCGTTCCCGTATGTGCGAGTGGTTGTTACGGGGGTAGTTGCGTTGCGCCGAATACATGCGCCTGCCACTACGGATATCAATTGGCAAAGGATCGCGAAAGCTGCGAACCAACTTGCACCGCTGTCCGCGATGGTGGACATCATCAGGGATGCGGGATGAATGCCTCTTGTATCGGACCGGATACGTGCCAATGCAACGATGGATACACGGCAATGGCAAATTTGACCGAAATGACGATTCGCGATGCGCAAAACACGTTACGGCGATTTGTTTCGATGAAACAAGAATTGTCTCTCGATCACGAACCATTGTTCAACACGAGTCAAATAATTTGCGAACCTCTGTGCGAACCGGAATGCGGCGAAAATTCAAACTGCGGAGCGCCAAACGAGTGCCATTGCAATACCGGATATGGCAAAGGCAATTACACGAATGATCATCGATGTTTTCCGATTTGCGAGAAAATCTGTTTCAACGGTTTCTGCGAATCGCCGAATAAATGCGCTTGTCTCGAGGGCTACAAACCGCATCGCGTGCTTAATGAGGACATGTGTGAACCATTTTGTGCCAATGAATGCGTAAACGGAAAATGTTCCGAACCCAATCGTTGCGAATGCTTCGATGGTTATGAAAAATTAATCTTACGAACTCGAGACGGTCAAAAAATTTCTGATAATGTTTGCGTTCCCATTTGTTCCGGAAGGTGTCAAAATGGCACTTGCGTTTCGCCGGGACAGTGCCAATGTAACGCGGGTTACATTCTCGAAGTGTTACAACTCGATGGAACGAGAAACAACTCTGGTAATACTAATTTTGTACAAAATGGTAGCGAATCAAGCGATCGATCGTCACAACAAATCTGTCAGCCATTTTGCGAACCCGATTGCCCGAAGGGATCGAAGTGCATCGCGCCAAATCGGTGCCGATCCGCAACTAAACGTGAACCGGAAGATTTTAACGATTTTCCAAAAGTACTGACGAAAATCGTTTCCTCTGGGGAGGAATGCGACAAAGACGATTATTTATACAAAGAAAATGGCACTTGCGTTTGCAAGTATCGATCGGACGATCGAATGTGCACCCGAAATGCTCTATGTGCCGTAATCTTCACGAGTGCCATAGAACCGGAAGAAAAATTTATCGGTTTGCAAAGGTTGGTATCGGGTATTTTATTACGAAATGCAGCTATATAGGGATCGAAAGATAATGAAAATGGCGATTTCCTTAAATGGCTTCTGAATTCATTTCGATTTCGTTCGGAGGATATTTCGATTTTTTTTATCGAAATCGATGTATTGCACATTTTTTTGCGGACGTTTTATGACGTATTTATAGCGTTCGATTTTATGTGGACAAATAGTTATCGAGAATAAAAAAAATTTTAATAACGAATTTATTTATTGCAGCATCGTGTTTCTCAATAGTACGTCTGATGAAAAGTACTTCGATCGCTGGGAAGATTCGAAATGTACGAACAAATGTCGAATTCTGATAAATTCAGATGCACAACATCATGCAATTCAGGACAATGCATATCACGCTAATAAACACTGTTATGCGCTAAAAATGCATAATGCAACAACGGGTTTGCTATCGGCAATAAATAGCGAAGTGCCTTTTTTTTTACTGAAGGAAAAACACCTTACGATCTGCTCACTGAAAATTGGTATGTATATTCGAAATTCTATCGAAGACTAATTAGTCACGTGGTTAGCAAACCTCGAATTTCAATTCGAAAAGAGTATTGTGACGAAATTATGTGATAACTAATATATATTTTCATTTGCAGAGCCCTTGTGCAGTATAATGGCATCAAAAGTTACCGGTAGCAGAGTCGGCACGGTAGTTGGTGGTGTTTTCGGAGCGATTTTATTAACAGGAATTATCGTCGGAATTATCATAATGATTTACGTAATTCGACGAAAAGGAAAGACAATTGGTGGTTTCGGTGGTTAGTGGTTTATGTTGGATAATGTTAAACGAAATATTTTGTCGTAATATATGAATAGTGATACAAGTGGTGCGATGATATGTAATTTACTTTTTTTTTTTTTCTCCCGGCGTATCAGGTATTTCTGCAAGCAACGGCAACATGTTGGATCAAACGGAAACTATGGAATCACCGTTGCATACAGCCGATAACTCACATCTCTGACTTATCGGATTACGTCTCGAAAAGAATTCCACAATTGTTGTGAAAAAAAAACTAAACAAATTATTAAAGTAGATAGGGATATTTTAGCAACCGGAAACGCCTTAATTTAATATACGATTACTTGGAAAACACAACGAAATTTCAAGTACTTCGCGTAAATTGTAATAAAATCAGCGGCTATCAAACGTTCTAATCAGACTACCAATTAATACCAAACGACCACCAATCGATTGCTATAAGTGAAATGAAAATTAAAGTTGCATTAGTTGCAAATACGGTAAAATTATGGAATTTTAGCGGTAATTTTACACGAAAGTTAAACTAACCGATATTTTTACATTTCAAGTCGTCGCGCGCGTATATGTCGATGCGCGCGCACGCAGTGAATGCTTTGCAAACTATTTGTTAGTACGAAGTAAATGCACACACCACACACCACAGATGCACACGTGAGCTTTAAACTCCTCAAAACGTGCAAAAACATCGCCGCTTCGATAAATCAAGAATGCGTGACTGTAATTAAGAATAATAATCACTCTGTCGACATCGGTATTAATAAACGATCTAAATTTGTGTATACGAAAGGTTAGTACCGATTTAAAAAAATATTAATACCAGAAAACAGCGTCGGTTTCACGTATCGATTTGAGGTTATGGTGTAAACATGTGTTCAATTTTATATTTCCGACGATAAAAATCAGACAAAACTTTAATTATTCATCTGTGCGGTTTATTTCGATGAAAAAAAACGACGTTCCTTATTACTTTGATTAACAATGGAACAAAAAAAAACCCCTAATGAAAAACATCGAAATATCGAATATCACGATGACATGAATCAAAATATCACACGATAACGATTAATAGTATCCGTTTTCGTTTTTTTTCGTATACTATCTTTCAAAATAATAACCTTTTTTTAGTATTTAAATAATAATATTCGATAAATATCGATTTAATCATTGATATTAACGGTAACTTACATCCGCAGATAAAAAAACGCTGAAAACGCAATGAAACCAAAGTCCGCTAAATCGGAGACGCAAGTCGTCAAGGAGAAGAAGAAAACCAAGAGATCCGCAAGTTTCTCAAAAGATTCGAAGGGCGATAAGAGCGCCGCGGAAGGATCCAAGGATATCGAAAAATCGTCAAAAAATCCAAAAAGAGGAAAATTCGAAAAACCTTCAGAAACGAAAAAATCGGAAAAACAAACAAAAAAAAATGTTCCGCAAAAACCGGACAAATCAAAGGACAAAAAAATATCTTCCAAAACTCCGGCGAACGGCGACGGCGAAAAACCCGATTGGATAGAATTCAAAAAAGAAAAAAAAGAATTAAGAGAAAAGAGACGCGCAAAGCGTCTAACGACGGTATACGAGGCGAGCGTAAAGGCAAAAATGATCGGTGAAAAACTTCGCCGAACCGATTGCGGTCCCGAAAAACGCGCGACGTTATCAAAAAAATTGTACGATTTGTTGAAAGGAAATTTCGTAAAAGCAATTTTTACGCACGATATGTCGCGAGTCATTCAATGGCTATTGAAATATTGCGATAACGAAATTCGCCGATCGATATTGGATGAAATAAAAACCTCGACTATCGCGATGTTTCAGTCGAAATACGCGAGAAATTGCGTGAAAAAAATGCTAAAACACGGAACAGATGAGATCCGTAAGGATATCGTATCCGCTTGTTACGGTAATGTCGTTAAATTGGTCAGTCATAGCGAATCGTCGAAATTACTTGATTACGTTTACGAAAAACACGCCACGGATCTGAACAAAAGACATTTTAAACAAGAATTCTACGGCGATATGTATCGACAAGCGAAGGACGACACAATAAAATCGATAAAAGACGTTTACGCGACCGCAACCGATATGAAATCGGCGACTTTATCGGCTGTGAAGATAAATCTAAACAGAGTACTAAACAAAAAGCTCGTCGCCTCGCCTATAGTACAAGCGGTTCTCGTCGATTATCTCGGCGAATGCACTCACGAGGATAGAGCGGAAATGATTGTTGCTTTGCGAAGTTCGATCGTTGAATTGTCGAGTACCGAGAACGGTGCAAAAATAGCTATGACATGCGTTTGGCACGGAACGACGAAGGATCGTAAATTATCTCTAAAATCCGTTAAACAGGGAGTCAAAGATTTAGCAAATTCGGAAAACGGACATATCGTTCTGATGGCGATATTCGATTCGGTAGACGATACGGTACTCGTTAAAAAATTGATTTTACCGGAAATAATTAGCGATCTCGTGGAAATCGCGTCGAACGAATACGGAAGACGAGTTATTCTTTATCTCGTTGCGCGACGCGACAATCGCCACTTTCATCCGAATCTCGTGGAACATTTGCGACGAGGCGATGATAACGCGACGAGCAAAAAATCCGCGGATATTCGCGAAAATGAACTCGTCGCGGCGATTATCGATCCGTGTCTCGAATCTATAGCGGAAAACGTCGACGCGTGGCTCGCCAATAGCTCGATAGCTATCGTCACACTCGCGATACTGAAACGCGGAAGTGGCGATAAATTGAAAAGCGCTTTCGACGCTATCGCTGAATTTATTAAAAATCCGGAATCCAAACTTAAGGAAGAAAAAGGAGAGGAACTCACCGCCGTTGAACACTCGGGACTTCACATGATGCTGAAGAAACTTATTATCACCGATAAAACATTCGCGGAGAAGGATTTCCCGACTTTCGGAGAATCTCTCGAGGAACGTCTGGACGATAAAACTATCGAGTATTGGATTAACTTTAACAGAGGATGTTTCCTCCTTATAATGCTAATGGAAAACGGCAAAGAATCCGTCGTTGAGTCGCTAAAAAAGAAAATAAAAATCGTATCTCAATCGCTTAAGTCGAAAAAAGGTCCCGGCGCATCGATATTACTGAAAAAAATAAAGTAAAAAACATTTTTTTCTCATTATTCGCATTTTTTTTTTTCACTATATAATATCTAAATTGGGTTTCGATATATCGAAATCGAAAAAATGGTCCCGACGCGGCGATTATGTTATTACTGAAGAAAATAAAATAGACGATTTTTTTTGGTTTTCTTTTTTTTTTTTTTTTTTTTTTTCTTTTTACTATATATCTAAGTTATATATCGATACAGCCTTTTCATGAAACATTTCGCGGTACAGTTTCAAACTTATATATTCCACGGCGAATATATATGAATATATGTATCCCGATCCGGCGTCGTTTTTATTTTTTTTTTTTTTTTTTTTTTTTACCGTCGAATGTGAACGACAGCCCGCCGTCATTTTACGCGACTTAATGCGTTTTTTTTTTTTCCTCCCGTCGGTCGATGAAATCAAATTAATAGGCACGATAGAGACTGTCGATAACTCGATTCTGTGAGGTACGATATTTTTTTTTTTTTTTTTAGTTTTTAAATTTTTTTAAATTTTGTGATGAATATACATGCGCCGCGATGCAAGCTGTAAATATTTATACGTCGATAGACACCGATTAAAAGGATTTTTTTTCTTTTTTTGATAATAACGAGTGGATTTTTTTTTTTTTTTATGAATTTAACAATTTGTTTTTTTTTTGTTATTTTGTTCAGCGAACGATGTTATCGGGAATTTTTCTTGGCAAAGATAAGACCATCGAATAGAAAAAACCTACGGGATTCGCTCGGTCGCCGGACGAACGTATTTTGTATATTCAAATTTTGAGCGTTGACTTTATATCGACTACTCTCGTTCGCACTTCCGGCTGATTGTCCTGCGATAATGACGGCAATACCTCTTTGAAGAATGTCGTAAGATCCTCCAGATTTTTCGTATTCTCCGTATCCGTCAATTTCTTCGACAACGAAAGTACGATGTTCAACGCTTCCTTTCTGATTCTCGTGTACTTCGATATACCTGAAGTTACAAATTTTACATTTATTTTTTAACACAAAATAGTATATATTTTCAATACGACGCGATAAAAATTTTGATATTAATTTTTTTTTCATGCATTTCACTGCCGATGAGAAAAGCGTATTAAAATTCCGAAAATTGTCAGAACGCAGAAAGCGATCAATACGCGTCGGTGCAGAATATTTTGTCGCCTTAACGATTCGTATTGAGTAAATATCATATTTTTTTCCATTACCTATCGAGTGTCTCAATATTTGATTCAAAGTTTGACAAATCGTCTCGAGAAGCGATTTGTCCTTATCGCTCGTCGCTCCCGCGTTGATTTTCAACAGAAGAAGTTTGTCGACGTAAAGATTCAACGTCGTTAGGATTGCTACTTGTACAGGTCGCGTGGTATTCGGCAGTGTCTCGTTACAGTGTGTTACGAACTGTATGCAGTATTTATCTGAAATATTGGAATTAAAACGGAAATATAAAGATCGCAAAATCCATCTTCCGGACTTACGACGTTTATTAACAAAATTAAAATATTGAAAGAAATTAAAAGAAAAAGAGAAAAGTAAAAAAAAAAATTAAACGAAAAAGAGAAAAGAAAAAAAAAAAAAAAAAAAAAAGAAAAAAAAATTAAAAGAACGAAACAAAAAAAAAAGTATTTTCATAGCCCTCACCTTGCGTCTCTTTACTTTCGCTCAGCGAAGGCCACGCTTTGCCGAGAGCTTCGTAAACAGTTTCTTGCAGTTTTAATTTATCCTCTCGTCGTTTCGTACTTTCGCTCGTTGCGCGATGTTCGTCATCGTCATCGTCGTTTTTACTCGATAACTAAAAAAAAAAAAATAACGATCCCAAGTTATCGCATCGATCATTGCATAAAACATTTATAAATATAAACGATTACTTTTATTAAAATTTCTTGCGCGATGTCGTAAAGCTGAGTAAATCGATCGATTTCCAGGGCGTGCAGAACATCGGCAAATCCCTTCACGCCGTGTCGACGATACTCCACGGACTCTTTCTTACTTTCTTTGTATAGAGCGTCCAAAACGGTAGCCGTCAATTCGGGATCATTTTTCAAGGCTTCCCTGTCGAAAAAAAAAAAAAATCATTAACCCCTCGCGTAACGGAAACTTTTCGCCGGCTAAGTAGAACGCTAATTTCATTCGCTCATAACAACAATACGCAAAAGCGTAAAACAAATTTCTCTGAAGCATCGAAAAAACAACAGTTCAACGCTATTTTCCAATTTTTTTCAGAATTTTTTCGCAATTTTTTATAGTTAAACGGAGCAATTGACGGTAACGACTCGTCGAAAAATTCGGACGTATATTTACGTTCTCCGTATGTTTACTCGTTAATCGTTTAACGCGTAAATACTTTTTTCTACTCGCTGCATACGATTTGGCGTGAGAATCTCCAGTGTATAGGAAGAAATAAATTGAGAAAAAACGAAAATCAGAATTCGACTTTTCTATTCTCAGCCGTCGATGTCTCGTTTCGTTTTCCGTTGCCGTAGCTAAACGCCAATATGCCTTCTTTCAGTTATAGGTAAATTGTTTGAGAAACTCATCCGCAATCGTCTTTCCGACATAAATTATTCTAAATTTCGTGAATACCGACGAAAATCCTGCTAATCGACGAGTTAATGCGACGTACTTGCTATTGCACGCTAAGGTGGCGAGCGCTTGAACAACGCGCTCTTTGCCATTCCACGTTCTTCCCTGCAGACCATTCGTCAGAATCGTTAGTAAGCTATTCCTCGCGTCCTCATCGATGGTAGAACCCAATTTCAGCGCAACCGTTGAAACGGCATTGGCGCCCTGAGCCTTCATTGTCCACGACGCCGATTCCAATGCATTTTTCAAAACATTCGTTATCGCCGTCAAATACTGTCTGATACCGAACTCCGTACCGTGGGCAATGTCGCCCCACAAATCCGTCCAAAGTTCAATCGTATTCTCGTTTCCCGGTATCTTTTCCGCGTGCATCGCGAAGAACGTCAACGGCACCAAAGTTTCAGCGTACTGTTTCATAACGTCGTTGCTGTGATTATTTATCGATTGCAACGCTTGTCCAATCGCGAGTCTTATCGAATCATCTGTGAATCGAGAAAAAATATGTTAAAAAATTCTAAAAACGATTTTCGTTGATTTAAGAATTTTCGGATTTTTTTTTTTTTTTTCAACGTATCGCAAGGAAGCAGAAATTGTGCAAAAATTATTTTTCTTATTTTCAAACGAGCGATCTATTCATCTTACGTATTCATTTATTCGTAATTTTTTTTTTTTTTTTCATTAATTTTTTTCTATATTTTCATTTTTTTTTTTTTTTTGAGGAATGGTTTTAATTACTTTGCAATGATTCAGAAAACGAAATTTTTTCAAAAATAAGTTTCTAACGAAAAACAAAGATAAACGAAAAAGAAACAAAAAAAAAAATCGCAACTCACCTTCCCTCTCCATGTACCAAGTGTTCAACATATTAAAAAGCTTATCGAGACTCGATTGCTTTGCGGAACCGACAATGTGTCCAATGGTAACGGCATTAGTTTTTCTAACGGCGGCGTTACGATCCGTGAGACCGTTGGCAAGAGCCGACAGTATTTTGCCTGTCGATAACAACAAAAAAAAAAAACCGATAAGAACTCAACGGGCTTCCGGACAGTGGAAATACAAAATTTTCTCAAGGGACACATACCAGCAAACGGTTGTAATTCCTGTTTCAGATGACTGCAAAGGAGTATCAAGAAGTGCGATATCGCGACCTTCGTACCGAGTCCTATACTCGACTTCAGCAGATCTATAACTTTCGGCATCAGATCTTTCAGAATCGGACCGTCGATATACTGCGAACACTGGAAAGCGGATGCAACGATACAACAGTTAATAGAGTGAATAATTGTTACCATCAACGATCGAAAATTCTATCGGGAAAAATCGATAGTATTGATTTATCGATTATTTTGCATTCTACTGAAATTTTTTTAATTCTACGAGCTGAAAAATTTCATTCCACGTGTTTTGTGTTCATTTTTTTTTTTTTTTTTTTTTTCGGACCTTTGTTATCGTTTCCGTTGCATGATGACTTTTAGCAGCAGTCGCACGAACGGTGTCGATGACTTCCTGAACGTCGGATTGCGCTCCGTAAGCGGTACTCATGTATGTTAACTTTGGACTCTCCATATCCGTCGCCGACAAAAGCGCAGGTATTAAGGTTACCAACGAAGGCTTCAGCATACTTCCGGCTGTCGTAACGAGTTGCGAAACCGTATGCAATGATATTCCCCGAACGGGGGCGACGTGATGAGTTATCCCGACGTCCAGCAGAACTGGAAGAATCGCTTGCAGGACGAGTTCACCGGATTTTCCGTGTGAAGGATCGCACTGACGGATACAAACCTTCAAAAAGACAAGATTTCGATATTAATCGCTTCACCACCTTTTTAATCGATGAAAAATAATTTTTATAAACTATTTTTGGGTTTCCGGAAATTTTTCGATGAGTCTTGAGTACAAAAAGTTTCCATGTGCCATAAATAAAGAAACGACACGTGAAATCAGTTCTTCACGTCGTTTTCGAAATATTGGCATAAAAAAATCGATTGAACCGATTTAATCGCCACTACGCGCGTTTGAAAGCTGATATCGAAAATATATTAACAAAATATCGTTAAAAAATCGATAAAACAATTAGTTTTTAAGATCCATTGATTTTTAGTTTAAAATCCGCATAATTTCCGGTGTTTTTCCTTCCGCGCGATATCCTCGCAAAGCTTAAAAAAAAAAATTCTCAGATACTTCTGTAAGTTTTGCTTTAAAAAGGATTAACGTCTTTACCTTGCTGAGGACTTTCGTCGTAGTGGTGGCCGCCAATCTCGTGTCCTCGTGATAATCGTCCATAACGCGGAACAACTCGTTCCACAGTTTCGGCGCGCGTTTCGCAAGATTGATGGGCGCATTGGATTTCAAAAGATCGGCGAGCGCTTGACAGCAGCTATTACGTACGCGCCATTCGTTGTTCGTCAGATTGGCATCGAGATCATCCAATATCTCTTCGTGATATTCTTCTAACTATGGAAACATAACTGCCGGCAATCCCGAGGTGTTTCAGACGCGGGGAGGGAGCAAAATCAACGATAATCGTTCGGTATCTAACGGATTAATAAATCGTATTTGTTGGAGGCTTACGACTTTGTTAGTTGACGGAACAATCCGATGCCAAATTCGCGACATACTCTGCTGAATCTTCGGCGTCGGATCGAACTGATATCTGTACAATTTCGGCACAATGCTGGAAAGATTTTTCGTCAAATCGTCACTCGCAAGATTAGCTATTGCGGAAAATCCCAATGCAGCTCCCTTCTTCGATGTCCACACGGCGTTGTGATGCGCGAGATGAAGAAAATGATAAACTAATTCCGGTTGATTCAGATCAGAGGCGAGCGAACAGATTTCTCGATGAGTTGATATGTTTCCTCTGAAATGACAAAAAGGAAGAGAAGAATTTTAATCGTTTTGTAAATTTGGAATGAAATATATATTTGATGGATTTACCCTGTTGGAGATTTTCCCAATTCTCCCTCTTCGAATAATTTTGTATTCGGTGTGACCTGAGCGACCGATCGCTTTCCCTGTGAAAATTGACCCAATAAAGTGGACAATAATTCGTCCCGACCGGTTGCCGCGCTGCTATCGTACACCAACCCGAGACCCTTCGACGCAACGTCCTGAACTATGTCTGCGTATTTCAAACATTTGGAAAAAAAAAAATACACATTACTAAGAATAAAGTTTAGAGAAGAATTGAGTCTTTGGCGGCTTTGATCGCTCGACGAAACATCGAACGATCCAAGGCTCGTGGATTATATTTTCCGAACGTTCAAAGTCGTCATACATTTTAGGATTCTTTTCACAATTTTTCAATCTCCGAAAAACCCGTTGGTATTGAAATTAGAGATTAAGTAAGCGAATCGCCACTTACCGCTGTTCTCGGCAAGTAAATCCATAAATACTTTTTGAATTTCTCGCAATCTACTGACGACGTGTTGACGCTTTGCGTTGTGCTTCACTATCGCCAGCAACCAAATGCAAACTGCCTGTTGAGAAAAAAAAATGGATTTCTACGTTAGTTATGCATAGAGATGTAAAAATGTCGATATCTGTTTTTATTTTATTCGAAAAATTAAATTAAATCGTAAATTTCCATAAAACAGGTATTTCGATCTTTTTTTTTCCGCAATAACATAATACGGAAATGTAAATCGCACTTTTTTTTCGGCAAATTTATCATTGAAAAATTTAAATGTTATTTAGCTTATGGAAATTTGTGACTCGAGTCCAATTTTTATTACGTTAACATATCGTTTTTTACGGCAACAGTATCTTTAGTCGCGTAATCTCAGCGTTGACTAACCTGTCGAGAGTTCGGATGAGGAACGTGAGAAAGTTTCAGTAATTCATCAGTGACGAAAGCGAGAAGTTCATCGCTCTCCTGCGAGTACTGTACGTCGTGTTCGTTCGGCAGAGATTTCCATACATCCCGCGCTTCGGGAGACGCTTTTCCCTGTACGCAAAGTACCAGAGACTCGGCTATCGACAGATGCACCGTCACATCTTTAGTCTGTGAATTTCAAAGACGCAAACAATTATATAAGCGGAAACGAGAAATTCTCTCAATTCATAATAATGTATAATCATCGAATTTACCTCTTTCGCTAATCCGATAAACTTCTCCGCTACAATTTTCGTGTGCGGAAAATCCTCGCCGATGCATAACTGTCCCAACGAGAGAGTCGCCTTCTCTTTGATCTGTAATACGAGAATATATCGTTCAATACTTCGGCGAGGAAATTTAAAAAATCGTAATTGTCGGCGAATCGCAATTTTTTTTTTCTCTGATTCTTCACGAATGAAAATTTGCGGGAAATATATTTGCATAGTATCTTATTATCATTAAGTTTACGATCCAAGTAATGATTACGATGTGTTTAGAATATTTACGATTTTTATGAAAATTATAAGATAAATCGGACGATTTTCTACGATTTTACGAAAAGCGCTTTTTTCAAATAATTTTTTTTTTTTAGACAGTTTAAAATTCTATAACGATGCGTACCTTGTGATCCATCTTAACATTCGTGAGAATGGAAAACAAATTATCGACGATAATTTTTTTGTTCGGAATCTTGTCGTCACCCGCGTCGGGTATCGGCAATGCAAAAGTTTTGCCTAAAATTCCGAGTCCCTGTGCCGCAGCATCGGCCATCAGTACAGTGTTACTTATCAGAAATGACCCTTTAAAAATAAATACAAAAAAATAACATTAGCCTTCAGAATAGTATGGGTTGTCCACCTGATTTCTCGTTATTCACGTGATAACGAAACATTTTCGCGAATAACGAAAAATTACGAAAAAAAAAAAAACTCACAAAGAGTCTCAACGGCGCTGATATAAGTTTTCCAGTTGAGAAGAACATTCTTATCGTCGGTCGTTCGTCGAACCGTAAGAGTTCTTTCCAACATCCAAGAAAGAGCCGTAAGAGCGCCGTGTTGAGTTTCCAATACTTGATGCTTCGTAGTGCCGAGAAATTCGCTCGCTCTTCGTTCGAATTCCTCGGTATCGCATCCGTGAACGACGATTATCGCGTGAATCTTCGCCGCGAGCTGTCGGATGTCGATTTTCGTTGATGTCAGCAGAGATCGCAGCCACGGCAACTCGCGAACGTAGCGATCGGTCATACGAGTCGGAATCGTTCCGACGATTTCCAAGAGAGCATTCAGCGACACCGGATCTGAAAAATCAACGAATTAAATACAAATTTCGATAAATCTTTTTATCTTTCGAGAAATTTTCGTCGCTGAGTCACTTACCCGCTGTTGCTTTGTTAAACAACATTATTATATCCAAATAATCATTCAAAGCTTTCGGCTGTTCGTCGAACAATTTTTCAAGATATCGTCCGACAATAGGCGTCTCTTCGCATGGATGTTCGATAGGTCCGGACTGCGGAGCGATTTGGGCGCTTTTCGCAAGACATAGACGCAAATACGTGACGATCTGCCGAAGAAAATATTGAGCCATAAAACGATAATTAATTAAATTTCGTAGATATTCATTGATTTACTAAGGAGAATGCGAGAGACTTCCGAATCGAAGATAAAAACGTTTAATTTTATTCCGTAAGGAGTTCTGATTATTTCAAGAAATCGGAAGACCGGTCTTATTTTCTGAATATTTAATTTAAATATTAAAAAAAAAAAAAAAAAACAAATTCATCTCCAAAAATTGTTGATATTGAAAATAAATAAATGCTTTTTTTTTTCTGCCGAAATCGATGGCCCTAAATGTAATTAACTGTATTCAATTTTGCAATGGCACTCGAGTTTTTTTTTTTTTTTTTTTTTTTTTTTTTACGATGAAAAACGTTGAGAATGCATTCTGTAATTTTTTATCGCTCGATCGTTACCTCCTTAAAGGTGGTAATGTTGTAAGGAAGCGACGTATTTCCAACGGTGATTTTCTCACTCGCTGGACGCTCCATTCTCACTGCCATTCGTTTGTTGATATAAGTCACGAGTTGCGGAAAATCCGGCAAAAAATATGACTTTCCCTCATTTTTTTCATCGTTCATTCGCTCGTTTTTGTGGACAGTTCCGTACAACGCTTTCATCGCTTCCATAGCTATTTCATTCTTTTCGTCACCGGATGCCAGTAGCAGGAGATATCTCGATGGCGCGTGATCCGCCGGAAAAACTGTTGCTGCGTAATGTCCAGCAACAGATCTACCAGGAAAAAAAAATAAGAAATTTTGTAAATTTTTGCGATTTTTAGTACTAATGATGAAAAAAAAAAAATCCCTTACTAAGGCTTTTATTCTGATCAAAGTGCTCTTTAGATTTTTTTTTTAATAAATATTCATATTTTATTTATCATTCCCGTCTCAGTAAAATTAGAATTTCATTTCGGCGCAACTTTGTTATCGATCTGTTCTTTTACTGTTCAATTGATAAATTCTTATGAATTCTGAAAATTTTTATTTATTTTACTTACCTAACGCTCGGTTCCGGTGATTCGATGTGAACGGCTAGTAAAGTATTCATCATTTCTATACCGTTTTCATTATCGCGATTCAACACAAAAGCGGACGACATACTGATCAACGCGTCTCTGATATTTCTTCGCAATTCCGGTTCACTCTGTAAAAAAAAATTAAAAATCAATTTGTGATTCAGAAGAAACTATTGTATTATTAAATTTACATGATTTTTATTGAGAAAAAATGGGAAATACCGTTGCTAAAGCCTCGAAGAAACGTTGCAATAAACTCAAATCCTGATTCACAAGATTTGGAATTCTCTGTCCCATTTTTCCGATTATCGTATATCCCATCGCCTCGTGTTCGCGTTCGCCTTCTGATATCAACTTAATCATTCCTTCGAGAAGAACTCCGGCTACTCGAACCAACGGCGCGAGACTACATCTGTGGATAAACAGAGTTTTATGTAAATCCGTGGAATATCGTTATCGAAATCCAAATACGTATCGATCTTTCACGGCTTTCCATTTATTTTAATTATATTAATAAGAAATTGCATACTAACTGTTGAACCATATTTAACGTGAATTCCAAAGCCAATGACTTCAATTTACGATTAGTATTATTTCCATAGAGAGACTCGAAAACGACCTGAAAAAATATTTAAAAAAAATTATACATTAGTCAAATGAAATATCGAATAATTATCCTTTTCATCGATAAAAATTCATCGAAAATATTCGCAAATAAAAATTAAAGATTTTTCGAAAATAAAGATTTTTCGAAAGTTGGAAAAAATTCTAAAAAAAATTCATACGTATTCAGAAAAATTAAAGAATAAAATTCTTTTTAGAATTATTATTATGGAAAATCAATATTTTTAGAATTTTCTATAGGACTGAAATATTTCAGATTTTTATCATTTTGGAAAGTATTGGAAATTCTCTTTGAAATTCTCTGTTCGACTTACGTGAATACACGTCGGTATGATAAATCCGGCTTTCGACACGCGACAAAGATAATACATCAGCTTAAGACGTATTCTGGTATTGGCCGGTACCCGTTTCATGTCCGCTTTGACATCTTTTCTTGTCCCCAAGGCGCCGGTGCCGAGAAATAAGGTATATAGAGGCATCGCGAGTTGTCTTAATCCCCAATCCAATCCGCTGAAATTTTTTTTTTTAATTAACATTTACAATTAAATAAAAATGGCAGAACGCAACGTATTCGACGGAACGCAATACGCAATGCAAAACGGAATACGCGACGTATCGCGTTGCGACGTATCGCAAAGCTAAGTACCCGACGCAATACGCAAAGTATCCGACGCAACGCAATACGCAACGCAAAACGGAATACGCGACGTATTGCGTTGCGACGTATCGCAAAGCTAAGTATCCGACGCAACGCTATACGCAACGCAAAACGGAATACGCGACGTATCCGACGTATCCGACGAAAGCTAAGTATCCGACGCAATACGCAACGCAAAACGGAATACGTGACGTATTGCGTTTCGTCGGATACTTAGCTTTGCGATACGCAACGTATTGCATTGCGTCGGATACTTAGCTTTGCGATATGTCGCAACGCAATACGTGGCGTATTCCGTTTTGCGTTGCGTATTGCGTCGGATACTTAGCTTTCGTCGGATACGTCGAATACGCCGCGTATTCCGTATTGCGTTGCATCGAATACTTTGCGTTGCGATAAGTCGCAACGCAATACGTCGCGTATTCCGTAGGCACCGCAACGCTACGACGTATCGCAACGCAATACGATAGAAAGCGAGTAGAGGACAAATTAGTTAACCTGACGATCTTTTTCAGTTCGAGATCCGCCGCGTTAGCAACGCTGAATCTCGTGTCCGCAGCAGCAACGATAAGATGTATCAGAACATCCATATCGGGAAATACACCGCCGCCAATGAAATTCACGATTCCCAATTTAATTTGCTCGAGTTGCTCAGCCGATGGTGGACTCTCCCCGACGACTCTTTTGAATGCGTATTCGCTAAGACCCGGTGGCACCGGAAATTGCGTCCAGTCGATCGTCTGCCCGGGTTCCTGTCCATCCATTTGTCCCACCGATCTATCCGCAAATCAAATGAATCATTAACTCCGAAAACTGGCGAAGGATAACTTAGGAAACGCGAGATATGCGATATACGATTCCCAGAGATCGCGGTATCAATTTTCATTTTTTTTTTTTTTTTTCTTTTTATACTTTAATTTCTATCGATAATTACCCGTAAGGTAGAAGCAGCATATCCAGCAGGAAATTTAACAGATGCTTCGCTACCTGAAGCTTATCAGGCAAACCAATCAAAGCCGCTCGCTTCTCGGCATCCATAGGAATTTGTATTTGTCCCAATGCCGGCATAATAACCAGTAATAAGCTGTAATTCATTTAACTTGTGTTATTGTTTTTTCGAAAAATATTAAAAATTTTTTTTTTTTTTTTTGTATTTAATAGAGTCGAATCGAGAAATTTCTTGAAATACGAATTACCTATCCTGATGAGACAGCGGCTTTCCATCGATCGCATTCAAAACACTCGGTACGAGTTCTGCTTGTTTTTTCATTTCCATCCGCGGATATCCTAACTTTATGTAGATTATTGTGAAATTCTGAAAATTTTGAAAATAGTTCATTAGTTCGTAATTTTTTTTTTTTTTTTTTTTCGATTTAAAGGGGAGAAACGAAACGATCTTTTTGCTCGTCTGAGCGAAGTGAATTGCAGAGAGATATACGTACGATTACGAATGAACTTGCGGCGGGATCCTGATATTGAAGCAGCAGAGCTTCAACCGGTAGTTGCACTTTCGGACGACTCTTGACCCGCCGATTTATGTGTATCAACAGTCCCATCACCTTTTTTCTCACCCCCTCCTGGGGACTCGAAAGTTTCAACAGCACGGGAGGCAGAAACTTGCATACCGATGCTTGCAGCTGCTCGTCCGTATCGGCACTTCCCAGACAGAGGAAAACCCTCTCCAACAAAACTATTTAACGAAAAAAAAAAAAAAAAAAAAATTGTTATTAATTAGTAACTTTTTTAGTAATTTTCAAAATTGTATTTTTGCAAATGCGATTATTAAAACTGTAAAACATTATTTTTGCATTGTATTAACAACTATACGAATTAAATTCGGAATATAAAAATTGATAGATTTCAATCGTATCGAATGAAATAATAACATCGATTTTCCGTAATAATACTTCCGAATTTTTTTTTTTTTAATTCGTTAAAAATAATTTTTTTCGATTTTTTGAAAATTTCGATTTCGAATTGTTTGATTTTTATCTCAATGAAAACATTTAAATTCTCTGTGAATTTCACGTTTTGCTCCAAATGTGATACATCCTCCTTAATACAAATAATTAATATATTATTATTATTAATGTTATATGTAAATATAAGTCTCTTAATATTTTTATACATTTCATTTATGGACGTAAAACCAATCAGAATTGCAGACAATCAATTCTATTGTCATTTTTTAAATAGTTATGTTAATTTCAGTAACAAATTAATTTGCTTGTATCACAAAAATTCTAAATAAACGAATCTTTGATTAAAAAAAAAAAAAAAAACAAAGGTGCATAAAGAAAAATGAAATAAAATGTTTAAAATTAGAGATGTACTAAAAAAATTACATCGCTAAGCGCTTTCGATGTAAAAAATTGGAAAAAAAAAAGTTATCTTCCCATCCAAATGCTCACTTAACGATTTTGAGTCATTCGCACTCCGAATAACAAATATTAATTCAAATTATGCAAAGGTAACTTAGAATCGTTAGAAAAATAATTATGCCGTAGAAACGAATTACCAATTTCGCGCATCAAACATCAAAGTTCTAAATCTATGCGGCTATTCAATGATTTTCTATTTATATAAGACTCGTGATAATTTATATCAATTTAATTTCTCAGGCATTTTCTGTAATGGAACTAAACGCCTCAAAATTAACGCAAAAATAAAAACAAAAAAAATGGTTTTTTCTATTTTTTTATTTGACATTCCGAACAATCATCGAAATGTAAATGACTTCGATTCCGCACGGACAATAATTCTAGAAATTGCATCGAAGTTGCGGGATTTTTTTTTTTTTTTTTTCATTTCATTGAATTACACAACAACGAGTTGTCAATTTACGCGACGAGCCGACAGAAATGCAATGAAAGAATAATCAAGTTCTTTAGATACACTGAATGGAAGATGAAAAAAGAAAAATACGAAAAACGAGTTCAACTATTGCTCAATCATTGCAAATGAAACAGAAACTTGAAGTTGTCTCTTCATGGCGGCGTGACATTTGACTTTTCATTCGAAGCCGAATAACAACCGTTCGATCGACAAACGAACTTTTTGGAAGAATTATTACGATTCACCGAAAGATCAATGAGAGAATGAATGTAAACGTTATCGCGCGAAGTTTTCCATTTCTTCGGATAATTAAAAAACTTTAGCACGACTACTCACTGAGCTCATCCGTAGCCGCTGCCATTTTGAAACTGCGTTCGAGACGACTGTTCTGGCGAACACACGAGACACGCGAGCGAAGAGGTGGGGAGGGTGTAAGGGGGGGCGGAGGAGAGAATAAAACCGAATGTCATCGAGGAATCGAAAGAGTGCAAAACAGTGCAAAATGCGGAATCGCGTTGGTAACACCGGTAACAGTTTTTTTTCGAATTAATCACACGAAACACGCAAAACCAGAGGACATTCAACGACGTCTCGTGAATAATTATTCTCGCAATCGATTGTTTCAATTTATACGGTTAATGTTCATTTTATTATTTCGAAACATTTTCGACGAATTTTTACGATTTTTGAGGTTATTTTTGTTAGGATATTTAAATATTTGTTTTCACTGAATTACGATATTTCTTTCGATCCCTTATTTTGTGGTTATTTATTTATTCATTTTTGTGTTAGTATGAGTGAAGGAAAACTTCGAGGGAAACCCGAAAACAAAAGACAACTGTTTAAGTTATAAAAAAAATGAATTAACAATGAAAAAATAACATTGTCGGGAGTAACAAAATGCATAGGTTAGAATAGGGCAAAGTTTTACAAACGCCGGATTCTCTGGCGTATATCGTGTGTTCCGGCATTGGATCCGGTACCAAAGGATTTTTTCTGACCTCCGGACAGTGCGTCTGTAAACCACAGAAAAAAAAAAAAAAAAGTTTACATTTTTCAATTTTTTTTTTTTTTTTGGAATTTAACAACAGTTTACCACAGATTCGCGTGATAAATTGTTGTTTCAAAGAAAAAATTAATTTAAAAAAATTAAAATTTTTTTTTTTACATTCGAATGAATAATAATGAAAATTTAAGTTGCGTACCTCAATAACAGCATTGATTACTCTCACCACCAGTTCTTTCATCGTTTTTGCAGCTTTCACCCCGCAGAGCATAGCTGTCTGCGTATAATAACAATCCGCTATCGACTTGTATTCGCTGAAGCGAATAATTGCAATGCTGGGATGAGACAATTTTTTTTAATTTTTTGATAACCATATGGTGTCCAGTAAAAAGTTCAAAATAAATTAGAGAACATTTTTAGAATTATGTTTCAGGTAATCGAAATATTTGGAAAAAATTTAAATAAACGAAATTATGAAATAATATAAATACTGTGAATCGTTTTTTTTTTTTTTTTTCGATACCTTCATATCTTTGTAAAAATTTAAAAATTCTGTGATTCGTGTTTTTAATTTATTAGTATTTAGGTTTTTTAATAATTTATTTTTATATTTACACGTTAAAATATCGATGTAAAATGCGCAATTCGTCAAAATAAAGAACATTCGCAGCAAACGCAACTCTGTAACAGTGCTGCAATACATCGTCCGAAATAACGTGTTATGGAGTACATTACGATACGAAATGTACAAAAGAGATGAAATTAATGAAAAGTAAAGGAAAGAGAAGGAAATTTCGAAAAAACTTCAAGATTTTTAAGGACAACAAACGTTTGAGAAGATTTTTAGGATGTGCAGAATCTCCGGGACTACTGGACACCATCGTTAATTACACGTTTGTCGTATACTTGCATAGCTCTTGACTCTCCATGTTTTCGGTCCAATCGGCCGGTCCGGCACAGTCGATATATTCATTGTGAAGTTCTTGAAAGCAACTCATGTACTTTTGAAATGCTTTTTTCATTGATTCAATGTAATATAATTATTATTAACAAGTTATTTCTCAATTCTTAACGGTACTTAATTAATCGCTATTACGTGTACGCGAAGTGTTCGCCGCACCATTGATATATATATCTTTTTTTTGTCTTCAAAGGCAAGAAAACGGCGGTTATTATTTTTCTTTTCATTCCTACAAAGTTTCCTCGGTGATGAAATGAAAAATTCGTTGCTAAATTTCTCGAAAAGGGGCTTTGTAAACGCGAATTTAATTTGCGACTTTTTTTTCGTAAGGTTTTCATTTTTTCAATAAACGTCGTTTGCAGTAAAAAAAAATGGAATTTATTATTATTTTTCAAGTTTAAACATTTTTTTAAAGTTCATACGCGAATGCATTACCCGGTGGAGTTCGATTGTGAATACGAATTCGTGCGATTTTCAGATTGCGCTTCGATCGTAAACGCTGAGAACTTTCGATAAATCGAGTATTCAAAAAAATTTCGGAAAATTTGGCGTCAGAATAACACTTCGAAGTATTGATACGGGCGGACGGTGCAACAAAATACGTGGCATTTAAATGAATGGAATTACCTAACTGATAGTCCGATCGGGTGCACAATTTATCGTGCAGCACTCGAACTCCCGTTATTAATTGCATATATAAATGGCTTTGGGGCGGTGGGATGCACGTTAACATTAATGCATCGATGGATTCCAAGTTACCAGCTATTTTTCTGTGTCGCAACGAGATTTCACCGGTTATCAGAGAAAACATATTATTTTTTGTCAAAGAAACTCACAAACCTGCAAAGTCGATCGAGATCCTTGTAAGACGCGATCTGCACAATTGTTTCGGGATTTATAACTTGTAATTCAGCGAGATAAAACATTATACGATCCTCGCTGCATTTCCCCAATTTTTTCGTAGGCGATAATTCCGTCGCGTACGCGGCGGTTGGTTCGCTAAACGGAAAATTAATTTCTTTCTCGTCGTCTTCGTCGACGTTCGATTGATCGTCAGGTAAATAGTTTTCATCGTATCCTTCTTCGTAGGACTCGAGGGCTTTATTTTCCTTGAAGATCGTTATTAAAAAAAGTATAGTCGCTGCCAGCGATAACGCCGCTATTCCGCGACCGCTGTTTTTCAAAAGTCGCATTTGTTCGATACGGCGAAATTTTTTTTCTTGGTAGGATTTTTTTTTTAGGCGCGATGAACAATTTTACGGGACTCAACGATCTTTCGAAGATATCGCGATGCGGTATTTTTGCGTGACGTTTGAAGTCACCTGTTTTTTTTGTCTTCTGCTCCAAAAAAAATAACTGATTAAAAACCGAATATACACCTTAAGACCTCACGGCGCACCTCCTAGCACCGTGTGATGTGACTACTTTGCCGAGCAATCGAAAACAACAGTCATATAACCGCTCGTGCCGATAAAACAGCGTGAGAACTAAACAGCTGTACACTCAGCTGATAGTCCGAGTCGTGAAGTCAAATGTGCTGACAGATAAATTGGCAAACAAATCGCCGTGATTGAAATAACAGTTTCCGATTTTCCATCATAAAACATTGTTTTAAACAATTACAGTCGACACGATTAAAAACAATCACGTCAGCAAAAATCATTCACGGTAAGTGCAGCAAATAACATCGTAAATGTAATTTTCTCGAAAACTTTTTTTTCTGTTATTCACAAACGTTTTCTCGAGTTTCTTTACGACTTCTAATTGTTTTCAAAACTCGCGAGTCGCGGTAACCTTTAAATAATTCGATAAAAACGTTTCAAAAAAAAAAGTTAAGTGTTCAAAACCTCTACGATATAACCGTAAAAAAAAAATAAAAAAATTCGGTATTATCGCGATCGTTGCTTCGAGAAAACGCGGCGATTATTTTTTTACGGAATTCTTTGATTCAATTCGAAGATCGATTATTCATCGATGTTGTTTTGTTTCAACAAAAATCACAGCCCTTAGAAGTAAAAAAAATGTGTACAACAATAAAAACGATTTTACTACAACAATTTCATTGTTATTATTGTGTCGAATCGTCGGGCAGATGTCGGGGAGCAAATGCAGAAACTGCGGGTCTACGGACATCGAGACGGATCCGGCGCGTGGTGACGCTGTTTGTACAGAATGCGGCTTTGTGTTGGAAGATCAGCTCATCGTCAGCGAAACGACGTTTGAAGAAGCGCCTGCGGGAAATATGATGGTTTTAGGACAATTCGTAGCCAACGATAGCACTGGCGGTGCTACTGGATTTGGCGCAGGTGCGCATCTATTTCTTCTAATTATCATTTTTCTTTCCTCAAAATTTCCATAATTGCTTACGACAACATTTTTCTTTTCATTAATCTTACGTTTGCCAACTTAAATTAACTTTTGTAACATTCAGCTTATCGTGGTGACGGTGAGACGTGCAAAAAATCGTTTTCAATGGTTTTCAAAAAAAAATTCCAAAAATCATTTTTTTTTTTTTGAAAACTTGAAAAAAAGAATTATGTTAGCAGTGAAACGAAAAAAAAAAATTAACGTCGTGTGTCCTTTCCATTGATGCAATTACATTTATTTCTGTTGTAAGAAATCCAAATAATTTTTTTTTTTTTTTTTTTTTTAAGCCAATATTTTGTTTTTAATATATGAAAAAAAATTTGGTGATGTTTTTCAGATTTTTTGTGCAAAAAACTTTTTTTTTTTATTTCCCTTTTTTCTTTCGGAATTTTTACAAAATCATCGATCATCGTACGATGTATACGTTTACCGTAACTTTCAGCAATTGCGTACAGCAAAATTTGCATTTTTAATCGTTTTACGTCGGTGAATTTTAAGTTAACTTTCGTTACTTTCAGCTTATCACGTTAACGGCAAGGAATCCCGAGAAATCACTATACAGAACGCGAGAAAAGGAATTATACACCTGTGTATGCAATTACGGTGAGCAAACAATTTTATCGCGCGTGTCGTTTGAATATCAAAGATTTACCTGTTTAAAACCCGACGCCGACGGAGATGCAATTAGTTCGTATCTTTTGGATTTCGGAATAATTTTTCTATTAAAAAAAAAATAATAGCAAATAATAATATTAATAATATTTTTATTTTTCTATTACATTTAATTTCCTATATTTTACTTTACATAATTAAGGACTCGTGAAATACCGACTGTTGGTAACAAAAACTGTAATTAATAGTTTTCAGACACTGCATTTCAGACAAAAAAAAACGAAAACGATTTTCGTCGTTTTTTCAAAATAATGTTCCGAACAAAAAAAAAATGTTCGAAAGACCATTAAAAGAAAAAGGAAAGTGCGCATAATTTTTTGTTGCAAAATTAATTTTTTCTCAGGAAAATATTTTCTCGAAAGAATTTTTACGAAAAAAAAAAAAGAGTGGAGAAAGAAAAAGCGTTATTTATCGCATTTATTGCTTCGAAAACGTTGTAATATTGGAAAACACGATATAAAAAAATTTGATCAATTATTTATTTAATTTTTTTACAGATTGAATCAGCATTGCATCGATACGTCGGTAAATTTTTACAAAATGGCACTCAGTCGTCATCTAACGAGGGGCCGAAAACAAGCGCACAATCACGCAGCGTGCGTTTACATCACTTGCCGTACCGAAGGAACAGCGCGTATCCTTTATAATCATTAAGAAAATGTGGTAAAGACTCAGTCGGTAACAAGTTGCTTTTCCTATTTTTTCCGAAATAGTTGCCGTGGCGATCAAAAGCAAATTAAATTTTTGTACTCCGCTACATAGACGTATGAAACCCTAATGTGTGCTTTTCGACTTCAAAGTAACCATTTCGGAAAAAATCGGGACGGCGACTTTTGTTACCATCCGATGTCTTTAATATTTGCAATATTCGTCAACGGAATTATTATAAAATAATAATAATAATAATAATATCTCATCCTTAATTCAATAAACAGATATGTTAATCGACATAAGCGATGTTCTTCAGATTTGCGTTCACGAATTGGGTCGCACCTACTTGCGGTTCACGCAAGCGCTCTGCATCAACATACCTTCGATGGGTAAGTCGTTGATCCAATTTTTTTTCAAACTCTGCGATAATAAACAGAAAAAATTCCATAATAAAACAGAAGGAACTTTATTTTCAAAAATATTTTTTAGTTTCATACAAAAAAAAAATGTCCAAAAAGACGCGTTTTCGGATTATCGTTAAATGAATCGTTCGCTCGATATTTTTCCTCGATTTCCATATGAGAAAAAAAAACAAAGATAAACTCTTTTATTATCGTTTATCGATTGTTGCGAAGCGATTCGCGGATTTAAAACGCCATAAAATAATTAACTCCCCTCTGCGATTACCTCCGTACGCCGTGGCGTCACCACCGCTAAGGTAACATCATCGACTACCAAACGGCTGATAAATAAAAGAACACGTAATCTACAGATGAAAAGATTTGAGTCATTAACTCGTCGAGTGTTTGACAAACTTTATTCGAAACATGTCGAAATAACTTGTATAAGGCATTGTAGGACAGTTCGACCGAAAAAAAGTTGATTATACAATTGTAATTCTTCGCTCTTTAGCGTCAACCACCCGATAGCCGCTTATCTTTATTTTATCTTAGTTTTCAATTATTTTTTATTTTTATTTTTTTTTTCTTAATTTTTGGAAAAAAGTAAATCCACTTCGAGCAAAAATACACTCGTAATGTACGACCGGATCTTTCTCGTCGTTGCGAGAAAAATCGAGAGATTCGTGAATATCGTTTAGTCGTCGGCACACGGACCGTAGAAAATTAATTCTGGAATTTGTCCGCCCTGAACGCCGGTGCCGTTTGTACTTTCGGAACTGCACTGAAATTGAAAATTAACACTTCCAACGGTAGCCTCGGACATGCCTTCCTGTCCAAAATAACTCAATTCTCCGCCGTCGAGGATAGCGCTGGCAGTGTAAAAGCTCTCGGGTTCTATGCGTATCGGACTCTCAAAGTAAACGTGAAACGTATTACTCGAGCCGTCAGAAAAGAATTTCGTGTGATTCTCCGACAGTACGCGTCCGAGTCTTTTAAGTTCAATCCGAACATTGTAATCCGCGGCACCCGATGAACTTCCATACAATCCGAAGCCAACGACAAATATCCGCTTGTCGACGCTGAATTGAATTGAGTCACAACGGCCTCTGTAACGCCATTGGTTCGAGCGATAGGCGCACGATAGAAATCTGTGGCAGACCTGCGTAAAAAAGAAGAAAAAAATCAGTTTCTCTAAAAGATTTCGATATGTCGATTGTAATTTGCAAAAACAAACTTTAATTTTATTTTCCAACGTTACTTTATCGTGTTATTCGCGCGAATTTATATCGCAGTTCGATATATCGATTATTATCGATAATAATGCGATATCTCGCAATTCGATAGTATCGCAGTTCGATATATCGATTATTATCGATAATAATGCGATATCTCGCAATTCGATAGTATCGCAGTTCGATATATTGGTTATTATCGATAATTATGCGATATATCGCAATTCGATAGTATCGCAGTTCGATATATCGATTATTATCGATAATTATGCGATATCTCGCAATTCGATAGTATCGCAGTTCGATATATGGATTATTATCGATGATAATGCCATATCTCGCAATTCGATAGTATCGCAGTTCGATATATGGATTATTATCGATAATTATGCGATATATCGCAATTCGATAGTATCGCAGTTCGATATATGGATTATTATCGATAATAATGCGATATCTCGCAATTCGATAGTATCGCAGTTCGATATATTGGTTATAAATCAATGAAATAAGATAAAATATTGGGGTGAAAGTCTTTTCTTACTTGAGTTTTCAAGCCCTGTCGCGGTTTGATTGGGTAACGTAGATGAGGCTTCGTACTCGCAGTGAAATGAAGAAAAAGGTCGATAGTCTCTTGTTGCGAAAGAATTCCCGTTTGGGCGACGCTATTGGCAAACTCCTCGACGCTCATTGCCGGTATTCGAATCAAATTCAGCGCCGAACCTGCAAATAATAATCGTAACTTCAGTAATGTGGAAAAGAAAATTATAGACGAGAGGAATAGGCAAAGGCCCACCTAGAAGCCGTCTTTGATTGACCGGTGTCGGCTCTATTTCTTGCCTTATGCATTCGGCCGGAGCCCATCGAAGTGCAGCTTCCCACAAATGAATCTCTTTGCAGTTTAGCGTTTCTCGCGACAAAACCGACTCAAGTGTGTGAATATCAATGTCTATGAAACCGTCCGACTTCAGCGCCACTTCTGCCTGCCGACAAATCATTCGACGAATCATTATGACATTAGCAAATATTTTCTGCTAATGAGAAATCTCAAAAAAAAAAAGAAAAAAAAAAGGAAAACAAAATGTCGAAAAAAATGCTGAATTATAGTATAAAACTGAATAGTAGAAAAAAAAGACAACTCGGCAATAGTAATAGTACTGAATTTTATTTGTTCAATGATATTTCGTAACTCGATGAATATTACGAATTCGCGCAGCGGGTTCTTAATAATTTTACAATTTTCTTAATTAATTCATTTATCGTTGACGAAATTCTTTGTTACTTTCATTGTTCACATTCTCTAAAGTTTCTTTTTTTTTTTTTTTTTCTTTCTTTCTTTTAATTAGGAAATTGTTTGAACACAATGGAAATTACGAATCCTGGACGGTCGTTTTTTTAATCCGCAAGTTATTTATTCGACTTAAAAAAAAAAAAAAAAAAAATACATTCACATATCTATAGTGCGGAATTTTTTAGCGCAACAATAATTGGGGATCTCCTTAGTGACGATAAGGAAGGATCTTATATCGCAAGGCTTTATTTTTTTTTATAATACACAGATCGGCTGTTTTTTTTTTATCATTTCAATGAGATTTTCCTATCTATCGTCGCACGTAATCTCTAGTCGGTTACAATCCTCTCTCAACTTACTTGAGCATCGATGACCTCCCAACATCGTTGCATTAGATCGGGTTCTTCGAAAAGACGAGATTGGCTCAGCAGTAGACACGCGTTTTTTGCTGTTAAACTTGTTTCCAAGTAATTTACGCACGCGCGGGCCAAATGTGGCACTATGTACTTTTTGGCTACGTATAGTGTTGCCAATACTGTATCCGCCTCCAAATGTACTTCGTCACAATACATGTACCTGTAACAATGGATATACGTTTGTATTCGGTTTCTATCCTGTTTCACCTCGATATTTTCACGTTATTAAAAATATCGATAAGTATCGAATTATGGAAAATATCGATAAGTATCGAATTATGGAAAATATCGATAAGTATCGAATTATGGAAAATATCGATAAGTATCGAATTATGGAAAATATCGATAAGTATCGAATTATGGAAAATATCGATAAGTATCGAATTATGGAAAATATCGATAAGTATCGAATTATCGATAATATCGATAAGTATCGAATTATCGATAATATCGATAAGTATCGAATTATCGAAAATATCGATAAGTATCGAATTATCGAAAATATCGATAAGTATCGAATTATCGAAAACATTATTGAAATATCAAAAGTATCAATAGTTGTTAACTTATCGAAAATGATCGATATTTTCGATATTTAATCGATATATCCTCTTCCAAGGAAATCTCACGAATTCTTATTAAACTTAAAAATTCCGTAATTTTCTTACTTTAAAAGCGCGAGAAAGGCGGCAGGTTCGACATCGGGTACTTCTATGTCCTTCTTGTTTTCCGCCAAACCACCGTAAAACATCGCGTAGAATACGGAACTGCCGGTAGCCAGAACGTACTTGTGCGCCGGTATAGATTGCGTGTGACCTGCAATTCAAATTATTCCAATACAATTTCAATTCTCTTGGAAAAAATATGCATTTTTGAGCTCCGAAATCCCTGTTTCACCAAAGAAAATTATATGAAAAGATTCCCCATTAATGACTTAAAATCAAAGCCATCGATACGAAGATTGCGCGGTCTATGGAAAAAAAATGCCGACTACACAACGTCCTCCGTTGTGGTCCATTGTTTTTTATTTACAATATTTCATCACAAATGCTACCAATCGTCGCAATCATACGATAATTTCGATTTCGAAAACATTTTCGGCTTTTCGTTTTTTTTTTTTTTCTTTCTTCTTTATATATATATCATTTATTTGACTTTTCTCGAAAAATTGAATATGTATTATTTTTTTTCAATTTCAATTTTTTTTTTTTTTTTTTTTTTTTTTTTTTTTTTTCAACCGAATATTATATTTTTTGTGTTTTTAATTCATTGCATGTATTTTTATGCGTAAATAAGATTTATTCCTTTTAAAAAAAATTACAAAAAAACGACTATGCAACGGAGCCGAATGGTCATTTACCTGGACTACCGACGATGAACTGAATGTCCGCCATAAGGTGATTATTGAACATAGCGGCATTCCGCTCTCTTACAGTCGACTTTGACGCTTGCCAATTGGGATCCTGAGTACAATCCTCAAGAGTCGGTAAACTCAGCTGGGTAATCGGCGACGATAGCGATGATAATGGCGAAACAGGTGCGCTAAGCGGCTGATTCACAATATCTTCGCGTTGCAGAATAACCTGAGGAGAGAACGGGATGACCAGCGGCGGTGAACCAGAGACATTGTTGCTAGGCGACTCCGCTGCAACAATTATCATTGTCAATCGTCATTTCTCTCAACGATATTAAATTTTTTTTTTTTTTTTTTTTACGATTTCTTTCGAAATGAAATATCGGCAAATTTCGTAAATAATAATAAAGAAAAAAGTTAAAAATAATACAAAAATAAAATGAATATTCAAATATTCTTTTAATGCTTTGAAATTTGAGTTTCGCAACGATGTTTTATCTTTCGAACGAAATATTTCGATTCGTCGAAGAGACTCGTTCTGCGACGAGTATTTCTTTTTTTCCGCGGAGAGGTTATGTTTATTGCGCAAACGATTTTTCATTGGAGTTCCGAAAAACATCGCGAATACGAATTTTTCGCAAGTCGTTCGATCGTTTTTATTACTTTGTTTTTTTTTACCGTCAGTAAACATTGTTCCGCAAACAATGGCTCGTATCAGCCAAATGTAAAGTTCGTGCGCCTCTTCTTCGGATTTTTTTTTTTTTTTTTCTTTTGTTCCTTTCCGTTACATTTCGGGCGATAACGTCCGAAACGCGACGATATGCGCCAAGCGTATTGTTATCCAGCGAAGGGAAGAATCATTGATTCGTCGTTCACCCATTTAGGAAAATCGTCGTGACGATTTTTAAACGAAATAAAAGTGTTTTACGACGAAACTTCGCGAATAATCATGATTTACGGTTGGGGGTTATTCACTGGAGAACTCAACGAGGATTGCGCGATGTTGACGTTATGACTCCGACGAACGAGCGATGAAAAGTATAACCGAAGCGAAGGGGTCTTTTTTTTCGTGACAACTCGAGAGCCTCCGAGAATTTCCGCGCCCGCGACGTGAGAGTAACATATGCGCGCAGTATAGGTATATATACTGCTAATAAGTGACTACACTATATATTGCATACCGCTGAGGTACGTACGATACTTCGTAAAAATCGGCTCTCTGGTTTTTTCATAACAAAGCGTAAGCCCCACCCCCACTTTTTTCGAAATCAACAATTATCAACGTTCAAGCATAAGAATTTGTACAATACCGCCGTCGGTAATATTAACTGTAATTAACTTTTTTACGCGCGTACTGACATTTACGGCGATGCGAAAAGACTCAGTCGATAACGAAAACTTTTATGAATGCCATTTCGAACCCATAGACATTTTGAAAAGTCGAGAATTATGTTTCCCTGCGGAACCAATAGACGCGGGAAAAATTAATTTGTTTTTTCCTCAAATATTTATAGTTTTGAAATGGCATTCGTTACAGTTTTTGTTACCAACTGCGTGCGGGTTCGATGGGCGGGAGGGTGTTTCAGATCACCTTAAGGAGATGTAAAACTTGTATAAGTGCGAGAGAGATAGCGTGATCGGCGCTCTCGGCAGAGCGAGAGAGACACACTGAGAATATGTTTCACATCACGTTAAACAAGATTTCCCGTTTTCGGTACTTTGAAAACGTGTAACTTCTTTAATATTTATTAAATATATCAATGTTGAACCTCGTCAGGTATTTTTATTGCATGCTGGCGTTTCGGTTTCGCTAAAATTAGTTTAAAAATATTGATTTTTGCAAAAGTTTTGCAATAAAGATGACATTGTATCCTCATTTGCGGTGTTGCCGTATTAAATATCTTTACTTATTCGAAAAAACTAAAAATTTACAAAAAAAAAACTAAAAAAAAAAAAAAATTTCGTATTTTTGTATTATAACATTTTTTATATAATACGAAAAATACATTAAATTCGCATCGCGGAAAAATACGTTTCGTAAAAAAATAAAAAAATATTTTATCGCAACTTATATTTGTTAAAAAAAATATATAATTTTCGTACGCTTACTTCGGAATACTTATCCGCGTAAAAACGCCGATATGAAGATAAATAAATTGCTTCGATGTTCGGACTAAAAATCGTAAATAAATATTGACACGAATGTTGAAAAATTACGAAAATATTAATAAATTTTGTCGTTCAACGAGATTATCGAGAAATAAATTTCGGAGATTGTGTCCTCTCACCGTTGACCCAAGCGTTCGTTTGCGTTTCCGATAAATTGCTCTCTTGAAAACGTTTCACGGGTTTTGTCGAAATTTTTGAGTACACATTTGACATCGCCATCGTGTATTCAAACAGTTCCGTTATAAGTCCAATCGCACTTCTGTACGCCTTCCGCCGCGACGCCCTCCCGCAACACCGGTCAACTTTTATACTTGTCTTTCGGCACGAATTTCCGACTTCAAATTATTTTCGATAGATATATCGCATTATCGGAACTTTGATATTGGAAACCCACTGATTATCCACCACAACCCACGCACCGTCCCTCGATAACTTCTTCTTCTGTTTGCGGCTGAATCTGGTAGACCGCTCACAGGCGGATTGCCAACCGTACGAACATTTTCCGGTCGCTCGATAAAGTCGAACGAGTCGCAGAGCGCATGCGTCACTTTACCCGAATGATTTTCCACCGTCACAACTACTATTATCCATATTCTCGCCGATAATTCGCCACGAAATTCTATTGTCAATTCTCGTATTATCACGAGGCGCGGTAGCGTCACGACTCTCGATGCTAACTACTTAATTTTTTTTTATTACTAACATATAACAATCAATAAATTATTTTTTATTAATAGTTACGGACTGAAAGTTCGCACCAAATCTCCGTCACTAAACTTCTTTCTACGATCTTTTTTTTTATCCCTATAGACGATATCTAAGTACCTAATATTAAATTAATAGATTTTCCCACATGAAAAATATAAAAATGTTTAGACCTTTTTTTGTAATCGGTATTCTGCTGTATATGAACAGCAATGGGAAGAAAAAAGACCCCTTTAGAATAGAATTTATTTACAAAGGTTTTTCTGATAGAAAAGATCGTAATCTCGTTACGTTTTCTCATACGCAAAATTTTGCGTAATTTAGCGTATTTTTTTCGTAATTTTACGCATTTGCGTATTTCTTTTCTTTTTTCGTAATTTTGCATAATTTTACCCATTTGCGTATTTTTGCGTATTTGTTTTTTTTTTTTTTTTCGTAATTTTGCGTATTTTTTTGTAATTTCACGTATTTTGCTTTTAAATATAATTTTTTCTTAAAGCGTAAAAAGCGTCCTATAAAAGTCCCTATCTGGACCTTTAATTTTTTCGTATTAATGACCGTAAATCTCTTTCTAATAAAACATCGCGCGTCATGAGATGAGAGTACTATGAATTAAAACGGTCAACAATTGTTTACAACGATATTATTGATATCATAAAAGCGTCTAAACTTCGCAAAGATGTAAATAATTGTGTGATTTTAGATCCGTGTCTATATATCATGAGATTCGCCAATAAACTCGAATTTGGCGAGAAGACTCACGAAGTTTCGATGACAGCGTTAAGATTGGTGCAAAGAATGAAACGCGATAGCATTCACAGTGGCCGTCGACCATCGGGTTTATGCGGTGCAGGTGCGCTTTCTAATTAATCTCTAAATTTCCAAAATCTTCGATCTTTTTTCCTATCTTTTTTTTTTTTTTTTTTTACAATTCCTATGACATTATTATTTTTACATGCATAGGAAACATATCCAAAATTTTCGGGGAATTTTAATAAATATATCGCGATACGTATTTACAGTAATTACATCGAAATTTTCTTTTTTCCACTATCCTTTCGCAGCTCTGCTGATGGCAGCGAGATTACACGAATTCAATCGTTCGCCAGCGGATATAATAAAAATTGTCAAAGTTCACGAGTCTACGCTACGAAAAAGGTAGGAAACGATCGAATTAGCTATTAAATTATTTTTACACCCATTTTATCTGTAATTCGTTAGTAGTTATAATAAAAATCGTGTGATATTAGAATGTTAGATGAAAAAATAAAAAATTTTAAACGCATTTTCTTAAGTTTTCTCTTATGTTTTACGACATTCCGAAAACTTTTTTTATGAGAATCCATTTTTTAAATATTGTTTTTCGCGGAAACAACCCTTCGGAACTTACGAAGCAAATGTATGAAATCAATTATTTTTTTATATTTCCGCGATAGATTGATTGAATTCGGTGATACGCCATCCAGCGCTCTGACGTTAGAAGAGTTTATGACCGTCGATCTGGAGGAGGAACAGGATCCGCCGGCTTTCAAAGCGGCGCGAAAAAAAGATCGCGAACGGTTACAGAGGGTATAGAATTTTGTGATTCTGCGTCGTCGTCGACGACTGCAAAAAAAAATTAATGAAATAACGTACTATTCTAATGAATTGCGTTTAATACTTCAGTTGGAAAACATAGACAATGAACTGAACGATCTACAGAGCGAAATCGACAAACAATTGGAGCGGCAAAAGTCGGGAAAAGGAAAACGGAAGAAAGACGGTAAACATTGAAAAAAAAAAAAAAAAAAAAAAAAATCTCGAAAATTACTTATTTATCACATCGCATTACTAACAAAAGCAAAAGTAATCGACGAAAAAATCCTTTCGCGTTACGGGAATTTTGCATTATACGCGATAGCGTCTCGACGACATGAAAAATGTGTTTTTTTTTTTAAATACTTTATAAAATATAAAAAATAAAAATAAATAAATTTTTTTCTCATAGACACAGTAGAGGAAGACATCGATACGGAAAGATTTATCAAAGAAAGTAATCTTAGTATTATCGAGCATTGCATAGACAGCGATGCCGACGATCCCGACGACTCTCCATCGTTACGACATTCCAACGTCGAGTCACATCCGCTCGTCACGGGTCTTGGTGAGTTTTTTTTCTTCCCTTTCAACTAACAAAAATAATTTTGAAAAATTTTTAAAGTATAAAAAATTTATCAAAAAAAAAAAAAAAAATTTCATCGAAAAAAAAAATGTAATAAAATTTTTTTTTTTTATAATTAAAAAATTCATACGAATTTTAATGTTTTTTTTTTCATAGGACCGGATATTGCATCAATGGGATTAAGCGCGGGACACAAAGATAAGGATTCTTCTGCTGCAGACAAATTGTCATCTAATTTTGAAAATGTAAGTATTAACTACCGATAGCGGTTCAAGAATTTTGCAATTACTCAAGAAAACGATATTTCCATATCGCGATATAAATTTGAAACGATTTTACTAATAGTTAAAAATAAATTCAATACTTTCTAAAATAGTGAAGATATTTCCGAAAACAATTTGTAAAAAAATATTTATACTTATGAAAATTTATTACAAATAATATTAAGACGATATATGGATATCCAGTCGATTCGTCCGAACGAAAGAGCAGTGAAATGAATCCGAACGAAAAATATATTTTCAGGCATCCGGCGAAATCGATATGACGGATTTGGATGACGACGAATTGGATAGCTATATAATGTCGGAAAAGGAAGCAAATTCGAAGCACAATTTGTGGAACAAAGTTAACGCCACTTATCTCGAGCAAATGAAAGGTACGTAATTTTTTTTCCATTCGAAAGTTTATTTTTTATTGATCGATCAACAGCTCGTAAAAGTTACAAATTTCATTTTTTTTTCCATTTTTTATGTGAAAATATCTTCAACGAGTCTCTTAATTGCAAATGTCCTAAAAAACGAGTTACGGACCTTTTAGAGAAATAGTGAAAAAATGGCAAATGTCCTTAGAAATCGTTACAATAATTTTTTTTTTTAAAGTGCAAAAACGCAAAATTTCTCGTAAAGCGTTACGACACTTCTAAAGTAATACGCCGATCGCAATCTTCGCGAGAATACGAAGAAGTAAAATGTTTCTACGGTAATTTACGGATCTAATTAGTGAATTATGTGACGATAATTGTATTTGTGAATTCGAATGGCAAATCGCAGAGAAAGAAGAAAAACTGAAGAAAGGAAAAGAAGAAGGAAAACCGGAGAGAAAAAAGCGTCGTACCGCTCCGAAAAAGAATAAAAATCAGGGAACCGCTAGTACAGCAGGTAATTTCATTATTAAATTTCATTAAACACTAAAAAGTTTTACCAATGAGAAAACAATATTATTATGATTCGTCGTTATTTTATCGTCGTGTATTTTTTTTTATTGTGTAACGCAAAGGCGAAGCGATCGAAAAGATGCTGCAGGAGAAGCGTATATCGTCGAAAATTAATTACGAGGTTTTGAAGAGTTTAAACGTTCCGGTGTCGAATAATCCGTCACTGGGTAACGAAGAGACACTGAACGCCGAAGAGAAATTCGATGCCGAAGTTTTGATGGAATCTGCAGTGGAGTACGTATTGTACAAATAATTCCTCAATATACCCGGTCGGTAACAAAAATTGTAATCTATTTTTTTTGGTGGTTTCCGGTAAACGTTTACGTTACAAAAAAAGAATGAAATTATTAGCGTTTATACAACTACTTAACGAAAACACTGTCGATATTAGTATTTATCCTAAAATTTTTATGAAAAAAAAAAGAGTGGATTACCTTTTTTGTTATCGACTGAGATTTTCAGATAATTTTAAAATGCAATCGATACAAACGCCTGCTGACTCCTTCGCGACGAAAAGAATATCTATTGAGAATCAATGTATTTCTTACAGAAGCGACACAGAAACATATTCAAAAGTCGGACACGAAGTTAAACGTGTCTTGAAGTCAGAAACTATCGGCAAATCTCCCCAAAAGGGGAAAAAACAAAAGACTCCGAGTTTAGCGAAAGTCAATGTTGAAGATTCAGTTCCAAGCGACGAACAAACCATTGCAACTTCTGATGCCGGTACGACATTTATCATTTATCATTTATCATTTATCATTTATCATTTGTCATTTGTCATTTGTCATTTGTCATTTGTCATTTGTCATTTGTCATTTGTCATTTGTCATTTGTCATTTGTCATTTGTCATTTGTCATTTGTCATTTGTCATTTGTCATTTGTCATTTGTCATTTGTCATTTGTCATTTGTCATTTGTCATTTGTCATTTGTCATTTGTCATTTGTCATTTGTCATTTGTCATTTGTCATTTGTCATTTGTCATTTATCATTTATCATTTATCATTTATCATTATCATTTATCATTTATCATTTATCATTTATCATTTATCATTTATCATTTATCATTTATCATTTATCTAATTTTGTACATTTTTCAGCCATCGAGAATGAAGAATTTGTTGACGACGAAGTCGAGTTGAATCCGACCGAAATGTCCGTCGGCCAGATGCTCGGTCAAGAAATGGAAGACGATGGTTACGCGTACGACTACGACGAGGAAGAGTATTGAATAAGAATACTCTACAATTTTTGTACAATTATTATTGTTAAGAATTGCCTACTCGGCGAGAACGAAAAATTTGTTTATCGAAAAGATAACATATTTCAAGTGAGTTACGGAATCCGATCCCTCGAATATCATAGTTAACTCTATCGACAAAAATAGTTCTCTTTTTACAAACAGTTTCTCGTTCTCGCTGGTTAACGGTATTAGTAATAATTTTATTAACAATCATCGATACTGAATTACACGCGTTTTATGGAGATGTAGTGTTACGTTCCGTAATTTCCAAATCATTTTCTATTCAATTTCATTCGTCGCACCATCGACACGTACAGAAATTCGCGGAATAACCAAAAGGCACCAAAAGGCCAAATATAGCCGCCGACGGCAAATCGTTAATGCAAAACTGCTGAATCCGCCAATTAGAAAGTTTTCTAGGATTCTCCTTTATATATATATATATAGCGACATATATATACGTTAATCCATTGTTTTCCAAATACATATAACAATCATATATCGAAAATTCCTTATTTCATTTATATTATGAAAAATCCTATCGGAATCTAATTTCAAAAATTGCGAAAAAAATTTTTGTCAATTTACCAAATACTCTGAAATTTCTTCACTAAATCAACTCGAAAAACATTTCCTGATTTTTCCCATTTTCCATACGCGTAGTAATCATGAAATTCGGGATTTTATTATAAAAAACAACAAAAAAAAAACGAATAGATCATCTTGACAATTATTTATTTTCACGAAGATGAATTACATTACTAGTAATGAACTACACACGTTAATCAGTCACTATACCTTTACATCGACAGTCGCTTTAACTTTTTTTTCATTTTATTTATTTATTTTTCTTTTCTGCGATCAATCGCTCACCTTCGCTCGTACATCTTTACACTTTATAACACGGAGCACCATTCATACGATATATAAATATATATATATAAAGGTAAATTATATGTATAGATATATATACATACGTATATATATGTTTATATATATATTTTTTTTAACTGTCACTCTCTCGCATTTTTATCTTTAAAACAAATATACATAATCTACAATCGCGCGGGGCGCGCAACTTGGATCAGAAGACAAATCCGATCGTCGATTTCCAAAAAAAAAAAAAAAAAAATAATAATTCGTTCTTTTTACAACCGATGCAATGAAACGATCGAAAATTGTATATTATGCAATTGTAATGGTTATGTCTATGTAATGTGTGTATTACATCGTTCCATTGTCGGTTTTACAATTCCATTTTATTACAAAAAAAAAAAAAAAAAAAAAAAAAAAAAACATCGCTATCGATAACAGTGATAATTCAACACAAAATAAATAAAAAAAATGTGTGCTGAATATCGAGGCGAGCGGATCCCATCCTATTTGTTCGCAAAGATCAATCGGCGTCTCTGTTTTTCCCTCGAAATTTTATGCCCCACTTTACGACGTTTCAACTTTGCGTATCAATATTATTGTCGCGATGAGAGTTATATAAAAATTGTAAACAATCGTTGTGTGATTGTCAACAATTTTTAATAATTTTTACACAATAACGATAATACGATTATAGTTCACAACTATTTTCTCTTACAACTTTTAACAATTATAAACCATTTCTTCAATCATTACGAATTTTTGAGCAAAAAAACAACAAACAAAAAAAAAATTCATAACGCAATCGCGAGAGCTGCCAGAGTTCAGCTAAATAAATGCTATCGGTTAATTGTTGAAAACACAAGAGCGATGAATACAATCGTAGGTAACAATTTGCTTTTTTTTTTTAACAATCTTTAAAAAATATGAACCATTTTTTGCTCGGAAAACGTTACTTCGAAAAAATGGCATTAACTTTAATATTTTTATTCCTTTTCGTAATTCCTTATGTAACCAAAAATTCAATCAATTCAATTCATCGATATCTAAAGAGAAGAATGTTTATGATGTTTGCTTGCGTTTGCGATGTTTGTTTGTTTGTCTGCGAAGAATGCTTGTGATGTTTGCGTGTGACGAATGAAAACCCTGAATCCCAATAGTTGTTTGACGAGTCAACAAAAAATGAGATTCAAAAAAAAAAAAAAAAAAAAATATAAAAAAAAAAAACAAATGATCGATTTTTTTTCGATGTATGTGCTTTGGAAGTTAATCCGCTCGCCTATTACGTATAAACCGCTTATTTACGGTTCTTAACTGAGATATATCGTCTCTCAACTCAACAATCTAACGTCTATCGAGAAAGGCACGTCTGGCATACCACGAGAAATGAAATAATAATGAATATTTAACTACATGTTGAAGTGTAATTTCTGTTTTGTTTTTTTAATTTCCGATAACCGCTAATGTGTAATAGTGATGTCCAGCGTTCTTCTTTAGATATAATTTTGTGTTTTTTTCTTCTTTTCTTTTTTTTTTTTTTTCTTCTTCTTTTCAGTATATTAAAAAACATACCGATAATAAAATCTATGTAATTGATGCTACAATTGGAAAATCTCGTCTTGTTGCTGTTGAAGCTTTTGTAGGGACGTTTTTATCCGTCTGCCTTGTGTCATGACGACTGCGGACGGAAGGCTGTGAACATCATTGCTCGACAGTGGCCTCAGCATTTCTGCGCTCGACGGTTCCATCGCTGGACTCGATGTTACCGGATGTGAATTACGCAGTCTCGCTGTTGCTTTTCGTCGTTGAACATGCGTCGAATCGCCGTCGTAACAAAATCTGAAAAAAAAAAAAAAAAGTCAACAAAAATTTTTATATTTTTTTAGACTCTTATATAGATTTTATGAAATTACGATCGTTGGAATGATATTGAAAAAAATAAAAGACTGCAAATTAGACGAATCACCAAAAAACTACTTTTTCCAAAAAAAAAAAAAAAATTTCAATGAAAAATTCTTTCGAAAAAATGATAAAATTGTATCAGGAAAGTTGTATACAGATTTATACATAAGCAATCGATGATATCGATGATACGATGAAATAGCGAAAAATGTTGAATAACTTACTCGCTACTCCCCTGAACTCGTTTAACTTCATTTTTAACAGTTGCTATGGAAGAATCCATTTTCGCTAGAAAATCTGTTATCGACGTTCCTTCATCGTCCATCGGTGACGATATCGACGTCGACGAATACGCCTGCAATTAATTTTTAAAAATTAGATGGCTTCTGTAGTTTTTTATTTCGTTTACTCCATACGAACTGAAAATCACGAAGCTGAGAGATCGTAATTACATTTTCCGAGGGGCGGGTCTCGGAATTCGAGGGAAAGTTAGAAAATAAATGTCATGTGAAGTACCCTTCGGTCCATTCGCTCGGTTGATAACAAAAACTGTAATGAATGATATTTTGAAATCATAAATATTTAAGAAAAAAAAAATTGCGTTTTCATTCCCTTCTCTCTTTTCTTATTCTCAAATGTCTATAGTTTCGAAATGGTATTCATTACAGTTTGCGTTACCGACTGAGTTTTTTCGCATTACTTTAACGGCAATATCTGCAGTAAAGTAAATTATTTACAAGTGGGCAATTGTAAGACAAATTACGCTAAAAATGTTAAGATTACGACGAAGTATTCGAGATCCTTGAAGAACAATGCATTACAGTTTTCATTATCGACCGAGTTGAACGAAAGTGAGAAGCTTATGGATTGTAAATACGTGAAAACTTACGCTTGGCAAATCGGGACTCGTTTTCGCATCGGTGGGGCTAAATGCAGCATTAGCGAGTGACGAAGTGGCATCGGCCGATACAGGAACGAGCAAATGTTCGCGGAGAAACAAACTGTCCGATGCCCACAGTCGGTTAATTCGTCTTATTTGTTCAGTCTGCAAAAAAATGTGTTTTTTTTTTTTTTTTTTTTCATCGTCTTTATACAATATTAATATTTATGTTCCTAAGATAAACGATTCAGCTAATTAGCTACGAGATATGAGCGAAAAGTCCCTATAATTTGAAAAGTAATCGACGGTCGATAAATTATAATTTTCGTCGATTTATATGAAATTTTTCAACGAAAAGATAATAACTTCGGGATGTTATATAATGAAACGTAAGAGGTGATTTTTCTTGGCAGATAACGACGAGACTATTGAAATCATTGACGTAGGCGATCGTTATCCAGAATGGAACTTTTAAATCAAAAATCGTTTATCTCATCGAAGAGATATTCGGTATAATAGCTAATTTTGGTCGGTTTTTTGATGAAGAAATGAGTAGAATGCTTTTTTTCGGGTTAATACAGTTAGGTTTCCCGTAAATTGGAAGTTTGGGATAAATCTTCTCCCACTTCCTCGATGCGCACGACAATAGTAAGTACAGTAGAACGCCGATTAATCGGGATGTTTGTGATCGAAAACCCCCCGGATAATCAGTAACACGGTTAACCCGATCTAAATGACAAAATGGCTACAATGGCATGTTATTTTCGTATTTGAGGCCTAAAGTTACAGCAGTCCGAAAAAAATTGCATTACAGTTTTTATTACCGACTGCGGCATTTTACATGACCTTAAAATAGAAACAAAAACAGCATGTCCTCTCGCACTCGTAGCAACATAATTGCTGTGACATTTTATCTGAAACACGCGATCGAAAAAAATGTCTCTGGAAATAAATGTCGGTAACCAGATACCTATTTTTTTTCACGAACCATTTTCGTGCGCCGTAAACATTACCGAAACGAAAGTTACGCATGTTCTCTATCTTTAACTCATCCCATACTGACCTAATTTTCTTTTCGGACAAAAATATCCGGCAATCGAAAATATTCCGTTTATCCATTTTGTAGACATCTGTTTTACCACAGGAGAACGATAAATTAACCTCAAATATGTCGCGTGACTAAAACCCCGAATGGCGTTTTTTTATACGCTTATTACACGCGATCTATTGAGACCCGCAAATTTCGTTGCTACACATATCGATAAAAATTCAACGTAATAAAACTCGTTTTCACTTTACTACACTCTGCCTAATTGATGTTATCCGTGAGGTCACGCAATGTTTTATCTCGTATCTATATGGAATAAACTTTCCAGTACTTGACATTGAAACACCGACACATGTCTTGACATATACATACATGAACTAACTTTCGATGGTTCGCACTGCTAAGTGCATTGCGCCTATTTACATTAATTTTTAAATTACCAAAATTGCAACGCCGTAACTACAATTCCTACTTAGTTTTTTTTTATTGAAAAAATGACAATGTTTCGATTCAAATAACAGCGAAACACGAAGTTTCATGTTGCAGGGCAATTAAAAAAAAGCAAATGCTAATTGATATGAAAAATAGATATTGTTACATGCATACTTCGCCCACGTAAAGAATGGAAAAAAAAATGTCACAAATAATAACTTTATTGGACTATACACGATTTAAATAAAGAATCTATACATGTAGAGGATTGGCCCATTGTCACGAAGGATCGTCACGAATGTTACACCAAAAACAGTGATGAAAATGCTGATCACGAGTTTTACGAGTTAACAGAGCATAACGAATCGTAAAAGTTCAGCAGCAAATAGTTGGATTATCTTTACGTACCGTAACCCCATACTTGAGTGCGATTCCTTGAAGCGTATCGGTTTTCGCAACAATATGTTTAACTAGATGCTCGTTGCGTGTCATGTGTTTCGAAGTACTTCCGTATTTTTTAAGCTTTCTGCTAGAATCCCGAATAGACCTCCGTTCTTCCATTTCACCGCCGCCATTACGGTCCATATTCACGTTTGTTGTTTAGCACCCGAACGTCGGACTCAACCCAAGCGCTCACGGGGTAATATCGTACTATCGCGGTGTGGCGATTTTCATAAAAGCTCGACGGAGCGAAAAAGAGGCCGAAATAGGTCACCATTTTTTTTTTTATAGTTTTAACGATCAAACAAATAACAATCGTCGATTTAGGAAAAAAAATTCAGGTCATAATTTGTTTTATATTTATTTCCATCGAGAAAGTGTAAATGTTAAGGTAACCCGATGCGAAACACGTTTCCAAGTGCCCCTCTCTCGCTCCGCCATAAGCGCCGATCGCGGTGTCTCTCTCGCACTCAATAGGGGTTCACCTCGCCTTTAAGACGCGTAGTCTAACATTGGACTATTTGACAGCTTAGAGATCGAGCCAATCGGAAAACTGGAAAATAGGACGACTGACCAATGACAATGTTGTATTCCAACTTGGAGGCTTCCGATTGGTGATTCGATCTCAAACGCCCCCGTTGCTCAATCAAAGTGACGAAACTCTCGCGAATGTTAGTCTTTCGCTGGACTGTGTGTGGCTGCGCGCTACGGCGACAGCCAGTGGTTACGCTGGTAGTAAGTTTTTCGTCATTGTCAAAGCAATCACAATTACTAAATACGTATAACCTAATCTCTGATGACTAATTATGTAGCGAAAAATTTATATTAACGGCAATACTCGGAACTGTTGAGCTTTAGAATTTTTTTATTCGACTCTTAGTGCAACGAGTTAAAAGGCAATGTGTACGCGCTTAATACACGTACGCGGATCATAAGAGATTCGACACACTGATATTATTTTTCGCCCCGAGAAACAACTCGTATTTCTGTAAGTCAAGATCCAAGATCATCGATAAGTCTATGACACTTCTAATTGGCTAAGAGAATTCTTATTTTGTTTTTGCATCATCGTATAGGAAGCTTTGTCATCGTCAATCGTTTTTTTTTTTTTTCTTAACGCGATATCAATGCCATTATGCTTAAAATAGTCTAAAACGATGAAAGATGGAGTTTAGAAAAAAATGTTTGAACGAATGAGTGTCCGTGCGCTCGTGTGTGTGAGATGGTTGGGCAAAAGTCAAACTTTCGTAACTCGTGAAAAACGTTTACCATTCGCACAGATTCGACGTTGGGTCTGTACTAAATTTTGCACTCTATTCTTTTCATTCTCACCTTAAAATTCTCAAAAATTACGATAACCGTATTTACACATTTTTTTTTTCACCTCCGACTATCGAAACATCTTGTTATCTGGAAACAAAGTCTTAAAATGTATGAAAAAAAATTGACGCATCATGAATCCAAGAAACACTGTACGCAGCGCAGCATCTTGCATTTTTTTTTGCTTCGTCATTAGTTCTCTGGAAACACTGTTGTCGTAGGTACGACGAGCGACAACCAGATTTCTGCCGTCAATTGACAATGACCACTGAATGTCTTTCATCCATCAATAACTTTTTTTTTCGCATAATCTCAATTCTCTCATCGCGTTGTTTTTGACGATATCGTTTTTTTTTACGACCCGTCAAATTTTTTTTTTTGCATAAAAATTTTTGTGCGATAAAAATAAAATTATCGATTCGACTATTTTTATCGATAAAATTGTTTTTTGACAGTCCATCGAATATATATGTATATATTTTTTTTTAGTTTGACGATTATGGCGTTCCGCGATTTAGTTGACGGCGACTGCGCCGGTCCGAGTTCTCTGATCCGTCTGACGTCTCATCTCATACAAGATCATGGATTTCAAGAAGAGGGCATATCCCGTCAACGCGCCTTCCCACCGCAGCATGAAGCAGCACTGGCGGAACAATTCGTTGATCAATTTCTCGAGGAATCGGGTAACGCGCCGCCGCAGACATTTAAAATGGATAATATCCTCCGAGAGATGCAAAAAATGGATTGCAATCCTCGTCAGGATCCGTTGGCGCAGGAGAGACTCGGAGAACACGGGGGACAAGACACCGCCTGGGCGAGTCAATACCTTGCGTCCGGTCGTCACTTTGATGTAAATATTTTTCTCACTCCGTTACTCCGCCGTAAGAAGTAAAAAGCGCCGTAAGAAATTTCACTTTCCTCTAATAATCCTAAAACCTTTTTTAACGAAAGTGATGTGAAAAAACTCAGTCGATAACGAAATCTGTAATGAATGCCATTTCGAAAGCATAGACATCGAAGGATAAAGAAAATTGTGTTTCCCTGCAGAATAGACCAACATTTTTTGTATTTTTTTTTTATTTTTATGGTATTTATTTACTCTGAGAAGTATGAATGCCGATAAAAAAAATTTTAAATGCATTATAATTTTTGTTACCGACAGAGTTTTTTCACATCGTCGGAATTATCATGAGTTGTGTCTCTAAAGTAATTCATTTACGAATAATTTCGAAAATATCGATAGAAAATGAAACTATTGAATAACTTGTTCATCGTACGATTTCAGGAAAATCGTACCGATGCAATTTGGAAACCACCGCTAGTTGCTATGCCGAATTACGAATCTCTACCGATTCTTCATCAACAAAGTTCCAACGAGTTGGGTCTCGGGCCGTTATGGGCGGACGAGTATCTCGAACACAGTGTAAGCGCGGAAAAGAATATCGGTATAGAGGATATCGCGCAATCCGGAAAAAATCGTCTCGAATCGGCAAACAAACAGACTTTGGAAAGTCCGCAAATCGAACACTCGAAATTTATGAAATACATGCATCAAGAAAGCGACAGCGTGAATATAAATGGCCAACAAAAGGTACCGATCATTACCGAGTTGGATGAAAAATGGTCGGAAGAATACGCTATCGGCAAATCGGCGGATCATGCAATCGGCACGGATATCGGTGCTCTGAACAAATTGGACGAAGGTACAGCTGAAGTTTGGGTCGATGAACTCAAACAAGAGAATGCTATGGCTGCCGGTAAGTGATGCGCAACTTAATATTTTTAAGATTAGAAAGATCGGCAATCGAATAGATCGCAAAACAGTCAAATGATGAAAATAATGTTTTCACATTCCACTCGATATAACATCGATAAATTAGCATATTTATAGCTAAATTTATAATTTAAAAAAATACCGGAGTGCAGTAAATAAAAAAAAACTCTACAAAACGCTAAAAGTAGGTACGAGTAATCGATCTAAAGACATCCCGAGCTTTTTATTTCCGTCAAACAACATTTCTCTGATTTCGAGAGGTAATTTTCCGGGAGACAATTTTCCGAGAGGTATTCCTAGAAGACGCAGCAAATGCTCTAAAGAACGTCTTTTTTTCATTTCCAGATCCCGACAATTACGAATCAATATTCTGGGCGCGTCTACAGGGAGAATGGAACAAAATATCGACACTCAGCAATACAAACGACTCGCATCCGTGGATACCGGAGTACGAAAAATATTACGATCCGTTTAACGAGTACAAATTTTCATCGGACAATCCACTAAAAGACATGAGTAACGCTCTCGAGGAGGGAAAACGGAGATTGGAAGCAGGCGATCTGCCGAGCGCTGTCCTGTGCTTCGAAGCGGCGGTACAGCAATCAAACGACAATGCCGAGGCATGGCTGATGCTTGGGAAGACACAAGCGGAGAACGAACAGGATCCACTCGCTATATCGGCGCTGAAAAATTGTTTGCACATCGATCCGACCAACGAAGTCGCCCTCATGACATTGGCGATATCTTATACGAACGAATCGTATCAAAATCAGGCGTGTCTGACCCTCAAAGAGTGGTTATCTAAACACGAAAAGTACAAACACCTCGTGCAATCAACGCCCGAAGTACCGCAAGCCGCAAAGTCGAGCGTATCGACGATACTGTTCAAGTGAGTAGGTATTATTCGATTCACGAAAGTTTCGACGATTGTGTGGCTGATGATGAAAATTTGGATATTTTTTTTGTTTTTTTTTCTTTTTTTTTTTGTTTCCTTAGCGACGTTCACGACGAAGTTAAAGAGTTGTACATCACTGCCGCGAGGATGAATCCTCGGGAGGGTATTGATCCGGATGTTCAGAGCGGATTAGGTGTACTTTTCAATCTTTCGTGCGAATTCGACAAAGCCGCGGACTGCTTTCAGGCGGCTTTGAGCATTCGACCGGACGTAAGTGAACGAGCAATTTATCCTTTTTCTTTAACGAGGTGATGGAATAATTTTGAGTTTTCTGGAAGAACCGATAGAAATGTTTGTGAATAACGATTGATAGATTTGGAACGATATGATTCGAATTATTTTTCAGGATTCAAGATTGTGGAATCGCTACGGCGCTACCCTCGCCAATGGTCAGAGGTCCGAAGAAGCCGTCAAAGCATATCACCGTGCCTTAGAATTGTCCCCTGGATTTATCAGGGCTCGTTACAACCTCGGAATATCGTGCATTAATCTTGGTGCTTACAAGTGCGTCTTTACATTCATTTAACTCTACGGGAGGTGCGATGTATGGCGGAGTCGAAAATAAATAATCGCGAACAATTGATAGACGATCGTAACGCAAAAAAAAAAGAGTGACCCGTGATCGGTAAAAATATTAATTTTTACCGATATTTTACCGAATTTCGGCTTATCGGTAAAAATTAATATTTTTACCGATCAACCGAAAAAATCGGTAAAATCGACCGATTGGTAAAAACAAATATTTTGCCGAAAAAATCGGTAAAATCAAACGATTGGTAAAAATAAATATTTTGTCGAAAGAATCGGTAAAATCGACCGATCGGTAAAAATAAATATTTTGTTGAAAAAATCGGTAAAATTGACCGATCGGTAAAAACAAATATTTTGTCGAAAAAATCGGTAAAGTCGACCGATCGGTAAAACTAAATATATTGCCGAAAAAATCGACAAATATTTTCCCGGAAAAATCTTTGAAATCGATCACTCAGTTAATTATACCGATTTTTTTTCCAATGACTAATCCATTTAATGCCGTAATGTGCTCTGTCGTTTATACTAAAAATCGTGTTAAATTCAGGGAAGCCGCTGAGCATCTGTTGACGGCGCTGAATCAACAAGCTGCCGGTCGCGGTGTACAAGGTGACAAAACTCATCCGGGAGCGATGTCGGACACAATATGGTCAACTCTGAGGCTCGTTCTATCATTGATGCACAAATATCGTCTCAACGAGGCCGTCGAAATGAGGTCGGAATCTCGACGAAAAAATTAATATAAAAATTTCGCTACTAGAACAAAAAAAAAAAAGTTAATTTATTGAAAGTCTATAAAATTTTGAAGCGCATTGTGAAACAAATCGAGAATGTTCACTGACCGGATGTATAATTAACCCTTTTGCAATTTTCTTTTTTCAGAGATTTGCAAACGCTCAACAAGGAGTTCGAAATCGAATGAGCAAATTACTCTCAAGATTATTACAATCTATTTTTACGGATAGAAGATTAAAAATACCCAAATCATTTCGCGGACAATTGTGTCTAAGAAGTTGAGTTTGGAAGAGTTTCGACGCTACGCAACGGGAAGCGAGAGCTGCAACGGTTACATTAGCTACTTTATAAAATCTATATAACAGTTACTTGTATTCATAAAGAAAAAAAAAAGAAGAAAAATTGAAAATATGAATGCGACGATGAGAACTCAACAAGATTATGGATAATGTGGACCAACGTTGAAGATGGAATTTAATCAATTTAATTCATATTGAAATTTGTAAAAATTAATACGGCTTGTTGAATAAGTATGAAGCATTGCCAGATCAACGATATTATAATGTATCAATATAAACACAATTTTTTTTTTTTTTTTTTTTTTTTTTTTTTTACGCAAAGTACATTGTGCGCACTTCTAATTTTTTTTCTTTTGGCGAAGGTCCATCGTTATCCTTAAATTGTCTCAAAATTTAATAAAGATATTTTTAATCCATTCGTTGTGTTCGTATCGGCGTTTGAATGGATCCATCTCTACGCTGCCTAAACGACTCAGTCGATAACAAAGACTGTTATAAATTTTATTTTATTTTTTTTTCAATGATTTCAAAAATTTTGAAAATCACATTTTGAGAGTGTTACGTCCTGACCCTTAATCTACACGTATTTTCGATTTTTCTATCCTTAAATGATTTACTTCTTTTTATTATTTTCTCTCGCAAAGGAAACAGCCCAGACGCTAACTCATCCGACCAGATAACTAATATCGTATTTTGCCAATTCATATCCGCTCGCGACTTTACGTAGAAATGAATATTTCTATTCTCTCTCTCGGAATTCTCACTCTTCTGTCTCACGGTCTAATCAGCATTTCGAGGTTTTCCTCATGCTGGATTCACCGTCCGCCTAGCGACAGCGCGTGGCGTGCACTATCAGCATTTTCGGCCGCCTCGCGACGGCCAGTTTTATCCATTGGAATAATCAGTCTTACTTCAATCTTCGTACTATTCGGTCGGACTGATCTAGAGCGGGGACTTTCCTCCGCGATTAAGTTAACATTGTAATCTAGAGTCGTTCATTCACACACATTCAATTGCGAATACTATTTGTATCAATCGTAATTTCCGTTTGATTTAATAAACGCGATTTGTTACTCTCGAAACGGGATCTTTCGATCTTATTCGAGGAACCGAACCCCTTAAATCGTTAATATTCCTGCATTACGTTATCAAGTTAAACGCGCGCGTGACCGCTGCGACGATCGTCCAAGTCTACGCGTTCGCCAGTAAACCTCTGAAACGTAACAGAGAGAAACTATTAATCATCTCGGATCGGTATGCATTACAGTTTTTGTTACCGACTCGACGCGAAATGGATGAACGGGAGAAGGTATCAAATTCTCTGAATACCGTTGCGAAGGAAACTTGAAAAATCGTTTCTCGTAACGCCAATTGAATTAAAATATCATGGAAATATTTTTTAATACCCCTCTCCCCGCAACTCCTCCGAATAACCATACAATAACGTGTGTGTAGTACTAAATTAACATAATTAGTCAGTAAGACTTACAAAATAACTTCGTATCATAAATCACGTAATGCGCTCGTATTGGTTGGAAATTTTTAGTACATGAAGTATAACTTCATCAACAGTTTGAGTCGTCAATAGCGACTTTACCGTATCATCGTCTATAACGACGGTAAATAAAAGCTTAACGTTCTGACGCAATCGATCCTCAAACGTTAGATCGCTGTCGTCGACGGTGACCGGTTGATGACCGCATCGTCTAATAACTGCGTCCAGAACGTCTTGAATCGGAGCCTCGGGCCAACCGAACACCTGCGATTGTTGGAAAACAAAAAAAAAATGTAAAAATGCGTATCGAAAGGAAAGACCTTAAAAAATTTTAAAAATCGAAAATTTTTTTTTTATAAGTAGCAATTGCGAATTGCGCTCCGCAATTGTTAATATTCAGGAAAAATATATGCGGAAAGATGTAAAATAATTTTTTAAATTCGGCAAATGCGATATAATGGACAATTTATCGCTAAAGTCCGTTTTTCTTTAATTTTAGAAGAGATTTTAAGGGTTTTTGAGAATATTTTACAGATGAAATCCTCGCTGAAGATATTTAGAGAATAAAAAAAAAGAATTTCACCTGTAAAGTTTCTTCTTCGATCAGAATAGTTAAAAGATCGACGATAGCCTTTAGTAACTGAGCGGACGATAGAACACTCGATCCGCCGGTTTGAATTTTCAATGCGGCCGATGCCGCTATATCGAGTAGCTGTGTCTGCAACTGGCGTTTCTCAGCTTCGGCCATCACGTCCTCGAGAACTTCACGATGCTTTGCACGTATGTGTCTCATTAGGCAATCGTGACGAATGAACGCGCGTCCGCATTCGGCACACGACTGCGGTGGTTCGCGTCTATGTGTATTTAGATGCGCCTGCAGCGACGATTTTGTTGCGAATGCTTTGTCGCATTTGTCACATTTGTGGGCTTAAAAAAGGCAAAAGACACATTTTAAAATATTTTGAAACCGCAAGAATCGCGCAGTTGTCGAGGGAATGCGAAGAAATATCAGTGAAGTAAGGAAACAAAGTCATTAAGCTTCTCATACTTACTTTACTTTAATTTCATCGCTTTCAGTAGGAAATTACAGTGGTGAAAGCGCAACTAAATGATATCGGCAAATCAGCAGGAAAAAAAAATTCTGTTTTTGTTACCGACTGAGTAGTTTTGTCAGAAAATCAACGATTGAAAATCGTAATGGCAACAAAATGAAATGATTCTTGCGACTAATTTATGCCGAAGCAATTAAAAATCTTTTCTTTGAATTATCAATTTTTTTTACGTTCCTTGTATTTTTTTTTTTTTTTTTTTTTTTTTTTTTTTTCAGAAAATCATTGACTGAAAATCGCAATGGCAACAAAGCAAAATGATTCTTACGACTAATTTATGCCGAAGAAATAAAAAATCTATTCTCCGAATTATCAATTTTTTTTTTACGCTCCTTGCAACGAAATGTTGTCGTTTTCTTTTTTTTAAACTTACGTTTTATTCCCGTGTGAATGAGCGTATGCTTCGTAAGGTCCTCCTTACGTGTGAAAGATTTGTCGCATATGTCGCACTGAAAAGGCACCGCCCCTTCGTGCGCAAATTTTATATGCAAATTTAAACGCGCTTTGCGATTAAACGCTTTGCCACAAGTCTCGCAGTAGAAGCCATTCTCGCCGGTATGATGAAAAATGTGTGCCTTCAACTGCGCGGCTTGAATGAAAGATTTGCCGCAATGCTGACAAACGTGCGGTCGGTCGCCGGTGTGCGTACGCTGATGGCGATTCAGAGTCTCGCGGGCCGCGAATCTTCGTTGACACTGAAAAATTAAAGGCGAATTATTTCGATGCGCAACATTATTCACATCTAAAGTCAAAGATAGTTATTCGTTATCACTGTAACTTATGAATTAAAAAAAAAAAAACAAAAAGAAGAATTACTTTCGTTTGCGCCGAGAATCGGATACTCACGGTAATCAAAGATTAATCTTCGGTGTTCGCTTGCAATAAAATAGAATACACAATATTATCACGTAAATTTTCGGAGTAATAGTTTTAAATGTTACAAATTTATTGAATCTGCAATATCGAATGCATATACTTAATTGCGGCGCTACTTTGTACCGAGAAATGTTCCTTTTTCTAAAAATTCTAAGCGTTATGAATATACTGTGATAATGTTTACATCGATATCTGTAAAATTTACGACGAAAAAATTATAAAAATTCTTTTTAAAGAAACCGACGAAAATCATTTTTTTTTTTAGATTTCGACGATTTTTGGTTTCTTTTTTTAAAGTCTCTTACGTGTAACTTTATATGAAAAGAAATCGTCTATTATTTTCCATCAATTGTTTCTGCGAAAAAAGATTACGAAATTCGACAGTTTTTTTTTTTTTCGAGTTTTTGCATTGAGAAAAAAAAAATCGATTAAACCGACAAAATCGGATTTACTGAAAGAAATGCTTAATTAATCATATTAACTTTTAGTTAAATTTACTATTTCTTTTCTTACTATGACAAATATTTCTTTTAAATAACCGATTATTTCTTTCGTCACCCGTAAGCGCCGATTTTGTCGGTTTAAACGATTTTTTTTTTTCAATTTCGATATATATAGACATTGATAGACAATTTGAAAAATTATTTTCTAGGAATCGATTATTATTAGCAGAATATAATTTCACCGATTAAAAATCGGTAAATCGGTAAAAATCGGGAAAATATTCGAAGTATCGATACGCATCCGATTAATCGATAACTTACGTGTTTACATTGAAACGGTTTTTCTCCCGTGTGAACTCTGCGATGTTTCTTCATAGCGAGTGCCGACAAAAATGTTTTTGGACACAAATCGCACTTAACAGGTCTTTCGCCACTGTGCATCCGGCTGTGTATCAACAATTGTCCCGGTGTACTGAATTTTTTCGGACATTGTTCGCAAGATTTCTGCTGTCTCTGCGGCACGCCGGCGTGGGTTCGCAAATGTTCGCGAAGATTGTCTTTTCGGGTGAAGGATTTGTTGCAAACCTTATAAACAAAAGTTTACATTAGTCGCGTCAATGATTTCCATCAATGAAAACCGTAAATTAACGATCTATAATTTACGGTTTTCTTGTTTACTAATTTTTTTTTTTTTTTTTTTTTTTTCATTTTAACGAAATTTTTTTTAATAATAATTAGCGCCTACTTGACATTCGTAGAAATTGCGCAGCGTTCCGTGACAACCGGACTGCAATTTGTGACGATTCAGGTGATAGCGACGCGAAAAATATCTGTCGCAAGGTTCGCATCTGAAATTAGTAAAAAATAAAAAAAAATTCATATATTTTTACGATGTTTTTGTGGCGAAATAAGAAGGAAATGTTTCGCGTTTTTAATTGATAAATTATTTGACTACTTTACGATGTATTTACGCTGAAATACTTTGAAGAAAAGCATTGGATAGTAAAGTGTGTGAAGAAAAGGCGTTTTAGGTATATAACTTTCATAAGTTACTTGTAAATCTTTGCGTTGGAATGGGTGGTGTATCGATGTTTGTCGAGCGATTTTTTGTCGTAAAACGTGGAGCCGCAGTCGCTGCAGCTACACGACTCGATTCCCCAGTGAATGACTATCGAGTGTCTCTCCAGAGATGAATGTTTTTTGAACGATAAATCGCAATTCGGACACTTAAATTTTCCGCCGCTGTGTGCCGTTTTCAAATCTTCGCCGCAGCAGTGGCATTCGTTCTCCGAAACCGGCGTTATGGGCGTTGCGGCCGCAGTATCATTGATGCTTTCCGAGTCTTTCCATTCATCAAAAAAAAATTTTTTAAAATGCAATAATCAAAAAATAATAAAAAAAGTAAAAATAAAAAAAATGCAATAATCAAAAAATAATCAAAAAAATAAAAAAGTGCATTCATCAAAAAAAATTTGAAAAAATGCGTATTTTTATATTTGTTGAACGGCACTGTTGCAAAACACAACAGTTGAATACTCACCACCTACGCGAGAATTCAACACTTCGGTATCGGAATCTTCGAATTCTTCGGAATTATCGGAATCGTAACGAGCGAAACCTTTCAACTCAATGTCGTGCGTACTGTCGTCTTCTTCCCTACAGACGTCGAGATGATCGCGTAGCATCTGTTCGTAAATTAGAATGATTAATTATGAATTTATATCGGTGCAATATGAATTATTAATAAAATTGTATGAAATGGAAATTATGCGGAAATCTTTTTCAAATTTTGTTTTCAGTCGAAAAAAATTCGATAAATCGAATCAAATTGCGCAAAATATAAATTATCGGCGAAATAATATTTTTCAATTGTTTTTTCAACGGAAATAAATGTCGCAATTGCGAAAAAATTGGAGAAAATGTAAATTATGCGCAAAATTGGATTTTTCAATTTTTTTTCATTAAAAAAATTACACAGTTTGTATAAAATTGTTATTATTTTAGTGCATTCGGAAAACCACTTTACCGAAATTTTCGCGCATTTCGCGTATTCAAGTGGTTTTGCTCTTTTGCTCATAAAAATTTTACGAAATTGCGGAAAAATATTATCTTTGAATAATCAAAGAAACGATCCTTCAAGACATCTCTACATTTTTTTTCAGAATTTTTAAAATATATTTTATAGTTAAGTTGACCATTTAAAGGTAATGACTGGAAAAAAATAGCGGATGTATATTTACGTCTCCCGCACGCGAGAAATTAAAAACTATTTAAAAAATCGGAATTTTACGGGGTAAAAAAAAAATTTAAGGAACAGCAAAAAAATTTTAGGACATTTCGGGACTTTTACAGGACAAGAAAAATTGCAGGACATTCAGGATTTCCAGAACCACTCGTCAACATGTAAATATAATTTTTCATGAAAAAGTACAATTATCTCGATGAGACGTTTAATTAAAGACAAAACATTTTTTTAAAAACCTTAACGTCATACAAATGAAACATATTATAAAATTGTGCAAATCGCATAACAACATTGAATATTAATTACGCATTACGATATACAGAAAAATACTTGCATTTTTGTTTTGAAACAATCGTCGGCACGTGACGCATTCATAATTTGTCGTCATTCCTAAATTGTCCGGATCCATTTTGCTACCTGGATAACGAAAAAAAAAAAAAAAACAAATAACAAATCAACGATAAAAAAAAAATATCAAAATCATCATTATTAATAATTTCGTTTATTTTGCAGACAAATACATGTAAAATTTGGAGAGCCGACGCAATCAATGTTTTTTGTCAATATCTATTGTGGAATGATGATAAAATGTACAGATTGTTAAAAAAACAAATAAAAATCGTTTTGCCAGAAGCCATTAAGGTATTGAAACGTAATAATGACTTTCAATACCCATTAAAACGTCATAACCTACAAAATCCATGCGACATCCTACAGCTCTTATATTTTATTATTATTGTTATTATTATTATTACGATTTACAGAAAGTAAGTTATAAAACGTGTAGAATTTGCTAAGGTATAAAAATACGAAATTAGACTTTTCATTTCGTAGATAAATGTGCGTCAAGTCTGTTTACGAATTGATCGACGGATTGCGAGTTAATAACCTATAAGTGTGAAAATTACTGTTTTTTTGTTACGCGTAAACAAAAAAAAAGATAGTATTGTAAAAATTAATGAAACTAAAAAAATGTTCGGCAAAGTAGAAAAAAAAGGTTGATAAAAGTAGCTATGCTTACCCGCTGTACTCTCCATTTTTATTGTAGCTACCAAAACCGAAAACGGTTTTCACGACACGATCGATGTATCGAACGTGATTAACCTCTTTGTCGTCGTGTCGTCGAAGTGTTCTGTTATTTTTTCACACACGTCACTTCAAACTTTGAGAATCTCAAGGCTCGTGATTGATAATACGCACGTCGTTAAAAAAAAAAGATCAATTTATCGACGAAACTTGAACTCCACTTGAGCTCCACATAGGAAAAACTGGTACGCGACAATCCAGTTTCTCTCCTAATCGTAACTACCTACTCTTACACTTTGTGGCCATAACTTTCTCATCATCGCAAAAACTATTGTTTCGACTCGAACGACAGAACTTTATCGCGGCCAGTACATTTGATTCTCTTTTTTTCAAATACTTCCAACTTTTTACATCCTAATGTGACGAAATATTTTAAAAGATAAATATTTACTGTTTACCACTTGTTACATCGGGGCGGGGATACTCTCGAATACACGATGGAAAAATAACGGTCATTCGGTACGATAGGACAAGTGACGAATTTACCAATAAATTACCGTTGAGTTTGCAGTAGCTACGTAAAGTTATAGCCATGCAACTTTAATAAATTAAAAAAATGTATACCATTCGATTGGTGGTCGTTTGGTGGTGATTAGTCGACTACATACCCGACTCTAATCCTAATATCAGAAGCCCAACATGGTAAAAAATATCATATAGCATCGCTTCTCGTGGAAGCGAAGTGCGTCTGTTCGAAATTTTTTTTTTTTTTTTTAAATCGAAACGAAAATTTTCAAAAATGAAATTCCGATGACGGCGCGATGTCTATTAAAGATTTTTTCGCATCCGTTTTTCGTGGATACTCACTACTAGGAGACGAGATAGTAAGCGCAAAAGTGATTTTATTTTTATAGGGCACTAAATTTATCTATAGTATAGGTTACGACGTGATACGGATGCTCGTCAATTGGCACGAATAAAATTGTATCGATTTTTACACATTTTGTTAAGAAAAAAAAAAAAAAAAAAATTTCCTACAATCTTTTATATTCAAAGCGGGAATTTTTTTCACACGATAAAAACATCGTTACGAACAAACAATACCATAGGATTAATAAAACGATGTTTTTTTACTTACACATCCCCCCTTAAACAGCACAAACGACAAATATCTTACATATCTGTAAATCGGAAATTTGGTGGAAAAACTGGTAATCGGTCAATGGGGCAAAATATGTTTTTTTTTATTGTTATTAGTACAGTAAATTGATTTTCATTGATGTAGAAAAAAACCAATGTTCGTCTCTGATGAATTCCATTGTTTTCGCCGTGTCTGCGATGTTGTGAGGTTCAGTTGGCTCCAACTTTACTTTGACTGACCTTTTATCCCATTTGCGAGTGTCGAATGTCGAATAGATCGCGCAACAGCGTCAAAAAATAAATAACGAATATATCTCTTCATTCCTTGCACTGCGGATTATCCGATATCTCGTAAGGACACACGCGCGGAAACTTCATATTTTTCCATGGCAGATAAAAAGTGAGTCGCGATCCGGTGCCGGTGTACACCATTTCATAGTCCCGCGCGTACATTTTTTCTATTATCATCATGAGGAATCCGTTGATCAAGCTGATACCCGCGGATATTTGATCTTCCCGTTTCAACGAAATCGTTTTTGCACCGTAAGTATTGCCACCATTGCCACCTTCGGCCGGACTGAGGCCGAATTGTTTGTCAGCTTCGTACCACAGATAGTTAGTCGCCAACCCAGCTATTGTCGAAACTAACAAATCGGCGATGATCGGAGCGAATCCCACAACTGTCGTAATTATTGCGTTGAATAACAAAAAAACGCTCGATAAAATGATCCTCGACAGCTTCATTATTAATTAAAATTTATTTTTTTTATTATTATTATTTCCTTCGTTTACGCCGAGAATATTCGGATTATTCACCGAGAAATGGATGAGCTCGTGATTGACGGGGATCTGCACGAAAATATCGAACGTCGAGTCACCCGACACGTGTTTTTATCGATAAAAACGTCGTTAAAAATATATGGAAGCTTTTTTTTTTATTTCAGACTATCCGCTTTTATTTTCGCGATTATTTCAGGACGACGAATGAATGCTCGCTTTTCATTGGCATACGAGCAGTCAACGCTACGGTCGGCCAATGAGTATCACGTGGCACGTGGCTTCTGTTTTGCTTCCTTATTATTTTTGTTTTGCTACTACCGGTACCGAATGTCGCTTTGTTGTGTATGTCTATGTTGTCGATTCGACCGGCTTTGAGGTTTTTTTCACAAAGCGAAATCGGTCGTCGAATTGTTTATCGAATGCGCGTCGCTTGACTGTGGCTTTGCAAGTTTCCGTAACGATGGTATCGCGATGTATCAAATTATACTAACCATGAAAAAAAAAAACAATGATTCGTCGTCAATTTCTCGTATTCTAGAATATAGGCGCAAATATAATTGTTTACCAATAAATTACCGCTGAGTTTGCGTTGCTACATAAAGTTATAGCCATGCAACTTTAATAAATTTAAAAAATGGATACCACTCGATTGGTGGTCGTTTGATGGTGATTAGTCGACTACATACCCGACTCTGATCCTATGTTTTTTTTTTTTTAATCGAAACGAAAATTTTCAAAAATGAAATTCCGATGACGGCGCGATGTCTATTAACGATGTTTTCGTATCCATTTTTCGTGGATATCTGAAGAATTTTTTTTTTTTTTAATCGATACCTCTCATCGAAATTACAGCTTTTTTGAGTGTTACATCAAGAAACGGTAGCATTTTGACGCCAAGTAATAAAAAAAACCATTTTTTGCCTAAACATCGTTAAAAACATCATTACGAACAAAAAATACCATCGTATTAATGAAACGATGTTTTTTTTTAATCAAAAAATATATAAAAATGGCTGTTATGCCTGACACCCCCCCCCCCCCCCCCCCCTAAACAGCACAAACGACAAGTTTCTGACATATATGGATACCGGGAATTTGGTGGTAAAACTGGTGGTCCGTCAATGGGGCAAAATATAATTTTTTATTGTTATTTGTACAGTAAATTGATTTTCATTGATATAGAAAAAAACCAATGTTCGACTCTGTTGAATTCCATTGTTTTCGACGTGTCCGCGATGTTGTGAGGTTCAGTTGGATCCAACTTTATTTTGACTGACTTTTTATCCCACTTAACTTCCGAGTGTCGAATATCAAATAGATCGCGCAACAGCGTCAAAAAATAAAAATCGAATATATCTCTTTATTCCTTGCACTGCGGATTATCCGATATCTCGTAAGGGCACACGCGCGGAAACTTCATGCTTTTCCATGGCAGACGAAAAGTGAGCCGCGATCCGGTGGCGGTGTACGCGATCTTGTAGTCCCGCGCGTACATTTTTTCTAATATTATCATGAGCACTCCGTGGATCAAGCTGATACCCGCGGATATTTGCTCTTCCCGTTTCACCGATATCGTTTTTGCACCGCTGGTAATATTGCCACCTTCGGCCGGGCCGAGGCCGAATTTTTCTTCAGCTTCGTACCACAAATAGTTACTCGCCAACCCGGATATTGTGCTGACCAAGAAATCGGCGATGAACCCCGAGTGTCTTAATCCCACAACTGTCGTAATTGCGTTGAATAACAAAAAAACGCTCGATAAAATGATCCTCGACAGCTTCATTATCAATTAAAGTTTTTTTTTTTTATTTTTTTTAAATTATTTCCTTCGTTTACGCCAAGAATATGAAATGCAAGAGAGCTCGTGATTGACGGGGATCTGCAGGACAATATCGAACGTCGAGTTACCCGACATATGTTTTTATCGATAAAAACATCGTTAAGAATGTATGGAAGCTTTTTTTTTTTTCATTTCAGACGATCCGCTTTCATTTTCGCTATTATGGGTGATTATGAAAAAGCACGCGAACTCGTAAAATCACATCCGCGTCCGCGTTTGAAATCGCTGGTAAATTTATCGGACTTCTTCGACGAGTGTTTAATAACTACGAAACGCGATAATAAGCGCAAAAGTGAACTTATTTTTATAGGGAACTGAATTTATCTATATATTAGGTTATAGTTACAACGTGATACGGATACTCGTCAATCGCCATGTATAAAGTTGCATCGTTTTTTACACGTGGATATCTGAAGAATTTTTTGGATGGACAGGGATTTGGTATTATTATATTTAAAACGGCAATTTTTTTCAGACGATAAAAATATCGTTACGAACAAACAATACCATATATAGGAGTAATGATACGATGTTTTTTTAATTAAAAAAAATATAAAAATCGCTGTGCTGCCTGAAGTTACCCCCTTAAACAGCACAAATAAGAACACATTTCTGACAGGTGAAAACCGGAAGTCCTAATTTTCTCGAAGACGATGGTAATAAGGATCGAGGAAATTTGGTGGAAAAAAATGGTGGTCGGTCAATTGGCGTGAAATATAATTTTTATTATTATTAGTACGGTAAAATTATTTTCATTTGTGTTGAAAAAAAATCAATGTTCGGTTCTGATGAATTCCATTGTTTCCGCGTGTCTCCGACGTTTTGAGGTTAAGTTGTCTCCAACTTCACTTTGACTGACCTTTTATCCCCCTTTACTTCCGAGTATCGAATCGATGGCGAATCAGCCACAAATAAATATCGAATATATCTCTTTATTCCTTGCACTCCGGATTATTCGATAGTTCGTAAGGACACACGCGCGGAAATTTCATGCTTTTCAATGGCAGACGAAAAGTGAGTTGCGACCCGGTGCCGGTGTACTCCATGTCATAGTCTCGCGCGTACATTTTTTCCAAAATCATCATAAGAAAACCGTTGATTAAGCTGATACCCGCGGATATTTCCTCTTCCCGTGTCACCGATATCGCTTTTCCACCGTTACTATCGCCGTCTTCGGACTCGCTGAGGCCGAATTTTTTATCAATCTCGTACCACAGATAGTTAGTCGCCAAGCCGGCAATCGTCGTCACCAAGAAATCGGCGATGACGGACGCTGGATCGACTCCCACAACCGTCGTAATTGTGTTAAACAATAAAAAAAAGCTCGATAAAATTATCCTCGGCAGCTTCATTATTGATTAAATGTTTTTTTTTTTTATTATTTCCTTCTTTTACGCCGAAATTATTCGGATTCACCGAGAAATGCAAGAGCTCGTGATAGACGGGGATCTGCACGAAAATATCGAACGCCGAGTCACCCGACATATGTTTTTATCGATAAAAACATCGTTAAGAATGTATGGAAGCTTTTTTTTTTTATTTCAGACGATCCGCTTTTATTTTCGCTATTAATTCAGACGACGAATGAGTGTTCGCTTTTCAATGGTATACGAGCAGTCAAAGCTGCGGTCGACCAATGAGTTTCACGTGGCAGACACTTCTGTTTTGCTTCCTTATTATTTTTGTTTTGCTACTACCGGTACCAAATGTCGCTTTGTTGTGTATGTCTATGTTGTCGATTTTGAGGCTTTTTTCACAAAGCGAAAACGTTCGTCGAATTGTTTACCGAATGCGCGTCGCTTGACTGTGGCTTCGCAATTTTCCGTAATGATGGTATCGCGATGTATCAAATTATAGTAACCATGCAAAAAAAACAATGATCCGTCGTCAATTTGTCGTATTCTCGAATATAGGCGCAAATATAACTATTACGGCATTATAATGTTTAAAAAATAAAATAAAAATTGAAAAAAAAATTATCGAAATGGATAATGATAATACATCGTTACGAACAAACAATACCATATATAGGAGTAATGATACGATGTTTTTTTAATTAAAAAAAATATAAAAATCGCTGTGCTGCCTGAAGTTACCCCCTTAAACAGCACAAATAAGAACACATTTCTGACAGGTGAAAACCGGAAGTCCTAATTTTCTCGAAGACGATGGTAATAAGGATCGAGGAAATTTGGTGGAAAAAAATGGTGGTCGGTCAATTGGCGTGAAATATAATTTTTATTATTATTAGTACGGTAAAATGATTTTCATTTGTGTAGAAAAAAATCAATGTTCAGTTCTGATGAATTCCATTGTTTGCGGCGTGTCTCCGACGTTGTGAGGTTAAGTTGTCTCCAACTTCACTTTGACTGACCTTTTATCCCCCTTTACTTCCGAGTATCCAATAGATGGCGAATCAGCGGCAAATAAATGTCGAATATATCTCTTTATTCCTTGCACTCCGGATTATCCGATAGTTCGTAAGGACACACGCGCGGAAATTTCATGCTTTTCAATGGCAAACGAAAAGTGAGTTGCGACCCGGTGCCGGTGTACTCCATGTCATAGTCCCGCGCGTACATTTTTTCCAAAATCAACATAAGTAAACCGTTGATTAAGCTGATACCCGCGGATATTTTCTCTTCCCGTGTCACCGATATCGCTTTTCCACCGTTACTATCGCCGTCTTCGGACTCGCTAAGGCCGAATTTTTTATCAATCTTATACCACAGAAAGTTAGTCGCCAAGCCGGCAATCGTCGTCACCAAGAAATCGGCGATAATGGCCGCTGGACCGATTCCCACAACCGTCGTAATTGCATTGAACAACAAAAAAACGCTCGATAAAATAATCCTCGGCAGCTTCATTATTGATTAAATGTTTTTTTTTTTTTTCTTTTTATTATTTCCTTCTTTTACGCGGAAAATATTCGGATACAACGCAAAATGCACGAGCTCGCGATTGAGGGGGGATTTGCACGAGAATACCGAGAGCCGAGGCGCCCGACGCGTGTTTTATCGATAAAATGGCGTTGAAAAATGTATGAAAAATAATTTTATTTATTTCGGACGATCGCGGTGCTTCTTTTAAGTGAGTTTCAACGAATTATTCTGCGCGTCGTACATAGTTTACGTGGCGGAGGTAGTTTTGTTTTGCTTCCTTATTATTTTTCTTTGGTAACGCCTGCTTCGCGTATATACGAGATTATGAAAAGAAATTTCATGAGGCAAATAGGATAGGCAATCGTTATTGTTTGGTTTTTTTTGTCTTTTTTGGTATTCGATACGCGATTTCCTGGTACATATGCACAAAACGTCGGGACTGCAGGCAGCGGTCGGTAAGTGATCGCGCGCGATCGTTCTATTCGTTTTTGCGAGATATTGAATTTTTACTCGATTGGTAAATGATTTTCTACTTTCCTTGTTCGGTTCGCCTGTTGCCGCGCTTACCCACCTTGCGTGTCTGCATCGTTTTTCCGGATTCGTTAGGCGTTTATATTAAAATAACATTAAATGCGCCGCTTTCACATCGGAATCATATTACGCGAGAGGTAAACACACGATGCGGGTACCAATGTTTCGATGTTTCGAAAAAATCGAGAGTCTGCGAGATGCACCGGGTGTTCCGGTTTTCGGTGCAATCGTACTGCTGCAGAACGGCGTGGAAATGCCATTAAACGACACCGACATTAATCGCGAATTTCGACAGGTAAGAGACACAAGCGACTGCCCGATGGAGAACTCGAATACACGTGACGACATTTCGGTGACTAATCTGACGACGCGAACGCCACGTATTATCGTTTTTTCCGTTAACGATTGTCAGAAAAAAAAAAAGGTCTACGAATCGTATGTCACGCTACATGCGACGACGACACTGCTGCTGTACCATTCGCCGCTGTCGCGAGTTATTACGCAGTTAGTGACTGACGTCGCGTTGTTTACTCCGCGATAATTGTCGATATTTCTCTTCGCGACTTTCGCGAACGTCCACAACGCATACATCAGACATGATACCGTTTTCTCGACCGGTCAATGATATGACGAGGAAATTACAATATCTTCTTCTCGTATGTTGTACACACGCGTCATCGTCGCCTTTCTCAGCATCGCGATAATCGATTCGCGGGATCGCGCGTCGATTTTTCTGAAATCCTCGATAGCTTCTCGACGATAACTTTTTTTTTCTTACCGTTTTTCCAAAGTTCAGACATTTTTCTATTTGAAGTGTAAACAACGTATCGGTAAATCGTAATTTCTCGTAATTCGAAGAATATCGACTTTAGAATAGAATATTTCGAAAAAAAAGTGAAATTTTTTTTTTTCCGTCGCGAACGCGTATAACTGCACTTTTTAGCTCGTGATTTTTCGCGACAGCTTCTTACGAAGATTGTACTTCGATAGGAATCGTTTTTTCAATGGTGATTCGGCGTGGAAGAGCCGAACTGCATGGGGGCTTTGGACGTTACGACTGCCGCGTCGATTCTATTTGTTCCCCGATTGCCGAAAAAGTACGAAATTAGGTGCGGAAAATTGAAAACGCGCGATGATTTCAAATAAATGTATAGCGTCGCGATCGAGTTTATTACGATTTCGAAGTACCGAAGGGTTTTGCGCGAACTGCGAGGAAAGTTACTGTTGACGTTGGTGAGCCGATATTTCGTTCGAAATTCAAATGAAATTGTGACGGTGACGATTTGGCGGTCGCAGTTTTGCCGCAAACACGCGTAATAACTCTGATTCCGCATTTTTTTTTTTTTTTTCATCGTCGCCTCGCGGAGAAAACAGCGACCGTCGACTCGTGACTCGCGAAGCGACGTTCTCGAGAATCGACGCGCGTGGCGCTCTCTTTTTTACGATAATTAACGGCAGACATGTAATATTGATTGACACGAGTTTTTTTATTTGTAGATTCGAAGTAAACAACGAGATATTGCATCCGACGATTAGCGAATGGTAGGTTTTTGGAACACGAGACGGGATTCAAGGGTCGGGGAACGTCTGCGTATAATCGCTTTTTACTCGTCTGAAATAATCAAAAACACCTTTCTATTTTTTTTTTTATAAATTATTACCGGACTGATCATAGGTTCAAAAAAAAAAAAAAAAATCTAAAAATAGAATATTTCTACGAAATCATTAATTTTTTTTCTCCTCAGCAACGCCTCATATAGAATGCAAAATATTACGATACATTTTTTTTTTCAGACGAAATATGAAAAAAAAAAAAAAAAATGTTCAGTCATCTTAATTTTTTTGAATCTTTCGATAATATAACTTTCCACGATCGGCGGATATGCGCGTATAAAAAAAACGACCGTTTCTCAATCGTCTTAAAATGAATAAACGAAAAGAATTTTTCAAATTTTTCTCTCAATTCGGGAGAACATAAAAAATGAAATCCGAGTAATTTTTCCACATCCTTATCGATTATCGATATCTCGAAAAAAATTATCCCTCCAACCGCTTAAAATTTTTTTCCTTCTTCGTATTATTAGTAACGTGTGACAAATATATATCCTTTAATCGACAAACATCGCATAGGTAAACGCATTCCTGAAACGAGTTTCATTCGTTTGACACGCGCCGACTTCGAACCGTTATAAACGAATGCGTCATAGGAAAAGAAAAAAGAAAAAAAAAAAAAAAAAAAAACCGATTATATGTTTCGAAAACAAAGTCGGATGAGTACCACGAGGAAGATATGCACCTCGTGAAAAAAAATCATTAAAAAAATTGACCGATCGTCACAGCGCTGGAAACGCCGATCCCCGACGATGTTCGCAAAATTTTTCATTCGATCGCTAAAGTCCGCGAGATTTTGCAAAAGATTCGTCAATACCGATCGCAATGCACAAAACAAGTTTGAAGCGCCGGTCCGCGTCAGTGTCCTCACGCAAGAAGGTCAATCGATTCACGAATTACCGTCGATTATCCAAAAAACTCGCGACATCTCTCACCTCTGTTCATCCGAAGAAAATTCTAAAGATCGCGAGAAAAAATCGGCAAAAGTAACTGCGAGAGAAATCGGAACGCGAAAAAAACGTATCGACATCGAGACCGCTGAAGGAACGGCGATTCTCTTCGGTTCCCAAACCGATTTCTTCCGAAATTCCGAGAACGACGAGAATCCCGACGATGAAAGTTGCAAATCGGAATCGCGAGGTGTCGGACCTGTTATCGAGACTATGATTACCGACGAAATAAATAGTCGAGTGGCTCTGGAAGCGCTGAAAGAAATAATGGCATTGGAGAGCAGTGAGGGATACAGAAGGAGCAAAAGATCGAAATTATCAACGTGCGATGGTCGGGAGAGAGTTTTCACTCAATTGATGGAAATGATCGTTAAGTCTCGTGAAACCGAAATGATTATCGAAGGTCTTTCGTTGCTGCAAAAGGACAGAATCAGCTCTCCGAAGAATCCTTACAGAGATCGTCTCGCGGACGAAATTTTGATTCGCGCGACGAACGGAGATATTAATCTTCGGCAGTTGATAAAATCGGTGAAAATTTTATCATCTTACGAAGATCCTAATTATCGAGAGACCGCTGACGCTCTGTGGATCGGTATAAAGATTCGGCAGGAAGACATCAGTGAGGAGAATATCGTTTCGCTCTTCAAAATCGTATCGCATTTCGATAGGAGCAGAAAGATCGTGAAATCGATTTTGGAGGCGAAATTAACGATCAAATGGTGGAAATTAAACGGCACGCAGATGGCGGAGATATTGAAGATTTTTCAAGATGTAATGATCAATATAAATGAATATAACAGCTGAATTAACTTCTAATTTTAGCAAAAAGCGAAAAAATTGGTTGAAAGAATCAATGATCCAAATGATAAATTTCTCGATCATTGCGATTTCTATATCGTCTATAGATCGGAATTGATTTTTCCAACGAATCATTGTTCTTCCAACGAATCCTTTCGCTTCAAATATCCATTAACCATTTCTTCGGCAAAACCGATTTTTTTCAGAAATCTTTCGATTCCGCGATCGCGTTGATTTGCGCGCGAAAATGGATAACTCTACACGCGAAAACAGCCGAAGAGACCGAGTTGTTTGAGTTTATGAATATTTTAATCAAAATCGAATCCCCGGAAGCGCCGATCGAGAAGGCATTGACTAAATACATGGAAAGCAAAGGCCTCCGTACCGATGATCCATCGTTAATGGCGCTGATGATGAACTATTGCGTTAAAAATCGTATAAGAAATCCGCGGATTCTCGCGATTTGCGAGAAATATTTGATTAAACGAGCGATGGATTTGCCGGCCTCACTTTTGGCTCCTCTTTTCGTACCCTTTGGATATCTGAATTACCGACCGACGATAACCGAAAATTTTTGGACGAAATTCGAATCGGTTTTAGAATCGAAATTTTCCTATTTGGAAACTCACGACGCCCTCAATATTCTTCTCTCGATGATTTATCTCGAACGTTCGCCGGTTAATTTCGTCGACGAAGTATTCACCCCGAAATTTCTTGGAAAATTGCACGCTAAGGGAGACAACGCGACGATCGAAAATTTGAGGGAAAAACTGCGTCTCCTCGACGCCGCCATGTCGATCGAAGACGAAAGTTACTCGTGTCGCATGGTTCCCGAAGATAAATCGGAGAAAAGGGTGTCGATGAAGCCGCGAATAAGGCGCATTACAAAATTGATCTATAGATCGTTAGCGTCGATATTCGGCGGCGAGGATAAAATCGGTAAAAATGTGATTCTCGGTCGCCTACCGATGATCGATTTGTACACTTTGGATCTTTTCGTCTACTCGAGTCCCGTAAAAAAATCGATCTTTCGATTGAACGGAACGAATGCGGAAAACATCGGAACAGCTTTGCTGATTCATTTGCCTGAACATTATTGCCGCGATGCATCGCAATTGATCGGTCCGCAGGAGATGCGTATCCGGCATCTGAGGAAATTGGGATTTCGCGTTATGACGCTGAATTACACGACAATTCTGAGATTGAGAACTCGAAACGACGAAATGAGAGATTATCTCATTGAGAGACTGCGAGCGTCTGAAGATCTTTAGATATGTATTTACATTGTTTTTGCGATTTTTTAAACTTTTTTACGTCATTGTATCATTGGATAATGTGATTTTTTATGGTTTTTCGTGCCGATGGACAATGTGCGTTTTTACACTTTTTTCGAATATCTTTAATATCGATGTATTTGTAGTGTCGATTTTTTTAAGTTTATTTGATAAATAAATGATTTTAATCGATAAATTTTATGTTTGGGGATAAAATGTATGCGGGTATTGGTTGTTTCTTGTCGCAATCGAGTTATCAAAACAACGGAGGAACTCGAAGTACTCCGATACATCGCTAAAATCGTCCGATACATCGTACGTCCCGAATACACGGAATTTCAGGCGGAATCTGAATTTTACGGGACCTTAATACCGTTGAAAAACGTTAAAAAAAATGATTTTTCCCCTTTTTTCGAATTGCAAAAAAGAAATTTCAACTTTTTTATCAAGCGGCCATTTTTAAAAAAAATTTTATATCGATTTCGTATTATTCGCGGTTTTAGGTTATCCGTAGGCGTCCGCAATTTTTATTCCCCCGAAGCACCGACGTTGCACTGTAGGCGTTTATTTGACATCGGCAAATAAATCCCGAGCCGCGGGGAAGAATTAATTTTTATTTCACAGCGATGTGAAGTGAGCGCTTAAGTGGCATTACGATATCGCGCGGTGATTTCCACGATTTTTCCGGCGCACAGTCAATGGCATCGAACTTTTGACAACGACGCATGTAATCCCATCGGATTTCCTACTTATCAGTTCATCAAACCGCGTATCCGGTTTATCAGTATTATACGCGAGAACGCGGGAAGTACCGTGTATGCGGAAAAAAAAAACGAAATGAAGATATCACGACGTCAGATAGGCGAGATATCGCCGTTGACCGCGTCGAACGCGTTGTTTGCACTTTCTGTTAATAATTTCACTGTCCTCTTTCCTCGAACATTAGGGAGGGGGGGGGGGAGGAGATTATAAATTCTTATCCTGCATCGCCCATGTGTTCCATTGAAAATCACAATCTAATGGCATAAATTTTATCGGAGCGCCAGCAGTGACGATGCAATATATCGAACTCGTTTCGCGAAACCGCAGAGAACGCGACAACGACCCGCTCGCGGGCTCGTGGCTCGTGCGACACTCGCGAACGTCATTCGCCGCGGATGCACCGTTATGTCTGGACGATGGTAAAATTATAATGAGGAAGACGGTAAACCACAATTTCAACGCGCGCGGTTAGGGCGCGTCTTCCACGCAATAATGATAACATAGTTTTCGTTGTTCGATTCTCTCGATTAAAATTTTTTTTTTTCTTCGCTTTCTCGTAAAGAAAAACCTTCGTTTCGGAATTTTTTTTTTTTTTTTTTCGAAATTTTCATTTAAATTATATTTCGAAGAATCAAAAAAATTTTATTTAGTGGAAAAATGATTATCGCCCTAATGACCATAAAATTAACTATATATGAATAAAAATAATAATAATCATAATGACGATAAAAATAATTACTCAATTTTTGTATTTCGCGTTCGAAATAATCGCGACGATTGCAGTTTTGCTTTTTTTTTTTTTTTTCGTTAATCATCGATATTCGCGAAATCTATTATAACGTATCGCTTCCGGTTTTTGAGTTCTCTCGAGGAAGTTATCGTCCAACACCGGGGAGGTCTCGTTCACGACGATTCGCGGGTTTATATATAGGATCGACGGTAGGTAACGTGCCCCCGAGACGTCGTAAACGCGAGAACGCGATGCCCGATGGGAATACATTTAGACACCTATAGGCGAAGAACTTTCGATGGTAGAGAGAGAAAAGTCGCGATGTTTAGTTTAGAACGCAACCGAAGGAGAGAGCGACTACGTTGGTTCGACCAACGCGCGAGGAGGGGGGAGAGGGGGGGGGGGCGTCACACCCGTATTTAAAAATATATCGTCGAAGCTTCGGCACGCGAGTGCACGTATATATGACGGATCTGTGTCTCGGGGCGCGGACGCGCTCCCCGAGACGCAGAGAGAGAGAGAGAGAAAGCTATCCGAAGAAAACACAGCGATATGCCAAACGGTCTGATACTATATGCTTCTCTATGTATTTGCACAGCGCATCATTTTCGCGGCTTCTCTTTAGTCTTCTCTTGACGCAAATTCGGACTGTATACGTACGCGCGTATTTATACTGCTGCGAATCTACAAGTCCGACTTCTCAAGAGCGACGACGAAGCGAGTAAAAACAGCGACAAAAAAAAAAGAATACGAACGCATACAGTCGGACAGAATAAACGATACACGATGAAATTATGAAAAATTAACCACCAAAAAATGGGAAAATTCCGACGATTTCTGGTAAACATGTATTTTATTTTTCAGCTAAATAAAAAAAAAATTGATTTTTTTTTTTTTTTTTTTTTTTTTTTTTTTTTTTTTTCGGGGAATAATGTATGCAGGGAAAAAGCAAAAGTGTTAATTTCTTGAAATGAAAAATGGAGGGAAACTTTTTTTTTTTTTTTTCTTCCTTTATTTATCTCCGATCGACTCTTGGCAATGAAATACATAGGCGCAACGTCGCGAAGTATTTTGAATCGCAAATATGCGACTCGAAAACAACATGTGTACGTCGAAAGTTCGAAAAAGGGTAACTCTCTCGGGATTCACGTATTACGTACCGAAGCTACAATGACGTAAAATAATGAAAACACGAAGACGCGCAATAAGTACGAATGCGGGAAAAAATTATTTACTTTTTTTTTTTTTTTTCTTTCTTTCGTACGGTACGCGACATATTGACAATAGAAACGGCGCCCGTAAGCGACGGTCGTACCTACTGAGAAATGTAACGTTCGCACTGCTCCGGTTGTTCTTCGGCGCGCGTGCCGCTCGCGAGCTAACATAACCACAATATAGTGTATCGAAGAGTCGCCAGTAGCCTCAGTCTCTCCGGGCGGTTCGTTCGCTTCTCAGATCGTAACGATCATCAGTGTGCTCGCCGCGTTATGTGCAGAAGGTGTGTAAACCCCGTGCGCTACTTAAAACGAGAAACCAGAGTGCGCGCTGCATAGTGTTTTTTTTTTGTTTCTCTCGTCACTCTTAATACGTATTTCCCTTAGTAATAAATTTTATTTCGCGAACCCGCAAACGCACATCGAGCAATTTAGTACGCGATGTAAATTAATTTTTTTTTTTTTTTCGAAAAACAAATCTTTCTCGTGATATTAATGTCGGTGTTGAAAAAAAAAAGAAAATAGTACGTGGGAGTGAAAAAAAAAAAAAAAAAAAATAGAAAAGAGAGTGATGGAATAAATCCATGAATGCAGATAAATTAGAGGGGATTTAACGCCCCCGCGGTTATTTTTTTTTTGCGACGGATTTTCTTGTCGAATTTCCCGCGACCAAATATAAAACATATACATATAGGACATTTACTTACGGGAGTCGGCGAGCGCGAGCGGGTCACACGCTTCGCCGGCTAATGATACTTTCTGCTGCTGCGCGTACTAAACACGCTTTCGCTATCGGTAGACGCAGTATCGTGATTGTCCTCGACTAGCGCTATTTTTTTTTTTTTTTTGTTACACAGGCAACAATACCTTCACGATTACTTCGCGTACCCATTTAATTCTTGAATTCTTACGGCAAATACGAGAATTTGTAAAAAAAAAAATCAAAATTTCGTAATTAAATTGAAAAATAAAAAAAAAATAGTAAAAATAATTTTTACATTTTTGATAACTCGGAATTGTGGCAAAATAGTTTTATGGCTTTTTTTTTTGTTTTCTTTAAGACTCGCGTCGAAAAATAATCGCGATGTTTCGCTGATAAGACTACGCGCGGCAATTCTCGATCTTCCGCTCGACGTCAGTTACACATAGTACCGTATATATCGAAATTGAGATATACGGCCTCGTTGTTTACATAGTTCAATATTTATACGCGCACACGTGTATATCTCAGATAGGTATATATTCAGATTTATGACTGCCAGAGCACCGACAATGTTCTTATTCTCATGAATAATAATCAACTGACACTCAATCGACATGTAATTAATACGTTTTGGAAGATTATCGGATAAAAAAAAAATTGCTAAACCCAATTAGAATCGAGTAGATTTGCGACGATTTTCGTTGCCGGAATGTTCAATAGTCGTAATACGAAAAAAAAAAAAAAAAAAGATCTGTAATTCTAATGCTTTCTAATAAATTCTCCGCGAAAATTGAAAAATGTGGTTATTGTAATTGGTATGAAGAATGGCCAACAAATAATGAACGGTAGCGATAAGTTCTCCGCGAAAAAACAAAAGAGAATGTTTTTCAAGGTCGCTATTTCGATAAATGTTGTTTATTTTTTATTTGAATCCCTTGATTTCCCGTTTTTCAGTAATTATCAAAAACTTACCCCGATTGTCGTCAAAAATCTTCCGGAATAATTGGAACTAATGGTGCGAATTGTTCGTCGATCTTGTGCGCGCGTTTTTGACATTTCGATTCTGGTGCCGCGAGGTTAGGAAAAAAAAACCGAAAAAAAAAAACAAACAAATAAACAAAACTTTCGTTACATGCCATGTGACAACAGTGAATCTCGCATTTATTGCGCAAAAGTTCTTTTTCGCGACTGCGATGAGCCGCGGGTGAGCCGAGAGGTGCATTAACCGGCCCTCTCGACGAGCCGCGTTATGCATGTGCAGAACATTTGAACAACGTAACGAGGCGTCAGCGAGGTTCGGAAAGGTTGAGTTTATCGCGAAGTATTATTATTGTCGCGTGTCTCGCGGACGACGCCATCTTCGATCGACATTAGTCGACGAGTGACAATCGATGATCGATTCGATCAAAAGTCGTCTAATAAACGGAAGGACTGCGAAGGCTTCGCGAGGTAGAAGAACCAGCGACGCGGAGGGAGCGAACGAACGAACGGGGGAGGGGAATTGAGTTGGTATACAACAAGTTAGCTCGGGGAAGCGCGGATCGATCCGCCCGAGCTGCGGACGGGGACGCTGTGCGCGCCGCGACGACGTTACTTCTTCATCCCCGCCGCACGCGCGCTGTGCCGGCGCCGTTGCCGCTGCTGTCGCTGCTGCTGCCCCGTAATACCTGACGCCCGTTTTTCCCCGAGAGAACTCTCTATTACGCCTCGCGACGGAAACACGGCATCTATTTCGACTCTATTCGCGTCCCGGTGTATCAAAACCCCCGCGCCGTCAATCATCGACTTCGGGTACTGCATCTAACATTCTCCGCGTCGAAACAGTCATTTCGCGAACGAACAAAAAAAACCAAAAAATTCAATAGTTCTCGAGCCCCAACGGTACGTCGTTGTCTCGCGAGTGCACGGTGGCTCGTTCGAGAGCATTCATCAGAATTCCAAAAAAATAATTAATTAATTCGAAAATTTTCGTGTCTCGGCGTTTGTGATCTTCGAGTGCGAAAAAAGAACGGCAACAGTGAAAATAACGATAATCAGTGTCCTTCGAAGTGTGACTACCCGCGAGTTAAAAAATCGAAGTTATTAATCGCGAGTGCGGGTCATTCGACAAAAATGTTAAATTCCTCGATCGTGAAAGCAACGAACGAACGAGCGAACCGATGAACCGAGTGAAGGGCGAGTCTCCCGATAAATAATATCGAAATTTCTGTGAAAATTAATAAACGTCGGTGAAAAGTTTTTTCGTTTTTTTTTTTCGAAACAATCGTCAAAGACTCGATCCGTTCGAAGGACTTTTTTTTTCGCGTTCGGTGAGAGAAAATAATAACAACAATGAAGCCATCCTGAGGTCGTTGATGTCGCATTGATTGACCCTTGGAAACCGAGTTTTTCTCGTCGCCGAGGGATCATCGACATCGCTTTCTTCTCCCCGCCACGCTATTCGCGCGATTTCCGCGAAGTTTTTATTACCGAAACGCCGGAATAAGAAAATGTTTCGCGACTCGTTTCGGAGGGCGCGAAAAAAATGTGGAAATTTCGTGGAATAATCGTCGTCGGTGAGTGCTCCAGCCACGTCGGGAGGATATCCCACCCGCGGAGTCTCTTCGCTTCGCTTTAACTCCGCACTCGCTGTATATCGACGAAAAAAAAAAAAAAAAAAAAAAATACAGCTTCTCTCCGTCGAAGATCACTGGGGAACGCGATTAACACGAGTTCCGTGTCGTCGACCGAGTGATTGCACAGTTATTTCTTCGAGGCGTCAAATTCGCGAGGGGGAAGTAGATACAGCGAGCAATTTGCATTAATACTCAGAAATCAGTGGTTTCTTACGCGAAATTCTCAATAAACACGAAAAAATTGAGGAAAGAAATTCTCCATATAAGACAGAAAAAAACGTCAAAGGCAAACAGTACGAAAGTTATCGACGTTTCGACACGACTGATCGGTGACGAGGGGGCAAACACACCTGTCTCACTAATTCACTTGCGCGCCGTGCGGAATCACTTCGGATATCCCCGACGTCATCCGAGTCGTAAACTCGTATTATTTGTTATTTCGTTCGAAATCGGTATCTCGAACATTTTTTTTTTATTCCCGTGCGTACGCGACACGTGAAACCGTATCGCGCGCAAAGAAAAACAACAACAACAAAAAAAAAAAAACCGAAAGAAATATCGAAAAAAAAAAAAAAAAAAATTCCCAAAGAGGAATTCCAACGACGAAATCGAGTAACCGATTGTCGCGTATAGTAAATAAATATTGGATTCCGCGAGAAAGCACCGCGTCATGTTTTGCTTTCAGAGTCCATTTACGCGAACGTCGAGAGTGCCGCCGGTGGAGACAACGACGTCGACAACGACGACGACAACAACGACATCGTCGTCCGGGAGTCCGTCATCCCCGGCGACGGGGGCGTCGAGTCAACCGTCGAACAAGGGGGGTTCCCCGATGGCGACATTAGTTGGAAACGGCACAACGTCCGCGTCGTTAACGGCTATAGGATCGTCGGATTCGAAGCGCCGAGGATCGGAGGCGATAAGCGAGGATTCGGGTTCCTCGTCGATAAAATTCATCGATCAGGTATCGATATCGGGTGGCAGTAGTACCGATACACTTCCGGGTATAAAATCGGATTATCTCGACGCCGATCCTTTCTCGCCGGGTCCGGGAACGAAATCCCCGGACGTTAATACCGACGCGATCGGCGAATCTTCATTACCGATCTCGATGTTGATAAACAATCACGAGAATCGTCAACGCGCGAACGGTCCGTCGATCGGATTATCGTCAATGACGAATATAAGATTAGTGGACAATGTCCATTCATCGAAATCGGCAATATCGTCGACAAAATCGTTGAGTAATGCCGGTGGGGGTGGCGGTGGGGGTGGGAGTGGTACAGGTGGAAGCGCGAGTGGTGGTGGCAGGTGGCGCAGAAAGCTGCTGCTGCGCCTTCGCTCATCGGACTCTTCGAACTCCAGTAACGGCGAGACGTGCTCCACCTCGCCCTCTCCCTCCCCCGTTAGCAGCAGCGACAACTCGACCGGCACGAGATCGTCCTCTTCGTCGAGAAACAATTATTCCCGACGCAATAATAATTACAATAATCAACATAATCACAATCAGCGAGCAAACAGAGACGAGAGATCGGTAAAAATCGGCAACGATAAGACGATTAACGATATTTCACGGCGACGCGAATTACCCGCAACTATAATACCGAATCAGCCGGAGATCGACGAGGCGGTTGAGGGTTGTTGCACTCGTGATAATCCGGTTATCGAGTCGCCAAGTATATTTACATCGTCGGTCGGCGATTTAGCGTCTCTGGAGAACGGATACAGCGATCCTGAAGACGAAGACGAGGATTTGGAACGGTGCAACGACGGAGAAACCGAAACTGAAGAGGGATCCTCACTGCCGTCCAGTCCCGCGGCCGTTGCTTCCGTTAATCTCACTGCTGTTCCCACACCCGTTGCTAATTATTACGGCTTCTTGTCGGTCAACGGTGGCGCCATGCGCCAGGAAACTACCAGCACCAGTTCACCACAATTGTCCACTGGGAATAACGCGATTTCCGGAAATGCGTCGCCGTTAACTCCCGTGACGACTTCATTCAATGGCATTTGTCCCGTCGCCGCTACCATCAATCTGAAACCCGATCTTCTCGATGCTACCAGCTGCCTACCAGCCGCGAGGTCGTGTCCCAATCTTGAACAACAGAGCGCCGGATGCTCCTCTGCCAGCGGATCATCGAGTCCGAGTCCCAGTCCTGGACCCGCCGGTCCCCGATTCAAACCTCTCGAAGAAGGCGATATACAAGTCTGCTATCTCAATCACACGAGAACTTTAGTCAGCAAAATACTGTCGAGCAAATTTTTACGACGATGGGAAACTCATCATCTTTATCTCAACGACGCCTGCCTATCGTCAAGAACGGTAGGAATCATTACGATACATATCGATATATAGAAATTTCCCTTTTTTTTTTTTTTTTTTTTTTAAGGGATTTAAGATTTAATGAGAGAAATATCGCTTTAGCTTTTATTGCTTCAACATCGGAGGATTGAAATATTTCGGAAAAATTTTTTTCGTTGCCGTAGTTTTTAGAAATTTTTTTGAGATTTTTTTTTTTAGCGTAATAATGAAAACTGAGTTTTTCTTGTTGAAATCAATGAAAAACAGTCGTAGCAACTATTTTTTTCTTTTCTGGAGACTACAGAATACGAAAATCCAAGTCGACCTTCCGGTCGGTTAAAATTTTTTTTAAATCTTACGAAATCGATAAATTTTTTGTTTTTAATCGATTTTGCTATTGCATTTTCTCGCCAGACGCCTCGTTTCTGACATTCATCGGCAAACGGAAATGAAAAAAAAAAACAAAAAAAAAGCTATTTTTTTTCCTTGAGAATAAAAAATACGAAAATCCAAGTCGACCTTCCGGTCCGTTAAAAATGTCCAAAAAACTTCCGAAATCGATAAATGTTTATTTTTCAATCGATATTGCTATTGCATTTTTTCGCCAGACGCTTCGTGTCTGCCATTCATCGGCAAACGGAAATGAAAAAAAAAAAAAAAAAAAAAAAAAAAAAAAAAAAAAAACCAATTTTTTTCCCTCGAGAATAAAGAATACGAAAACCCAAGTCGATCTTCCGGTCCGTTAAAAATTTCTAAAAATCTTCCGAAACCGATAAATTTTGATTTTTCGATCGATGTTACGTACCTATTGCATTTTCTCGCCAGACGCCTCGTGTCTGCCATTCATCGGCAAACAGAGATGGAAAAAAAAAAAAAAAAAAAAAAAAAAAAAAAATTGAAAAAAAAGACGAGGCGCTTAGTAGTATCGAAGCGCGAAATTGCCATTGCCCCACACTATAATATCAATAGCGTGTTGGCCTTTGTCGGTATTTCCACATGTGCTTCGCATCGCTTCAAGAACGCTAATGCCGTTTTGTCTATACACTTCGGACTGTGATCGCGATGTTTTATCATCGCGGTGGGGGCGATGCGAAGCGTCTATCCGTGAAACGATTCATTCGGATGGTAACCCTGTAATTCATTGTCTCGCGTGTCTATGATAGTTATTGTCGAGTTCGATGCTAATACGATCGCGTCGACGACGCGCCACTATATACGGGGCTTGTGATACGTCTTACGTATGCGGATGATTGCCTCGACCCGAACTTTTGTTCGAACAAAACTCGGTGAACGCGAGTGAAGCAAAGGCGCGCGAGCGACTCGTACGCGGTGACACCATTTTTTAAGCGACCATTGTCTCTTCGAGTACATATGGTGACATATAATATGTTTATGGATGCTATACGTATAGCAGCAAAAAAAAAAAAAAAAAAAAATGGAAAGTAAAAAAAAAAAATGGAAGTATTAAAATAGCATTTTTGAAGTTTCAAAATGAAAATATGAAGAAAAAAAAAAAATGGAAAGTAAAAAAAAAAATGGAAGTATTAAAATAGCATTTTTAACGTTTCAAAATGAAAATATGAAAAAAAAAAAAAATGGAAAGTAAAAAAAAAAAATGGAAGTATTAAAATAGCATTTTTAAAGTTTCAAAATGAAAATATGAAAAAAAAAAAAAAAAAAAAATGGAAAGTAAAAAAAAAAAAAATGGAACTATTAAAATTGCATTTTTAACGTTTCAAAATGAAAATATTGCGAAATCTATCGCAGTGGTCGAAACCATAACGACTAATACTTCCTATCGAAAGTACGGCGTATACGCGAACTATTAAAATTTTTTACAAATTACAATAAATTTCAAACGGAATTCCGCAGAATTCAACCGATAGAAACCGTTGTTTTGTGATTACAACAATCGAAAGCTCTTCGTCGCGAAGTCTATAATTAACTGCGTATTCTAATTTGAAATTGAAAAATTTAGTCGGCAGCAAACGCGATGCCTTATCGGGAGATTTCGGTTTATTTTTATGCCGACTTACCGCAGAAATAATCGAATCGATTGAAATTTGCATCTTGTCGATCTCACGGACCCCGAAATCGGTTTGTTATGCGGCAATTGTTTTTTTTTTTTCGTCGTTATCTTTGGATAGTCTAAACCGGTTGATCGGCGTGTGCTGTTTATTGCATTGAAATAATTAAATGCTTTTGATGATTCATTGAGATTCGGAAATGATCGCTAATCAATAGTGAATAATTTCGTAAAATTTTTAACGAAAGATGAATTTTCATCGTTTTTTATTTATTTATTAATAATCTTATTAATTATTAACTTGAATAAAATTCACATTGATTTCAATTTTTTTTCAATTTTTTTCATTCTTATTAATTTTTTTATTTATTTACTGAAAAAAAAAAAAAAAAAAAAAATTCTCGAATTTTATGAAATAATTTTTTTAATTGCTTTCAAATTTCCTTTTCAACTGCGTAAGGATTTTCAAATTTGAAAAATGCATTTTTTTTTATTCCGATATTTCACAAAGAAAGACTCTCCATTCCGTCTGTGAATTCGTCAAAAGGCGGAAAAATAAAATTAACGGAAAATCATGTTTAGCGATGCAAACAGACCGATTCGTTAAAAAAAAAAAAAAAAAAAAAAAAAAAAAAAAAAAAAAAAAAAAAAAAAAACCATTTCGTCTCGTTACGGGGGACGTGAGAACGGGGAACAGATTACTCAGCGTTTCGGATGCGGTGCCGAGTAGTATATCTTTCGGTAGTACATAAACACGAGAGAGTTCGTTGGCACTCTTCTGAGGACAGTCAACCGGTGGTGTGGCGATGCCGGTCGATGCTCTCTCGGATCTTCTAGGCTATCGTAGCCCGCGCGGAATTCGTGTCTGTGTTCTAAATATCTCTCGCGATTCTCCATCAATCTCCGCGGCATCAAATTTCTCCAGTGCGCTGTTGATAAATGCAATAATAAAAGAACGGAACAGAAACATTTCTCGTAATCGGAGTCGCAGAAGCGCGAAGTAAGCCTTCCGATCGTTAATCGCATTACCCCTTTTCTTTCATTTTTTATTAACTCATTTTTCAAATTATTTCAATGAATTTCGTAAAATTATTGATAATTATAAAAAAAACAACTATATATCACCATATTTTTAATTGATTATTTTATTATTTCGAAAAATTTCGTAAAAATATCGATGAAAAAAAAAAAAAAAAAAAAAATTATGAATTATTTAAAATAAATAATTTTATGCGATAAAACATCATTTTCATTCGCTCCTCGTAATAGATATCACGGCGAGCGAATTAACTTAATTTTTTTTTAATTTTCTTAACGATCAATTATTTACGAAAAAATCATTATTATCAGTAAAATATTTATAATATCGAAAGTAAACCCCCCACCCGTTGCAATGCATGTCAACTCCGAGGGAATTAACTTTTTTTTATTTTTTCTTTCGTTCAATTATTTCCGCTCTACGCATGTCGACAATTATTGTCAATGATACGCCGTATTAACGATCGTCAATATCGATCGTCATTTTCAAGCGAATCGTTCGTCCGCGTAACGTTGAATTACGCACCGACAACAATAGATCGTAAGGCACACGTGTCATCCGATCTATTGTCCATTTTTTTTCCCCCGCAAACGATCAATAGTCTGCCATATCGTCATCGGGTTTCCTACGAGAAAATGACAATTTTCTTTTTTTTCCTTCCAGTTAATCGTTCGTACCTTCTTTTCTCCACCCTCTTCCTGCCTCCGTCATTTGTCGTCATCCTTATTACCGTCCGCGACTTATCGCTTCTCTGTCTCTATACATATATATCATTTTTCGAAAATCTCTTTATATACAGTAAAATAATAATAATAATAATAATAAAATTTCATTTTTTTTATTTATCAGATAAATTTTTATTCACCAATAGTCACGAAATTCATCGAAATAATTTAAAAACCGAGAGAATAAATATATATTAAAAAAAAAAAAAATACGAACGAAAAATATAAAAAAAAAAAATAAAATTAAAAAAACTATATATATATGTATATAAAAAAATTCTAAAAAAAAAAAAATATATATATATAAATTTTTTTAAATATATATATAGATCTACTATACATATATAGCATTTTATAGGCTTTATAAAACTTGGCTACGAGAAACGCGAGAGATATCATTTTTTATTTTTTCGCGCGCGAAAAGTTTTCGCCGAGTTTCGGGCCTCGAAAATATGTATGCGCGCAAATAATTGCTTCATTAATCATATCGATGTGTCATGACGATGTCGAACTTGGGACGAAAGCGATGCCGGCTGGTTGAACCGTGGAAGGGGCAAACTCCGAGGGGCTTAGCCCGCGCGTCATCGTAGCCCCCGATATTTCTCTGTTAAGCTCGTGCGTCAATGAACAATCACTTGGGCTAAATTTGTGACGATTGAATAATACGAGAAACACGTTTGAATGTGTTTAGTCTTGTGGAAAACATAAAAAAAAAAAAAAAAAAGATCGGGGACTACGATCGCGCGCGAGAGAAGGCGTTCGATCGACGATCGGCAATCGCATTGGCGAACGATGATAATAGGCGCGGCGATGAACGAAATTATGAGGGACAACGGTGCGAATAAGAATTTTTATTAAATACGGATAATTTCGGAAAATTTCTTATTACTCCGAAATCGAATATTTCCGGTTAGCGAGAGTCACGAGACGATTTATCTTGATGTCGGATTTATTTTCTGATCTCAATGAAATCGGTTTTTTTTTTTTTTTTTTTTTTTCGCTCGCGTCAGTATTTCGTACAATTTTTATGAAAAAAAAAAAAAATTTAATGATTAATACGATATTATTATATTAACATAATTATTATATATGAATTAAATTTTATAATAATTGATACATTTTACAGTAATATATTAATATTTTATCGAGAATTTTTTTTTTTTTTTTTTTTTTTTTTCGATAATCTTCGCGTCTTAATGAAATTTTATTTTTACGTTCGAGTTATTTGTATTCAACATTTTTTTTTTTTTTTGGAAAAATGCAATTGATTAATTTTTTTTACATTTATTCGGCGATAAACTTGAGTCGGTTATAGATGCATCACGGAAATTCGTGGTAATCGCGATTTCATACTTGCGTTGCGCACGTAAAGCAATCAAAACGGGTTGGTCGCCGAACAATGAAAGTGCCGAACCCAATCGCAATCCTCATTCGATTTCAATCGCGCAATTCTGTACCGCTGTGTTCCGCATCGGTGATTCGGAAATTTTCACGGTATTATTTTCGTCAAGTAAACGATATTACGCACGCGAAACCGAAGGCGCGGGCGTTCGAAATTGCGAGTTTGTCGCGTGAATCATCGCGCGACTATCGGGAGGCGATAAACTAAACGAAGAAAAACTTATATAGCGTTTAATTGCATCGATAATCCGCTCGCGTAATAAACGAGAGACTCTCGTCATTATCGTATTTCACAAACTTTTATCACTATTCGCGAAAGGATTTCTAAGAAATCGCGGAAATCTCGGAAACCATAACAACAAAGAAACTTTCCAATGGGTAAATAGCAAAATTTGCGAATAGAATAAAAATATTTCGAAAAAAATCGAAAAATTCGAAAATTTTCGTATTATTTTCGTATGTATGGTAAAAAAATCAGTAAAACATTAAATTGATGAATAGCAAAAAATTTGCTTTTTTTTATGAGAAAAAAAAAATAAAAACGCTTAGAGAGCTCTGGGATAGGCGTCGGCTGCTCGAGCGATTGTTTGTCGGTGTCTGTAACCACTGGATATCGGCTTCAATGATATAAGTTTAATAATCTCCATCGTTCTTTTTTTTTTTTCACGCGCGATAGTGAAATATCTATTTTTAAAAAATTCGTACGTTTCGAATTCTCGTATTTATCCGAAACTGGCGGCTATCTCCGTGTACACCGCCAATTCACGGTGTGCGAGGCTATCGGCTTTTTTAAAAGTCGATAAAAGCAATCACGGAAGGTATAGAGCGCAAAAAAAGGAATTGCAAGTTAAAAAGAAAAAAAAAAAAAAAAGAAAAAAAAAAACGCGGCAGCCGAGGAGTCGGAGGGTAAAAGCTCCGCGCATTCGCGTCGCAAAGCGATAGGGTTGAGTAGAACGAATCACCGGTTGCCGGGTAACACTTTTTGGCCTCTTTGGTCGCAGTGGTGGGGAAATAGATTTTTCCTTGCGCACTTCTCCGCAATATCGCGAAACGTCATCGAGCGTATCTGAGCGATTCGACACATCGCGGAAAAAAAAATAGAAAACGATAGGCTAACGGTATTTCCCGCGGAACTTCGAGCGATTAAGATTCTTGTTGAATACAATCGGTCCGGAGACCGATAAAGATTCCAAGAAATAGTCGACCAACGTTGACGAAAAAAAAAAAAAAAAAAAAAAAAAAAAAAAAAAAAAAATGCGTTAATATTACCATTTTTTTTTATCGCATTTCGTTTATTCAAAAATGTTTAAAATATTAAATGTAAATATTACAATTTTTCTAAATCGCTCTTTCAATATACTTTTTCTTTAGCCGAAATTTATTTGCCATTTTTTTTTCGATACTTATGATTTTTTTTGAGAATTTTGTTCTAATTTTCGAAAATGTATAATTTTTCATCCCTAAAAAACAAAAATCTTTTTTTTTTTTTTCGAAAATTCTCAAAAATTCTCAAAAAATGCATAAGTGTTAAAAAACAAAATCGAATAAATTTCGGTTAAAGAAAAAGTCAGATTACCGTATAATTCGTTAAACAATGATTTTTTTTACAAATTTGGTAATAACTTTTTGGAATTATTATTATGGAAAATTGATCTTCTAAGTACCATCTTTATGGTTGATTTTTTTCGGATTTTTATTCCATTAAAAATTTGTTGAAAATCTCTCTGAATTTTCCGTGAATAGCACTCTTCGGTAATACGCAACGATACACCCTCCTTAACTGCGCAGCGGTGATTGATAATAGCGGCGATTCTCGTACGACAACGTTTCTTGTATATAGGAAACTATAACACGTAACGTTTAATATATATGTAAAAAAAAAAAAAAAAAAAAAAAAAAAAAAAAAAAACGAGGTCGTCAATGTTTTTCATCGTTCCTCATTCCTTCTCGTGTGTTTGCCTTCTCTCAATGGGGCGTTCTTAAGGTTTTTGCCGTCGATGGCTCTGGGAGCCCTTTTATTCAGGGCAACGTAAACGATACTATAGCTGGTTGGCTTTCGTTTCAGAGTAGCAAACCACGGCAGAGCTTCTATAGAGCTCTTGGTATGAATCTCTTCACATATATACGTGTGGGTTGTTAGTGGACATGAAAGATTCTCTGTGCGTTTCACACACACATACGCCCGCGCGCGCTTCCTTTTATTTCGCTCGGGCGACGTCGGCGAATTGCGAAATCATAAAGGAAGCAATATAGCAACGTAGTTTCGAGAAAAATGAAAAGCACTTATGTCTCAAAAGCTCTTTGATGCGCCACACGCGCGACCACTTGGGTTTTAGCCGATATGATTCTTCGCGCCGGTAGCCCGATTAATGGTCAAATGATAAAGGAACTAAGGGATCAATTTATAGACGTGAGGTAAAAAAAAAAATTTCGTCGAAAATCACATTCGTATCTTCGGCGAAAAATTTAATTATGAATAAAATAATAATAAAAAAAAAAATTTATTGTTATTTTTTTATTAATTTTTTTTACAAACTCCCGATTTATGAAATTTTCAAAAAATTTTCATTTTATCGGAATTTTTTTTTTTTTTTTTTTTTTTTTTTTTTTTTTCGAAAGAAAACTTTTGTTATTGCATTGTTGCGGAAAACCCATCTAGCGAAATAAATACGAATGTCGACGAGAAATATCGGGAAGATAAATGGTTTCGATGGTTTCAACGGGTTACAGACATCGAAGTGTTCAATATTCCACTTTACGAGTCAGTCGTGCCGCTCCGTATATGAATGCTACGTATATATATGTATATATATATATATTTGAAAGCTCGATATTATACTCGATCGAAAGGTCAAACGCGGTTTTATACGCCACGGCAATAATGGGGAGGAAAGGAAGCGCGAGAGGCAAGGAAAATGCTTGAGAGCGTCATTGCCCGGTACGACCATTTCTCTCGGAGATCAATCGTGAAACTTTATAGCGGATATCCTCGAAGCTCTCATCGGAGACTCGCCGAACACCGGTTATTACGGATAACCGCACAGAATCGATAAGTTATAACGTCCCGCGGATCGTGAACTACTCCTCCTCGCAATTCTCTCTCACTGTGTATATGTCTTCGTATACTACGTATACGTGTACCGCGCGAAATGCAATCCATTAATCGCAGAGCAATGTATTCGGCCTCTCGCCGGCGATACTTCGTGACTTTTTACCGATTCCCAACGATTTTTTTTATCCCGTTTTTTTTTTTTTCAAATTATAATCTGCACAGCCAACGAATTTCGTTAAAAAAATATTTTACGATAAAAATTTATTTGACAAAAAAAAATTGTCAAATACAATAATATAAAATACATGAAATATAAAAAAAATATAAAAAAATAAAGTTATATAATTTGATAATTAATTTTTTTTCTATTTTTATATATCGGTATATATATATTTTTTTATTACATTTTAATATTATTTCAATGATATTAATATTATTGAATTATTATTATTTGTAAAATATTTCGAAAAATTTATTATCGACAGATTTATTAAATTAAATAAAATAAGTAATTTTATAGTTTTTTTTTTTCATTTTTATTAATGTGTTTTTTTTTTATATTTTTTGAAAATAGTTAGGATATTATGCTTCGTGGAAAAATCCCGTATTTACCAATAGAAAAGTTGGTTAACCCAATTTCTCGTAGAGAAGCTTTATAAAGAACGATAGAAAAAAAAAAAAAAAGAAAACGGTGTTAAAATTTAATTTGCATTTTTTTCGAAAGTCCGGAAAATTTACTAAGCTGAGATTTCCTAAACGTCCATCAAATCTCGAAATCGCGGCCTTAGCACGGAAGTAATTTCTCATTTAGTAGTGGAAAGTGCAGAGATTCTCCCGATGAGATTATTTCCAGACTCCAGAGACGTACAACTAGTTTCCGGGAGTAGAGGATTCGCGTAGTAACGTATGATAGGTCGGCAGAGGCTAAAGTAGCGGATACATAGCTAGTCGTGTCGCGTCATGTCATCCGACGATTGCCAGAGGATGGGGTTTGAGAGAGCCGAGACGCGACACAGCTTGGCTCTCGGATGTCACGCGCATTGCCACTGGTATCTCTCGTTGCAACGACAAGCTTACCAGACATTGTAGAATCTCCGTTTTGTTGGAGCAGACGAAACGATCGCACTTGTCCTGGTTTCGCGATGGCAATAGTCGAGCTTTACGGTTGCCTCAACACCCTATTCAACTTATTCAACTGTTCTCTCTTCCCACAATTTTTGTGGGAAGAGAGAATAGTTGAATAAGTAGATTCGGCAGTAGTTTCGGCAGTTGATTCGGCAGTAGATTCGGCAGCAGAGTCGGCAGCAGATTCAACTGTTCTCTCTTTCCTCAAAGTTTGCGGGAAGAGAGAACAGTTGAATAAGTAGATTCGGCAGTAGATGCGGCAGACAATTCGGCAGCAGATTCGGCAGTAGATTCGGCAGTAGTTTCGGCAGCAGATTCGGCAGCAGGTTTAACTGTTCTCTCTTTCCACAAAGATTGCGGGAAGAGAGAACAGTTGAATAAGTAGATTCGGCAGTACATGCGGCAGACGATTCGGCAGCAGATTCGGCACTAAATTCGGCGGCAGATTCAGCAGCAGATTCGGCAGCAGATTCAACTGTTCAACTGTTCTCTCTTCCCACAAAAATTGCGGGAAGAGAGAACAGTTGAGTAAGTAGATTCGGCAGTAGATTCGGCAGTAGATGCGGCAGACGATTCGGCAGTAGATTCGGCAGTAAATGCGGCAGACGATTCGGCAGCAGATTCGGCAGTAGATGCGGCAGACGATTCGGCAGCAGAGGCGGCAGTAGATTCGGCAATAAATTCGGCAGTAGAACAAAAAAGAACCCTTTTTTTTTTTTTATTAAAAATCGAATTTACTGTCAAATTTACGGTTCCAACTTAATTTAATGTCCAATTTTGGCTTTTGTGCCGATTCTCGAAAAAATGTACGCATACCTTGGATGAATAATTTTCTAATATCGCTTGACAATTAAAAGACGTAGGGATATCGGGTCAAATTCAAAAAATTCTAAAAAACCCGTGTATATCATAATATTGTAAAAAAATTAATCGAATGAGTAAAAAAAATCTTTACGCATCCATTCCCTTGATTCATATGATTCGTTTTTTTTTACAATATTACAAAGTATACAAAATTTTTTTCATTTTTTTTTTTTTTTTTTTCATTTTTGAAAAAATATTTGGATTTGTGTCCGTGTCTTATCGAAATCGGGGTGAAGTATTTCGAACAAAGAACCCTGGAATAGGTCTTACGGGTGGATTCATGTAGTCGGTGATTTCATGCGGATCGGAGACAGTATCTCGTCCTCTTCCGGGGTGTTCTCGCTTCGCGGCACCGCGGCTCCTGGATTTCCGGTTCGCAAGCAAACGCCCGACCCCTCCGTACCACTTCTCATTCTTTTTTTTTTTTTTTTTTTTTCATTTTCTTTATCTTCTTTTCCTACTCCGTTTGCCACTTCTTCGCGAGAGCCTCCGTGTGCATCGTGAGTGCAGCTATCGTATGCAAACGCACGCTTCCGGGGCTTCGTTTCTCTGCGCTCTACTCCACCGCAATCTTCTCTTACTGCCGCATCTGCAACGGCGAACTCGTGATCCGCTATAACCACGCAGCGCATCGCTACGCGAGTTCCTTTATCGTTTTTAGAGTCACCGAAGCTCCGTCGCTTCTTCAACGTTTTAACGCACATATACGTTCGCCAGTGTCGTGTATAAAGGAGAAAATATAATGGGAAAAAAGTTGCGCTTAGTTTCGCGTCATCGAAAAATATCGTTAATCGCCTTACCGTTATTTGCACGCCGATGTGCGCATTTTAAATGGCGAAAGTATTATTATGGCATCGATGATAATTTTGCGCTTCGATGCTTCAGCATTTTTTTTTACGCGATTTCTCGGTGTGAAACGTCGAGACAGAAATAAAATTACATAAAATCGTCACAATACCTTCGCTTCAACGTGGTTAATATGTTCTTTGCAATGCCCATTGGACACACTGATTGAAATATCAATTTTGCGGATTCGTTATTTGTCCGCTTTGATTGAAATTTAATTAAATTCTCGAAAAGCCCGAAGTGAGAATATCGGAAAATGTGAACGATTAACGAAAATATTAAACCCATTCGATTACCCATTCTCTCTTTACCGACCTCTTCTCATTCGTATATTTCAATCAAATATTTTTTTTTTTTTTTTTTTTATATAGGAAAAAAAATGTAATTTTGTTACTTTCGAAGTATTTTTGAAGTTTTTGAATTAACAGTTTTAAAGAGATAGACATTGCTTTTCGGCGCGTATTTGTGTGTAAAAATGGGGTTTTTATTGTTTACAATACTAGTAATTTTTTTTTTTTTTTTTCGGAAGCAACAAACATTTTTCTAAATTTTTTTATTATTATTTTTTAGTAAAAAAATTAAATTTTTTTATTGTTTTTATTATTATTTATTTTGTTGGTACTCTTTTTTTCAATTTTTTTTAAATCGCGTGTAAGAAAAACAGTTTTTTCAAATTTATTTTTAATGTCTTTGATTTTCAAACGGTAGAAAAATCGTATAAAACTTCGCGATCTAATGATCGGCTTGCGTTCGAAAATTTTGTCGAGTGCCAACGATACGGTTGCGGTGCTTAGAACTCTCGCGCGTCACGTCGAAGTTAGAAGCGAAAATGAGAATGTTGCAAGGCTGCGTGTTCCATTGCGTGGGTGTGGGATGCACGTGGCTTTCATCCGGCGATGAGTTCGCGCGGTTGTGCGCGTCTAACTCACTGCAGAGTAACCTTTTCCAGCGCGGTCCACTGTCGTATAATGCTGTTAAGAATATTCTGTTTCACGCGAGTCCGACACAAAAGTTAGCTACGGTTATCGCCGAATGAGAAATTGAATTAATAACGGAAACTTATTTATTAACCTCCGATCTTTCTACTCGAACGCGTCAATGGAGATGCGAACTTTACAACACCACCACTTCTGCTAAAAATCAGCTGCTAAAACTCAAAACGAAACGGCTAAAAATCAATATTGCGAAGTCAGGATAACCACTGTTACGAAAAAAAAATCGAAATCTCCGGAAATTTTTAAACCGTCAGAGAAATATAAGAGAATGAAATATTTGTCAGAAAAACTTCGAAAAATTAAATTCCAAAATTTTTTTTTTCTTTTTTTTTTTTTCCGAAAATTTTTTTTTGTGCACTTTTTTGAATCCGAATAAAAAAAATATTAATCGACAATTCGAGATCGCGATTACAAGTTCGTTATAACTATCGATAATCGGACATTATGTTCACCGTGAATACTTTGTCAGAGAAAAGTTCGGGAATATTTTTTTTTTTTTGTCCGATTTAGCGGTCACCCTGAAAATTTAATAAAAAAAGAAAAAAAAAATGAAATTATAAAAAAAAAAAGAAAAACTTTGAATACACACTGTATGTTTTCTTCGAAAACGATGCAGAAATACTGCATTCGATTTTAATAGCTGACACGTGGCTTTCTTTGTTTGTTGTCTTATTCCGGATATTCCGCGTTTCCAGATTGTCCACTGACTCACATTTTTATTCTTCGATTGTCGGAGGTCAATAAGTTTTACCGCGTAGTCGTAAAATCGCGGAAACACACGCGGAAATAAAATTCAATCGTTCGGCCAAAAAAAAAAAAAAAAAAAATCACAATAATAAAGTTGATATCCCAATGAATCCCAAAAAAACGAAAAAAAAAAAAATTTCGAAAAATTTTTCGAAAAAAATCAAAGATATATAAGCAAAAGGAGAGGATATGTTAATTATAGTAAAACAAATGATTAACAATAATAACAATGATTAATATTATATTAATAATTAATAAATAATAATAATAATAATAATATTTATAATTTTGCTAAACACTGTAGACACTATTTTTTTATAAAAAATGATTAAAAATTATAATTTGCAAACGGAGTAATCCGTCAATAAATCATAAAAAAAAAAAAAAAAAAAATTATTCTGAAAAATGTTCGCTTGGGATTCACGTTTAAAAATTTGCTTTCTCATCGGGACCGTCAAAGAGTAAAGAGATTGATAGATACAAATTTTTCGCTTCACCACAGAATCCTAGAAAGTGCGATAAGAATCTCCGAGAAAAGATTAGCGATGATAGCGAATTGACACGGCACGAGAGTGACGACAGGGGGAGGGGGGAGGGGGGGGGGCGGTAAGAGAGACTTTAAAGTTAGTGAACGTAATGTTTCATCAGTGTTCGCTGAATGAAAAGAAGCGAATCCGGTAGAGTGGAGAAGGCCAACAGTCTGATGTCCAATACGACGAAATCCCTACTTCGATGCCGATCGGCATCTCTCGTGACGAATAGCACGCGTATGTAAGGCGAACGAACGTACGCGAGCGTAACGTGAAAAACGGCTACGAGAACGACGAACGGGCGTTTGTTACAAACGCGCGTGAGCGTATATCGGAAGCAGGCATCGACGACTGCCACGGAAACGCGTTACCAGGGTCATCGTTGACGTCAGCGCGAGCACGCAAGGCCCCGGTTAGCGCTCGCGAAGCGGTACAACACAGGCGGCAAGCGACAATCAGCTGCATTTCCATGATACTGTGAGAACTGTAACGGCGCTTATCGCGTCGATCTATATCTTCCTCCATCGATCGCGATCGTTAGGGACAATTTCGATTTTTTTGCGGATCGGTAACACCAAAAATTTGGCTAATCGGTAGAGAGAAACCGTTAACATGGAAAAATTAGAGGTGTTTAACAGATTTCTTGTTTTTTTTTTTTTTTTTTTTTTTTTTAGGTTTTTTTTCTGCGATTTATTGAGTTTGAGGAAAAAAAAAATTTAACTGCGTCGAGGCAAATTGAAATTGCCGATTTTTCTACCGATCGCAACCAATTTCGTGTTATAAATCGAAATCCGTAAGAAAAAAAAATAAAAATGACAAAAATGTTGCCTGCAAATTACAATTGCCGATTTTTTTTTTCGAGGTCGATAATAATTTAATATTATAGTTTGAATTCCGAAATAAAGAAAAAATTTAAATAATCTTTTTTTTTTTTTTTTTACTGTGCGAAGAAAGATCGCGATTGCCGATTTTTTTTAGAGATCGCCACTAATTTTAGATTATAAATCGAATAATCGATATAATAAATAATCAATAAGTGTCAATTTGAATGCAACATGAAATAGTCATTTTTTTTTTTAAATAAATTAGAAATAATCGCTAATACTGCTGATAGTGCCGATTTTTTTTTCTCGAATGTATATCTATATACATATATATCTATATAAATAATACAACGTGCGATAGTAATTACAGCCGTTACAACATGGAATTTCTATAGTTTATTTATTCTTTTTTTCGTCGCGTTCTCATCGCGCATCTGCTCTGCGAATCGGTCGGCAAACTGTGCGTTCATCAATCGAAATGGAAAAGGTTCCCGAGTTGTTTGCAAGCGCGTAGTTGTGTCTTCGCTCATTATACGAAACGTCTATATCGATGTTATCTATCTATATATATGTAACATCGCTGCTGGAATTTCTCAATTAATATGCCGTCGTTTCAGCTATATATACCAATAATTACGAACGAATTAGATAGGCGCGAGCGAACGCGTTATTATCGTTAAAAAAATTCATATTTAAAAATGATATCGTCGCTTTCAAGTGTAATAAATCAATTTTTTTTTTCGCTCTTTTTGCCGCACTAGTGCGGGAAAAACGCTCAGAAATATCGTTACAAGTTATATATCAAAAAGTTCCTCCCGTCTTCTATAATCCGAATCCAAAAATGTTGATATTTTCTTCAAAAAACCCATCAAAATTTCATCAAATATTCACGCAATTGAATATAATAAAATCGAACGTATTTTTCAGAAATAAAAAAAATTATAACCTCAAAAAAAAAAAAAAAAATTACGAAATTCAAAATACGATCAACCAAAATCGATCGAAAAAAAAAAAAATTGTAAATACTCTCACATTGACATTTTTTTCTTCGCGGTTTTTGCCGCACTAGTGCGGGAAAAACGCTCAGAAATATCGTTACAAGTTATATATCAAAAAGTTCCTCCCGTCTTCTATAATCCGAATCCAAAAATTTTGATATTTTCTTCGAAAAACTCATTAAAATTTCGTCAAATATTCACGCAATTGAATATAATAAAATCGAACGTATTTTTCAGAAATAAAAAAAAATTTATAACCTCAAAAAAAAAAAAAAAAAAAATACGAAACTCAAAATACGATCAACCGAAATCGATCGAAAAAAAAAAAAAATTGTTAGTACTCTCACGTTGACGTCACGCAAAACGTTTCGTAACGAGGGTACAATTCGCGAACGCGGATTTTCCGTCTCCTTTGTACACGTTTATGTAATCGTGCGTCAAAGTCTCAACCGCACCGTGTCGCTCGAGTTATGTATCGTGGGTCCACCCAATATTCCATTCTCCGAAACTCAGGTACCACTCGTACCTCCGGTCGGCTCGGAGTATAACGCTCTATCTCTCTCTCTCTCTCTCTCTTTCCGTGTGTAC